>JAJKFL010000005.1:28788634-31250509 GCA_021186555.1 Reticulitermes speratus
ACCAAAAAACTGCCAATCGTCAAATACAGACGGAAGGGCTGGGCAAAGGAGACACAAGTATATTGTGAGCTGACTGAAGGATGGTAACGATAAAAACAATGTGTGTATTTCTTACTGTGATGTTACCATTCTGAGAAGAGAGCGGCTTGAGTGGGTAGAGGCTCGTAAACCCTTTCTATATAAGGCAGAAGATAGCAATGATAGACGAAACGAGCCACAGAACGGGGTGTATAGAAAATCGACGCCCTCACCGGATATTTGAGCTTCGGAATTCCTGTGTGTCTGTCCTTCACATCTGAGTTCCTCGGCCTTACTACGAGCAAAACAAGCTTAGAATACTTAGTAGGTAGAGCGATAAGACCAAACAAAAGATCTGGTTTTTATATCTTAGTGTTACGCCTTTCTTAAAGAGTTTATTCTTTCAAAGTGAGAAACCAGGTTTGTTTCGCGCCCATAAAGAACAAGATATGAACTTCCCGCGCAGCGTAATCTTACACGCACATTCACTATTATTTTCCACAGATATTAAATTAGTGAAAGTGTTCAAGAGAAACACTTAACATACCAACACCTAAATGTGGTTTCGTACATTTTACATGTATCTTTGTGAAAGAATTATAACACATGGACATGTGGGAGAAGTTTCCTCCACATCTTAGCAACAGATTTATAAAACATGACGCCTCTTTTTCCTACGTTAGCAACAGATTTATTGTGCTTACTTCCTAAATGACGAGGTAGTATGATAAACGTAAGTCTTCATGCAAAATGCCTGTTGCCTTTGCCACATATTAAACAAAGTTAAAATTTATTGAAAAATTTAGTAAAAATCGCCAGTACTGAATTGTTGGTTTGTTCGGTGCAGAAAGATAGAATGGAAGGACAGACATGACGAAGTTAATAGATGATTTCGGCACATGCTTAAGGACCTCGCCTAAAAATGCACGTAGAATTATAGAAAGATTATGGCCTTCGGAATGCGACGCAGCATCTCAGGTACGCGATACGTAGGTACCATATCTTGAGGCGTCACATAAAGTAAGACAGTAATCTCAGTACTCACAGTCGTGAGAACATCAGCCCTAAGTCAGACATTACCCGTAGCTTCATTTACATTAGAATCAGTGTACTGACTCTTGATAATTCAAAGAAAATACTTTTTTATTAACGGGCATATTCACCTACGTCCCTCTACATCCTTACCTCATTCTTTCCTTGCCCATATTATCGTTATTCTCCCCTTTCTTTCCCCTTCCTCTATGCCTCTCCTTAACACTGAAACATAGATGAAAATGGGTCAACGCATGTCATACAGGAGAACAATGGTGAAAAACAACGGCCTTGTTAGGTACTGCGTTATTTAAAAGATTTCCACAACTTTCGCGTCTTCAGTTAGCACCACAAGCCGTCTGGATAAAAAAAATACACAGGCCTCCACAACTAGCTGTCATAATTATGAAGGATGTGAAAGTATGCATATGTGTTATGGAATATTGCGTCAAAGCCGGTCGATGTCCAACGCCAGCTATCAGACATTAAGAGTGAATGAAACGAATGTACGCCTATATCACTGGCTTCTGTACTCATATAGGCCTATAAAATTAGAGGGACGCTTGAACAAAAATTATAGTTTTACATTAATCACTATATCTGAAAATGTGTTGTTCTAAGAATCTGAAGTCCCTTCACATAACGTGGACCATGGTAACTGCTAGTGATATCAGCATATCCAGTTGGTTTCCTCATTTCTGTATTAATTTGTCTGTGTATATAACTTACTTTGCACATCTATCCTGATGTCCTTGAGCTTTACCATTATTTTTACTTCTTTATTTATCACAACTGTGTCTTAAATTACACTACTGGCACACTAGAAGGCTCACAGAGTTTCAGACGTGGTCTCCTGAATTGGTATCGCATGGTAGTCTTGTAGGTATACATGCGCTATAGTGTCGAAAGAACATACTGCCTCCATCTTCAGCGTTCGAGTCATAACCAAGAAGGCTGTAATATGAACATTCATAGCCCACAGGACCTCATATGTTATTTACATTTCAGGATCTTTCCATGTCTTTGCGTCAATTTATGCCAACATCACTGTGTTTCAGGGTCTGATACCCGGGAGAAGGTTGCACCCTTTCTCCCCGATGAGTGGTGCTGTGGACGCCTCTCTTGCGTGGTACTGTTACTACCCGCGGATAGCGTCCCTACCCCATGTGAGGACCACTCCCAGCAAGATGCGCGAGAAAGACTCGAGCCCTCGCAAGATGCTGCTCTCTTCCAGCGGACACAGTTCTCCCAAACAGGCAGCAGTGTACCCCCTGTCCATCAGAATGCCTGAAGATGAGCCGCAACACAACGCAGCTGATGAGATGCCGTTCGATCTATCTCGCAATACGCGGTCCACAGGCCCACACATGTCTCCGGCAGGAAGGCCACCTCCCGGACCGACAGACGAGAAGCTGGACGAACAACCGCTGGATCTGAGGGTGGAGCACAAAAAGTTGTCTCTTGTCATGGTGCGCAGGAGAGTAGAGGACGAGAACCAGAATCTGATACTTCGCTCGCCATCCCCTTACTCTCCACCCCTTGATAAGGAAGCGCAGCAAAATCACAGAAGGGAACATGACAAAGAGGAAGGAGCAAGGCAACCAACACCTCCGAACTCCAACATTAAGCCTTCGTCTCCTAGTTTAAACCCGTACCCAGTTCTGTTTTCACACCAACCTCTCCACCCCATCATGCTGGAGGCAATGTACAGGGCAGGCAAGGATGGTCCAAGATTACCAATGTCATATTCCAGTCAGCCCGCCAAGTTACCCTCAACCTCCAAGGCCCTACCCATTTCTCAATCATAACTTGCTCAATGGTCATCAGAACTCGTCCTCTGGCGTCCCTCCTCCACCGCCACCATTCGACGTGATAAGAGCGCACCATCAACACCCGGCTCTTCAGAAACAATACCACCAAGATCCTCAAACCAACGGCATTACACCAAGTTCTGGTGGTGGTAAAATCAAGGATCGATATGCCTGCAAGTTCTGTGGCAAAGTGTTCCCCAGGTCTGCCAATCTGACCCGCCATCTCCGAACACATACTGGTGAACAACCATACAAGTGCAAATACTGTGAGCGATCATTCAGCATTTCGTCGAACCTGCAGCGTCATGTGCGTAATATCCACAACAAGGAAAAGCCTTTCAAGTGTCCTCTGTGCGAGCGGTGCTTTGGTCAGCAGACGAACCTGGACCGGCACCTCAAGAAGCATGAGGCCGATGGCCCCACTATTCTGGACGACCGCAGGAGTCCGTCCGTGCCTCGAGTTCGCTCAACACTCTCCTTGACTCAGAGCGTCATTGGGGACGAGTCCTACTTTGAAGAAATACGTTCCTTCATGGGGAAAGTAACAACAGATGGAAGAATGATCAATTCCATGAATCAAAACCATCGAACATCCATCCCTGCACCAGGTTATCATCTAAATCACCTGCCACATCGGAGTATGAGTACAGAAACCTTAGCAAGACGGTGCAACTCTCCTCAACTGATAGACACTAAGATCAGGGAAATCCATGAAGATAGAAAGAGAGGACGGTCTTTTTCGAGTGATAAAGATAATTTTTCGTCTCGATCGTCTTCCTCTTCTTTAGCAGGATCCTCATTGTCTCCTCCACGCACTGCCTCCCCTCCTGCTCCACTCGCACCTCACCAGCTGTCGCCAACGCCCGAAGCCCATAACAGCCCTGAAGAGGAACTATCCTCGCCTACTAACAACACCTGAGGTATACTTTCCATTTTAACTTTCGCGAGTATAAGCGTTGTCTCTCTCTCTGATTCCGTCTTGGTTAGCACTTTGAAGAAATCGAGAGCAAGGCCTGGGGCGATGTGGTAAAACTGGCAGGGCGTGGCGAAAGTGTAACGAAGAGCTTCTGGTGGCACCACGAGGCCGGGACGAGGTGAGCCCGCTCTCCTACATATCAGAGCTACACGATAAACGAAAACAGCAGCACTTCTGTTAAAATGATTCGGCATATTTCCACTTTAGGGAACAGAAGATGAATAAACAAAAACAAGACGTAAATGTTTAGTTATTGACAGCAAACAAATGACGATGTGAAAAACACCGCTAAAACGTAACATGTCATCCGCTAATTGTAATAAAGTTGTGAGCGAATGTTACAAGTCACGAAAACCGATAATATTACAAAGAATTTTAAACATTACATCTATTATCAAATATTTTCGTTAAAATCTGCATCAAAGAAGCACACCCATCCTGTCTTTGCCCGGGATATGGTTGCCTTCTTTTTCAGTAATAAAATATATGTTCACTAAGAACTGGAAAATTGAAACTTAAAAATTAAATATAATAGTATATTCAATAGAATAAAATACTGACAACGAAGTTTCGAACATCGTTGAAAAACTTGACGGCAATAATTGAACATCTTAACATCCATGGCTACCGCAATTAGTGACATGTAAGGACCACATGTCATATCATGTTTGGTCAACCCCTCCCCCGCTTTTAGGCCAGCAGTAGGAAGCTTGAAATATATAAGAGTACAATAAAGTTGTCTGTTTGCAAGCCACGAAGCCGTATGGGGGAACAGAGATAGAAATTCACTCGTTCTTAATTTAGGTACTAGAGAAGGGCAAGTGATTATCATAACGTCCCAGTCGTTTTACTTCCGGGGAATAAGCCACAGGTACCAATCAACAAGGAGGTTCTGTGGAACCCACAGTCTACCTTGACTTTTGAAGAAGAAAATAATTTATTTTTCCTGCCAAATATTTAAAAAGGATATACGTACACAAATTTATATTTAAGGGTACTGGATTCATATTTAATTTCTGTGTTGAGTCAACATTTTCTTTCTTTATTATACCTATTTTCTGACCGTCATGTTAGTTATACATGTTACAGATTAATGGCAGTGTGCGATGAAACTGAACGGAAAGCGAGCTCATCTAATTCAGAAAGACGGGTGCAAAGTAAAAGTTTAACAAATTAGTTTTCTCAATCACAACAAGCGTTACATCGTCTTAGATGTAAAGCCGTGTAGCCTGGTAGAATGGAGATATTACGTTCCTCCAAAAACACTCGTACCTCTCAATCAGACTTCACGTCTTCACTTTCCAGAAGACGGTTTCTTCACGTTCCTCGCCATGAGAATCCCACATCTCGAAAGGAGTTATATCAGATAGAAAGACTTTCCTTATTGATCTTCTGGTGTCTACTCTGTACTTTACTTCTTGCACCTCCCATCTTTGTACCTCGAGGAGATTTTTATTGCCATGTTTATTATATTCTCTATGTTCCCTCCTTCCTTTCTTTCAAATAAATAAAAATCACTCTGTGAATTAAACTAAACTCTCAGTTCGTGAGATGTTTTCCCCATCACACCATTTACGGAAAAGCTAACAGATCTCGTAGTCCAGATTCGGGTGTGGTGAAAATTCAGAGAACATCTGAACCATTGCGCTAAACTTAGTGGAATTTGTTGTCACGTTTAACCCTTTAAAGAGCCCTTTTCATCTGAATAATGTTAAAAATCCATCTCCCATGTAGCGGAACCCACATTCCATCTTTATCGCCATAACCAATAAATTAACGGGGTTGTATGCAAATAATTTCGGTCCTGTCACGTTTCTACGTAGTCTGTAATTATACTGTGTGGGCAAAATAAAAAAAACACATGGTTCAGATAGTTACCACCGTATATAAAATGCACACTTAGGAATACGTATAAGCACCCAATAGCTTCTCGTTTATTAGAAGGGGAGCCTTCTGTAAAGTAGCTTTGGAATTCACGAGAACAAGTGAAGCAGAACGAATGCGCAAGAAAACGCAGTTGTCTTCAAAGAACAAGGGTCTGGTTAACAAGTTTAATAAGTTAACTTACTGCAGGAGACACTGTCTTAAACAGTTCTATGAGCTAATCACGTTTTCACTTTCAAAAGGAACCAGATTTCAAATACAAGCAAAACAGAAGAAGGGATATGAATAGCTTTGTTTATGCACAAGACAAGACTCGATAACGTGAAGAGGAAATAAGGGGAATAATGTTACAGTTTATCTTCTTTAAGCATCACTTTCAATACATTTCTTCCTCTGTCTTAAACGAGACAGCTTTCGTCAGTGATCTTGTCGCTTAAATAACAAATCAAAACGATGGAGAAAGTTTTGCCTGTAAAGAGGCTTGCTGTGACACGACAAGTGTGCGGTGTTACAAAAAAAATAAAATAAAACTGGAGTAGGATTACACCCTTCTCTCCTTCTCCCCCTCTCTCTCTCTCTCTCTCTCTCTCTCTCTTCAGCATGGACAGAGTAGAAGAACCCAAACACTCAAGCAGGTTGTATAATACAACGTGTTATCATGGGAAACTTGTAATTTAGCTGTATAAACATTGAATACGACTCCTATAGTCAGTTAAATCTCATCAGCAGATTTATTCAGATACAGAAGGAAGTCACTTTAGCAACTATTAATAAAAAGCCTGCAGTAACAATGAATATATAATTTCGAGAAAGAAAACATAGCAAACACATTTTAGAATATTTTACCACAAATTCAGTTTCACTCAAATTAATATTTTAAAGTGAATATAAATATTATCTCGGTGATAATTTGATCTGTTGTCCTGTAGGTGGCAGGTTCTAACATACCAGAATACACGATGTCATAACTCAATCGAATATGAATCTTCACCTCTGTGAAATCTCAAATATAAATCGGCTTAACTGATATATTCAGAGTTTCAAACGCAATTGGGTTCCTTACACAGTAAACGTACAGGCCTCTCTTAAAGAGTCTCAGCCTGCACAGTCACATAAAAGCCAGTGTGTTCAAGGATGACAACAGCATAAAATACAGTTTTTTGTCTAATGATCGTCGTCCAACTTCGTTCTCGTAGTTTTAACCGTAATACGAAGAGCCAAAGTGGCAGAAAAATTTCTTAACTTTTTTCAAGCCTGAAATTTATTAAAGTAATACTTAAAATTCAGTGTCTACCTCACAGAAAACACTACTTCAGTATTACGGATAAATGCGATTACTGGTCTTTGAGGAAACAAGATCTCTTTATTTTGAGAATAATACAAATTACAGAATTTTGTAGTTTTGTGAGAACAATTAAGAGATTTTAATGTTAAAGAAGTTAGTGTACGTAAATTCCACTTTTCTTTAAGGGCTAACACTGTGGCATGTATGAATAGGCTAGAAACTGCATGGGGTTTTAACCTCCAGTTAGAAGACCTAGGTGTTTGGGAGGGACCACACCTAATATAGTGCTGTGTCCTATAGCCACCGGACTCCGCCCAGGGTTCTAGATGCAATAAAAGGAAGCCACCTCACTGACGGGCTTCATGGATCCGTTAACTAAAATCCTTTCTATTATGGTAGGGAGGATTACATTTTAAATTACATTTTTCAGTTGAATTTTTTAGAGCAAAGAAAACTTTCGAAGAAATTCAAGATTTCTGAAATACTGAATCTGATAAAATTACGTCTAAGCAGGATAAAGGTCTTCTTTTTCTTACCAATTAACTTCGAGATTTACTTCAGGAAAGAACCTAAATGTAAAGGCAATATAAGGATATTTCATGCTTCGTGTTCTAGATGAGCCGTTTGAACTCCAGTGCGGTTACCGGTTGTGCAGAATGAGGCTCTTCAAGGTTTTCCCAGACAAATTCAAAGGTAGGAGGCACAAATTATTGTAAACAAAACATCACGCCTGTGAAATGTAAAAATTAAACAAATGTACTGTCAGATTCTGCCTGATTCCAGTCTTAGTGTCACTTCGCCCTACATGTTTCAGTTTATTAAAAATTAATTTATTGGTCGTGTTTAGAAATACGATGAAAATGGAAAGCGGAAAGAAGAATTAAACAATACTAAGAAAAATAAAAAATATAATAATAATAATAATAAATTGAACATAAATAGAACAATACCAAGGAAAGAGAGAGAAAATAAGAAAAAAGAAAAAAGGAAAGGAAAAGAAAAGGAAAATCGGAAATTAAAAAACAGAGGTAGAAAATAAAATATTAATAAGAAGAAACAAAAAGAGAAGGGACAGAACAAAGATAAGGGAAGGGCAGCATGATGGAAGAGCCTGAAACCCATTACACTCTTGCTCTCACACTAACACCGGAGCGAGTGGGATAAGCATTCAGACATGTGAAGTTTCGCCTACGTGTAAAAGCAGTCTGAAGTCAGGTACAGCATTTGATCAGGCAACCCACCTTCCACTTAGGGAGTTCGTCAGCAACAAAAAAATTGGGATGGTCTCCCGTGAAATAATCTAACTTAATTAAAAAAACTGGCAGTTCAGAATGCTACAAAAATGCTTGATAAAATTGCTATTAATCCAATTGTAAATGACAATGAACTTAATTGAGCAGCTTCTCAAATATTAATGTTTAATATTCTGAAGGATGAAATTCGTCTAAAAATATATTAACAAATTCAGTTCCTGCCTAACACTGCATTCCATTACTTATACCAATCAGTTAATGCTTAGGTAAATAATGGCTTTTCAGTCCGGGAGTCATAGAAAACACAAAATCACAGCCAACAGGCAACATGCAATTTTTCCGAATGTTAAGCCAGATGGTGTATCTAGTTACCACAGGACTTTAAATGGTTAATAATGTAGAAGGAATAAAGTATCTAATGGCCAGGACAAGATTCACAGATTTCTGGGAAGGACGGAGTTAACCGAAAGCAGAAAGTAACTACAAGAGCTCTCAGAAGCAGCATTTGTTTTTGTGTCACACACAGTTCAAAAATTTTACAAATTGTTTATTTTTGTCTTACACGTACTTGAATCACGTAACACCTTATAATTGTGTCACACATAGTTCAGCACTTTACACTGTACGTTTTGTCACACCCACACATTGCAATCATGTTACGATTTGATTTTGCCACAAGTATTCCAATTGCGTTGAAATCAAGTAAATTCAGGCACCATCTTTATCAAAGTTAATGGTAGATTATGCAGGTAGATATTAAACTGTAATTTTTCCGGTAATGTCGCCGTATATTTTATATTGTTAATACGTGCATTGTCGATAATCAAATCACACAATATTCAGTCCAACAAAATACATTCTACTGTTTTCAGATATCCTATAGGAAGTAGGATTGATTAAAAAGACATTGTAATATAGAATATGTGAAAACGATAGATTGCATTTTTTGCACTGAATATTGTGTGACTTGACGCCGTAAAATTTGGTTAATGTTTACAGTGTTTCGGATGAACCAGCTGTCTCCATTTTCAGTCCACTTCAATATCCTACCTTGAAGATGGAAGCAGAATATTCTTCCGAATCGTTGCTACCTATCTACATATGTATGGCATTATATCCCATACGGCATTAGCCTACAGATTTATGGCCGTCAGTATCTCACACCTCACGCAACGTACAACGAAACTACATCGCGCCGCTTTGTTAAAAGTCCTGCTTTGTTTGGAGAGGTCCTGGGTTCAAATTTCGGATTGAATAGCTACTACTCAGAGAGGGTTTTGTCGTCCTCCTCAGATCTTTCAAGAAAAACATACTGCCTGAAAGTCTTGTAAGATCGCTATCTTCCACCCAGTTACCAACTGATTATTAAGCATTCAGTTATTCGAAGTATTATAGTAGTTTGTGAAGGGTCGTTAAATAACCTATGGATGAATTAGTAGCATACAATTATCGCACTGTTCGCTAAGAAGCAACGTTCCTTGGTTACCAGCTTAAGTGAAATAGATTTCCATTTCGCTAAAGGCAGAGTGATAAAGAAGAAAAACAATGTGAAACATCTGTTAGAAAATTTGTGATTCTTTAAGTTAGTTCGCACAACATTAAGACAGTGTGGGTTCTCAAAATAATTTCCCGCTGCGTGTACAGTACAAAGGTCATATGTTATGATGATATTCAACAGAAAAACGTGATTTACTTGTGGCCCCGAGAAGAGGCCTACCATATTTATGACAGAGAAATTACTAAAAAATACCACCTCCAATACAAAGTATCCAAGTAAACCACTGTGTTAAATTACACAATTGTTGTCACATCTCATTTGAAATTCTGACTTCTTGCAATATATCCAGCAGATAAAATCAGTCAAGATATTTCTATCCAAATATTACGCTTACCCATCATAAATAACATTTAAACACTAAGTTTATGCAACAGGAAACACGCTATTTCTCCATGACAAAGATCAAGAGTGTTTTGGGAATCAATAGCTGTTTATTCTAAAAACGTTATGAAACTCATGAATAAGACTACGAGCAAAATACAGGGTCTGATATTGTCAAAAATGACAGTGCATTCAGTTACCTCTACGGTTTAAAGGGTTACGTGACCTGAAACGTAAACGCTGACGTGGCATGCCTTCGGCACATTTATATTTCAAATTTCCTCCAATGAAAATTGCAGTGATTTTATTGGAGCTCTTGATGTTTTCCTTCATTCTGCTTCACAAGTTATTCCCAGGGCCCTTAACCTGAAAACCACTCCATCCAATCAATATTTTCTGAGAATAAACAGATTTTTTTTCAGAAATAATTGGTAAATTATGAACTACATAGCAAATTATTAATGGCAAGTAATCATTTTTCAAAATTATATAATTCATCCTTAAATATTTTTACTATAAAAAACACTATGTTTATGTTAAAAATTTAAAGAAGAAAAGGAGACGGCAATAAAGAGGGAACTGGTATAAAGTAACGGTAAAGAGGTAAAGAAGGGAATCGAAATGATAGGATTATTATTATTATAAGTAAGCATTATATAAAAGTTCCCTTAAAGATTCTCTCTGTAAACCATTCTATGCCACTAGGTATAATTGTGAGTATTATACCTAAACATTTCCACGTCTGCTTCACTCATCTGTTTCAATATTTTGGAGTGAAAAGCGGAAATGGGTGGAAGATTTATAAATTGGTTTTGTGAGAGATTCATTTAAACCCAGCAACGTACTAGACGGCAATGTATTTCATATCCCAGATTATACGTTCTCGAAATATGATCTACAGAACTGCTGCATGTGTACAGAACAATGGAGAACAGTTCCGGCATATTTTATGAACACTCATTTATATTTAATATTTAGTGAGGTACAAAGTACAATGTTTTCCATTTGGGTTCGGTTGCGCATGGATAGATCTGTACACTAAAACGAACGAGATATCACACAACTGGGGTACCTGTCTTTTTCAATGTTTTCAATTAGGTGTAAGTTTTATAATAATTATTATGTGTTCCTATTATATATGTATCAGTGCAATTTCATAAAGTTACCTTTGACTCAAAACCGTTGAGAAACAACGTGCATAGTCTTGAGTTTAATGGACATTTTGATTAAAATTGCCAATACAAATGTTAACTATATTATTATGGTTCGAGTATTCGAGCGTTACTCATATAATGAAAAGTTTCAATAAAATAATTTTGCCTAAGTCAGTATCTGAAGGCAGGGCTGTCATGTACATTCTGCCTTTTGTGGCAGTTTGATAAACAAATAAGTGTACATCGAATAAAAGACATAAATCTAGTTGTAGCAGATATATTCTTTTACATGTGCACCTGACATACGATTGCTTGTTTCATGAACACTTGGTTACACCGTTCTAATGGCTTATCTTTTCCTATGGCTGAGGACAGTGCTTTATGAATGTTGGTAAATGTATGTATATATGCTTTTAATTTTCAGACTTTGGCCCTTTCAAGCCTAAAAGTAATTTAAATAATATCTAAAAATTCAGTTCCTACCTCACAGAGACCTTAAGGTGTCTCAATGACAAAGGCCAATCGGTTAAAACTATTTAGAGAAAAGAATAATCGTTGCCTTTTACTGACAATCATTTGAAACCATAAATAAATTCTTTTGGCAACGTGGCGGATATTTCTTTAATATTAAAGCAGGAAGTGCACAGTAACAACCGTGCTTTAAAGGGCTAAGGCAAATCTGTTAAAGTGGTGTACTTATCGTGCTACTTATACGATTAGTTTCTACTACATTATTTTCAATAATCTGTCATTCGATACTTCATGTATTTGTTCAAGGATAGTTGAAACAATTATTGAACAGAACACAGTTTGCAGCACCACCGTGATCGTCATTTACAGAAACATTGTCGAGGATAAACATTGTGAAACAGGTGAATAAGAAATTATTGTGCCATTCACTGGCTTAAGATTTATTGTAAAATCAATTGTTGATAGTTGTGATTTTAGGATCTTATAACTACACTTGGATAATACTGTATCCGGCTGCATAAGCCTGCAAAATACATCAACCGTTCCTTCTTAACAAGTGAAAATGGCAGTCATAGTATTTACACGTTTTTCCTTTATTTTTGCATAATTCCTCTTCGCAAAAAGTATAGTGAATGATACAACTGTACTGTTTGCAATATCATATTTTCTCTGTCGCTAAATGTGTCCAGGGTTTCCTTAAGTTACCAAATTAGATTCAGTCTTGACCTGGCAGACTTGAATCTTACAAAATATGAATACGTCGTTTCCAAATCTTTGTGCATTTTTGTAATCCTGATGGCAAGCTAGCTTAGTGTGTTCAATCCGTTAACTTAAATGTCTGTACTTCTTACAAAGAACGTTGCCATAGCAACGTTTCCTACAAGTTCCCAATGTATACTTTATTTAAAACTTTCTTGTTTCTAAATAATGAAAGGCTTCGATGTTTATTCCTTTCATTTTTTAAGAATAAGTAGTGTCTGGAAGATAATAGTAATATTATAATAATAAAAATGGTTACCACAATATGGCACCTGTAGTTTGCAAAAGCAAGGAAGTGCTAATAACATTGCACTAGTCAAAGAGAAAGTGAAACTGTGTAAAAAATAAAAGCAGAAAAGCGTGAGATTAGATTGGTTATTGAATACTACTCTATGTATATAACAGAAAGTTTTGAATATTTAATTTATCCATAGTATTTTATATATGTATATTGTTTGGTGATTATCAGATATGTAATAATTTGTAGATAATGTAATTTCTGGTGAAATGAGTGTTACAAACACCGAAGACACAGGTAGAATACTTATGTAAATTGACAAATTGTAATAAAAGACAAATACGAAACTGCCTAAGTGAAAAATATTTAACTTGTGGTTTTATTTCAAACATAAATGTTAGAACTAAGAAAAGTATGAGAGGAAGCTTAAACTGGATGGATTTTTGCAAGTCATATTCGCAAGTCTTGTGTTTCGGAAGCTGAGTAACTTGTATGTAGCACATCTGAGAAAACATGAGAAGAGAACATAATATTTTAATTGCGAAGACCTAAGGAAAAGAAACACATGCCAGATCTTAATATATATGGGAATAACAAAACGTGTTAAAGTAGAAGCCGATCCCAGTGACCGTGCGGTCTAAGGCGTGGGTCTGCGGCCGCTCGCTTACTAGGATCGTGGGTTCGAATCCCACCGGGGGCGTGGATGTCTGTCTCTTGTGAGTGTTGTGTGTTGTCAGGTAGAGGTCTCTGCGACTAGCTGGTCCCTCGTCCAGAGGAGTCCTACCGACTGTGGTGTGTCTCAAATGTGTGTGATCATGAAACCTCGACGAAACGAGGAGGCCCAGGCCCATATAGGGCTGTCGAGCCATAGAAAAAAAAAATTGAAGTAGAAAGTAATCACATGTAGACTCCCAACTGGACCAGAAGTGGGCCACAATAGGGCCTAGTGGCGCCCTTCTGCTTACACAGTAAAGAATATTAGGGATAAAAGGAAGGCAAAAGAATTTTTGAAATAGCTAAATGAAAGTTGGCTTTTCAAAGGAAATTTCGCTTCACCTACTTAAAGTAACTTCGATAAAAAGTAGTCCTTTATGGTCGACCCTTGGACTTACGTTTCCATTGTGGTCGTAGATGTTTTTTCTGTTACTTTCCACACAGTGTTCAAAGTGCAGGTGTAATTTTCCGATTTAAAATAACAGATTTTTACATTTTGAAAATTCAAAGTTTGGTGTATATGTTTCAAGATGATTGCTAATTCAAATTAAGCAAATTCATGGAACAGAGAATATGTTTTCTCTTACATGAAATTGGAACTTTCATTGCCGTGTTTATAAGCGTAACTGGTTCCTATCCTGAGTAACCCAAAGAATATTTAAAATTTAAGGGCCTAATAAAGTAATTATTGAAATGTCGTCTAACAGATCACGTGACTGACATGTTTCAGGACTAGTGTGACAATGTGTATTTATGCGTGGTTCTTATTATTGTAGAAATATCCCGAGTCAGAATTATGCTTCTTGTGCCTAGTTTACGTTCCTTGAATATATTACCATTAATTTCACTTCACCAGAAAAATAAATATTGGAGGCGTAACATTTTGATGTATTACACACAAACTAAATGGGACGTGTTCGGTTCCAGAGAAGAGTATTCCCAAATTCCCTCTTTACTAATACTCTCCATGGGCCAGTATAGCGTAGTCGGTATAGCGACTCGCTACGAGCTGGACGGTCCGGGGATCGAATCCCGGTGAGGTCGAGATTTTCCACACCCGTCCAGACCGGCCATGGGGCCCACCCAGCCTCCTATACAATGGGTACCGGATTACTGTCGGGAGTAAAGCGGCCGGGGCGTCGCGTTGACCACCCACTCCCATCTAGCACCGAGGTTAAAGAAAGAGTAGAGCTATACTTTTACTCCCCCTCTGGGCCTTCATAGCCTGTTCTAGGGTGAACTTTACCTTACTAATACTCTCCACTGTGTCCACTCGCAGTCCCTTCTAATAAGAACCGACATGTTGGTGCTCCCACGTGAACAATCTGTATTAGCATAGAAGCTCCCATGTGTAAGTATTGTATTTATGCCCCCTTCTTTGGACGTTTTGTGATGAAATTAAACACCGCAACAACATGGGTGTGTGCTATTAATTTTCTTCTCTAAACGCTTTATTTGATTTTAATATTTGATGCCGATAAAGGTAAAAGGTAAAGTTTACTCTACAATACGCCTTCAAGGCACAAAGCTGAGTAAAGGTATAGCTCTACTCTTTCTTTAACCTCGGCGCTAGATGAGGTTGGGTGGTCAACGACAAGCCCCGGCAGTTTTGCTCCCGCGGAAAAAGCCCAGGTATCAATTTTATAGGATGCTGTGTGTGTGCCAGAGCCGAATTGGACGAAAGCGTAAAACCGCTCTCCCATCGGGTTTTGAAACCCGAACCGTCCACCAAGTTGCGAGTTATTAATTTGATGTTGGTACAACTGACGATTTTATATACGTTTTAGTGCTCTCGTATAGGTTTTTTCCGTGTATCATCACGTAACAAATCATTAATCAAATTATGTTTTTCTTGTGGGTTTCTGCACTGTTTTGTAGTGCAGAAGCGGAAAAGAATGTCGTCATTTTATTAACAACGGCCGGGTAAACCTGGCTTTTCACTAGCCGCTCCACCTATTTCAATTAAGTTAATAATAGGAAGGTTTACTAAGTATCGTCGAAATATTTCAGTTTCCTTTGAAAATCGAACACTAATGATGGACACTATACAGGATCATCTACATGCACTTCTGAGATTATCTCGAATATAACTTGTTAAATATTTATAGGAACCAAAATGTTTCTGTAAATGTTGTCATTTATAATAACATTTATTTTATGACTCTAAGTTTATCTGTAACTATAATGGATTTTCTAACTAATTCCGTAGAGTAGAGTCTTTCCTGAGAAGCTAACAGGTCCTCAGCTAGTCAAGAAATTCTCAGCATTTTATGGAACTCGAAGGTTCATTACCACTTTCACAAGAGCCCGCCACCTGTCCCTATATTCAGCCAGATCAATCCAGTCCATGCCTCCCTATCCCACTTCTTGAAGATCCATTTTAATATTGTCCTCCCATGTAAGCCTAGGTTTTGCAAGTAGGCTCTTTCACTGAAGTCTCCCCACCAAAACCCTGTATGCACCTGTCTTCTCTCCGATGCGTGCCACATGCCCCATCAGTTTCATTCTTCCTTATTTGATCACCCGAATAACATTTTGTGAGGAGTACAAATCACATAGCTCCTCGTTATGTAGTAGTGATTTACAAAATGGACGAACGCAACAAATTTCCTAACTTCTTTATAGATTCCAACAAAGCAATGCGAGGCCCGCCCTCCCTTATAATGATTGACAGATGAAAAAAACCATTGAAATGTTAATGCAGTAACACAAGCCCGCCTATGTCAAACTGGATATTGCATAGCAGTGGATGGAGCATTCGAATTTTTTAAATGGAACTTGGATGTCTCTACTTCTGGAGCTGCAGATGAAGCTTGGGAAACACGGGAAGCAATTTAAGGTGGGGTCATGAATTCGAGGTCACCACATTAGACTTGTAGACACGCGTGCTCTCCTTACTGTTACACAAACCGAAGGAAGAGGATGTGAATTGAGCCTACAGGCCTACCGTGTGGGCAAAATGTAGGTTCTTTAATGTTGCAGTTAACACTGTGCTTTAAACCGTTAAACATAGGAGACACGCCATTTCTACCCAGGCTAATGGACCTACTAATTACATAGGCTTCTTCATTATGTTCCTAAAAGTTTAAAAGTGTAAAGCAATATTTTTCATAGTTTATAGCACCATCCGTGTAATGTACACCAAAGCCAATTACCATGCATAAGCGTAGCTTCCACAAAATATTTACGTGTTTACGGTTCAGCCAACAAAACTGCTGCAGTTGTAATATCCACTGTAGCTCTTAACGATCTGAAGTCTTCATAAGAGTCGGTTAAATATGAGCTTTACTTTGAAATGCTCCTAAGTGTAATTAACCATTTGAAGCGAGAGGAAGAGAAGGAAGAAGAAAGAAAGAAAGAAAGAAAGAAAGATGTGTGGAATAAGACTGGAAAAGTAGATGAAAGGGAAAGTCGTAGGAGAAGTGACAGATAATTCATTTCCGTGGTATGATGGAGACAGACAGCGTTATTTTGTTAGAAGATTCTCAGACTTTACCCGCTTGACCTTCTCGTAAAGTAGCATGGAAGTGAAGACACTAGAATGATGATAATTAAAAGCCCCATTATCCTGATTTAAAGCTAATGCAAAATTTGAAAAGTCAATATGAAAATTTACAACAAGGGTTTCAATTTTGATTAAAAAAATCAACGAGGGCTTGAAGAGAAGCATGCAGTAGCAACTCACAACTGGGTAAATAATATAGACTTTTATTCCAAGGTAAGATATTTTTTTGTGCCAAAAGATCGTAGGTTTGTTAGAACGTTCAAAAGCTTCTCCCGCTTTTCTTTCTGATAAAAGTAGTAAACAAGTAAAGATAAATATACAGGTTTGGTAAAAAAATACTACCAGGAGAGAACTGAAGAGCTCGAGAAAAACCTGTCCCAGTGCCACTTTTTCCACTAGAAGCCCTACATGAACGGTACGGTAAGAATACAGCAATTAACTGCTTGCACCATGGCAGTCGACAATAAGTTTTAAGCTGCTAAAAGATATTTAGAATGAGTGGTTCTTCTGATCAGATGACACGCAGCCTCTCTGTTACAGAGACCTGCCGATTCACACTATCAAGGGAGAATGCAGGGTACTTGTTGTGAGAATTATATGAATGGACTGAACATACCATGTCAACAAAATGCAGAAAAACTTAGTGTTCAAGCAGGTGGTGTGCACATTACCCACTGTGCTTTAGGGGGTTGAAATAGAGGGCCTTGGAGCTGACAGTTTAGATGTGGTGGAGTTTTATTTTTATAGCAGACAGAAATGTCACCATCTAGCATAAGTTTGTAAAAGTCCAAATATGTCAAATTTGTAAATTTTTAAGTTGGAAAGAAAAAGTACATACTCGCTTAATGAATTTTTAAGACAAAGATTCTAACTACGTAATTTATTGCAACTCTTACATTCGACATAGAATATGCAGCATCTGTCCTAGAGATATCTGTGAACTAAGAAGCTGGTAGATTCGAGAAGTGCTCTGTTACGTTTACACTCGGAAGCAATGAAACTAGCTTTATTCTTAGCTTCAAATAAATTATTGATTCTTTCTTATGTTACATATTACCATACGTCTCGGCTGAATGAGCAGCACCTAACTTTTTATTCGAGAGGTCCGAGGTTAAATCTTAGCTAGGAGATTTAAAATGGGACTTCTCGTAATTTTTCTCAGACCATCAGGCAAATGCCGTGGTATTTGGTCAAATTATGTCATATCGTCAGGCATATGCCGGATATTAGGTCACATATTGCCACGACCTTTACCCTCCACGTTGTTCTCAATTCATTATCCACTGTGCTGTATACGTGTGGGCTGAATTACAGCGCGCTATGTTAAATACATCATAAACAATAAACGTAAACACAGAGTATTCCTTTCTTCAGTAACACCTTACGACTATTGCAAGCATATATATATATAATATATATATATATGCCGATCCCAGTGGCCGCGCGGTCTAAGGCGTGGGTCTACGGCCGCTCGCTTACTAGGATCGTGAATCCTATGTGAATGGATGTCTGTCTCTCGTGAGTGTTGTGTGTTGTCAGGTAGAGGTCTCTGCGACGAGCTGGTCCCTCGTCCAGAGGAGTCCTACCGAGTGTCGTGTGTCTCAAAAGTGTGTGATCGTGAAGCCTCGGAAAATGAGGCGGCCTAGGTCCCCACGGGGCTGTCGAGCCATTGAAAAAAAATATATATATGGGATGGAAGGAAGGAGCCTTCCCTGGGGCACCTTGCCTTCCGGGATGACGGATAAGTGTGTCATTGGTACGTAACTATAAAGTCATTCAGGAAAGATCAAACACCCGACCAAACGTAACCTGTGTTGTTTGGGCAAGTTGAGACCGTTAGAGGAAATCCTGTGTTCACATAAACAACGCGCTGTCCACGAATGTTTCACTTCACTGATTAACAAGTTACAACACTATATTTATAGCAGGTTTCTCATCAAATATGTGTGAATATAAAACAAAAAGTAAAGTATATTTGTAGATAATATAATAGAATTATAGAACAATAGGCATATGATTATTAACATTGTACGTCAAATATATGGGGCAACTTTAAAAGTAGAAGAGAGAAGCTTTTCTTGCTATTTTGTACAACTAATGCTTCTTAATGTTCATTTATTCTGGTTTCAATCAATTATGATGGAGCTAATTACACCACACAGTTACACACTGCGCTGAAAGAATAATTGTCGTAGTATTTCCTAAATTATTTAAAACTCATTTCGTATCTCTCGGATAACACCCTGAATTCCTATTAAAAACACCAAACCGATAATGCTGTAAAGACAAGTACCGTCATGATTATTATTATTATTACTATAAAATGAAGCACATAAATAAATACACTCCCTGGCAAGACCCCAGAATTTCTTAATGCTAAAGCAGATTTTATATATAGTTGCAACTCTGCTTTCAAACGTTAAGTGTAAGTCACAGCCTACCATATAATCTATTTCAAATAAAAAATGAGATGAGTATAGTGTAATAATTTGTAAAAACATGAATTTCTGAAAATTAACAAAATTTAATTTAACCTTCATAAAAATAGGGTTTAAACTGCACTTTCCCATTATCTCTGCCTTGCCCATTTCTAGAGCCAAATATACGTTTATAATTTCACTGCTTATTTAACGACAGTTTTCTGTAGTTCAGATGATGAAGCTTCTAAATACAGCATGGTGAATTGAACACTTAATTGGGAAGTGTGTTGAAGCGATCGGTCGTGGTCTAATATTAGATAAAATCCTGGCATTTTTCGGGAGTTGGCGAGAACGTTTTCAAAAAACTTCAGACAGGTTATCCGGTCTCGTGGCTGGGATTTAAACCCGGAGCTTACAAAGACATTGCGGGATTGACGCCCACTAGACAATGATGATAGTGGTGCCAAATGTCAAGCTTGCTTTCTATATGTAAGGCACCGTGTAACTAAGAGACACTAGACTACTTACACACAATTCTGCATTGCTCAATGTTTAATATTTCGGCTTTGAGTTCTATTAAAAGACGTTCCGCGAATATCTAAAGATTCTTGCCTTCAATTCTAAACGATCCCTAAGCTACAGTATCCAGACCAATATATAAACATAAGTGTATGAAAATATATTATACACACCGAATACCTCCTACATGTTTCGGCCACTCGTGCGGCCATATTCAGGGAAGTGCATTAAAAATAATACATACATCAAATTTTACAGACATTTTTGGAACAAACTGGTTCCAAAAACTCTTTGTAACGCACCTCCCTGAAGATGGCCGCGTGAGTGACCGAATCATTCAGGAGGTATGGGTGTGTGCAATATATTTTCATAGACCTATGTTCATCTGCTGGTTTTTATATCGTATCTAATTCTTTCCTTCCTTTACTTAATTCACAGAAGATATCATATACACGTATTTCCTGACCACTTTATAAATCACCCATTTGTTTCTTTGTCCAGAAATTTCACGTGTAGAACTAAGAGTCTAGAATTCATTCACTATGAAACTTGTTTGCAGGTGGATCAAGTAACCGCATAACCTCAGGCTGACCTCACTTTTATTCAGTCCATTCATTTGAATATACGTACAGTAGGCCTGCCTACAAATAGGTAGTAATGGCCGGCTTGCAAATCCTTACGCACTTGCTACGGACTACCATCTTTCTATGCAAACAATTCTGCATTTAAAGCAACTCCATAACACTCAACAGTAAATGAAAGCACCATCTTATTTAACAATCAAGAGTTCTGTATTTTGTCCGCTGAATATATTTATGTATCTTGTAGTTTTGAGATTAAATATAATTATTGTCCTAAATGTTATTAACTGTCGCTTTTTGTAATCAACACGTAGTGTGTTTACTGTGTGATAGCAACAGGATTTGAATTATTATTTTGAAGGACGCTCGAGTCAATGTAGCTCAAGTGGCACAAAATTAATTTACTGTCTGGATGGCTGGAAAATAGGGGTTGCATTCCTGATAGAAAGAGATTTTTCTCTTATCCATAGAATAAAAAATAGCTGTGGCCCATCCGTCCTCGTGTCCAGAGTGTACCGGTGCCCTGCCCTAAAGTATGACGTGAACTAGAATCCAAGATAAATCCTCACTTTCTTCTTACGACGAACTAAGATTAAGAAAACCTGGATCTTATTTATCCGTACGTCTCTATGGCATCGTGTTTAATTAGACACACCTTTATTTACATGGCTTCAAAGTGCTACGTAACTCAAGAAATATACCTAAAACTTATCGTAATTCACACGACTATTGATACAAATTGTAAAAACTGAAAAGTTTTTCTTGTGGTTGAAAATATATTATTGGGAAATTTACAAGCATGCACAGACATAAGGTTACATTATGTCTGAAGCAAACAGGGTGGCTGAAATAAACAAAGTTCTAGAAATCTCCGAAATATTCTTCGTCCTACAGGCCACTCTGGCCGGTTCATGAGTTATTTCAACACAGCTCAAAATTAATCCTTGATCTAAGTGTTACATCCGCTCGAACCATTGCACAATTTCTCCACGCAGGACTTGAACCTGGGGCGTGCACAACCTGGGCGCCAGCTGTAGTAGGTCAGTAATTATGAAGCGATGACCGACATGCTCATCGCTCAGAGACATACACTACGCAACTCACTTTGCCCGCCAAATTCAGACAATATCTTAGAACTAGAAGTTAAAGAAATATTATCCAGATATGGTTACAACAATAAAATCATCGGCTCGTTTTATCATTATTACGGCCTGCAATTAAGTATGGGGCACGCGATTTCTCAAATCTGACTTTATATTCAAAAGTTGTGTATAGTTAGTACATGACACCTTAAATTACTTCGTCAGCAAATAACTCAACGGAGCATAATTCTTCTTAAGAAAATCCTAGAATCTCGGGTAGTTAAGAAACTCCACGATCTTCATGAAACAAGAAGTCTCACTGCCGTCTTCACAAAAGCCGTTATTGGTCTTTAACCCGAGCTACATAGATTAGGCAAGTCCACGCCCACAAGTGCCACACGTGTAAGATCAATTTTAGTATCATCTTCCCATTTAAGCTTATGTCTCCCAAGTTGCCTTTTCCATATTATTCCACTAACCGTGAGCCACGAAGTTCAACTGGTAAGAATATATGCAGCATTGAAACATTGTTATCGCCTTTTCAGTTACAAAAACCCGGCGAACACATATATTTCCCATCTTAACAGGCATGTATAGCTGTCTGAAAACGGTGTGGTAAAGAGTTTAAGGTTATTTATTTGGCTTTTTCAGTTGGCTAATTTAATGTACTTAAATCACAAAACTTCGGAGATCTGATTTATTTATTTTATCAAAGGGGCAAGATATGAAGAAATTCTAGGGTTTATAAATTCCCGAACCATGGTAAGAGTTTAGCTTATCGTAGGAGACCACCAAATTAAGACTTTCTTCCTATCGTCTAAACCTATAAGATGGAAAATTGGTAAGTAGAAGAAATTTGCACAAAACAGTCTTACCCCTTAATCCTTATGCGACTGACCATAACTGAAATACAAATGAGTCACACGTAATAATCTTATTTTAATGCTAAATTACGTGTGCAAGAGCACTTATTTCGAGGGGGAGAGAGGGTGAACGTAATGAATTGCCGGGCCTTATTAGTGCAGTTACCTTATATTGTCCAAGAGAGAAGGCCGTAAAAAGGTGCAACGAGAAATCTCTTTTGACTTTAGGAGTTTCTGTTTGTAAGATGAAAAGAAGGCAAAAGATAGCAGTCGACTCTACGTTAAAAAGAACGTTTTTCATGAACGAAATATGTTTCGATTTCTATCATGGAAAGAGCAAATTTATCACATTCCTCTTTATGCCGCACAATTCAGCAAGAAGGACAAGATCTGTTTACTCTTTCCGCCATAAAACACACGGCGAAACGAAAGAGACACATACACGTACCAGTCCAGGTTCTCTTCTGGATTCTACAGTAAGGAAATTACTGGAGAGTAGCAATTTTGTCTATAAAATAGTAAGTATTTTTGTCTGATGAGACACTTTATAGACGCTACACTGTTTTAAACATAAAATATGTATCAATTTTTCAGACGCTAAAATCACTAATATTACGTAAAATTTGAATAAAGGTACTTAGAAAAGACATGTAAATTGCAACCTTAATTCAGCTACAAATAAACTTATAAATTCTCTCCACTTTCGTCGGCCCTCTTCGTATTTGGGTAAGTCATTTAATTACAACATATTAATTAACATTTAATAATACCTCACTTTCTTGAAGATCTATTGAACATGTGATTTCTATGCAAAAATACAAAAAAAACTGAATTTTCGAAAGTGGTAAATTTTTCGCAATAAAAGCTAATGTTTTTCCTATACACAACATGAATGCATATCTGGGAGTGCAAGTGCACTTGATCAGACCTGTTCAGCCTTTTATGTGGTGGGCGCAACTTTGAAAAAAATTAGTGTTCTTGCGGGCAACATGAAATTCGATAAACAACATGAAAAATGAATAAATATACTTATAATTATATGTACCGTTTTATCTGTGTATTTTTATACGTCGTGTTCGATAAAAATATACTAATAAAAAGGCGAAACATTTATTGAAAAACTGCAATTCAAAATATACCCTAGGGCTTTTCTACATTTAGCATACTGTTACAAAATCAATTAGCAATATAACAGGTGTCTCCTTAAATAAGCAGCTCATGAGTTTGCAAAACAGATTCGGCCTTCTCTCTCGGCTTGGCCGTGGAAAGAGCTAAAAGACTTTTCCTCATTTCCAATGCCTCCGCAGGCAACATAACACTTTGTCGCGAGTAACACGTTGCCCGCGTGCTACGGGTTGATCAGGCCTGTACTAGATGGAGACAAGTGGTCAGTTTCACGCCGCGAATGCTTTACACTCCGTACCCGTAGAATAGAACGCTTGATGGGCTCCAGAACCCTTCTGGACGCTTTGACTGGAGTGAAAACTCTTGCTCCTGTCGGGATCGAAATTCTACTCCTTGGCAGTCCGGCCCGTAGTTTAGTCACTACATTGACTGCGCTACTCAGGCTTCCCAGTTTATCGCAGTCTAAATAATAAACTGATTGTCGGCCTATGAATATTAGTTTATATCGCACTTCAAGAAGTTACAGTACCTCCTCTGAATAATTTATTTATGACTGTAATTGTTGTTACAACCTTTGATTAGTAGACCATATCGCTTCAAGTAGGAGCAAATTTTCACTTTTTAAACGTGAGTATTGTTCTTTCTGCACATTTTGTCGTTGACAAGAAAAGCAAAACATCCTGGGCGAAAAATGAGAATTTCTGGCTGTATTTAATACAACATGTGTGAGGAGGGCTTTAATATTTTCATGACTCATATGGAGTAAGGTCCAGTGCCGCCTAGGGTACACACGTCACTGACTGAGGCACATCCTTTGTGCAATTAAAACTCCTGTTTTCTTTTCACCGACTCGTGATTTGTGACGTTGCTTGTTAGCAGTAACGTCAGCATTTTACCGCGGACCAGCGCCTGCCAGTCCTTGCAAAGGCACAATGGGCTCGGGCACACATAAATATGCGCCAATTTAGTTAACAGCTCATAAAAACTGAAACAAATGCCTGCACTATCATAATTCACGGCATAATTCCTTTAAGAAAATACTGCTACATAAAAATTATGTAACGTTCCTTATTCAAATAAAAGAACTGGTCTCTTTCCAGAAGGAAGATGTACCTTGAATAGTGACACGCTCTACACAAGATGTTCCCCGTTGGTTAAGGAAAAGGGACGTTCATCACCGTCTTAAGAAAAGCTGCCATTCGACCCTATCCTGAGTCTGTTTAATTCTGTCCGCAATACAACACATCATTTTTAAGATAGATTTCAACACAGTATTAAATAATCGTAACAAAACTTCACTACATTAAATAATGGAAGAGAGCTCTCCTAGAGAAGTTACCCGTTTTTCAAATAAAGAAACATTCCTTCTTTTACGGGTAGCAAGACTTTAATACGGTGCTCGCGAGAACCTTCACTGCACCTTATCTTGAATATTTTAATATTATTATAACCTAATTGTTTCTAAAATCTCATGTGGATACCAGTGGGCCAAAAATGATAGATTCATCACTTAATAAGTAAAAATAAAAATAATGCTGAATACCTGGAAATAAAGAATAAGTGAAAAATACCACACATAATCAAATAAGAGCCAACGGTTTTCCTTCCGGTAACAGAGATCGTCACTAGGCGTTATAGATCAACAAACAGAATGAGTAAACATACTCGGGCTCTGCACAAAAACTGACAGCACATTCGTTATATTACATTACGCCAGTGTAATATATTTTAATAGGTGTAAATCACGCGCTAGTATCCGTACTTCAGTCAGTTCTTCAACAATTTACATTCAAGATCAACTTAAAGCAATTTAAACAAAGTTTTAACAAATTTCCGGTCAAGTTTAAGGTAACAACTCCGTGCGAAATATCAGATACCACTGTACGGTAGCAGCAGTCTTGATTCTGTTTGTAACTTTGTGAGCCTCGATTATATCCGTGCTTGTTCGACATACGTCGCGTTTAGAATTGACCAATAACCAAGAAGCGTGTTACATTTATTGGCATCTGAAACTGCAATATAATGTTATGGGTCTTAACATTAAACTACCTGAACTCTCCAGTAATTTTTCCTCAGCGTGTCTAAAAATGGTGTCGATACAAAACTATTGCACAAGTAAAATCTCTTGAAATCCCTATCTATACCATCACCTCTCCATTTCTTATTACACCAAAGATATAGCGTATGAAGTGAACAATAATAGTCCGTGTACATACCCATGAATGCACATAGGGGGAGTGGAAAATAACTCCACTTACAATTAACCTGGGCTGTAGATACAGGAGAGTGGTCAACTTTACGCTCCGGCGATTTTAACCCCAGTAAAATACTTCGGTTCGCACTGAATACAAGGCTGGGAGGGCATCAGAGTCCGTCTGGGCGGTTTTTGGCCAAGAGAGAAAACTTTGCTTCTGTCGAGGTTTGAATCTCGGATTATCTGTTCGCAGTTTGGTCACTACACTGACTAGGCTATCCCGGCTCCGGATATATATGTATGGATGTATATATATATAGACACACATGTAGGTATGTATGTATGTATGTATATACGCGCGCGCACACACACTCACACACACGAGTAATTTGTTTAGGCCTGGAAGCGCTGACTTCAAAACTGGCTTTTAGAGTAGTGACTGAATTGAGTTTAATTGTGTTATTGTTACTATTAAAATACCCATATCAGGGGTATTCATAGTCATAGTTACTTATAATCCTTTTTATGCTTTCTACCCTAAATTTTGTTCTTATAATTAATTTAATTTTAATGCTTCGCTTCTGTTTTTCCTAGGAATATATTCTTGTCGTTATCTGGTTTTTCAGTTGTCACCTTGTACTTGTGCTGTCTTTGCAGTTGGCCATTACGCTGTTGATTCAGCATGTAAATAAACATAAAATTGAATTATTATTATTATTATTATTATTATTAGCGCAAATCATAATTAGTAATTTATAGCTACAAATACGAAACAAATTCCAGGAGACTTATTCCCACCTTGCACATATACAACTTGATATTTATAATACAGAATAATACACGCATAAAGTTGTTATTTTTGGGGTCAGTGATTCTGGAAAGGCAGTGATCCCACGTTACAGCATAAATGAAAGTCAAGACATAAACTTTCCTTGTCATCCATTGTCTGTGTGTCCGCATTTATGAAGCATCTCAACTCCACAGGCGTCAGACAATGAAGCAACAACTTTGCAAACAAAGCCTCAGCCCAAATCACATGCAACATACGACGCCTTGAATGCGTATCATATAGACGGCTCAGCATTTCTCCTTTGATTCAAGACAAGTTCGGATGATCGCTTCCTGACTTTAACACTCTAAATACTTTGAAACTTTATCTACATAATAAAAATTATCTGATACTTATTTAAGATAATGTCAAGATAGTTTTAAGATATCCAGCTGTCCAACATAAACACTACATACTCTCTACTTCTTCCCACACGTTGGACTGACTTTCCTCATAGTCCTGACCTGTTTAAGTGTACAGTAACAGAAACTTCTAAGCAAGAATATGCCCACGTTATTACTATGGAACATAACGCATAATCAAGAAGAACGACTTAACCCTCTAAGGCACGTGACAGGCTCATTGTTTATAACATTTCCCTTGACACTACGAGCGCATGTATTTTGCAAACTCATTTTATAAATTTGTTTAGCATGGCCCCCAGAATAAATAAATCTAAATACTATTAACAGGATTATGTTTGTGATGAAGATGTGGCGCATTTTCTTCGAGGTAAGAAAGAAATTTTGAAATATTAAAGATGAACTTTATGATTCACAATTTACGTCCGTCACTATTAATGCTCATTTTCATTAGAACAAATTATTTTTTTAAATTTTGCATTTTCCATTAACTGGAAAAAATCCAGCAACCCTTTTCTCAAAATGTATTCTTACTAAAAGAACGTCCTCACTTTCGTATAGAAGGACGAGCGGTCTACACCTGAGCACCTCCTAACAAACGAAAGTTCCTTCTCCCAGAAGACAATAACCTGTAGTACCCTTATTTCCAATCTGTTTCTGGACCATACTGTACATCAGAACTGCCGCTTCATAATGCAGGATTAAAATACTTGAGAAAATGTCAACTTTCAGAGTAAAAATTTGCTTGCTATGTTTTATTGGGATCATTACATGTGGCAAGCAATTTATAGTGCTGCTTAAATACCATATTTCAATCTGAAACAGAAAAATTCATTGCAGACATGTGGTGCTTAATCTTACTAGCGACTTACAAGTGATGATGATGATGATGATGATGGTCGTACCGTACAGAGAACTACAAGTTAACAATGGAATATCAAGTAATCACGTCGCGACCAGTATGACAAAGAAACATTGTAAATGCGTCCGGTCGATGCAAGAAATAGAACTGCCTGCTTAGCTGCAATGTTCCCAGATCGGCCTGCGACGTACCTGTGACATGCATTCAGATAAGTGATGGACTAAGTATACAATATCTTGAATTAAATGAACATTAAACCAATATTTTGGACTGCAATCAAAATATATCCTTCTTGTAATGTAATTTACGCTTAGTGTTGTCGTTTCCTTTGCATGTTTTTGTGACACTTGAGCCAAAATACTACTGAAATTTGAATAAGTCATTAAGTAGAAAACAAAAGGACAAGTACGACTGAAAGTACAATTAAGTTAAAAATTGCACTACATTCCTATACATATTATACAACAAATAGTTTGTACTCTTCCTTTGCACTGTATTAAAAAAAGCCTTTAAAATAATTATGTAATTTTTTAACATTATAATATCATCAACCTAGTAAATAGAGTGTATATTCAAGTACCTTCTAAATGCCACTACAAAAGTATTCCTTACTTCTTCATATTGACACTGGGTTTTACACGGGTGAAGATTCTGATGTCACCAGATCTACTTTTCTGAAACTATGAAAGTTTGAGTGTCTGTCCATGAACATCGCGCTTATTCCGTGTGTCAACTTCTGTAAATATGAATGTTCATAAAAATTTTGTACGTTACTTAAAAATAAGCTCACTATATCATATTGGCTGAATCCTCAACAAAGGGGCAACTCACTTCATTTGCTACTGATCAGCCTCGCAAATTTTGTCGGTCGTAAAGCGTCCCGAGTCTCTTTCCTTTCCATCCGATGAAGAACACAGCTACGTCATTAACATGTCATAACGCAGCAAGGTTCGCTAAGAGAAAGCAGAAATGTAGATATAAATAATTCTCATTTCTGAGCGGGTTGATCACTGGACTGAAACGGGAAGAATTTTCGGCACTAAATTATACAAGGTTGTACAAATTAGGACCTTACAGGCCAAATATTTGTCTTGTCAAAACCCAATTTTAGAGATAAATAGGATTTTGATGTTGACATTTAGAGTTATGGAGTGTTAGCCTGTACAGTAAATATTTCCTTGTATTGTTTCTGCTATTATGTCCTTTTTCACTCAGGTATTGGGTATCGAATTGTTGTAAAATATGCAAAAGCATAGTGGTTGTATTGTTGGCCTAAAATATGTAATAATCTGTAACATGACAACATTTAGTCTCGCAGAATTTTACCAAATTTTCGGAGGATTTTTCTACCACAGTCTTTTGTGTGTGTGTGTGTGTGTGTGTATCTACTCTTTAGTTGGAAGCGGTAGGCTTTTGTGAAACATCATTCGTAACTTCCAGGACTATGTATTATTGCACATCAATAATCAACAAATGAACACATTCTGTGGACGAAGTGTACAATTTGTAAATGGCATAGACGCTGCGCCTACCCATGTCCTTTAACAGACTGAATACCAATTTATGTCAGACTTCATATTTCTTGTGTCTATGAGATTTCACAGGGTGTCTCAGGTACTGACTGAAAATTCTGGGCTTGACTCTGAGCAAACTAGCAGATTTATCTCTTTGCCACCTCATCTGTATCATCTATACAAGCTCCTACCTAAATATTTCCTTGGGTAAGGCTATGGGCTAGTAAAGCTGATCAGTTACCTCCATCTATTAATGATGTTAAAATGCTCGGAGATTTACTTTACACCCACATATTTCTTTTGGTGCTTAATTAAGCAGCAGGACATTACTTTAATAATGTTTTCTGTTTATTTGCAAAATGTCTCCTCTAAAAAAGATATGTCAGCATTAACAAAAACATAACAAAATTTAAGCCCCAATAAAACCTTTCTTATAGCGATTATATGAAGACGGGTCCTGAAAATTGTTTTTATCATTCCACGGTGTAGGCAATCAGACCTCTTCCCACTGCACAGTTTTACTTATCTTCTCCAAAGCCTGCCTCGCTCTCGGTGCCCTTTCGGTTTAGGCCCGGTGCACACATCCGTTTTTCTAACGTGCGGTGACGCTGCGTTGCCGTAATTACGGTGTGGGATACACTGAAGTCAGTTGGGTAGTGCACACATACCTCCGTCGACGTTGTGTCACCGTACGTCCATCTATTGCGTTGGTTTGAATGAGTTGCTACGGCCCCGCAGCGGCAACGCAGCGTCACCGCACGTTAGAAAAACGGATGTGTGCACCGGGCCTTATACTGCAGGATACGTTTCGGTGTCTTTCCATGTAAGTTTATTTAAATCGCTTACGCAGGTTTTTATGTTTTCACCTACTTTATTTTGCAACGACACTATTTCCAGTTATTTTCTGACGCCTTAACTTGTAGTATTATCTAGTCTAATGCAGCCTTTAATGGTTCTTTGGTGCCTCATCTCTGGACGGCTTTAAGTGAGGTTTAATATTGGGGAATTTTGTGAAAATGTATTGAGAAAATCCAAATTTGTTTAAAATCGGGGAAAAATATAGAGCACTTTACGTGAAAACTTAATATGTTTTATTTTTAATGGTGGAATTAACTCGCCTTAAAAGCGCTATCTCCGAATAAAATGGTATTAGGCTGTTAGGATAGCCGAGGAGACATTACACAAAAGCGCCACAATATTGCGTTATGCGTGCATTGCCAACCTTGTTCTGAAAACAAATTTGTCTATAACAGCCATTTGTAATCTAAGCCCTCATCAACCTGACACATTAAAATTAATTAACTGCAAGGGACGGATGCTGAATAATTCTTACTCGCTAAATTCAGGGTCCAAGAAAATGGAAAATAAAGGTAATGAATGGTTCTCCTGGAACATTAAAACAATATAAATAATAATGTCGTGTTTAATGCGTGTTTAGAAGTTGCTGGTTTTAAAATTTATTTGTAGTATTTTGTCTGTTTTCTGATTTATTCTGATGTAGGCGAAACAATCCGAAAATCTTTTACTTCGAAAATGTTTTCTTAGTGCACATATTAAACTTTGGGACTAGGATAGCGACTCGCTACGGGCTGGACGGTCCGGAGATCGAATCCCGGTAGGGGCGAGATTTTCCGCACCCGTCCTAAGCTGCCCTGGGGCCCACCCAGCCTCTTATACAATGGGTAACGGGTCTCTTTCCCGAGTGTTAAGTTGCCGGGGCGTGGCATCGAACACCCACCCCTATTTAGCGTCGAGGTTAAAGAAAGTGTAGAGATGTACTTCTACTCCACCTCTGGGCCTTCATGGCCTGTTCTAGGGTGAAATTTACTTTAACTTTACCTTTTGCCTATTAAAGTTTGTCAAAAAATTAAATACGCAAATCGCACAAACATATCTATATTCCTGCAGGACACGGTCTTCTGTGATACAAAGACATGTAGTCAGTCCCGAGTTCCTTCTTCTGTCCTGAATATGAAGATTGGAAGTCCCTCCGTAAAGCTATCTATCCAACAAAGCACACGGCGTCATATCCCAAAACAATCAGCGCCGCGAACACCTCAACTCATTTTGGATGTTTAAGTAAAACAATTATTCCAACTCTGCTGAAGAAATTTGCTCTCAAAGCAAGAGACAAGAAAGTGGAACGGAATGCTTTGTGACAAGAACTCTTCAAGTCTGCGTGTCGATGTCATTATTGAGGGTGTAAAGATGCACAGACCTTTTGTAGTTTTTCCTAAAAGCATTTGTACTGTCAAAGCTTCAGTTTCGAGAAATCTTTTGTAGTATCTAGAAGAAAGAAATGTACATTCAAGGGCTGTGTGTGGCAAGACACTGCGCAAATGAACATAAGGCCTCTTCAGCTACCCCGTTGCCGTGCATTCCACTGAGATTACAAATCAAGGTACCTTGTGTGAAACTGCTTTGTTACTAGGTTAATCACGACACGAGATAAACATCCGGAAAATCAAGCATGATTTTCCTCTTTCCTCTGCTTCAACATGTGTGGTCAGTACGAGAACTTTCAAAACATGACTGGCTGTGCTGTTTCTCTTTCCTTTACTCAGAGATTCCATTAACAAAGCTAAGCCATATTCCTTCTCTTCTAACAATGTAGCATAATTTAAACGGACTTTTTCACCTATACATACCTTCTCTCATATCTCTTTTTCATCTTGGATGTACGTGCAACCGATAAACTTCTATGGATTTTCCTTTTTTTCTGGTGGTTTCTCTGAGCTGATGCTTGGTTAGCAACTTTATATTCACTATAGTCTCTTTTCAGATATTTCGCAAACAATCCTTAATTTATTCGACGTTATGCAATATGTGCTGCAAAACCGGCATCGTTAAACAGCCTCAGACTCAGTATATCTAACTGCGAAGTAACACATTTCAATAAGGTCTTTTTTATTATGAGCTACAACTCTATAAGCGATACAGTGACAATTGTAAAGTGGGGAACTTCAACTGCAGACCGTTCTACCTGGGGTGTGGTCGAACCCGGAAATCCAAATAGAAGCAAATAGAATCAGCTCAATGACGTAACGTCTGTGAATACAATTATACAGAGTACGTCCCGAATGTTCCCCTCTATTTTTCTATTGTGCGAATCACGAATTCAGTTGTTGGAAAGTCGAGGTTAAAATATTATTTTAGACTCTCCTTTAATTTCCTTCTTGAACCTGATGTGATTATACTACCATATATATTTGTCAATTCATTACCAATTGTGTCCTGTAAAAAGTTACTATTACTGTAGTTAATTATACGGACTTTATATACACTGCATATGCGACGGCGACATATTTACTGTAGGCAGTGCAAATGTAACAGAAGGTGACCATACCAGGGGAGCTCATATTTTCTAAAAATCTAAGATCCACTTCAAATTTATAGGCGCCAGAAGCGTGATATGAAGCAATTTCCAATCTGAGAATCCACAAATTTTAGGTGCCAGTATAGAAAACTTAGTCGCCACGGCGACCTGCCAAACGGGCCTTGTGCGTCCCTGGACTACACTGACGTATCTCCTTCAGTTGAGGGTTTTGTACTACTCCTATATCTTTCAGGGCACAACAAGAGGTGATTGAAATACGAAGTTCATTATAAAACATATTTAGTGTTCTTCCTCATACATCAAACGACTGAATGAGAAATATAAAAGATCTAAATTATTACATTATTATAAAAGCAGCTATATTGTATTTAGAGCTACAGGTTTTGTACAATAAATGCCTTTGCTCTTTACGAGACACCATTCAGGTTCATTATCAAGAATACACCAATGGATACACGTTATTACATCCTAACGAATACACAAACACAGGTAAACAGCAATTGTCAGCTGACAATGACTAGATAAAGACATATTCATTTAATCAGTATTAGGTTGAATTTTGTTCTTCTTCTGACGGACGTTTTACAGATGCCTTCAATGTCCCATCCTGGCATTTGCCTGTTATGGAGTGCCAAACACCGCGAAAAAACGCAGCCCTCATGGCCCAGAAAGCATCTATTTCACAAAGTCTTAAAATATACTCTAAAACAGTACGTGTACGCGTCTCTCTCTCTCTCTATATATATATATATACATACACATACATATGTACATACACACATACATACATACATACATACATACATACATAAATACATACATACATATACATACATAATACATTCATACATACATACATATATACATACATACATAAGTTTAATAATTGATTCTACGCCTTTTGAGTTGGCATGTTAGTTTACACGCACAATTTACATTCAAAAGATTCCGAGGTTCATGCCAAGCACTGCCATTAATCTCAGGAGCTAAAATAAACAGACGGAAAATACTCGTAACAAGTATTCATCCGAAGGCAGCACGTCGATTTGGGCTATAAAATTCCTCGAATAGCTGGCAGTCCATTTGTGACTACAGGGTGCCTTTAGCCAGAAGACAAATGTGTCTTGTACTGTTATATCAAATACACTTCAGATAAAGGAACTGCACGTGCGAGGGATGAAGTTCATTCCGATTTAAAATTGTGGTACCTCTTGGTTTGCCTAATTGCTAAATCAAAGCCGCAGAATTCTTCTCCAGAAATTGACACGGAGGCGACTGATAAATTTCAGCATTCAGCAACAATCCAGGTCAATCTTCGACATATTTCCATACAATCATTTCTAATAATACCCTCTCATTATGTTTATGTTTCTGATGTTATCATCCATTCTGAAATCCAGACCAAAAATACATTATACAAATTGATCTGTTTAAACCTGTAATCAAAGATAAAACACTGTACTTTATAAACCAATAAACAAAGAACCTGGATATTCAAAAACCTGTTTGAAAAGTTGTCCGTTTTTTAAAATAAATGAATAAATGATCTTGACCAAGCTTCGAGAGACACGTGCAAATATTTATGCCATTTTCAGTACACATATTCAGTTTCACTGCTCAAATTTGTTTACTTTCCCATCTGCATGCTTGAAGAAACTCCTCCTCTGAATGTGTCAGTAAAGGGCACCAGGAATGCTGTATTTTGAAAAATTACCGCACTTCTAAACTGGGATGTATTTATGTATTATTTACTTGAAGTCGCTATCGGTACTTCTGAGTGGGTTACGTAACATTGAAAGCTAGGGTGATCGGCGAGTAGTAAACAAAGAACATGTGAAAGGAATCGTTCGTGGTCTAATCTGAAGTACTGTCCAATCATTTGCTTACAGGGACTTAGAAATGTAACTGAAAACGTAAGGACTGCTGGAATCAGGACAGAGATCTGAACCTGGAAACTTCGGAATACGAAGAACAGCGAGAGGACAGATAGCCACGTTCGGAGCAGAGAGATATATAACTCAAATACTGGTTCATGATAGGGTTTTAAAAAATTACATAGTTAGAATTAACGGACTTACGGCGGAATTTATTAGTTGAGTATTGTGACGAAAGCGATAAAATAATGTGTGTCGTAAGACAATAAATGTGAGTACTTCAAGATCTGTCAACCTCGTAAGGATCGTTCTCTATCCTGTATCATAAACAGTATACCTCACAGGCCCGTTACGTAATCTACCGTGTGATTCAGCACACTCTGCCGTTTTTGCGTGTTATCTCACTATTGTAGAACCGTCTGTGGCACAAACCAAAATAAAATCGATTGAAATCGACTAGGCCATGCAAATAATAAACATTTCAGTTACATTGAGAACCAATTGGCTTCTGGACTTTGTCTATCGTCCGGATAAAATATTAAAATATAACATAAAATCACGACGTTTCGGAAGCTGGTCCTTCTTCCGTCTTCAGGTGATGGGAGGGGAGACAACTACTCAGATGGGTCCTTTAGACCGAGCTAAACTCAATCGTCCAGTGATTGAGATTAGCTCGGTCTAAAGGATCCATCTGAGTAGGTGTCTCCCCCTCCCATCACCTGAAGACGGGAGAAGAACCAGCCTCCGAAACGTCGTCATTTTATATTATATTTTAATAGTTTATCCGGACGATAGACAAAGTCCAGAAGACAATTGGTGCTCAATATTATACACCATCGTCAGAACCTTTTAGAATTTATTTCAGTTAGAGTTTCTAATAATAAGTTATTCACGTTTCGTAAATGAAATTTATTCGGAGTGCCGAGAAGGTACAGCTAATGTAAATGTACCATACACGTAAACTCATACTGTCTTTAACAAGAAGTTCCAAGGCAGTAAATGAATTCCTTACCCGCAGCTGAGCCTGATAGACTACTTGTAGCAAAATAAGAACTGACACTGAAGTAGCTCCTATAGCTTCCAGTGTAGAGACATGATGGAATGATTAATAAATCTTAAAGTAGACCTTCTACTTTAGTTTCTTTGTAAATTGCTTTCATCGATGAAGCAAGAAAAGCTATAATCCTAAGCAAGAAGCAAAAACGTAAAAGCCAACATTTAAGGGTTTTAATAATGGACTCTTTAAGAAATGAAATGATTTCAAACGTCTGTAGACGCATTTTCAACCAAATAATATTAAAAAATAATTTTCTACTTCACAGGAAACACATTGCTTTACCAGTCCCAACAACAACCAGTTACGGCTTTCAAGGAAGATAATCGCGCTCTACTCTGATAATTATTTGAAAAACTAAAATACAAGGAGTGCGCAAAATAAAAAGATTTTGAATATTAAATCAGAGACACAAAACTTGTTACTGTGCTTTAGATGATTAAGTATTTCTGGATCCGGTTCTTGAATTTAAAACTTACTAAAATAATTGAAAGCAAATAAAAAGAAAGAAGTAGACACATCACGGTTCAGTCAGACGAAGAACACGTGAGAGAGAGAGAGAGAGAGAGTGAGAATGTCTGGTATTGTCGAAACGAAATTCTGCAAAGTTGCGCCTGTTATTTTCGCCATTTTTGTCCGTCCGCATGCAAGAAATGACGAACCGTTGAAAGAATTTTTATTATATCTGATATTACACGCGTCTTGAACTTTGTGGAGACGTTCCAAATTGTATTAAAATCAGAGAACGTAATAGGCACTTTACATGAAGACTATATGCGTTTCTGGAAGCACTTCCACTGGAAATTAAATGTTAACCTTTTATCATTTATCGAACTAAAAATCGTGCAGAACGAAGCTTTTTAGAAGAAAGTACATCAGTTCTATATATCGTACAATATACTCTTTCCTAAGTCCTAAATGTTTTGTGATAAATAAAAAAATTAATCTTGTACGTCCTCAACCTGGTATAAACTACGGCTTGCGGCCCGGGTAGGAACCGGGAATGCTCTTTTTAGGTTCCCCGAAGATATGAAAATTGTATCTATGTCATAAGGCAGGTCTCAACTCGTGAGGCATCGTATCACCAACGTCTGTTATCAAAGTTAAAAATGCGTGGAACTATGCGTTTATTCCGCATGCGTTTTACGCTGTTCAGCCGACGTGAACACTGAGGTGATCAGGAAAATAATTACTGTCCCTGTCGGGGATAGAAGTCTGTTCACATAGCTGCTTAAGTCTTAAGCGAAAAATAGACCCAAATTTATGAAATCTTTGTTTTTTGTTTAACTAGGATTTATTTTATGCTCCTTTCTTCCATAGTGCCTTTCAAGTTTAAATTGGTAGGTAGAGCTAATCCAATTTTCTTCAAATACTTATTACACGCCTCAGTAAAGGATTCACGTCCTGGGTTAAATACTCCGCCAGGTGGATACTGCGCGAATGCCGGAGTGTCCTCCATTTGACGGCAGGTTGCGGGGTCATCGAGGGTCACAACAGGAAGAACGACGCAGCTTTCATATCACTGCGGACGTGTCCTCTTCAATCTCTGCGGGAAAGGAGGACGGCGAACATCTGGCTGCCTAATCGCTAGTATTTCATATTCCAAATGTTTTTCTTAAGTTCGTTACACTACCAAAGCACAGCAATAGCTCTGTGTACTATCCACTTTAATGTTACAGTATGTTGTGTGTGTGTGTATATATATATACACAAACGCACCACTATAATATAAAACTTAATCTCTGCAATTTGCTCACACAGTGCATATAGGCCTCTATATTTCGTACAATTCTTACAATAAATAGCGGTTGTCTTCATAAATAGCCATAACTCGCCGATAATTACAATGCAGTTTTTTTTTTGTGAAGTATGAAGTGAATCTACAAATATAATACAGATTAGTTTCAGTCTTCAAATGCTTGACAGATTGGTACTATTACAAATAATAAGAACATATTGAATCAAAATGTGTGGGTCATTAAAACGCCGAATCGACTGTAATTAAATATGGATTTACTGCGGCACTCGAAATAAATTGTCCGATCTTAGTGATCTGTATTTCAGTTCGACCACACTCGCCCACTAGTCATGACGAATCCCCCTTAACTGGCTAAAAAAAAAAAATGGAGCGGACTTCCCGACAAGCCAGTAGTTGAGCAGCCAGTGAAAATTTCCAATCCTGTTATGGAACCCGAAATGTCATTATATCTTTGGCCTATACTGAGCAAAATGAAAATATTCCTAGCAGTTTTACTCTACTTCTATAAACATTTATATTACTACTACATTTCCATCTTCGCCTAGGTCTGTGCCCTTCAGGTTTTCTGATAATACTGCGTGGGCTCCTTGATATCACATCAAGGTGCGTCCTCAGGATGCGGTTAGAGGGGACGGTATCCAGATGTTGAAGGAATCTGCACAAGTTGCAAACAGCCGACAAGTGTGCTGTTCCACGACATATTTGTGAGGAAGTGTAACGACTCCTTACCAAAAATGGTATGTCACGAAACGATAGGGAGGGCCTCGAGCTTGGTCGGATTCCTTGGAGCTAAGCATGGGTTTGTCCTTTAGATAACAGTAAAACTTCCTGTACGGACCCAACACTTGCTGACCCTGGAAATAATAACCAGACTTACAGTATAGAGTTTGACAGATATGACAACTTGTCACAGTAGCTGTGACTCACTCCACTGGAGGAAGCTTAATCAGGCAGATAGTACTAAGTCACATAAGCAAGATATTTTGTGAAGTTTTTTTTTAGATTTTCACAGCCGTGTAATCAAGGAATCCGGTCATCTTGGACGCGACGCCGAGTGGTTGGACAAGTGTTTCCTTACCTTCCCTCCGCAAGTCAGGAACAACTTACCATCGTCAAAGCGTCACATCCAAGAAACTTTTTTCTTATGGAAGGAGTGGAGGAACTTTACGATCTAAACTCCTCACCAAATATTATTCGGGTGATAAAATCAAGAAGAAACAGATGGACGGGGCATGTGGCAATTATGGGAGACAAGGGGTGGTGCGTACAAGGCTTTGGTGGGGAGATTTGAGGGAAAGTGACCAGTTGAAATACCTAGGCCTAGATAGAAGGATAATATTAAAATGGACCTTCAAGAAGTGGGATGGGGAGGCATGGACTGGATTGATCTGGCTTAGGATAGGGACAGTCGACGAGCTCTTGTGAATGCGGGAATGAACATTCAGGTTCCAAAAAATGCGGGGAATTTCTTGATTAGAAGAAGACCTATTAGCTTTTCAGGAAGGCCTGTGCTCTATGGAGTTATTTGGTACCTGAAATTCTTGACGTAATTATTATTCACCCACAAAGCAAGGGCAGGTCTGCCGTATTGAGTTGGCGACTGAATTATGTAGGAATTAAATGTGGCATTTCTAGGATTAACATATAAGGTAAAATGTTATAATGTATACCTGTGTGTCTGGTCCGTAAGCAAATGAACAAACGACGACAAATACAGCGCATTTGTGACTTGAGATTCGGCAGGATAGTTGAATTAAAAGAAGGGGCCTGACAGACATGAAGAGGTAGCATCCACCAGAGATAATAAGGAGATATGACCATGGATCATGTCACGCAGAGCGTTGCGTGAGGTGCATTGTCCACCGTCAGTGCTCCATTCTTTTAGAAGAATTCAATTTAAAATATGGAACAGGAGATATCTTTCTTTCGTATAAGTAAACATTCTCTTGAAGTATTCAAATACCAATTGTTGCAGCTTCCGTGGAAGCGTGGGAAGGCTCTTAAACTTTAAAGCATGTGGTACCAACCTTTAACACCTGCTTTAACGTTCAAAATCTCTGCATTTTTCCCACGTGATATACTTATGTGTACAGCGATTGTTTTCCAATAAAGCATGGAAAGAAAGTTATTTTTAATGAAGACGCGTTGTTCCCTCTCTGGCGTTGGAACTGAATGTATAAATATTATTTTGAAGAAAATTAGTTTCAAAGTTGTAGATGTTAGGCCCACTGGGTGATTAAACATGAATTAGTGTAACAGTATAGGGGATGGCCACTGGATGAGAAAATGAATGACAGGAATGTGCTGGGAGGATTAAGTTATTTGACTCACGACGAGTTGACGAATAAAGAAATCCTCTAAGTGAAAATGAGATACACAGTATTTACATTTCAGCTGTATTGGTGAAAATAATTCCTTGAATTCTGGATGATAAAGAATTTTTTGGCCATATTTGGTTTGTTTAACAATTTAAAATGTAAATATTAGGGAATGATTAATTGTAGAGAATATGCAATGAAGTGGTCGTGGCATATTCTAAGATTATGGACGACTGAGGAAGCCTAGAATGAAAATTCAATCAAAACATTCGGAAAATGGTGGGTAATTGATCCTGCTTCCTCTCAGATATAAATAATAACATAACGTTCCAGTTACACCAACTTGATAGTTGAGTAACTAAAAAGAAATCACTGAAATCCTCAACCATGTTACGTTGTTCCCCAGTCGAGAATTGTGTATCCCGACTATAAGCCTATAAATTTGGTGCTTCAAAGATCTGCTCGGTATTGGCCCCGATGTTTACAATATTTAGGTTTTATACACTTGCCGTACGTGACTATGCTGCGACCTGGAAGACGGTGGTAGTGTCCTACGATTCCCTGTTAGGAGGAAAAAATCTTCTCGAAAGCTTTCAGAATTGCTCTGTGGCACATCAGCTTTCTTCTCAGTGGGTAACTGGTTAAAGAAATCGAAGCGCAAATGTGACCACTCATGTCTATTTACACCCCAGGTAAAGAATATTTGGAATTGTACGTCCAGTTTCCCTCATGACTTTATTATTTATTATTATTATTATTATTAAAAAATTAATCCAAATGCACAGAATACATTATTTCTTTATATTTTTAGGTTTGCTATTACACTATCCTTCCAACTGGATGTTTAAAGCAAAATAACTACACACGTGCGGTATATACATCGCTGCCAAGAACATCCAAATTTGTCCTTTTACATACACAGTACACGTTTGGTGAGCATGTGATTGTCACAACATCAGTGATTATGCAACTCAACAGCACGAAACAGTAGGTCCTTTTAAGGTAGGCTCATTATGTTGACACAAAGGAACCAGCTGAATTGTTCTGTATTGCTTAGAAGAGTTTCAGGCCTCAAAGGGTTAATAACGACTGTCACGTCTGATGGCCAGTAGAAACCTGAAAACAACGGCTGAACCGATCCTAAAGCTAACACAACATTCACGAAACGTGATCATGGCAAAGTCACGTAAGTAGCAGCAGTGATTCAGGTTTTTAAGCCGAAGCGTGGTAATTGTAGATCCTATCTTCTGCAGAAACCTTGAAAAAATAGGCCCACACTACATCAAGTAATCAAGGGGTGATGGAATTTTCGAGGGTATCTCTTAGGTCACTTCATTATCTGCCGCTATCCTTCCACGATTTCATGAGCTACCAAAGATTACAACACACTCTAACCTCTACTGTGTTTCTCGTCTAATTTCAACTAGTTTTCCCTTTCATAACCATGCAGTGCTTATACAATACAAATGACCTTGATCTGCTACACTTCAAAGAATTAGGTTCATGAGCAAATCCTTAAATGTTTAATAGCCTATATCTATCTATACGAGTTACACTAGTTACAGGTTCTCAGTCGCTTTCCGCCATACTTGCCAGTTTACTGCGCAAGAAACAATAAGCATGTATGGATGAACAGACGTACAGCCCTACATTCGTATGGTAAATAAAAAGCTCCCCTGTGCACAACAGGAACACATACAGCGGAGAGAGTCACAGCTTCACACATTCTTAACTTCCGAGCTAAATAGGTGTGACTGGCCACATTCACGCCCCTGCCGCTTTACTCCCGGGGAAGTAGTCAAAAGTACCCACCCGGGTAGGACCCAGACCCGGACTGGACAATTGGAAAAGAGATAAATCGGTTGACCCTGCCGGAAATCGAACCACGTTTCCTCGGACGTCCAACCCATAGTCTAGTCACTGTGCCGACTACTTTATCTCAGCTCATATGTGGACATATACGTATAAGGTACGTTTTCTTTTGTTCTTCCTACTGTGACTTCCAATTCAACGCGCAGGAATTTACTGTAAAGTAATAAAGCTAACACGTCTGTAAACCAGTGTATAGCGTGACAATTCTGGCGCGTTCGCTTACTTTTGTGTAGTTGCCTCGAAAACCGTCGACTTCAAGGGGAAATAAGTTTAAAATCATTTTTTCCTTATATCTCTTACGTCTTTTCACCTACAAATTAGACTTCAATTTAAGGGAGAAACTAGTAAAGTACTACATTTGAAGCATAGCTGCTTATGGTGCTGAAATTGTACACTTTGACACTTTGGAGAAGGATGGAGAAGATAATTTGGACCGATCGTGTGAGTAATGAAGAAGTATTAAAAAAGGCAAGGAGGAGAGGAATATCCTACAAACAATAAAAAGAAGACTAACTGGATTGATCACGTCTTGCGTAGAAAGTGCCTTCTAAAACACGTTATTGAAGAAAAGATAGAGGGAAGGATAGACGGGACGGAAAGACGAGGAAGAATATGTAAGCAGCTACTGGATAACCTTAAGGAAAAGAGAGGGTAATGGAAATTGAAAGAGGAAGTGCTAGGTTGCACTCTGTGGAGAACTCGCTTTGTAAGAGGCTATGGACCTATCGTAAGACACTACAGAATCAATGGAATTCTCTTCCAAATTTATTCCAAATGTTCTTCACTGAAATAAATTAGTGAGTTACACTAGAGACGACGGCAGTCAAGAAATTTGTCTGTGAGGTGTATATTTTTACTGAAAGATTTTAAATAAAACTGTATTAGGCCAACAAATTTAATGAAACTTCTAAGTCAAATTTCAAAGAAATCCTTTCAGCTGTTCTTCAAAAGTATTATGCAAACAGACAGAACAAAGAAGGCATTATTACGAATTTTTTCCCAGCTAACAAAAATAGGTTATAGGTAAATAACAACTAGATCAGATCTGCAGAACATTATACAAAAATACGCTATATATACTATGTAAGATAACTGACCTTAGGAGGCATGACGCAAGGTATTTCCTAGTAATCACTTGTTTGGAGTATCTGTGTACTTCAGACTGCAGTATACCATTCCACACTTTTATAACTGCATAAGAATTATGTCTCTTGAATGAGAATTTGCTCAAAAATTTCTGGAGCGGCACTCTAGCGAAAACTTTGTTTGATCACACAATGAAAGCATACAGACAGTATTAAGATGAAGCTTTAAGCATTACAGATTTCAACTCTAGATGGACATGAGTTACCAGCTTCAGACTGCAGCAGCATTAGACCGCAGTGCCTCCCAAGTAAGAGCCTGTGGGCTTCCGGAAACGTCTTTAGCAGTGTTGCGAAAAAATTGCATGCGTAACTACTTGTAATAAAGGTGGTCGGGGAATAAAACAATCAGCCAGTACTTAAGCGACAGCCGACTGTAAGTAGTTTCAGAACGGATTAATAATTTCAAATAATTTTAGTCATAGAGGGGTTTTACTATACTTCGTCAAAATCGGGTGTTTTATACTGTATTGTTATGCTGACACTGCGTTATAAATACCTAATTCGCAGCCGATATATCGGCCTGTTGCCCTCACAGGTTTTGCCACTGATAATACAATCGCAACACTAACATTACAGCTACATGTTTTTGTCTATTGCGTCCTTGCGTAAAAAAGTGGCTTACACCACTGCAAAAATATTTTGTAAAAAAAATTTTAAACTGCTACCTCGAAATTGTTGACGTTTTTGCTTTTAAACTTAAGAGGGAAATAACGAAAGAAGAGACATGGAGAAACATACGAAAATAAAGAGGAAAATTAATAAAATCATAAACAATAAAGGAAAGAATTTAAGAAATGATATAAATAATGAATAATGTGGAACGGAAACGAAGGATGGAAGAAAGCTAGATAGAAAGAGAACAATGCGCGAAGAAAGCAAGAAAGGAGAGAAGGGAAGAAAGTAAGAAACAATGAGAAGAAAGAAGAAAGAAATTAAGAGGGAAATGGAAAAAATATTTAGGATATTAAGGAAGAAAATCTATGTCAATAATGGTCTGAAATATTAGCTTCTCATTCCTCAGCAACAATAATTCCAAAAATGCAATTAATTCCAGAATTGTATAATATATTTCAATGATTCCGTGGTATATTTGCATAATCTGGATTTTTAGGAAATTAGTAAGAGTTGAAACAGACCGCGTGTAACCTACCTACATCACCATCTGCAAGCATCAATCAAAATCACCAGGCAATCAGACGCTATACAGCGACAGTCTGCTCCGGAAATACAACGGAATTGTAACACAAATTACGCCATAACCGCTTCCTTTCTGATCATTTTCAATTCATTAACGTTCAATGGACAAGCCTGAGATCCCGACATCCACGTTAACTAAACTATAAAGTTCTCCCTAGAACAGGCCATGAAGGCCCAGAGGAGGAGTAGAGGTATAGCTCTACTCTTTCTTTAACCTCGGCGCTAGATGGGGGTGGGTGGTCAACGCCACGCCCCGGCCGCTTTACCCCCGGGAAAGAGACACTGTACCCATTTTATAGGAGGCTGGGTGGGCCCCAGGGGCGGTCTGGACGGGTGCGAAAAATCTCACCCACACCGGGATTCCATCCCCGGACCGTCCAGCCCGTAGCGAGTCGCTATACCGACTATGCTATCCCGGCCCTTAAATAAATTATAAATTAATAATTAAATAAATAATAAACCCGATATGCAGTTAAAAAGCATCGCATTAAAGGGAGAAGCCTTTCCCACGCATTGGATATCCCAGTGAAAGATACAAGTGTCTCGACCTACTCCAAACAGTATCGAATCGTATGGAATCTAAATTGGCACAATGACGTGTGACTTGATGGAACAGGAGAATATCTATTTCCGTGTTCTGAGCCTGAAGGTCCTTGTTTTGATGTCTTACGGGCGACAGTAACTGTGGAGGAGGCTGCACAAGGACATGATCTTGAGCGTAACATGGGTCCAGCTACACCTTCTTAGCTGTCAATAAAGTGGGGGAAGGTCAGACTGTCCACTTTACGTGACCTTAAGCAAAGAAAGGGAGGAGACACACGACAAGGCACGGTTGTCATTTGTGGCTGCAGTATGCAAGAATGGTATAAATGACCGCACATAAACAGTTCATTGTAAGAAGCTCATGTTCACAGAGGTTGTCAAGAAATTCCTCACCTTTCACGCAGAGTGTAATATCATCACCGTATTCACCAGAACGCCTCAGCACTCCTCATTCTAAGCCAGAAAAATATAGTTTACACTATCACGCGTGTTTAAGGTCCATTTTAATATTGTCCGCCCAGGAAGCCTAATTCTCCAAGTGGTATTTTCCTTCGTGCCTTTAGACCAAACTTTTATGTACATTTCTCACCTCTTACATCAGCAATACACATTCCGCCAATCAATTCTTTCTTGATACTGTGAACCTAATATTATTTTCTGGAGATATGAAGAAAACATATTTCTGCCTATTTGTATAATTATGCATATATATGTCTGTGTGTCTTATGACCGGTAAACAATTGCAATTCTGTTAGAGCCTACAAACCGTTCACAAGATTAACCGGTGTACAAAAATACAGAGTACATCGAGAAAGGTCACTCCTTAATTTTACTGAGCTATGTTTTCTTAATCATGTTCAAACTATTGAAGAAAAGTTAGTGTGTATTTGCAAATTTCCACGTGTCCGCCTTTCGTGATGCGACAGATGCCAAACGCTGACGTTACCACATACGCAACTCTCCTTATCGGGAAAAACTTCATTGATTGATTGTCTTGAGTTGTCCTGGCCGCCAGTCCACTACAGCCATCTACGGAAACTTCAATATAACCCATAAGAAAGGGTTGTGGGGCTTCACGTTTGGTGATTTCGTAAGATACAAGTTCGGAAATTATCCCATACTTGCAATGATATGTTGAAAGGTGAAGCTGACATTCTGGAGTCGGAAGAGAACATGGCTAAATGGGTTTAGGCGAATTGGAGCAGCGGTTTTGTGGTGCACTCATGTGTCATGTATCTTGAGAATTTAACTGGTTGCTCTGCATTGGCTTAAATCACTTTAGCAGCTACAGGTCTGTTGTGCCACGAAAGAAGGGCGCGTGGACATGCAAAAGTTTTGAGTTTACCCTCATTTACAAGGTTTGGTTTCTTTCGGTTCGTATGATATTCAAGCAAACACAGCCTCCTTAAGAAAAGAAGTGGCTCTCTGGACAATCTGTAATTTGTCAACTTTGTTAGTAATTTAGAATGAAGTGATCAATAAATGTCTCGATTATTCTTACAACCTTCCATCAGCATATCCGTTTATGTATTCACCGCCTGTCGAAACTCTTCATTATCGAAGATGGGATACACGTATGTTAAAGTGCCTAATTGCATACCCTACCCCACTCAACGTTTATGACTCTCCATCTTGTTTTAAGCTGTATATTCTATATATATAACAGAAATAGCTTTTTTAGCATTTAAGGGCACTCTTTAATTATATGGACAACCTGCTGTAACATAAAGAAAATCAGAAATTTGTCCACATATATATTTTTGTATTTAGTATTGTTGTCATATTAAACGGCGATTATTCCACTAACCTTCAGTAAGCAGTTGGTCTTTAATATGGAGACGTAATGTTTTCAATTAGATGGGGGCTGTGTTGTTGATTATTATTTAGATCTATTTTAGGCTTCTAATAGTTAAATAAGTTAACAGTCTCTGGACTGAAATACACTGGAAGGTGACAGGACAATTACAAACACAGTATGAGTGCAGACAGAGAAAACAAGCCGGGGTCCGGTAGTAGTTTATTTTTTCCTTCCAAAGGGAAGGGATAATTTACGTAACGACTCTGACCTCGCACCTTCGATTTCATCCTCCACAAAAAAAAAACACCTCACATCTCCATTTAATACGTAAAACAGTTATAACACCTTTAAGAGAGACGTCACCGGTTATTCCAGAAACCAAATAAACGAGTGAAAATACTGGTAAATTTGTCAACCAACACGTAACGTACCTAAACTTAAACAAATATTACTGTCCCATAAGGCGTTAAATTTTACGACACTGTCACACATTTATGCCAGCCAATACCAATTAACTGCCTAACGTGTGATAAAGAGATTGCAGATCGCACAAATACTGGAGTCAAGAGTTCAAATCCCGTTCGGGGAGTGGGTGTAGGCCTATATCCGCGTCATTATGTGTATGTAGAGGCCTTGCGATAGGCCGATACCCCATGCAGTAATTCCTACCACTTAGCTTCAAGAGAATTTAGATATTGGCTACAACGTGAGAACAAAAGTTCAATTCCGGCTGTAGCGCCAAAACGAACCAACCGAACAGGTGGTACAGGCATTGCAATGATGTATCTTACATCTAGAAGTCCTCTCCATTATTTTAGGCTATATATGCATAAAAAGCTTAATACTTCGACTCCTGTTGTTATACTGTCACCATTACAATTCATCCTTTCTTACGGCTACGTAAGCTAGGCGCCAGCAGTTTCCGATTGGAGTCTGATACTATGAAGTGGTGAAGAGGTACTTATGCTTCGGTCGGTACTGCGGCTTCGACCTTTGCCAATAAAATTTTCTCTATAGATAGAGTAGCACCATTTATTGCTTTAAACCCTTTCAAGGAGTTCCCAGTTTCTTGGTGTGCATATTCAGTAAGACTAGGAGATTATTTTGTATCTCGAGGGCTACAATGTGTGTGATTGGATTAATTGAATAGCTATCTGCATATACTCGTATTATAGACAGCGATGTAAATTGTCAAATTTTCTGTCATAATTCCAACAGCCTTAATAAGAATTTAAGAGCATAATATAAAACCACTCCTTCTTTCCTCACCCCCGCTTTTTCTCCCTTTGCTTGCAACGGGAAAATATAAACCACAACACCTTCTGTATCCACTGGATGGGAAAATGCGTAGGCTTCACGGGTGTTTCGAACGTGACAACTCTTGCCAGAAATTGAATCCCGTCTGTTCAGCCGGTATTAAAATATTCCTGCTGACTAAACTTTTCGACTTATTGTTATAAAAACTTAAGGAAATAGGATTTGTGAGGACAGGACAATAGTTATTTGCTGCTGATGTATCAACCTTATAATTTATGTCATGTGAGTGGCTGTTCAACACATTTCAATGTGTATATCACTGAAGAAAGAAGAAATATCCCATGTAGAAAATTGAAAGAATGTGTTCTTTTCTCTTTCCTACTACAGTCCAAAAGGATGACACCCAAAGGTGTTACTTCATTCACTCTTTGCTTTATTAGTACATTAGACTTACAGCACAGCATAATTACCTTAAGTAACATTCCAAAAAATTATTATCACGGAATCATCATCAAGGTGACATAGTGCAATTGCTATTGTTGATTTACGTTTTAAAAGAATGGTAATTGTTTTTAAATATTATGCACAATCTTCTTAAGATACACTCTAAGTGTTGTACATTTATTCTCTTCCTAACGATAACTTCCTGACTCCCGAATGTGGCTTACAGGACTTCTGTCTCATCATATTTGTTCTCGGGTTTTGCCATACTTAATTCAGCCATCCATGTTTATGTAAAAGTAGTTTGTATTAACCTTTTGTTAACGTTTGACGTGTTTGTGACATATATTTCTCCTGACAATTATTCTTGATTTTTATATTTCAGTTATTATGTTAATTACAGTGTAGTTATATAGAAAACCTATTATTATTACACATTAATATACTGATTTATTAATTGGTTGTTCCCTGCGCTTCTTGGTGCGTGTGGTATTCACGGTTGTAAAGCCCTGATCAATCATAGCAGCAGTAATTCTGAGTGAAATTCAAATTTTAATTTCCTATCCGATTTCTTTAACTTGACACGAGTAAACATCAATTATTACGAGTATATTGAGTGTTGTTTCTTGTTTAAAATTTCAACTATTTTATACTGTACGGATGAAAAGAGAAGCATGCATATCTCCATCGCAGTACCAATACCTAGAATTTAGTTATAAAATCTTGGGTATTTCTGCCAGTATTGAAGAAATTTAGGAATAATTCGATTCAAGACAACGCGAATTTGATGATTTTCGTATTAAGAATTTCAGACACAGTGATTTATATATGCGCAACCTCTTTTTAACATTACAAAGCACAGAATATAACGTTTTATTTGCCTTGCAATTTTCTCAGAGTACAAAATATTTGTGGTCCTAAACAATATTAACCACCTGGTGTTCATGACAGATACTTGGCGCTTTGTGTGAGATATTAAGTGAATTTTTAAATATTACTTATACGAATTTCAGTCTTCAAAGTGTTAATGTTATTTCATCGTAATTATAGTTCCTCTTTATACATGTCGTCGTACATAACTCACTATTCCACGTAACAACGAATTGCTACGTCATCCTACCACAATTGCTGCCTTACCTTCATTTGTTCCAGCATAACAGCTGACTTTATGGGACGGTTTTAATCAACTGGATCTATCGATATCTCGATATATCGAGGTAAAGTACAAAACAAACTATATCCGGAAGCTATGTGACCTTCAGAAAATTGTATGCTAGTAGCAAGAATAGTGTTATTATTGTTATTATTATCATCATTATTATTAGTGTATAGTGTTAGAACTACATTTAAATATCCTCGAAGTATTGACATTATCATAAAGTTTGATTTTATCAATTGTCAAAACGTGATAGTGTGGTTTGCTACAACACCACTATATAACGGAGATTTTTGTTATGCTCAATGGTACAAAATCCGCAGAGATAAAGTACACTAATAAATTATAAACTGCTTACATATTGGAGTCCTTATCTAAAATCAATTGACAATAAGCTAGTGATTTAAAGAATACCATAGAGCTTTCATCAGTAGCAAGTACCGTCAAAATGTCTTATTCCATGCGTAGGGACTAAATTAAGCACATTAATGTTTGCGAGCAAGTAAATGTAACCGCCGCTATGAAGCTCCCTAATTAATGGCAATGTCCATGCAGTCAGGAACTGAACTTAACAAAGCCCACATATTCACATCTTACTAAAACGCTTCCTTGCCCCGATTTATTAGGCGCACTTACACCCACATGGCCCCTATTATGCAGGGAGTGGTGACATTTTGATTCACATTTGTCCGTCGTATGAGAAAACAATTGTATTGCATTTTAAGTAGGCACCGCCATGAACGCATTGTGACACGCCATAGGTGTCAAGGCCTACATACACACCACGATTTAGTGAAGTAAAATTAGATTACTCAAATACTTGCCGGTAGAAGCAATGAGTTTCATGTCTCCCAGGCCTTACAAAGAACTACCCCACATTTTATTTAAGAGCTATGGGTACTTGATATTTACATCCATGCCCCAACACTAGCTCCAAAGACATATGTTTGAGAGACAGTAAGTTTCCACACATTCTTAACTTCGACATTAGATGATCCTGAGTGGTCAGTCAGTTTCCCTTTCATAGCAATACCTACTTGATATGAAGCTGGGTGGTCCCCAGAACCGGTCTTCAGACAGTGTTGGAGAAATAAGAAGTGCCCTTCCACGACGAGAATTGAAAGGCATTGATCAAGCTCTTAGCCAGTGCCTATACTGAGTTTTCCGGGTCATGGAAAATTTAAAATATAAGTGTCATTCCATATCATGAAGAGGAAAATAAAGCTAGGCACTCTAGATGCCCTTAAATTATTTCGCATCCTACTGCAAACTACAGGGACATTATTTTATCCGACAACTGCATCACTCTTCGCTCATACCGTTTTGCGCGAAGGCAGACGCCGCCATTCCAATTTGCCTATAGCCGGGTTCCATGCGTTTAAGTTCAATATGTTGACTTTGTATTATGTTTTAATCACCGTATTTAAAGATGATGCTGGAAATATTTTCCTTCGGTTCGTAGACACGCGTAACTCTAAGAAAACACGTTGTTCCTTGCATGTCATCGAGCCGACGGGAAGTGACTAGCGACTGTTTTGAGATAAAATAATATCCATACCCTTGGCAAGTGCGCAAGTAATGAATCAGGAAAAACTTTTAAGAGGCATATGTGAATTTTCTGTTACATTACAGTGTTTTGGCATGTGACGCAGTGTAGTCTGGTGGAAAATACCAACGTTTCGAAAGAACCTGCTGTCTCATTCGAAGGTTATTATCAGAGTAGTCTTCTACCTTGAACACTGAGAGAGCAAATTGCAGTAAGACGCTGGTACCTCCCTGCTAGACCATATCCCATCCCAAAATTCTGTCACCGTAATGTTCAACTCAGTGTAAGCCTTAACCTTATAATTTTTCTTTGTTTATATTTCCTTGTTTCTTTCATTTTCTTTGTTACAATTTTTTTGTTCTTCTTTGTATTTTTTGTTTCCTTTTTCTTCATACGTTTGGAAACTGTCACTTTCTCGCGGAGATATTCTTCGACACCACAAAATGTATTAAGAATTATGAAATTACGTTCTACTTTCCTGCAGAAATGTGCCGCAGTGTCAGCTGTTCAAGGTAAATGCAACGGCACGGTATTATTACGTCATAACAATGCAATCCTCGTGCAGCACGAAGGCGTGAAACAGCTGCCGATCTATCTTACCATGACCACTGCCAGTCAACTAATTGTACTCGGTCAAACAGCGAAACAAGCGTGTTTGTTTCAACGTAAGCAGAAATTGTTAAAATAGGATAACTGGTTTTTATATTGACGAAAATACAAGAAATATTTTTGTGTCAGTATAGACAGAAACCGCAAAACATGTTTATTTGCCACACTGTAGACAGAAAATGCAAAATATCCATTTGCTTGAAAGTTGACAGGAACTGCAAAAGAAGCCTGTTCCCTTAATGCAGATAGAAAGAGCAAAATCTTGTTTACCTTAATGTATGGAGAATCAGCAACGAAGCCAGCTTCAGCATAAACACAGGCTGAAAGTTGCATGCTTCGTTTTTAAAGTTTGTCGCTCACATGAAATACATGAAATGAACACCTGTGTCGTTATAAATTCATTTCATTCCTTAAACAATTTAAAGGATTACATTTTCATTCCGTAAAGTTACTCCACGCAATGCAATTGTGAATTGTATCAACCTACTATAACCTCTACATTACTGGAAGTTCCTTCAAACTTAACTACTTTCCTGGAAAGTAGTTATCGTAAGACGAAGTAATTTCATAATGCAGTTACAGTTCACTAGTGACCACCCTTAATATTTTGAAATAATACACTCGTCTAAATAATGTTTGAAACCCCAGTTCTAAGCTTACAGAATAAATGCAGTGACTCTTCTACAAAAACAAACTGGACAATGCTGTTTAAGGGAATGTACTCTGTGGGCAAAATGCAAAAATGTTAACGTTAAACCGGTGGTACACACATCTCCATCTCTACTTCAAAGTGGTAAGTAGATTTTTAATCTTCAGTACTTAATTGCTAGTACTAAGGACGCAGGTTTTCACTGCGGAAGCCCTTGTTCTTTCCTAGGGCCATCAGCATGGTATTGATAGAGGACAAGGTGATATTGGAGTACACTTTTCTGCGAGTACTTCGGACTTCCCCTCCAAATATTATAACACCAGTAGTGTATAATCATATTCGTTCTCCTACCTTCGAAGACGTATGGTTTTATTTAGGTATTTATTTAAGTATTTATTTATTTATGGCGTTGCTAAATTAAATATTAGCCAAATATTATTGAGGAACATAAACGCCAATATTATTTACGTGTGTGTGTGGATTTTTCTTTAGGCAGCCCCAACTAAATCGGTATAACAGACACAGTCTTGAGAAACTATAATTCTTAATTTACCAAGAAATTTCCCCCATTTTGTGGAGACGACTTCATAACAGCCATCACTATTTCCTGTTGAAAGTAAAACAAATCCAGTCATATATTCCCCCTCGGTTTCTTGAAGCCCCAGTTTAACTTTTCCTCATCTACAGAAGGAACTCTGCTTCATATAGACCTATCAGATTGAATCAGACCATTCTGCAACGGTCGTCGTAACCACTGTTTTAGAACCACCGGTACATGTGCATGTTCGCACAGTCGTGCGGACAGATCACATACCGAACCTGACAGATGATCGCTCTTGAGAAACCAAATTGGATCAGACGGAACCAGTTCGCTGTTTGGGCGTGGCGGACGATCAGACGTAACAGAGATACGCTCCTCCACAGAGTGTTTTCGAGGGTCAAAATTGCTGACCTATCGGCGTGACCGTTTATTTTATATTGTGGTCGCCGCAGGAGGCGAGGTGAAAGTGCTGCCTATATGTTAGGGGCAGCAGGATTATATCGAGGTCACCACTACGAAGACTGGAATGTTATGAAAATAAAACTCGGAATTCGCAACCAATCGAACGGATATATTATTACTGTGGCCACTTGTTACTACTTGTGTTGTTTGGTATTTCTGTACAAACTGGTGGTATAACTCAAAGGATTTTAATACCGCAAGAAGTTTCCGAAAACGACCCTGAGCCAGTCCTAACCCATTTCTTTAAGATCCAGCTCACTGTTTAACTAACTCTAAGACTATTACACCCATATTCTGTTCTCCAACTCTGTTTCCCCCAAGACCCATCTCCCTACTGACTACCATATATTTCAGAGTATCTTACACGACATGTTAAAATTCATATAAATTAACTAAGCTTTATTAAACTACAAATCAATTCACAATAAAAATCTATTTTTTAGTGTGATTGTAATTAACTCTCTAGTTGCAGAATTCGAATTTTCAATACCGTCAATAAAAACCCCAATTTAATGGGATCCTGACCCTTTACTATCCACCTTACATTATAAAAATAATTAACCAATACATTCGTCCATTATCGAGTACTGGAGGACCTATGTTCAAGTGCTACATATCTTCGATTTATGGGAATTTTAAATTCTACAAATGCTTGCTACCATTCGGTTCGAATGTTTTATCGTCCCGTCTTGTACGTTAAAGACTAAAGATAGAACCGCAAGAGTATAATTATTCCTGCCGCTTTATGTGCGTGTCAAAGTATGTCCCTTGCTGATGGTGTCCGAGAAGAAGTGCTGACAGAATATTTGGATCTAAGATGGACGAAGTAACATGAGCTTGGTCGATACTTACATAATAAGGAGCTGAATAATAGGAAACATAAAAAGTTACTGAGAATATCAAGTTAATTAACATTAGAATACTATACCCTGTAGCAGGCTAGGAGATTTGAAATTCATAAGACAAGGAATTTGTGAATATTTGGTGGTGGAAACTTCAAAGAACTGGAATGTAGTTTCGGATAATCTACTGTTGATTTTCCAGTGCCGAATATAGAATTCATTGCAAAAGGTTTAGCCCATTACAGCACGTTTGTTAAGAGTACGTATGGCCTATTAACACTAAATGTTCTGCATAGTGTATTGCCCGCTTACTGTAGCTCGCGTGTTTCATGATAAGCCCTTTAATGCAGGTGATGGAGAAGCGGTATATTTTCTGTTAGGTGGGACATGTTTTTTTTTACCTTGTTTAACGGAATTTTAAATTTAAGAGAATTAATAAATTGGCAGGCCTGTAAAAAGGTGTGGGTGTAAAACCCTTGCTGTGATCTTTAGATTTTCAACCAACGAATGCACTTTTTATTTTCGTAATTTTCTTTTAATTCGCACTCTTGGTTTGTGCATAAATCTTGCGGGCACCCGAGCGGGTTGCCGCAAGCCACAACTGGAAACCCTCATATCTTACTGACCCTCTGAAGCCGGCCAATCTGCGAACAGTTCAAGAAGCTACACCACAACTAACGTTTTGCTGCATCGCTATATAACTTCCCCGTCGCTCCCAAATATAACAGAAAACTCCGGATTATCTATTTTCACGAGATTTATAAATATCTTCAAAAAGTAAAACACCTTTGTCAGACACTGCTCAAACATTTAGATTATAATCTCGATTTTCCCGACAACTTTGTCGTTTTTAAGCGCTTTTCTGCAGATCTACCTGCATAATGACCGGCATCATAATAGGCGGCAGGAACAGGATACCATCTCTTAGCCACCCAAACATCCAGTTAGGCTCTGACGACCACTCAGCCTCCTGTCCAATAAGACCTTTCTATGAGGTACAATGGACGGATTGCGAGGCTGATAACTAGTGCTGAAATAAAGAAAGTTTAGATTTCTACTTCTAATCTCCCATAAGCTTTAATGGCGCCGTAATAATTAAGCATGCGGGGAAATTTATAAGTTTTTTCTTATGTTGTCCAGTCAAAGGTCAGTCGTTTCGATGACTATATTCCAGCTTGACCCTTGAATAAGTGACCGATAGGCTGTCCCGAAACATCGCTCAGAAACTACCATTCTGCGCTGCGCAAAATCTCAAAAGAGCGTAGGTCTCATTTACAATGCGGCGGAAGCCTGAAATCGCTCAGTGAAAATGCGCCTTAGTATCATGAGCTCTAGCAGGTCTAGAAACATCATTGTCCCTTAAAGCAAGAAGTACTTTGGCCTTCAAATATTCAATTTTTAAAGTTTATCTCTTTAAAGTTCAGTGGCTACTTTATATACCACCAGTATTAACATTCAAAAGTTCTTCATCCCGGTCGCACAAAGCATTTCAGTGATTCGTGTGGATATCACGATAGGCAGAAATTCTTTTCCACTGATTGGTTTCTATAACTGAGATGAAGTGAAATGAAGTGTGTTTACTGCTCGGTAAGACCTTCATATTTAAATATAATCTAGGTATTCTTAGTCGTTGCATGAGAATCGTCAGTCGTTAAAGCTTTAATTACTGCAAGGAAGGTGGTGGGTGATTACACTGCATCGTTTTCGAGTCCCACACGTCAATATCTGTTACAAATTCATAAAATCAAGTGTCCGAATCCTCCAAAATGTTTCAAATTTTTACTGCACCTTTGAAATCCGTCAAACATGTGGTTTTATTTGGGTCATTTAAATATTTCATGAGCATTCTACGAGTATATCTATGTTTCCTTGAAGTCCCTGGCAAAAAACTACTTTTGCCAGTGTTTTAGTGGCCGACTGGCCACAGTAACGAAAATATCAGTGCGCACGCTCCAGCTGAGTAACACCCCTCTGCTTTCTCTGCTTGCCCAGACGCTCGTCTAGCACAAGTCAGAGGTTGTCAACGCAAGCGTCGGCGCAGTCGCAAAACCTGGGCACACATAGACACGAACGGCCAGCCCTCAAATGTACAACAGTGGGAAAAATAAAATCGTTATACACACTGCCCTGTGGAAGCAAATTGGGACCCTGCATTACACCAGGTCTCGAAATAAAATGTACTTTTTACTAAAGTGTTCAACTAGTCCCCAAAAAAAGCGTCGTTCTTGAAAAATTAAAAGTAGTTTAACTACCCAAGAAATTCACCAAATATTATGGACCAGAAGGTTTATTACCGTACTAACACGAGTTCGACCCTGGACAATAACCTAAGCCACATTAATTCACATAACAACTTTCCTGCACCTAGACCAACTATTTAGTTCTTTCCTTCAGGAATTTCAACTAAAATCCTTTAGGACTCACTTCCACTCTCTCCATACATGTTACATAACAGAATACACACAGCTTCACCATGATATAGTGCGTATTTAAAATAGCAGCCCACGTCTTTGCCACATATTTGGCAATATATAATTTGCCTGCTCCTTCGTAGTTGGAGAAATTTGTCCCATTGTCGAATTAAAAATTTTTAGAAGTCTTTGGTTTCGGCACTTGATTTTTATCCCTCTTAACTTCATTTCGCTTCACTAAGACAGTAGCGAACAGAATGTGTTAACGTCCGCCCGCGCTAGCTCTAAATGTAGGACACTAATGGAAAACAAATGTATGTACAAAAGCTCTTAACGGGATCAATGGATTAGGCGTGAGGAGTGAGTAAGAATTGCATACTTTACTTGAGACGATAGTCACTTGCTTGAGACGACAGTCACTTACTTGAGACGAGAGTCACTGGCGCTTATAAAGAAAATTTAGTGCCTAAGAAGTGTTTAAATCTAACCAAGGTCATTTAGATGCCACTTTTTATCGAACAACTTGCGGGTTTCTTTCTACACATAATTATTTTATTCGAAAAAACGAAACGTCAAATTTCGCAATTCGACGCTGGTTCTACAAATTGTATGCGTTGCTGTAATACTTAAGAATTAAAGCAAATTGTCGCGTCGTTGGAGTGTCCACATAGCCGGTATTTGTAGCTGATATTTTTTATTCAAAATATGTCATGTTCTTAATGTTCAAATTGTTACAATATGCAAAATGCATGATCAATGCGCCACAGTTAGCATGTCATGTCCGCAAGAGAGCTTCTTCCTTGGAGTTTTGTGTTTACAGGAGTTAGTTTTTTTCAAGAAAAATGGTCATATTGCAAAATAAAAAATATTTTAAAAATAAGAAGTTATTGGCATAGAACGGCTAAAATAGAAACTAACGTCAAAGGAGGCATTTTGTGCACTATAAAAATATATCGGTATTATTGCTTGTTAATAAAAAGTGCGTACACTAATTAGTTTGTACGTATACAGGAAAAACAGCCACTTTCTTAGACATACATTGTCTGCTTCTGAAACGTGAGGCTCTCGTGGTGACGATTATGAAATTATTGTTTTGTTGGATGTGACGCCAAATGATATTGCAGAAATTTGCCAACGTTTCGGAGAAATTTGTTTTTTGTGAGGTAGGAACTGAATTTTTTAAACGTTAACAGACATAAAATTCAATATTCAGTTATTAAAAATATAAGTAAGTAAATGGGGCCCTGAGTAAAATATAAAAACTGTGAAGTATGTTTTTTCTTACTCAGAGCTCGAAGATTATTACGCACGGCTTAGTACCTAATGTGAATTTAAATTTAAGGGCAGTCATTAAAGTACAGAATATGTTAATAGTGTCATTTAGTTTGATGCAAATATATAAATTAACCAACTCTTTGGTCGGGGTCGGGATCGTGAGTAGCAGTAGGATAATGAGATTTGATCATGTATCTAGCAGACTGGATAAGAATGGAATTAGAATCCCTGAAGCTATGATAAATGGGAAATTGGAGAAATTTCGTGTATTTTTAAAAACCACAGCCCCTCGAGGTCTTCTGTAGTGATCATAAGGAAGCGACTCAAACTTGTTTTACGGAAGTACACAGTTGATTCCTGGGCACGCAGTGGCACAGTTGGTTGAGGCACTGCGCTACAAGCCCGGAAGATCGCGGGTTCGATTCCCGATGGTGTCATTGGAATTTTTCATTGACATAATCCTTCCGGTCGCACTATGACCCTGGGGTCGACTCAGCCTCTAATAAAAATGAGTACCAGGAATATTTCCTAGGGGGTAAAGGCGGCCGGTGCGTAGGGCTGACAACCTTACCACCTTCATGTGCCGATTGTCTAGAAATCTGGGAGCCTCAACCTCCTGGAAACCTAAGGGCCTGTCCAGGCCTGTAATGGGATTGCTTTACCTTTACACAGTTGATACCTCAGGCAGTGTGGTCTAATTGAACCAATGGCACCTTACTGTCTAGTAACTGACACAGTAGTCACTCATGACTTGACTGTGACAATCCGCACAACACTTTAAGCAAAATGGAGAATTGAAACAGGGAAGAAGCAGTCCTGTTTTTTCTTGTAGTTTTGTTACTTAACGACGCTGTCACTCCGTAGATATAGCTTTTGTGATGTATGAGTGAATGTGGAGTATTGGTGAAATTATACTGAAGGGGAGAAAACTGGAATACTCAGAGATAAACCTGTACAAGTGCCACCTTATCCACTAAAAATCCCATGTGATCGAAATTTTTATCATCCAGTATTTTCAGATAGAGTTTTTTATACCTACCACTGTTTTAACATTAAAAATATCTGCAATAAAGTGACGAAACTCATTCTAAACAGCAATTATATTTCTAAATATTATTAACCATTTAATTCTGTTGAGAGAAGTTTACTGCGAAGGTTTCTGACTTGTGGTGTGTAACGTCCTCTAGTCTGATAGAAATTTAGAAGCTTTCATGTAATCAGCACGTGAGTCTAGGGGTCTGTGAATTATAAAAATTCACAGACGTTTTCTAACTTCCCAAATATTTTAGCTGTAGAAATTAAAAAGCCTATTCCTACCCATATTCTGATACAACAGTCAAATTTTATTACCCTTTCTGCCAATCAAAACACCCACAAATAAATTTTAAATCGACACAAGAGTGGGTTTGATAAATTCATATACGGGATAACACGTTGATTGACATCGTGGAGAGATTTTTTACGATAATTACTGCCTCTTAAAGTAGAATCCGCTCAAACAGCATGTCACGAAGAGAGCCAGACAACTCAGTGATGTATGTTATTAGGCACTGCGCCACATGTAATCATCTTCAAAGTCTGAATGACTGTAAAAATTACGTCGGAGTTTTATCTGTTGTTCTCAGCAAGGACCCAAATAACGTACCAGAAATTTAACTCTTTCTAACCTGAAATTAATGTAAATTATGTTTAAAAATTCATTCCCTGCTATACTACGTATCCATTTCAGAGCGTAAGCCGTCAATTCTGTTCCAGGAAATAATTGTTGTTTACTCTCATCATCATATTAAACGCATAAATATACTCTATGTGCGGAAGCAAAGTCTGCAGTGTTAAAGCAGATGGTGTACTGTAGTAACTGCTTAAGTAATATCATTACAAGAGATCCGTAGTCACAATATATACAGTGTGCATTATAATGTTATGGAGACTGTCTCTGTCTTCAGGAACAAGGAACGGGTCCCGTTACAAAAGTTATTCCATATCACAACCAAACGTAACCCACAGAAAGTAGTGTCAAAATAAAGGATAATTACGTTTCGCTCGTGTTTTATTTAACGTTTCTTTCAGCAACTCAGTCTCTAGAGCGTTGAATGATAGGTGGAGCAGCATATACTTTATTGGAATAGATGTGGCAGGACGTAGACCCTTAACTGTGTCCTGCCTATGAGTTATTAATGCGAAATCTTCCCGGAGGTACTAAAGAAAAATTTTATTATCTTTATTCAGGATAGCTGGTTTCTGGGCCAATTTGTGAAACGAAGCCCCCCAGATAGGAAGCAGCAGTTGCGTTCACCGGACTGCAACATTAGGAAAGGAAGGTGGTGGAGTATGACTTGGTAACAATGTGGACAAAACCAACAATGGGATACTTCACGGTGCTCTCCGAAAGCTTACTGGCAAAATCTGAGGAACCCCCCTTCGAAATAAGAGCAATAGAGCTAAACACGCGCAGCGAACATTGATCAATACTGAAACGTTTCATGTCATATTTATTTAATGCTCACTTTATGTTGTATTTCTATAATTATCTTTATAAAGCATAAAGTTCAGCCACGCAATATTCATAAAAAAGTTCTTACTTCGAGGTAATCAGAAGAAGTCTCCACTACAAACAGCCAAATGTTATCGTCGTTCAAGAAAATAATAACTGTTTATTGCGATAATAACAAGTACACACAATCCAGGTTTGAGTTTCTGGGAGTGGTGTTGAAAAATATCTGCTTGACCCTGAACTGAAAGTACTACGTTCCTTCGAAATGTTTGTTACTATTTATGAATCGCCATGGCGTAAGAACACAGAAGGAAAGAAACTTCAAATAAATACAGTTCTGTGGGTAAAATACACAGTGTTAGAAGCAAACCAAGCAAACACTGTGCTCTACAGGGTATAGGATGTGTGCTGGATCGGGTCTGTCTGCACGGTCATTGCTACTGTTTTGTCCAACAGCTGCCGGCACTCCATCGTCCCGCCAAATTACCAAAGAAATTCCTCTTTTATCTGTGCCAGGCATAAACACCCAGATCATATTATGGACTATAATTGGTTACGGAAGGTTTCTTCACACGAATAGCCTATGGCGGGCCGATCTCATCTGTTACGCTTCCAGATACAAAGTGATGCTTTCTGAAGGGCACCAAGGAGTTTCCTCAAATAATTTAGTATACAGTTTACTAAAAATACGTTCTTCGTGGATGTGACGCAGTGCTGCTTAAGAGGTACCGACGTGGCAAAACAACCTGTTGTCTGCTATAGAGAAAGAGAAAGCAGGTTCCTCCGAAACACTGATTCTCCCCTACCAAATATATGACGTTATACCTCAAAAGCGAGTAATTTCAATTCTCACAGCAATAAGACCTTCTAATACCAAGTAGAGTCCACTAGTTGTTTACCAACTGCAAATTATAAAACTTTATTCCTCGTTTAGTTACACACGTCAGCAATTCATATGGTTTCATATTAAATAAGTGCAACATAAAATTCCACAAGTAAAAGCCACATAGTAAAATCACAATTTCATACGTCGTGTGACTTTATTTTTAGCATTTTGATGAGAAATTAAACGTTAAAATGGACCACACCCACTTCCTTAAATACTTACAAATTTATCACTCACAACCATCGCCACATTCCACATCAATGACCCGTAGGTCGGTATTAGAAAGAAAGTCGCAGAACAAATTAAGAGACAGCTAATAATGATACAACTATATTTTACAGCAAATTTATATCTTTCTAAAGGACAGAGAAATGTAGAGAAGAAAGAAGAAGCGAGAAAGATTATTTTTAAAAAAACTCGAATGCCGGAACGTGCTTATAGCACAAACGCTTTGAATTTTGAGTAAATGGAAAGTAGCATACGATCTGATACTTAAATTACGTATTTTATCTTAACCGTGTAGTTTATAAATAAAACTCTAACAATGCACACTCCGGCTGTTTATTCACATTCGTACCTTCTTCAGTTACTCATTTTACCAACGCCAGGAAGATGTACGAATATACATACAGTCTCAATTTTTCTTCTTGTAAACGTGCGCATGTCCCTGACGGTGCATAAACGTTTAACTGAAACATGTAGGAGTGTGAATAAAGAGGTACCTGAATACAACACAGGCTCATTTAACAAGTGGCCCTGATTGTGTTTAGCTGAGTACTGAACAGATTCTAATAATATTCGCTGAAAAACATTCTACGAGCAGCAGCCGGAATAGCACAGATCTTTAAAGACCAGTCTACAGACTGGACTCGTGGTTTAATTGTCGAAGGAGGAAGTATATCTCTGTCTTCTCCAAATCGACAGAGTGGCACTTGCTTCCACACATCTTTTTATTCAAAGGAAACCGACTTCTTTCACCGAGTTTAAAGCGGCCGTGTAGTGAAGCTAAATGCTCACATTCATCAGTGTCCGGATTAAGAATAAGGGGAAATGTACATCCACTTCCACAGCGACATTAGTTTTTTCATTTATAAGCACATTCTATTTACACGGTTCTTGATTATTTTATGAGTATTTTTCAGTTGTTATGATTAAGTGTACACAATGTCGAATTGTAAATCTAAATGGTGTAAAACCAAGTATGTTAAAGAGGCCAATTTTAAGGCCTTATATCCTGAATCTCTTGCAAAAAGTAGCAAACATTAATGATTTTTGCATGTCCTTTTCTCTGCCGATGTTCCAAACCAGTACTTCTCTAGCACAGCTACTGAGGTCAGGACTTCGAAGAAACAGCAAGTTGGTTTAGATTACAAAACTGAATTCCAGTACACGAATATTTGCTCTCAAAGCCGTTAATAACAATTCGGCTGTCGGGAGTTTCAAAACACTAAAATCTGAATGCAGTCACATATAGAGAAGATATGTATCACTTAAGTGTTTTTAGCTTAATCCGTATTTCATGTACAGTCCAACATGAGTCATGACTTTCTGCATTGATAAACCTGGGTACATGAAATTCCTACCTCTTCAGCCATGTGTTTAAGTACCCATCTGATCAGAGGATTTTCGACTTGCTTAAAAGTATAAACTTAAGAAATGTTATCTGAAAATATTTTAAGCCTCTTTTCTTTGCTCATATGTCTTAAACAAAGGGTACCGAAATTTCTCCCACAGTAATGCTTGAATTTATTTATTTATTTATTTTATTTGCTTGCGATTACTTTAAAGACACTGCCACTGACCTATTGCGTCGAATGGCAAGATGATTCTTGGATGATTTGTTGTCAAGGAGGTAGAAGAATCGTGGCCTAATTTGAAGTACCGTCTCGGCATATGTCTGGAGAAAATTAAAATCTACAAAAAAAAACCTCAAGATTTGACGCGTAAAGATTTTAAACCGGAACCTCTCGATACGAAGTAAGAGTAGTTACCCACTGGACCTCGAAGTTTGTTGCAAATACTTTCTCGGCGAATGAAGAATTTCCTCAAATTTTATAAAAGCCGAACGTCTATTACACGCCACTTGTCTCTATCCTGAGATTAAGCCAGTCCTTGCCCTTCCATAGTATTTATTCAATATCCATATTAATATTATCCTCTTACCCGTCAATTAGTTTTTATTATTTATGGAAGTCGCGCCGCGTGATTGCAGTGCAAATTAAATTGCTGTCAAGCAACGAAACAGTGGTGAACATATAGAGCTTTCGTGCTACAAACACGATTACGACAGCTTACTCAGTGGACCACAGACGCATAGAAAGAGAGAATATTGAAGCTACATATATATATATACTCGTATATGCAGCCGATCTCAGTGGCCGCACCGTCAAAGGCGTGGGTCTGTGGCCTTTCGCTTTCTGGAATTGCGGGTTCGAATCCCGCCTGAGGCATGGATGTCTGTCTCTTGTGAGTGTTGTGTGTTGTCAGGCGGAGGTCCCTGCGACGGGCTGATCACTCGTCCAGAGGAGTCATAACGAGTATGGTGAGTCTGATTGTGATCGTGAAGCCTCGACAATGAGGAGGCCCTGTCCCACAAGGGACTGTTGCGCCATGGAAAAATATATGTATATATATATACACACACACCTACATACATGGACTACTCCGGAATTATGTTGGAATAGCCAATTGTTTGAGGAATTATTTTTACACATGTCTTTTATTGTCTTTACTTTTTGCTTGAGAAAAATATCATAATATCGACACGTTTAATTCAGTAGTTAGTACATAAGTTTAGTGTTAACAAGTTCCATTTTTCCGTTGTCTATAACATTATGGCGCGGAAAACCTGAATTTTGCTCAGCTGCTCAAGAAATTCTTGGACTTTCTTGGTATCCAAGCCTCTTAAACATTTTCATATATGAAACATGGAGATAGGAAAAAGGACACAGCTCTGAATACTGATTCGTCCTTCTCTTTCCACAGCAAACTCTGATGTATGAATCTTACCACAATACTATTTACAATTTTTTCCACGGCGCAACAGCCCCTAGCGGGCCAAGGGCTCATCATTAACGAGACTTCACGATCACACTCAGTTAAGCACACCACACTCGATAGTTCTCCTCTGGACGAGTGATCAGCCCGACGCAGAGACTTCTAACTGACAATGCACAACACTCACAAGAGACAGATATCCATGTCCCCGACGGCATTCGAACCCACAATCCCAGCAAGCGAGCTGCAGCAGACGCACGCCTTAGACCGCGCGGTATTAATAATGTTAGTCCATATAAAGATAAAACACAATAAGTTACGTATTATATACATCGTTCTTCTTGTCATAAACTTAATATCAACCAACAAATGCACTTGATAGATAAAATTGTTAAAGTATATTCGAGACCCCTACATTTGTTTCAACAAACAAGTTGCTATCTTCAGGGAGTTCATAGCAAAGGGAATATATAAATGTATGTGAAGTTCTTCTACCCTTTACTATGAACCCTCTGTAGATGACAACTTGTTTGTTGAAACATATGTAGAGGTCTCAAATGTACTTTATACATGTTATCTATCAGGTGCATTTTTTGATTGCTATTAAGTGACAATAAGTTACCTTTACACCGACCAGTCATTTAATGCTTTATAGAAAAGTAGTATCTGTTACTCTAAGAATTATAGAAAGCATTTAAATAACTTGTATGAGCAAAGTTCTCAACTTTTAATTTTAAGATATTCGTAGTGCCTACGCTGTACTGTAAAATGATTAAATATGGTATATGTTTTTTTATTATACTTGTCTGGAACGTAGGGGCTGCAAAGTACTGTCAAGAAAGTATCGCACATTGCGAGAGTGTCGGGTTACGAACTCCCATATTTAGTGTTTCCATCTTCCAGTATCACGTTCCAGCAAGACGTCTTTGAAAGTCGAGACGTCAGATCATATTTGCGGGAAATAACGCTACGACGCTTGGCATGTATCGTCTGGATTGTTGCATGGCACGTCTGGATTCACTGCAGTCGTGATACGAAGACTGTACGTAACACGGGTATCTTTCTTTTGAATATGAATAAATAGCCACTTTCCGAAACGTCATGCATCCTCATTTCAGGCTTCCGCAGCGATGTTCATGAGATCTGCGCTCTTGTGGGACATTAAACATCATCGATTTGTAATCCTTTACCGACGTTTCGGGACAACCAATCGGTCCCTTCTTCAAGCGGCAAGAAGTCCAAGAAGAAAAGCCATAAAGCGGGGGTGCACAAATCCCGGGGGCCAGGTCGCCGTGGCGACTATATTTTGTAGGGCGGTACCTAATACTTGTGGGTCCTCAGCATGGAACTTGCTTCCTGTCACCCTTCTGGTGCCTACAATTTTTAGAAGGATCCTAGATTCTTGGAAAATTTGTGCACCCCTACAATCTACCATTTTCTTTTTCCTTCTTTTGCCCTGCACTCCGGCTGTTAGACTGAAGGATTTCTTTGCCTTCCTTAGTCCCTTGAGGGAAATGACGAGATGGAAAGCTACGTCATATCAAGGCACAGAATTTGCAATTCATTATTCACTTATCATCTCATTATTCCACTTCACAATCGTAGCAATTTACAGCGAATTTATACGAGCAATAAATAAATATCCATACCCTCAGCATCATTCAAGCTCGCAAATAGAGTGTAAGACAGTGCCCTGTAAAGAAGTCTGTGGTTAAATGAATGAGCATTTTGCAGCTCTCATTAAAGGCTTTCCATCCCAAAACGCAAGGCAATATAATTTTAAAAAGTAAGTTCCTACTTTACAGAAAATACAATGTCTTTCCATTAATAGGCCCATCTCTTAATACAATTTAGAAATAAAAATGGATATTTAGTCATACGATCAGAAAAAAACGCTTAAATAAATTCTGTGAGCAGGGTTCTGAGCTTTTTTTACTGGTACAGCAGTTGATACGTATAGAAACCACCGATTATATATAAAATCGGCCTGCACTTCAGTTAAATTCAGATATAGACATACATATATGTGTATATATGAATGTAACTGAACTAAGTGCAGGCCACTATAGAGCTCATATTTGTAGACAGAAATAAATGCTAGTGCTGACCTAATCTGCATGTACAGAGGTACATGACCATTGCCCCTTGTCTATGCCCAAACGCCCATTTACTTTACACCGGTACACGATTTTCCCTGCGGGTAAGAGATAGATAAAGGCTGCTTACTGAAGCAACAATTCTTTCATCTTATGCAACCGACGGAGATTCCTCAGTGTCTCATTAACCACGCTACGCACAGGATACCTCATATTACCTACGCAACTATCAGTGCGCAGCACGCACTTACAGACTAGCATCCCAGTCTAGCAGACACTGTATGATTGAGAGTTTATATAAAGATACTGAGTGAAGTTACGAGGTTTCTTACTGCAAGCTAAGAGAAAGTTCCTAAGAGTCACAATAATCACATCAGGGAGTTTCAAAAATAAGGTAAAAACACGTATGCCAATTTTTTGACTTCGATGCATAAATGGCACATGGGTAGCAGACAGTACACATGAGACCTCCTTGTAGTCACCATTGACGTTTAAGCATTTATCTCACCCTGCCACCAAGGCTCGTATCCCGGCGTAGAATGTATGTGTGTGTGCGCAAGTGCCTGTAGTCAGGAGGTGACAACTTGTTTCACGTGAGCGACTGTTGTAAATCTCTTGCGAGTCAGACGCTGCTTAAGGTGTTCAAAAAGATGGAAGTAACCGGGCGCGACATCGGGAATGTACGGAGGGCAGGGCACAACTCTCAGCCGCAGCGCCGTTTTTTATTATGGAGCCAAGAGATTTCTACTCCTTTTGACTCCTTAAGAACACCTGTTTGGCGAATGAATAAAAATAGGTAGAGAGAGACCTAAGATCACGGAAAGAAACCTGCTCCAGGGTGAGTTTTTCGGCATCAAATCACACACGGACTTCTCTGTTACCGAATCCGGCTCTTGCGGTTAGAGATATTACAACTAACCGCCTGGGCTTTGATATTACAAGATTAGTCTTGGACTTTGTCCACAGACACAGTTGTAGAAATTGTTTTAAGATTAGTTCTAACTAGCGATAAAATAACAAAAATTTAATTCTTAGTATCCTATTCACTTGAAGAAAATGGCCAATTTCCTAGAAGAAGAAATTAGAAAACTTGGGACAATGGAGAGCCGAATATAATAGGCCTGCTTTTCAACAATGTGCCATACCACTGTCAAAAATGTTCAGATTTAACTAGTAGGTCTACTCTTTAGGAAACATCGTATTGCATTATGACGTCTATCCATTCACTACACAACACATTAGAGAAACGTCAGCCAATGCAGCAAACAAGCTACCAATCCGGTATGGAGATCTCGTTATCCCTCACAAATTGCATGCTTCCAGTTAATGATGCATAGCAGGGTATTCAGCTCATGCTCATTACGCCTCATACAAGTCGCATTTCTTCTTGGAATAGCACTAAAATGATATTGCAATGTACTGTACACCAGATAATATGTTTTGACAGTCTATCTTGACATACAAACTCATCCTCAAACACGCTTATCTGTACAATATAAGGAGTTGCGAGTTTCAGGGCACATAATATCTACGTTTCTGCTAACAGCACGAAGCATCTACTGTACATTAAACCTACGAACCTGCAAGTTCGTCTCAATTATACTTAGGGCTAAAGCTTTACAAGTCAAAGCATCTAGATCGGATCTGGGCCGCATGCAATTTTCTATTCAATAAATACTGGGGTTCTTTAGCGGGGGTACATCTGCCGGGGCGTAATGATGTCCACACACCTCCAAATTCCGCCGAAGTTAAGAATGAGTAGATCTGTACCTCACCTCCCCCTGTATGTCTTTGTGGTGTGGACACGGGCAAATTAATCTCTGCCTAAACATTCAGCTCCTACCTCCATCAAAAAGCACTACAGGATAATTAAGTTTAAGAAGACAAGCCATGTTTACTCTGAGCATCATATCAAATACACAAACTAAATAACGTTCGTGGGCAAAGTGCAGGTTGTTTGGTGTTATCGCAGGTGGCACGTACACTAACCGCAGCGCTTAGACATGTGTATTTACTAAGATTTTCATGAAACAAAATGTTTGTGGTTCTTTCTTCTAACATATTAACCATAAAGTAACCAAAGTGATGGAACGCAATCACACTAAAGATCATAGTCACCAAATTAATAAAAAAATTCCTCGCCTTTCACAGAACCAGGAAATTTGCTACCGTGTTCATAACAGCCCGTCAGTAGACAGTGTTTCGAAACGTTTAAATATAGCAAAGACTTCATTTATTTAAAATACATTTTAACATTTTTCTCCCATCTAAGCTGTCTCTCAAGTCACTCCTTCCCTCGAGATTCTTTGAATAAATTTCCCCTGCCTGCTTGTTAGATATCCTACTCATCTCATAGTATAAATATTCAACTCCTCATTATGCAAATTACTCCCTTGTATACGAGATTAATTGGACCTACGCGTAGCCTTACTTTTCTTTACATCATGAAATTACACAAATTAAATTATCCCCTATAAGGCTAAGATAAATGTTCACTATATATGAAGATGTATTTCTTACTTCACAGACAAAATATTGTGCTTCCATTATAAGAATCAATAGGCGAATTCTGTGGAGAGGAATAATCGTTGTTTATTATAAGAATTAAACGGAGCACGTAAATAAAATGTGTGGAAAAAATCAGAGATTTTAGTGTTAAGCTAGGCGGTACAGTAGCCACTAGGCTTTAAAGTTAAAGTGCATTTTAAGTTAATTAATTGAGAATGTGCAGTGTGGTTCATTACGTAGTCTTACTGATTTAAGGTTTTTAGTGTTGCTTTTACAATGTAAATACCCGTACTTAGAGAAGCCAGAACTAATTGTATCTATAAATCCTTGTTCTTGTTGCGCATTTCGAGACACATATGGGACTTTTCCAAGCAACCACTGCTACTTTAAAGGCCTATGAATCAAAAACAGGGAGACGACTATTTGCTGCTGTACAAATAAACACGACTGAAAGCATATCCTACATCATGCAGTTCACAAAGTTTCCAATTGTGTTCTTTGCAGTTTGTTATGCTTACTTGTGGTCTGCATGAGAGCTGGTTTGTGTTTGTAATGAAAACTACATGAAAAATGTCTGTATATGATGTTAAGAACAGTGGACTTTTTTTATGGGCCAACATCCTGAAAATAGGAGTTGCCTGACAACTTGAAGTAAAATTTAATATTATCCATGTTGCGCAGAGTAAGATAATTTTACAATGTTTATTTCAACAATAGTACAAAAGAGAGATGTAAATGTATACAATAATATAGTAAGCTTTCTACCTGTTTCGGCCATCTTCAGTTAGGTACTAGAGAAAGAAAAACAAAACATTGGCTAAACTTCACTTTATATTCACCGTGCATCTTTGTATAATTGATTATTTCTACCAACAAATGCACCAAGACAAGTTTGTGACTGTTTTCTTTATTGAAAGAGTGCCCCAATACGCATTTCGGCAATTATATTGCCATCATCAGGGTTTTTTAAGTGAGCTGTTACATAGACCAATTCTTAAGTTACGTCATAACAGTGAGTCAATATTGTTATTACCACTTCATAATATTTTGTATAATTAGTGGTATTGTTAAGTTGCTAAAAGTTATTAAAATTAACAGTAAAATCAATTGGTATATATATACTACAACAAGTAGTTTATATATACCGATTGATTTTACTGTTAATTTTAATAACTTTTAGCAAATTTACAATACCACTAATTATACAAAATTTTATGAAGTGGTAATAATAATGTTGACTCACTGTTATGACATAACTTAAGAATTGGTCTATGTAACAGCTCACTTAAAAAACCCTGATGATGGCAATATAATTGCCGAAATGCGTATTGGGGCAGTCTTTCAATAAAGAAAACAGTGACAAACTTGTCTTGGTGCATTTGTTGGTAGAAATAATCAACAAAACATTGGCTAATTGTGACAGAAGTGCAGTTAGATGTGCAGTTATACATCTCTGATATAATTAGCCGATGTTATGCTTTTCTTTGTCGAATAATTCTTCAAGTTGGCCGAAAAAGGCCGAAACATGTAGGAGGTTTACCATATTATTTTATACATTTGTACCTAATTTTAAGCGAAAGCTTGTCGTATTGATTTCTAAAAAGATCTTTTCAATGCTTTAGGTGCCGATGCAACGTCCCAAACCGACAGAAAGTTATTAGCTTCTCTACTGAATTTCTTTCTCTTTGAAAAGGAAGACTAAAGTCCCAGTAACTCACTGTAGGAATATCGAATTTCAATGGTGCTGTTACTTTTCTGGCGTATCGGGCCCATGTCACATTTTGGATCCCTTACACGACGAAACCTCACATCGAACATCCAGCCCTAAAGACGTAACGAACGCGTTGCTTTGCTCGTTACCAGTGCTACTGCTGCTGCTGCTGCTGCTCTACAGGTGCCAGAACTGCGACAAATGACGTAGGTGTCCTTGGCTCGGACGATTAGTAATCAGCTTCTCACAGCGGAGTCCCGGTCCATCCCAGATCTGTCCATGTTGAACTTCTGGTCGATAAAGTGGCACTGCTACATCTTTTCTCCTAATACTTTGGTCTTCCCCTCTCTGCATCATTCCACCGATGTTCCAGAATCATTCATTTATCTATCAATGACGCTAATATAACATGATCAGTTGACAGCGTCGTTAAATTGAACTCTAAATTTGGTAACGTTCGGACGAATAAACAATTCTGGATAAACTTGGAATCCTTAAAGAAAGTGTATATTTTTATTTCTGTGTATGTACGTTTTCTTTTCTGCATGTTCGTTTGACATTAAGGTTAAAAGTTTGCTGTGAAAAGTCGATATATACATTTAAATTTTGAGTTCTGAGACTCTGGCCTCGGGCGGGGCATCACTTTACCGTCGTAGTTTCTGTTCATTCATTTGCGGCTTATTTAACCACACTGTCACTATTTTTGACCACAGAGCGTCAAGTGGTAAGATGACTAGTAAATAAGGAATTAGAAAGCACAGGTAGCACTCGTGGTCTGACAGAGCTGCTTTTGTAGAGCAAGTGTCTGGCGCCATAGACCTCACCTCCTGAAACATTTAAACTGTGAAGAACATCTTTGAAAAGTGTGTGCACCACAACAGTCAGTAACAGTCACAGTCACAGTCACAGTCACAATCACAGTCCCTTCAGTGTGGTGCAAGAGTGAGGGCAAAAGCGGCTTTGGCTACAAAGAAAACTGTAATGGAGAATTTGTTTTTTGGTTGTCGTGGAGTAGATTATTCCATATTGCCAATTCACTGACGCATGAACCCGCCTCTCTTGCGTAACATAGGCGCCAAGCCTGCCACATCTTCACGTAATAACAAAATGAAGTCCCTAGGCTAAGGTAAGAAGAAAGAAGACGTTCTTGTTTCCTAAGCCGAAAATCGTAAATTGGGTGTGCTAATGACGTCACAAAAACTTTTCTTTATACTAGAACGTAGGTATCGGCGGAGAATCTGTACATGCACTACTGGGTGTTTCAAATAATGTTCATCTTCCATTCTCTTTTTTGTTTGCTAAGTGGTTACGTAATTATAACTGCCAAGATATCACTATCAAATAAAATAGTACTGACAGAAAAACCTTGAAAACCTGATTGCATATTTCTATACGTCAAGACCCTCTGTAAAACACGCCAGTAAAATGAAATGAAGAAATAATTATTATCCCGTTAAAGTGCTGTTTACAAATAAGCCTACAGAATATTTTACAATTCTAAAACTTTATTCTTCTTACAGAAAACTTTGTATATATTGTATAGTCTATATTACAGAATAATCAGAAATTATTTTTCTAAATAGCATTGACCTCGCAGCGTTTAATGTACAGTCAGTTTGTTTTCAGTATGTAAAACTACATTTGTAAACATTATTTAAATATAGGCATATTTTAAGCTTCAAAGAATTTCTCTTGGTACCAGTATGCCCCTTCATCGAATGGTGGCACACAAAAATCGTCAGAAGCAGATGGGTCGTGTAGAACGCACAGTGAATTCAACAAATAATTCCCAGAAGCATAATTCTTTAGAAGCTAATAGTTGTTAAACTGATCATGAATTTTCAGACCTTTCACGAAAGTCGAAGTTTCACAACCGGACTCATAAGGCTCCATCCTGAGTTAATGGATCAAGGATCACACTTGTGGTCATTCCAAAGAAAGAGTGTGAGTCTAAGGCCCTGTGTAACATTTCGTAACTTTCTACTTTCATGCGATGAATGGTTGCCAACACCTCACCCCAAACTGAAGAACACCCCTTTTCGGCTGTCTTCCACAGTTTATTCAATACAACCGCCGAAACTCTCTATTCCTGGAGGTTGCCATTTAAAAAGCAAACAAAGTGCTCTTCATATCGTGATGAAGCCGGACCCGCTTAACACGGAACCCAAATTTACAACATAATGGATGTTACTTTTCTGTCAGGTTCATTTGGAATGCTGTGAATAACAAAGAGTGGCAGAATTATTTTATGATTTGAAAATACAAAAATTAGTTCTAGCAAGATGCGACCTAATTACTTCAGTATGAGAATGCCAAATCAAAGCATCGAACTCTCTGTGAATGCCCATTACAAGGTGCCAGGTGGCCGTCAATTGCACTATAGGTGCATTGAAAACAAAATGTTTAGGATAGGCATCTTAAATTTATAGAGAAAATTACGGTGTAACTTTAAGTACCTTAGACCTAAGTTTAATCCAAATCGTATGCCAGAAATAAGGTCCTTCCTCGCAGAACATAGTACGTCTACGTTAAAACGACCAATAAGCTTACCCTGTAGAAGGAAATGATGGATGTTTGTTTTGAGAAACATGCCAAGCACATAATCCATTTTGTGGGAGAACTGCAGAGCTCTTAATAGTTAAGGCAACCGCTGTATTTTGAAGTGATATTTTCTAACACCCAACGGCGATTGCTGTATTCCAAACCATTCCCGAACTCTTATAGTCAACTGCCTACAAGAGCCGTAAACACAGCACTACTTCGCGCACGTGTCCTTTCCACATTAATAAGCTTGTTGCTTGCATGTGAATGTCTAGCGCTACATTAATAACGGATTTACCTAACCTAAGGCGATAAATTCTTTTGACCGCAAATCCGAACGCCGTATGTTCGAGCGAAGCTGGTTATGTATTTCCGTGACCATAAACAATATTAATTTTACAATCTTGCTGAATCTGCATTGAATCTTGTTCCATTTATCATCTTATTCACATTCTTAGCTGCAAACGTCCCTCCTCTCTATTCTCTCTGCCAGACTCTCTCGCAAGCCTTTTGAATATCGTTTCGTATTTATGACTAAAGGCAAGCTTAACTAACCATCATGCCCACGCCCATCTATTCCCCTAGCCTGATCCGTTTATTTCTCTTCCGAGCCAGCATACGTATCTTTACAAAATTTGATACGGACTAAAAAGGCAAAGATTAAAAGATCCAAAAATTTAATCTTCGAAATTCTTTTGTATGAGAATGAAACATGCTTTCTCATCATAAGATATTTGAGAACAGGGAGAAAGAAGAATATTTGAACCCACGAAAATGAACGTATGGCGAATAAAATGACAAAATAAAAAATTTGATAACTTAGATTATTTGAGGGACATTATTAGGGAGATTAAATTAAAGAGACGAGACTGGCCGGGTAATGTAGCATATATGGTAATTTGAAACAGTCGTAAAAATATTGGTCCTAATAGCTTAAGGAAAGGAAAGCTTCGTGGCGCGACATATAGATATAAGGACAATATAAAGTTACATCTTAGGCAGTTAGTTTGCAATGTGATGGAATACACTAAATTGGCTCACGGAGTGTCCATTGGTGACCTCTTACAAAAGCGCTATGATCCCTCTGGTTTCATAAAAGTTGCAAAATTTTTCCATGAAATTGAAAACTATTAGCATATTGGATAAGACACTGCACCATGAAATTAGATCAAGTTATTGAGCTCTTCATTGATGTAAAGTTCTTCAATATTTCAGTTAGACCTTCTACGTTTATGCCAAATATTTTTCTCAACTATTTGACCACAAATATCTTCAGTCTGTATTGTGCCCTCAGGGTTAGTAATGTAAAAATTAGTCAAGAGTTCTGAGTGCAAAGAAATGGCCGCCTCTCCTTAGTGATATTTTTCTACAAACGGGGTGATTTATACATTGGCATTCATTACAGCAGAAAGTACTTTGATCCGGACACAGAATATATATATTTTTATGTACACTGAAGCAGAAGCATACGTTATGTATCTGGTATATTTGCTTTGCTTGTCAATATTATGTTACAGGCTTACTCATATACCTATTAATTTAAAAAAGCAATGACACTTCTCTTAATAAACTGAAGTTCATCCATGAAGATTCGAGTACTTGCAGCACTTGCAGTACTTGCTCATCGTATTAACAGCTGTGGCTGCGGTGTCTCAGTCAGTTCCGCTTGATAAAAGAGGAAAGAGCAAAGCAGAAGTTTACACCTTCACATTCTATTAGTTTATATCCGTTGACGATCCGTAGAGTCAGCATTTTAGAGCGAAGTTATTGAAAGCTACCTCAACAGAAGAAAGTCATCGGGGAATTGGTAGTTCCTGCAAACTGACTAAAAATTTCCTTCCTTCCCTTTTACGGGGCCCGAATTATATTACTGTTTTCACCACAGACAGTTCGAGAATAATATCCTGAGTAAGCTGAATCCACTACGCACCAGAACACTTTATTTTCCTTTCGTTTTAACATTTTATTGCCATCTACGCCCAGATCACCAAACCATTTGTCAGATTAAATAAAATTTTGTTTCCTCTTCTCCTTTTCTGAAGTGTCATGTCTATGCCAAGCCACTTCGTTTGCTCACCCTAATAATATGTGGGGAAGAAAACAAATTATGCAACTCTTCATTGTGCAACATTCTCCGTCATCTTGTTTTCCCTTTCTGGTTAGATCCAAATATTCTTCTACGTGCAATTACGATAATTTCGCACTGACATCAGAGCCACCTGTGATCGCAGATTGGCACAACAAGTCACGGCATCTTATTATCTGCGTTGTGTAATACCTTGGAGATACGTAAGTATCATCCGTGGGGCACACAAACTTAGAATTACCACTAGTGCAGAAGAGAAAGAAACACTGACACTTTAGGGCATAACAAATCTTATTATGTTTCAACATATGACTTACCGCATGAGGCTTTCATCAATTTAGCTTGCTATTTGTTAAATGTACGGAACATTCATATTATATACGTGTTTTATCATCTGTCAAGTTCCACAGAAAATTTGAAAACCAAAGGGTAAAGTTATTTTAGGCTACGTAAGGCTTTAAATAAGTAACGAATTACAGACTTTGGAAAGAGAACGTGCAGTTGCAAGACTTTTCAAAGATTTTTGTGTTCTATAGGTCTATTCATGTTCTTTTCATTACCTGTACTTCAGTTCGTGACACTAGAGTCAAGGAGTCTGTGTCAACCAGGCCAGTTCTTTGAGAACATTTAATTCACATTCGTAAATCCCACATTTAATGTGAATACAGACACTGCGATTTACGCCATCCTCCACAAATCAGACCTATCCACATGATTATAAACGCGTAAGTCGGACGTCCTCCGAATTCTATTAAAGGTTTTACATAGCCCACTGGCCCAACCGTGTGGCAAATACATTACATGCGAGTCGAATAATTCAGTATCAATTAATATCATGTATCTTTATTCTTTTACTGGAATATTCTAACCTTTAAGATTTAATGAAGTTTCTCTATTTATTGATACCTTTGAATTTTTTAGGATATTTAAAGTAAAGTCTTTATAATAATGAGTATTTGCTAAAACATCAGCTATTTTTGTAAGTAATATTATACATGACATTCCTGATATTTTTGTGCTGATTTTAAGTTTTCTTTATGAACTAGAAGAACGTCTTATATGGAAGTCACTTTCGTCCGTCCACTGTCTGTGGCCTAGCATCAGCGACTAAAGCGTGTGTCGGATTTTCATGAAACGCAGTACAAGAATTCCTTACAAAAATTTGTTGATCCAACAAGAATTTTGTGATAATCGGTTCAGCAAGAACCATAAAATGTTTAAGCGCACAAATGAACTCGCACTCGTACCTTCCACATTTTCTGAATAGTTGTGGGTGAAATCCGATAGAGAAGATCTACATTTGATGCCAATGAGATCATACGAGTTTCATGAAAATCTGAGCAGTAAAAGACATGCCGTCCTTTTAGAGTGTGTGTGATTTCCTACCCGCAGTTTCTACATGTTCATCCCTTTCATTTAAATTGTGGTACAGAATATGTCCACAAAACTGTATTTAGTGAGTGTGAGTTTCGTGAAAATCAGCTCAGAAAGCCGTACTTTTGTATGAGTAAATGAGATTACACTTACGCGCATACACTGAAAGCATGTTATTTTAAATTAAAGAACGTTTTGATAAAAGACTGCATTACGTCATGGAATAAATAATTCGCTGTCTTGTTTGGTAAACATATTTTCTTATTTATATGCCAAATATTTCTAAGTTACGTACAGGCCTAACTTCTTTAATGGCAGACGAATAAATGTGTTAAGAGGTGACAGTTACTTGTATTTCGCTGGTTTTTCTAAACCAAATAAATACACAACTGTCAGCATTAACTGCAGAAAGCAAAGCGTTAAAGAGTGAAACACGCAGTATAACGTTTGCACTATAATTGGCCTTAACGTGGGCCATTTTTCCTTGTTGCAATACGGCGGCCAAACGGAACATGAGATTTTGGTCTCAGTTTTCACAAGCGTATGTGAAGCTACGCAATCCTTGCGCATTTCAATGAGTGCTTCTTTTATCTTTTCGCTGAGTACGAAAGTCGTCATGCGATTTTCTGGCGGATGTGTTTTCTGTGCGATAAAACTACCGCGATCAGGGAAATAACAGGGACCCTTTGTACAATAATTATCCAAACATCCATTTTTATACCACTCTAATACATGCAGATGATGACTTTACTTAATTAAACAAATCATTTATACAAACGTTCTATATCAGAGACTTTCGAATTATGGTCCGAGGACCACCGTGAGCTTCAGTCACGTGGTGGGAGGAACAGAAACATTAAAATGTGTTTTAACTGGTCGATTATTGAGTCGCCATTTAATACACAGACACAAAGGGATGTCTTCCATTAAGTCAGATGCATTTTAGTTGTATAGTTAGCTATTTTATTTAATATTATTTATACTAAAATTTCAATTTTATATATTTATATTTTCAAATAGTTATCTGCTAAACGTTAGCATTTGTATCACACAATTACTATTACTGAAAAATGAAAAAAATAATATAAATAATAATAATAATATAAAATAATAATAAAAAATAAAGGACTGGAAACCACTGCTCTATAATAGGTTGAATTCACTACATTAAAACTAGAGTGAAAACATTATAGCAAGAGATTAAGCCTATATTGCTACTTCAAACATCATCGATATTACATCTTCATAGCAAAAAAATATAAATAAAAAGAAGCTACTGGCCCTTTGAAGCGTGTAGCAAATTTAGGGAAGAGGGTGTTTACAAATTCATTTCCTAGAGAGAACATACGGCGCCTGCATTAGAGAAACCAACGTTTTAATGTTTTTATGAAAAAACATATGTTGTGTAAACATTGTATGAAATATAAATAAATTGCCAAATGCGCAGTTTTCATGTTAAATCGAACGTTACTTATATCAGCTGCTGTAATGTAAAGCTTTGAAGCCATCGAATAAGGAGGATGGCATAGGTGTTACATAAATATCACGGATGGAATAAAAAATGAATGCTATTTCCTAGCAATAAAATTGGCGGAAACATGAAACTTGTTGCGCACCTGCAACCGATGCAGATTATACGTGTAATGCATCGAGCTTTAACTTCACTCCATGTTTAAGCCTACGACTTGGCAGCGTACTGCGTAAGACAAGTCGTAAGCAGGTGTCCATTTAATTTCTTAACGCCTTTCCTGGGCATATATTATGCATGGAGATATATCCCTATTTGTAAGACACGACACTGGACAGTCGTTTTACGTACTAACCTCTGTGTACACCGTTTTACACATTATCCGCACTCTACCTCGTGTGTTTCGTAGCATAGTCAAAGTAAACAGCCTTTCCCTAATCAAAATCAACTGACTTATCTACGTAATTGAAATGTCCTACGTTTCTACTAAGGCAGAACCTAAAATTAACGCACTTTCGCAAAATAATCGCGAAGGGCAACTATCATCTTCGCCATTTCTCTCTGCTTCTTCTAAGTATAAGAGACAATCACAACAGACGGATTTTCCTTGTATTCAAATCAAATCAGATTCATTAGTTGAGTTTCAAATACATTTCTTTGGATGCGGATGTTAAAATCAGGATTTTGCCAGTGCACATCCGCTATACTTATTCTCAAACACTACAGTTTATCTTTACTATGTATTAAGTTTGAAAGTTTATAATATAATTTAGGTTCTTCTACACACTAAAGTATTTCTATTTATAACACTTCTCTCTTAGTGTGTCTAAAACTTTCACCGTTTTTTCCACGTGGTTTCCCCACTTGCATTCTAATTTGTGTAGAAGCTAGCCTAAATTTTACAATCCTGTTATTTTGGTACAACTGAATATTTTCTTATGACCTATTTGTTTATTCATGTACAGCCCTTTATCTTTCAAAACTTCTCTCCATCTTTTCAGAAATATATGTATCTTATTTTCTTCTTCATTACATAATAGGCATCCCCTTTGACTTTCTTTATATTGCATATTTAGGACTTTTATTAAAATTTGTCGACCAAATTTTAGGCTGGTTAAAATCGGACAAAATAATTTGCGTAATGACCTATGTAGTTTAAGATCTATCGCCACGCCTGAAATTTATAGTAAAGACTGTTCTTTCTGAGATATGTGCTGAGAGCGAGGAGACTTTTATAACTGCTACAGACTCTTTTTCAGTGAGGTAGGAGCTCAGACTAATGAAAGAGCTGAGCATCGAAAATGATCGATTGTAAACGTCGATTAACGATGTTTAAAAGGCATGAATCATAAACGTCACTACTTACTATACCTGGAAGATGATAGATTGTAAATCTGGAACTAAGACACAGTAAAACTTTAGAATACGTATTAAAACACTCAGTGTTTTCTGAAAATTGTTGACGAATTCAACATGTAGGGAGAATAACATTGCGAAAGCGCTCGAACTTTTACAGTCTGCAGATATTTCCTAAATTGTTAAATCGTATGTAGGTTAATTTCAGGCTTCACAACTCAGCCACAGGGGTACAGGTTTTCAGCCAGATGTGTGAAACAGATTTTACTTCTTCATCACATTTCAACACACCACAAACTACCGTTCCGGTATGAGACAAAAGAAAAAAGCAACCAGGTGATTCATGTCTTTATGTTTGCACGGGTAACCCACTGGGTTACGACACTACAGCAACCATTACAACGTTATCTGCGAAGACACAAACATAACATGCGCAAGCACATCACGTACGGCTTTAAACTAATCTGATGACCCCAAAAAAGGAACAAAAACACGAGACGATGAAGTTAAAGAAATGTGCAATAAGATTTTATTCTCAAATCTTTTTATCTACCGCATACTTGTGTGAAGGCAAAGGAAGGGAGATTGTAATTTTCGGCTACCAAATAAAAAAAGCACAAATGTTAAAGCTATAGCTCTAGTTTTCGAGAAACTACATACTGCACTAGCCCACCGGTATCACCAAAATTAAGGTTCAGAAAATTTGCTTTCAGCCCACACGGTAAGTTTTATGTGTTGCATATTGTTCTTGGGATAAATACCAATTACTTAACTAAAGAGCTCTAACAGGCTGATAATTGTGCCAAAGACATGTGTAATTCTGTGAGACACAAACTGAATTCTTAGGTATTGTTCAGTTCCCTCAACTAGAGATTAACCTCTTGACTTGTTTTTCACCAAACACTAGAAGTATTATTATATCCGGAAAGATAAAATTGGTTAGACGTGTAGCTTGCATGGGAGAGATGACAAAGTTACGCAACATTTTGAAAAAGAAAACCTGGAGGAAAGACACCACTCAAAATACACAGTTGTACGGACGAATCTTACAGTAGTGGGTATCAGGGTATATGTTTAATTCTGAGCCAAAATTTTGATTAGAATTCTATTAGGTAAAGTGTCTATGGTCAAGCTATAAAGATGTAAGTGAAAGTGGAAGTATAGGCCCATCCAGTCTTAACCTCGGCAGTAGATTGCGGTGAATGGTCAGCTTCACGCCCCGACCACTTTACTCACGGAGATAGAGCCTGTGGTACCCACTGAATATTCTGCTACATGGACCCCAGAGCCGGTCTGGACTGTTTGGGAGAACAGAAAAATCTCCTGCTCCTGCCTGGGACTCCCAGCCCGTAGACGATTCACCGACTGACTGAGCTAGCCCGGTTCCCGATTCGAAGCATCTTCAAGTAGTAATTTCTGTGTTTATATCATTTATCTTATTCTGATTAATCCTATATTATGATTTCAGTTTAATTTTGGTGCCCACGTTAATATGGCTCAGGTTCTGAAATTAAAGGCAAGTCTGAGGGAAATAGAGACCTCCTGACAATCTTCAATCTCCTTATTCCCATATTTCTTCAAAAGGAGGATTGGGTGTTACAAGATCGTTCCGACATTTAGAAGTTAAAAACTTGCTCTTTCCATAAACGTCTGCTTCTCCATGTAAGAAATTATTCCTACTCTGCACCTTGTCACGGACCGAAGGTGCTTGAGGACATGCATCCATCAGTATCTAGGACATTCGTATTATGACATTCACTTATTCCCTAACTACAGCTCCGTAGTCGTATTATAAAAATTGCATAGCTGCAAGCGTGTGCACAAAGTAATCTTGTGTTTTATGTCCAAACTCCCCACTATGTGCACATAAAGTAAGTGGCTGTATTCGTACCAGCGCTCTGCTACTCGTGATAATATAACCAGTAGTCTGTTTTAGGAGACGTTCAGCAGAGCATGTTTCATTAATGTCTGTGGAGAAACTGAAAGACGAGTGAACGAAGTTTCTGCAAGAGCTCGTTGCATGAAAACAGATTGCCGAAATATCGACCCTTACAAAAGATAAACACAGAACAAGAAGTTGACCGAGTCTACAACGATGATAGAAATTGAATCAGTGAATGCTCTCCGGGGCACCGACTGCCCTGACTGAAATTTTTTATAGTTGTTTCCTGTCCCTCTAGGCCAATGATGGAATTACTGTAAATCATGTCAAGAACGCTTCCTTCTACATCCTTCCATTTCATTATTCACTACATAATCTCAGTCACTGACAGCGTCGTTTAATAAACAACAAATTGATAAGGGGTTATTGATTAAGCTTACTGACAAAAGGACCAGAAAGAAATAACTTTTAAAAAATTTCAGGGAAGAAATTGAGGTCGAAAAATTGTAAATGAATTTAGAATAGAGATGATTGAAATTGTTTAACCATTTAAAAGTAATTAACAGAACTAGGATTCTGAGAAGGTCACTAGAGTCAAATATTAGGTTACACAAGGGTTTTTGAATACCCCAAAATAAGAACGTTCACCAAGGTACTGAAGGACATTGAGTTGAAAGAAAACAGCTGGCCAAAACTGAAAAAGTGGTGATTGTGGGGGAATACAAGATATTGCACTTCTTTCTGCTATCGACTCTTGCAATGGAAACGATGCTAGCAGAAAAAAGCTTGTAGAACATGCTGTCAGTCAGACAAAGAAAGCAGCCAGGCTGTAAACAAAAATTCAATGTTCTGCTGAGTGTTCTAAATGTTTTTATACGCCGTTGGACGGATAATATGGAACTGTGCGGTTGTAATCACATTTAACCCAGAAAATGAATCAGTGATGTGTTCCCGTATTTCCTGACTAGATGAACGACTATAAGCTTGTTAAGAATATAATAACATAATATAATATAATATATAATATAATATAATTATATATAATATAATTATATAAGTTTAAGAACAAAATAACTTCCGATCTTGGACAGATGGGACAACAATAATAAAGTTACTTTTTAGAAGGAGGGGTGTTGTGTGTATGAATTGGATTTAACTGAATCAAGATATTTAATCGCTTGCTTTTATGACGACAGTACTAACCTTTTGGTTGACTGACAACAAATGTTTGGACGTGGAATTTAAAATGTCTGAAAGATTTCTTTCTACAGAAATATAAGGAAGGTTGTACAAAACTTGGAACGCAAGAAATCTGATATAGTATACTGATATTAGAGTGACAGTACATTAATAAACTGTATTATTATTATTACTATTACTATTATTATTATGTACGGACCAATGCAAACCTTTTCTCTAACGGTAAGAAACGGTACGGCAGAGAGGCGGCAATTCATTAGAACATTAAAAATCCAGAATGTGGGAAAAATATATCTTACTTTTTGCTTTATTCCAAAAATATTATCACTATATAAAATTCCAAAAAAAAAATGTATATTTAATAAGAACATAAAGTTCATTTTCAACTTTACTGACTGTCACAGACTGAGTACCTGCTTTTTTTTAAATTAGTGGACCAATATAATCAAATTATACACAAATAGACGCGCAGGTAAAGCATTTCCCGTGTGCATGGTTCAACAATTCCTTGCAGAAATTTATCAATTAATCTGTTTATTTTCTCCTATGATTTATATTATTCTTCTTTAACTAGTCTACTTTGTCATGTCACATACTCGTTTTGTCTGTTCGTTAACATACTGTCTTCACTATTTAAAGGTCGGTATCTCTATGCAAAGCAAATGTTAACACTACAGACGTCTTAATTTGCCCACATATTCCTTTTATGAGTTTAGCCTGACTTTCGCCATAAATAGTAATTACTTCCCTAAACACTGGATAAAATTTTGTTCCATACACGTGTTTGAAAGTAACCTAAATATATTCAAGCGTACTTTATATTTCCGCGTGTGAATTCTGAAGGTCGAAGTCTTCTGGCCAGAAGCTTCTGTAAAGAACTCGTTCCGACCAAGGACACAATCAGTTCAGACTCAGTGCGTGTAAACATCGAAGCAATATAAATCATGTTCGTCTTTTGTTTTCTTGTTATTTTGACGTAAGGTTTAATCACAGTAATTGATCGTCCTCCAAAAAAAGGTTTTTTTATTTTCAATAACGAAGTGGGACATGCTATTATTTTTACGTCGGCTTAGAACCAGTATCTTCTACCAGACAAAATAAAAGAAAGGCGGAATGTAACTTCAGTTGGTTCCAATTTGTTTCCATGTTCACTTGATGCACATAACCTCCTTGGAACAGAGCAGAGTCCTGCGTGAGAAGTTGCCAATCGCATAGCTAGTTAAGAAATTCCCCATCTTTTAGAAAAATAGATTGACCATCAATCACAAATATATCGTTAGATAATATCATATACTGTCCAAAATCTGCTGCATGTTTCGGCTTTTTCTTAAAGCCATCGAAATGCACAGGCATAAAGTATAAGAGAAAACAAGCTACAAAACATTGTTCATTAAAATGGAGATTGAGACCTCAGTCTAATAGATATCCGCGTAAATTTGTCTTATGTTGGCTGAAATTGATTAAAATGTTAAAATATATTCAATTTTATATCAAAATAACGTAACAAAATCACGTGATATTTTGGTGTAGCACTTATACTCCGATAAAATCTCCTGCTTGGTAGGTATTTTTATTGGAATTCCAAGAAATAATGTGCAAGGCTCCTAGAGATGGTAAGAATTTTATTTTCCCTTTAAACTACAATATTTCCACCCCGGTTACTTGTCACGATATTCTTAGGGCTCCGGTTTCTTGAAAACTTTCACTTAGTTAAATGCACGCAGTAAAAAAAAGATATAAAAATATAATTGTGTGGAGGAGCGGCTGACTGTTACTCGTGTCATTTAAATGTACTTTTGATTGACGGTTCGCCTGTTTATTTCTCTCTTCATGTATCACAAACGGATGTCTCACCCTAAGAGCCCTACCTTTTATTAAACTTGAGGGCCTTTTACTGTGTTCACAAGGACTCACCACTAGAACTTATCCTAAGCCAGATGAAACCAGGTAGTGAAAATTAGGGCACTATTTATCTCAACCTATGTATACTTCCCTTTTAAAATCCAAGAGAAACTCTATTAATTTTTGTAACTTTATCTCCTTCCCTACTTTATCAGGTATTCCTTTCCTATATTTTGTATTTATACCTTATATCGTCATTCTTCATGTTTCTTCTGCTGCAATATTTTAAAACATTTTCAAAACTTACTTCTGCCTTTCTTTTTACGGTTATTATATTTATAGTCTTCCCTCCTATCTCCATAATTCCTTCCCATTTAATGCACTAGCCTGTCCTATCAAGAACACGATATGCCCCCAGTAATCGCTGAAAGTTTATATATATATATATATATTGTCCCAGTTTAATCCACATTCTCCAAGAGAGCCAAAATTAACCTTTAAGGGAACTGCATATTACGGGCATACCCGTGTATGTGCTTCTATTTAGGCTGAATAGCAGTACGAAAATGAATTTGCACAGACCATGTTTCGAAAAATAGCTATACCTGACCTGAAATGTGGATTGCATGTTCAATGTTTTGAAAGACATTATTTTTAAACCCGTAAAATTAAAAATACCAGCAAGCAATCTAAGAAGCCATTTGTGGACATACCCCAAGCGATATCGTCTGTTTTTTCGGTCTCGTGTTCCTTTTCGTAAGAGAATCCGAATAATTTTAGGCTCGGTATCACTTTCAGCAAACAAACGACAAACGGCACTGAGTAAAATTCTTGTTACACACAGTATAACGTCTGAGCTCTGAGTTTAAATCAATCGCCCATACGATAAAACACAGTCACGGCAAATGTACCGGCAGTAAATACTGGCAAAGATTAATTAACATTTCGAGTTACATTAATGACTCAAATTACGAAATCTGAACAAACCCGAGAAATTCGAAGCAGCACTACTGATGCTAATAAAAGGCTTCACCACATTAGACCACAAAATAAGTTCCGACATCAGAGAAAGATTGGAAGTTACAAATAGAGCTGAAGAGATAAGAGAATTTAAACAAAACTTCAATAACTATTTGGAAATTATGGAAAGAGACAACTTTCCGCAACTGCATTCAATTATTGACCGACGTAACAACAAGATTTAGGACGGCCAAAGAAAAAATAGAGAGACCAAGCATGATTTGAAATTCACACAAAGTTCCGTGCCAAACCATAAGAATTTCGTTGTTGTTGCTATTATTATTATTGACTACAAGAAAATTTTAAGACAAATATTCTTTAAATTTTTAATTAAGACATGAAATTCCTTCCTTCTCCTGGCATAAGGGCTGTAGAAACTGGATTTCTCTGGTAATTCAACAAACATCCGAGGAGTCGCGAACAACAGGGTATCAAGTAAAGAGATATGATTGTTATCAACTGCACAACTGAAAAACTGCTTCAGAAAGAACAGCTGGTATCCACATGAACAGACAGAACAGTGGTTCATGCGTGACGTGTCTACACATGGAGTCCATGCATTCCAGCTCATTTCAGTTCACAATAAAATAAACTGCTTTCTAATTTGTTATGGAAAATGCCTTCATAAATATCGAACGGAACCAAGAAGAGCTTATAGTGAAAGGACGTGGAGGACTCGGGACAAGAAGGAAGAATCACCGCTATGTTGAGAAATTAATGCGAAAATATTCCTAATAAAAAGCATGCGAAAGTGTTTAGCTGGCTTACAGCAGATGTTCCAATAGAAAACCATCGAAATAAAGATATACAGATTAAAAAGCTTACATACAACAGCAGATATGTTTTGGTAGGCGGGGGCATTGCATATGACACTGTGTCTTTGTAAGGCCTGGACTTGAAACACAAAAAAACAAACAAACAAACAAAGACACCCACCTCCTCATGTCGCCTAACGCCAACCCTAAACACAGCAGAAACGCTCACGGGTTTGTCAGAACAATTACGTTAAAACTGCAAAATACTGTTTTCATTTGTTTTGTTTTTAAAAAATCATGACTTGGCAATTGAAAGGTGTTAATTAGCATTATTGGGTACGTAAAGTAATTAGCCTATAGCAAGAAGTGACAAATACAAATGGACGCTGATATTCAAATAAACAGGAATTGGAAGTAAAAAGTAAGTTGTAAGATTAATATTTTTAAGAGTGACAGAGAGAGAAGGGAGTGGTAAGATATAGTAGAAGGATAAACGAAAAGGAAAAAGGAGAGAGACGTGGAGACCATTTACTTTGCAAGTGAAAAAGCTTCGCTTTGTTAGTAGGTTTTAACGCTTCCCCCGCTCGTCGTTCTAATAGAAGAAGAATTAAAATGAAGACGTTAGATGGTTAAAGACAATATTTTGAAATAATGGCCGCAGAATGTTGATTTACTTCATTATTTGGGAAAATAATTTGGTGATGTTGGAAGCAAAGCTGTTAATTTTGATCAATTTAAATCGGGAGGGCAACGCGAGAAGCTTGAAGCAGCAAATCTGAAGACTGATCTTTATGTAATTTACGTACACAAATTTCAGTTCCTACCTCGCAGAAAACAAATTCTTGCCATTATGACGACAAACCTCTTAATGTTTGCCAGGCAAACAATCGTTTCTTCATTTAGTCATATAAACACATAAAATGCATTGTCTTGCAAAATGTATTGCTCCTTAACATTCCAGCAGGTGGTACATACATTTACTACTGGACTTGAAACGAGCAACTGTATTTGTAGTTAAACTTTGGCTGTCTAAAAGCAGAAGTTTCCGTTCTGAAACTCGGATCCCGGATGAGGCCGAGGCTTCTCTGGATCCGTAGTTGGTCCATCTGAGTCCTTGCCAGGGCCGATTTAAAGCTATCGCAAACTATGTGGCTGCATGGGGTAGCATGTTTGTTTGTGCGCCGAAAATGCTGTTCGTATTTCATGTCTTGTTTCAAATCGTGTTTTATATGTACATTCTTAAATGTCTCCCTTAAAATTTCAGTGCAGGAATACGCGTACTAAGGCTATGAATTTATTTTTGCATTGGGCTCAGAAACAATTAAACAGGCCGTGTTCCGTGCCGACATACCTTTAGCCTAAGATTCTTTAGATAAGAGTAAACAAATCATGAGAGCAATAATACAAACCACCTGCAACCTACATAACCAAAGTTTCAAAAATGTGAACTGCAAAGCGTCAATCCATGTTGTACCATTCCTTTCAGTCCGACTATGGGAAACCTGTGTCACGACCATTAAGCAATGTTATTCCTCCATTAGGTCGAGAGATAAAATTTTATAATATACATAAAAAAAGGCTAATGTGGTGTACCTCATTATAATTACTATTTACCCTGATGGATTTAGTTTCGTTTTCCTTTAAGCAATTCATGAGAACTGGTGTGATTTTGTGTGTGTACTAGAGGACGGTGACAGAATATCTCTTGGCACTGTGGCCTCAAACGCGCCTATTGTATCAGCCCCTGGTAATAGGTAAATGTGGAGTATTGGTGGAATTATGGCTGACAGGTGAGAACAGAAATTCTCACAAACAGGACCTGTGCCAGTGCTTTTGCCATTACTTTCCAAATGGAGTAACTGGGACTGAAACTGGTTATCCGAGATGAGAAACACCCTGATGTGTGTGTATCCAATACAATTCCACGAAGAGCAGTCCGTCTGCAGAAGCTAACAGCCTTGAAGGTGGTTGAGAAATTTCCGGCCTTTTATGAAGCCCAAAGTTCTTTAACATGTTCACAAAATTATGTCACTGGCATCTCCTATTCTGAGCTAGAGGAATTCAGTCCAGACACTTACAACGTAAATCCTAAACGTCTGTTTTATTATTGCCGTACAAAATATTGTTAGGTGTCCAAAGTTGTATCGTCCGTTTTGGAATCCCGGCCAAAGTGTATAAGTTTCTTATCTTGATTTCAGGCTTCCGCCGCGATGTTGATGAAATCTGCGGTCTTGTGGGTTATTACGCGGCGTCGTGTGGTAATTGTTTACCGACGTTTCGGAACGTATCGGTCCCATCCTCACGGGTCAAGAGTCCGAGTGGGTAAGAAAGCCTATAACATAGATTCTGGCAAGTACGGCGGGGTAGCAAAACGTGTGATGTGATGAGAGCCAATAGGGTGAGAGAGGGGTGGATACAAACAACGTATAGCTGCTGGGGGTACCGAGAATGCAAACAGCTAAGACAGTTGGAAAAACATAATGGAATAGAATAACAGTAAAGAGGAAAATATAAGGATAAAGCTAGATAAATAAATCCCAAATAAACCAACAGTAAAAATTAAAAATATAAATGAATAAATTAGAAGAATAAAGAATCAAAACAGAGCGAGGGTGGGGGGGGGGGAAGGAGAGACACGAAAAGTGGCTGATCGGGTACCTTATCTTTCCAAAACATGCTACATGCCCTGTCGATCACATCCTCCGTGGTTTAATGATCTAATAGTTTTTGGTGAAGGCTAGAAGTTATGAAACTGATTCGCATTTAGAGCGCTATATATACACACATTTTTTTAAAGAAAACGTAAATAATCTTAAACTCTGCCCCCCCCCCCCCCCCCCCCCAGTCTCAGCTCCGCGGACGTATAAGTAAACCTTCAGGCAGTCTCAACATAGACACTAGATGTAGATGAGTGGTCAGTCTGACGTTCCTACCGCTTTACACTTTCTAAGTCACTTCATGGGTGGTTGGGTTAAGTAGAGGTTTCGAGACAGAAAATTCGCCCGAGTGACAGAAATCGATCGCTGGTTCTCTAACTGGTAGCCAGTTACTATTCTGACTCAGACATTGTACCTCGTCTTCCTTAAAGCCCTGAGAGTCCCAGTGAATGTTCAAGAGGTCGTGAATTGCCATCACAAAGATATATATTTTCACGAAGACATAGATACGTATTTTAGAACTAAAGCTAGTAGATAGTCCTCTTAGATGCAAAAAGATATCGTGGGATATGGACAAGATAGAAAATTTTGATTACGGAACCAATAAGGAGCCCGCGTGTCCCTCTAAACATTTCGCTCATTCACACCAAAATACACAGTGCCACAATTTCATAACCTATATGTGTTCTTATATTTCGGTATGACACTTCACGTTCACCCTACAATAAGAACATATACTGAGAGATTTAAAGGAAGACGTGCTGAAATTATTTTTCAAATTTAGAGAGGAAATTACATTTTAATCTGCAGCTCGCTAACTTGTAGTCGTTATAAAATATTATTAGCATGCTCATTTAAGTCCATGCGAAGTGTGGGGCATTCACCGCCCAGTAGAGGACGAAAACTTCTATGAAAATTAGAAACTCTGAATGGAAGAGACCACTTGATAAACATGAGAGTAAATGGAAGAAAAATGCTAAGATAAAACTCAAGGAAATACAACCTAAGAATGTCGACTGGATTTCTCTGATTCTGAATAGAATCCAGTGGCGCGATTTGTGAAAACAGTAACGAAAATTCTGGTTACTAAAATGCCGGTAATTTTTTTAGCCAGATAAAGAAATTCTGACTGCTCAAGAGTAACTCCGCTCTAGAAGGTTAGTTGAATATATTTTCATATTTTAATACGCATCGTCTGGAACGGATCATGTTTTTCAAATTGCATGTACTTATTACAATGTCAAAACCCACAGTAAATCCCTGGGACCCCTGCTATGAATTAGTCGATTTGAAATGTTGGTAGCACTGTTAAACATCTCTGATGTTCCATAATTACGACATGCACGTTTTATAAAACCTCATAATAAAAAATAAAAAGTAGCCAGTCTGTTCAAAGCAAGATTGTGTGTGTGTGTGTTATGTAGTTTGTAGTTTTTGTATTTTTCACGTTTCATACTCTTTTCCTTTCTTTTACCGTGTCTTGTTTTTGGATTCAGGAGTCACCTCACGTATGTTAATTTGATTAACTCACCAGCATTTACTTCTCTAAATACTGCCTGCATGCTATCTATCACATACATGACTATCTGCGTGCGAAGAATCTGCAGTTCCACAATCATTCTCACTTGACTTTTTGCAACTCCTTTGATATATATAGGCCTATCCTTAGGTTTAATGTCCTTTTACGGCACCTCGATAAATACAGGTGCCACTGTATGACCTCAAAAACCTCTGCATTTTAACAGCACAAGGTTTTTATAATTTTCTTGATTATTCTCGCCATTAAGAGCCACACAACCTGCTGATCCTTGTAATAGAGAGGAAGCGTGTTTTCTGCGCAGTACGAGCTAAATTTTTGGACATCATTAGGACAACGTTCAACTCCACTCAGTACTTTTCAAATGCACTCCCGAAGTCAAATTAGGCTCTAAACCTTACAAATTCCTGATTTATGTGTATTTGCAGCAAATTAAAGCTGTTTACAATTCATTTATTAACCAGAAAAAGCTGTGATATTTCCACTCTTTGAAGACGTAATGGATACGCCGAATCTGCAATAACCGATGGCAACAGCCACTTTCACGGGAATGCATATAACGTACAGCATACATTCCCTTACATTTGAGATTTTCAAGGACATGAAAATTATATGGCCATATTTTGAGTCAGGACTCTTGCTGTGATTGGATAAACCTGCTGCCCAGATCTTCAGGACAGAATTAGAGTATGAAGGCTGCAGGTAGCTGTAAGGCAGACCTCTCTGTATTCAGAGTTGTCTGCCGTACGGCTAACATCAACACATCCTTTTTCGGATAATGATTTACTACACACATACTATTCACTACACATCGAATCAATCACAAATATTGTGTGTTATTTATTTATCATACCAACTCATGCACAATTTTTACAATATTATTACTTCACCCCTATACGTATTTCGTTACTTCACCCCTATACGTATTTCGGCATTCAGAATGCCATCCTCAGGGGGTCACAGTGTTAAAAGCATAGAATATACAGGGTTATTCAAAATGATTGTCGAGGTTTTAACAACTTGTCATACACAATACACTTTAGATAGGAGTATATAGTTGCACCGATGGATCAAGAAGTTCTCAAAGTTTTTTTTTATGATGTGCGGTGTGCAGTAGTTATGCATTTCTCCGCTTGGAGCGCAGTTTACTAAGATGGCGGCGAACGGCAGTAAGAAGGCGTTTTGTGTGCTTACATTTCATGAATGTCGGTCAGTTACAATTGTCCAGCGGCAATTAGAGCACCTGTAAGGTATGTCACAAAAACTTGGAGTGTTGTTCTATTAAATAAAAAAATACATATACTCCTATCTCAAGTGTATTGTGTATGACAAGTTGTTAAAACCCCGACAATCATTTTGAATAGCCCTGTACATCGATTGTATAAAAAGTCACATCTATATGAGTAAAAAGTGGATGTGACTTTTTATACAATCGATGTATAGTCTATGCTTTTAACACTGTTACCCCCTGAGGATGGCATTCTGAATGCCGAAATACGTATAGGGGTGAAGTAATAATATTGTAAAAATTGTGCATGAGTTGGTATGATAAATAAATAACCTCCAATTGCTATAGAATGCACAGTCAATATAACGTAAAGTTCACAAATATTGTGTCTGCATTTTAACTTTTAAGGTATACTTTAAACCACATATTCTTAAAGTTTAATATTTTATATCTATGCATTGGTTCAATTAACTCTGTAATATTTCGATGTATGTATTGTTTGTAATGCACTTCTCTGATGATGGCCACATGAGTGGCCGAAACATGTAGGAGGTATACAAGGTGTATAATACACTTTCATACACTTATGTGCATTTGTTGTTCTTAATATCATACCTCGCCTTATCATCTTCACAAAATACTTCCCTGCTAATAATTTCAATATTATCCTTTCATCTACATCTGATTTTCTCAAAATTTTCTTGCCATAGGGCTTTGTAACAAACTTTTTTTTGTTTTTCCTTCTCCATACATGCCACGTATCCCTCCCAGCTTAGTCTTATTACTAGCTCTAACAAGTTTTCAGAGACCAAATTTTTGCCATGTGTAAAATGAAGACAGAATGAATCTCTGTCAGTAGTGCAATCTATCTGACAGTAATGTCACCGCTGAAGGCTGTTCGTTCCCTTAACATTGCGCATCTGGAAAACAAAATTAAATTGAGGATTAGACATGACTGATACACTAAAGATGAAAATAAAATTAAGTAAAGCAACAATGGGACCCCATGCGGGGACCAGTTCAGTTAAGTGGCGCACATGATGCTTTATTACATTGCACTCTAACTACGTTACGTCCCCATCAGCTGTATTGTTCTCTTTCTATTGTTTTGAGATGGCAGCAGTGGCGACTCTTACAACTGATCAGTGATCCAGGGCTATCCAGCTTATAATCAAAATCAAAATATCGGATCAGTGAAATGAATGAGACTGCTGCTAAGTCAGGAGTGAACGTTTCAGAGTAACTACTGATTAGAAAGTATCTAAATGACCTCGAATCGGATATCCTTACGAAAAAGGTTCTGAATTTAAAAAATTTATGTCAATTAGATGTACATCAAATATTTGTGCGGTCGCAAAATGAGACCATGTAATAGACACCATCTTGAACAGATCAAAATCTAAGCTTCTCAACTGACAACGTTTTTAAATTACATTCCAGGGGTTCCCTTTTAAATCCCGGCAGATACACCGCCTATCGAACAAGGATTCACATGTTTTTCTTCAGTTCATTAAAGCCAATTTCAAGATAGTGCCTTTTAGAAGGTAGGATCGTCTCCTTTCCGAAAATTTGCCAACTCACCGACGGTTCTACCATTTGACGATATACAACATAACACATTAAGAATGTCGTTCAGGTAAACCGTAAACAAGAAGTACTGAAAAGCTGATCAGTATATGCCTCGTTTCTATGGAACACGAGAATTTATAGTATTGTCACAAGAGCCCACTACTCGACTAACCAAAACCACTTTAATCGATTCTATAATCTCAAAATCGATTTTTTAAACCTGTTTTATTATCGTCTTCCCTTATATATCGAGGTCTTGACTACAATTGCTAATTCATTTCTAATCTCTTTCATGCGTGTTTGTATGTATAACCACTAACAGCATCCTTTACTCGTCTATCCTAATGATATTCACCATAGGTTTTGAAGTTCCCCTCTATCTAATTTTCTCCATCGTAATGCAACTTCATCATTCTAGGATCAAAATATTGTCCTCGACACTCAGGTCTGCCATACCACTTACCTATGCTCCCCCTGTTGGCTATCTTCAGTAAACGGCAAGTAAAAGTTTACGTAGTGTTCACCGTTAAAAAACTGAAAAAAAGGCAAGTAAAATTATAATTTCATGTAATTAAATATCCAGGTCTTTAGATAGCAGAATGAAAGACAAAAAAATGAGTTGTTTTTCGAATTTAAGCCGATTAACTTGCGAGAGCTAAGTTTCTCACAGCAATGCAGATAAAGATTCAAAACGGTTTGGACATGACGTCGTGTATACTGGTATAGATTTACAACAGTTTCGACGGAGATCTTTTCCTCCATCTTCACTCTAGTCCAAGAAGATTCCTTCAATTCTTCGTGAATGTAATTGTGATGGTTATTACCTGCAGGATAAAAACTCCCTGAAAAGCTTTTCAAGAGTTTAGGAGATACGCGTATATTTATGTTGTAAAGATGTATTTTTTGAAATTTACGAAATTTAATCACATTTTCTGTAAGTCGCATGTTATCCTATATACATATATATAAAGTTGCATACCAACTATACATAGTCACTTCAGAAAGTAATAAATGGCACCACAGTCCTAGCCGAGACAAGATAAATACTTCCGCTCCGTGCAAATGATGATGATGACAATAATAATAATAATAATAATAATAATAATAATAATATCGAAAGGACAGACAATGTTACACACACACCCAAACCAGTATGTGAGCATGAAATTGTGACAGTGTTATGGAATCAAGTGGTACATACAGAGACAGAAGTTACGGCAAATAGGCCAGATATAATAATTCAAAACAAAAAACAGAAAACATGCATACTGATGGATGTGGCAATACCAGCTGACAGGAATGTGACGTAAAAGTAAGCAGAAAAGAAAGTAAATACAAGAGTTTATGTATATAGATAGGACGAATGTGTAATATGAAATGTATGATTGTACCAGTAGTAATTGGAACCACCGGAATAACAACAAAAAGAAAAATTTGGAAACCGTACCAAAAAAACATTTAATAGATCCACTATAAAAGACAGTTATACTAGGAACATCATATATAATACGGAAAGTATTGCAGTCTGAAACTTGAAGCCTGAGCTGTGGGAATCGCCGTTGGTTCAAAAGAAGTACCAGGAAGAAAAGACCTTGACAAAAGACAACATAATAATAATAAAGACGTGTTTGAAACACACTTCCCAAAGACGTAGTCAATTTACTATTAACTCCAACACAACATCACAAATTCCCGTGTACGGAATGTAATAATGGGACACACCAACAAAGTCCAGACCGGGCCTAGGTTCCTCGCAGCCTCCCATTAAATGGGTAACAGAGGTCTTTACTAGGGAGTAAAGTGGCCTAAGTGTCAACTTAACCCATCACGTCCATCTAGTGCCACGTTTAAGAATTAATGGAGTTGTACTACTCTCGCTATATGCCTTTACGGCGTGGACAGAGACAACTTTAGATTTATATTTTATTCCTGAATAAGGCTGATACAGTCCCTCGACACTGCAGCCGTTAAAGGGCCTATTACACCACCACGAATGAAAGATGCTTGAATATGAAACACTATTGGAATGATAAATAATGAAGGAAAACCGACGTACTCTGAGCAGAACGCTTTCCGTTACCACTTCGTCCACAAAAATCGGAAATCTGCTGCCTCGAATCGAGTCTCGGCACCTGCGGTGAAAAGCCGACAACTGCCTGCCTGACTTCCTGCGCTTCCTAATGACAGTAAAAGCATGGACTTGTACCAGAAACTGCTTTCTTCACAAATGTCTCCACAACATATTTTTACATTCGAAACGCCGAAATATATCATGCGTTTCGTGAGTATCCATGACATGACGTAGCACGGGTCAAGTAACCCTGCAGTTACAGAGGTCATGCTCCAGATGCTGCTGATCAGAAACCAAATAAATCTGATGATTCGCAGAAGGAACAACCTTGAGGCTAGTTCAGTAGAGCAAAGTGAAAGTGTTTGATATTATGATTAGATAATAAGAATGCACGGCTATCAATAACCGTCTCCCAAAGAAGAAACTCAGATATTAAATTGATGTAATCGCACAATACGACAATATGAGCCTTGCTGTATAAGCGAAAAGGTCAAATGAAGTCACAATATGAATTGTAAATGTATTTTTGAATAACTTTTTTCCTTTATTGTTTAGTGTGCCTATATTTCAGCCAATTGAATAGACAATTTACGGTAATGGAATCCTAAATAGCCGCTCGCTTTTGCCACTTATATTTAAGCAACTTAAAGCACAGTGGTAAACATACATACCATCTGCTTTCACACTGACACTCTGCATTTTACAAGCAAATTAGATCAAATATTAACTTTTCTGAGTTTTTTTCAGGAGAGTTTATTTTCGAATTTCAGCCTGGGTACCGACTATCCTGACATGTCTGTCGTGATTTAACTCAGTCCCTTCATGCATATTCCGGTACAACGCTTTAAGTTTGGCCACGACCTTTTTCTTTAGATCCTTTCCAATTTATTATTCATTATCGCCTAATCATTCAACGCTGTACAATATGAAATGCTACATGATCTTTAAATAAACTTCAATTAAATAAGCGTTTTGCCTTTTGAGAGTAACTAATTTTTGCGTGTCGTATGATTCTCATAACAAGTAGATCTTAATTTTCCTAGGCAGCATTAACCGCGTAAAAATAAAATGTGTTTAAAATTATATTTATATTACTATACTGTGTTAATATAAAGCACGTAATTTCAATAATAACTGCAATAAATGCAGTATTTTTACCGCCCCAAACTTTTCTTCTTTTCCTTTCTATCCTTTATATTACAAGATTGGCGCATCACACACAAACACATTTCCGCCTAAATTCATCCCAATAAAAGATCAGAGTACTGTGAAGCCATTTACTAACTCTTGTTATTCTTCAAGTTCTTTTCATTTTTCTTGTCGCCTTCATTCATGTCCTTGGTGTCATTTTTATCCTTTATGTTCTCATTCGACTTGTTCTTGCCTTCCTTTTGTATATTTTCACTGCTTTTTTCATGAAAAGCACTACACCACGACTCTAGACGTGCCTACACTAACGACGGGCACTCAGTGGGATTTGTGGTGGACAATGTGGCACTGGGACTAGTTTTGCTCCAAGTACTTCTGTTTTTCCCTGTCAATTTCATTCCACCAGTATTCCATTACAAGGAAAAATGGAAAAAACTAATCATTTTCATAACAGGGTTGCACAATAAGCCTCAAGGCTGCGGTGTGTCCATAGCATCTGCTGCGGGGCCCTTCACCACAAAAAAAAAACGATGGACACGGCAGCAGAATTCGATTGATAGAAGATCAGACCGTCGTACTCTTTCTGCCTTCACATGACAGGACGAAAAAAACGGCGGTCCTGTTGTTACAAAGTCTAGGCCCGCACAATCACTGACATGGAAAGATGATTAACTGCACACACTGCGTTACAACTGACCTATTAACTGACAGAACAATTTGTATGTTGTTTGATTATACCTTTGTCTCCTGAAACTCCTCTAAATAATACATAAAAATTCTGATGTTACCTCACAGAAAGCTAATGTAGTGGGCTGAACCCATATTCGGGATATGCCTGTTTCGAAACTCAGCCAGAACGCTAGCTAATCTGAGCGCTTTCTTGGTCTTCCTCAGTCTCCCCATGCAAATTACGGGATAGTGCCTTCATTACGTCGGGGGCCGGGATAGACGGGCTGGACGGTCCGGGGATCGAATCCCGGTGGTGGCAAGATTTTTCGCAGTCGTCCAGACCGGCCCTGGGGCCCACCCAGCCTCCTATACAATGGGTACCGGGTCTCTTTCCCGGGGGTAAAGCGGCCGGGGCGTGGGGTTGACCACCCACCTCATCTAGTGCCGAGGTTAAAGAAAGAGTAGAGCTATACCTCTACTCCCCCTCTGGGTCTTCGTGGCCTGTTTTAGGGAGAACATTTACCTTCAATACGTCACGACGGTTTCCTTCCAAATTATTTCTAACTTATTATTCAGTAATATAACCAAATCTGATACTGTATAATCTTCGACACTGACAGCTTCATTGAGTAAATATCAAAAATAAATAGCTCTCACAGAGAACGCACTGTGTCTCCATTACAACGTCCAAACAGTTATATGAAAATGGTAGCTGTTTGTTGTGAAAACCAGACGAAATTGACAAATTTGTGTGAATAAGGAGCAGATTTGTTGTTGTTGTTGTTTTTGTTGTTGTTTATGTTTTTTTTGCTACCTTTCATTTCGGTAGCGTGGGCTAGCTCAGGGTCGGCGAGATGAAGTGTTATCATCAATAGGATTATTTGGGGGAGGTAACCCAGCACCAGAGCTCACTTCACAGTTCGCCCAATTAAACACGTGATGATTACGTATATTTATTGCTAGAATGGTAATGTGGTCAATCTAGTATGTTTTGCTATTAGTTTGCGATTGGGCACGGCACTTGAACACTATTCCCAACTGTCTTGTAAGGATGCACACACCAGAGTCCCCTCAAACTCGCGTCCACGTTCTGCCTAACGCATCTTCCCCCTCATGCAAGACTTTTATCCTCGTTGGTCGTAACGTAAATTTTGTTGTCCCCAACTGACGGAATTTAACATTTTAAAGTCTGAACCTAACTGGCTAGACGAAACGGCGCGCTGGAACGCTCTCATGCAAGTCGGGAGACCCCAAGCTCGCAATAAACAAATATTTGGGGTGCGTTACTTCTACCTTCCCTTGTCGAGCACGGGATTTCACAAAGAAACACCGCGACATGTCCCTACCGTCCTTGATGCGGTAGTCGACACTGTCCTTTCCAACATTTCTTTCAAACCCCAATTTGTATGCCGAAAATAAATAGTTACATCCCGTAATCGACATGTTCAGGGTTCGAACCCGAACGGCCGATTACATTGTTGTTATTTTTGTTTTTTGTTACATTAGGCATATATTGCCTAACTTGTTACTTAAGTGGTAAATTTCATGTTCATTGACAATTCGTAAGAGAAAAGTAAGGTTTAAAAGCCTTAGAATACAAGCAATTTCAAAATAAGAACGCAAGAAGTACCGTCAAAAATAGGCTATGTAGTAGACATTTGAATTAATGCCTGTGCTCTTCAAGTTTCTAATCACCAGTTAAAAAGAGGCACACTTATGCTCTTCTGTTATTTCCTTATTCGTGAAGAGAATATGAAGACAAATTAAAAAAGTAAATAACAACCTACAATTAAAATCATCGGAATATTTGATCTTTTAACCCCGTTTCCATAGACAAGGTACACGGAGTAAATGGATAACAAGAAATGCACGAGTGAATAAGACCATAGCATGGCGGCATTGCCGTGGACAAACATTACACTTGCGAATGTAGTCAAGTTATGAAACATGATTCTGTCATCATAAGGCAAAAGAAAGTAGTTCTAGATGATATAACCATAAATAATAGGTAAAAATTTGTCCGATATGAAAATCTGAATGTGGGCGGGGCACGTGGCTGCACTCGTGCAGCGCGAACTTTCACTTGTGCTCCTGCCAACACCTTACCCATACACGTGACACGTCCGTCTCTTGTGTGCCCACAAAATTAGATCCACTCTCATATAAAAGAATTATCACATGTTTGTTCATAAAACAAAAGAGGCTTTATGATGATTTTTATGCTGTGTAATTCTCGCACCGGTTCCACAGATATATGACCTTCACGTCTTTACACTGAATGTACTTCAGTTTTTCAAGCATTACTTGAAGCTTACATACGTCAGTAAATTCGCTGTCGTAACCGAGAAAGGAAGTAAGGAGACACAGATGCAAAAATTATTCCTCGTTGAATTTGAAAGGGACTTCTTCATTAGCAGTTGATACAGAGTCGCGGTATTTTAGTGTGTAAGTTGCCTGCGGCATCGAAATGGACGACCGACAAATTGGGCCTCTGTTTCCAGCAGCAGGAGATTCCTCCCTACGCCATAACGTCTACACCGACTTTAGGAACCAACCAGCCCCTTATCCAGAGGGTACTAGGGGATATTTCCATGGGTGTAAACAGACTAAGGCCCTCGTCCAGAGGAGTCCTACCGACTGTGGTGTATCTCAAATGTGTGTGATCATGAAACCTCGACGAAACGAGGAGGCCCAGGCCCATATAGGGCTGTCGAGCCATAGGAAAAAAAAACAGACTAAGGGGTCAAACTGGCCACTCACATTTACCTACTGTCGAAGTTTAAGAAAGACTTGAAGCTGTACCTCCAAACCCGCACGTTTCTTCACGGCGTGTTGTTTAATTATTTAAACACGGCGACTTTTACCTTAAACTTATAATTCAACAGCGTAATACGACTGCACGAATAGTTTCTATTATCAATTTGTGTCCAGAAAAGTCTGTGATGAACCCAGTTACGTGTGAAGTAATCGGCCATAATGCTCTAGGTGACCTGACCAATTTTATAAATTGATTCTTAATTATTTGCCCTTTATTTAAAAAAAGATATCAATAGCTCAGATTATAGTCTTAAATAGCAGGATAATTAGTCATTAATAAATTGGAAAGCATGTAAGGAAAGTGGCACTGACCTGATTTGAATTATTAGTGCGGGATTTACCTGCACGAACCGAGGAAAACGAATGGAAAGCCTCGGTCAAATCGGCGACTTCCGTGACGAGATTTGAATCCGAGAACTCCCAAAAACAGAGAAGTGCTACCAACTGCGCCGTGAAGATTGGTTTTGTAATATGGTGTTGAGGTATGGGCTGCCTCAGTTGAAGGAAATGAGCCATTGACAGAACAAAGAATTGAATGTTTAATTACATGGTTTTATCACGCTTACTAATTATAAATCTTATAATTAATTAATAATTGTAATTTTGCCGACTGTTTTATATGGGCGTGAAGCTAATTATGTTACATTAACTGTGCATTTTGGAGTTTTATTCAGCAAGGCTGTCAATTACAAAGCTAGGCTTTCGAACTGTTAATGCCAGACAGGTATGAGTACAAGGCAGTGATGGAATGATTCAGAACAGGTTACACAGATGAACGTCTGGACAAAATAGGAAGCAAGTAACGGGTGGGTAAAGAAACGTGCATAATGAAGAGGTATATAATTTGTATTCTCGCCAAATATTAAGATGAAAAATTCAATGATAGTGGGATATGTGGGGCACGAAACTTGCAAGAGAGAGAAGAGAAATACATGAAAAAAATTGGGTTGATAAATCTGAAGGAAGAAACGAGCTAAATACCTTGGCGTAATTGGGAGAATATACGGTGTCGACTAAATTAATGTGGCTCAAAAACTTAAGAAACCTTCAGTTCCACAAAATATGTGAAGATTATATATAACCTAGCAAACATTAGCTTCCAGAGAAGTGCCTTATTTCATGGAATTATTCATAACTTCTCTTCACCTCCCTCTCTGTGTGACAGCTATGCTTCAGTAGTGTCCTAAAGTCACAGAGCTAGACTCACACAGGGAGATGCGGAAAAACTGGAGGAACATATCAGTATATGTTAAAGCTTTGATTGCAATACTGAACATGCTTAGAATTAGGCAAGCGCAGCTCGCTTGCTACTACTAGTGTCCGAAGTATTATTTCATTAATTTCAAAACCTGAGGTGGTTTTAGAGCATAGTAAACACAAACAAAAAAAAGATAGAAACGAGTTTAGAAACGTGAGTTGAAACGCCTGCCGCCTTCGAGATGATTTTGCTTCAAATACTTTCTGGCCGTGTCTGATTTCAGAATTCGTTCCTGAGAGGCTAAACTGACCCAGAATTTTCTTTGCTTCCTTCAGTTCCTCCAGGTAAGCTGGGGGATAATACCTCAAATCAGGCCACGGCCCCTCCCTTCCCCATCCATTCCAATGCGATTCGACGCTAAATAGACTGCGTTACCCTTAGTATCATTACATAAAAAGTAAATAAATCAAAATAAATAGATTACAATTATAAATACTAGGAATAATACGGATAAAAATATACCATTAAAAACTGTATTGAATTTATTTATGACGCTAATCGGTCTCAGGGCGGACATAAAATAGCACTGTGTGCTTTCATAAATGCAGCGATGTTGTTTTGTCTTTTTTGACACGAGATAGTTTATTACTATTAAGTACGCACGAAACAAAAGGTAGTTACAAATAAATACCAAAATAACGTAAATGCCTTCCGCTCTAGTGAAATTTGTATTGCAAAATTGTCTTCCGATCTATTATAGTTGGGAACAACATGTGAACATTTCTTTCCAAGTATACCATAACTTTCCTCGTACGTATTTTACCATCTAAGACCTTGCTCCACTTAGCTCCACAGTGGTCACTGTCTCGCATCTTACACAATCTGTAATTACGTACCTCATCATCACCTATTCGTACGACAGTAATATGAAAGTACAGCCGTGGGCCCATCTCCCAGAACGACCAAAGGAGAATGAAAATTACATAGGAGGCACAAACCAATAATGCATATATAATGGGACACACCCTGGCAACATACATAAAGCAGCTATAAGCGAAGTATACTTAACTTGCCAAATATCAATTAACTTGTTGATGATGAAGTAAGACGGTACGTCATGGCCATCTGTCTCAACCTTTTAAGAGATTTCAAAACTGCATTCAGTTTGATATGCGAGGCTCTCAAGCCATCAGATCATTTTACCGAACGGAACGACTTAACTTGTTATTAAGGTGTCTGACCTATATTTGGAACCTTACCAGCGTCCAATACACCTAACTTTTTATTTTGTCACTGAGTCACTGTCCTGAGTAATTGAATTTGTGGATGTAGTTTAAAAGCAGCAATACTCGTTTCCTTCCTATTCTTCATCCATCAATTAAGCAGGATTTAGGGATATTACTGTGTCAAGCAATCTTACAGACGACACACCAACAAATTTCAAAGTGTCAGCAGCCTATGTGGTGTACAGTGTATTGAATATGAATACCATTAACGATAGATAACTAAAACGAATTAAATTTTATTACTAAAACGAATATTAAGCAACGGATTTCTGAAGTACAAAACATCCACCAGTCGTACTGAAGCTTACTTGGGACAGAAGCCCTCTACAGAGCTGACAGCTGTTATTATGTAATCCGAAGACTCATATATCTGGTTTTACATTAGTCAACGACTGGACGCTGTCCTGTACTCGATGCAACCCGTTTACACCCTCACAATTTTAACGTCCATTTTAATATTATCCTCCAATTTTACGCCAAGTCTTCAAAGTGGCCATTTCTCTTAACATTCTTAATTAAAATTTTTAAGTATTCCTGTCTGTGTTCTGCATCCCGTTTCCGTTTCATCTTCCAGTATTTGGCGAAGAATATATATTGTGAAGTTCGTGGTATTGTAATTTCTCTGGCTATTGTTACTCCCTCTCTGGTGTTGACCTAGTGACGAGGAAAAAGTCCTTGCCCAGCATAATTGACATATATTGCATAGACTATGAAAACTTTTTGTCTAGTAATAAGGATACGGACAAAATGGCAGACATAGGAGCAATTGTAAGGATAATATTAAAATCATTACCGAATAATGTCGTATGAAAGACTGGGTTCAAACGTCATAAGATATAGCCGAATCAATGGATTTTGTTAAGATTGTGATAGAACATTTAACTTCCAAAGAAAAAAAATCGGATGTATTTGACGAGCTTTGTAATATGCCGAAGATTACATCCTGCCATGAAGTTGATTGATGTGATCAGTAAATTAGGGATCAATAAAAACTTCCAACGGAGTACATGTGACGTCTTGGCTGATGTGAAATCTGCAACACAATGGTAGAAATTGGTGCAGCAACGTCTGAGGGTATTGTAAAAACAAGAGGGTATATTACGGCAACCGAAGGGCGGAGTATCAAGGTGTGGCAATGATACGGGGTCTGACTTTCACATCGCAACTGCTGTTGGTCCTTGTACTTACCTGCAGAACAGCCAGGCTCTTTCTTTTTGTACTGCAGAAATGCTTTCATGCAGACTTGTCAACACTACGTGATGTGGTTATAGTATGCAAATTAGACAACGTTAATGCATTTTAACGTGTTGTTTTATTATTAAAAATTCGTGTAGAATATGACTGAAATCACATACCCGACACAGCCATAAAATAGGCTATTTAATCTGATTAGTATAAACATATTTTCTTTGTCTTGCTACCAATTTTCACTTTTTACTCTCCCCTTTTTGCTCATTGATTAAATGACCTCTGTTTTAGGCGTTGTTTTGCTAAATTGCAAAAAGCGACGAGAAGCTTCGTCATGTCTGTCTGTCTCTCCGTCTCTCTGTCTGTCTGTCTGTCTGTCTGTCCGCCCGTCCTTCCTTCCGTCAGCGTGGAACAACTCAGCTTCCACTGAACGAATTTTCATGAAATTTGATGTCTATTTTTCGAAAATCTGTCGAGAAAATAAAAGTTTCATTAAAATCCGACAAGACTAACAGGTACTTTACATGAAGACCTATGTACGTTTATGATAATACCTCGCTGAATTCCTCTAAGAACGAGAAATGTTTTAGATAAAATTTGTAGAGAAAATCAAAACACACATTTTATGTTCAAAAACTTATTTCCCGAAAATGGTACCTTTTAAGAGATAATATGGAATAATATGGTAGAGGCGGACAGACCACAGATGACAATATAATAGGACCCATGCGCTTTGCACGCTAGATAACTAAGGCTAAAATCACGCACTGAGAATATGTAATACTTATTGCTTTCCCACTGTAACAACGGTTACGCGAAAGCGCCTCAATATTACGTTATACTTACATTGCCTGTCTTGTTATTTATATCGTGTATTTACATAGTATTCTCTTGTCTTCTGTATTTTTTCCTTTTCCTATATTTGTACTTCAGATTTCTTTCCTATACTTTCATATTTCCTCTTCCCTTTTCTACGTTAATATATTCCTTCTCTCAACCCTTTTCTTTGGCTATTTTTAATGCTATAGTTATTTCTTTCATTCTTGACTCTCCAAACTAAAGTAGGTAAACTCTATGAAGACACGGCTGTTTCATGTTCGATTCGACAGAAAGACACCATCTTCACTTTGTCCTGCTACCTACCGCTCATATGGTCCCGTCGTTGATCTGCAAGTGATGGCGTGATGAAACGAGATTAATGCGGTGTCACGGGATGGGGTTAATCCATTCTCTACGTCATGACACATCATTAATCTGGTTTCATCGCCTCTTCATAGAGAATTAATCGCGTTCCGGGGCGTCCGGTGGCCACCCACACGGCAACATATTCGAATTACAATAACTGAGTAACTGTTTAATATTTTGAAGCTTTAAATTCATCTAAATAATAACACACGAAAATTCACTTTCTACCACACAGAAAACGCACTGCGTCTGCACTACAAAGACTGACAGGCTCACATTGTTTGTGTTATTACCACGCTGCTTCTTCTGAGAATCTTACGAAACACGTAAGTACACCATGTGGACAAAATTCAGTTTTTGAACGTCAAAGCATGTGGCACACATAGACCAGTAATCACCGTTTTAAAATTGCTAATAGAAAACCAACATATGGAATAATTGACTGAATGTCTGCTTCATATATCGAATAGGTACAAATTAATTGCTTGTTCAATAAACGTATGATCGAATGATAGTTGACCGAATCTCAGACTAACGAAGTCCAATTTGCGGGAGATTCCTAAAGCAACTAATATTTATTCAAATTTATTAATAAATTTCTCATTCTTACATAACCCGAACATTCATACAAGTAGCACATCGAAAACAGTTAAATCCACTTCATAAACTTAGAACATGTTTATCAATTGTCTGTTCTGATATGGCTCAACCAGATTCGACTCAGTCTTCACGCAATATCTCTGATAAACACTTAGACATCCATAAATATAGCATATTATTAACCCTTTAAGGACGAAACGTAATATGTTCCTTTAAACCCCCAGTTCATATTGCACAGTAAACACTCTACGTCTCGGTTATAGCAACAAATCAGTTGATGCTGTACAATGAAATATTCGCTGTTTGTTCCGAGATCCATACAAAACACATAAATGCGCTGTGAGGGCAGAACTTAGAACATTTTAATATTAAACCTAATGGTACGTAAAGTAAACGCTAGGCTTTAAAGAGTAAATGAGCCTTGTAATGGAAATAGGCACTATCATACAAAAGGTAACATCCTGGTTCAGAGTGACATTTAATGCTAGTCTTTGGATAAATGTGTGTTATGTCACTACGCTCTTCACTCAATATAACTTCGTGGAAAAGTGGCCGTCTTGAGAAGCCAATAGTTGCTCAGATTGTTATAAATTTCCACACCCCTTATGGGAACGGAAGATTCATTATCGCGTTGAATACGGCAAACATTGATTCCTGTACAAAGACATATAATATACCTCCAAACACTCGCGTCCTCTTTGAAATCCAGCTTTACATCATGCCCCATTCTACAAGTAGCTTACTCAGTAAACTCCTTTTTTACGTTTTCGACTAAAATTGTTTATGAATTTGTCATATTGATCATGAGCGCTACATTCCAAGCTCTTTCTTTAGTCTTCGCACCCAGCATGACAGGTTTAGTGCATGGAATATCTGCATCAGCCGGGATGTTCCGTGACAGCTGCGGCGGTCAGGACAGCGATGAAAGAGATGCGCTGTACTGTCTGTTTGGTCGTCATATTATTTGGTGAGGAACAAAAATTATGGTAATCTCTTTATGCGATTTTCTGCACCCTCCTCTTACTTCTTCCCTCTTTGTTACCATTATTCTCCCCAACACACTCTTCTCGAACACTCTACTCAGTCTGTGCTGGTCCCTTAATGTGAGCCATTCATATTATTTATTTAGTCGGCGAGGCTTTAGTCACAATCAGTGAGCGATGATGCAACTTGCTGTTGCACGCACAGTGAGCGGCAGCTTGCACTGCCTGAGGTGAGGGCGCGGACTGGCAGGCGAAATATCATGAGGCAGCCGGCTTGCTGCTGCTGCTGCTGCTGCTGCTGCTGCAAGGTCGTTTGCTACACGCGGTGATACGTTTCATCCTCTATGCAGCGGGAATGTGGTTCGATACTCCGCCAGAGAACTTCAAGATAAACGCCGGCAGGGACATTAGCTTGAAGTAGGCCACGATCACTTCCTTACAAATCACACACTAATATACATTACACTTCCCTCTGTCATGCCACATACATTTTTCAATTGATATAATATGCTTACACAACCCACGAATCTTCCACTCACCTTTATTATCTGAACTAAAAAATCGTCTGGTTATAGGGCCCGAAGGTTCAACAGGTCTAATAATAGGCCCGCATCTACGAGTAGATAGAACCTTAGGCTAGCTCTGTCGTCCCCTAACTCCGTAACAGATCTCTCCAGGTAATAATGCTAATAACCTCCTTCTGTGCCTTCCAAGTGATGGCTTTCAAATAGGTTTCTCCCTCCAAATTAAGATACCAAATATCAAAATGGCCGCCGAATTTTCAACTGGAAAATTTGCCAGTTCTCATTTAGATGTGCTTTTTCAAAGGTAGCTCTTTCTTTGAAAGACTAATATACCTTACGGTTTTGGGGGGACATGGTGAAATCACAATCTTCCTGAGAATAAATGATATTAACATGAAAATTTCTTGAAATTCGGTTTAATTTAACAGGTTTGGTTACAAGGCACAGATATGTTTTATGGAGAAAGGCAGAGACTACAGTACCGACCGAATAACAGTCACATCTCGAATGCTTAAAACGACATTTTCGGCAGTTACGTCACCTGGCATACGTTTACGTAACTATAAGGATGACTTGCTACAGAGTGACAGAGTAACAACAGAATGACAACTGGAAGCAACTTCAAGTAAAGTTGTCTTTACGCGCTCTACAAAGGCATGTGAAGGATTGGAGGTATAGTTCCTCTCATTCTCAATCTCGGCACTAAAGGTACGTGGGCGGTCAGCTTCAAGCTCCAGCCGCTTTACCCACAGAATAAGCAACCCCGATAGCCTTGAATAGGAGGCTGGAGGAGCTCCAAAGCCGATCTGAACGATTTGAAGAAAAGACTATTCCTACTGCCGGAAACAGAACCACGATTGTTAGGTTGTTTAACCCATACCCCAGCAACTATGCAGAGTACACCCTTTCATTTTATGAAACATCTAGTTACAGCATGGAATAACTAGTTAAAGCGTAAAATCGGTTCCACATGGTAAGCTCTATATTATATTATATTTTATTTTATTTTATTATATATAGAAAGCTGATGCCTGAAATCATATAAATGTGTGTATATATGTTTCTAAACCCTTGTAACTGCCTAAGAAAATGGGTGACCCTTATAAATTACAGATCTCGACATTACATTTTGTGTTGCTAGCTTTCTAACTCTTCACTCTGGTCGCTTTTATGCGGTATCCGTTGGCTGCAAGTGATAGCGATGATATAAATACTTGTCCCTGCTGAGATCCATCTTCGGTAGCAGACACTTTCTTTACTGACCTGTTAACAGTTCACTCAGTACAGCTACTGAATGCTACTGTTGTTTAGGTGGGGGACTTCAGGTTCCGAAGGACGATATTTTAATAAAGTAGAGCAGGCCGTATTTAATATACTGATTTGTCATAGTAATAATTCAGATGCCATTATTCTTGTGTTGTTTGGTCACTATGAAAAGCGGCTTCCTTCTTCTTTGTAAATATTTGTTGAGTCATTGTCTATATTCACGTAAAGAATTCAAAGTCATTCCCTGCTTTTTAAACGTAATAGATTTAAGACTTGCCTTTTGAAGCCTGAAGTTCGTATAAATAATATTTTAAAATATTATTTCCTTACAGAAAACACGTTGTGTTTTTTCTTTAAAGCTAACTGGTTAATACTCTTCCTTCTGAAAATCATGTGACATTTAAAACATGCAGTTTTACCATAATGTAAACATTTTGGATATTATTCATAGTAAGAGGTACACATATCTATCGATGTGATTGGAAAAGGCTGAATTGCAACTCAAATTAACTAACACAAGACTCAAAAATAAACCACTACACTATAATTGTGTACTATTTATTCTACTTCTTCTTTAAACACGAAGGAACCTTTATATCCTGCACTGCAGACGTTGACCAAATTCTTGTTAAGATCACTGGATAGGTTGTCACATTATCTCAAAAAAGTACAACAGTCTTCCTCTACCGTCTTTAATGCTAATAACAACATAAGATAGGCCACATACGTATAACGTAACATTGTGGCGCATTCACGTAACCATTTTGCAGTGGAAACAAAAAACAAATCCCTTTTATATGTGTTATTGTTGATTTACATGTCACTGTTAACTAAGCAAAAATATTGAATTTGCACAACAATATTTTTATATTAAATTTATGTCACTGGCAATGATGCCAATTATACGTAACAGTTTTGAAATAAATTATATTTCTAATGATTTGTACTCTTTTCACACGTTACATATAAAAGCTGCTTTGAAAAGAAGAAGCATGTTCCTTTGCTCATGGCATTCTTTAGAAGCATAATTTAGCTAAACAGATCGTAAGGACATATAAGTCTTTGCGTAGTTTGTCAGTTTTTGTAAGAGTTGACGTAAAACATTTTACGAGATGACTGAATTATTCAATTATGATGCAATAAGTATTAAAAATTATGAGGGCCTGTATGCTTGCCTTAGTTATTCTGCATAAAAACCGCATGTTTTCTGCGCAGCATTATATTGCCACGTGTGGCCTGTCTGGCTGTACCATATTTTTACACATTATTATGAACAGTTGTGACGCAAAGGGACTGTGAAAATAATACAGCATATAAAGCAATCAGCCTCATTTCCATATATGAAACTTGCTACATGTAAAATTCAAATAGACGTATGATTTTTTATATTATTCATACCGTGCTTTGTCATCAATCAAACATAAAACACTCAACCAACAAATACACTCTTATTATTATTTTTAGATATTATATATTATAATATAATATATGTTACGTAATATTATATAATATGTATAATATATATAATAATATATCTAAAAAGTAATAATAATAACAATAAGAGTGCATTTGTTGGTTGAGTACTTTATGTTAGACTATGATTCTTGTATTTATTTTTGTCTTGTCCATAGAGCGTCACATTGAGTGGCAAAGAGCATTTCTCCTTCCCTTTTCCCTATTGGCACCAACATTAAACATCTTCGGTGAGGAAGCCTCTGACTGTCTGGTAAGGCACACAGTTGTGTATGGAACGAGTTGCGTGAGCGTAAATGACCAAGATTTGGGAAGGCGAGCGGGGATATTTTCGCAATCATCAAAATTTTCTCAAGAAACTATAAAAAATCACGGAAAATACCCTTTATTTTTCGGAAGATTATTAACCAGTTGGCTTTTATAATGGAGACGCAGTGTGCTTTTGTGAGATAGGAAAAGTATTTTTAAATATTACATAGATTTTCTTTAAAATTCGGGTAATAAAAATAATTTATCTATCGAATAAATAAGCGTTATTTGACACATGTTTAATTACTCCCAAAAATAATTCATTGTCAAAATACGAAAGTCACTCATATTCTGTTTACTTGAATTTAAAGAAAGTACACTCTCCACCAACTCAAAATAATCCGATATGTAGGTCAAGAGATTTTGTATCCCAATTCGAATTTGAAAAACATTTTTGTACAACATAACATCCTTGCTCTATTGCCTAAAAGTACTGACACTATTCGTGATGGAAGGCAAATCATGGCGAAACATGTTCACACATTGTTTTTAATTGTTGTCCAAAATCCCTACGAGGTGGAAGATTCTTACACACACACACACACACACAGGGAACAGATGTTGTGTAACAGATGGGTATTGAGTAATATTCTACTAATCTCTCTTGTTTCCCCACAGCCAGGGTTAAATCTCTTTAATTAATATGCCCCAGTATAACTGTTCTCGTGATGTGTTAACATCAGGAGGGGCTTGAACTTTCCGTACGGTCAAGATCAAAACAAGTTTCACTTTTTACCATAGATTTTCATCTGGCCTCACGAAGCAAGTTAGCAGATGTGTTTAATATTTATCAGTCAGTATTTCTTGGTGGTATGGGTACGAGTAACATAGTAGCCATAGGCACAGGATTTTAAGAAAAGGGACGGGTTTACTCGGCAGTTATTGAGCACGAGAATAGGAGACCTATTGTAATTACAAAATCACAAAGAGGGTAAGTAACTAACATAATGTTTTCTTCTGCGTCACAACACCGTGTACTCTGATATGAGGTTACAAAGGTTTCAGAGGATTTCCTGAAAATGGAGGCAGTATATCCCTCCGAAAACTTTTTGGTCAAACACCAGATTACACGGTGCCATAACATATCATACGAATCTTTTCCGAATTAAAAGAATAAAATCTTGAGTAATTTTCGCTCTGCTATTATTGCCAATCTATAGTTACGATGTTACAGGCTGCAGTGGTCCTTATGTACCACAGGCAACACAAAACTAACTTAAATCGATGATAAGTACATTAAACTTAACCTATTTCTATTGCAGTAATATTCGAATGTATGTAAAAATTAAATTTCCTCTTTCTTCTATTGTCTACTGCTGACATGTTACAAAACACAAGAACTTGCGAGACCTAATCTCTAACTTCTCTCATCAATATGTGATCTGTTGCCGCCGTTTGATATTACTGCCACAGAGTTTCTGGGATTGATTCGCATTTTCATTTCCAAATTTTATATGCTCATGTTCAAAAGTGGAAAACTTTCGACAAAGACACAGACTACGTGGAAAAATGACTATGGGTCATCAATGTTGAAGTAAAGTTTATTGAAATTTTCATGTATCTAATCCGTATATTCCATGAAATACAAAATAGGAGGCACTATTTCTGAGTGACCTCCGTAAAATGTTATTTCGTAATTTGAGTGGTATCCATTTTTAATTTCGAATTCTTATACATTACGATACTGGTAAGAGAAGCAACCATAACCGGAACAAAGAAAAGGTAAATCGTACCTAAGCTTTAAAGAAAATGAAATTTTAAAATCATTTCTTCTTCTTCTTCTGAACCTCCGCAGATTTAGGCTATTGAGCCTCTTCCTGTTTTTGAATATGAAACAAAATGGGCTGTGATAACCTAATAATGGCGGTATAATCACATCTGGAATAGAAGAAATACTATCCCAACAAGGGTAGCACAGAAGCCATAAGGTAGTAACCCTACCACTGAACGTACCCTGCGACATGTTGGTAGTCTGTACAGGGGAAATACTCCGTTACTCGAAAAACAATTATTTCTACATAGGCTTATGATTTCTTTTTGTTTTCTAGAACGCACTTGTTTTAGTGTCGTAAATGGAAGTGCATATACCTTGAGCTAATGCAGAATACCCTTCATTATTGATCATCCTACAGCCTATATGGCCTTGTATAATTAACTTGATAAATTGCCATTAAAACTGATTTGTATAAGAAACAAAAAGAAATCAATTCAAAACATAATGTGGTCAATTAATTGGATGCAGTGGTGATTACAACGCGATACGAAATCGTCTCCATCCTTGGAACCAGTTATGAAACGTGACCGATTTACCATTTCACAAAATGGCATTGTGTTTCTTATCTTTGTTAAGAACAACAACACAGTTCCCTATATAATTATTTCACGTCCAATTAAGTTACAGTCACTACCAAAAATTTAAACATAACCTATCCTCATGAGCTACACGGTGCATTTCATAACAAATAATTCTATAGTTTCTGATTTAGACTTAACCTTCGAAGCGCAGTGGTATTTTCTTTCCTTTCTTCACATTAAGAACCGTCCCCTTCTCTCAGAAAACTCACAGCACATATACGAGTATATACGTCTGTATTAAAAAGCCCAATTAATTTCTGTTGTTTTGGTAAATAATTTATTTTTAATGCGAGAATCATACGAAACATAAAATAGAAGTACACTCTGTGTGTAAAAATCGGAGTTTCTGAATGTTAAAGCCGACAGTATATGTAGTTACTACCATGCAACAAAATATTAATGTGCTTCATACCCAACGTAATATCATTTTGAACAACAAATACAGCGCAAGATTTACTGATTTCCAATTAGAGACAGAATATAAAACAATCTGCACAAAAGGACGCATTCATAAATATATCTAAGCCTTTCTACAAGATAGTTGGTAGTTTTACCCACCAGTAAATTATCACTGGTTTTATTCTACCCCCCCCCCCCCCCCGCCCCCAGCTGTTGAAAAAAGTCGTGATCGGCAGTTTTTAAGTTGGCAGTTTTCTTATCACGAACCGCTGCTCCTTCCCCTCAACACATTAAAAACTGTTCCGAAAATCTCATAATTAAGAAATGACCTATTGAACGAAGTTTTGAAACTCTTCATGAGGTGAAGGTGTTCAAGGACAACACGCTCAATAGACCACTTAATTTCTATGACTTCATTTATAAAACGGGCTTCAATTAGAACTATTGACCCTTCCACTATATTCACTATCAATCTCCCTAGAGTCTCTCCTTTAAAATCACGAAGTCGTAATGGCGGCGCTCGTGAACTACGAACACATCATGATTGTTTAATCATCCACAGGCTCTTAGACCACCGTGGCGTCATCTGTCTGTATAATAATTCATTATAATTTAAAGACCCGGCTTTGGAACGTTGCTACAGCGTTCACAGAAAAAATATTTTTTTGTACAAGTTATGACGAGCTAATTGCGTTTATTGGCGTGATACGACGGCCATTTTATTGAACTGTTTCTAACAAAATATACACAAGTCAGTAGGACTTCGTAGTGTAAGTTAACTGAATTGTTCGCCATACTGAAAGACAGAGGCGTTTCTGGAAACAAAAAGTGTATTTAGTTTCATTCATAGTCACTTGAAATTCATTTAATGTCACCCCTTTGACAGAAGGTTTGCATACTTTGCATTACTGAACTTCTAAACCGCGTATACAGAGTCTGTACACTACCCACCCAGCCGCACGAGCAATCTGTTTATGGGAGATTTGGTGACCCCACAGAATACAACCCAATTCGTCCATCACACATGGCTTTTCACCAAGTAAACCTATTGACCAACTTTATTGTACTCAGTAAGAAAGTATTGACAAAAAACGGTTACTTTGTTCCACCGGTCTGTCTCCAGTCATTTGAAAGCCTCTGTTTACCGCTGCGCCTTATAATACCATTTAATGACCATATTTGACTGCGGACACTTAAGAAATAGCGTTATAGTCTGGTGAGTTGTTACAAATATTTCGGAGAAATGTTCTGCCTCCTTCTTCAGTGTAGAACTGAGATAAATTATTTAACATCAAGTTTAACGCACCAAACTATCGGTAGTCACATTACAAAGCTATGAAAGAGACATTTTAACATCCGTTTTTGGAGGTATATATGTTTATCTCTTGTAATGTGAATAAACCGACGTACTCTTTGGGATTGAAACCTGCCCTAAATGAAACTACTGACTGTCCACCTACAGTTACTGGAAATATAAAGCAAACGTAGAAAAATATAAATTTTTATTTATTTTACGACAGCTGCGCAGACAATCACGGTAAAGGAAGACTTCATAAAATGTTTCAAAGAAAATAAATAATTTTGGTTTCTCTAAAATACTCAAGTTTTATAAGACATAAATATTTATTTTAATGTGTTACTAATGTTTAAAATACAAAATACACCCCGCGTACAATGCCTTATTTCTAGGCTGGTTACTGCAGTTGGCAGCAGCTCCCAAAAAAATGTTACGTTTGTAGGTTTGTTAAAACCAGACGGTACTAACACCAAGAAATGTATTAACATTTTCATTCTGTTGGTAACATTAAAAATTCAGCAGATCAGGAACCAACTGTACTTACACAGTTGCTCTGACATAATGGTGCCCTTTGTGTTACAATAGGTATATATTTTATACACCGATATGAACGTAACTTAAAATAATTTTATTCGCCATTTTGTAAGGAAGCCGAAGTCGCTGGTTTAATACAGTGATTATGTCACGGAACGTAAGACCGAGGAATGGAAGTTGGGTTCCTGGTAAGAAGTAAGGTTTGTATCTTCTTCTGCACAGCCTACAGACCGGCTTGGGAAAATCATGGCCTTCTGGAAAATAGATATCTGTAACTTTTCCTGGGATAAAGCTGAATGCCATTAAAATATGACTCCCTCGATGATGCTGCTAAGACAAGAGCATGTTGGAAATTGGTATGTAAGCACAACAAAAAACAGGTATTGCGTATGTAGATCAGAAATACCTGGAAAGTTTTGAACTGTGGTTTGGGAGAAGGATGGAGAAGACCAGTTGGTTGGATCGTGTGAGAAATGAAGAATTGTTACAAAGAGGCAAGGAGGAGGGGAAATCCTACAAACAATAAAAAGAAGACTAACTGGATTGGTTACATCGTGCGTAGAAAGTGCCTTCTAAAACATGTTATTGAAGAAAAGATAGAGGGAAGGATAAAGTGACGTGAAGACGAGAAGAAGAAGTAAGAAGCTACTGGATTACCTTGAGGAAAAGAGAGGATACCGGACATTGAAAAACAAACGCACTAGTTCGCAGTTTGTGGAGGTCTCACTTTGAAAGAGACTATGGACCTGTCGTAAGACAGATAGCAAAAATGAATGAATGAATTGTGTATGATGATGCTATATGAGTAAGTGCAGTCCCATTACAGATATACGCCTTCGTCTTAAACACCTCAAGCTACAATGTACTAATACGTGACTGAGAGAAGAGTCTGTGCAGGTAGGGGAGGGTGTTTAGTAAGAGGCACTAAGTGTTACATTACCTGAAGCCTGAAATTAATACAATTCAAGCCTGTTCGACCTTTTAAGTGGTGCGGGCAACTTTGGCAAAATTTGACCTGCATGCGGGCAACATGCATTTCAACAAACAAAATGAAAAATTAATAAGTATACGTAAAATGACATAATTATGTCACTTTACCTGTGTGTTTGTCTAAACCTTATATGCAATAAAACACATAAAGATAATAAAAGTAAAAATTAATTGAAAAATGCAATTAACAACCTAGGCTGTGGAGTCGCTATTGTTAGCACTTTTTACAAAATGAATTAGTAATATAATGTATGTTTCCATAAATAAACAGCTTATAAGTTTTCAACATTTTTTAGGGTCTATCTCGGCTTTGGCAGGAAAGGGGTTAAAAAAAACCTTTTCTCGTTTCAAATGTCTCCGCGGGCAATATAACACTGTATCGCTGGAAATAAGTTGCCTGCAAGCTAGGGATTGAGGGGGCCTGATCGAAAGTCTGAAGTTTTTATTTCCTTCATCACATTAAACACACTACGCTCCACTTTTGTGTATGGAAATATCTGTTCTTTCTTAGAATCATATAAAGCACATAAAAAGGTATTACATGTGGCTAAAATGCAAAGTTCTTTCAGTTTTAGAAAAAGTAGTAGGCGTACATTTAATAACAACTGCTATTTAAGGGTTAATTTTTTAAAGTTACTTGCTATACTTCAAGCATTCAGCATTGCTCTGTACATTTAAAGGAACAGCCAACTGCTCAACATATTCAAGACAGATCTCAATTACGAGTCGATCCCCACGCTGGTCGGACATTTGTAAAGTGCGTGACTAGAGTTCTATCTGACGTCACTTTCCTGTTAGATTATTAACTTCATTAAAGCTAATGAATTAAGGAGAAACATATTTTTAACAACAATCAAATGAAGTTCATCTTATGTGAACTTAAAGCCAATGGCTAGCAGAAGCTAAACGACGCAATCAGAAGAATGTGGAAGAGGAGTTGTACTAACAGTAACAATGAAAGGGGTCCAAGGCTCCTCAACTGGCATCAACTTCAATCTCATTCAGATATCGTAAAACGGAGGAGATGTTATGATCTTTCAGCATTATTAACACACAGTAAGTGGTTCATACACATTCGGATGGATATATACATACTGGAAATCCGAAACAGTAGTTTCTTCAGAACCTTATGTAGAAAGTACTTGTGCCTGGTGTTCTCTCCCTTCCCGATTTATTTACGGACATGCATGTTACAAACACCGACGTATTCTTGCAAAACTCGACACCAATTCCGGGAAAGTAGGCGATGTCCTAATTCGTTAGGCTTAATCATAATTAATTTCTTGTCAGATTTAAGTTATGTCATGAAACTGGGTACTTCTACCACACATTTTAAGTGCAAAGAAAAGCTCAAGAATGGCGGGAGTTTCGACTTATCTAGTGAAAATCCTAGGGCCACTCTTTGTACGCTCTGGACTCTTTATTTAAGGAAAAAGATTTTATAAATTACGTCTTTTATTAACCTAATTTTATTAGTAAAATAATGGCATAAAATGCAAATAAATGGAGCCATACATTTTATTCGATTATGACTAATGACTTAGACCAATACGATTTATTGCCCATTCCAACTTTATATACATTATTCATATTGTGGTGTTTTCGGTTATGACACAAGCAGAAGTATCGCTTCTTCGCCAGAAATTCGGTTGCGTTCCTTGTGCATACCAAAATACGTACTGGTAGCTAAAACTTTAAAGAAATAACACTGAAATTTATAATTTATATACTATCTTAATCACGTAGTGATTTAAAGAAGACTGCAAAAGAGGGTACAAATCTCATCCAAAACTGCACCGCAGTACTTGCACGTCACGTTAGCAGAAGTGGCTATCATACACACTGACAATGTGTGCGGTGTAATCTTCAAAACGTGTTTGGATGTTCTGTCAGGTCGTTGACAGGAAAGAAGAACCTAACAAGAAAGTTACTTACTGTGTATATTTGAGTAATATTTACAGTAATATCAAAACTTTTTCCCAATGGCTCGACAGTCCCTTGGGGGCCTGGGCCGCCTCATTTTTCGAGGCTTCACATCACAATTTTTAGACACACCACATCAGTAGGACTCCTCTGGACGAGGGACCACTCTACCTGACAACACACAACACTCACAAGAGACAGACATCCATGCCCCCGGTGGGATTCGAACCCACAATCCTAATAAGCGAGCGGCCGCAGACCTACGCCTTAGACCGCGCGGCCACTGGGATCGGCAATATCAAAACGTACTAATCCTAATCATTCAGGATCCTATAATTTTCCACGCCACGAAAGAGTGGTATTAACATTTGTTTTGATATATAAAAATGTTAATCATTAACTTTCCATAACAGATATAACAATGTAGATCACATTCGTACAGCTTTAAAAAACACCGTGTAAATTCCTTGCGGGTTTTTGGTGTGAGGTCACCTATCGTTATAGTGACGTCACCAGGAAGTGTGCACGAAGACAGAGATGATGGGAAATACCTGCTGATGGCCTCGACACTGTTCCTCCCACCAATTTATGATAGTCTTACTACCGCCAAACTTATGCCAGATTGACAATGTAAAGCACGGCAGTAACAAATGCATTACAAAGTTGCATGTTACCAGCACAGTCTATTTCTGATTCTGAAAATAAATAGGGATTCCTTCCGCAAATAACTTGACCCATTAGGTCCCAGTTATAAGGAAGCAGTGTTTTCTGTGATACAGGCACTGACTTTTTTATTATGACTTACGTAAACGTTGGTCTTCAATTTATCAGACAGAACAGAAACGTCAGGAGTACTTGATCTACAGAAACACAAACTTCGTACGTCATGACGAAGGGTCTGCAGAGACAAGAGATTTTCCATTTCTCCAGAATGTCCAGAATGTCTGTGGAGTGCACCAGCCTCCTGCTGAATAGGCAAAAGGATTCTTTACCGGAGGTAAAATTCTCGGGGCTTAAAGTTGACCACTCATTTCCATCTAATACCAAGGTAATAATATGTGAAGCTATACCTCTAACCCCCCCTACACGCCTGTGTGACGTGAATGGGGAAAACGTCAACCTTATAACAAAAGGAAAATACTAAACATTGTAATTTTTATTGTTAAGATGATCAAGCCAAAGAAGATGGGTTTGGTTGGGCATATAGCACCGAAATATGAGGTGAGAAATACACAGAAAATTCCAGTTGCGATACCAAAACAGAAACACACTTTGGAGCTCTAGAAGTAAATATGAGATTCAATTTAAACCCGTTTTCTCAAATTTTAGCTTGGAGGGTATGACGAGGATCGGGAAGGAAAGGAAACGGTCACCAGCATTCGGTTTATATACAAGGAGAAGTACTGTGTTCCGTGGAGTTAGTGTTATTCTCCAAAGACTCGTCCGCAAGTCTTGGTCCGCGCTATGCCACCAGCCGCCCGCACAGTGGCCGTTGAGTATCTCCGTGCCACTCGCCGTAGTACGCAATTACACCACATTCCTCGTAGGTCACGCGAGTAGCCTAGAAGTACGCAAAAGAAAACAGCTGATGATTATCAGCTGCGGTGAAACATAATTAACCAACAACCATCCCCCTCTCCCTCTCATCAATAACACTGTGTCCAGCTACTTATTGGCACATATTGGTCCCTGACCTCGACGCCTAACCCTCACCCGCCACACCCACGTCACGCCTGAGGTAAACCAAGAGACTCCTCCATATCCATTTTTCATCATATTGGTTTCATGAATGGGTTAATATGCTGCAAGCAATTGTTACGCATGGGCCATTATTATCATCATCATCATCATCATCACTCTGACGTAGTCTATAAGGAAAAGACGTGAGACTGGAAATTTTCATAGCAGTGAAGTTCTTGTTGTGGTATTCTATGTTACTATACGACCTTGTAGCTTCATACTGGTTATCAATGCTTCGGATAAATATACTGCCCCCATCTTCAGGGTCGGACCCGGGGTAGCGTAGTCGGTATAGCGATTCGCTAACGGCTGGATGGTTCGGAGTTCGAACTTCTGTAAGGGCAAGAGATTTTCTCTTTTCCACAAGTGTCCAGATCGGCCCTGGGCCTCACCCAGCCTCCTGTGCCCGAGGAGTGGCGTTTACCACTAACCCCATCTAGCGCCCAGGTTAAGAATGAGAAGATGTGCACCTCTAATCGCACTGAAACATGTTGCTAAAGCGACTGACAAGTTATTTCATCAATAATAAAGTAATGTTGACGGTGGTAAGCTACTCCTTATTTATTATTACCATTATTCTAAGTTTCACTACATCATTTGTTGAATGCCTTCCATTATGCCCCGCCAACCTGACCATTTTGAGTGGACAGAGGGTCATGAATACAACTTGTAAAGCTCCTAATCCAGTAGCTTTCTGAAAATACATTTCCATATGTAGAAACTGATGACAACAGATTTTCGTCAAACAGTGCCAAGTCTCCTTTACACAATGCTGTGGCGAAACTTTAGGGAGACCAGTGGCATTTAGACGCGGATGGTGATGCGGAGGAGGTGATACAGTGGAACTGTAGTCTATAAGTCATCTGTCGAAATGCCTGTGCGTTACAAGGGGTCATGGATTCAGGAACGAGTCAAGGTAGAGCGTATATCGATCTAGGCGCTTGAGCACAGGCTGAGAACAGTCACTTTTGTACACAACACAAGGCATTTGCCTACCAAAGCGCCGGTACCTTTGTTCGCGATTGTAATCAAATGAAACTTATTATGCAGCCATATGTGTTAAAACACGACAGAGGGCTGTGGCTGTCAAGGGCAATACCTGGCGAAAAAAATATTATTATAGTTATATTATTATTATTATTATTATTATTATCCTTCGTATAACATTATTTCTTCCCTTTTCAACACCACAGGTCTTCGAGTTCCTAGCCGGACACAGACTTTTCTGTGTAGACGTCAGCCCTCCTTGCAAAAATTTTTCTTATACTATATTGCTCTACCATTCGACTCTGCTCCCTGCATCGTCAAATGGAGACAGCTGGCTGAAGCGTTCATGCTTGTATTCAGGAGTTACGGTTTCGAATTTCGGTCGGGACTGCAGTTATTCTGCCTGATATTATTATGCTTCGTCTTAATTCTTCCAGTAAATGCCTCAACCGCTTCCTTCCACATACTTTCTAATTCATTTTTTTATCACCCACCATACCAATCTACGTAATACGATCTGAATAGTGACGCCATCGTTTAAAAAGCGTAAATAAATACATGTCATTAAAGGAATCGCAGGTGTGTAGACAAATCACTTAAACTGTGCGTGACCAGGCTACATGCTGGGTGACTGGAAAGTCAGGGTTAGATTTTTGAATGAGAATTTCTCTCGTACACAGTGTCCAGAACGGCTCTGCGGCTCATTTAGCCTTCTATCCAACGAATATGGAGGTTCTTTCTCAGAGACTACAGTGGATGGCGTGTGCAGCTACCCACTCACCTTCATCTAACGCTGAGTTTAGCAACTCCATTCTCTCTACGTCTTCATAATGTGATGCTTAATTAAGCATAGGAACAAAATCGGTAAACAACCACCACACGACGCCGCGTAATAACCCAGAAGAGCGCAGATCTCTACAAGTGTGTTGTGTTACTGTTTTCCTGACTGACTCTTTCTCTACTGCAAGAAATAGAGGAAAATTTGAACCGTGCTGCCGGAATAACCCTTGCCCGATAAACGGCAAACTTGTTGTCACTACGTACGTGTTTGTAATGTTTTGCGTTCACGCCTAAGTATCCGCACACGGAGTGGCGTTTCTAAGGTAATAATGCATGGATAATACCGCTATAAGACTATTCCGTCATGGCGCGTGATAAAATGCATATTTCCCACGGTGGATGCACATATTTAATACAAATACGCGAAATTTATTTATATTTAAACGCTTTAATATACCCTACATCAGCAACTGTATGTACCGCCTGCCTTAACACTTACAACATTTGGATTCTGCCTGTGGAGCATATGTGTGGGTTTCGGACGTTTCCCGTAATAGAGAGCTGTTCTTTCCATAACAGGATTGACGTATTTGTTTTTTTTTGGGGGGGGGGGAGCGAGTGTGTCTTCTTTCAAGTAGGAATTTGACTTTTAAATACTTTTGGATCAGTCTCTGGTTTCACAGAATTAACACTACATGTCACCGGGTAAAGTTAATGCCTTTCCATTACAGCATATACTTTTATGTAGTCATGTTTCTTCCTTCTTCTGTCGGCCTTGTAATCTTAAAGAGGTCGGGTTCATCATTTAACCAGCATATTGCATGAACATATTTTTACTTTTTGCAAGAGATATGATTATTTGATAACATGTTCAATAAATTACATGTGGCGTGCTGCAGGGAGATCAGCTGGGACGTCTTGAAGTGGGCCCCCGTCAGGTTTTCCTTATACAGCAAAGCAAGATGTTGATAATTTAACAGCCCACGGTTTAGTCATTACGAAGAACATGAGTGGCGGGGGAGGGACACTATCAGTCAATAAATCGAAGCCTAACATTATAAAGACACAGTTTATAATATCCTTCAGTGTATCTGTCTTTGCATTTCTTCCATCGCTTTGTTTCACTGAAAGTGCAGATGCAGACACGCATACATTCACTGTGACTGCAGAAAAGCAATGTGGAACACTGGAAGCATCCAGGTGTGTATATATACCAGTCACTACTATATTGCGGTATATGCTAAGTGAAAAGTATCACTTGTGTTGGAGACCAGAAGTTGCAACACTACCAAGAAAGTGCATTTATTTCTGCACACAGTGAAGAAATGAGACAGTTCCTGCCACAGAAACAAACTTCAACAAGAGTTTGGGTTATCTCAAGACATAAAGCACCAGGAGGTTTTGAATTTAGGCTATGGTGAATGATGGTTTTGTAAAAGAAATGAAAGTAAGAAAGTGAAACGGATAAAAGGAAGAAAGAAATATAGGCCAGTGTAAAAATGGATAGATGAACAGTTGGATGGTGAGTGGATGGAAAAATAGAGAAAGACAGACAGGCGGATAGGTAGGTGGATGGGCGGATGGACGGACGGGTGGATGAATAATTAGGGAGTTAGATGGATAGGTAGGTAGGTAGGAAGGTAAGTAGATAGATAAAGAGAGACTTAAAAGAAAGGAAAAAGAAAGATGAGAAAGGCAGAAAAAGAATTTATATTGTTGCTCCTGCAACTGTGTCGTGTACATTAATTGAATTTTAAGCGGAATGCGTATTTCTCATTTGATCTGCTAAAGTGGCTCGCATGAAGACATTAAGCCCACAAAGTAATAGCTAGGTGTGAGGTCCGTTATGTTCGTAACTTGCGGCCACTTGACCCCTCTGCCCTTTCTTGTATTAAAACGCCCACGCACCTGCAGGATAATGTAATGACAGATACGTAATAGGGCCCTGGATTAACGTGAGATGGAGTCACTCCTGTTGTTAAAAAGATATGGAGTGGAAACAGTACTGTTGCGTCAGAAGGCATGTGACGTCTAAGAAGACGAATATTTTTAATGAAGGTACATGTGAATTAAATCTAGTAAATTTAGAGTTCAAAGCCTTGTAAAGCGCTGGAACATACGTAATTCTTTACTCCTCATTCTTGCCTGCTGGATTGTGACATCCTATCGACTGGTGGGGTTCACCAATGTTTTCTAAGAATACACTCCTTCCACCTTAAAGGTAGTAAGAACCTTCGAAACATCTGTAGCCACCTACCACACTATACGGTGTAATATCCCAGAAAACCAGAATGTAAATTTTCACTTTAGTGTAAGCCTCTTATCTTACAATTTCACTTATTAGTTTTAGGATTAAGAATAACTCAATTGTAGGCTACGTAAATTTAGGAATTCTAAATACTCAGAGTATAATATTATGGTACACGGTACGTCGTAATTTTCTTAAATATTCACGTAATCTTAAAATCTTTAAAAAAAATTTAATATCCCTTAAAGAGTGTAAGTTTGCTTACAAACCAATATTTGATAAGAAGAACATTTTTTGAAAATTTTTGTAAAATTCTGTTTCATCTAGAAAAGTCATAGTAGATTCGAGGAGACCAAACGAAGTTATTCTCACAATGACAGTGTACTATAAACATAACAAATTCCATCGAAACACATTCATCAGTTTTTTCACAAAATACGCGGATGTTCGGGCAGACGAATTATTCCATTTCATTACCCTTGTACTCATCTCTACTTCCCGAAGATTCAATCCTCCGAGTTTAGTAAATTTCAGAATTCTGATTTACCAGAAGCAGTCACTGCCGGACATTACCGAAGTTATCATCAAAATAGAGCAATAAATTTAACACGATCCAGTGCGGCATGAGCTGTCACACGGAAAAATGAAAACTTCCTATTCCTCCAGAACAGCCACCATTGGTAACTTGAATTAAGTCATATCTCAACATTCCTTTCTGCTTCACTGTACATAATTTTCTCATCTAAGTTAACGCTACAGGGTAGTTAAATAAGAGGAACAGACCAACAGATGAGTCAGTCATCCATCCAAACAATCATCCAACAAGTTTATAAACATTCTGGCAATCAGTCATACAGCCAATCTTCCAGTTATGCAAATAAACGTACGAAGCAATATCCATTTAGATAGAGAAACCAACAAGATCCTCACCCAGCCAACAAACTAACCAGTCAACATATAAGATATCCAGCTGTTGAGAAAATCACCCTCTCAAACGATTATTCAAACATATAACCAACCAAACCACCAGCTATTATCAAATCAACCAAAAACACAAATAATTAAATAGTAACTAGGCGCAATTATTTCACAGCCACAGAACACAGTCCAGCTTCAGTTTGGCCAAAACTGCCCAGTCTTTTTCCTCCGAGAATGAACAGTTGCCATGACAACGCTGACTGGTCATGTTTGTTTCGTTTCGGTCTGTCGAGCTACACGATGACCTGGCCCCTGCCTACAAGTTGGCTCAAGCCTCTACCGTAAGAAAGAATGTAATCAGAAAATTAAGAAATTACGACACGGGTACGAGGTCACGAAAGCCGTGACCATTGTTGTGTATGATGGCCAAGCATGGCAGGTTTATGCTGGGTTCGTACTCCAAAGGACGAAGTAAGTCTCCGGTACAACGTTTAAAACTTTATGTAAGCTGAAGGCTCATGCCCATGTTTACAAAAGCTAGCTTTTGGCTCGGTCGTGAGCCAGACGAATCGATTCCACAACCCAATATCTTAAAATGTCTTTCAAAATGAGACTCCTTTTTTTTTACAAAACTCGCGTTTTCTCGATAACGTCTTGTAAAAAAAACTCCTATACAGTGTTTTGTAAACATCCGAAAAATAGATCAGTCGCTGGTAAAAAGTCACGTTCGGACAGACGGAGGAAGCATGGACGCACGGACGTTGTAGCATTAGAATATAAACATTTTATGTACGTTTCGTGTGTAGTTCTTTATTGTGTGTCCTCCTGTTACATCTAAAATCCTGCACAATTCTTATTTCAGATAAAAAAAATACAATAAACAAGAACACACGAAAAATATCTAAAATATTTATATTCTAGTGTTACATAAAGATTACAATGGCCTGTTCAGTTTGTGAGATCTCACAAATTTAATATATACACACATATATATGCATTTTATTTTTGGGTTTTAAAGTCATGTATCTTACATACCCGAGGAGGTCTGCCCGACCGAAACATGTAGCTCATATTGACGAAAATAATAAACCTTTATCGTGGTTGACGGCAGCACTTATGTCAATATTTGATATGATGTACCATAACGGGATGAAATCCACAAAAATTATGTAAACTGAAGATATACTAATTTGCGGATATTACAAAAATCTTAAAGAGTTTTTCAATTAGGCTACGTGCTCATAACCGACACAGAATATTTAGACGTATTGTCGTCATGATCGTAATCATTCATTATAAACTTCAAGAATTAGGCCCAGTCATCTTCATTTCCATTAAAACCAGTTGTAGGAAATCTGTCGTTATATAGGGCTTCCAACATGACCTTTCCTTGTGGTCCATAATTCAAACCTCCTTTAACGGTACAACTTTTTCCTATTCTTCCAATGATCTGGGATAGCATATGCGTGTAGTGACTAGACTAGGGGGCTGAGAGTCCAAGATGTCACGGTTGGATTCCCGGCAGGTTTAAGAATTTCATCTTTTCTCCAGCGTCGACACCCGCTCTAGATCCCACAGAACCTCCTACTTAATGTGTACCGCTAGCTCTTTTTCCTGGGGTACAGCGGAATGAATGTGATACTGAATACTCTCTTCCGTCTACTAAGTTAAGAATGCTTGGAAGCATTCTTTTCATGGTGATGACCACAGTTTTCACAATTAATAATGCAGATGTGAGTTTTATGGCCTGTTCCTACAATTTCCAAAACAGTCTTGGTTTCTCCATTGTTGTTTGGGTCGCCCTAATTATTATTGCCCCCTCGACTGATGCCCGAATGTTATCTGCACGATTGACTGTTCCAGCTGTGTTGTAATCTTCCTATCTCTTCAGGTACATTGTCAACTATCAATCCTTCTCTGATAACAGAATTTCTTTGGTTATTGAATATAATAAAGCCCAGAAGCGGTCTCAAAAACACTCCTATTACTTCTAATTTCTGGAATTGCTTTCGTTTAAAATCCATATTTTACTACTATAACTACACCTAGTGTTACTTGTTCTATGACATTGCGTGAGGGGTTTTTTTTTTGCCAGTTAATATTTCCGTGCTAAAGTTATATAATATATTTTATCCTATCTTTATAAATCTATGCCAATATATTTATTATAAAAATAATCCCATATTTCTCCAAATCCCTTTCAATCTATTTTTGTTTAACCCTTTCCATCTTTCTTCCAATCATTTACACTAATTCAGTTTTAGTGTGGAAAAGGTCATGTATTTACGTGCAAATCTGTTTAGGTTTTGAACTGCTATATGTTACTCACTCCAGATTTTGCTCACTGAATCACATTAAGATTTAATTCCTCATTCATCTTTGTCCAACATCGAAGCGCATAATATGAAAGTGATGAAAAATTAATCAATTTGATATACGTCATATAATGTGCCTTAAACCTCAGTGTGCGCCCATTGAAGAGGGTTGCTATTTAATTCATGAACCTTACGAAATAAGTGACTACAAATTCAAAAGAAGTTTGATATAACACTCAAGTACAAGCAAGCGAATTAATTTGTAGTATGAATGGGTTGAATAAAAACCTCTCTGAAAAATGTTTCCACATGTCTGAGTTTTTGAAGATATTAAATCTATCCGTCACGTATCTTGTCTGAGTATCTTAATTCCAAGTTACTGAACCCGAATCAGCGCAATGCTTCACGCGTAATTTACTCAGTGCCGATGTGAACGTAAGTACAAAGGACTTCGTTTTGAAACACCCTATAAGTACTGAGTCATTCGCCCCATGATTATTCCTTTGCTTGCAAGGTGCGGTGTGAATTATCCTGTTTTGTTGCGTCACATGAAACGTTCCAATTTTGGTCTTTGTGACGGAAAAGCAGGTGTTAAGCCTCGCCTCCTAGACGATGCACTTGCTTCGGAGGACCTCCTAAGTGCCTGTGCAGAATGAAAGCGATCTCAGTCAGCGTTTCGGTGTTGCTTCGGCATCCACCTTCACGGTCCAAGTGACTTCTGTCATGCTTAAAATGTAATTTTCATCTGCAGACCACCAGCGTTTCCTGCGCCTGAGAACTATTTGCGTCCATTTTCAGGGCAAAGGTGACATACCGACATTTCGGAGAAAATGGCTGCATCCATCTTCTGGGAACAATTGACTTAAACCGACGTGTCGAAGGACTCTGCTCTCTCCTTCTTCATAGTAGAAGTGCTTTCTACAAGCACTTCGAAATTTCTGCAGGAATATTTATTGTAAAAGTATATTTTGTCCTGAAGAAAGAGGCCACGTAATTCTGGGAATCCATACTACCCACTTCTTACCAGTCTATACAATGTCACAAATCCTACGACCACTAATCCTTCACCAACATGGATACCTAAAATCTTATATTTTGACTTAAATTCTTTTAACCTCTCTTCTATGCCAAGGCTCCATTTTGTAACAGGCTTACATGAGACTAAAGATTATTGAAAGTTATCATGAAGTCTCCTGTCGTAAATGTAACTTCAACCTAAATAAACTGTTTATTGTAAATTCGATTCATTTCTTTATGTCTGCGATACTGCAGAAGGCAGCTTTAATTCCTTTAATTACAAGCAATAACTGTAGATTTTTAAGGCTGCTCTTCTTTGACGGAAAATGATACGGTCCTGTATTAAAAAAACTTTAAAATCTTTAAGTGTGGGGAAATATTCTTTCAAATAATACTTCCCTACATAATTCAGATAAACTCTTAACAGATGTCAACATGCTCTCAAATATAACAAGGAGAAACATTCGAGAGTGCGTACTTGAAAGAGTAACCCCACCAAAAACATGGGCAGAACTGCTTAACAGATACGTAAGAGAAACGGCTTCAGTACTAAACCTAAGAAGATATCAATTTAATGATTTTTTAAGAATATGATATTGCTTTGGGTAGTAAAATATTTGAATGAAAGGGACGTCCTAGTCCAAATACACGGTCAAAGTTTATGGTGCACCAATGAACAAATATCAAGATCTGATGTAAATTTACTGCGATAAGAGGCAAGGTAAATTTAGAGAAAATTGTTCCCCTTGAACTAACTCTCAAGTACATGGTCTTCTTAAACAGCTGACAGCCGCTCACCTGGACACAAAATTCTCTGACATTATGATAGGCAGAGATCCATTACCGTAATCACAAAAGCCCATAATTGGACCTAAACATAGAAATTTAGGATTTAAATAAAATATATCTTTGGTCTTCCCACAGCCAGCAGTAATAGCATCTTGTTTTTCACTCAACAGTTCTTGTTACCTTAATGAATGTGACGTTGTGTACTCTGATATACAGAGTTATTCAAAATGATTGTCGGGGTTTTAACAACTTGGCCACCTCGTTCTCCAGATGCAACCCCATGTGATTTCTTTGTATGGGGTTACGTCAAGGATCAGGTTTATGTTCCTCCTTTTCCCGCAAGTATCCCGGAACTGAAGGTACGAATCAGAACCGCCATTGAAACCATCACCGCTGACATGCTAGAAAAAGTTTTGAACGAACTCGATTATCGTGTTGATGTTTGTAGAATCACAAAGGGTGCACATATAGAACACCTGTAAGGTATGTCACAAAACCTTGGAGTGTTGTTCTATTAAATAAAAAAATACATATACTCCTATCTCAAGTGTATTGTGTATGACAAGTTGTTAAAACCCCGACCATCATTTTGAATAACCCTGTATATACAACAAACCACAAATGTAAGGAACATAATCTCAAAAGTAGACGACCGTCAAAAATTTCTGCCTTGTTTAATGTAGTCCATATCCTACAGTAACACAGTCCATATGCTACAGTAACACAGTCCATATCCTGCAGTAACACAGTCCATATCCTACAGTAACACAGTCCATATCCTACAGTAACACATTCCATATCCTACAGTAACACATTCCATATCCTACAGTAACACAGTCTCTTCCGTAAACGTCTTCAAATAATGTTTGTGTGCTCGAATAAAATTTACGTTTTACGTCATGTAATAATTTATCATATGATGAGTGGCTCTTCACTCAGTGTAAAACTTGGCCTCGCATCCCAAATGAAGAACATGTACTGATAATGTTAAAACAATATTTTGTACTCAGTATTTAGCCCTAAAGTAGAGGAAGTAACAGAGAAGTGGAGGAAGCCAAACAACAACGAGATTCATAATTTATACTCTTCAATGACTGTTATTATGCTAATCACGTCAAGAAGAATAAGATGGGCGAGTCATACACACACTAATATGCAAATGGAATATGGCAAGTGCGTGTAAAAATTTGCCAGGAAAACTTGAAGATAAGATAGCATTCAGGAGATTCAAGAATATAATGAAATTTAATGTTACGTAAAATTAGTATTAAAGAAATGGCGTGGGATTTGCTATTCTGGCTTTATATGGTGGGGTCCCTTTTAAAGAATAAAATCGAGTTTTTTTTAATTCTCTGTGGAGTTATTCGAGCCGTCCTTAACAAATAAATTCCACTTCATCTTAATATGAAGTACACGTGTAGGGTTTAAACTTGACAAACATGCCGCAACTGAACTCAACCCACACCTTTTACAGGACGTCCGGTCAAATTCAAAGACACAGCTGCGACGTCACCTAATGTTGGTGACTACTGTGGTAAGTGTAAATACAGTTTCAGAACGCAACAGTAAATTTTTCTGTCTGGTTCCATATTATTTATGATCACGTGTCATGCTTATGCGGGTCCCTGTATTTACTTTTTTTTTGCTTTCTTACCAAAAAAGTTACCAACCTAAACTGTGTTATAATCACTTTCCACACACCTGCCGCCCACATCATTGTTGAACCCTATTCTAGTAACTGCACTGAACAGTCCTTCTTGAGAAGTTAACGCTAATTCTGTTGGTCAAAAAAGTCCCACATATTGATGGAAAAAGTTTGTTGACGTGTCTACAAGATTCCGCTAATGAAATTTTAATGAGTCAGGTTTTACAAAAATCGTTATATATATATATCATAAACCATTCGATTAAAAATATTAATATTTATAAGTCTTTATTCTTGGCTACAAGATATTAAAAGGATGGAACACTCACGAATACCCAGGATGACACTGGACTACAAACCAAAAGGCAAACGCGACATAGGTCGACCAAAAACAAGATGGAGAGACCAACAGTATCCTCAAATTGAGTTTTCACAGGACAGGACCCAGGTGACCTACATCTGTTTACGTTTATAATGATGATGATGATGATGATGATGATGATGATGATGATGAGGTCTTTATTCTACAACTTGAATGCGGGCCGCACATTTTAGACCTGTGTCACGGTGGTTGTAATGCTCAAAGGTTTTGTGAGCTCACCGTCTTGACCACACGCTCTAAGATCAGATTTGTCAAAACTAAATTGCAGCTGTTATCTCTCAAACATAGAAAGTACCCGTTAAGAGTTCAAGTGTTCTGTAATGCTACGAAGTCGCGAAGTCCAAAAGTTAGTGCAAGACTTGGACTACTTTAACCTAAAGATGAAGACACATAGGTGATTGTTTACCAGTCGACGCAGCGTGAGACCCCAGAAGACTTAAATCCTCGGCAACACCGCTGAGAGGACCTCACATCTTGCAGATATACTTATATTTGTTCTTTATCCGTGATATGGTTGCTTTTCTTCTCTGTATCACAGTAAGTTATATAATAGCAAAATTATGTATATGTGTGTGTGTGATAGCTAAAACTTAAAAAAGTCAATAAAATTTAATGTTTATTTAATAAAAAGGGCTTGGGAATTTGAATTCCACCGTCACGTAAAAATTCTATTGAAGCACTTGCAAGTCGCTCAAATAGCCGTAGGTACAACACATCCTTGAAGAACACACGTTACATTTTATGTCTTACGTTTTTTGTCTCATATGTTGCACGAAACAGAAAACTGAGAAGAAACTTATATGCTTTCAAATATATGATACTACATATTTATTACTAATTAAATTTTTATTTATTTATTTATGTTTAAGCACAACTGTTTAATTTCGATTTAATTTAACCCCAAATTCAAACCTAGAAGCATAAACTAAGATTTTTCTCCTTACACACTCATCCCTCGCTTTTCGTGTATCCATACTTCGCGGTTTCGGAAATTCGCGGGGTCGCCTCTGCAATAGAAATACTCGTACCTCACTCGGACCCGTCGATGGATGGGAGTATCAAAATTGTTCGACAACTCGGACAAGTCTTCGAGTCACACCGCATGATTTTCAAGGAGCTGAAGGGAAAAGTGAAACAGCTCCCATTACAGTGTTTATGCAAAGAAAGGCACTTTCAAAATACTGAAGTATTGTTTTGGGAGGGCGGTTAATATTCTCGGATTCTCGCTTTTCACTGGGGTGTTTTGGAACTTAACTCCCGCGAAAAGCGGTGGTTGAATGTACTGTCTGTTAAAAGTGTCAGTAGCCGTAAATTAATCACTAAGAACAAAGTTTACATACATTTGGTTTCTCAGCAACTAGATACAAGCGGAGTTTTTATCCATGTGCTTTCTGTACTCACGGTTTCAGGTACTCTATTGTTCAGTACTTCTTGCGCATGAGAGTTAAAGAATTGCATGACAAATATGAAATTATGACCGTTCCGTTTACACCCGAAAGTCAAAAGACCCTCCCACAGTTTTGTCAAAAACACATAATAAATACCAAATTTATACCCTTGCTTTGTATTTATGACAAAATTAAACAATTAACTTCACCACCATGTGGACGCCCCGACAAGTCAAGCACCCAAAAGACTGTTTACGCTTCTTGTCAGATGTTCAATTTTATTTTAACTTGAGGATGATCAAGTTGGCAGTGATCTTGATCTGTGAACCCATGACGATGCATATTCCCGCCCTCTATCAGAACTGTTATTACACCTAATCTGTATGCCTACTCTTCAACATACAATAGAATTTTAACACCTACACCAAACAAACACAGTTCATATTCAGTGGAGGCTCTTATAACACATAGCTGCATTACATAGTTGTATTCTCTTCTTACAACTGTAAGTCACCCAGGAAAATGTCAAGAGTCACATTTCTCTTTAACACGCGCTGCAGTACTCATTCTTTGCGCTGGATATTGCCAATTTCCTTTTCAAAGTCATAATCATTTTGAATGACAGTAACACTCAAATTAAGAAACTAACCTTCACACGCGTAATTAAAAATGTCTGTGAATAAGAACTTCGACTGAATTCAAAAGCTGTACCGCTTTACCTTCTGTGGCTACTGCAGGCCTCAATAGCTACGGGTATTTACCAGTCGGCGCGACTGACGTAACATCCTACAACAGTGGAATCTCCAGCAACGCTCCTGTGAGAACTTCAAACCTCTCCCTCAGTGGAAGTACTTTAATAAAGAGAGGATTCCTTAGATATTACTAGAGTCATCTAGTCAAAGAGGATGAGATGAGTAGAGCATGCAAGCACCCAGGAAAGAAATGATAAACGCACACAAAATTTTATTAGGGAAAGTGGAACAGGAGGGCGATATTGTGGTGGATCCTAGGAGAAAATATTGCAAGGGCACGAAGTGCTTTTAACACGCTCAGGAGAGAGCCGAGGACGGGATATTATAAAACGTTCGGTTCCGTAAAAGACACGAAATATCTTGATCATCTGAGCAACTGATGGCTTTTCAAGGTCTGCGGTTCAGTCAGTCCGTCAGTCAGTTTAAGATGCTCAGTTCGTCATCCAATATCCATTACAGAAGAAGTCTCCAGGTAGCCAGGTGAAAAGCAGTGACGGTTGCTGTATTAAAAATTCTTCCTTTATTGCTCTTTCCATTATGCTAACAGAAGCAGCTGTTACCAGTGATGTAACGGGAGCCTTCATTTCTCTTTTTTTTATAGGTTAGAATCTCAACCCGCATGAGTGCCTCGCTGAAGACGACAAATTATTCACTATCAGTGTATAAACCATAAAAGTCAGCGCCAAAAGATTAAATTAATGTTACGAGTATATACGGCGATTGCTTTGATATAAAATTTATAAACATTGTTACTAAATACTGTCTCTCCAAAAGTCGAAGGGTCAGGACAAGAAATTCCTTAACTTTACAGTATAAGCAGAAAAATGGAGGAGCGACGAAAACGTATCAAAACGAGATAGTGATTATCTTCAACTTATACCCTGCCCACATCATCAGAATCTCATCAACCATTTGACGGTCTGTAATATTCAGGATATATGGCAAACCTCCAGTTACACAGATACGATCCACCAGTTGTACATTCCGAAATAGCAGTAACAGTAATAATATAGAATAACATTAAAATTGATCTTAAAGCAACAGGGTGGAAGAGTGTCAACTGGATCTATCTGCAGGAAGATGAGCCCACTGGTGGGCTCTTATGGACGTAGTAACGAATCTTAGGGTTTCATAAACGTTGGGGAGTTTCTTGGCTACCTAGGCGACTCTAAGCTACAGAAGAACGCATGCCGTAATTGTCTACGCTGATTTTCCTTTTGTTAAGACCTACTGATCATACATAACCTCAAATTTTCACTCCATTTAAATATTTTGTAATGGCTGACTTACAAACACTATTTCGAACACATTTTGTAAGTAATCGATCTACATACCAAAATTCCTCTTCCCAGATATGATCAATAAATATCAAATATTATGATTAGACGTGTGTGTTTCCCTTAAGCATGCACCACGTAAATCGCGAGGAAAAAAAACCAATAACTGCATATGACCCTCATGTAACAATACGAAAACTACGTCAGAGGTTTGTTATGTCACACTTGAACAAATCGCATCTGTGGCACCATATTACGTAATTATAATAAAATAGGACGGAACAAATATTAAACATTATGATCTTTGATGTGTTTGTAATTTTGCCCTAATTATCCGGCATACAAATTGAATCCATGTGGCCCCATGTTATACGGTATTTAGGTGGTCAACTGTACTTCGTGCACTGATCTCGTAAATGACTAGATATTGTAAATTTTCTTAGATCTTCAACGAAAAGTGTCTTTTACTTTTATTCAATTTGATCTACAGATTTTAGGAAATATCTCGAATGTGAAATTGTATGAACCTTTCTGTGGGAGCCGACAGACGGAGAGGCAGAAACGACGAAAATTTAATGTTGTTATCCCATTTTGTTTATATTTGAAGAAACAAATTTTTTATTTTTTCCGTCTCCACAAATTTATTAACTACTGACGGTAATTTGCCAAGTCTTGTAAAACTACGTGTCTTAATTTGTAAACGGTCATCTTCAGGACACTCTCTTTTACAAAAACGTTAATTGAATTATAGTTACATGAGCCAGTGTCATGTGATTGAGATCTTAATCTTACAAACTCGGATACATATTGAAATATTGTTCAAATTCAATTATTAAAATGGTAAAACCTTAGAACGTTCGTAAGACGTCCCAGAAACGCATCGTAATAGGATATGGTGACTCGTGTTATATGGAAGAAAGAAAATATATTGTTAGGTTGTGAGATTATTGATAGACGACATTAAATTACGCTAGGTATTACCGGTCAGAAATATCTGTCTTTATGGAAATTCCTTCTTTTGGATGAAAGAACTTCATATCTCTTTGGAATCACCTGCTATGTGCTACTGTGCTTTGTTAGCTGTGAGGGTGGGTTATCTTTTCAAACAACACGCAGTCGGTGGGAAGCTTTAAAACGTAACCGTACAAGACTTGACAGATTACTATTGACAGCCTTGATTTCAGGCTTCCGCCGCGATGTTGATGAAATCTGTGGTCTTCTGGGTAATAACACGGCGTCGTGTGGTAATTATTTACCACAATAATAAATAATTACCACACGACGCCGTGTAATTACCCAAAAGACCACAGATTTACTATTGATAGTTTTAAAGGTTGTGGAGACGAAACCAATTAAAATAGTTTTCTTCTAAACATGACGAAACTAACATTCGCTTCTTACAAATTTTGCCCTCGCACCAGAAGACATAGCTTGGTGTGGCCTTAAGAAGCGAGATATTTACAGGTGCCCTCCATCCTGAGGAACTTTATTACTTGCCGTCTTTTAAGTCCTCCCATAACAATTATAGAGAAAAGCAATGCACTTTACAACATAGACTTCCAATGTGAGTATTTTCCAGAGGGTTTAAGCCAGGTTCGACCTTGCTAGTGGTATCTGTGAGACTAACATTTGCTAATAATGAGTTGTTTCTTTCATAAAAATTTTGGTTTCTAGGCACAGATAGTTGCGAAGCTTCGGACTGTGGATGGCCCTGGCTGACGATATCATCCTCTGGGCTCCAAGAAACATCATGGTGCTTGTGTTTCACAAACTGCCTAATCACAAAACATATATTTGCCAACTCTGATTGGAAGGCAACTACATCCTGCTACAGGTGTTATTTGTGGCTGGATGCCACTTCTGACCATAGTAGTTAAAATTTGTTACGAATAAAAATGTAGTCAGAATATCGTTTTGCATTTTCGTATGAGATTTGAAGACAACGAACGGTATAAAACCTAAATTTTCTAATATTGGAAAACAATAGGTAATATCCTTTACTCAGGAGGATACTGTTGACCTGCACAGCGTGGGTACAACCCCGTAACAATCGCGACGAAGGTCGGGGAAAAATATGTGGATTCTGTGGAAAACGTGAGTCTCTATTACTGCGTGACCTTCTTTCCACTGGTCGCCATTGGTTAGGTGTTTTGTTTATAACAAAATTAAAGTCAAATCTATGTACATCTAACCACACCGAACACTACAGAAACTAAATGTATTACCTCACCCTCCCAAAACACGACTGCAGTTCAGCGTAATATAATTTTAAATGAAATAAGTCGGTTACTGGTCACAAGCAAAGAACAGCCAGCTTTTCCCAGCGCAAGCAACTACCAATGACAACTACAAACTCCACAGTCACTATCTGTACATAGGTTTTCTAAAGATTCAGACATTTAATGTTTGAACAGCAGGCAGTTAAATTACAACCAAACTCTAGGTGGCACGCGGTGGCGCAGTTGGTTGAGGCACTGCGCTAAAAGCCGGAAGTACGCGGTTTCAATTCCCGATGGTGTCATTGGAATTTTTTATTGACATAATCCTTCCGGCCGCACTATGGCCCTGTGGTCGACTCAGCCTCTAACAGAAATGAGTAACAGGAGTATTTCCTGGGAGGTAAAGGCGGCCGGTACGTAGGGCTGACAATCTTACCACCTTCATGTGCCGATTGTCTAGAAATCTGGGAGCCTCAGCCTCTTGGAACCGTAAGGGCCTGTCCAGGCCTATAATGGGATTGTTTTATCTTTACCTTTACATACACAAGAAAGAGAATGTGATGATATAATAAGTGCCTCTCTTGAACTTTCATCAGCCTGATACTTGTTTTTTCCCCGACTTCCAAACTTCCGGTTATTTTTCTCACTCACGAATTTTCGTCAATCGTTGACCTACCTCCCCATACTTCGTCAATATTATACTCAGTTATTCTATGTTTCCCGATCTTTCATCCATCTGATATTTCGTTCTTGCTTTGACTCCCAAATTTTACCAATCTGATGCTTGTCTATTTTCCTGTCTCCTAAAACACCAACAGTCTGATGTTCTTCTCCCGTCGTGACATCCGAACTATTATATATTTGATATCCTTCACTTGTCTTGAATGCCGAAAGTTTATGAACCTGATATTCGGTTATTTTTCTGACTTCCGAAAATTGCATCAGTCTGGTACTCGTATATTTTCCTGACTACCGAAATTTGGAAACCTGAATTTCGTCTCTTGTCCTGGTCACCCAAAATGTTATCAGTCATCTGCTTTATCCTTGCTCCAAAACTTTCACCGGTCTGATATTCAACGCTTGACCTGGCTTTCAGTTTTCCATCAGCCTTATACTTTTATCTAGTCCTGACTCCCAGACTTTATCAGCTTTATATTTTCTTCTTAATCCGGATTCCGAAATTTAATCAATCTGATATTCGATTCTTGATTGACTCCCTCATTCATACCAGCTTCACATGCCTATTCATCTCTTATCCTGTGACCCCAAATTTTATGAGTCCGGTATTCGTCTCTTGTCCCGATGTTTCGAAGTTTCATTTTTGTCATATTCTTATTTTTCCTGGCTCAAATTCCATCACCCTGATTGCCGTCTCTTGTAGTGGCTCCGACCTTAACATAAGATCCGGTACTTGTTCCATAGTTCTAAAATTCATTAGGCCGATAATGGTAACTTGTCCGAGTTTCCAAACGCTTAATGTGATGATAACTGACATCTGTCGTGGATCCAACCGATATTCTTTTCTTTGCCAAATTTCGCTTCTTTCATACCGTAGCGTGCGTGAATAGGCAGGTTGGTAGGACGCAGAGCCACCCGCCAGGGCTGGGCGGGTCAGAGCGATGCAAGAAGAGGCGTGGCGGGGAGACCGTACTCTGGAAGCCTCGGGGCGGATGAGACTGGACTGGATTCCGATCCCATCTTCAGCCAACGCGGATTTTCTTTTCGCTCTGCATTTAACTCGCATGCATGAGACATTGCTACTGTCATTATAAAAAACATCAATCCCACGAAAATTGCGACATTATTATTTAAGAAAATAAATTCCTCTGAACGTCCAAACTTGCTTGTCTGGTTCAACAGTCTGAAGGAGGTAATGTACAAACCGTCGATCACAACATAAATATTGTCAGTTGTTAAGTGACAAGTTACAACATGTTTCGGCCTCATAAGGCCATCATCAGATATCACAATGAAAATACTTTGGGGAGATTTGTCTGTACCTCACGGAAGCTAGCGGAGTAATACTTCACATCCCTTAAATACAGCTGCATATGTTTTCGACAAGCATTACATCAGGCATCAACATAAAATTATATAAAAATCTTATTTTCGATGTAAAGAATGAGATCTCATTTTATTAGGAACTTTGTTGTACTTAATTTTCTCAAATTATTTTATATTGTGATACCTGATGATGGCCTTTTTTAGGCCGAAACATATTTAACTTGTCATTTAACAACTGACAATATTTATGTCGCGAACAACGGTTTATACATTACTTCCTTATACAATTGTCACAAGGAAATGTATACAGTAATGGCTAAATAGTTTTCTCTGGCTTAATAGTCACCGAGCAGGTTGCGTTCGAATCTCGTCAGGAGCTATTCTGAGGAATTTTTATTCCTCTCATTCTCTTCACGCAATTGTGGGAATGCGCCTAAGATATGCCATGGGTAATTCTGTCCATTCCGACTGACTAGTTACGAATAGCGTCATAAATCAGCCAACGCCACAACTAGTGTGGTGTTATTAAATAATTTCATACTGAGTTCCTTTGTTGGCCAATTTAAATACAAGCAGTTTCAAAGACTACGATTTTCACAACGAGGAAACCGGAATTCGATTTTTGGGAGAAGCAGAAATTGTTCACTTCCTCCCAGGGCCAAGACCGCTCTGGGGACCCACACACAATCCGATCCAGTGAGATTCTTTCCTCGGGCACAAAACTGCTGGGGCGTGTAGCTAACCAAGGATAAAAATGCGTGGCTTTCTACAAAGACCACAGTAAGTAGTCACATGGCTGTTTGGAACGATAGTGTCCGAGGATTCTACCTTTCTGTCTACTGCTGTATTTCCCTCGAGCGAATATTGGTCAACTTAGCCACGCCAAAGCGCGTGTTCCTAGCAAATTTTACCACGCGACTACAGTTACCAACATAGGTTAGTCGACTATATGACAGTTGTGTCTAATAGGAGTACCGCCGTACTTTCCTTGCATGCTTCGGCCGTCTGATGTTGTGTCAGATGCACAGATACGTCATTTGCAAGGACTAGATTTTCGGACGAGATTTTGTTTTTTAGTTTCGAAAGATTGATTTTTGTCGTGGGCAGAGTTTTAAAGGTTCTTTGCACACTTTCCCTTTGCTTACAGTTAGTGATTTTAACTTATTCATTATTTCCATCTTAAGTATTAGCTATAAAGAGGTATTTGGCGCATCATGTATGCAAATTCACAACATGACATAGTTACAGCTTGTTTTTGAAATAAAACAATGTGAATTCCTCATGTGGAGTGACCTGTTGTCTCCAAATTTGTGGTACCCTATATTCAGCTATCCCATTACAGGCCTGAAGAGGGCCTTACGTCTCCAGGAGTTTCAGGCTCCCAGAATTTCTAGACAATCGGCGTGGTGCCCTACATTGTGAGTCTATACTGCAGCTGCCACTTTCGGTTGTTCAGGAATGACTAAACTCATTTGAATTGAAATGTGTTTTGAAAACTTTATTTTTGTCATATTTGACGGGTACTGGATAATTGGAATCTATTCACTGAACCGCAACAAATTCAGGAGTAACCCAACTGATTTTCCATTTCATCTTGAGGAAGGAGATGAAGATTCTGAACTACGTTCTCATGAACAAATTGTGTCCTAGCAGACAGCCGAATTTCACCAAGCAGATGGGCTGCTAATTTATCGACACTAGTACCTTATAATTTGCCCACAATGTTTCCTGATAAATCAACACCATCCACTTTACCACACCGAGATTTTCGTCAAGTAGACTAGTCAATGCTGCAAGTCTGTGTCCACTGCCTTCAATTTCAAAACAAGTCACAAATGATCTTAGCTTTTCTACAGTCGGTTCGGCGAAGATCATAACCCCCTTTCCACAGAAGGCGGAATTGGAAAAAGAAGAGAGAACAAGCCTACCGACACAGGCATAACTGTCATACGTGCCTTTGTAAGAAATTTACTGTGAAACTAAAGGAAAACAGCAAAAGAAAAATTCCTGTCGCTGGAAAAAGTATGCCTAACAAATCCATAGTGAAAGCAGGAAGAGGGGCAATGAAACAATGTGTTTTATCATCATGCGCGTTTGCTATTTCTTCGGAGTCAGAAGATGATCGATGGGGAGAAAGAAAGTGGAGAAGAAACTGGTGTCCAGTGTTCATACTATGCAGGATTCTTCCCTGAAGATCAGGACGAGGAATAATGTCTGACGTGGGCAAACACTGTTTGTGCAAACTATCTGACAAGGGCCTTCGTATGACAAAACCTTGTTTACCACGACTGTTAAACATGTTACAAAACACTTTATTTTGTAACTGTAGTGAATAAACATTCTCCTTTTAGATTTCCTGGATCATTTTATTGTACTGAATGTGATAGACCTGTAGTACTCTGTAATAGGAACCACTCCATATTAAGTGCCGATTTAAGTTGTTTCGTAACATTATGATTAACTCCATAGTGAATTACTTTCTTGAACTAATAACCACTGTGATTAGTTCAGGCGAGTAAAGCTTCGACATACAGTAGAAGTTGCTTGATTATTATTAGCTGCGTCATCACTGTAACAAAAACGGTACCCCATATTAGGCGATTTTACCCTATCCGTGGACAGAATGGACAGAGAGTCAACGGAAGATGAGTGTTATTGTGCTGTAGTGCATTACGACATCACGTGGTCTCGTTAAGTGGGTAACAAATATTCCGTCCTGAGAATATAGGCCGCATTTTCTTCCGAAACCTACTAGATTACGCAGTGTCGGAACTTAGAAAAGAACAGTAGCCCACGAATCTGCACCGTCATGAAAATATCAGATCTTACATTACAGTATAATCTGTTCAACTTGTTCTGCCGTCTTAGGCACACACAAAGTGGTACTGGGAGGCCAATTTTAAAACGCGGTGCCAGCTGATTCGTTTGTGAGTTGTTTAAAGAAACTGTATCAACTGTAGCAGATATGTAAGTCCGAAATATGCATTGCCTCACTAGTATAATTGCAAATTTCTGTACATAAATGCGTAATATTTTGATAGACAGACATGTAAACATAATCAAATATTCCGAAGTTTTATGTGTTGTACTGAAAGCCATTTGAAGCCAGTCCAGTAGTAGTATATTAGCTGATAACGTTAAATCACATCTGATCTTCGTGACCAGCTCTTCTGATATTTCGCAGAGCAGAGGGAAAATTCAACTCTTATTATAAATACACAAAATGAGAAATCCAGAATCCAACTTTATCGAGAAAGGCGATTGTTTTGGTGAGGTAAAAATTAGAGCTTGGAATAACTCTGCAATGGAATGGAGAGGAAATTTTAAAGCTGCTGAAAAAATCCGAAAAGAAGATCATGATATGGGCGGGCGAGATAAAAAATAGAGTAAAATAATAACATACGAAGAAGGCTGTACACAAAATGGAGCCAGAAGTTGTAATGAGTGCTAATGCATAGATCTGTGTAATGTATCCGACAACAAGGCTTCTAAATTACACACGTCACGCAAAAGTAAATACACACGTAAGCTATATAGCGATAATGCTTGTACTCTATTACAAAAATGAACAGAAGTTCTCTAAGGAACTTAATGAAATTTTGATTAATTCATTCTATATGGTGGGGTTAGCAGGAACTGCTATAAAACCGTATTTTCCAGCTACACTTTCCATATAAATGTCTGTGCACAACTGACAAAAATGCATAACTCTACTACAAATTTTCCAAACATAATTAAAATATTTACACCACCACCATATTTATAAATATTAACACACTGTGGATATTCTTGTCTTGTGCGATACGACACCGCATAGTCTAGAAGATATGTATGCAAGTTTGAGAGGAATCTCCTGCCTCAATCTTTAGCAGTAATGCTTCTGAGCAGCCTACTGCCTGCATCTTCAGGAGCGAATATAGAGGCGGCATATTTCTCCGAAACGTTTGTACCTTACCTATCTACAAGAACACACGACATCACATCCTACAATACCGCACAGTACTCACCTTCAAAACAAGCTCCGTCATATGACTGATAAAAGCCACAAACTCCAAATATTGCAACGAGCCTGGGCACGTCTGCATTGTCTAGTCTATTTCGTCTGTGAGCAAGAATTTATTTTTCTTCTGTTCTTTTCTCTTCTTCGTCCATCTTGCAACGTCCTTCTTTATGCACATTTTTATAGTTTCGGTGATTAAGAATAATGAATTTTGAAATGTTCTGAAGGATGTCACGGTGAATTAGTTCAAGGTATTATACAATAGCAGCAAGCAAAAAAAACTCAGGAAATTTTCAGGCCACCGAGAACCTAACCCAGGATCTCCCAAAGAGAAAGCAGGAAATGTTAACCCCTTAAGAAGACTCCAGTTGATGTGTAACTCCAACTGCGTGTGTATGTGGAGCTATATAAAACACAGATCATGTGGAATGAGTAACAGGCGGACTCCCCAGTAATTGCCTGTGCTCACGCTAAGACTCGCGAGTGATCCTCACCGCATCAGAAGTGAGATTATGGGCTTGGCCAGGTTCACGTACAAAGAAAACGACTTAAAATATTAGGTAGTTTAGCTCAGTCTAGTTTAATGCTTACGCCATTTGCTGCTGATCAATGAATGTGAGTAGATTTTGGCAACAGCAGCTGTTCCGACTCCTACATTAAATCGTTAATTACACTCCTCAACTTTCGTATTAACCAGACTTTCTTCCGCTGGGTCACAGATTAGATTTAATGACTTTCTGTCAAAGAGAGCACAGTTTCTTGCAGGTCTATAAATATAATACCTACTTTTCTCTACTTCAATATTTATCCCTACGTCCTTCTCCTCTAATCTCCTTCGGTTCTTCTTCTTTTTCCTCCGAACAGCCCACTCTTTCTTCTCACACCCTCATCCCTCATCTTATTTCCACCCTCACCGTATTTCCAATCTCCTTATAGTGCTCTTTATTGATTTCTTAACTTCCCTTTCTTACTCTGCTCTTCACGCTTCTCCTTATCTCCCCTTTCCGTCTGTTCCCCTTCTCATTCTTCTCTTTATCATCCTTCCTCTCTTCTATCTCATCCTCCACTCCGCATTCTGTTCCTACTCTAACTTCTCTTCTTCATTCTTCTTCGTCTTCATTTTTCTCATGTGTTCACTCCCCCTCCGTAACATCCATTTTCATCCCAATTCTTCTCTTTCTCTTATACCCTGTTCAATTTTTTCTACTTCTCTTCGTACTTCTACTTCTTCTTCTTCTTCTTCTTCTTCTTCTTGCCACTACACTCAAGTTCTTGCCATAACTTTTATTACAGCACGTGGGTTCTCAACTTTTGGGATTTACTGGCCTTTCTGAGGACAGGCCTATTGTTTTACATAGCATAGTCTTGTCAGTACAGACAATGATTCTCACACACGATTACTTCTATCGCGTCTAAACGCTTTAATATACAATATAGCAAACCTGGAAATCTACAACCCTTCGGCTACCAGTGTACCATAACCACTCCCAATCTACCACCTTCTCCTTCAGTGATTTCTATGTTTTGAAAACAAGTACCGATAGGAATCTCTACATTAACTTTCGTTGGAATGAATTGTAGGTGGCGGAATTTGTAAGATAGCTCTTAGTTCCAACTACATAGTTCAGTGGCAAAGACGAGCGCCAATAAAGGTACTTTGAGACTGGTGTTTTATGAAAGGCGCACTGACAGGTGAAGACAGATGATAACCACAAATGTGGTGTTCCAATTAACGCTTTCATTTATTTACATTATGCACTTTGTCGTTTGAACACAACAGATCGAACTCACTCTAAGTAAACTATTTTCATTTATTTATTTATTTATTATTTATTTATTATTTTTTGTTCATTTAATTATTTATTTAGTATATTGAATATGTGGCTGTTGCGATGTATGTTATTGATTATTACCATAACGTATACTGCAACATGTTTTCACTTAAATTCGGGTAAATATTTTATTTGTAATTAATTCTATAATAAAATACTCCCTTACTTACAAGTAAACTTGTGTAAGTTTAAGAAATTAAATTATTTATTACATAATATTATTTTCCTTTGGAAACTGTTTAAAGCTGCAATATATAATTTTCTAAGCCCGAAACTGTTGGACGTATGGTAATCTGTGCGGGAACACCGCAAATACGTGTGTGTCGACCCGTTCCAAAACTGGGTATCGTCTCGTTACTAAAAGCCCCCAGCTCATTCCCACAATAATCCTCTTCTATGCACGTCAAACGTCAATTCAAAACACCGATTAGTTGGTATCATTTAAATTATGTTTTCCGAATGACCAGTTAGTCGGCAGCTCCGCAAATATAGATCTTATTGGTCAGGCTGACTCGCGAAATCTCACGTTTTAGCAAACAATTACCTGGAATAGAAGGGCGTATTTAGGTTGGGCCGAGTGGCGACTCCCACATTACGAGCTTCCATCGCTTACAGATATAAAGCAGAGAAAATGTGACTTCCAGTAGCTCGAAAAACGATCTGAACAAACTAAGACTATAAACGTCAGTTGTGCCTCTTACAACAAACCCTTTTTCTGCTGAATGAGTGAGAGGTGCCTTTCAAAATATTTACCAGTTTCCACACAAGGCGATGAAAATTTAAGTAGCTGAGCGACTCTTAGCTTCACGAAAACGACCCTGTTATTTGGAGTTAAAAACTCCATAAAAGCAGGGGCCCTGAAGTGCCATTTTAAAATTGATATATTACAAAACTAAGGAGACTGGAAATTTAAAATCGACTGAAGAGTGCATAATTTTCACTATCGTTCTATCTTTCATTCTAAACTCTACACTTACAGCCGACGCTTCCTAAAACTATAAAATTCGTTGCTGTTGTTACCTGTGTTACCTGTGAAACTTACTACACTTACCAAGGTTCTATATTCAATTATTACAATTAACAAGCTCTCTATCATTAACATGTTTTTTTTCCAATGGGTCGACAGCCCCTTGGGGGCCTAGGCAGCCTCATTTTTCGAGGCTTCACGATCACACTTTTTAGACACACCACACTTGGTAGGACTCCTCTGGACGAGTGACCAGCTCGTCGCAGAGACCTCTACCTGACAACACACAACACTCACAAGAGACAGATATCCATGCCCCCGGTGGGATTCGAACCCACAATTCTAGTAAGCGAGCGGCCGCATACCCACGCCTTAGACCGCATGGCCACTGGGATCGGCCATTACCATGTTTACTACTGGCTATTATAATCACAGCTTTCCGGTAGTTCTGCTAATGTCCTTTCACACTGAATAATTCATGCGTCTGCCAAGTGACCATTGCCGATTCTAGAAAATAAAAAATTATGAATTTAGAATGAACAATTGCGGCTTGACCTACACGCCAAATTACGTCAAAATACATCCAAGACCTCTTTAGATAAAACCTGCGGACTTCCGTACAGACTGACACATAGGAGGCAGTAATTTTCCTCGAAATTTTGATAACGTCTGTCACTTTACAGCAAGGTGTTACAGCTCATAACATCACAGTGCGAATGTTTACCACACTGCAAACCTCAAATGCAATAAACACTTATTTACAGGCATTATCTTATGTAAGATTTTATTAAACAGTAGAAGTAGCTACCTATTCTTCGCCCCGATACGGTTACTTTACTTGTCAAAGTCACAATATATAAGGGTTAAAACTTTAAAGAAAGAACTGAATAACACTCAAGGAATTGAAGTATATGCTTAGTCATGTCAGCGTAATTAAAGTTAGATTGAGAATCATGACTTGAACTGAATCCAAAGGTTGTACCGCAATATGCACATTACATTAAGAGCCTTCACTAGTCTAAACGGCTAACTTACTCGTACATAAAAGCTTGACACGGCAGGAAACCGGAAACAGCCACAAATAGAGATAAAATTTTATTTTATGTAGGCTTACAGGAAGAAAGAAATGTGGAACAGCCTGTAATAAACACAATTTTTTCTTCGATAGAGTTACGAAATCCTGCTAAGAGGTAGAATAAGAATAGAAAGCAGATTCTTCGCTTGACACACTGTCACTCTGACAGCTCACTGACCATCAGTATTCAAAGCAGCGCATCTGCCGGCAGAGGACAAGTTATCCGCAAAGTAAGCTACGGCATAATTTGGACTACTTGTTTCGGATATGTCCAAATACAGGCTGTCTGCCTCGCAGTCTGCATGCTAACCACTTATAACAGAAGACAAGTATAATTAATGCATTCACATGATAAACATACTTATTCTGGATCGTCCTGAGACGTCTATTACTTTCAAGGCCGAAGTTTTCTCGTAGAGCGATCAAACCTTCCCACAGTAAGATGAAGTTAACTCACACAAACTTGATAAGTTTTCTGCAATCCGCCTCTTATGTAATCACTCCTAGTTGTTCTTTTTTTACTCTCCTAATCATTTTCCCAATTCTTCTAATATTTATGGATCTAAAGACAGAGGGGCAGACAGGCAGACTGCTTGTGTTCAAACATCTAAAGTAACCTTATTCACAGGACTGAAAAAATAGTTCATTCCGCCTTATAGAGAACTAGCATATATTCCTTAATAATTTATAATCAACAGATGTTTTAAGATACATTTTTATATATATGTCTTTTAATTTTCACTTCTCACTTTTAAACAGCACCATTGTATATATCTTGAAACATAATAACAATAGCTCACTTTTATTCAAAGATAAAGAGATAGTATATATATATATGTTTGTCTGTCTGGCTCTGTGTGTGTGTGTTTTAAATATTGCACCTTAGCTAGTATTAACTGGATATATGACGTCTTTTGCGTCCACTTTGCTGTAAAATCTTGCACTGTGTTCATATGATTGTATTCATGAACGTATTTTAGTACACATCTCTCCATGATTTTATGAGTCCTTGAAAATGGCTCTTTGAGAGCCGAAAAATGCAGGAGTTTTGGTATAATATAGATTATTTGGGATTTCCCTAGATATAGTGTATCTGTTGATATGATTTACAAAATATTAAATTATTAGGTCGACATTGATTTTAAACCTCCATAAAACCAAGGCAGATAAATGAAATTTTACCAATTTAAATTACATAAATAAAATACAAGTAAAAGGCATGAATCAAAACGTTCAGTAGCCGTAAGGGAAACGCTAACGCGAAAAGTCACACTTTACAGCAACCCGCCTATAAAAGGCATGGCCTTATCCTAATTATAATAACAAATGAGGGGTGTAATTAACGGAAAAATGTGAGAAGTCGTCATAACGACGAACACCCTAAGGCTTATGTACATGAGGAAGTTTATAATCTCCATGTCTGCTTTTCGCACGAAGTTCTGTTGAGTACGAAAAGAGAAATGGAACACGATAAATCGATATGACAAGTTGCAAAGACTATGAAATTACTGTTATTGTTGTCGGTATTTTCTGAAGTCGTCATTTTGACCGCTGGTTGCGGAACATGCTAAGATACGACCGAAATGCAGCACGCGGCAAGCAAAAACAACTCGTAATTTTAATATTACAATAAGAAACGTACAACCTGTAAAAGCGTGCATCGCACGAGCCTCCTTCAATGATTGATATCGGCAGGTCTCGGAAAAGGCGCATTTTACTTCACGAAGGCTGACGTCCTTTCCATTCCCCTCCAGCCTCCAATCACGTTATTGGTTTGTAAACCTGTTACATGCACTTTATGTCTTATAACATAATCTGCATAGGACGACCAAAAATAAGAACAACAGCACAAGGAAGAAAAATAGTATTGCAATCCCAACAAGGAAGCACGTGCCAGATGTAACGCTCGTGACTTGTACTCGGGAGGTACCCAGTTCGAATATCAGACTGAAAGCCAGCTACCCTGAATGAGGTTTTTCATGGTTTTACATACGCGAATGCCGGGATAGTAGCTCATAATACATCACTGCCGCCTAGTTCAGTACCCACTCCAATTAATTACTAATCATTCCATCATTCGACTCAACATTATAAAGGTAAAGGTCACCTTATAACATTCTCTGAAAGCACTGAGGGAAGGTAGAAATACAGCTCAACCCCTACACCACTTTAGCGCTTGAAGGTGAGGGTGGTCAGCGCCATGCCCCGACCTCTTTATCCCGGTACCCTTCGTCCAGGAGACTGGGTGGGTCTCGTAGCCGATATCGATGGGTTTGGGAAATCTCGCCCCTACCGGTTTTCGAACGCCGGACAGTCAAGCCAATAGACAGTGGCTATTCCGACCGCCAACAATTATAACCTATTAGTAAATAGCTATAGGTATGCGCATATTTATAGGCCTATATATTGCGATCCCTGTAGCGCAATCTAAGTTGCTCACAGTCTAAGACTAACAACAATTCGAAAAGACAGGTAGATAAAAGTTTGCGATACATACGTTTACATAACGAATCAAAATCGAAAAAGAAACCTGCGAACAAACCCAAAGAGATAAAGGTCTTTTTACAGACACAATACTACAATTACTGAAGTAACATGTGGGGGTTAACTTCGCCGTTGCTTCGTCTTTACTTACGCCAGAAGTCCTCACTGGCGAACACTCACCCAGATTGCTACGTCACCCGTTAGAATCATCTCAGGAGAGGAATTTGGGAAAATTACAATTGATGCAATAAATACTTAACAACACATTATCCGTGGCAGGGTATTCATAGAAATAGATGGAGTGGTTCAAAACTACACATACACTTTTATATATAAGCTGAAAATAAATTAATTGTTATAAGTTTTAAAACTTTCGCGGCGACATGATTCAATATAGTCTTCTCGGGCGCACAGCCGCGTCAATTCGTTTGAATACAACGTTTCGGGGACTAGCTCCGTCCCCATCCTCAGGCAAAACTGATTTGCCTGAGGATGGGGACGGAGCTAGTCCCCGAAACGTTGTATTCAAACGAATTGACGCGGCTGTGCGCCCGAGAAACTATATTAAATTAATTGTTCTTTACGATAGAATAAAATTATCACAATTTTGCGAGGTTACGTAGTATGTGATCTACAAATAACATGGTGGGAAAAATTTGTGGAAAGCAATCACCTGGAAGGTTGAGAAGTAGAAGGGGAGTAATATTATGGGACATCTTATGAAAGGCATTCTGAGGAGAGATATTGAATGGAACTGGCTCAGGATCTTGTCCCTCATTTCATGCTGTCTAATCATAATCTATTAAGTTCTGGAAAAAAGAGTACTATGTTACATACGCTGACACAATCTTCCGAGTCGCACGGCAATCTGAAAGCCATATGAAAATAGCCAAACTACTATCTATCACAGAGCTCAACCTGCCACCTTAAATCACTGTAAGGGTAAATGGGACGTCCGTAGCTGAACCGGAGTCGCTTGACCGAGGCAGATAGGACTATCACACTTACGTATTTTGTTCAACTCAGTACAGAGAGCACATATAAGTTCCTGACGTATTTCTGCCCGATTCATTTGACATGAAACTTACATCCACTAGCCTCTTAGAGTGACCCTTTAAAGCACAGTGGTTATTATACGTACCATTCACTTTAACATATAATTCTTCATTTTGTCCACCGGTTGGGCTTACTGATTTTTGCGTGATTCTTAAAATGTGCTAAGGAGTAATTATTTCCCTACATATCATAAATAATTAATTAATAATTAAGTAGCAGTATGTTTACTTTGCGGTAGAAACTGAAATTTCAAATACTCGAATACTCCATACATAAATTTCAGGCGACACCTTGCCTCCAGCTTATCTTAATCAGACGAACGAGGGTGCACAACCTGGGAACCTTCAGAGCAGCAAATTTTCTGTGTCTTCTCTTTGTACCAAACAAAGGGACCGTCACTGCAACCCCCCCCCCCCCTTTCGCTTTTCATATTTTTCTTATTATTCTTCAGGCATTTTTCAACGTAAAACTGACATACGAAAGACTCGGCCTCTTATACGGTATATCCCCATACTTCTCTCTTTCCAACTTAATGGGGTTAAACAAGTTTCACTGTGTATATCGTGTAAATTGGCAGAGATCTGCTACGTTCCTCAGTTAACTACTAATTTTGCGTAACATGCATTTATGCCTGGAGAGGCCCTTAGGGTCCAGGAGGTTGAGGCTCCCAGAATTTCCAGAAAATCGGCACATGAAGGTGTCAAGGTTGTCAGCCCTACGTGCCAGCCGCCTTTACCCCGCAGGAGATACCCCTGGTACTCATTTGGTCGAGAGGTTGAATCGACCCAGGGCCACAGTGAGGCCGGAAGTGTTATGTCATTAAAAAATCCTAATGTCCTCTTCGGGAATCGAACTCGCGACCTTCCGGCTTGTAGCGCAGTGTCTCATCCAACGGCGCCACCGCATACCCCATCCTGAATATATTGGCAACATAAATTACCAATACTACATACGTGATATCCTGAACTGCTGACTTGGTCACAAATGTTCTCCTGTGCACCACGATTTCAGACACTTGCAATTCATGTTCTGGCCCCGGTGTGATAAATAAGGACCTATGCACTACGAAGCTGAGTGGTTTCAACCGCAGTCTCTCCTGTACCCCAAGCTCCAGGGTTTCCGCTTCCGGTTTCGAGTAGTACAGGTTTAATTCTACCTACGAGTTTGTCAATATATCATCTTACTCTCTACCACAAAGTGGCAATCTCAATAAATAAACACAAGTTGTCGTAAGCAATTTCCTTCACAAGAATTCAAAAGCATTTAATATTTGGAAATTTATGCCATATAATATTATAACTTTGACACTTGTGGGGCTCAGTTTTATATCGTATTGCAGCAATTCGAAGTGTAAAACGAATTTTGAAACATCCTGTGCTTCAAGTATGTTTCGTTCAACACTTCTATTAAACAAGGTACGGTGTTCTAATGGTGTACAACTGCACACAATTCCACCTTGAGTAAGTGACCAGCGTATGGTAAATGTGTGGAACACTGCCTCCTGTATGGTGTAGTAGCGAATTCTCTAAATGTGGTCTCATTCAAGTGAGGTAAAATAATTGGATGAATGATCTCCCCTCATCCCCCCATACTAGAGCACGCATGTACCATTGCTGAAAGAGGCAGGCAAACTAGACTATTGTGGTCTACGTCGGTATTCAAAAAAGATAAAACAACATGAGCCTATACTGCATAATCTCGATACACTACGCACCTAAATTGCCTAATCCCAAAAAGATACTACATACAACTACAAACAAAGATATTACACCAAAACCGTCTGTTGAATAGTTCACAATCTTGATGTTGTTTTAAGTACGAGAATGTAAGACAGACACACACTAGTCAATTAGTCACATTTCTGTTGTGCATAGCTTATTGTACGAAATATATTTCCATTAAAATCTGGGAGATGATTCCAACCCACCCCCCTTCAGTTGACTGGTTGTCAAAATACTGACACATATTTCACCAAATTTGCTACAGTTCAGAGATATCAGGATCGAGAAAGGAATGCTTAATTTTTAAGGCTTCAAGAGAAACTGCCAATCTTCTCTTTGATTCACTCCTTTTCCTCAAACTCCAGGAATATCCCGGAATTGCGTTAAGTTTTTGCTACCGCTTCCTTGCATGTTGATTATTCACAATTTCCTTACTAAAAATTAGGCCCTTCATATGACACTGGCCAGTTATACTCAAATTTGCAGATACGTTGTAATTTTGTTTAAAATTGGACAAAATAAGCGACCCCTTGCTTGAAACCTACATTTGTTTTTGCCCACATCTGGGGCGCAACTCACTACATATCTATCGAAGTGAACAACGTTTCCAGTAAAAGTTGCAGGAACAAAATAAATACAGAGATCTGCGCTCTTCTGGAATATTACGCGGCGTCGTGTTGTTGTTTACCGACGTTTCGGGACAACGCATCGGTCCCATTTTTACGGGTCAAGAGTCCGAGTAGGAAAGCCTTAAATCAAAATAAACACAAGTTTTATACTAATACACATTTTCCGTAAGTCTTAACTGTCTTCGAGATGATTAAGTAAGTTACTTTTATGATGCGTCATCTCGTACCAAGAAAATAGTTCCACGAATTTTGCCATTGTTCTTCTGTCTTGCACATTTCATGCTATTTATATGAGAAAAACAAAAGTTAGTTTCATGAACTGGAAGTCTAGATCTATCAAGACAGAAAACGCGCCAACATTTATACGTTCCGCATATATTTTATGAATCCGTTACTTCGGTGTATTCTTTTATGTAAATCAAAAGGCGAGACTTCATAACATGGACTAATAAGCTGCTGATAACAGCAATTAAAACCCCAAAATAAACTCTAAGTGAAATAAATATGTGGATTGACGACAGACAGTAGCCACTGCCCGTTAAATGTACATAAAGAATCAGATACTATTTATTTCCAGTAACAATCTTCCTGCTTCTGAGAATGTGTTAATACTTTGCAATACCTAGAAACTTTAAAACACTGCACAGTAAATACAAATACGAATGCTCCACTGAAAACTACGTCCAATTTTAAAACACTATTTTATATCTCACAGAATATTAAGTAAATATACGTTTTCCGAAAACAGTCTACAATTTACGAAGTGTAATCTCAGAAGAGAGGCCTTGTAAGCTGATAGATATGAACAGAAATTTAGGCGAAAGTCTTTCCTTTGTACCCTGCTGATAGACAAAACAGGTTCCTCTGAAACGTCCTTATGTATCCATCAAATTACATGGTATCGCATCCCAAAAGCACATACTAGTAGTCATCATCGTAAGTACCTAAAATATTTTTACGCATATATCTTACGTTTGCCGAATGCACATATAAATCCTCTTGACCCACTTTCCCTATTTCTTCTGCCACATTTTCACGAATAATGAACACGCTTTGATCAGCTACAAGCACAACGACCTGCCGGGCCCTTCGTATACAGTATTTTTGTAAGTTTCAGTGTTTGTGACCGGAAATTGTTTAATTTGCTTGAGGTGGTCACATTTATCCATGAAAACATCTATCGAGGAAGAAGTCTGAGTCATGACTTACATAAAATACGAAAAGAGCGGTATGAGGAACATGCGAAAACGTGATTGCTTTCTTTTGAGCAGACAAACGTATTTTCGACCGACCAAATCGCAGATCTGAATTTTGAATACGTAAGCAGTTTCATACTTACTGGCCGTTCTTTATCAGTGCATTTCAATTAGTGTGAAAGAAAGAGAAATTGATGACAAAAGGCGCGTGAGAGGCTCTGCGTAACAGGGGTGTCCACGAGTTAACTAAATCCATAGAACACAGCGCCAAACTACTCAAGAAATTTCTGCCATTTATGGATGCTTAAGATCCATTCGCTGTTCAAAATACCAACACACTGGCCTCTCTTCCGAGCGTAATGAATGCAGACCACACCCTTCCACTCTGTATCCTTGTAAAGGCAAAGTTGTTCTAGCTTAACTAACCGCAATCTTGTACTCGTATAACATATGTAGTTTTGGAGGTACAACTCCAAATGTACTAAATAGCAGCACTGAAGTGTTGTGAGTGGTCTCACACTCTGCTGTTTTTATATAGGAACGAACTCCAGGACTGGATGACAAGTATGCTGTGGAGAAAACGTTCTCTGCCGAAAATCGAACCCAGATTCCCCCTTCGTTCAGCCTGCAGCTTAGCCACTGAGTAATCTCGGATCTCCTCTGTCTAGAATTTACTTAACTGGTCTGACCTTAATGTTTTTCCAACCACAATTATACATAAAATCCGCAGTTTACACAAGCTACACGTTCTGCCCACCCCATACTACGTTTGCTTAATTTTCTTATTCCAATAGTATCTGACGTAATGATTGCATGATAAAAATTATATCTGCCGTAAGTCGTAAGAATTACTGGGGCCCCACGATCATGTGCTTACAGATGTTTAGAATTTTCAGTCATCTCGAATGGTTTCTGCACACTTCTCGACTAACAGCGTGTCTGTCAGATATTTCAGATAGAGCAAGGACGTTCCTCTCAATGTTTATTATAGCCAATAAAAGGTAAATCGCTCTACTTTTTCTAACACCACGCCAGAAAGAGGATTAAACGACTTAGAGGCAAATACCCAAGCATCCCATAATCAGAGAAAAACTTATTAAAGTCCCTTTTGTTCTACGGAGCATTTATGTACAATTTAATAAAATGCAGGCGTAAGAATTGCCAGTTCTACAGAATGTTTTTTATTAAGTGCATAAATTCGTATAAGTATATACAAAAATCTAAATTTCTATTAGGTAAACGGAATAATCAGTCGTTACAGACAAAAAAAATTTAACCTCTTTGAAGAGGATAATCGGACTTCATTATGGACAAAACGAAATACAGTTGGACAGATGACACAATTAGAAACACTCTAAGTCCTAACCCACGGACAACACAAGGTATTTCTGAACTCCACACTAGATACACCACACTAGGCTTGATAGCGAAAATAAAAATCCATGCCACTACAAAAGAACTGAACCCCAGCCCTCCCATCATTGTATTCTTTATGGGTAAAATTCATCCAAATAATGTTCAAAAATGTCATTTCATACAACAAATAAACAATGCTACCGCTGCATTATAAGGCATCACCCGTTGGCGCTGTTTAAGAAAATATATACTGTTTACTATGAGAAATATATGAAACAATCGTGGTAAAACCGTAGTCTTTTTAATGTTAGAGCAGCTGGTGTATATATTAAGCACTGCGCTTTAAATGTTTGTGAGATGTATATAATTGGAGACACGTTATTCAAAATTACACTCAGTATCCCTGGCATATGCTGCGATATTTTCAAGTCGACCGTCAGTTGTGATATCATACCTGTCTATTGCCCAGCAGTTTTCGACGTTATCTGGTCTATGAAGTTGTGTTGTAGCCTAATAAGTGGTTACCGTCATTTTCTCCATCTTGAGCTTTAAATACAGAGGAAAGATATTCCTCCGAAACATTGGTATCGATCTACCACGCTGCAACAAGGTGGCATAAGTGATTTGAGGCTTCCGCACTCCTTGCAGTTGTTTTAAATCTTCTAACAGTTCTTCTCTCACCCTTGAACAAGGAAGCGATAAGCTGTGCCGAAACCTCGGTAGCCAATGTCCAACCTGCCCCACGCAACCTTTCCAGAAGAACAAAGACCTCAAGATGACATAAGACAAGGCTAAATATGCAAGATTCCTCACCGACATAATAGCCATAAATTTTAGATTAGTTTGGACAGTCTTGATGTTCTCTCTCGCTCCATTACCATAACTCGTGGCCCCATTCATTTACGAGAGACGTGACGTCATTAGTGTGATGAAGACAATAACAGCGTGAAGCTTAGAGGTAAAACACAAGGACTGCTAGATTTGTCACGTGTACTGGAAGAAATTAAAAATTTCTTACCAAAATCTTCTTTCGGGGCTCTTTGGGAAAGAGAATGAGACATAATCTTAATAAGAAATCTCAAAGAAATAAAATTGCAATAACGGAATTCAACCATCTTTGGAACAAGGGACGACGAGACACAAAAGAATTTAAAAGAGAGTATCAGCACCTTTTTTTTTGGTTCAACTGAATTATACGGGGACGATAATGAAAGCAATATTCTACTTGCTGTACCCTAAAAGTTTTTTGTGTTACGTGATCGAAATGGACAGGAAGTTACAATACTAGAAGTTTGTTTTCTTTACTGGATAGAAAGTAATCTTCACTGAAGAGATTTTCAGTATTATTCTAATGCTTTCACTAATTTCAAACATAAAACTTAATCAATATTACAGTCTTCCGGTATTGTATGTCGTGTAATAAGGTAGATAGGTATCAATCTTTCAGACAAAACTGCTACCTCCATCTTCGGGGTCGAAATCAGACGACCTCCGAAGAGGAGGGAAGCACGTTCATTCGAAAAGTTGATATGCATCTAACGGTACTACATAAAGTCACATCCAAAACACCCGTAACTTTAATACTCACAAAAGAAACAATTTCAAATTTCATATTCTGACTCCTTACCCTTTTGTGGTTTTTGAAGAATATATAGGACATGAAATACACATAATTCGAAAATTGTGTCTTTTTATCTTCCCATTTGCATAAATTTCATAGGCAAAACTATTCACCGGAAAATAGGATGCATGATGGAATCAACAGAAATTAAATTTCCCCAGTGGGTGAAAGGGTGAACAACACAAAGGCGCAGTCCAAATCAAGAAACAGTCAGATAAACTTTGTACACAAAAAAATATTATTACTCTCTTAGCAACAGGCAGCGTCGTTAAATGAAACATTAAAAATAAGAAGTAAATGTTTACAAATTTAAATTATGCAAGGTGTACACAGAATGGAACCAACTTGCTTATCCATATGGCTACTAAATTACATAACTCGAAGCTTAATTGACACGAACAGAGGAGCCCAAAATTGAAACCTATCGTGACTCTGATGAATCCGGTCATATTTCTTAATAGTTTGAATTTAGCATAATTATAAAGTAACAAATAGTGACACAAATTCAAGTTACGGCGTGGCATTTACTTATCTGTGGACAGTGCTGGTTTACTGGTAACACACTCGTAATTAATTGTAGGGAGAAAATTATCCGGAAAATATACGGAGTATACCAGAATAAATCTGCCACACTTGGAGAGAACTTTCTTTATTTTAATTTACATCAATACAACCAAACCTGAGAAATTGAGGTGAATGAAGGTTTAATAAATATAAAGTTTTAAAAGAAAGCGTTTGAAAAATATCAGTTGGAAGACTATAAAGGCACTGGAGAAAAGATATTTAAAAATCGTACATAAAAAACTGTGAGACAAAAAGGTGGATGGTAATGTCTCGAGCAGATTTTGGCAATAGCGTTAAATAATTTTCGGGATGTGACACCAAGGTAGTTAATTAACAAGGCAGTACTTAGGAAAAGAGGTTTGGAGTAGTAGGGTGGTTGGAAATGCCTCACGACCGTATCCAATTTTATGCTTTGTTATAAGCAGTATGGAACCTTTGAGTTCTCCTACTAGAGATGTATTTCATTAGTGAGATAAATGGCAAAAACACATTTAAGAATGGGAGGGAGATGTCACTGTCTCAGGATCATGTTTAATAGCTGTATTTGTTACAAGCGTTTAAACCTTAGGATTCTGGTTCAAAGGAGCTAGTTAATTTGTTACATAAATCTGATGATTAGGCTGTGAAGATTGGAGATGGGTGGAACTGGGTCAGGACCGTGTCCAATTGGGGGATTAGGTATTACCGCTTTTAAGTTTCGGGGTCTTGTACCACTGAGTTCGATGCTATCAAACTAACTACTAGGAAATGCAGGAAGAGATCCAGAGTACATTTTTTCATAACAAATATAAACACTGACACCATTAAACCTCTCTCAGTTCAGTCCGCTTAAGACGATTTACAGTACTCAATCATTTGCACATTCTGAACGTAAGATAAGCCTTTCTTCCACTAAAGTTTTCAATTGTTCTTTCATTTTATCCATTGGATAGCAATCACAACAAGAAGCCGTTCAAAAGCAGAGAGAAATGACTGACCATATGCTATCGTACATCATAAATGTTTCCATTTGAATTACAAGACCACACATGGGCACTTCAATATACAGGGTTATGTTATTATTCTTACTCTTCACAGACACTTGTATTCCATTTTATATACGTTAATTCTGGTACGGTATGTATCACTCGATACAGAGACTAGATTGGTGCTTGGACGACCAGGGAATCGTGATTCATTCACCACTGGAGAAAATAAACTTTCCTCTTATACGAAGAGTCCAGAGAGGCTATGGGACCTACAAAGCCCCTTATCCAATGGGAACAATTACCGGGGCTCTTCCCCGGGAGCAAAGCGGCTGGCGCTAGGATCTGACTACTCATTATTATCTAGTGCTAAGACTATAAATGCTCGCTACGCCATAGGTCTTCATGGCTTCGTGATTATTTAATTAAATTATTAATTACAGGGGCAATTGTACCTTAACCTGTGCTTAATAATAATACCGGCACCGATAGCCGCGATGTCCAACCTGCTCTCCTTTCGGATGCCTGAACACCGGGATCCCAGATAGGCCCTGGAGCCCACCCAGCCTCCTGTACAATAGGTACCGGTTCTCTTTCACGGGGGTAAAGTGAACGGGGCTTGGAGTTCACCACCCATCCCATCTAGTGCCGAGGTTAAATAACAGTAGATCTATACCTCTACCACCGCCCACCCCCACTGGTCTTTCATGGTCTGTTATAGGGCGAAATTTACCTTTAATTTACCTGTACACACCGGTATCCCTTTTGAAATCCTGCTTGGGACAATGATGTGTTCAGTTTATATGCACGTGAAGACTGTAAAGATTTCATATGTTTTTAATCTGTAGGCATTTTGCGAGATTTCAGGCTTCCTCTGCAATTTAGTTACGGTCTTTGCTCTTCTGGGAAGTTATGCAGCCTTGATTGGTAGTTGGTTAACGACGTTTCCCGAAAAGTCGGTAAATATGTACCAACCTACGCTGCTGTAAACATTTTGTATTTTTTTAGATTGTAATGACCTTGTGAAGGCCTGTTCCCCCATGTGAGAAGCTTAACGCGTGTCTGAATAAGAAGCCCGATATACTGAAAACTCCAGCAAAAGCCAAGATTAATTCGGGCCACAGTGTCGGATAATAATGCAAGCAGTATGCTGAAATACTCGTGTGTCTAAAACGGAATAACTAGGGAACGTAAATATGATATAGCGATGTGTCCAAGGATAAAGGTGTTCGTTCCATCACAATAGTAATATTTTACTGAATCTTAAATCATAGTCTAACAAGTGAAGCTTCTCTGTTGTTTCAACGCTCTTGACTTCTAAATTATTTTAAGTGAAAGCTTTATACTATGCAGATGAATTCTAATATAAATAATGGGAAATTAACAAACGTTACGCTGAAGTTGTAATAGTGAAACACTTGTTCAAAAAACTTTGTTTTGTAAAAGCAATTGAACATGGTAAATATAATGATTATGTTGATGATGCTGGTAGTAATAATAATAATGGATAATACAAGGGAGACATTAGTTATCAACAGCGTTACAAATTTCGGACTTCTTCGACGTTACGACAAAGTGTGGTACCGTATGTGGACATGAACATTTCGGAGTAAAATAGTGCCTCTATAAGGAGACGGAAGCAGCAGGTTTCTCCGTAATATTGGTAATCACCTACAAGATTACACGGTGTTATAATTCAGAAAGCCGCATTACAAACGCATATTACATGCGTGAGTTTAAAACCATCCTTTAAAAATTACAGGCCACTTCAATAGGAACACAGAAAAAGGGTGTACGAGAATAAGGTGTTGAGGAAGATATCTGCGAAAAAGAAGGAGAAAGTAAAATGAGGATTAAATAAAGTGCATAATGAATAACTACGTTACTTGAACTCATTACCAAATATGATTCGGGTGATTAAATCAAGGAGAATGAGATGGGGGGGACATGTGGCACTCATGGAGTAGGAGAGGAATTCATGCAGGACTTTGGTGGGGAATTCTGAAGGAAGGAAAGCACGTGGAAAAACTAGGTGTAGATGGGAGGATAATAGAAAATAAATTTTAAAAACACAGGATAAAGGGGCGTGGACAGGATTTTTCTGTTTCTGGACAGGGAGATTGGCGTGCTACTGTGAACGTGGAAATGAAAATTCGGGTTCCATAAAATGCGGGGAATTTCTTGGCTAGCTAAGGAATTATTACGTTGTCAAGAAGTACTGTGTTCCATGCAGTTTGTCAGTTAGCCAGACAGACAGAGCCAGTCAGTCAGTCAGTAAAAACAGCCAGTCAGTCACTCAGTAGCTTGGTGATTGCTCACATTGAAATGTCATGGATGACGCTCCAAAGAATTAAGTTACCAGAATTGAGGCAACAGATACAATCTGTGCACAGTGACCCCTCCCCAGCTCCCTCAAGCTGTTACACTTCTCCCTCCAGGATACTGCTCTATGTTTCCCTCTATTTTTCTAGCCATTATGCTAACACGAATTTTGACAGCGATAAAATATTCTATCTACAAAAGCTTTCGGATAGGTTGTACAGTCCAAAGGTGCTACTGCAGCGACCATAAAAGGGAAGCCTTGAGCGCCGTCTTCCCCACCTCCGTAATACGTCTTTCAATGCCTCACAGTAGTTAGTTAACTTCATGTAGGGGGTTTTCTTGTTCGCCGGAGAAGTAATCATTTGTCGATATATCGATACTGGACCTGAGGTAATCGAGAAGAAAAACACGAGTAGTGAGTACTAAAACTTTAGAACTCAGTGTTTACTTACCACCTGAGTAACATAAAAAATGTGCACGTGCTGGACACAGAATTTCTATTTGACTTCGGAAGATTGTTATAATATACGGGCATTTGCGTAAACAGCATTAATATGCTGCCTTTTCCCTGAAGACGCACTGAAAATTTCTGGGAAGAGAATTCTTAAATATTATTTCTGTGAATGTTTGTCTTCAAAGTGTTAAAAGGCAAAACCCTACAACGAAGAAAGAGAAGTAATTCGCTGTTACAAGAGTTTGTCCAGAAGCATAAGCACCTTGTCCATGCCATGACAAGAGGGCGACACATGCTGTATTGAGCAAAACCGACAAGCTTACATAGCATGCAACTGAAACCACCCTGTACCTCCTAATCTCACGAGACTTTGGCATTAGGGAGGAGTTCCATATGAGATGCCCTATACAGGGCCGGGCCCCCCGGGGTACACCATAGGCGACTCACCCTCCCTCCTCGTGGAACTGTGTTCTTCGGTTACTCCCACCAGCCTGTCTGCTCTGATGGGCTTGGCTTGGACTCTTAGGTCGTTCTTTATCAGTGCCGGAAATCCAGCTGGCACTTGGTACTGCCACGGCGCGGCGGTTGTCTCTCACAGGGATTTTATATTGGGTGTGTCATCCGTCCACAGATACCCTCCCTTACACATGTTTAAGAATGTTATAGTAAATCTGTTTTCGACAACTGTCTCCATTACTCTCAAGAGTCCAGACTTGGTGTCTAAACAACTGCCGTGTTTAGATCTACCACCAGCAAAGCCCAAGAAGGAAGCAGATGATATAAAGCAACAATCTATAAAACAATCTTGCAAGACTTACGCTTTCGCAGCGTTCTTCTGAGACTTTTACTGTGTTATTGAGACTGATATCAGACGTTTCGCGACAGCGTGGTGGTCCTATTTCCAAGGGTTGTTGGGCATTCGACTACTAAAAGTGGGACCAGCACGCTGTCCCGAAACTTCGGATACCAATGACCAAGTGACGAGGCGCAATATTTCCAAGAGAACGGAGAAATCTACACTCTCACCTAACCATATCAGTAATGAGGTTATTGAAGGAAGTTTATCCTGGATCACTGCCCACATAAAATACTCTTCACTTAGGGCTGCTTAATATCTTGATTTCGTCTATCGCCTCATACTGAAAAAACTACACAAAGTTTCGCACACTGGATGTTCCCTCAATAAAATCTTCTCGGACTGGTAGCCGCGTCAAGTATTTCAAACACACAGACTCCCACTCCATCAGCAGGGTACTGATATGCATCTGTTCCCATCCTGATTTGGAAAGGTGGGCTAAGTGCCTACTGAGTTAGGTCCGACAGAAAGAGCTATTCTCGATCACTTGATAGCGTATGTCCCCACCCTTCTACTTGTGGACGGGAACAATCGTGTTTCTGAAATTATCTGTGGTTTTCTCTTAAATAAGGAAATATGTCCGAGAACAAAGTTATCCACAGTAAAATACACCACCATAACAACGCTTTGGAAGAATCTATTTAAAACAATATGGTGCACTCTTTACAGAAGTTAGAACAAATTAAAGAAGTGTCGACAGTGACAGAGAATTATGCTACATGATATTACAACCAAATTAAATTATCCGGTTATATCTAACGGAACTTTATCCGTTCTCAATCCGATCAGCGTCCCCGCAGAAGTTTCTAAGAGAGGGCTTCCTGACTTCGGAGGGCCTTCGGACCCCCTGTTAGCTATTTTCAATATTTGAAAAGCTTCAGTGAAAGACTTTCTCGTACTTATTCTACTATGTCACCATATTGTAATACCACCCTGAGGGTAAATGAGTCAAAATAAAAGAACTGCACTCTTCCGAAGCGGAGGTAAATATTACCAGTCGACATAAAACATTCCACACGACTTTAATATTTATTCAAGTAGCAATTCATCCTGTACAATTTATTATTCAAGTCTACTAATTATTCAAGTCTACCAAGTTCAAGTGAAATAATGAAACTGCTTCTGCAATAGGGTTACTTCGATTGATTAACTCACACCAACAAATGCACCAAAACAAGTTTTGTCATTAGTTTCTTTATTAAAAGATTACCCCAATACGCATTGCGGTACTTCTACATTGCCATCATCAGGGGGATCGTTGAAGTTTTTACTTAGACCAGTGTTTTTGAGTTCCATCAGAACATCAGAACTTCAACGATCCCCTGATGATGGCACTGTAGAAGTGCCGAAATGCGAATTGGAGTAATCTTTTAATAAAGAAATCAATGACAAAACTTGCTTTGGTGCATTTGTTGGTGTGAGTTAATCAATTGTACAAAAATGCACGGTGAATATATGTGAAATTCAGGGTTACTTCGAACTTCAAACAATCTTTTCAGTGCACGTGAATAGAACTTGAAACACAGTTATTTCTAGTCAGTTCCCTTACAGGTGCTGCTTTCAAGCTACTGGAATTCAAGTAACTTGCCTACTGCGAACGAGGTTTAACTGGTTTCCGTCTAGCCAGTAAAAGGTAAACACTGACTCAATCACCGCCAATTCAGACACCCAGCAACTGACGGTGACGGTGAATTTTGAGTAACCGCGATCAAGTCGCTCTTAAAATCGCTGCCAATCATGTATTTCTCATCTGTAATCCGAAATGAAATGGTCCAGTTAGTGATCAAAGTGATACTCTGAATAAAGTCTCACTATGTTACTTAAGCAAAAGGTACCAGTTTGCAATGATTAAGCTTCCGTATATTCATTTAATTTTACTGGTTGTATAAATAATATCCGGTTTTTCAATTAATGAGTTTCTATCCTTAAAGAACAGGGGTCCATGGGGAAAAATATGATAATAATATAATAGTACGAAATATGATAATAAAATAAGTCCTTCGTGGTTAAATGAATCTGTATATTTATATGAATTTCAGCTGATTATTAGACTGAAAGCAAACACCTTACCTTCATAGATAATTTTATTTATATTTATAAGTTACGTATCCTTTGCTTTTGACGGTTCAGTCTGTAAGACAGCCCAAAGAGAGGAAACGCACTGCAACGTAGTTCATTTTTATAAGAAGGCACATCCTTATATAGACTCGAAACTAGTAGAGTAAATGAGTGCGAGATTGATGAACCATTAATTTAGCGTGGCTGCCTACTGTTAACACAAAAGAGTAGCAGCTGGAATAACGCCACACAGAAGGCTATTGGCTGCTTGCTATTGCTTATAAAACAAGCTCAGAATCTCGCAAGCAACACCTTGTTCTCGGCTATAACAAATGAATGGATGACTGTAGTCAGAAAACTTTGTTTCCAAATGTGGCATGACACGAACAAGTCAGATTACATGGAAGTTAAGAACCTGTTGTGGAGGGTTCCTTTAGAACTATAACGAAGGATATTAAGTTCCTTGAGAATATTTTACGAAATGATGGCACAGCAGCTTACTAATTTCTGAGATTAGATTTCTGCAATCAGAAGCCATGTTTTTGGCTGATTTAGTCTATCTTGTGTTTGAAAGTTTGGTTACAGTGTTACCCCCATAAAGCAGTACAAATTTTCTAAAGGTGTATTCTGGTACTATTTGGTACACTTAGAGCAGCTACACTGTGATAATGACAACGTAAGCAAACAAGCAACCCTATCCCGAGCGAAGACCAGGCAAGCCTATACCTTCTCGATTAATAACAAGCGGAATCAGCGCTTTTCCCCTCGTCGGCTACCTACAATTTCATGTCGAAGAACATTAATTTTTCCATAACTTTGGTTAACCCTTTAAAGCCTAGCGCTTAGTTTATGTACCTTTAAGTTCAAAAATACGATTACAAAGTCTGCATTTTGTCCACACAGTGTATTTGTACATTCTGTAAATGAATATCTCTATTTTCCTCTTGTTCTTTGCATCCGTCTTTCTCTTATCTGTAGGTGAGTCAGGGAGAGCGATTATTAACAAATTGGTGTTTTGCAAAAGCAAATAAACATATAAATTTGAGTCAACGTGCTCAGTAACCTTCGAGCAAAGTCAAGTACAAAAGTGAAATGAAAGACAAAGAAGCAGATTAATTAAACCAGTCAAAAAGTAAATATAATGCGTTCCTGGTATAATAGTGATTAAAGCTGCAGCTGGGTTGTACGTTGTCTGTTACAGAAATGTGGGTTCTAATGTTACTAGGAACATAAGAATTTGAGTTTAGTATTGCTATTTTGTGTTAAGTGCGATTTTATAATTAACTTGATCCCATGTAGGTTGCACTATCTACTAAGAATTTGGAAAATATCTAACTTGTTGGAGTCGATTGAATATCGCCCTCGCGTTGGTAAAATTCTTGCTTCATATTTGGGAGTTCTCGCTTATTATCTCTGCCCGGAAAACAATTATCTTAACAAATACATGATGTGGTCCTTCTGATCTCCCCCAGTCTAATTCCGCAATGGTGCCTTAAACTGGGCCACAAGCTCTTCCTTTTACATGTTCAATTTATTATTTTAAGTCATGCCATTATTCGATGCTAAACGTTGATACATTAACAGGGCTTTTATTCATAGCATACACAGGGATGCAAGGTTTGAATTTCACTATCGTGCTAAGCTTCTTGTAGAGTGAGGTAGCTCAGTTACAACAGGAACTATGCTACAGGCTGCGGGCAGGGGAATTTGTGTTAGGTTTTCGACCGGGGAGTGGATTTTTCTCTTCGCCTCTGTGTCCTGACAGATTATGAGACCCATCATGCCAATGTGTTCCGGGAGCTCTTTCCTCAGGGATAAGCCTTCGGGGCGCCAAGGGATGAATATTTGTATAGATCGTATCTACAGGCCTGTGTAGGCGGGGAAAAAGCACAGGGTTGTAGAGTTGACTGTATTGCTAGTCGTCTACGGTTAATTTATTACGCTTCATACAGCTCCAGTAATACCACAAATTTCTTCATTTCATATCTGTACCGCGCAGTCGCTCTTCTAGTTACAATACTGCGTTCACATTCCGGAAGTTAAGAAGTTCAGGTCGTCTGCCTGTCCCTGTAACGGCTCAATTTCACACCCAAAAACAGACATGCCCTATTTCAGCCAAGACACAGATCAGACTTCTTACTTACCGGATATAATACGGACCACTACTACACCCATCCAGAGCCAAGGCAGCTCTTACCGTAGATTTCCAAGAGATTATGATTTAAAATATTTACTTGAAACTTGTGAAAGGGAATTTTATTCTGGAACGGAAGAAACTACATAAATGCCAAATTGCCAATTTTGTTTGTAATTGGCCTTGTTTTTCCAAATTTCATTCATATTTTGAACTCTGGTTTAACGATACCGGCAATGATTTGCAAGTATTAAGTTTTTGTTCCGTCGTTTGTCTTATTCTTCTTTGCCCCCTCCTTCTATTCTTTCTTCTCCATTTTTCTACTTCTACTTCCAACGCATTGTTCTCTTTCGTTTTATATTTAATTCTTACTCCATGGAGCAAGGTACATATTGCAAACCTAACAGTCGCTCATCTAATTAGGACATTTTCTGATTCTTATGGCTACCAAATATTCACATTTTTGTAAAAATTTACTCATAAGCTTTGAATTATTAACATGTTTAAAAGGCCTGATAATTGACTCTATCCTGTGTCACTGAATTACGTCCGATCCTAACATCATAGTCCCTTGAGATCCACATGATCTCCATCAATGAATACTTAGTTTTCCCAGTGTCGTTTCTTTCCGTTCCGAGTAGAGCACTAACCCCTCTACACGCTTTATTTGTGGCTTTCCACACACCTCAGATCATTTCTAACAGCATCCTCAGGTTTGTGTTAGCTGTATATAGAACGCAATATCGCGGTGTGTGTCACAGAACAGTCAAAACATTTCTGAATCTTCTTGTTCCCAATTAGTAATATATTACATCTATTGCCTGTTCCGTGTAGAAATTACTGCATCCTTTAAGGATGGGTTCATCTAAATTCGAATAATAAAAGCCAATCATATAATTATCAATTACGACTAACCGCTTGCGAGCAGTCTATTAGTGTGTAACCCTGTCAGTTGTCCGGCTGTGGTTGAATTAAGCGTTTAACCGAGCCTGATCTACTGACTCTATGTGTATCTCTCTTCAGTCACATTTTTTTTTTGATTAACTCTGAAACAGAATAGCATTAAAAGTACTGATCCAACGTAACGGCTCAGTTTACACTTCGGATTATATTTTCATACCACTTTTTATGCGTGGCTGAAAGTGACTGTGATAAATTATGAATTTGTGAAGGCAGTTCCTCGGGGTATGAAAGTTATATCAACTATTCACGGGCCGTTAAATAAAGCAACTCGTGCGCCACAAATTATATACTAAACATGCCATACGCATCTTGTATTACCTACGCGCACATGACCATTCTAACCTCACAGACGTCAGTTCAATGGCTTAAGTAGAACACTTTTTTTCTCCAAAGCGTCCAGTGTCCAGCTTTCTAACTTGGAAGGAAATTCTTTCCATTGCGTGGGGTATTAAAGTTGCCGAATCCATAAGCAAAGGTTTGATCACTACCTAAGCTGAAGTCTAGAGAGAATGGAGCTACACCTGTACAAATCCACAGAATAAGTCTTATGCACAGATACAAATATTATCCCTACTTACAATCAGTGTATTTTTCTTAGTATTTTTTCTTGTAGGATCACAGCCGAGCCAGTATCACGTGTCCAAGAACAATGTGCCACATGGAGTTAGTAACATACTTTGTTAGTTAATTCTTTGACGTACATGTTTATTGTTATGCGCCACCTCGTTCAGCATCAATAGAATCTTCATCTTTCCCTATATTTTACCATATTTATGTGCATATTATTTTACTTCAGAAACGTCAAACTTCTTCATCAACACCCAAAAACACAAGTCTTTATAACTTATGACAGCAGTACTTTGTTTAGGCACTAAAGGTCATTAAGCACATATTTGTTTCTTATCAGTCCTACATTCAACAGCTGTTACTTCCCTAAAAATAACTAAACCTTTGGTCTTCACGATGATGATGCACTCTATTCTCTACTCTTTTTTTCCAATGGCTCGACAGCCCCTTGGGGGCCTAGGCCGCCTCGTTTTTGGAGGCTTCACGATCACACACTTTTAGACACAGCACACTCGGTAGGACTCCTCTGGATGAGGGACCAGCTCGTCGCAGCTATTCTCTACTACCACTGTACAAAATTGTAATACTTAAATAACGCAATGATCAAAGTGCTTAGAAGTTCACTGCTAATGCTTGAACAACAGATGTGCCTTGCCACTTTTTGTTAACACCGTTAAGTACGGGGCGTTTATCGTGGGCTAAATTAAATTCATAAAGGACATTTAACGGCATACGGTTCCTTGGAAGTGACTCACGAGATTAAGTCAAATCTCTCAATCCGGGAATGAAGTACTGGAAACCCTTATTAGTCTATTTTCATTGCTCGTGCCATGGTATGTGACACAAATGGCATCGTAAATCCAACAGGGAAGTGCCAGCATGAGTACATAAAAGTGAGTACTCCTAACATAAATCAGCTAGAACATGATACCTATGTTTCTGCCCACACTCCGATATGTTCAGAACGTAAATCTCTTGTGGGGTTATAAAAATAGCTAATGTAAAACTATTTCTCTGATGTTTCAGGCTAAATAGGCAAAGTGGCGACTCCAGAGAAAATACCTTCGCCTCGCCCCTGCCACTGGGGAGGCCACCTGACCTGTGACCTGTCTTCCTCTCACCGCCAAGTCTGAAGGTTATAAAGAAACCAGATCTACATGCTCTAGTCTTCATGGAAATTAATTTTCATGTAATAAATGCCCGAAGATAGTAGTTTGCACCTAGTTCATTTCTTGTTTGTTATAAATAAACACAAGAAGGAGAATAGGATTTTTGCCTTGCATGACATGAGAAGCAAGTGAGTTTAAAAATCCGAAACATGAGTTTATAACCGTCGTTAAATAAGCTGTAAATAAACACAAGAGCAGAGGAAATAGGCCATTAAAAGCAATGTTTTGATGTGTCTGGAAAGTTACTGCAAGTTCTGAGCTGCTAAACTGACCAACTAACGTGCGTTATATTCTTAATGCTCTCTTATATTCAGTTATTAGCCTATGAACATGCAGTGATTAAATCTTTCTAACAAACCTATGACTCCATTAATTCATAGATAGTCCAAACATCCTAGTCGCTAATTAGATTGCTCTGCCGTCAGGACAGCTTACGGATCGAAGTTCACTATTCTTGGTTTCACCCACTGATGTAATTTGGGAAGGTACGTATTTGGCACTTCGCGCATTGACCCGCAACTGGCTCTATGAGCACTGAATGTTCTCGAAAGCAAACACTTGATGTGTCTGTGTTTTTCGTTCCGTGATGAAATTTCAGGCGATTATTATTATCGTCCTCATCATCATCTTTTATCAACCCCATCAAGCAGGTTCTTTGAGAGGCTAACAGTCATTCCACCGTTTAAGAACCGCATCCAGCTCTTATGAAAACCGACGTTTTATTACGGTATTCAACAGAGTCCAACACTGAACTATATCCTGCGCCAAATAAATCAAGTATGTCACACGCTCTCTTTATTTAAGATGAATATTACATGAGGTTTCAAATTTCACAGATATTGAATTGGGAAATAAGCTCTAGACTCTTTAAATATTCTATAAATAAACTTTGTCTTCCAATGTGTTATCACTAGAAGTACAGATTTAATAGTCAGAGAATACAGCAGTAACTGCTTGATAAAAGAATAGTGATTAACAGCTGAGAATAACAGTGAAGGTGACACATCTCATAGTAATCAAACTGAGACCTTCTTGGTACAAGCACAGCTGTGGAGTGACGCACAGGATCTGCTGAAGGGAGATTCAACTAGGCGATTCCTCATAATGAATTTTTCAATGCAAGTAAAACTACCGGGCAAATTAGTTATAATCTTCCGCACCCTCAGCTGCGAATTTAATACGTTAAATCATGGTACTTGCAGGACACATAATTTGGCTTGTAATTTAAAATCCTGGCCTTGGAATTGCGTTATTTTTGTCTCATTCATGACATTTTCAAAGTTATTATACGGTATTCTGAGGTGTGATCCCTTCTCACTTGGTAGATTTGTCTCACCATACACACAGGCTTGCTGATTCCATTTTTAAATCACGAGGTTGCTTCAATTTTTCTACAATCACGTTTAATCTCCAATCGCAAAAGACACAATAGTGCAATGTTGCATATTCCGTGTATTCATATTTCAAATATTCATAAATGATCAAGAAGATACACCGTATCAGGTAAAATACACCTTGATCTTTATTGTACATACTTCCGTTCGTTTCGATATTTAAAGAAACAACAGGGAGTTTTACAAGTTCCTGCGGAGCGATATATGTTGGAGTTTTTGTAATATAGACTACTAGGTATAATTTACCTGATAAGGCATATTGTGTTAGTCATTTATAAACATCAGACAAAATACTGTCTAAAAATTTCTGGTGCACGACGAAATAGTATATTGTGTTGCCTTCTTCCTGTCCCTAACGCAAAAATGCAACCCACAGATCGCTTTATTACAATTCAAAAATATTGAGCATCTCGAGACCTGTAATCGGGAGATATCCAGTTCATCCTAGATCGGGTTACTGACTTTCTCCTTTCTCTCTCATTTCAATCCCCGCGAGTTTAAGGGAGGTGCCTTAAAATACACCAAGACTGTCTCCAAAACACTTTCCTTCTCATCACTAATTAACATCAGTTTCCTCCAAAATGTTTAACTTATGTACCAAATCTCAGGGCGTCCCCTCCGAGAAGATAGCCTATTGCTATGTTAGCGTATAAATTTAGTCTTCATTTCAACTTAACTGATCTCATTTCCTAATAAACTAGATCTATGATCTAAATAGCATTCAGACTAAAAATTACGTGCTTATCATTTAAAGCATTGAACCTTGTATGAATATTAGTTACGTTAGTCTCATATTAGCACTGTGATACTTTTAAGAAAACAAGGCCCAGTTAGTCTACTTTAGTTAAAACATAAATTAATGGGTGCATAGGACCATTTCCATTCTCAACAATAATATTAAATTGTGTAGCAGGCCTGTCTCTGCTCACAACAGGATGATTGACCGATGTAGTATGCATGTGTTAACAACAGAAAGATAGGTGTAGCAACAAAGCTCGTCTTCAGAGCGTGAATATTAACCAATGCAGAAGGTCTATTCCTTTTCAATATTAACCGGAGTAACAGATTTATTCCTACTCAAAGTTGTAAGATTGCCGGAAGTAGCATCACTGTTTCAGTTCACACGAAGAAAATTAATCTTTGTAATAAACGAGTTTCTCTATAAAATAGGCCTGGGTTCCACAACCGAAAAATTAACCGTTGCATTAGACTTCTTTCTGTTCACATCTAAGTTTTTCTGCGTGATGCAAGTTTGGAAATTTTCAGGTAAGGCCCTTCTTTGATCCCACGAAGGATCAGTGCTCTGATCTTCGGCACATACGTCATACGGGGCGTTAATAAGTTTTCACCTTTTGTATTTGGAGAGAGGAGTCACACAACATGTCGTCGTTTGATGAGAAATGTTCGCCCACGATTGGGATGAAAATGACGACACAACATAGGCGTAACCGAAACACGTTAAACACGACATAACAAGAAAAGAAACATGGGGCATTGACATGGAGTTCAGTGACAGAGGACAGAAGATTTGCGGCTTAAATTTTGGACAATGTTTTCAGCTAATTTCGGGGCTCCTACAAACTAATAGCTCATCCTCAAGGAACTTGGGATGTAATGTAGCTCGGTTTATGCAGGTGACAGTGACTTCCTACGTTTTTCTGCAAGGATAAAGACTTCATTTTTACACATGTAGCTGACAAGTTAGGAAAGCTATGCATATCCTACCCAATCTAGCACTGTCACTGCCATTTTTTGTATATTTTAAATTCCTTAATGCTGATTTGAACATCCCCTGAAAGTGTTGTAAAACAGGCGGGAAGGACGAAGGTTGACACAATCAGTCCTGGCTTCAACAGTATAGAATCAAAATAAAAAATTAATTATTTTTAATTATCTCGAAAAAATTATAGTTTACAGAAAATGAAATTGGAGATGCGGGCACATGCTTTAGTTCCCTCTACAAAAGTGTTTCCGAACTTAATTTCGCAGCAAAATCCCTCCGCAATTAAAAATTTTGGGAGAAGCCCCTAATAAAATTCTTATAATTTGATGCCACCAGACTCCATAACGTTTGATGTCTAAAGGCTTAAATATAAACTAAAATTTAAATAATGTTTTGTATTAATACAATAATTAATATTCACCCTACGACAAGGGTTCACAAATCTCGGTCTCCAAGTCGCCCGGGCGACTACATTTTATACGGTGGCGCCTGTTATTTGTTGTCCTCGGTTTGAAACTTGCGTCATGTCAGCCTCATGGCACAGAAAATTTAGGTGGCGCCTAGATGTTTGGAAGGTTTTACACTCCTGTTCTACTGCCGAAAAGTATATAGAGGATTATGCTAAGATTCACCTTCAAATATCTACTGTAAGCCCACACGGAGAGAGCAACTTTTATCGCCCGACTGCTCGTCCTACAGCCGGCGACCTCTTTGCTGCATAAAGAACTATGATGCTACCCGCTCCGCAGTGCTCAGTTTGTAAATTTTCAGCCCACTATACATTTCAGTCTCATGCAAAGAAAGTCAGGTCGACAGGACATACGTTATATTTCACAATTAAACCACTAAAACTGCTAAGACAGATGTAGAAAAATATTAATTTCGCCAGATTAAGACATAAATTTAACAGGATGAAACTGAAAGAGTAATTTATATGTTTACAACACAATCTACCCTGAGTCACTTTTCTGAGTAAGGCTTAGAGGATCGAGCAGTTTTGTACACAGATACTACTAATCGTCCTTTCACCAGTCGACACTTGTAAATGCATTCTCACGGTCCGAATACAGAATTCGGCTGCTGTTACTCTACCTAATTTTTCTAAGTCGCCACTTAGCTATAACACTGATAGGTAAAATAATATTTCATCATAGAATATGAAAATTTTATAACCGTTTGTCAGTGGATAGCGGATACATAGAACACCTTATGATTGTAGTTCACATTTCAGATTTACGTCTACAAGCTTCAGCAGCGACAGAAACCAATAAAATTTTCTCCGGCTGACAGCAGCTAGACCACCTGAGGCGGCCGTCAGTCCGAGAAGGTTTTATTGACTACATATGTTAGAGTCTAAGTGTGTTTAGATTTCTCCTAATTTTGGTTAAGGAGCATCTGCAACCGTATAAGATCAGACGAATACTCCTCTACTTATTTTTAAAATATTCATCCCGACGCATTTATTTTCAAAGTCTCTTTTTCCTTCGCTGTTAAACAATCAGGATCAGACGGGTGGGACGCGTGGCACATATGGGAGAGCAAAGCAATGCTTGCAGGGTTTTGGTGGAGAAATCTGAAGGAAAGAGATCACTTGGAAGATTTAAGTTTAGATGGGAGGATAATATTATACTGTATCTTAAGGAAATAGAATGGGAGGGAGTTGACTGGAATAATTTGGCTCACAATGGGGGAAAATTTACCAGCTGTTGGGAATACGATAAAGATCTTTTCTTTTCCTGTTTCCTTTCCCAATGAGGACCCCTCTGTATGTGGTTAGTTGATTTTTAAATATTCTTTGCTTTGTATATATCACAGACTGCATTACACTTATTGTCTTGGATGATTCATAGACTATATTAAAGAAGCGTGTAAACTGAAGCTTGTTAAATTGTTGAAAATAAATTCATATATCTATAGTTAATTTACAAATGCGATGATTCGGTTTAAGATACACTGAGGGTTTTTAAGAATAGAGGGCTGAGTGTAATATTTGGAACGTAAATGAGAATACAAAAAATGCACACGTCGAAAGACCTTCATAAATGTACTAGATATTTTTGATACGATAACATCAACGAAGATGATAAATATGGAGGATGGGGGAATGCATAAAAATTGTGTTAAAAATCAAGAGGGATAGATATTTGGGATATCTAGGCGGAAGTGGAAGAATAACGTCGTTAAAATAGACCTTTAAGAAACAATGTGTGTGTGTGTGTGTGTACTGTATGCATTTAGCTCAGACTAGGGATTCAGTGGTGAGCTGTTGTGAACACGGTAATGAAATTAAGAGTAGTAAAATTCGAGAATCTTTTGACTAGCTGTGAAACAATTAGCGTCTCACAGAGACGTCTGTTCCATATAATCATATAGGACATACAACCAGTTAGACATACAACAACACGAACCTATCAATATTTCCCTTATCAGGAGTGTCCGTTTATGCCGTATTATTTCCGAGTTATTACGTATTACCGGACTCAAGTTTAGCTCAATTAGCCTTGTTTATCAGGAGGCCACCCAGAGACAAGAAGTTACTAAAAGATAGTTTTCGTCCTTGATCAAATCGAGAATGGAGGCTAAACAGATTCTCCTTTTGCGCTGCAGCTGGCTAGGCGTGGTTGCCTGGTATCACAATGGAACTACTTCACGATATGCACTGGGTCACAGCAATGCACGATCATTTCGTCGATCTTGATTCAGGAGACGTGATACGAATCTGTGATTCATCTATTTGCGTTGTTTTAATTTTACGCTCCAACGTTCGGATTGTTCAAAGCTTACCTAATATTGACTTACAGTGTTTTCTGATGCCGTTGTTAGGAAAATGAAATCAATGTAGGTAGGATGAGTGGTATCTGTAGCATTCATGGGAAACAAGAATTACTTACAAAGAATTTTGTCGGAAAACCTGAAAAGAAGGTAACACGTGGTAAGCCTATGCGTGGTTCGGAGAACAATATTTCAGTGAATTATATGAATTGCTCTGAGAGGGTGTCTACTAGGTTCACCTGGCTCTGGATAGGGTCAATCCCGGGCTCTTCTGAACAAGGTTTCAGACGGTCAGTTTTCACGGAAGGTAAGGACTTCTTTCAGTAGATGTGCAACTGAAAGTTTCTGAAAAAGTGTCTGTTCCATAGAGTTACTTTGTTGGTCGTGTTTATTATAATACTATTTCAACTGCTAAAGTTATGTACTGCCGAATGTGATAGCTGCAACGATTAGTCGGGCGCGGTGAGTTCGTGACGTAGTTATGCTATAGGTAACAACGAAAATCATAAAATGGCCGGTTTCAGTAAGATCACAAGTGTTCTTCTGGAATAAGAACCCTGATATTTAAAGCTTTATCAACAGTCTGAGCAACATTACTTTCTTAGTTCCAGTGAAGATTGGTGAAGGGTCGGTTTACTTAAAATACCAGCTGTTTGTACAGAGTCTTCTTGGAACTTGTTCACTTGATACAAAGATTCCTCCCTTTTATGGGACTTGAAGTTTCTACACTGTGTTCACAAAAGTCTTAATTTGAATCAAACCTAAATCCAGTAGATACATCCTTACATCGTCTGTCTACTTCGACAACAAACGTTAGCACTGTGGCAGTATCGGGAAATACACTATATGATTCAAATACAATCCCGGAGTCGGTTTTCCTTGCGGAAGTTTCTCCTGTTTCCTGCCACAACAGGAAGGTTTCGGGATATACCGTGGCATGTCCTGTTGTTATGGAGGAGGGGGATATTTTATTTTTTAATGTCAGCATAAAAGTGACACAGAGCAATTCCTAATGTATTTTCAGTGAAAAGAAAACATTTATTCTGTAAGACTCATTGAATAAACCTGACCAATATCAACAATGTGGGGGTATGTGTTACAATATACTATATTACACTACACCAAATAAACTATGACTTAGTGTCTTAGACTAGGTTCATCCAACGAGCCTCATAAGACATAACTAACGCCTAGACGTTACTATGTTCTATGTGTATCCATGAAGTGACCAATATTCATAAAATTCCTCACAATCAAGGCTTTCAAAATGCCATTCACATTTCAGGAAATTTTCCGTTTTTCGTGGAATCGCATGCTTTACAAGAACACTTCTTTGTGCTGTACCTTAGCGAGTTGACTCCAGGCTACACACTTTATCTTTAAGATTTATTAGAAAACTATTTTCAAATCTAATAATAGATCCCCAACTAATACTAGAACTGCAAATTTTAAACTGGAATTTTGTATCGTTGTCTCATTTCTACCAAGCGTGCTAGGTGTCTTTCCCAAGTCAAGTTCTTTCCTTGATAAGCCTGACATTTGGCAAAGACTACTATTTATGGATATCATTATGCAATTTTTATCAGCCTCCTGTTAATTTCCCTGTCTTCGGTACAGCATCATTTACTCAAACACCCTTAATCTACCTTTAACTTCGACTATCACGGTTTTGCAGCACAGTTATTCAATGGTGCTCCAGCTCTGCCACCTACACTAAAGTCAGCAAAAGCCAAAACCCTAAATTACACACTATATCGCTCATGAAACAGCAATTTGTCGTAACCCACACAATTCGTAGGATTGAGATTCCCGCATTGCTAAACAGTTTGGTTAAAAACACACCGTCTGTCAAAACGTTGTGTCCTCATAAAACTTGTTTCTCCTTATATTTTCGTAAAAGCACAAAATGCTTCAGTGTTCGTCCATTAAGGACCTGTCACGTTTTGTCTCTCTCTCCCGTAAAATTGTTTATTGGTGGGTTAAGAAAAATTGCTGTTTCATGAGCGATATACAGGCTGCGAATATCTAAGGACGATTGCCCTCTCTCTGTATTCTTCCCTTTATATGCGGTATCAAGGTCCATATACACAAAACATTTCAAATTATAGATCTGTATATTTTAATTTTCATGTTTATAGACAGGAGACGGGAAGACAGAAGTACAAGTAGTGCAATGCATAGCATATTCTAACTCATTGCTAACATGTTCTCACGGAAGTAGCTAAAACTTGCTAAGACTCTGGACTATATAACGGCAGTTACACCCGTTATTAGCCTGAAAGTAGACTATATCTCTGATCTATAAATCAATAAACAATGTGACTATAAAACCATTACCTACGCCTTTCGAGTGTGGGAGAGGCGGTGTCCCCCTGATTCTCGGCCAACGCGCTCGATCAAAAAGGTGATAGTCGAAGTCGGCGCCTCCAATAGGATGCGGGCGTCCCTCGAGAGGTACCATAAATGTCACCACTTGCAACACGAGAATAACTGGTATCTGCCAGTGACGTCACGCCAGCAGTGTTCCAAAGTACAAAAACGTAGATAAATGTAAATTGATAATTTTAAAAATAAAAGAAGATAAAATGTGTCTGTGATTAGTTAAACAGCACGCCATGAAGACTTATGGAAGAGTGTGAGTACGGTTACGCGACATTTTAACTTTGACCCTAGTTAGAGGATAGCAAAGAGACTCAAATTCTAACAAATTCAAAGAGTAAAAAAACCCCGGCAAAATCCTCAGTATCTGCATGGTCCCAAGTGCCGTTCTGGACTCTGTAGTGGCAAATAAATTCCTCATTTCTAACCAGAAATGAACCCAGAACGTCTTTTCAGTAGAAGTAACCGAATTTACGTTTTTTTTTTTTTTGCACAGAAAAGCTAAAGGTCTTCATTCAAAGTGTTTATTATTTTTTTCCGACATCATTAAAATGAAAGCTGCTCGACAATTTCCCGTACATTTCCCCAGTATCAAATGTTATGAAGCTGTATTCAAAGGTTCCAACGGCGTGATAAGCTTACAGACGGAAACCCTCCTCAGAAAACAGAAGGTGCCTAAAATGCTCACGACCGAGAAATTCAATATACTTTCAAGTTCATCATTCACGACTTCCATAAGCATTACACACTATGTCTGCACATATGAACTTGTCACTTATAAAGAAGCCGAGAACCGACTACTCGGTACACTACTTCATTAAGTTTTTACCATGAACTCCCGAAATGAGCCTGTGTTTTCAACTAGGGGGAAGACACTGGTGAGGATTTGGATAAACAGCAGCAATGAAACCGCGATCCTACCATGACATCAGCCTAAACACCCTACGATATTCAACCCTTTATACAGCAGTGATAAATATGCATATACCGCTTGTTTTGATGGTAAATGCCTGTGGGTTTCATTTTGCTTTCACAATAAACAGTACTATTTCTCCCCACATGAACCGACTTGTCACTGCAATGGAGATGATGTGCTCTTTCTCAGGAAAGAACCATCATCTTCGTCATGTGAAAGCTAGGACTACGTGGTTGCTGGTGTCGCTTTCAGCACTAAATAACATTCAAATTAAAACGAATAACTGAAATTCCACTAACTTGTGACAACCAGTTTTGTTGTTTGATGTCCCTGACCCAGTAAAATTACAAAGCTCTCGTAGTTGGGAGGATTATTCGAGCTCTGCACGCCGCTTATCTAGATACACCTATGTAATTACATTCTATCTGCAATCAAAGACGTTGTGTTGACGCTGACGGCCTTCATTGTGATGTTGGCTTGTCAGGACGGCTCCCGTGTTACTAGCAGCCCCAAAGTTTGTACCGCGAAGTAGGAAACTAGTTAAAAACAGGGCACCTATTATTCTTACAGTTGTGAGCTTACAACGGTAAAGACTGGTTCAGGTGGGAGAAACAAGAAGCAAGAAAAAGGTGCTGGGCGGATCTTTCGGAAAGCAGCGTTTTGAAAATGAAGGAAGAGCTGAGGGGATATCATCAGAGGTAATTCGCCTACGTAGTAGAATAGTGTACTGAGCTTCCTCAGAACCATGTCAAATGATGAGCTTCGATTTACGTTTGTAAATTTCCAATTAATTTCGAGGATTATGTTCTTTCTCGAAGAGCTAATATTCACTGAGCTACCTTTCATAAAAGACAAATTTCATAACCGTCTTCATGCAGGACCGCCACTTATTCTGAGCCAGATGAATCCAGTCCTTTTTCATTACTTGAAGATGCATTTTATTATCTTTCTCTCTAAGTATGGATTTTCCAAATGGTTTTTCTCTCGAAGTTTTCCACTAAAACTCTACGTTGGTTTTCGTCTCTAAGCCTGTAGTAACAAATAATAAATTAACCTTATATTTGTAAAGGAAACAAAATTTAGGAAGATATCTAAAGGCATGCTTGTTTCAGGTGTAGGCCTAAATACTGGGAAATTTACATGACAGAACATGATGGTGAGATTATTTATTTGTGGTTTATTTAAAGACACTGTCGGTATGCCAGAGTATACAGCTTTCAATCGTAGTATGACTGGTAAATGCTTAACTAAATACCATACGAAAGACGCCTGTCTTAGCCTAGTGTGACAAAAACTCACTGGAACTGAACAAAGTCACAAAAAACAAATTCAGAATAAAGGTCACACACGCGCCGAGGTTTTAACCGGGGACCTCCTAAACACAAAGCAGGTGTGCTAAAGACGTGGCCTCAATGCACGGCTTAGTGATGAATACAAGACAATAAAATAAATTATTGCAGACGCATCCTAATTTATCACACTTCACAAATAATGTAAGTACATTATTCAAGGCCCGGCATCATGATTTAAACACCGGGTCGGAAAGACAAATGTGAGACTACCAAACTCCAAAGTATACTAAAGACTAAAGAATCCTCGTTTTAAACGAGCAGTTTCTTATTGGCTGTAATAAATGTTTTCAGTGTAATTTCGGTAATCTAGCTTGCTCTTCACTTTCTGAAAAATTTTACTCTTTATTTTACATTTTATTCAGAACTCTTCTCCTAATGAAGAAACAAGAGACTGGTGAAAATTTCATAAGCTATTTAGAGCTTCATAATTTGCAGCTGTATAAAATAGTATTACAACAATAAAATCGAGGAGGGTCACATTTGTGGAGCAAGTAGTAAGCATGGGAGAGATAAAAAATGATATTTAGTCGAAAACCCTGAAGGAAAGAGGCCTATTATTAGAGATAGGCACAAATGAGAAGACAATATTGAACTAGATCTTAAATGAATAGAAAGAGAGAATGTTCACTTGATTCATGTGGAACGGGACAGTGACCATTGGTGGCTTCCATATAAGGTCCGCAATTTCTTGACATGCTAAGTGGCAATTTACATGTCGAGTGACTTCAGAGGGTTTCACATCTCCACGTGTAGGTACAAGACATCTGTGGATAGAGTGGTGATGGCATTTTCAAAATTAATTGAATGTCTCACTTTTATTTCCTTTTCTTTCTTGCATCACAATCGAGATTGTATAACGTAGATTACGATAATAGAAAGACAATCTACGCTTCTTCCTCTTTCATATAAACCCCCACCCTTCTCTCTTATGACACCCTATGACAAAAGACACCACCCATGGGCGTAGAAAATATATGATAGCCCACATATCGTGTGGGTGCATGGATATGTACGGTGGAGTGTGTCTTGTAGTATGGATCATGTGTAGTTCATGAATTAATGCAATACTTCAGGCATTAAACATTCAGCACACCTTTTGAATGAACAGCTCTCATAAAATATTTAATTAATTGAATTATTCATGGTTAAAATATTTTACCCAAGTCTGTTCATCCTTAGTAATTAACTTCCTTATCTACGGCATCAGGCGTAACAGCGTAGTCGATCCAGTGACCAGACTACAGCTGGACGTCAGAGAAACTTTTTTCAATTTCCGGCAGCAGCAAGAGTTTTATCGCTTCTCAGAAGGGCCCAGACCGGCGCTGGGACACTCCCAGACTACCAGTCAATTAATGCCGGAGCTGACGTCTCAGAGGTAAAGCTGCCGGGGGCTTGAAGCTAACCACTAACCACTCTAATGTCTAGCAAATAATTGGTGGCGCCACACCTGCACTTCCCCCTCTACTTTTGTGGCGTAAACACGGACGCTTTTACGTTGTTAAACTATGGTTTATTCAACGAGGCTGTCAGCATCCCAAACTCTATAGCACGAAGGGGTAATATAACTAATGACTAATGAATCGGAAGTGAAGTAGAAGGAAGCAGTCCGGAACTATATGATGTATTATCTCGACATGTGCTTGGAGGGACGACCAAACCTGAAACACATCTTCAGTAAAGACAACCGTTCGCCGGGACCTCCTGAATATGACGTAACATTGCTGCCCACTAGACATCAGCTTGAGGTTTGACTGGGAGAACAGCGTCTTTACAAAACAGCTGGTGTCATACAGCACAACACATAACTACTAACTAACTAACTAACTAACTGCATGGAGCAGATTCCTTCTTGAGAAGCTATTCTTTCCGTAACTGTTCAACAACTTCCGCATTTTACGGAACCCGAAAGCTCATTACCACGTCCCTAAGATCCCGCCACTTTTCCCTATTCCAGGGCGGATCAATCCACTCCCCGCACCTCAAAAAACCCTGTACGCACCTCTCCTCTCCGCCATACGTGCCATATGCCCCGCCCACATCACTTCTTGATTTTATAACAGGAATAATATTCGAGGTGGTGTACAGATCACGAAGCTCCTCATTAACAACACATAAGGATACACTGATTAAGTCAGAAATTTTCCCGTACCGCTTTGAACGTCAGACTTGGTATTTTCCACTACCGGACATAGCTGTTCCTGTTTCAGTAAGCCTACGCACTGACAAGTGGTAGATTATTACTTAACGACCGGCATTTGACATTTGAGGTGAAGAACAATGTTATCGGATCACCTCGCAGAATGCTAATTAATTTATCGTGAGTGAGACAATGCTCTCTTCAAGAACGCTGAACACATCGTTACTAAACACAGCCGTAGACCACAATACAGTGATCAACAAACAGTGTGCCCTCGAAAACCAAAGCGGAACGAACTACGTAGCAATCATCTTCGTTCAGTGACATTTTCAAAAGGTGGGTCATTTTATCACACCGAATGCAGCAATAAATCCTTTTGTATCTGTCTTCACTCTTTCACTCATTAACGCCAAAAAGCAGAGTTATTCTTGAAGAGCTAGCAGTCGCTTAGTAGCTCAAGAAATTCCTCGTCATGTTTACTGTCCGGAGGTTCTTTACCGTGCCGCCACGGCCACAAAACCGAAGTTCTATACAAAGTTACGTAATGTGCTGATTTTTGTTTACGATCAGGACTGCTGGATCCTCAGCCACACTCCTAACTGGAAAGTCGTCCATCGCTGGCCGCCCATGACTGCTCATTCCACAACATTAGGAGACGTAACGCTGTGGTCACACGGTACCCATTTCGTGTCGCTTCGACGCCCTTCCTCTACCCTGCTTTCTGCTATATATATCGCTTTTTTTGTCTTCTTTCTCGTCGCCTAGTTTTTTTATTTCCAGTCGTCGTTTATTAGCCATTCTCCTGTTCACGTACTCTTTTATTTATTTACTTATTTATTTACAATCTGTTTAACGACGCTCGCAGTAGCTCAGATTGTATAGTTCCTAATTGTGAAATGATTACTGAATATCATGAACATATTGGAATGAATATGAAAGTTGCAGTGGTCTAATTTGAGGCACTATATCGGTAATTGCTTATAGACTGAAAAAAAAGGCAGCAGAAATCTCAGTCAGAGAGTCGGTCTTCAGACCCAAAAACTCTGAAATTACTCCTATTAGCACTCTTATGCAACCCATGCCCATACCACTGTGTTCTTAATTTCACTAAATTTTCACACATGCTTCCACCTTCAGAACTTAATTAATGTCCTGGTCTTCACTTGTGAGTCCGTCTTATTCGTTGCTAGTTCCTGCAATCTGCTTTCAGTTGTTCACATGTCGTTACACAAGTCACGAAACAACAGGATTTCAGCTCCTGTTTCCAGTTCTACCAAATGTGACAATGTGGTGGATGTAAATCGGTTCTGAGAAATTATTATCAGATGGAACTTGGAACAGCGGTTGCGTCACAGACTCCTCTAACTGCACTCCAGTCATGAATCACTGTCAAATACCAGACTCATATACGAGTATTCAAGTCCTACAAGCTACTACCTTATGACGTAGACCTATACAAGAATCCCTTCGTCCTTGCGGATGCCGTCATGGTTTTGAGCTAATATCCGGGACAAGAATTTGCGGCAGAAAAGGCGGGGGATTTGCACCTGTGATGAAGCAAACAATAGTGATCTCGGCTGCCTGCTGGAGGAAGGGAGAAATAAAGTGAGTGCAGGAGTATGCAAACGTAGTGGCTCAAATTATGCTAAACATGTTGGCTCAAAATATGCAAAACGTTTTTGCTCAAAATAACCGCTGATAATTAATTAACCCTTCAAGGCACATTGCCACCTATAACGGCTTTTTTTTGCAGTTTACAAAGCTTGTTTGCGGCTTTTTTATAAACAGAATTTAATAAAAAAAATACAAAACATATTAGATGAAATTAAAAAATCATACTTTCACAATATAATCATGAACCATATCAAATTACAATAAAATCTGTAGGGCGCTTGAAGTAACACATGCGAAAAATCGTTTATAGCCTAATGTAAGTTCCTTAGTCGGGAAATATGTCTAAAGACGAGAAGGATCTGCTAACGTTATACACAAACCGTCTTACATCGAACTGCTCCCACATTTGGTTAATGGTACTTGATAAACATGAAAATGTTAACTTGTACCATACGTGTGCTCTGAAGTGTGTGTTTATGGTTTGACATGGCTGAAATTCAGAATTCGCCGATGACTTTAATTAAGTTCCTCCATGCCAAGTTTAAAACGATCGGCAATGTTCGTAAAACCTCTCGTTGGCGTAACGTTTATGCCTCCTCAGCTATCCTAACAGCCTGATATCATATCACTCGACGACAGATCTTCTATGGTGATTTAATTTCGCTGGAAACATTAAAATGTACTTAGGTTTTCATGTAAAAAACACCGATTTTTTTGCTCGATTTTAACCAAATTTAAAATTTCTCGACGGATTTTCATAAAAGTCCCCAATATAAAATTTCACGGAAATCCGTCCAGTGGCAGCCGCGCTGATACATGTAGACAAACGAACGGACGTGAGAAAGCTAACTTAAACAGTATGAGATTCGAGATTCTCACGGCAACGAGGGATAAGTTTACGGTCTTCTAAAATGTGACAACGTGTAACTCGGTACATAAGCGACAATATTTCAGAGGAAACTCCCTACTTAAGATGGAGGAAGCATGTTCCACGGAAATGACCATCCCTATGTGGTAAATTAACTTCGACATATTCCAGTAGGCCATTTTTGTAACGATACGCAGTTGCTGTCAGTTTAATATTTAGATGACCCTAGAAACTTCTGCTCATTAACGGAAATAATAATAATAAATAAATAATTTTCCAGTGGATCACACTCAGACACACCACACTCGGTAGGACTCCTCTGGACGAGTGATCAACCCTACGTAGAGACCTCTACCTGACAATACACAACACTCACATGTGACAGACATCCATAACCGAGGCGGGATTCGAACCCACAATCCCAGCTAGCGAGCGGCCGCAGACCCAAGCCTTTGACCGCACGGCTACTGGGATCGGCAATAATAATAAGTAATCTACTATATATCAGTCTAACTCCATGCACCAGTGTCCATCTTCTGAACCCACTAGTCCTTCAGCTAGACAAAAATTCTCGTCATTGTATGAAGCCGACATGCTTATTACCGCATTCGTAAGGTGTTCCCTACGTTCCTTGCCTCAGATAAACAAAGCCGGTCTGCGTACTCACAACACAATTATCCAATATCTATTCTAATATTATCCTCCCATATGCGCCTACGTCTTCCAAGAGATATTTTCCATTAATTAATCGACATAAGGAAAATTCGAAGCAAAAATAATTGAAATATTCTACTGTTTATTATAAACATTTTCCATACTTCATCACATAGTAATGTATAGCAGTATTTTTCTGTCTATTATAACAAGTCCAGCTTTGAAATATTTAATTGAAAGAACATACATAAACATTTCAATAACCAGTTTTCCTTCAACGGTAACATTTCTTTTTTTACTGCGGAGATTAATAACGTAAGAGCAAATAAAAACTTGCTGTCTGCTCTTTTCATAAACAGCTGTCTTTATTTTTACTGTCACAAATTTAAAATACTATATGTTAACATTCTTGCTTCAGTTTCAGATGAGTTCTTTATTTACAAAACACATGCCAGTTTGCACGTAACAACCCTTAAACTACCCCTTAAATAGGCAGTGCGGTACACTGTAACTTCCACTGAGTGCGCTCGCGAAGGTTGTGTTCAAAGACAAATGTGTGCAGTTCAACTTTCCTTCAAGCTACTGAGTGGAGGGACTTACACTGATAAGAATGTCACATTTAGCAATTAGAGTGATGCAGCCGTTGGAACAGATTGGTACGCCAAGAAAATGCTTAACGCTCAGGCGAATGTGATATGAAATGAGATCTTTAGGCTCAAGAAGTCCAAGTGCCTGAACCTGAAAACGAAGGTTCAAAAACAAATCGTTTACTATGCCGTCGAACACAACTAACTTCTTGTTTAAAAACAGCTACACGCTTCGGTCGTTTACGACCATCATCGGGCCATCAACACAATATTTTAAATTAAGGTAAAAATGCAATATATTATATCCACAATATGATTTCACCCTGTGGGATCCCACAGTTTTAAAATGTGTATTAAAATGTAAAATTGTAAACTCTGGTCGTATAGTAATTGACGGTTTTAAAACGATTGTAGGTCTTTGTAAGATGTATAATGATAAAATTAAAATATTAAATTGTAAGATAAAATTATTAAATAATACTTATATGCATTAAAATTAGAGTCGAGGCGTTGGCTACGTGATATGATGTCGATCTGATGGTTCAACAAACACAACGAGATGTACTCCATTAAGTTACTGAAAAAAGTACCACGGTACGTTGTAACGTCTGCAACAATTACAAACACACAGGTCTAAAATTCAAGAAAGCTTGAATCTTCAAGCACTAATTCCGTATTTCCTTACCCATTTGGAGTTTGTAATGAACACTTGGTGTGTGCTATAATAGAAACTGAATTTTCTAATATTATTTAGGTGAATTACAGGCTTCTAATTGTTGGGTGTGCAGGAAATCATTGTGTACGTAGTAACTAAAGAGTTATTGTAAAGTAAATGCAAAATTTTAAATGGGTGTGTCTCCCAAAAGAAATGCTATATTGCTACAATTCTCGATAATTTAGAGCCCATACATTGCCATTTAGTGCAACATGGAAGGCACTACATCATCACTTTTCTGCAAAAACTTAAGACGAGCAACGGCAAAAGTATCTCGAACTTGTTGTTACAGTTCGTCAAGTGTTCTTGGTTTTGATCGGTAGACTTCTTTTTCTTGGTCCAATCCCACCAACGCAAAACATACGGAGCAAGAACGGGACTTCGCGGTGGCCATTCTGTTGGTCCTCGAAGCCCTGTCCACTGACCAGTACAGTGGTTGTCAAGCCACGCAAGAACAGCAAGGGCAAAATGTGGTGGTGCACCATCTTGCATGAAGCGCTGTTTCACATAATTGTCCCACAGCGAAAGCAAAGGGCAACACGAAATTTTCAAGCGTTCTGTTTAGGAGGTATAAACATTTAACATTATGGATCTACTTTACAATCGTCCTCTTATTAGCAGGCACTCCCCAAATTTTGTGGCCTTCGTAAGTGAAACTGCGTCTCAAATCAATCGAAGCCGCGACCCCGGCCAGCGCTGGCATCAGACCGTCAATACGTATTAACGTCAAGTGTGAGGCATGTCTGTGTTAGGCTTGGCGCAGCAGAAATGCCACCTGGAACGAATCGCTGGATTGGATTACAGAAGGCTTTCCTATCAAAGAGGTATTGTTCGGCTGTAGGTGATAAGTGGTCCAAGTTGCTTTGCGGACAGAATAGTGACAGTCTACAAACAATATCACGATGAAGGGCAAAGTTGAAACCTTGCAACGAAGACAAACGTCCTTTATGAAGGGCGGAATGACATCGCACTTTTTACAGAATGCATTTAGTTCCGTAATAAGAGAAACACCAGAGTCGGATTTCGAGCTGACAGTATTACTTTTTAATTGCTACAACATGAAATTGCTTTTGTAACTCGCAGTATCACATAAGGACCTTCTTCAGAAGCTGAGATTCCTTCAGCTACTCAAAGAATTATCTTTTATAGTGACCGAATGTTCATTACCGTATTCACAAGATCCCGTCACGGCAGACTATCCCCTGCACCAGATACATCCAGTCCACACCAAATTTCTCTGCAGTCCACTTCAGAGATTATCGCAGAACAAATTCAAAACATAACGACTGCTAGCTTCCTACGTGTGCCTGTCCGTCCGTCTTTCTGACCCCACGGAACTCCAAAACACCCACCGGACATACTTCCGTGAAACGTTTGGAATTTCTAATAACCTTGCTCTTTGCACTCCAATTTTTACTGTCGCAGAAAAACAATAGACGCTTTATATGGAAATCTACGTATAGGCCTAATTTGGGCGAAACAAATACAATCACGAATATATGTCAATTTTAACAGAAAACTGCTACACCACGAATTTAGCAGTAGTAAAATATATAACAACATTAAATAAGATCGTAACTGTAATGAATTTTGAATCGATCCCAGTCGACCATGAGGTAAGCTGTATTATTCCCCGCGTTCCAATGGGCGTGACTTTGGCTAATCTTCGAGATCCGCCTCTGAATTTAGCGCCTCCACCACGCCTTCAGGATTTCCTCGCGATCTATTTAAAGAACCCCAAGGACGGGCCATAAAAACAATCTATCGTACAAACACCTGCAGCCGATTACCTGGCAGCAAAGTAGCACAGAGTGCTGCATCATTTACAGTGTTAAACTGTTTCTTCTTCCCAGTTACACCTTCGGCTTTCCCCTTCCAATTATAAAGTTTTGGAATGCGTCTGTTCATAACGATGGTATTTTGGACTACCTCATCCCCAGTGACGAAATTTTATGTTTCCGTGCTAATAATGGCATTCTAAACTCTTTTGCTGTCCAGTGATAATATTTAGGCTGTCATCCTACCGAATAATATATTATTGAAGGCATTGTCATGCATAATCGAATTGCAGAATGCTTCCACGCATAATGACGTAATTTTAGTCTGTTTTCCTTTCTAAAGACGGAATTTCATACTTCCTTCTTCCTAACTACGTCTCTTTAAACTGTTTTCTCTATTTATTTAACTCTTAGTACGTCTGAGTACTTAGTGTCGAAGTTTGAATTATTTGCGAAATATTTTAAAGGAAGTTATCGTGTCCTAAGTGAGATATTATTCCGGCAGTTACTTGGAAGGACGAGCGAAAACAACTAGAAGCCTCAGAGCTAGTAGCTGGCGTACGGGCCGAGATAAGCAATGGGCACTTACAGAAAATAAGCATACAGTTTTACCCCAAACAAAATGGCTCATTTTTATCTCCTTTTTGGGGCATATTAGACAGTTTTCCTTCCTGACAATAGCTTTTTAGGCTTCTTCTTCCCTGTAGATTTTTAGGCTTTTCATACCTTATGATAGAATTTTAGACTTTTTCCTTAACGATGGAATTTTAAAACATCTTCCTTCCTAATAATGACATTTTAGGATGTTTTCTTAATAATTATGGCATTTTAGACTTTGCCGCACTAATTATGGGATTTTAAACTATTTTCCTTCACATTGCTGGTTTTCTCGGTTTCTTCCGTTCCTAATGTTGGCATTTGATATATTTCTGCTTTCTAACGATAGCATGTTTGATTACTTCTCTTCCTAATTATTGCATTTTAAACTATTTTTTCCTACTCATAGTCTTTTAGACTAAGCTGCTTTCTAATGTTATTACTTTAGTCTCTTTTCACCCCAAGATATTTCTGCTTGCAATAAAGGATATTAGATATTATTTCCTTCACAATTACGACACTCCAGCAAGTTCTTCTTCCAAATAAGAGCATTTTAGTTATCCTTCAGGTAACGGTAACTTGACAGTTGTCCCTTTTAGTGACGTCGTTTAGACCTTCTTTCCTTACGGATCGCCCTTAGGCCAGCAACTGGTGTCATGATTATGTTTTCTTCTCCTTTCTGCACGAAGTGCATGTCTTTCTGTAAATCTGCCTATTTTTATCTTTGAAATTACTCTTCTGAGTTCAAGTAATATCCGTTACTGGAGATATTCACTCAACGTCGTAGGCTTGATAAAACTTCCGTCCTTATCATTCCATGAACACGATGCTCAGACATCACTTTAATACACCTAATGATGCTCAGACATCACTTTAATACACCTAAATGATGCTCAGACATCACTTTAATACACCTAAATGATGCTCAGACATCACTTTAATACACTAAGAAACACATCACAACTTGCAAGACAAATGACCATAAGCACATGCAATAAATCCATTTATTTTTACTTATGTATGGTCTGTTTAACGAAGATGTCAATAATTCAGATTATTTGGCGTCGAATGACAGCATGATTAGTGACAAATTAACTGGAAATTACGTGGAAAGAAACGGTCTTCACGAAATATGAAGTATTTTTCAGGCATTTACCTGGAGAGAATGAAGATACCACGAAAGAACTCAATTCAGGATAGCCGGTAAATGGCCAAAATTTATACCATTGTCTCCCGAAAGAAAAGCAGAATTGCTACCCCTTCAATCGCCGCGACGTTCGATCTACACATTTTGTTTAAGCCATTGATAGCTAAGAAAGAGTATCATAAAGACGGAAAAATTCATGTTATTTCTGCGAGCTAAGAAGATCTATACGTACACGAAGCTTAACCGATCTTTATTACAGATATTCTCTTGTCAGGTTTAGGCACAGCACCGCTTAAACATGAAGATACTATGATATTTACGTTTATTTGATTTGATTTTCTGTCAGGTTCTTTCACACTTGGACTTCAGCAAAGAGACTCATTAATTATGATATGTTGAATATGAAATAAAGTATTGAAGACGTGTCAGGAGGCGTGAGGAACAGCAGAGTGGAATCGTGAGGTAATAAGACACCAGCAGAACCAGGTGGTCGTTCAAACCACCACCTTACAGGCATATGCAAATCTCAGATTAAATATACACAAACAGGCAACAGATTGCAAGCTGCAAAATTATTTAAACACAGGCCATAAGCAGAGAATAGATGTTTTACTAAAGAATGTGACATTTAGCATACACATTGAAGCAGGTAAAAAAAGTCAATTTACCGTGTTCATATTTGTAAAGCGTAGTAAGGCTTGGGAAGTCGCAACATGGAAACCGCACTCCTAAAATCACAAACATTTTAACTCTCTGTGTTCTTCGCCAGGGTTTTGCGTCTAATGTTGGAATGGTTAATAAATTTGGAAAGAATTAGAAGGAAACACTAGATGCCCTACTGAAGAAATAACCGGTAATTTGTCGGGAGGGACTGACAGAAAAAACCAAAAGACTCAGTCAGGACAGCCGGTGTTGACAAAGGCAACCAAATGTCTCAGGCAGGTCAGCCGGTGTTGACATAGGCAATGAAATTTCTCAGTCAGGACAGCCGGTGTTCCGACCGGATTTTAACCAAAACGTGCCCTCCGCATAAGAGTCTAGTCCAACGTTCTAAAATTTCGGTGCTCGCGACACACTGGGGATATTAACTTCGTTTCGCTGCACAAGAAATTTATAACAGCAAATTAACTTTATACTTAGAGAACACTTATTTGCAAATATTGTTATTGATTGTATAAAAACATAAAGTTAACTTAGAGCAGAAGGATGATGAAGTTTAGACATAAATATCAATTTAGAAAACTTAACAATATGTAGTTGTTTCTGGATTTTGTTTTTAATTTTATGTAACCAACAGTATACTCAAATCCTCGAAGCACACTTGCCGAAAGCTCACGGCACAGCTGTTGAGTACTACTAATTTCTACTATCACCGCTGCACAAATCTCTTCTGTCAGTTGCGTATATTGGTCAGGTGAAACTAACCACATTTATGCAATTTTTATTACCTAAAGTTAGATCTTTGATGTTAAAAGATCCATATTCGACGATTAATATTTATTGCAGCATAGGAAACTAAATCCTCTTAGCCCATTCTTCTTATCTGGGCGCTTAGGTCCTCAAAAAATCGTTTTTATGGAAAGTGAAATTTCATTACCATGTGCAAGACAACCTACCAGTGGTCAGATAAACCCAGTCCACATTATTTAACATTATATATTTGAGAAAAACTTTAATATTTTCCTCCCATCTAAGCCTATGTTCTGTAAAATGTACCTTACATATTTAGATACCCGCGTCAATAATGTAAGAACATGCTAGAACTATAATCTTTACGTGTCCCAGATTATCTATGTCAACACCGTAACAATCATGCTGGTACAATGTTTCTTGCTTCTATTACAGTATCCTTGTCAGTACAGTAATAATCATTCTAATAAAATGTGCCTTAGGCCTGTACTAAAGTAACCAGTAACGAATAACTATGCTACTACAGTGCTTCTTACATGTAATATAATGTTCACGCCAATACACATAATGCTTTCTCACATTGTACCGAATTAGGAAACCTATTTTTGTAAATGAGGAATTCCTTGCTATCTAATATTATGTTGTCAGTAACAGAAGTAAAAGAAAATCCTTGACTTGGTCAGGTTTGTATGTTACGAAAAGAGAGAACAGCTAACTTCAAGGACTGCAGCATATAACGTAATTAAATTACAGGTCTGTAACAATAGACAGATGGGTAATGCACTGGTTCTAATAGCCGATTACAACATCAGGATAAACTGCATTTAATCTGGAAAAGAAGAACTGCGAGCAGTAAAAATGAAATTTCTTCTAAAGACTATGATAATACCAGTAATCAGCGCCCACTGCACCTGACGTGTATAAACTCATCCGTGGCCAATGATGGCGTAGTCTTTTCACTTTCAATTAACGTGTTATTTTGTGACTGAGGCAGATGTTTTATCCTATTAAAACTGTTCAGAAGATATGAGAGAAGTTCACGACGTACGAGTCAATGCTTGCAAGGCATGAGCCAACGGTATAGTCTGGTCCTTAATTCTAGAGCACGGGGCTACTAAGAAAACAGACTTTTACTGGGGATCTGCGCTCTTCTGGGGTTTTACGTAGTGACGGAAGCTTAGAATCGCGCGGAATTTTGCTTGGCCAACTCCTACACAACTTATAAAACAGGCTAATATTTTCTTATTCACGAAGTACACGAGCTTCGGAGAAACCCATGACAAAATTCATTCTTAAGACTTGTAACAAGATACTTTTAGCTGCTTGTGTCTAAAATATTCTGATGCAAAGGACAGGAAGAGAAGGAGAAAACGATGACAGGCCCGACAAAGTGATGGGAAGGGAGTGTGACAGAAAGAATAAAATGAGATAAAAGCGCGGAGCCTGTAAAGGAAAGGAGTGGGAAAGATACGAAAGAAATTATTTCCCTTGACAGACTAATAATAAGCATGCTCTAAAATTCACTATAAAGCTCTGCATATCCTAACATTTTTCGTGGTTTATTCTAGTTGAAAGAGGAAGCACTATATCGCACCCTGGGGCGAACTCACTTTCGAAGAGGCTACGGACCTGTCGTAAGACAGACTACAGAATGAATGAATTCCAGTCCATCCAGAAAAGGCCAAAATTGTACCACAAATATGTTACAGCTACAGATAAAAGTCTGTAGTTTAAGCTTGACTCTCTGTGTTTGCTGTATCTTACAGAGCAATATGGTTCGATGGTAGTAGGCAAAACAGAATCAAAAATGGCAGTCAGTGAAAACTGCCTACGTAGTTTGTTTCAATTAGTACTGCATATCCAACCCTTCCAGAAAAAGTCACATAAAAACCCATTAAACGAAACTATTATTTACAAAATGCTGCCTAAGAGCTATAATGTAAAATAATAGAGACTTGACGAAAAGGTTATATGTGTAAAATTTAGTTAGAGACAAAAATATCAAACTGTTATGCTGAATTTTCAACTGATATTTCACTGGTCACGATAATTACAGAGAGTTTTCAAATTCCTGAGCTACTTAAAGGAAAGCATGACTCAAACACTCACCTCGTTGTGAAGACTGCTGATCACTCAGCAGTAGTTCCTTGTTTTGAGACCTGCAATAAGTTACGTTCATTACTACCTTAGAAGTTGTGTACCATAACACTATTCTATGAATTTAAATTTGATACCCATTTTTAACACCAGGCCTTGTGGACTTTATGTTATGTTTTGTCCACATCAGTTTAAGACAATCCAAAACTAACTCCACCAAACATTGTAATAGAGGATTCGGGGTTAAAATTTGCTCATGAAGGAAAAATCGCCTAATATTTTGTAATTATTCAAATTAAATTTCTTACGAAGTTTTTTCTTCATTGCTCTCCGCCAAGAGGTTAGAGAATGTGTCGTACCTCCCAGCCTTAATGGTTGCCTATATAAAACGGCGCCACTCTAAGATTGTAACTCAAATAGGACTGTGTGTAGCAAAAAACAATTTCAGAAATCGCATTTTGGGATGATCTAGAATACAGGCAATAGGAACAGATCTTTTTCGAGGGCGTACGTTTGTCTGCGTTTTACATAGTGCTTATGTGAAGACATAAAATAGATTTCAGCTTACTCCCCTCTTTAAATATTTCTACAGAAAAGGCGGTGCTTGACGAAGGATACAGCCCTAAGAAAGGACATGTGAGCAACCTCACACAACGGCCTGTTCCCGAAGATGTTTCAACTACCCAGTTTTTGGAGGGTTTGGAAAGAAGTTACGAAAAAAAGTTTTTTCGTCCTTCCGTTCCTCCTCATAGAACAGCGCGATTCCCACTGGAATGGTTTAGTGAAAAAATATATGTATTTAAAGTTATTAGCAAAATTTATCAATACATTTCAAATTTGGAAATGTAACAAAAAACATGTTACAAAAAGACCTAAGGAAATGTATGTTATTCTTCTGTATAATGGGGACAGAATATTTTCACCATGATGTGCGATCTGAATCCGAAGAATCAGTTAATGCTCAAAATATTACAATCGCACACAATGGACCCATAGCCTGTTGCTAAGATACGGAGAGAACTTACAGGGACAATAAGAGACCCAAAGCGCCAGGAATATAATATCCTGTGGATATTGCCTGATTATGTGCCTATTAGTGCAATAGGTCAACAAATCTGAGCTAATACAATTAAAACTTTTAATGATTTAAAATTATGCATATAAAATCCAGCTTCACATTTGTTGGTGTTTAGGAAATAGTATTAGGGAAATAAAATTAATGGAAAATTAGATAATGGTACAGTGTAACGAAGAGAAACATGTACAAAAATTCTAGCCGAAAAAGCTGAAGGAAAAGTACCACGTGGGGATGGGAGAATATTATGAATATGAATCTTATTTAAGAATTTGACTGGATTTTACTGACTTAGACTTACATAAACGAGACTGACTTTCTTGCACATGATAATAAATGAAACTTCTCTGAGGAGTGACGTCGTGTTGTCGTTAGGTAGGTGCTAAGATAAAACGCGTCACACCCATGAAGTTCATATACTTAATATTCACCGCCATGAAAAATTCACATCCCACCAGCAGCAAATTAATGTAGCCTATGTTTTAGTTTAACCTGTCTGCAGGGACAGCTAAACTTATTGAACTACACACAACACATTCTGTAATATCACTCATTCACTCATTCTTTCAAAACCTACGCCATGTAAGAGCCTAGATAATTTTAAAACAATTTAAATTGCAAACTAAAACACAGTAACAAAAATCGGAAAGCTAAAGACCTTGCAATTGACATCATGTAGTATTAACATTACTGATATCTCCATCAACATAACATAAAAGGGAATGAAAGTCAGTATAATAAACCCTACCTAATAACCTAATAAACAGCATATCAAGCTATGTTTTTTAAGTGTGATGAATCAAATGGGAGTGTCTTTATTTCGTATACTATTGTACTCAGAAGAGTGAAAGGGGCGGCAAACAAACTTATTTACGACGATCATATAATTAGTGTGCAACTTCAACAACGCGTCTTCTTTTCCTTTTATTGTGTCCCTATAGCTGGGACACCTTTTGACCCCCTCCTTTGGTATTCCCCTACTTTACTCCACCTTGTTCATGTACAGGATGGAACATAAGTTTTGGATCAGATATCAGTCTCTCAATATAAAAATTTACGGACGGTAAAATGCGCCCTTTGATTTTATATCTTGTTTAATAAATACACTTACTAGAAAGGTGTTCCAAAATATACAAGTATATTTCACAACTTCATTAGCAATTGCAATATGTCACTATATGTATAACATACAGCCATGCAGTGGTTAGCACTCCTGTTACGTATTTTGCAGACAACGTTTTTAATCTCAGCCCGCAGACAAGTTATTTGTAGGTTTTTCTTTGTTTTCCAGACTTTCTCGTGATTAGTATTTCAAACTTAACGACTGCGTTCTCTCCAATTCATCCCACCATTCGACACTACATGGTCTAAGCTACTAACAGACTTTAAATAAACATTAAATACATAGGAATTAACTTTGCATATAGTTTAAATCTTTAAATTTTTAGAAGTAAAATATATATGTCTGTAGCCTACTTTTGAAGGAAGCTGCTATTGCGGGTTACAATTCTCCTTGGAATACCAATTTTCCGTGAGTTAAAATCATCCACGGCTATTCAATCTGGCTGCCGAGGCCGGGGTCCTATCGCAGGCCATCTATGTGGAATTTTTGATGGACAAGTGGCACCGGGACAGGTTTATCTCCGGGTAGGCCTACTTCTTATTTCCTTTGTCAGCAACATTCCACGAATCCTCCGTACTCATTCATTCGTCACCGACGCCATATAATCTTAACATTTGACGCGGTGTTGAATAAAGAAGACATGTAGAAAGTTCTGAAAGGCAGCCACACTTACACTAAGCTACTAACATGAGAGAAACGAAACAGCATTTTGTTCAAAGCAGTGTTCGGTCTAAGACATTTTTCGACAAAACTGACATTGTAATACTAACTCACTTTCGTGCATGGCTGCCATCTTTTCGGCCTATTTGTAACTACTACATAACATAAAATATGGAAATATAGGTAGCCGTAGGCTAAGCGTAGTGAGTAAATCTGCAATGACGACTAGTAACAGATTTCCATTGTGCATTTTTGGGCCAAAATACGAAGGTGTTGACATTTCAATTTACGAATGCGACAGAAACAAGAAAAACTTCGTGTTACTCGAGTTTATTACTGATTAATATGATTTATTCTTGTTTTTTCTGTAAATACGTTTTAACAGAAAAGTATAAAACTTAATAAAAAAATCAGAGCAATGTTAATTTTACTGAAGAAAAATACTTGACATCCTACTCACAAAATTAATTTAATTTTATATTTATGGACGGAAATTCTCCGAACTTTAAAATGTGATCTGTTTGCTGGTCAGCTTAGACATATCAAAGCGAAAGTTATCGAAACGCTTAGGCGTTTGTGTGGGTCTGCTCCTGTATTTTGTGTACCTCAGTTTGATCAGAGTCTCCTCACACGGATAAAATACGGACTCAGTATGTGACAATTATTTTATCATTTTTTCACTATTCACTCTTTGCAATAATGTTTTCTGATACATGCTCTGACTAACACTTTTCTTCCCTTGAAAAAATCGACAGAAGACACTGACAGCTCCTAAATGGCTAATCTTGCAGCAAGCGGAACGCCGTTTTGCTAAACTGCTTTACAATATTCATTTTCCGAGAAGCACAAAGCAAATAAAGCTCGGCGCAGGCGACGTAGTGTGTTAATACTGTCTTAGACTTTTATATAAAAGAAATGGAAACTAAATTATTTAAAAATTCTATTTCAGCTGAAGAAGTTTTGTGATGTCGAATTAAACAGGAATTCGGTCATGAAGAGTAAGCGACATAAGGATATATTCCTCTATCGTCCAGAGAGTCGCCAGGAGCTTCTGGTTAAAACCAGTAAACCATCAGTCAGGATATATGTTCTTGATGCCGAAATCTGCACCGCGTACCGCATGAATAACTATAAAGCGAAGAAAAGACAAGTACTCTTCACCCATTTCTCTCCATATCCTTCCGACGACGTCCCCAAATACGCAAGTTCTGAAACACCCAGTAACGAGTTGACCCCGCATGATTGTTTTGCAGACTGTTATTGTCACACACGCAAAGCAATGCGGGCGGTATCTCAGGAGAGGGACGGGCCCCTAATGCGGTGTACTACAAGCTGTTCGTCTTGCTGCGTCCTCCACCCTGGGGCGGACGTAAAAATTAGAACGTCCTTTGTCCTCGAATCAGACACCTACGTGCAGTCATGGACGCAGAATGCTTCAAAATCCAGACGTTTATGCTATGTCATGCGGCCCTCATATCCTCATGTATGTTATTAAATAATGTGAAAATATATTATAACAGGAGGAACAACAGTCAAAATCTTGTCAGCAAAAAACAAAACACAAGAAAACCTAATTTTATTACAAGATCAGAAAGATAAATGGAGCTACCTGTCACTACTCTGATTAACAAGTTAGAAAATGTAACAGAACACATACTTTTTGCGTTATCTCTCACTTAATATAATAAACTCTAAAAGATTTAAATGGATAAATTATACCGACCATAAGATTGATAAGATTATTATACTCTACTACTACATTCGATGCATTTATTACGCCAATAACTACGTATTTATGAACTGACCTTAAGGCTAGTTAGAGAAGCAAGGTCGAAAATTGCGCTTAAAAGACAAGCGTAGTCCTCTTTTGCACTCTTCTTATGTTCCCACACTTTATCTGCTGCTTATACAGGGACAAGTCTGGTGTTAGTTTGTTTACATTTTTCTCTTGAGATTTCTGATGGCATTGTTATGAACAATAAAATGTATAGAATGAAAGAGCACTAACATGTAACAAGGTTTAAGTGGCTTAATCCTTTCAAGCCTGAAGCCTGTAGAAAGATTTAAGTATTCATCTGACCCTTCACAGACCACATAGCCTCCACTAAAGAGACCAACAGGTTTATGCTGTTTTGTGAAATAATCGGTTCTTATTCTGCCAATAATATAGAACGTAAACACACAATGTGTTCACAATGCCGTGTCTTTGCGTGTTAAACAGGTGGTATGCTTTAAGTGGCTATCCTAATGCTAAAGATCAAATGTATTTGCCCCAGTTACCGCTGTGTGCATATTCCTGCAAATATTGCTTTTCAACTATAGCCTACACCGTAAAATACCTGCTATAAACTTACGGTTAGAAGATTTACAAAATAAACACTTATAATTTAGCATTAAAATGTAAGACTGAGGTTTACGTGATGGTAATATGAAGCTCAATGTTTTCGGAACCTGACGAGTTTAATTAGGTGTATAGGAACCGAGTCCCCGAAGACTGGGTTTCCCGCACTTTCCGTGTATAAGATTGCCGTTATTCTCTGACGATGCAGAAGCTTTGTCTGTACCCTTAATACCTGTATGTCATAGTAAATGGCATCACATTCCAGAAGACAGCAACTTTCCACGTCGAAATATTTACTCTATTACTAGGCTACAAGTCCCTTCTGAACCGAGTAGTTCTCCCTGACAATGTTACATTCTAGACGACCGGAGAACCGATATTTGATTCCCGAAAGGGAAAAGGGATTCTTCTCTTCGCCACTGAATCTAGATCGGCCCTGAGGCCCTCCAATTCAATGGATATCAGTTTCCTATTCCCAGGAGGTAGACCTGTCGGGGCGTGCTGGCGCTGAAGTTTAGGCAAGACTGGATCTATAACTCCACTCCCTAATAAGTCATTCCTGCAGTGGTGCTTAATTAATTAAGCACAAGGTAACCTAACCCTTTTACTTACAAGCCCCTTAAGTTACTATCAAAAATGACTCTAACAGTATGTTGTTCAAGAATTGCATTTGAAGTATGACCATCGGCTTTACTGCCTACGTCTCTCGCAGAAGTCTATTTGTACTGCTCTGCCACCAAGAGAAGCTTGCGGCAGAAAGCTTTAACATTACCAAACTTAAACTGTAATAATCTGCGTTATTTTGGCAATTAATTCTGCCTAAGGGTAGCACTTGGAACAACCACACAAACCTTGCATACGCTCGTGACAATTCCATGTCGGTAATTTAAAGTCTTGATTTGAAACAAACATCCTTTCTACTCCCCTAAATTCTCAACTCCATGAGACCGGAAGCTTTTTCTTTTGTTTGTTTTTGTGCAATTTGATTGACTGATTCCCGATTACCTCGCTGACTGACTTGCTGATTAGCTGAAGCATCGCATGTCTCACACACTATTTTAACTAAATGACTTGCGGACTGAATACCTGACTTGTCTCTTTGACAACCGAACCTCCAAGGTACGTATTAAAAATCTGTCCTGGAAGAGGGCTCGACTGATTGGCAGAATGGCTTATAACTGGCTGCTAAATCATAGGTTGCTCTCTGACTGACTGAATAAATGTCTGACTGACTAACTAATCGGCTGGTTAAATGGTTGACTGACTGAATGACTGACTAGCTGGTAAATTTGTTATTTTTTGAAATCCATATTAAAATTAACCTGCCTTAAGCCTAGTCTATCAAGTGGCTTTTGTCCTCCAGGTATAACACAAAAACCCTTATTGTGTTTTTCTTTGCCCCCATACATACCACATGCCCCGCCCATCTCATTGGCACCTGCATAATATTTGGTGAAGAGTACACGTCATGAAGCTCATCACTACACAATTTTCTTCAGTCTCCTGTTACCTGCGCCCCCTGAGATACAACACCTTCCTCAGCACCACACTTTCAGCCAATGTTCTACCCCGTAATATGACAGACAAGTTTTACACCCATATAAAAACAGGCAAATTATAAATCTTTATATTTTAATTTTATGTTATTAGATAGCAAAGTGGAAGACAAAAATTCTGGCTTAAAAGATAACGGAAATTTTCTAAAAATAATCTGCTCTCAATTTCTTTAAGCATGAAGACCTAGTCTTAGATGGGAGGATAATATTAAAATGGATCTTCAAAAAGTGGGATAGGGGTACGGACTGGATTGATCCGGCTCAGGATAGGGACAGGTGAGACTTTCACTTCAGTGAATAATGAGATTGGAGTCTACTGGGTGTGACGCTACGCAGCCTGGTACTGATGTACCAGTGTTCAGTGAAACCTGCTACTCCGCTACCCTCAATATGTAATCAGGTGTTTTCTCCTAAAAGAAGGTAGGCCTACACGTTCTGCGAAACTTAACGGCGTATAGCTGAATTTATGTCATAGATTATCGACATGCCAACTTTGGAGCAGTTTAATATGGCTACACCTTCCCACTAGAGCACGACTATAGCACAAAATGAGTCGGCACATAATTTTCCATTGCCTGAATCTTGTCACATAAGGGGGCGTAGTCTCATCACCTATAATGTATGCATCATACAGTCATTCTTGTATCGCATGCAACCATCTCTTCTTTTTTTTTTTTTTTTTTTGCGAATACGCCTCTTACACTGAAGGTCATCATCGCATTTCACATAGCTCGAGTGTAGACACATTGCTTATGAAAGTAATAACAAGTTATTAAACTTTAAAGCTATCCTAGGCGATAAGTCCTAAGTTAAATTCAGTTTCCTTTCAGACACGGATCTCCACCCCACGTGACACTGACGTCTTCAACATTAGGGACACAGACCTCATATTCCTGCAATCGAAATATTTATATAGCTTCATCCACATATAAAATGCAGGTATAAATATATAATTCAAATGTCTAAGAAAATAAATAAAACGATTTATTTTGAAGCCTGAAATTGTTCTGGTTGACATACACGTTATAGAATTGCCCACAACTTAAACCACTATGGTGCTTTTGCTTCTCTACAGATCTGGTGATTTAGATAGCCTGTGGCTTCAACGTATCATAGCAACACATCTACAGTCCACTGTAGTAGGGACTGTGCATGCGTGCAGAGCATTAAGGCTACAGCGCACGAGCGCAAAGAGGCGAAGTGAATGCTGGTACGTGCAGAAAGCATGTGTGTCGTCATGTAAAGCACTCGTTGGCACTGTCAATCCAAATAAAAACTGAAATGTCCCAACAATTAACGTATCATATTTCGTAAATTTCCGTTATGCGTTTCTTCGAGTTTTCATCGTATTTATCTACAGGCAGGCAGAGAGAAGGACGGACACAGCGGTTAGAAACTGATGCGAAAGTGACTAAAATCTCAGTTAATACATGAGCGAAAACGTGGTACGAGTACATTAAATAGACCTTAAATTAATTCTGTTTAGAGAAACAATCGCAAAAACAGACTTGCACTCCGTGAGCGAAACAGAGTTGTAATACCGGCGTAGTACAAATACTTACCAATTTGTTCTAAAGGAGTAAATAAGGCTAAAGCTACACAGTAACAGAACCTTCCAATAAACTATAGTAAGGCTTACCCTGTCTAATTTCAATGCCAAATACAATTCTGTTTTTTTTTGTTTTGCAACGTTTGTTACGTGACTTAAACTAAAATATACAGGTTTCTAAAACAAATTTGGTTTATCTCAACATTATGAATAGCAACAGACTACTGCACATGTCAGAACAGACGTAAAGGTCGATTCGTGCATTTCGCACTAAAGGAATGAACTAAGGTAACGTAATACTACTTCGCGGTCATTTGCTTTGGAGGATAAGTTACACAAGTACAGCAAGTATTTTCACTCTTACAGGAAAGACTGTTATAATTCCAGCGCTGAGCGTAGAAACATCAAGTTCCATAAGATTCATGCATTAGGTCCAACAGCCTTCCTAGTTCCCGACAAACTCTCCTTCGGTCAAGCCCTTCTTACATATATAGGTCTCTCAACTTTTCTTTCCCTTGGGGAACATAATTCAGAGCTCTATTTGGGGAAGAAATTCCTTACTTTCTTTTAATTTTGTCACTTTGTTTACTTTCGTAGCTGTAATACTGTTTGGAATATAGAGTGATTAAAAACAATGTTAACAGCAATATGGAGCAGCTTTTATTTTAACCAACATATGCACTACACCTTTGTCGTCATATATACCCCTACATATGTTTCGATTACTTATTAGTCATTATCAGGGGGATCAAGTATATAAACACAGACTACACATCCACTATGATGATCCCCCTGATGATGACTAATAAGTATTCGAAACATATGTAGGGGTATATATGACGACAAAGGTGTAGTGCATATGTTGGTTAAAATAAAAGCTATTATATAAGATAGAATGCACGGTGAATATAATGTGAAATAAGCAATATGGAGATTTCATCTATACGGATCTAAATCCTAAGTAAACGTTTTGTGCAGGAACAGAGCTCAGTTCGTAATAAGGTTGCGCCCAACACCGAGACACATAAGTTTGCCACAGTCCTAGGAGCCGCAGTCCACACATATACCGCGCACATTTAGCATATATGTAAACAACAGATATTATGTAACTAACCACACGTAGCAGAATCCTTCTTAAGAAGCTGCTAGTTTCTCAGCCACTCAAGAAATTCTCAACATTTTATGGAACCAAAATTTAATTACCGTATTCACACTAGCCAGTCACTTGTCAGAATCCTGAGCCAAATTAATCCAGCCGACGCCCTTCCATCCTACTTCTTCAAGATCCGTTTTAACATTATTCTCCCATGTACCCCGACTTCTCTACAGCGGTCTCTTTTCTTCATGTTTCGCAACTAATATCCTGCACACATTTCTTTTCTCCGCCATGCATGTCCAACTCATTAAAGGATATTGTTAATAATAATTTCTGTTTAATATCTTCCCCCTCCTTCGGCCCGTGGTGGTCGTCCTGCTGATGTCCTCATCATGTTTCTTATCATGTATCTGCCTATCCTACTTCTATCCTCACCCTAACATTCTCATAATAGAACGTAACATGTCCAGTGTACTATCCAAGTCAGTAACATGAAAGAATAATTTACTGAATTCTATAGTAGGAACGAAAACAGTCATATCGTCCTCACGTTAGGGGTCCTGAAACTGAAGGTGTATAGGAGTTGAAGCAGCAAAGAATAGTTTCCTGTGTATGGTAACGCAGAACACACAATAAAAATAATTCTAGGGTGTATTAGAAGCTCCCTTTTGGGACTGGAGTTAATTGTTATATAGTAAACTGACGAACTTCTAGGAAAAAATATCTTCGAAGGAATTTGTGAACTGAAGTAAGAGAAACTGTGATAAGAGTATAAGTTATTACCTACTAAACTGCGAAAGGTGCATTAAAAGAATTAATCTTTTGTTTCTAGATGATACTGAAATAAACACTGAAGAATTGTAGATATACATCAAGTGATTCATTTGCATGGTACTCCGCTTTTTATATTGTGCATCACCTGTAAGTACTGTGGATCAAGCGTGGGTGGCAATTCTGCACACAGACTAATGTCAAAATTCTACAAAAGATATAGCATTATATCAGGAAACGTGTTGTAGCGCCTAGCGTCCTCCGCCAAATACAGGGGTTATGAACCGCTTTACAATTTTGGATATTCGTAAGATGGGAATCTCAAACGCAGGTGGAAAGAGCAGTAAAATCTTATCGACTGTCTTCTTTTCCCTACATCTTTCCTGAGCACGTAATCAATAACTTTTAAATTTTAAAGTCTGTGCATCTTGTGGTAGTTTGAGCTGAAAGGTAAGTCGCCACTGAAAAGAAACATGAAAAGTTCCACTTTGTGACGAAGAACTACGTGAAGATCCATTCTGAAACCAAAGGCAGCGCCCAGCATTAGTCTCCGAAGATAAGTCAAAATAATCAAAGCTGAACTGAGAAAATTTACTCTCCGGTCAAGAGATAAGCAAACTTTCACTCTGGTTTCAAGGGATGCCTCGCCTGAAAAAATTCTGAAATACTATTGTAAAACTTCTTACTAAAATCGTGTGCGCATATGTCACTTATGTACAACAAGCTCTACCCAGTTGAAATGTTTCCACGTTACAACCATAAGAAGACCTGGCATTATTAAAGTAAGGTTTGAATTTCTAGAAAGTTAATTTCGCAGTTTAACAGTCTGAAATATCTACTGTGTCATGTCAAGGACACAAAGTTTAAAGATGTTTGGAAGAAAAACTAAAGTTCAGAGATCAGGACTTTCTAAAGCTTGGCTTTGACATTATCAAGTGTCGTCTCATAGAAAAGCTGTAAGACTGGTCTTTAACGCCTGTAATTCCGATAATGATACAATATGTGTTTGTTTAACGATGCCTTGTGCGATTCATTGTCTAAAAATTTCGAATGAAACGAATTATGCTGTGGGGTTTATATTAATTACCTAATGTATCTCTACAGTTTGGCTTTGTATTACCGACAGAAACACCCATTCTTTGTACAGTAGTATACTTGCTCTTCTTTTAAAACCAGAGTATATATAATAGCCAAAATTTTCAAAAAGCGTAACATTTAATTGAATAAAGTAAATTCTTTCATGTAATTAAAAAGAAAATATTCGCATGAGGATTCAAATCGCACCCAAACGTGTACAACAATTCTTGCCGACAGCTTCGACAGTCGTAGTCATTCTATACGGTGGCAAAGCTAAGGAGTAAATTTCGGAGAACCACCGGAGTTTTCTCTTAAATTTGCGTTGGACCACTGGGAAAGAAAAGTTACACTTTATATTGCCTATTAGATAACAAACGAAGGATAAAATCCCGGAACACTTCACAAAGATATCAATAAGACTGAGGGTAAGCAAAATATCATTCTTTGCAGTAAAAGTAATCTAAAAATGTTCAACTTTTATTAAGGACATAATTTTATGGAAAGCAGAAAAACATTGTGGCCAAAAACACACATTTTTCTTAGAGTTTAAAACCTGTAAATTCTATGTCAGCTGTGACTATACACTTTAAATTGGCACGCATACAGTTCATAAATAATAGGTCTACAACTTGTTAATATTTGCTAGTGAATATTAGGGAATATTGTACATATATTAGTATCACTTTAATGTCTGAACGTCGGCTGAAAATTTTATAAATTCAGTTCCTTCTTACAGCAAATACACTGGGTTTCTAGCCTGTTAATATTGTTTAGGAAAACAACAGCTTCTTATTCTGCGAATTGTAGAAATCAAATAAATAGATAATGCAGCCTCTTTAGTGTTAAAGCAGATGTAACATACAGCAAAATTTATATTTAAATAGTTAAATTATAAGAATATTTTATAACTTACGGTAGTCTTATTGTATAAATTGGGGCACTGAAAGGGCGATAATCAGCACAGTTTTTCCAAGAGCCACTTGTCTATGTTTAGGTGGCACCAAATTAATCGGACCCAAAGTTACGTGTCTACTGAAGCGGACAGCAGTGGGCCCTACATGTGTCGTTACTGCTCCCAAGTTGATGGAGCGTCGGCTGATGCACTTACATGACAGCAGGCCACTCTGATGCCAGAGGTCACACAACCTGGCATGCACATTCATTCAGATCTTTTTCTGTGCCCTGCTTAACTTCAGATGTGTAAAACCTACCTACAGTGCAGACGGGATGGCGAAAGTTGAACGTTAAACTTTAACTTCAATAAGGGCACCAAGAAGTCTAACCACCAATCTGTTCTTCAAACGAAGAAAGTATGATAGATACCGCCTTAAATATTTACAAAACGTGCAGTATTTTTTTACATCTCTGAGAGAGCGCATTAGGCAACATCGCTACAATTTGCCTACTGCTTAGCCCGCTCTTTCCCTGCACAAACGTATACAATTCTCTTAGCAACATATTATTCTCCGACTACCCTGAAGATGGAGGCAGCAATACACTCCGAAATGTCAATAACAAATTACCAAATAACAGGGCGTCATATCCCAGAACTCTGTTAACAGTAAAATTCTGCGTTTTGCCCACATGAAATACGTATTTACGTTTTTCTTGTTACTGTCAGAGACCGCGATTACTTTGCAACACATTAAAGGGCTTTTCTTTGAAATGAAGCCTAATAGCGTTTAATGTCAGCTAAAGGTAAAGCTATCTCTGTAAACACCATGAAGGCATTTGAAGCAGTACAGGTACAGTTTGACACATTTTTAACTTCGGCCCTAGACTGGGTGAGTGGGCAGGTTCACATCAATCGTTGCTGTTTCCCCTGGAAAACAATCTTCGTTGTCCATTGAAGAGGCGGTTGGCCTGGCCCCAGAAGGCACTATGGACGCTGGACAAGTAATAAGTATCTTGCCTTTGCCAGAGTTCAACCACGATTCCTGGGTCGTCCAGTGGAGCCCATACGTTAGTCAGTATATCGACAACACTATACCGGCTCCGGTTTGTTGTTAAGCAGAAACTGAATTTTAAATAAAACTTCCATTATTTGTGGTCTTCAAAGTGTTAAAAAGTCGCAGGAGAAAACGATTTTCTTTAAGCTTGAGAGCTCCTTTTAAAATATTGTAGATTCTGTAATTTCTGTTTTTATTTATTCGCTAGTATAAAGCCCGCTGAAAATTTAACGGGAAATTATTGTAGAAGAACTCCATCGAAAGTGCTTACTCTCAGGACCTTGGAAAGTTCTGCACAGAAAATGTATTTATATTAAAAGCATAAACTTGATATGATAACAATATGCACTAAGCGGCGCTCTGTCTTAGAAGAAATTTCTTTTTCAATTTTTTCTTAAAATATTTCTAAAATACCTCTTTGTCTTAAAGATATAACAAGGCATCACAACAAAAATATCAAACACATTGCGAAATAAGAAAAATACAATTCGTTCAGCCATAACTTAAACAAATACAAGAATCGGGTGACTTTACCATCCGAGTTATAGCTAACATAAACATAATATAAAGATTTTGGTACCGTCGACACAACTGTTTAGCGATATTCGTTATTAGTTTACACCAGTGGTTCCCAAAGTGTGCTCCGCGGGTCCCAAGGGATCCACGACAAGTTCCCAGGGAATCCGTGGATACGTTTCTGTAATGGCTACTTTGAAGTTTGATGTTCTGCTAAAAATAATGGCGAAACTTCTTTAATTGGCGATATGTTTGTTTAGTGTTACGGTTAGAATATCTAATTAAGAAACCCCCTGTACCCACAAAGCGAGCGACAATCAGTAATTAAGGTCATATCATGCAAGATATTATTACGTATGCTACTGATATGTATTGGTAGCTATCTAAAATCATTTCTGATACATAAATTTTTAATTTTGGATTCCTATCTCCGGACACTCTATAGTTACGTAAGCAAAGATGTGAGGATCCTTGGTTACTTTTAGAAGCCAAAAGGGCTGCGCGGGCAGAAAGAAGGGTAAACACTGGTTTATTTTATTTGACAACATGTTTCCATCAAGCCTTGATCATCTTCAGGCCTTTATCAAAATTAAACAGGACAGTTATACAATTGCTTTTTGTTAGTAACTGAGATCCCAGTTTTACATAACTTTTGCGGTACATGTTACTTGTCATATTTTATTATAATCAATGCCTGTTAAACATGACAAATTATATATTTTAAAATGCTTATTAACCTTACAATTGCTTATTATGAGTACACATTCCTGAGATATTTTTTTTTTTTTTTTTTTTTTTTTTTTTTTTTGTGTGATGGTCGGAGCATCAGATGTTCGGCTGTTTAAAATTATAAAGTTATGTTTTAGTAGAAATCGTATGTAAGCACTGTCATTTCTTGTGTTTAAATTAATATGATATGTCTTCTATATCTTTCTTGTGTATTTCATTTTGGTATGTTTTATAACTCCTCTTTCAAAGAATGGTATCGTGGTTCTGCAATCTACCATCTTTAAAAAGGTACTACACAATTGCTACTAAAACATAAATTCGTCATTTTAAACAACCGAACATCTAATACTCTATCCCTCACCAAACCAAAGAAATCCTCAGGAAGGTGCACTTATAATAAACAATTTTAATGTTAGTAAGCATTTTAACATACATAATTTGTCATATTTTAAAACCATTAATTATAATTAAATATGACAATCAGCATGTACCCCAAAAATGATGTAAAATTTAAATCTCAATTGTAACACAATTAAGGCATTCGTACATCTGTACCTTTTAATTTTAAAAAGGCCTATCGACGGTGTTAAGTCTTTATACTGTCATTAATACAACGCGATGCCTATGTAAAACAAACACTAACACTATATTAATTGTAGACATTGCCACCTTCTAGTCTACTTTTATTAACATTTTGTAATCTCCCTTTCTATTTTTACGAATGATTATGAATGTAGCAAAATAGGCAGAAATCCTCAAAAACATTTCAAACATAACGCACGGGGTCCCTGCAGTACTCTGTACAAACAATCTTCCAGCAACTCACCAAGTTTCGAAATAAACAATTCGCATCTCGAACCACATTTTCTACAGAGTATCTCTCCAATGAGCTATTATTATATAATAAATCACAATTTTAGTAAGTATCTACCTATCTAAAACAGATTTTTTTGGCAAGTTCGAGATTTCAGTGCTGATGATGCATAGCTGCTCCTCATTTTTGCCTACTTTTCGTATTTTAATGACTAATAATGCCTGCTATATAACAACAGAATGGCAACTCTCTTATGCACACAGGCCCAAAAAGTTTTCATGCCTCTTATTTAATTTCTATGATTTTTACATATCATGTGAGACAATTATAAAACTAACGATATTTAGAGTTAAATTCAGGCGATCTGGAGGCAGAATAGAGGGCCCTAATGCGTGGTAGGGCCAAAGGAAGTACACCCCATCCCCCGCCATACTGCTTATTCTCCTGACAAGACTCTTCTGTAATGAAGTCGATCTTCTTGATTCATGTTTGTAGTGTTACATTTGGATTCATGTCACGAAAATGTAGTAAGGTAAAACTGACAGCTAAGTGCCTCTTTGTGCCTGACCCTAACTTTCTTTCTTTAATGCATATTCATGCACTGTACAAGCATTTCTACATAGGGGCCAAGGCCTTACCATCTTCGTGTGTACGTAATACTAGGGTACACCGAGGCAGTGTGTAGTATTACAACAAGATGTTCCTCACGAAATCGGTGCCTATGTACTGTGACTAAGGCATTCTTATACCTATCATTAAATTCCCATATATAAGATCTAATGAGCCGCCAACTGCGAAAAGAAAATGACTTCATACAGTAAACGAACAAAGCGATAATTAATTTAATCTTTAAACGCTGAACATTACGTAAATAATGTTTGAAAATCTAGACACTACCTAAAATAACACAGTCTCACCCAGACAGGTAAATTATTAGTAGTTTTAAAGGGAAATGATCGCTGTTTATTCTGAGACTCATAAAAAACACAAAGTATAGGGATATAACTAAATAACCCCATGGAACAGAGCCCTTTTTGAAAATCTAACAGTTCCTCACAAAAATTGTCAGAGAATTATTTTGTGGCGTTCGTGTTCCTGCTAAATGGAAAAAATTCGCAAGTCCTCCATATTGATATTTGACAGGAAGGTGGGAAGTTTTCGGATGATTTAGCCTCTGTAATCTCATCGAATTACATGAAAATGTGTGAGTTGTTTAGAAAAAGGAATCTCTGCAAAAACTATAACATAAAAAGCGTCTTGAAATATGAACCACCCGCTTTATAATTAAAAAGACTGCATTTTTTCCCACAAAGTCTATTTCTTTTTCTACGATTTTCACGAAACACAGCAATTATTCCCCTAAACAGCATCAACCACCTGGCCTTTGCAGTGAAGTCGTAGTTTTTCTTGGGGTACAAATTAATTTTGTATTATTTAAATAAGCTTCGGGCGTCAGCGGATTAAAATAAGTTGTTGGTATACAAAACATCAGGCCTCTACAATAGAGTACACATGATTATCCTAATTCGGAATTAGGCCACAAAAGGTGGCCAAAATATATCAAAGAAAGGAAGGTCATGGCAATTATGTGAGTAGAGAGTAGTGAACCTCCCTGTGCGATGTTGCAAGCGTGACGCAGTTGTTTCATTGTCGTAGCACGATTCTTTTTTTTCTAAATCTTTGTTTGAAAGAAAAAGATCTGGTTGTAACTTGGTTTCCATGGAAACAGAATACCAATTTTTATACCACAAAATATGTCGGAGTGTGCTTGTGATGTCACTGAGATAATTTCAATTATAATGCTGTAAACAGACTGCGGGACGACGTTGTCACCCAAAAGAGATATCGCTGTTTCTCAATTAAAGACCTTCAAGAGTCTAAACTCCTTACCTCATCAGATAAAAAATATTATCGATGATAACACAGAAATATCATTTTTAACAAAAAAAAAATCGCAGTCTATGAGTAGCCATAAAATAAACGAAGCGAGCCAATACCTTCTGTGGAACAAATGCCTAGATATTCGACGTTAAAAGTTTCCGGTATACATACTAGTAGTTACTGTCTATCGAAATGTACCCAATGAGTCGATTGTCGAGGTAGTGGCTAGCGCACTTCCTTCTTACCTAAAGCTCATGGACATGAATTTCATAACTGGAGAATATCTGGTTGAGGTTTCTCTTACGTTATTCTTTTCTGGTCAAAGAAGTTTGCATGATACTTTAGCACAGGCCACGACAGTTTCTTATGCTCAGCAATTTATCATTCATAATCACCATGTCATTTCTTATCCATATTGGATTATTTAAAAATATCCTTAAAATTTATACCTTAAAATCCTATTGCCTAGAATGGAAGGATTATTGAGAATTGGGAACAAAGAATGACGAGTTTCGCAAATTTAACTCGAGGGACTGGAAAACAAAAATGATATTCAGGCATGATGTAGTACCTCAAGAACGATATCCGAAACTGCGATATCCCGATTAGTATGAAAATGCTAATCCCTCATTTGCAACCTTTAGTCTTTCTGACCAAAGTCACTGCAGAATGGCTATTCCATAATTCATTCGTGGTTCCCCTCAGCCTCTCCAGACAAATGCCTCCAATGCATTACACATTCATCAGCCAACCAGGCGACACTACATAGACTGAGATCCTGATAGCGTCATTAAATAAACAAGCAACAGCCTTTCTGTCGTTTTACAGCCTGAAAGTGCATGAGGAGAGCGAGGTTCAACGCTAAAGGAATGTCTTTTTTGCGTTAAAATCACGTTCTCTATGGTATCACGACTTCACTTGAACCCAGTCCTTAAATCAGACTTTAATTCCTACTTTAAATTTATGTTTATACATTTGTGTTATAAATCTGATGCATTGCCAAGTAATGCCCACAAACATTCGGAATTTCAATTGCTAATTGCAATCTACTGCACCCGATAACTGGAGCAGATAAAAGAACAAAGTAGAGGGCGAGGAATGAACAGGAAATGCAGCACAAAACAACCACACAATGTAGAGAATGAAAGAGAATAAACGTGAATTATCAATATAAAAAATAAATTTATGAAATAAAGCAAAGATACATTGATTATAAGGAATAAAAACCTGTAAAATCTTTAAAAAATACTATATAATGGTGATTGTTTGCAAGAGAGACGAAGAAATGAGATATTTTAAAATTCAGACGGTTTGTTTCTGTTGTGAACATGTAACATGGAAGAAACTCACTACTGAGTCTGAAGAATATCAAAGTCTTACATTCAAGAACTGATGACAACGGGATATGTGCCTCATAGATAACACAGCAGAAAACGCCCGCTTAAGACTGAGCTGACTAACAATTGTGGACAGAAATTGTGTAATACAAAACTCAAAAACAATCAATTAGAACGATTGTACATACCTTACAGAAGACGTAGCCACTCCGGAACCTAAAATATTTCACCCACTTACAAGCTCTTTCCTTCAAATCCACTTTATAATATTGTCCACTTTATAATATTGTCCCTCTTTCACGTCTAGGTGTGCCAAATAATTTTTCCCTTCGTGTTTTCATACTGAAACTGTTGAAACATTTGTCATCCTTTCAATACTTGCTATGTCCCTCATCTATTAAAATTCTTACATTCTTACACGTGATATCGAGACATGTTTTACCATTATATTATGTTATGTATATCCCCATCCCCAAGGTTACGGCGATATTTCCAGTATGAAATATAGCTGTATATGGCGTATATCGCTCATTTAGGGCCGGGATTGCGTAGTCGGTAAAGCGACTCGCTACGAGCTGGAGGTTTCGGTTCGAATGCCATTAGGGGCAAGAAATTTTATCTTCTCCACACCCCTTCAGACTGCATCTAGGGCCTACCCAGCCTCCTGCGCAATGGATACAGGATGTTTCCTCAGGGGTAAAGCGGCCGGGGCCTGTCACTGACCACCCAACACCAACTAGCGCCACGTTTAAGCATGAGTAGAGCAATACCTCTACTTACCTCTGTACCTGTATTGGCATGTTAAAGAGCGACTTTTACCTTTACCTTTACATGGCTCCTTTCCACCTTCGCGCTACGTGCCCTGTCCATCCTATTCACTTTCATTTAATCAGCGTAACAATGTTAATTAAATTTGAGATTCCCGTGAAAATAAATGCAGGTTACGCTTTTCTTAGATATAGCGCCTCGTAGTTAGGTAGATAGATGCCTAAATTTCGAAAGAGCGTGCTGCATCCATCCTCAGGGTACAAAACTGAAGATGGAGGCAGGACGTTCCTCCGAAACGTTGGTATCTGTATATAACACTATATGGCATCACTTTCTGGAACAGAATAACCTTTAATATTAAGGAAGATTACAAAGTATGAAGTTCCTTACAACATGTATGTCCACGAAGTCTTGGTTCCACAAAAAACAAATTCGAGGTTGTCACACTGATTTTCTCACAGAATGGGAGCTGCATTGAAATTCTGACCACTTGACATAAAATATTTTTAAAAGTCTGGTATGATGTTCAGTTTTTCAACCATGGTAAGGGATCACGGCGGTGCCTTGTAAGGGGAAAACCTTCTTCCTGAGTTGACTGGATGTTGCGCGCTTCTGGCGGACCAGAAGTCGGCAGCTGATCGGGATGCGTACTTGCTGCAGTGACGTAACACTTTCTGGACACTTGTCAAGTGACACTTAATGGAAGCATATAAAGTAACACTTTCTAGGTGCTTCTGAAGGCATGCCTGTTAGATGTACGTGAAGTAACACTTTCTGAAGCCTTCCAAGGTTACAGTTTCTGAATGCCTGTAAAGTAACACTTGCAGGACACTTGTGAAATAAAACTTTATGAAGGCATGTGAAATGATACTGGCTGGACGCTTCTGAATTTACACATGTTCTGTCTCGATGACGTTATGCTTGCAGACACTTTAAATTTACACTTTTGAGTAAAATTTGCTAGACACTTGTGCAGTAATACGTGAGGGAGGCATGCGAAGCAAGACCCTCTGAAGGGACTCTTGTTAGATGCTCGTGAAATCAGACTTTCTGAAGAATTCTGAGGTGACGCTTTCTGAATGCCTGTGGAGTAACACTTGCTGGACACTTGTGAAATAAAACCTGATGGAGGCATGTAAAGTACAACCTGCTAGACGCTTCTAAATTCACACCTGCTCTATATGTACATATTCATATTTGCGGAAAATTATAATTTCACGCTTGTGTAGGAACAGTTGCTAGACATTTGTGAAGCAACACTTCCTGGATATTTGTGCAGTGACACTTGCTAGACACTTCTAAAATTAATACTTGTGGACAGTTACAAAACGTAATTCGTACGATTACGAAAGGAAACTCCGAAACTGAAGCCACTCTTTCACTTAAAAACTTGTGGTCTAATGCATAATGATAATGACAAGCCGTGTCTATCCGTCCCTCAGTCGGTGGCATGTTTTATATCCGACTCGTGCTCTGGGTATCGACTGAAATTTGTATTGGGTTGCTACGATAAAGGAGAATTTCTTGTGACCTGCTTTCATCCTGTGAACACTTTATTTTACACACAGCTCCAACTGGACAGAGTAAAATACATAAAACGACGTTCATCTTGAAAATGCATACACGAGATTTACTTGGAAAAGTGTACACTCAAAGAAAATACAATTTCGGCCTGAGAGATAAAATAAGTAATTACACTTTCAGTGGATAATTACTCTTAAAAATACTGATGTACTAACAGTGTTAAATCTTCGGGTTGTACTACTGCGACGTTACGTAATTAGCAAACTGGTTCTTAAGAAAAATAATTTGAGAAGATGCGAGGTTGGTGAAAATGACTCAGGATAACGTTGGACGGTAGACTTAGAATTAGGTGTTTTCTGTTTCCATAAAGTATGTTACACTCTATTGATTAGCCTTTTAAAATTAAATTATATTCAAGAGAATTTTAATTTATCAAAAACAAGTGTTTCCAGAATTCATATTTAATACCACCGTGAATCTCTTTCCTGTCAGTTATTTTTACGCATATATACTAGATTTTCGAAAAATATTCAAAAGTTTCTTAACTATAGTTATGTTACTGGCACAAAGAATTTAACTGAATATTTTGTACTAAAATGTAAAGACTTCTAAACACTAAATTCAAATCATTTTCATTTAAATATCACAAAAACCTTTAAATATGCTGCAAATTCTGATTTTGTGGTGTACGTAGTGGTTACTATTGTTATGTATGACACTCAGCATAAATTTTACTTTACGAGGTGCTAGATCAGCTCAAACAGGTGATCTGACGGAAAAAAGGGAAGAAATTGATAAAAAATAAGTAATGCTTTATGCCAGAACTTAACGTTGCATCAAATTCTTAACTTACTGCTATCTTTTAACGACGCTTCACATTAAACTTTCTAAAGCAAAGAGTTAGCTGTCAAGGCCTCTAAGCGTCGTGGGCAAGGGGCCCGGGGAGCATCAGATGGCCTTACATACAAAACAGCCGACCATGGATGTCAGCCTTGAAAGGCTACGTCAAAATGACTGTTGTTCCTGCTACTGCTTTTTAGAAACCTTCGAACAATTTGCGAAAAGTGACTAGTATCTGCGTAATACCTTCCCTTCTGTCTGCTTGCGTGGAACAATTCATCTCCCACTCGAGCGATTTGCGTGGCATTTTATATTAGTAGTAGTATTATTATCATATATTGTATTACGGTAAAGTCTGTTCGCGAAATCATTATCTACTAAACTAAGGAGAGGAACTCTTTAATACAGAAATTTTTAGATTCGGCACTGATGGCAGTCTCCTCTGTTTTCATTAATTTCTTTCCAAAAATTGTTTTTAACAAAATTCTTCAGTTAAAAATTGATAGTGCTCTCTGTACTGAAAGCCATGGGCAACACACAAAATATGTTAGCTTCCCTTGGCCTCCGGAGGTGGCAAGGCATGTTCGTAAGAGGCTTGCAGGAGCAATGCATATCAGCGGAAGTTATTGGCTATAGAAAAACTATCCTTACACCCAGGACGTATTTACGTCCATCAGATCCTACTATTTACTTCAAACTCTGCAGAAGATGATTTCCGATCAAAATGACGTTTACTATGAGAGTCAATAAGGCTCAAGGATATACGCTTAAACGTGTTGGCATATATCCACCACCGTCTGTTTTTTACCACGGCCAGTTCTATGTGACATTTTCCCGACCCTCTTCATTTGACAACGTCGCTGTTGCAATTATTGAAGGGCATGGACGTCGTATATAAAATGACGGATCCATAACATCAAATATTTTATATTGAGAAGTGCTTTAAAGTTTCAAATATAAAAAAATCTTTGTGGATTAAATATTTTATTGTTTCCACATTCGAATTATTCGCACGGGTAAAATTAGTTCAATAAACTTTGTTAATCAAATTCAGTTTGTGTTAAAACCTGAAAAACAGACATTCTACATAAATACCTACGTAAGCTTATGATAATATCTCGCTGAATTCTTCTTGAATTAAATAAAAGACTTCAGAAAAGAGTTCTAGAGAAAATCAGAATACTCGTATTCGATTGATGTGAAATATATTTTTACAAAAATTGTTCCATTTAGTAGATAATTACACGAAATACGTCCGAGCCAGACAGACCGACGGAATAGTTGACAAACTAAGTAGAATATGGCACCACATAAACACGATACTCATGTCGTAGAATTAAGCCAAAAATGTAAATATTCTGTCTTATCTACAGTCGGACCTAGGTAAATTGAAAAGAACACAGCAAATTAACAGTCATTACGATCTGTTTAGCCGCATTATGCATAGGCTACATATTAGGCTATAACAAGAGAACAATAAGATCACGCAAGAGAACAGAATTTTCTTCTATGCGCTCTTTTCATTCTGTGACTATTAGTGCTCTACATAATGTCAATGTGGGGAAGTTGGTGCGAATTTTTGGAAAAAACTTTTTTTTCCAAAAATTTACAAAGAATTATATTTTTCGTATATTTTATGCCGAAAAAGATATTAAAGTACTAGAATGGAAACCGGTGCGTTCAGGCTATCTTGGCCTTCCATAAATACGTTGCAACGCTCAAAGTATCAGTTCGGTATTTCACCATTCAAGACCGCACACACCAGATAAGAGAAAGCAAAAACATTTGATTTGTTGGCGTACATAAAATTTTGGCATTCTCAGTATTAGGGGCACCTACAATAATCATGAATGTAATTTTTTCGGTGTTGTTGGCTAATATAAAATCAGGCCTGTGGTGCTGTATCTGTATTCATTTTCAGTAAATTTTATACCAGTTATCATGTAATAATATTACTTATTACTATTATTGTTATCTGGCAATTAATCTATTAATCAGCAGGTAAATAAATATATTAAATTGATTGTGATTATTCTCATTTTAGTTTCTTTATTGTTGGCAAGAAAAAGAAAGTAACAAATAAAGGAAAAAAATAAAACAGTCAGATCTTCTGAAGTAGCTACGACACTCTGTCGACTGGTAAATATTAATATAAGTTTCGGAGACGTTTTCTGCCTCCATGTTAGGGTTGTCAGCCGTGAAAATGGAGGAAGCAAACTCTTCTGTGTTTATTCACCTATTGACACTGCTCTACCTCACGCAAGAGCGTTGCTGAAGACCACACTGTAAGACAAATCATGTTACCACGTCTTAAAAAGTAATGGTATAAGGTAAACTAGGATAATCTTTTTCAAGGTAGCTAGTTTGGAAGAGAAATTTGAACCCAAGGCCTCCACAATACGAAGAATAAATGCTATCCATTCTACCGCGACGGTCCGTGAGACTTCGTCTGTATGCTGCTCTTGAATTTATGTCCTTCCAGACACTTAGGGAATTTAAAAATCTGCCTTCTCTGAAAAATAATCGGTAAAACCTTAGTTGAAGCTATTCCGGTGAACTTTTGATCTGTATAATTCGGTATCTATGGAGCAACCAGTGTATACAAAGAATCAATTTGAAGTGTACGTGTGTGAGTCACAGAGTTCGTACTGCTGGCTTTGAATTGTCTTGTTCCAGACAAGCAGCTTACAGCGCTTTAATCCTTCTACGGATGTGCTGCTACATGGTTTTAAATTTCATCAATCAAACTTAATGTCATATTACGACAATGGTCTTCAAACTATGGATTGCGACCCCCAAGGGTTTGGCGGACAAGTCAGAGAAAAAATCGCGCGAAATAAAAAAAATTAGAGATCACAATTTTTAGTTTTACTAATCTTATGAATCGGTTTTTCATCTGCTCCCTTTCCTTAGCAAGCGCAAGAATTCTTTGAGCCGCCAAATATATTGCATTCCTCAAATTACGTGTTTGTTAGAACGTTGATGTGAAATGAAATTTTTCTGAAACTCGCATATTTTTCCACTTCAAGAAAGTCTAAATTTGTCAGTTAAAATACGTCGTTAAGTCCTGTCAATAAACTTTTGTAATTTGCTTGGGGTAAAAGGGCACAGTGTTTCGCTTTTTTGTTATAATCGTAAGAAACACATAAATACAAACCATAAACAAAACTCCGTGTTTTTAAGTTCTGAACTACGTAATATGATTTTAAGCACTTTACGGTGAAAGGTACAACACGTTTTATATTTTGTACACTTAATAAACCAAATTCATAAATATATACAGCTTTGAAAATATATAAATTTACCTACAACAGACTGTCATGAATGAAATAAAGTATTCAAAATTACAAAAAATCCGCTATTAGTAGGCATATTCCACATGAGTGTACAACGTTCTATTCTTTTTTGAGTTTGCACTAATTCGTGTTGATATTTGCAGATAACCAATATAGTTCACTCTACGGGAAAACCACTAACGAATCAGCAAACTTCAGTTCATGAAGTAGTCATACTCCTGCCATGTTTCATGACAAACGTGAATCATAAAATGTATGTGTATTGTCATTTAAGGTTTTTGTTCTAAGTGTATTTAGCAGCTACACAAGTTTCCCGCTCTCTTGCTGAAAGTAGGTAATAGAGCCAGATGTGATCGTGTCGGACTTGGAGACGTTAATCATCCAGAACTGAAAATAAAAAAGTTCTTGTAACGCGTTTTTGCACGAAGACTAGACGACGCGCAACCTTGGCAACGCGAACTGGCTGCAAATGTTGACATTCGATTGTTACTGAAGGAGGAAAGATGATTCAGATGCGTTCTGTTTTTGTCATGAAGCGAGATAATGCCCAAGTATGAAAACCTGCACCAGACATTACGTGTCCCCTTTTTGTGCTTCAGCAGATTTGAGATGATGATCAGATGCAGTCGATAACAATGACAATACACAGAGCTCACACAAATGAACAGAAGGCAGGCACACGGAATATTGCTTACTGTGCTTAAAGCCTATTTTATTTCATTATTTACAATTCTTTTGATATTACACTCCAATCCAATACCTAATATGAATTAAGTTTATAAAATGGAGTTTCAACAACATAAAAGACACTCTGATGCCGAGAAAGTTATACTGACTTTCATGGCACACGGGTATCAGTACTACACATCACGACTCCGTGTAGTCTGCAGTGACATTTAATAATTCGTGCTACATTGAACCAAGGCTTGTATCCTGGTGTAAAGATATATGCGTCAAGTGTCTCTAGCCAGAAGATGACAGCTTGCTTCCTGTCGGCGTCTGTTACAAATCGCTTGCCAGCCAGATGCTTCTTAAGGGATCGGGACTGCAGATAGAGTGGTCCATAAACTCCCAGCGGCAGCGCTGTAACTACTCACAAATCCGGTTACCCGTATGAGGCCTCTTGGGGCCCTGGCTCCACGGTAATACAAGTGCTTAGGCCTAAATATCCGTTGAGGTCTGATGTGTACCATACACCATGTATACAACGAACTCGAAATATCTTACGGACGCCATTATACACGACAACATGAGCAACTGACAGTTTATACAGCTATTCCGCCTAAGGTGTGCCAAACTTCACGATATTATATGGATCACTTTGAGTAAGAAATGCTATATCTACTCGTACATATGCCCGATTATCAACTCTCATATCGCCACGATCATTTTGATAAATCAAGATGTTGGAAGATACCTTAGGGCAGGTCCGCTCAACCAGTAGCTTGCGGGCAACATGTTGCCAGAGACACAGTGTTGTGTTGCCCGCGGAGACATCTGAAATGATAAAAGGTCTTTTGACCCTTTCCCTGGCAACGCCGAGATAAAACACCAAAGAAGTTATACAAAATGAAAAGCTGTTTATTTATGGAGACAAACATTAATTACTAATACTTTTGTAAAAACATGCTAAAAATATTGACACGCTAAACTATGTCGTAAATTACATTTGTTTTAATTTTGTATTATCAGTATATTTTTATTGCACATGCTGTACATACAACAACACAAGTAAAATTATACTTACAATTACAAGTGTACTTATTCCATCTCCGTTCTGTGTTTTGGATTTCCTGTTGCCCGCCTGCAGACCAAACATTTCCGAAGATGTCCTCACCACACAAAAGGTAGATCAGGCCTGCCTTATAGTATCAGCTCTTATGAGACAGCCTTACTCCTACTCCCACATCTCGCAAACACAACTCACTCGTAATTCACGTCTGAGACGCGTAGAACTATGCATACAGAACAGTGGACGTTATTTTGAAGAGTAATCAGTGTAAGATCAAAGAAAAATGACGTTCTTTGAAATTATCTGCTAAAAATTAAAATTTTATACCGTGTTGTAATGTAAATACATAAAGCAACATAACGAACTCAGTAACAAATAAAAGTCAATATTCTTCTTCTGTGGTATTATCTGGCACATAACTGTCTTTTCATGTTGTACACACGTACGATAAGTCCTATTATCTGACAGACAACTGTCTTTTCGTATTGTACACACGTACGATAAGTCCTATTATCTGACAGACAACTGTCTTTTCATGTTATACACACGTACGATAAGTCCTATTATCTAATACATAATTTTTTTTCATGCTGTACACACAATAAGGTAAGTCCTAATTACTCTCTTTGTTTTGTGGCGTTATTGAACACATGTTATACAATACGTTCAGACTTCTTTGATATCTTTTTGTTTGGTACACCTCATGCTGAACATGCTGTATAATAGAATACGGCTATTTGGTTTCAACATGCACGGATGAATTATAATTATTACATTACTTAAAAATGCTTTCAAAATTGTTGAATTTTCTGTGGTAGCTGATATAATTTCTACTACGCAGTCCTCTTCGTTATTATTTCTCACGTAGTTAGAGAAACAATTCGCGGTTCATTTCGTGGTTTAGCTCATGTGTAAGGTTACTGACTAAATTAGTCATCTACTCTGATGACTGGGGCAACTGGATCCTCCGAATCTTAGGCACAATTCTACCAGACTGCAAGTCGTCCCATTCCAGAAGATGGGAAATTTCTACTTTTCTTTTGTTTCTGCCTCAGTTCTCTACATCAAAATTTACTCCAGCCGTATCAATTGTAGAGAAACTTTATTAGTCACCAGTAAGGAGACTGTTCTAGAAGAATACACTGAGAAAACTCAGTACACATTCATGTCTTGTAATCAGAATTAAGGACAAAATCTCAAAGTAAATATGGCTAATACATCATATGGAAATTAGGCAAAGTTCTAATATTTGGAAAAGGCATTAACAAATTGAATTTTCCTGTCACAAATTAATTTATATATTTTTTACGTATTTGATGTTTTTGTTACACCGCTGTCAGCATCTCAAGTTATAATGTAGATGGAACAATTATTGGTGAAGGATGAATTTGAAAGGATCTGAAAGGAAGCTGTCGTGATATAATAGAGGCACCATTCCGAAATCTTCCTAAAGTATCTTTGTAAAACCATGAAAAATTTCCCTGTCGCCGACGTTCAATTCGAGATTCGAAAATGCACCTCCGTAATACAAGTCCAGAGCGTTGATGCTGCAATAAGTTGGTCACTACAGTATGTTGCAATTGGCAGAAATACGTAAAGCTTCGTGCGACAGAAAACTCTCTATATTTAAAGTGTTTAGAAAAAATAGAAGCAAAGAAATCCTTGCACTGGGGCAGGGCTCATCAGTAGAGAAGGCCATGAAATGAGCATATTTGTACTCGGTTGTCTGGAGTTATTCTCAGAACAGCAAAGTAGAACACGACTCTAGACAATGTGCCTTAAAGAAATATTTCTTCCTTAATTGGGGTTTTTGAATGAGATATTCGTAACTTTCCTGTTAGGCTACATGTAATTGTTGTTAGGCCAGTTCGTTATGGAGGTATTTTTACTGCAAGGGACACGAAATAGCCATGTATGTTAGCTATTATTGTTTCTTCTAATTGCTCCCGATTTCAGTGAAAGTCAAGTGCTGCTGTGTGTACTTATTTTCTACTAGAAACTGATAGATGGTCTTTGTCGTATACGAAAGTGAGCAAGTGCAAATGCACAATACTGAGGAAAGTGAGAAGTGTAGAAAATTAAATCAAGTTAAAATTCATTGTCTTGTGGAGCATGGTAAATATTACATAAAATCTTCAGTTTCCACCTCACATAAAGCACGCTCTATCAAATGACACCCAGTCCATTAATGCTTTGTAAGGAAGTACGCGGTATTTACTCAAAAAATCACAGGAAATTAATATATAGGCTCGTTGGGCAAAATCCAGAGCTGTTTAAAGTCGAAACATGTGGCATTGTGATTCAAATAGTCGGCATGTCTGTGGATCTGGGGAAGAAAACACACTTAAACGGAAATCTGATTGAGTCCTTTGAAGTCTAATTTGTACAATATTTAAAAATTTATTTCCTGCATCACACAAAAAAGATCCCTTCCCTTTCAAGGACCAGTCGTTTAATGTTCTTATGGCTATTATTGTCAGAAGCATAAGAAATACACACCTACAATTTATGGTCAAAATGCAACAACTTTTAATGTAAAAGTAAATGACACACATAGTAATTAAATGCTTTAAAAATTGACAAGTTGTGAAAATAACTTAAATAATAAACTTCAAAAACATAAAATAAACGTATTGGACTTCGTCTACAATTTACTGCGTCCAAATCATTTCTCTATAGTCCATTTTATGTTTTAACAAATAATGAAAGTGGAATAATATAAACCGTAAACCACAAGTATAATAGCGCTTACATCTCTTCTGGCAGTAACTTAAAGAATTAGGCGATATAATTAAGAAATACGACGCAACTTGCAACATTTTTTAGGCCAAACTTGTAGTCAAGTGTGTAGACAACTAAAACAGACAGGATACCAAAATGACACGTGTAGCCACACGAACTGCGGGCCTATCTATACAAACGACCGTCTGAGGTAGGTGCCCGTTTCACATCTTGGTGACCACAGCCTGAAGAAGGCGCAGCATGTTCCACCAAAACATTTGTAATCACCTACCAGAATACACGGTGTCATGACACAGACGTCCACAAAACGAATTTCCTTAATAGTCCCTTGATAAGAAAGAGGTATCTCACTTAGTAATATCTGCCTTTTTCTGCTGATGTCTTCAATATTTCACAGTGCCCTTGAAACTAAATGCCTCCTGTCATTCTTAAATTGATCCATTCCGTCCTGATACTTCTCAGACACAATGCATACAATCGACCGTCAAAATACACAAAGGTTGCATGTAATACCAATGGCCTTCCTTATCAACCATATGCAGGAATATAAAACAAAATAATACATTTTTGAATACATGTATATCAATATAAGAGTAATTTGCCATAAAATTATACAGGTATTTATATTTTACAAATGTGCACCTTATACATAATTATACATATGTCATTTTGTCTGTCTATGTCTTACTTTCAGTTTTAATATTCTGTGGGTAGACTAATTACCAATGTAAATGTTTATTAAGGTATACACTGACATAAGTACATATGTAAATTTTACAAAAAGTGCACGTTTCTAAATTATAAATATATATAAGAATTCGCTCCAAGTTAATCGATGTATTGGTATATTCAATCAGCTATTCAGGATTGTATTTTGTCAGCCGTAATATGTTTCAATGACGAACCAATTTATTTTGAAAAACTAAAGCAATTTTATGCCGATCCCAGTGGCCGCGCGGTCTAAGGCGTGGGTCTACGGCCGCTCGCTTACTAGGATTGTGGGTTAGAATCCCGCCTACGGCATGTATGTCTGTCTCTTAAGAGTGTTGTGTAGTGTCAGGTAGAGGTCTCTGCGACGGGCTGGTCACTCGTCCAGAGGAGTCCTACCGAGTGTGGTGTGTCTAAAAAGTGTGATCGTGAAGCCTCGAAAAATGAGGCGGCCTAGGCCCCCAAGGGGCTGTCGAGCCATTGGGGGAAAAAAGCAGTTTTATGTCCAAACTCTGTGCATTACGATCTCTTTTCGTGTTTCTTGTTTGGAACTTTTGTGAATTATTCCGCCGTTTACCACGAAATATACAACCAAAATAATGCCTTTTTTCTATAAAGAAAAGTAGCATGAAATTGGTCGAAGGAGATATGGGTGACGTGTCGATTACAGCAGAATACCAGGCTATCAGGAAATCAGTAGGTTATAAGAGTGACACTGAGTGTTTTCGCAAGTTTACTCCTACGGAAAGCGCCGCCAGGACCCCTCAAGAAGGTGGCGAATATAAAACTTACTGCTCCTTTCAGAATAATATCCCAGCTGTCCTGCACAAATTGCCTCGATTTTGTGTCTGTCGAGCAGATGCGAAAAGTGGTAGTTAAAATTTCCCGAATCCCTTAATCCAAGTCTAGGCTCACTGTGAACTTAATCTTTCACGTATAGTAGTCCATTTTACTTAAGACGAAGCCTCAGTCCGGCCAGGAAGCATCACTCTACTGTAATTAGAATCGCCTTCTGTGGGAGTGGTCGCTCTGCTACACCCTTATTAGGAATTCTCAATCTCGACTCAACTCTCTCGCACACGGGCAGAATAGCATATTGAACCACACAGGATGTTCAGGAAAGTTATGGCGATGATCATATATCGCTTCAGGGCCCCAAAGTACTTAACGCTGGTGTTGCAAGCTCCTCTAATTTTGTGCATCCATCATGTTGTTAATACTAGAACTTTGACGGAACCCATACCGTTGTTATTTTTATTACCAGATGTAGAAACTTAGAAAGTAAGTCTTTGGAGTGTCCTCTGATGGCTCAGTAGTCGTGCCACGTTTCGTGGAAATCAGTCTAATAATTAAAGAAATGAACATAGACACACAGGCAGCAGGGTAACCCCATAAGTCTACACTTCTACGAAGGACAAGTATGTCACAGAAGTAAAGTTGCATAGAAGTATCTATACAAGAAGTTTCCTGCTCTTTATATAATCCCATAGACACACAGGCAGCAGGGTAACCCCACACGTGTACACTTCTAGGAAGGAAATGTATGTCACAGAAGAAACGTTGCATAGATCTATACAAGAAGTTTCCTGCTCTTTATATAATCCCAAGGTTCAGTATCGTGTTCACAAGAGCCCTTTTTCCCTATCCTAAATCAAATTAACACAGTTATAAACTCGCACCCTGGTTCTTAAGAGCCCTTCTAATATTATCGTACCATCTAGCCCTAGGCATTCTGAAAACAAGCATATTCAAACTGAAGAAAACTTTCCACTCGCGTTTAGCTAGGGTAATTGATCAATATAATTATTTATTGAAACAGTGTTGTTAAACATTCATCAGCTTCACAAGTCGTCTATCAAGGCAGTGTAACAGCTACCTGACGGCCTTAACTCTCTAACACTTGATATTCTATCTTCACTCCATCATCTCCACAGGGAATTTGTTTCAGTATATAAAACAGAGTTTCCCACTGTGCTTGCCATAGCTGGTAACAAGAAACAGTTGCAATCAGAAGCCTCCAACCCCTTAAAGCCTGAAGTGTACCTAAATAACAGAATAATTAGAAATTCTTTCCTACCTCACACAAAACACATTGCCTATCAATTACACAGACGAGACACTTAATGTCGCTAGAAAAACAAATCGCTGCATATTGTATGACAGGAGATGTTAACTAAAATGTGTGGGCAAAATGCAGAGTTGTTTAATATTGAAGCAGCTCGTATGTCTAGCTACTATGCTTTAAGGCGTTGATATTATAATCACCACTTAGCTAGAAGACGAACACCTGAGAAAAATCCAGAAATGGCGCTTCCCTTCTTATCCCGTGGTTACCATTGCAACGAACTGCACTGAAATAATTAAGTGTCTGTTGGCTTCGATCTTTTTACTTTCCAGCTGAGGATTTTCTTTTTTTAGCATTGTAGTGTTGTGTAGTTATTGCTGTATGGTATATTACACGGCTGCACACCAAAGCTACAACGGTGGACGTAGTTCGTTTGAAACCACAACACGCAGTTCCGAGCAGAACTCACTGACCTTCCTTACTGTTGCATAGACTTCTAGCTTGCATAATTGTCAGTATTATTTTTATTAATTCTTTTACTTCCCTCAAGACATTTTCCTAACTTTCTTACCGACGCTGTCAGAGCTCAGACCATACATGGTAAAGGAATGAATATGAAGTATTGGTGAAATGATAAGTACAAGGTAAAACGGAGGAACTCCCCAAAGAACCAGTCTGAATGCCATTTTGTCCACCACACTGACATTGGGTTTAGCCCCACCATCGCGGTAAGAAGCTGGTAAATTACCTCCTATTAAGTACAAAATCTATTAACAGGAAATTTTTGCAATATAGCCCCAGTATTCCAAATTGTCGCAAATAAAATTACAGATGTAATACGTAGATATCTTTATAATTTACCTCCGCAGTATGTTTCACTTCTTAAATTCCTACAATACTCGTACTATATTTTAACAACACGGCAAACCGAAAACTTGTGATTCGAGAGCTACACTACATCCAGTCACTCAATACAGAGGCCGAAATGGTGAACAGTAAGAGATCTCGGGAAATATACCCTATGCAACATTTGCTCAGGTAATATTTTTGTGACATGTAAAATAAAACATATTCGCCTTGCGAAAATTATGTTTCGCCACTGGTTTGATGACCATAACTAATGGACTACAGTAAATGGGTATGTGAAATCTGATAGGAATGTGGATTACAAGATACATAAATTATGTACAAGATATTATTTGAAAATTAACAATTACAACCACGGCAACGGCGTGTACTTTCAGGTCATTACAGACGAATGTCACGTAGATAATATCTACAGCCGTGTAATAAGTTTACGAAAAAAATAAGATATACGTTTTACCACAATATAAATACTAATAGATGCTTAGGACTAGATACCTATGCAATAGGACAGCATGCTTTATGAGTTATTTTCGGAAATCATTACACTTTCTTGACATATTCTCCTTCCGCACGTGGCAGTTGTGTGGCGATCCTTTTCCGTATTTAATGGGTAGAATGTTTAAATTTCAGCACAGACCTCGGACATCCTGATTTTTTATGGTGTTCCTCAGTTCCTCCAAGCAATTTTCGCGATAGTACCACAATTCGGGTCACAACGGCTTTCTTTCCACAGCCCTTTTTATTTATTATCACCAGCTATCTATCATTCGAAGTTACTTGATCTGAGCAAGTGGCAGAATCGAAAATAAATTATATTTAAATATAAATAACCTAACCTATTAGATACCTATTAGAAAAAACTCTGAATTCGGTTTACATTTCTGCTGCCACAAGACATTTTTAACTTTTTCGAATTACCTGCTTCAGAGTTCCTCAATTCGTGCTCGGGAAGCCGAATTCAGTCTTTCCTCTCGTCAGCAAATAGGTGTAGGCCTACCCACGCAAACTTCAATAGTCTCTAACACCAATAAGCTGAACTGCAAACTTAATTGACTAGTGACAGACTGACGGTGAGGCAGGGCACGTCACAAAACACTTGCCAATCGTAATGAAGAAGTTTCCCCGTAAATCCGCCAACGCATATGTCATATACTTCATATTAGTCTGCTTGCATTTCTAATGCGGTTTAGCGAAGACATTGAAGCTGCTTATTCCTTTGTGTATAAACTTACATCGGGGTGGGGAAAACAGACTAAACTGTGATGTTCAGAAGTTTATATTTTGACCTTGTATTTTGTTTAAGTACATTTCACTAGCAAGTTATAATATATAATGTTGCAAAACCACGATTTATTATCTCTGAAAACTAATCTGAAAGAATCAGAATTATTTGGCCGGACTCTTTAAATTTTCTGTACTGAGTTTTACTCAAATATTTATACTTTTTGCAGTATGTTTCCATAATAATGTACTATGTCTATTATTTAAAGTTATACAAATTATTACATGTGTTCGGGACGTTATCCCCTCAATGATATAAAATACAAAATTAATCGAGGACGAGAGGGCTTTTAGACTAGGCACAGACATGGCCCATTGTAGCTTGGAAATGTACAATGTGTTTATGTTAGTGCTTACTTTCCCTTACACGTGAGGAGTAGGTATACAGAAAGTATGGCGATTTATAATGAAATCGAAATTCTTATGAAATTGAGAGTTTTGATAAAAGTAATTATTTTCAAAAATATATTTTACTCTTATCAGTAGTACAGTCAAAACCAACACATACACTTGCCACACATAATCAGGCTACCGGTTTCAGCTCAAAGAGCCATCATCAGGCCTATGACAGAAAACTACGACAAACTCCATAAATCTGATAAGAGGAAAAACTGGAAGCCACTGGAGATACGATTCAACGCTTATTTCAACACCTTCAGAGCACCACATCATCGCGTAGCCAGTCGTTCGACTGGTCCGTACCGTCTTATAAAGCGAGTCTCCAGCGAGTGAGATCTAGTGCTTCCTCTTTCAAATTCCAGTATCTTTCCTTTCGCTTAAGGCAATCCAGTAGGCGTTTAAGTCTTCTTCCTCATCTTTTTTTTTCTGTCTTTCCTTCAGCAACGTTTCAGAACATCAATCAGATCTCAAATTATTTCATGTTTTATTGTTTATTGTTTGTAATGTATTCAACGACTATTCCAGTAGCTCAAAATATAATGGTTGAATGATCAGCGAACAATAAATTGAAAAGTACTTGAAAGGTAGTAGTCGCAACCTATTTGATTTAAATCCCTGGAAGTTCTGACGAAAACAACAAAATCCCTCTCTCAAGATAGATCTCCGGACACATACTTGAAAACGGGACTCCTAAAATGCGAAAGAGTGTTACTCATTCGACCGTGATATTCGGCGATTGCTGGAATAAACGTCATTGTTCACCCCTGGTAAAGATGGATGGACCTGTCTCAGTAAAATGAAAGCATTCTCTCTTCATGATCTGAGTTTAAAATCTACTTTGCACAAAAACACTTGGACAGTCTGAGGTGCATAGCAACACGGTCGTCTGTATCTGTAAATTAGATTCTGTACTGAATTACATTTGTAATCAGATGAGAGAAAGGAAAAGAAATATGTGATCTATATGACATGAACTATAGTCGATTGTACAACTTCAAGTATCTTCATGTTGGTAATATAATCACAGCAAGCAATTTAATAGTTCATTAAAACAGGAGAACTATATGGAAGCTCGTATTTGGTAGATGAAAGACAGCGAACTTTCATGTCTTGTAATCATAACTGTCCATATTGAGAAAATTAATCGATGCGAAGGATCACAAGTGAATATGCGCACGAAATTATATTAGAAACCGATATCTAGCTAATAAATTGTTTACATAACAAAGACCGGAGCATAGACAGTACAGAAGTAAGATTAAAATGTGATTAAAAATGCTGAGTCATGCATTAGTTGCTAACTAAAACATGTTTACATAAACCTAGCAAGGACACGAAGAATAACAACGTTAGTTATATCACTGTGACGTTGAGATAAAAATCTTTAAGTTATAAAATGTACACAAAGGTAAAACAATGAGGCACATTTGCTCATTTTTTTATTTATCTCGAAAACCCTAAGATATACCAAAAAGTACTTTGGGCATACAATACATGTTTTATTTCCCTACAAGCCTGTGCCTGAAAATTTTACACTCCGAAAAATATTTATCGACATAGCAACAAAGAAGTGCTTTGAAGAACAATCTTCTGGAGAGCGACCCGTATTAATTGGTAATTTGCTACAGACGTTTCGCAAGATCTTGTTGTCTCCATCTTCAAGGTACTTAAGAAAGAATAAGTTGCTGGTGTTAGTCATAGCTAACCAATAAGAAGAGAGGTGTGTATTGGCTCGCTATGACTAACGCCTAACCCACTCTTTCCTTACAAAATGCAAGCAGGAATTTCTTCTTCGGCTACCCTGAAGATGGAGGCACAAATTAACTCCGAAACGTCGATAACAAATTAACAATCAACATTACATCATATCTCAGAAGACTAATTTTCATCAACTAACGGTGTGATATCCTCAAACCACACAAATAATTCCTTTAATTATGGACGATGTCAATTGCTGAGATTATTTAGCGTCGATGTTTGACGAATGAAGAATGAAGTATAAGCATGGAGCATTAGTGGAATGATTCTGACAATGGAAAACGTAATTACACGGAGAAAACCCTACACAGCATAATTACGTCCCCCCGTACATGGGCTGCTTTGGGATCAAACCTGGAAATCCGCGGTAAGAGGTCGGCCACTAAAGGCCTGAGTCATCGCACGACCAGTGAAATATCTCGAGATCCACGCAGAAACGCGTGTAAATTTTCAAGTCACGTGTCCATTATTACAATCCGATTTTACACAAAATTAGAAAGTTTTTGAGACTCTCCAATACAGACTGTAACGAGAACCCGTCCAGCCGTTCTTAACATAGCTTTACCATAGAGTAACTGCATTTCACACTCACATGCTAGGCTGTGTGATTTACAAGTTCATATATTGTACGTCTTTCAAAACCTGTGTTATCCGTTACGGAAACTGATCCACATATACTGCACATAACGGTAAAGATGCTCCTGTGCACGCTATGAAGGCATAAAGGAAAGTGGACTTTTAGCTCCACTCATTCTTAAACTGGGCACTGTATGGAGATGAGTGTTCAGCTTCAAGCTCCTGTCGCTTTACCTACGGGGATGAACAAGTATTCATTGGATAAGAGGCTGGGTAGGCTCCAGAGTACGTCTAAGCCCTTCGGAGAAGTAACAAATTTCTTGTCCCTGCCGGGAACCGAACCACGATTCCCCGGTTATCCAGCAAGCAACCATGTACTGCATACGCGTGTTTTAAAAGGCGTTCTCCGAGATTTTGCATTCAACATATGTCTTCACGTTCACAAGTTTCTGATATAAACCAAATCATCAGATAGGACTGTGTCGAAATGAAGGAGGTTATTGTCAATCTGAATAAATATTTTAACCATGTATACTTATTTCTGAGCAGCTCCGTAATATAGCACTTAAACTGTAGGAACAAACATAAGTATTTATGAAGTAACACAAGCGTATGGAAAGAAGTCTTAAATTGTTTGAAGACCGGATATACACAGGTATTCAGTCTTTCGGATCGTAAATTTTGACACAAATAGTATTGTACAGGAGATTTCTGACAGCAGTTACGCCCTTGTTGAGATCGTCACATCAAGAAATAACGAGACATGTTGACAGCTAACAAACTGTTCCTAATTAGTGGAGGATTTACTCTGTTACAATATCATTAAAGTAACCACATCCTGCGTAAGTTCAACTCATAATTTTGAGTACGTGTTACTGCAGACTGTTCCATTCAAAACAGACTCTTACTGAGGATACATTTTCAAATACATGGTCGCGACCCAAAATGTGGTCTTCTGGATCATGAACTCTAAAAATAATGTAGCGAAACTGATGGTTTAAATAGGGTGCGAAGCAGATAATAAAATCACTGGGACCTCAAGGTTCATATTATTTACGGTTAGGGATAGTGGGCAAAATTATTCGATAACAACTGTTACAGATGGTGCAAAAATTTTTCGTCGATCTTTTCACTACTCTTTCTCCGTTGTAAAGGTTGTTACGAGTATAATGCCAAAAGTCCTCATAAGTTTATTTGGCTCATCCCCTCCTATTCATACTTAGTATCCTTCAGTGCTCTCTTGCCCTGTGTTTTAACTGAGCAGACTTCTCTTCCAGAAGCTAGCACTTCCTCATGTATCCAACAAATTCACCATACCTTCAAAAACCCGAAGATTCGTTACCGAATTTACTACAACTCAACACTGCTCCATATCCAGTGTATTCTTGCTGTCTTTCTAATTAAAATGTTATATAACTTATGTATATTGTATTTTAAATATTGCTACATGTTCCGTCATTCTTAATTTTCTGTGTTCTAGAAGTCCTACCAATAGCTACAATTACAGCACCTCTGAAGATCATCCATAGCAGAAGGTGGTGTGTAGAGCATCAATGAAACATGCCTGGCCTCATAGTAATCAGCTGGGAGTGGCCACATGAATGCAGTCATTACGCGCGTACGCCAAATGCCTTGTCTTTATCCTTGCAAGACACATTACCTACACATCCACTGAGGTCTCAGACACGTGGAGAGATCACCGAACAAATGTAACTTAGGATATTAGATTCTCCATTTCTTATCCGAAATGAAGTATAGGCCTGCTATAAAGGGAGTGGTCCATTCCAGTCTGGTCTCCTTGTAAGTTCCATAATAAACGAAACAGCCTAACTTCTATACGGAGTCTATTACGAATTTTTCTGTGCAAAATATTCTTACACATTCTGCGAAATTACTTTCATATGATGTCCCGAAACTGGGACACAATTTTTAATACGGTCAGCCTCGTCCATTTACAACACAGAGTGGATTTTTTTTCCCAGCTACGATGATCTGAAGTTCAGTCTACAAGAAACAAATCACAAGAGGCGGGCAAGTTTTGGTTAAAGTACAGTGTGTTTGTTAATTTCAGTCAAACTCCACGAAGTCGGACACGGGTACAGAGTGGCCACTTTACCTTCTCTCTGAGCACGGCAGCTTTAAAGATTTCAAAACCTGCATCCGCCGGCACATCCCGTGACAGCAGCCGTGCTTAGGAAAGCGATAAAAAGGACACCCTGTGTTATCACAATAAATAGAAATTTTCGTGCTGGAGAAAAAAGTGTTTCTATTTTCTTAGTTTCTTCTAACCTATTTTGCTTAGAAACTTTAAGGAAATATATTCAGCTGCAAATGCCCTACTTTATTAGCATTGTTCTAAATATACTCTTGACCACACATTCCAGAATTGTTAGTCTTTACTACTCAGTCAACAATAAATTGAGAACGATGTGAAAAAAATTGGTCACTGTCTAATTTCAAGTAGGCTATTTTTTTGAGGGGGTGAAGGGCCGCGCAGCAGATGCTACGGACGCACCCCAGCCTAGAGGCTTATTGTGCAACCCTGTGATGAAGATGATTAGTTTTTTTTCGTGTAATGGAACATCAGTGGAATGAAACTGACAGGGAGAAACCGAAGTACTCGGGGAAGAAACCTGCCCCAGTGCCACTTTGTCCACCACAAATCCCACATAGACTGACCCGGGATCGAACCCGGGCCTCCGCAGTGAGAGGCCGGCTACTAATAGCCTGAGCCGTGGCACGGACCAGGTAGGTTATTACTCCTGCATCTACTCAAGAGAAACGCCACGAGATGCCTAACTCACGAAAAGCGGTCTATGGATCAGGATTACACGTTGAAACGTACTGAATGCAGAGGAGTGTTAAATCACAAGGCTCGTCACTTTCTTAGTTCTTAAGCCAAATGTTGCCTTTGTTGCATGTAAAGGGAGAAGGAAATGTTTGACGAAGATATGAACTTAATTAAATAGCATCAGGTTAGGGACCGAAGTCAGGACTTTTCGAACACGGTAACGGATTTCCGTGTTCCAAACAAAATCAGGGATTTTTATACATGGAAGTTGGCTACGATTTATGTAGTGCTATGAGTGAGCAACGTCGTCATACACTATCCATCCTTGTCACGCAGTTCAGTGTCTTTTGTTTAAATATATCGCACATTGTCTCTTGCCTTATAAACTCTAATTATCATAATGTTCACATGAGGCACTCCCTCCTATGAAACATGGATTACGTACAAGAGGCAATAAGGTATTTCATCTTCAAATGAAATATAGTTAATCTTAACGTATAACATCCCCGTTGATGTGTTTACGAAGTGTATATTTTTATTAGTTTGTCAGTCACACTCAACAAGCTGTATTACACACTTTTTTTTTTGGCAAGTAATTTTGGCTCAGTAAAGAGTCACCATTAGGCCATTAACAAAAACTGTACAAATGGAAAATCTGTGCAGGGTTTCCATTTTTATAGTTTCTGTTAATGGCCTGATGATGGCTCTTTATTGAGCCGAAATTATTTGCCAAGAAAAAACGTGTATAATACAGCTTGTTGAGTGTGACGAGATAATACAATATACACTTGAAATATAGTTACGCCAACAACATTCATAATTTTGGTAGTTTGCAAAGATAGCATGAAAGTTTTATAATCGCTAATGATAAATAAGCTTTTTGAACCAGTTTTTATACCATGATGATATTATGTTATAATTTCAAAGAGAAACTTAAGTTCTGCTTGATCTCTATGTAAAGTAGGGTTCAGGCATTTGTCCGAAAGAAAGTATAATTGCATTGTCAACAAGTCTCAGTGCAGAAACAGCATACCAAATTTTGTAGAAATCCAGCCAGCATTTTGATGTTACGTTTCTGAAGTAAAAAAAATGTACGAGAAACACTATCAACACAAAGTAGGAACATCAGTGTGTAATACTTACTCTTTTGATGACAGGATCTTCCAAACATGAACACCCACACCACTCTTGTATTTTACAGGAAGCCTACATCACAGACACTTAACACTGGATCTTCAGATTGCAATGACTGTATCAATAAGACAAACAACTGACCCCAAGTAAATGTGACCACATTCCGGACATTACCAACGGCTAGTGGCCAAATTCTTGGCATGATTTTTTTGATTCACTTTCTTTTAGTTTACATTGTTTCCTTACAAGAAAAAAAGGGGCTTATGAGCTCACCATAGTGTTTGTGTCGTGTGTGTTTATTCCCATTTCAACTCACGAAGTATTGGACACATTTTCATGAAACTCATGCCCCTGGAGGACACATCCACGCCGTAATTCTTAATTTCCTACAATCAGAAATAAGAACACCGCAGACGCGCAAATTTTCATAAAGGAGTGACTCTACAGCCACTTACTTTAAAATCTGAAAAGATGAGATGTCAATACAGAACTTGGGAAAATATGAAAAGTTTTACGCTAATACTTTTTACAATATAAAATAGAAACCTTTTGTCAGTCCGACTTTTTAAGATTTCGTTTTGATGGAAATAACTTCTAAGCCACGGGGCCAGGCAAATGAAATGTTGTACAGAAATATAAACATAGGCCTACGTGCACATCTTATTATTTGTCAGCCAACAATTTCAAATTGTATGTTAATACGAATACAAGACGGGATTTACGCTTCACGTATATTTTTATTTAAGTCATTTAAATAACGTATAAACGTAGTACATCTCTTACGTGTGTATACAATGTGACACTGTGATAATTCGACCGCAATACGAAGTAACGTAACAGAAAATCACCACCTGCTCCACCCCCCACCACGGGAACATGCGTCTGACAAGTTCGGAACGCCTGCATCCTCTTGCAGAGTTCGCGTAATGGCGGGGTATCGGTTAGGTCATTAATTTGATTATATTCCAATTCAATTGAATCTACCCTAAATCTATTCCAAATGGTCTCACATAATATTGTCCATATGGTAGACAAGAAACTGATATAGTTAAACCTATTGAATTCTAAGCTAATTACCGAAATCAGTGTAAATTATTATCTAATGTATTCGTAACCTGTTCCACGGGCAACCATCTTGGTCAGTACAAATTTAGAGGGAGTCTGTGATGTACGGCTGCAAAGCATTTATAAAAACAAATTCGGTTATCACACACACACAACATGCAACCGTCTTACAGCACAAGTATTAAAACTTCACAACACGTAATAACACCGACATAATGTAAGTTAATAACCGTAGTCACTACTGTCCACCACGCACACACAACTTCACCACGAAAACTATACTCATCATCTCCCCTCCCCTACTTCTGGTTAATCCGTACACCTGCAGCGATTCGGGTGCTTTAGTTTAGCTATCAGTAACAGCCAAGTTCACTCGATTACACTGGGCTGGAAAGGGTTAAACATCCTTCCCTAACAAAACTGCTCTAGTGGTGTTTTACCGCCGTATTATGGTTGGTTTCCTTGTCAATATCACAAAGCGTACTACCAATACTTTAAAAATTATAGGATCACGCTGAAATTCATAAACTAAAATTTATTCACAGGCTATAACTAAAATAAACTGTGGATGTGCGTTAGAATCACATCCAGCAGCCCTCCCACAATACTTGCTCTTTGCATGAAGATTGTTATTTACCTACGTATTGGAAAGTGTATGGCGTAAATTTATAACATATTTTGGGAGTTGTCTATTAGGTCCGTAGTAGGAAACAGAATTGTTACATTATTATAAGGGCCTGTATTAATTATTCAGAATATGTGTTGTGACAGAAAATTCCTATATCAACACAATATAATTACACCACCATGCATAAACGCATAAGACAAATTAGCCTAGAAGAAATATGTTCCTTTGCGTTAGATATATTATTCAGCTTTGAGACTGTGAAGTTAAACAACCATATTACGAAATTCTGTCCGTTCTCCATACAGAATAACTACACCTTTCAGAGTGACGTGAAAACATTGCGACAGATATCTTGTACACATTCCAATCCTCTTTCCCAATATTTAATTTCTTTCAACAACTGTCATTTAAAATAAATTTTGCACTGATAAGCAGGAGCCTTTAGCGAATTACGACTGACATGATAATATGTGCACGTAAATCTTCATATAAAGGATCCTTTATTTCTGTCTGATTTTAATAAAATTAAAATAATTCAGTAAGTTTTAGTGAACTCACAAACTTCAAATTTCGTAAAAATTCTTTCAAGATTTCTCTTGTCTTAAACGAGAGGAAAGACAGGCAAAAGTAGTAATATCACAAACAGACTACGCGTAGAAAAATGCTCTACTTTGTCGTTACGAAAATGCAGTGAGACGTAAATTTACAATTCACGTTTCTGAAGGAGATACGAAAAGTACGAATAACATAACACTAAGGCGCGTTCGGATCTTAGAGAATTCATTCAGTAGCCTCATTGCATACTAATGACTAATGAGACAGCTGTACCTTAGTTTACAGCTCATTACTGAACATGGCTACATACGAAGGGCTACTATCCTCCACACGCAAGGCCTCCCATTCATTAGCAAGTCAGGTCACGAACTACACTGACAGAAAAGTATCAAATTCGGTAAATACTTCAGTTATAGTGGTGTTGAAACCTGTGTTAAATTCTAAATTGAACCAACGCAATATCTGATAACGTACTTGAGTGTAACATGAGAATTTCAGACAGGTGAACTTTGAACCCTAAAGTAGTAATGAAGATTAAACAGGCCACATGTTGTTTCGAACAGCTTGTAACAGGGGCGTCCAGAACTTTGGTCTAAATACGTTTCGCTTTCAGAGCGTCTGGGAAAAAAAATGTTTGGCCCCAACAGACATGAAGTAAGAATGGGATTTGTGGTTCTCACGGCGATGAATCCTAAGACTCTTGTCTTTTGGGATATGGCCTCCTATATTTTTGGAAAAGTTCTAATGTTTCTGAGCAACCTACTGCCCCCGTCTTAAGGTAGGAGAGACATGATCACCTATCTACCGAAATTCGTAGCGTCATGTTCCAGAGAGCACTAATCTTCAGAAAACCTACTATAAAAATATATAATGTGATTATTCGTAGTTTATTTTTTCGTCCTGAAATATTAGGGTGATTGAAACCAGCCGAATGATAAGGGCCGGTCATGTACGTATGGATGGGAAACTAAGAAATGTCTACAAAAGTTTGTATAACGTATTAAAACTTAAACAGAAGAGACAACTGAAAACCTAAGCTTAGCTGGAAGAATGTATAATATTAAGCATGTCTTAGAGTAAAAAATATGGACCGGATGCAACTGGTTCCTGACAGGATTCGGGTCCTGAGTCTTGGCCAAACAATCCTGGCAGTTATGTTAAATTTCCACCAAATTTTACCAACCTTTCTGTATCATTAGCTTAGAGTCAGTTTACGACGATAAGCCCCTTGGATGGTACAGATGACAGTGCTCGAGAATGGCCGACTTCTGCCTGCGGTTCCTGTGCGGTTTGTTTCACGTTGTTTTCATTATCTAGGATGACACAGCGTTGATAACAGAATAGGATTTGCAAGGAAGGCGTCTTGGTGTAACCTGGGTATTCGACAAGAATTTTCCTGGAGTGACTGAGGTAAACAACAGGCTGGAAATCGATCTTATCAACTCCCAAACACATGTACAACATTACCGCTAAACCAACTTTTTCGGTTCCACAGGATGCTGTATTCTCCCACAGCCCCCTATGGCCTGTGTTAACAAGCACAAAACACTGAGCACCTGGGAAGGTCACAACCTTGCCATCACCATAGCCAGCTGGGGGGGGGGTGCGATTCTCTGCAGGGGTAGTGATCTGTGTATTCCCCACAGCGGCCCACCCTGCATCCTATCGACAGAGCGCCAGGGTTCTAACACGGGGACGTCATCTTTATCACTACTCAATGTATGTAAACAGATTTGCTAGCGTTAGACGACTGCAGTGGGATTTAGGGAAGTACACTGAAGGGGGAAGCATAGACACTAAAGGTAAGCGTGGACAGCGTCGGTCAGTCCGACTTCTTTCCGTGGCCTCAAAGTAGTTACGTACTTTCATTGCCTTATACATCACCTTTCTGGATCAGACTACACCCGGACAGGCGCACGTGACAGATGCAGAGGTGATGGCGTCTGGAGACTGGACCTCCCAAATATCATCTTCCATATTCATCTTCATGCATGGACTAGTCATCCGTAAATTATTACTATGGAACACGTAGACAGTTCGCGATGAATGTGTGTGTCTCTTCAAATTAATGAAGCAATATTGGAGACCTTTATCGTAGAAATGACCTTCCTACCGTCTCGCAACGAGATAATGACATTGGTTATAGGGTGCCTCTGATTTTCCATACCTATCATTGCAACAGTCATTCATAGTTTCACGTTACATCGGAACACGTTATATCGCTTTAACGTTAACAAATTCTGGCGAACAAAAATTCGATGAACGTTACCCGGACTAGGATTAATGTTGTTTTCGTTGAAGCTGGTTGAATCTTCAACGACCAGACTCTCGAGTAATTTAATTATTTCTTACAAGAAAAGAATGCTTCCTATTACGTTGTTTCAGTCTACGTAGCGATATTCAGGCAGGTAACCCTAAAGTTAAACAAAACTTACAGTATTTCGAAACTGCTATAATCCACAATTTTTTTTTTTCCTTACCAACTCCCATTCTTCTTCATTTTTATCTTCTTCCTCTTCAGTTTCTTGTGCTATTCCTTTTTAATCTTGTTTGTCTCCTCTTCTGTGGGTATCAATCTTGCTTCCTATTCTGGAGGCCCCGAATTCACATCTTGGCCAGCAGACCAGCTGTTCTGACTTGTGTTTTAGTGGTCTTCCTCAGACTCTCCGGCAAGTATCTAAACAGTACTGGAAGTTAGATTAAGACCGGTTCCTTTAACATACGCTGACAGTGTCGTTAAACAAGGAACTTTATCATTTGATTTAACTCCATGAAACAAGCAGTCACTCTCCTTTGTGCTGTGTCACGTATTTGAAACAGGTTATGACTCAACACCTCCTCCACTCCGCTGTCGCCGGGCCTTATCAGCTCTTGACAACAGACGCAGCAAGTGATGCTACTTGACAAATGCTTGTCCTGCCGGACGGCAATGAATGCTTCTTTTGATCAGATTATGAAAGCAGTATAATTTAGGTAACCTGAAACAAAAGAGTGGGCGTATGGACGTAACAAAAAAAAACACCCGGGTTTACTGAAGAATTCGCCTCCACGCACCGGAGCCCCTTCTACTTCTAACTTCATTTGAAACACGGTTTATCTGTATCACATACATAAATTCAGTTTATATCTCACTGAAAACATTCAACGTCTCAATTACAAAGACCAACTGGTTAATGCTGTGCAGGAAAATAATGGCTGTTCAATATTCGAATCATACAAAAACACACATATTCTTTTGGGACAAAGCGCCAAGATATATTAACGTTAAAGCCAGTAACACATGCATTTACCACCCACTGTAATGTTAAGAAATATTTACTTCACCCACACAGCGTATTTACGTATGTGTTTCGTACTATTGTTACAGAAAGCACTGGCCCACCCAGCCTCATATTCAAAGGGTACTGAGAATAAAGTCGGCGGAGAGTCAAGCTGACCTCTCCCCTCCATCTAATTCTGAGGTTAAGAATGAGTGCCATCATTGCTTGCAGAGAAAAAAATTTGTCTTACTGTACTTTATGTCCCTAAACAGCACTGACGTAACAGTGTTCATATTCTAGAAGTAGCATATTTTTTTAAGGTAGGAATTAAATTTATGAACACCATTTAGACGAGTCACAGAAATTAACACAAAAAATGTACTTTATTTAGGGAGAAACCACCAAATAGTCTACAGTCCGTCTCTTACACCTTTTGGCCCTCTTGGGCCATTATTAAGGAGCACGAGTAACTACAACAGAAGTGTACAAGGATGCAAAACTGCGTGTATCAACAGAGCACTTGTGCATACAGAGTTATAAAATTATAAAGTGTTAAAATATAAGGATTTACTAGTAACAAGGAAGGCAATAACATCCTGCGTCAAAAACAGACTTCTCCCCTTATTTATGTGCATCAAATACCGAAAACAATTTTACCGTATTCAACAAGTCCTAAGGACGTGAAACATCAGAAATTGGACACCCCTTTTCAACAAAAATTTCCTTTAAAAAAATCAACCTCCTTAGCAGGGGGTCGTTTGGTTCTTCAATTAGCAGAAGACGGTAAATGAATCCTAGTCTCTCGTTTTTTGAGCTCATTACAGGTGTGGGTCACCCAAGTGAGAAGTGTTGAGCTGGAAGTTAAGTTGCGAAAGGTGAAAGGTTACATATGTAGCAAAATCATCCTAATCATCGATCTGACTTGGTGTAATTATTTCTTATTAAGTAGCCTCTGTAATTCGTTCCACGTTTCCTCACTCTTAATGCACCTATATCGATCTTCGTCTAGTTTCAAATTAGCGTAGACCTGAGGATACAGTCCTGTCACATAAAAAGTGACCACAAGACTTCGCCACATAAATCTACAGAGATTGAATGCAATGCTTAGAAAACATTTCTCCGTCTATATCTACTATACGGCTATTATAAAAGAGAAGAAGAAGACGAAGAAGAAGAAGCAAATAATCAGAAAGAAAGAAAGAAAGAAAGAAGGGAAGAAAAGAAGTAACATGAGTAGTGAGACTAGGCGTATTAGAAGGAAAACAAACTGTTATTCTTTTGACGGATCCCAGGCAGTGCTTACTTGTTCTTTAGCACGTAAAGATACGCCGGAAACAATTTAGAGAAAGGTGAAGTGAAGATACATTGTTTTTAGCATGGAACAGAGGAATCAACTTGAGCAGTTCCTGAGAGGTCTACATTATGACTGAATGTTGATGGTGAGTTTGGGATAGATGCATCGGAGTGAAAATGTTGGAGTCGGTATTAGAAGGGCTGGATAACAAACAGGCTGTACTACGTGAAAGTCGGGTACTAACTCAACATTTTTTAGAATGAGATAAGCTACTTAAGATCCTGAGTTATGGCCGATCGCAGAAGTTTCGAGTACGGAAACCCCATTGCTATTTCCTATACGAAGTTTCTTTATTTTAAACGTGTATTATTTTAAAATAATTTTATCTTGCCAGTTCCTGTTTAACTAAATATTTGAATAAAATTAAAATAAGATTTTTATGGATTATGAGTACTTTGAGTTGTTTTTATTCAACTGCAAAATATGGAATACTTTTCTTTTTGCCGATTTCCATTTCTTCAGGTTTTCGATTTGGCCAAGATTGGTGAATTTGTCCACTGGATTCCTGAAACGACTTCTCTTTAAATATTTGCGCGTGCGCTCTCTTGTGTTTGTGAACGAGTGTAGGGGGAAAGGGTTCCTATTTATCATCACTAACCACTTCTTTGGCCTATGCTTTTTTTGGTTACTAATGGCTCGTATTTTTGTATTCTCATTTGCATTAACTGAATTCCAATACACTGGTAAATTTTCTTACGCCAAGAAGATATACTGCAAGTGCGATGATTGTCACTGATAATATCGTATTTTCTTAATTCATCAAATAGGCAGTTTCACTGCATACAGGTTGTGGACATAATGTCCTCGCAAGGAACATTATTTCGGTTTTTATTCATAGCATTCCTGTGTGTTCGTGTAGGATTACATTCGGTGTTACGTTTGAATTTTTTTTATTCTCAGGACTTTATTTGAAATATCTGTAGTTTATTCAGATGCGTCTTTGCAGCAAATCCTTAGGCTTGTGAGTCGTATGTGAACATGGACTGGAGTATGGATTTATAAATAATTAAATCCAAATCAATATCGCTGGTGGAGGAATTGTGTAACACATAATAAAATAAGTTAGTTTACGGTTTTCTTCATGCAAAAGGCAGGAGATGTATGACCTGTAAGCCAGTTTTGAATCTAGTGCCACTCTGATATATTTAATCCACCCTATATTTGCATTACATTCCTTTCTCGGTTAACAGTAGGATGGTAATGAGGTAACAGTCCGGAAAATGCAATATTATACTTTTGGTGTATTGATCTTTCCTGGAACTAAGATTCTGAAAGATCTCTCTGATTATGCATTGTTGTACTTATGTACATAGCTACGCTGCCTGATCAAACACAGACATCTGCATCGTCAGGATAAACTCGGGCTGCTGTGTTACTGTTACTGTCAATGGAAGAAATATTACTATATACATATCACGCATGTTATCTGAGAAAATAGTGCATCTAGCAAATGGTCGATTTTGGATATAATTTTGAGTTATATATTAGGCAGGATGAAATTAGCACTGGGGTCTACTCTTTATCAAAGCTCTTTCGATACCCAGGAATGTCATGGTAGCTTTATTACTGAACCCGTGATTAATGCGTTCTACATTCCTTATCGATGTGTGACTTGCGAAATTTCTGATTTTCTAAAAAATTTGACTTTCCAAATTTGGATACTGAACCTTTTCGAAAAGATTTTCTTAGAGAGTTTACCGAAATAATTTATGTCTTGATCTATAACTGAGTGAATGGGTGCGATATTTACTCGACGTTGCAAGCATAATAATTTCAAAATTTTTACATGAGGAGAAGAAGGAATTTGGTGACATTTACTTACACATTTATTTTCAAATAAATTTTATGACCTTGCGGTTGATACTTATGTATTAATATTCTGATTCATATTAGGCCCCTCTGAGTTTTCGGGTTTGACGTGGCGCATAAACTCTTCAGTTTCAGAGTGTAGACCTCACCGTGTCCAGCAAAACCTGTATCAGAAAGCCATATTATATGTATTCATGTTTAACTGTAAACACAAACACGGCCACGTGGACTTATAATATTACATCCGCAGACCTAAGTAGGTGAATTTTGACGATGCCATAGTCATGAAGTCGAAATGTGTATGTAATAATTGTTACCAGATTGTATTTTCTACACTAATTGTGACTTACATAATAGAATGAATGTTAGAATTAGCTGTGAACATTTTTTTCGAGAGTATCTACAAATACGAATTTGATTTGTTACTACTCTTCTTGCACCATTCTTTAAAAGTTCCTTAAGTTTTTCATAAATCTCCTAGTATATTTAACATTGCTAGAAGAATTTTCTCTCTTAATGTGTTGTTCGAAGGATGAGTTATGTCGTGGGTTCTCTGCCATTTTGTACGAAGTAAGAAGAATGAGAATAAAATGGGGTTTGCAATTTTCATGGAATTAAAGTATTCCATTTCAGCTCTGTGGCATATCGAAGGGCATTATTGAGAACATCGGTATGATCGTTTAACCGCTACACCAAACTCTCTGACCAGTTTTCTAAGTACTTGGTACTGGGATTCTTTAACACGTAACTGTGGTAAGTTCCAACATATCTTCACTGTAGACGTGCGTAAACTTTTATATCACTCTGCCTGTAATGAACCACGTATAATTAACAACACAAATTGACGCCGGCTGTGGAGAGACTGCCTGATGTGCATTACTGATAACAGCAAAATACAGTATTGTGTACCCTCAACTGCGGGGTCGCTAGCAGGGAAATTAGTGGCATGAAGTGCAGCATATATTGCGTAGTCTCATTTATAACAGTGCTTTAGTTTTGCTTGTCCGGTTGTCAGTCTCGCACTGATACACACCCAACACGCTGCCTTCATCTTCCTCAATAATATGGTTAGTCACAATTTAACAGAGATTTACATACCGTTGAGAATTTCTATGAAGTATGGCACACCGTGGGCGATCCTGGACATCTTTGTGAAATGCGTAATTATTTATAAGACCTGTACGACATCTTATGAGCATTGTGACGCTGATATTTCCAGACCCAGCCTTGAAACAGTAAGCTTCCAAATACAAGTACAGAGCACTACCGCTGCACGAATCTGCTTGATATGACTCGTATAAATCACAAGATTCCTAAACTGCCTGCCACCTTTCTTCATCCGTCAGAAGTCTAGTTATTTTCCTCGGCACACTCTTTTCTGTCACTTGCAATATGTCTTCATTCCTCAGAAGAAAATGGCATTGAGGCCAAAGAACACAGTCTGACATGTCAGTTAACTGTCGGAATAAAGCAAATTGGATAAGAAATAAAATCAATAAATATGCGTTAAATTATTCAAAGAATTTCCCTTATTTTTATAATTTATTTACTATTATTTATTTTATTGTTTATCTATACATAAACTGTACAAATTAGTTGAGTTGCACAATACATAATAAACTTACAAAACTATGAAATATATTCAGTGATCTGTGTCATGTAGAATTGCACTTCCTTCGTTCAATACGCCTTCAATCACTTCGCCATATTGCAATATTCTGATGTGAAGTGTATATTTGTATGAAAGCAGAAATGTAGTCCTGTTTTTTGTAACTATCCAAGCACGACACATTTCATGTAGAGGTAGGGTTTACGCACTCATGATTAACTAGTTTTACTGAAAGAAACGCGAGTGTAATACCACAGAATTATTCAAATGTATGGTGATCATTTGCCACGTGCATTTCTTTGTGATTTAACTCGTTGGTATTCATTCACTTTACACACTAAGTCATTGTTACGAAAATGACTAAGTTGCAGGTAATCCGAATGAAGAAATGAGTTAATTTTCTTCATATTCCTTTAAATATCGGTCACACCAAAAACGTTTAGAATGATAATAATTTTTTTATTTTAATTAAATCTATATTTCATGTCACACATTAGTTACGTATGACAAAGATTTTTAATAAACCCATAAAGTACAACATGTTATCCATGCAGTGTAAGAAACTGGAATGTCTGGCACAAACAAGAATTAAATTCTTCCATCAGCCTATAGCAAAGATTCCCTAAAATATTTATCAGAATTCCCTCGAATTGTATCAAGTATGTATACCAACCGGGAGACTTTATATAACAAAGGTAAAGGTAAAGGTTGAAGTTCTCCCTACAACGTGCCATGCGACGCAGAGGCGGAAAAGAGGTATAGCTCCACTCACTCCTAACCTCGGCGCTAGAAGGGGGTGGGTGGTCAACGCCATTCCCCTGCCGCTTTATCCTCTGGAAGAACCCCAGTAACTATTTTAGAAGGTTGGGTGGGTCTCAGGGCCAGTCTGAACGGGTTTTTGGAGAAGAAAGAGTCCCTTTCCCCACCGTGGTTCGAACCCCGGACCATCCAGCCTGAAGCAAGTCGCTACACCGACTACGCTATCCAGACATGTTATATAGTAACTCAAAGTAACGCATAAAAACACAACATAGGACGTAACGCAATCCTGCTTTATAATCATGGCCAACTTCTGTTCTAAGACAAGTTCAACGAACCTACCATGACATCAACAATAAGACTTATTTACAAGTACGGGTCCTGGCGATAAAGACAAAACATATTGATCTATACAGGTTAAGAAAGGTAGGCTTACGCGTAGCGTAACAATTCTCGAATGTTCAATCTTTTGTATAATTACAAGTATTTTCAAACCCATAACACCTGTGGAAAAAGTGTATTAATTTTACAGTGAGTATCCCATTCCGATCTGCAGCACTTTGGGTGAAGACCTACATGCGTTTATACTTGCATCTCCATTGTAATTTTCTAAATATTTATCAGAGTGAAAGACATTTCAAAAACATATTTTGTGCTATTTTAATTTAGATTCGAATAGTTCAACAAATTGCAATAAAACCCTCAATGTAAAATGTAACAAAACTCCGTTCTGAGGTTACCTTATTGTTCCATGCAGTGAGTTAGACATAGATCCATGGGAAAGACAATAGTAGCACTTCGTAACATTGTTTGTGAAGTCTCATTAAGATATAAAATCGACATAGGTTGGAAAAGATGAATGTTTATGCAATATGTTATTTACGTCTTGTGATTAGACGACTTACAGGCACAAACATACTGAACTGCCCCAACATTATGTATGGATGGAATGCAGACTGTGGTTCCTGTGTTCTGGCTGTTCTTCAATTATTTTAAGATTGTATAAAATTGTATAAAATGCTGAAGAAATGTCGTCTGCTATATGTGTGTGTGTGTCTTCTGTCTGTTGTTATTTCTACGGCGGATCTAATATAGGACATATAATGTAGATCAAAACTGAGTCCGTGTACACGGCAGCCACGGCTGTTCATATGATGTGCATTGAACGCGATTGTAATCCTTATGCTCAGTCCTATTTTTATTTACCCAATGTACTTTAATTTAATTCTGGGTAGTATTTGTTTTTAAAATTTCTAAACTATACTGTAATGTTGGCAAGGAATATAATCACATCCTGGAAACTTCTGCTTAATTTTCATTTAAAATTGCTTTTCATTATTACCTTATTCATAAAACCTTCGTTAGTTCCCAAATAATTCTTAATTGAATCTCTACGTTTTCATTAATTTCTGACCAGTTTTAAATACCAATCCAAAAATCACGAAATTCACACTATATTTATGGCCTTCACGTACTTTACCATACAATATATGTTTCTGTATCAGTTTACAGAGTTCCAATTGTATAAGAAATTACCTGGTTTGAGGACCTGTGATTTATGTCACAGTGTATTATCGCAGGCCTTGACTGACGTTTCGGAGGAATCCACTGCTTCACTCTTCATGTCCTGCTGTCATGTTCTTCATGTCATGACATAAGAGTGATATCAGACTCCGTTCTGAGGCACTAGCATTATAGGAACGACTAAGGTTAGGTATGAGGCACCATGAAACGTACATTCTTGGAAACGTAAAATAACATATTCATACGTGAGTCACGCACTCTTATTGTAATATTACTTAGTCCGGGAATGGCACCTTCACTTCCATGGCACGGCTTCCAGTTGCCATTGCTGGCTTACGTGCTGTGTGCAAGCCTGTAGAACAAGGGACCCATCCGCACTATTGGACGTTGGCAAAGATAGACACATTCCGCTTGAAACATGTTGCATGGCGAATGTCTGGAACAGTAAATGGTCATTGCTTTTGCTGCGTCCTTCGGCTTTGAAAAATAAATTCCTTTCACCTGCTGGAAATTAAGTAAGAAAAACTCCAGAAAATTCGATACAAACTTTGGGAATCTAAAGGAACAAAATCGCTGACAGCAGAACCCGACTATTCAAAACCGGCAATAACAAAGCCCGCCACTTGACACAGTCCTGAAACAATTCCACGCACGAAACTGAAGATTCAGTGCTGCTACTACCAAGGCTCACCATTTAGTACGATCCTTAGTTCTATCTACCTCCCATCCTGACTAATCAACCAACCCCATCTCGCGACCACTTCCCCAAGGTTCTTATTTTTTCCAAGTTCGGAGAAGGCTATCCTGATTAACGTTTTCTTTGTTATTTTCCTCAGTTCTTTCAGGAAAATTCAGGAGTTAGTACCACAAATTATGCCATAATCGCCTCCTTCCACAATATTTCAAATTCATTACTCACTAATCATCTTATCATTCGACACTAAACAATCTGAGCTACTGACAGCGTCGTTAAACAAACCACAAATAAGTAAATAAATAAATATTAAATTATTAATTCACGAATTCTCTGGTTGCAGAACCCAAAGTGTCAACACCGCTAATTACAAACTCAGCCACTGAACACGATTCTGACCAAGACACACACCGTGAAATTTCTCACAAGTTACATCTATGAGATCCAATTTAAATACAATTAAATCTCTTCATAACGAAATCTCCTCCTTAACACCGCACATAAAAAAACGAAACTAATAAACTGAAACTATAACAGAAACAACGAAGGACAACAAAATATAAAACGTGTAATTTAACCGCTTTGAAACACCTTGCTTTATGCACGCTATTATTTCTGGCAATGGGATGACGCCGCTGACTACACGTAATTGTACCAAGTCTGCAGCGCACACACATTACTCCTACGTCGCTACTGACCGTGCTACACAACAGAGGTGCTGTACCAATTACGTCATAGGCATATAGATTTCGGGACTCAGTTGTGCGACGCTGGTAACAGCGTAGGAGGTAAGGGCAAGAAATAATTTCTTATCGCTAATGCGAGAACGTGCAGACGTGAAGTGTCGTAGTGTTTGGAAACATTAGCTGCAAGAGGTGGTGTGAGAACACTGTGGTAATATTGTCACACATTGTGCAATAATCAGAATCATGTCTACCTAGATCTTATCGTTGAGCGAAATGGAATCGGAGTCAAATCCAGCAAACTCAATGTGACGTCGTACTGCAGTATTAACTGGCGAGTAAATGTAAATGCGGGTGTTAAAATGGTTCATTTAGTCGTGTGTGGAGGTTGGGTGTACCACTTATTGCGATTTTCACACATGCTAACCGTGAAGTGGTCCACAATCATGGTTGTGGCCCTATGCCTAAAAAAAGGATGGATTCTCCTGCTTTCATAAACAGAGAGTGAGCGTGTCAGCTAGATTCGTCTGGCTGAGGACAAGGCTCAGTAGTGGGCTCTTGTGAAAATCATAATATATATACCGTTTCCATATACGGTTGGGAATTTACGAATGAGCTTGATGACTGTTAGCTTCTTAGTAAGGAATTTGCTCTACGCAGTTATTTATAAATTATATCATGAAGTATTTGAAATGTAAATTCTTTTCCTTCGTGAGGTGTTCGAAATACGATAAAATTTGTTTTGAGATAGAAATTATAATTCAGTTCTGGCTTCTTAACTACAGTGGAAGGAAATAAAACCTGTTATAGAGATGCCAGAACTGAGCATTGTTGATATCCTGTGTTTTCAGAAACTCGCCTGATCATTGTAGCTCCATTTCTGGCGACCCAGCCCGCTGCAGGCCATTATTCGAACCTTAGGCTGCAGTGTGGAATGGTCCCTTTCAGGAGCGTCCAGACATACAGATTCATCAGTCATAACGGCTCCTGAAGGTGACATGACAAACAGCTGCAGCAGATTCGGCTCCACAGCGCAGCTCGCTACAGTAGCTGCGCCCATGGGCTGGTTAAGACTGCCTTTACCTACCGGCTTCTGCAGGCATTCATTCGAGAGACGGCTACGGATCTGAAGAGACAAAAATTACACTATGAGAAACTTCAGCGCTTGATATATTTAAACAATATGAATTATGAGAACTGAGGTGTTCACCGGTGCCCCAAATTTAGATTAGGTAGGTCTGTACTATGTTGTTGTGTGTAACGGCACAATGTAGTCCAGTAGGTAGTAGGTAGTGCTTCCGAGGAAACTGAAACATCTGTCAGGGTATAAATTCTGCTCGGCAAAGTGGTGTACTTGTTATGTCTTGAAGATGGAGATACTAGTCTGCTAACCACCTACCGGGATACACTGTTACGTCCTGAATTGAGCAGCAACTTCATCCGAAATATTGGTAACCATCTACCAGACTACACGGTGTGAAATTTCTACTTTGAAGTTTGTGTCAGTATGTTCCTCTGAAACGTTGGTACCCACATTCCAGACTAAGCGTGTGGAAGTCTTACCTTGAAGATGAAGGCAACATCTTCCTCCGAAATGTTTGTAACCACCTTCCATGCTTCAAAGAGCGTACGTTCTGCCCTGAAGATGAGAGAAATTTGTTCCTTCGAAAAGGTGACACACACCTCTCAGACTGCATGGTGAGATCAGTCTGACTATGGAGGCAATAATTTCCTCCAAAACATCCGTGCCAACCTACCAGACTATGTGGCGTCAAACACAGAAGATACGTATAACATGAATCATGAAGAATGCCCTCCAGCATTCGCAGGGAATGGACGTGATGGAGAAATAAATGCATGACAGTACAAGCTTCGAGTCATAATTTATCTTAGTTCCCTGCATTAAAGGGATACCGAAGATCATGTTTGTGAGATTACTATAATAGGGCTGTTTCGTATATATCCATGATTTGTCGACTCCAAATCATGTATTTATTTCTCTGATTGCACTTTATTTAACGACACTCTCCGTAATTCAGCCTATATAGGATCGATACTTTAGAAGAAATATAATGTCCAATGATTATCTCAGGATGATCGAATTCGGTTAATTGGAAAGGATTAAGGGAAATATGCCCTATCCTATTTCAAGGTCTTATGGAAGAATAATATCTCCTACCGCATGTAGATCAATTATCCTGCAAACAATCACTGTTCATTCACATAAATATGTGAAATCCATTAACACAATCCATAGAAACAACACAGGTAATGTACGTATAAACGTAACACAGAGGCGGGTTCGCGAAACCACTGCTGCCGTGGAAAAGCAATAAGAATTACATAGGCCTATTCCCAGCTTGTGTCTGGAGCCTTACTTATCCAGAAAGCAAAGTGCATGCGCCGTATTATATTGTATCTGTGGCCTGTCTGACTCTACCATATTTTTTCACATAATCTCATAAATGGCACGACTTTCGGAAAAAAAAGTTATTGAACACAAAATGTGTGCTTTGATTTTCTCTACAGGTTTTGTCTGAAATATTTCTCATTTTAAGAAGAATTGTGCGAGATATTATCATAAACGTACTTTGGTCTTCATTAATGTACCCGTTATTCTTGTCAGATTTTATTGAAGCTTTAATTTTCTCAAAATATTTTAGAAAAATACTCAAATATCAAACTTCATGAAAATCCGTCCAGTTGGAGCCGACTTTTTCCATGAGGACGGACAGCCAAACAGACATAACGAAGGTAATAGTCGCTTTTTCGCAATTTTGCGAACGCGCCTAAAAATGAAGATTCTTTAGTTTTAAAGCAAGTGGTACGTATAGCTACCGCTACTCTTTAAAGTTTTAAATACAGCGAATTATCAACAGCGGAGTCATTACTCACCTTACCAAAGAAGCGGTCCTCTTTGGGCAGGAAGTGCTGTGGCCAGATATTATCGAGATACCACTCGAAACTCTTGCACTTTAGCCTCTCACGGAGTTCGATTCGCGTCCTCACACTTTGACGGTCCCGTATCCGAGCTGCAGCTGCAACAGGGAGGTAAAATAAAGATGCATTTATCCTTGTGCACGCCAGGAAGGCATACGGGGGGAGGAGGTAGAACGGAGGTGAATGGTCAGCTTCACGCTTATATCTAGCCCCTGGGAAAACGCCCCCGGTAGCCATTGGATAGAAGGCAGGATGGGCCCCAGGGCCAGTCTGGACGCTTTGGAGAAGACAGAAGTCCCTTAACCTGCTGAAAATAAAATCACAATTCCTCGGTCACCCAACCCGTACCGTAACCCCTATACTGACTAAGCTATCCCAGCTTGCCTACAGCAGGGAGATACTGTCAGCAACTACGAAACTATCAGTTGGACGGTGCAACATGTTTGACAGTAGCAATAATTTTCTTGTGTGCTCCGATATTTAATCGTGTCTTTGACTAATTTTAACTTCAGTAGCAATGTCTGTTTGTCTCCACCGATACAGTAAATACACACCACAAACCGGAAATGTCAGACGATCAGGAAATCTACTTTCATTGACATTACCATAAACTAAACATATTCCAAGCAAAAATTTTATTTATCATCACTGAATGGGTTAATATTTGATGAAAAAATTCGTCTAAATAGCAAATAAATACTTAATTTCCACTTTAAAAAAATTCAACCCGTCTCTGTTACAAGACCAGTGTGTTAAAGCTGTTTCAAAGAAAGAATCACTGTTGCTGTAAGTCGTGCAAAACCCACAAATATACTGTTTACTAAACGCATAGTTCTTGAATGTTACAAGATGTAGTACTCGTACATGCAGCTAACACTGTGCTCTACAGAGTTAAATAACGGGTACAGTTCCTTCTTGGAATAAAGGGCATATTGCCTTCGATTCTCGACAAAAATACCGTCTGTGCCTCCTCATGTGTGTTATATTTTCTTCAATCCCCAAGAAAAAATCAGGATCTGTAGTGCTTAAAATATACTTCGGCCATTTTATTCTAAACTCACCACGTAGAGTAATGACGTCATTTTTTAATCAAGACCCCCTTTATAAACCTAAAATTTAAAATATAAGACACTGTAATCTTGCCTTTTGTTTTGTATGGGTATGGATATTAGTTTGTGCCGTAAGGGAAGAAAATAAATCCAGCGTACTTGCAAACAAGATGCTGATGACAATATTTGGAGTTAAAAGAAATAAAGTAAAAGAATTATTGATAAAATTATGAGGCAGAGACCTTCGTAACTTGTATTCCAGACTCTATTACGGTGATCAAATCAAAAAGGACAGGATAGATGGTACGGAGTATATTTTGTGGGGATAAATGCATATAATATTTTAGAACAAAAACCTGAAGGGAATAAATAAAATAAATTATCTAGCTGATCTAGTCATAGATGGAATTATACTATTAAGATTAATCTTTAAAAAATAGTATGTGTGCATATGTGAAATGGATTCATCTCTCTCAGGAAAGTGCCTAGTATCATACAATTCTTAACACGATAATGACATTCACGTTGCTTGAAGGAGAAGGATATCATCAGCTTTGAAGGACTCTGCCCGTGGGGTTCGAATTCTACCGCAAAGATTTGGAAAACGCGTGTGGAAGTTGAGAGGGACATAATGAAAACACACGCACTCTTGTAATTCGAAAATAATTCCAGTCATAAACAAAAACATTTGTAACACGGTAGAGTAGCAAGATGACGGTAATCTTGACACCCTTTTTTTCAACTGCATTTACTTATTTTATAGTGCTTTCACCGTGCATTTTCAATTCACTTTCTATTAACCAACTAGATGCACTTCCATTTTCTACTATTTAATTGTTTACAAATTTTCCCCTACATACGTTTCGGTCCATACAGGACCCCCTGATGATGATCCTGTATGGACCGAAATGTATGTAGGGGAAAATTTGTAAACAATTAAATAGTTGAAAGTGAAAGTGCATCTAGCTGCTTAATAGAAAGTGCATTTACTTAATAAAAATAAACCCTAATATCCAACAACCAGGACTTAAGTGCGATGAACACCTTGTCTAACACTTTGCCATATCCTTGTTTAGCCTACGGGCCACTGTTGTATCACCGAATGCACTGGTCCAGCAGCCACAGCATCACATTTCTTCAATACCGATCCTACACCTTTACCCATCACGCTGATTGTGAGTTAAAACCCAGTCGCCAGCGCCTCAGCAGCAGAGGAAATTATATCTATTTGCGGACAACTAAAGCTAAAAAATAACTCTCAAAGAGGTCGGAACCAAGAAGCATGGAGAAGCGAACAAACCTGGGTTGAATCTGAAGTAGAATTCCTTCCAGTCGTCCATCCACACGAGCGCGACCCTTGCCAAGTTTGAGTACAGTACTTCACCGACTCCGCCGGGGAAGGTATACGGCGAGGATTTGCGGAACAAGTGGCCAACATGCGAGCATGGCGCAATCTCTACACTGCCTCCACATTGCCACACCTGAAACAGACATTGTAGATTTTAGGGTTCCTAGTAGGAACCATTTCCATTTCTAAAAGTAATCTTGCGTGTAAAAGTCATGCAAGGAATGAGAAATTGGTGTAAGGATTTGACAGAAAAATCCGAACGGCACAGGCCACTTGGAAACCCTAGGTGTAGATGGAAGGGCGCAATAAATATCTCTGAAAATAGACTATGTGGATGTGGATTGGATTCATTTGGCTCAGGACAGGAAATAATTACAGGCTGTAATGGAAATGTAAAGCGCCTTCAGATGCGCTTAAAGACGAAGGTTTTCTTAGTAGCTGAACGACTGTTAGGTTCTGAAGAATGACTCTCTCCCATGGAGTGAGTTGCAACTACAAAGACAAGTTGATGAACATAGATTAAATCATCATCTTCCGGGTTATCATGCAGGTCTTGTAGGTGGTTACCAACGTTTCGGAATGATATTTGCATCCACTTCCAGCCTGAAGATGGAGCTAGCAGATTCTCCGAAACCTTGGACACTGTTCAGCAGACTGTACAATGAATAGTGAGGTAACAGGCTCCTCGAAAATTTACTACCCATCCACCGGACTTCACCGTGTTATATGAACCACAAAGCCACAGTCAATCTTCACCTCGTAGAGAATCTGAAATATTGCTACTTGGTTAAGTTGAGGCAGAATAAAATATATTATTGGAAGAAGGCTCTAATAAGAGGAAAACGGCAGCTCACAAGTTGGTTCTTGTTTATTTAACGTCACTCTGACAACAGAATTGGTTAATTAGCACTTAGCAATAAATCATATGACCATTATCAGTGCCAAGAAGCGAAGGCCGTGGAAGAAAGGAGTTTTAACCCCCTGAAGTCTAAAGTTCATCTAAATAATGTTTAAAAAATAAATTCCCACCTCCCAGAAAGTACACTGCATCTCCAATGAGAAAAAAACGTTTCCTTATGATTACGGATGTAATCACCGTTTATTCTGAGAGCAAAATGGAATCCATAATAAATACACTGTGTTTTAAAGGGTTAAAATTTCTTCCAGTTTATACGTTCAGAGACCCGAGGTAAACCACGAATAAATTTAGGTGCCTTGGCCGATATCTGGAAAAGGGAATGGCAGAATTACGGGAATGGAATAATAACTTACACTACGTAGTTAAAAATAATTATAAAATATTCGTCTAATAGACGGTGTAAGAAGGATGTGGTATAATTAATGGCAAGGCGCACAGGTTCTTTAAAGAAGCTGACAGTGCTTCACCTGGTCAGGGAAATTCCATCCTTCCGTGAAACCTAAACGTTCATTGCCATTTTCACAAGATGGCACCACTGAACGCTACTGTTCATCACATGAATCCAATCTACTGTCACAATATCTTTTTGCAAAACACTTTTTAATATCACTCTCCAATCTGCGCGCATCTCTCCTTCATATTTCTGGCTAAATTTATGCATATATTCATCCTATTTCCCAAGTGTGCCGCATGTCCAGCTTCTCACTTCCATCTTGATTTAAGCACCTCATAATGTATGGCATGAATCTAGGTAGGCCTACACAATGTGACACTCCTCCTTACACAGTTTAACATGAGACGGAAGTGAAACACAGGACAATGTAAGGATAAATATACTTGTGAAGCCCAGAAAGGAATCTCTGAATTGGAATGATATGTTTTGCAAGTGGTCTTACCCGAAATGATAACTCAAGGTTTTCACCACCCCATATCTCCATCTGATCATCATAAGCTCCTAGTTCAAAAAAGTAGTCCTTGTCCATCGCAAAGAGGCCGCCGGCCATCGCTGGGGTCCTGAAATGTAGAAGAGGGTTCAATGTTAAAAGTTCTTAAGGTTTAAGCCATGTTCAATACACTACTGACTCAACTGTTCAGGGCATTTCTTGATGAAGGTAAAAAAAAATTGCCTAATATTACAAAAAATTAACATAACTGTAAAAACGGCATACACAAGAAGCTGTCGTTAACTAATACCACTGAGTTCACATTTATACGCCATATTTCTAAAATTCCTCTTTGTATTATCCTTATCTTCTACATTTTGAACCTGTTAATTATCATTCTACCATATTCACGTACCTATCGACGAGAGGCCATTAGAAATCGTATTTCAGGAAACTGTCTCACCACAGTTTAAAAATTAAATTAAATTAAATTAAAATGATATAAATAAACAGCAGAACAGTTGTAGGATAACAATTCAGGAAAAACACGTTTGAAAAATGTGTGCAGTTTAATTTTTCCACTTCTGTTATTCCTCTGTTTTGTCTGGGTTCTTATTCAGTTTCCTCAATTAAATTCCTTCCCACAGTCAAACGCACGTCAATGCCCCATCTTCCGTAGCGTCATTAGCGAATACTTTCGTCACAGGAAACATTTCATATACTTCCGCTAGAAAGGGGGGGTCGCCGTTCCCATTCGGCAACATCTCCTACCGGTGTGTTAGGAAAGTAATCTACAGTGATTTTTGCAGGCAACATTGATATTTTCACTCTACTGCAGGACACGGTCTCACAGCTACTTGCGGTCAGCTGTTGTTTGTCACTCCCATCCCTCCGTCTGTCTGATTCTTGATCAAACAGGTCTCTGATAATGATCAGACAATCAGAATGGCTCTGTCTTAGGCCGTATTGAGAAGTAACTTTTCTTCTCCCGGGATATGGTATCATTCCTTGTCAGTATCACAATGCCTGATGTATAAAATTAACACTCAAATTAAGAAATTAAAATTTGTGCATTTAAACAGAAGACAATTGAAAATGACGATCTGAATCGCAACCATAAACGCTATCGCAATATTCATATTTCGCTTTAACAGAAGCGGACAACCAGCATTCTGGCAAGACCAGCATCTAACGATCATACAATATTTGCATTTTTTTCGACACGTTCGCGATAAGAAATGGAAAGCTGACACTATATTTCACTTTTATATAGGATATTCCCAGCATTTGTAACGCGATTCTGACTGACGGTGTGAATTCTAATTGTAACACCCTCACTGTTGCTTTGAACGTTGTACGGCTCGTTCTTTGTAACTCCTTCCGGGCATCATTTCTTTCCTTTAATTAGGCCTAAGGAATATTTGGGAAATTTAATGTGGCTCATCAAAATTGAACCTCCATCTATGAAGGCCATCAAATTATCTTTCTAAAGTATACAGTCTGGTTGCCGGGATAGCTCAGTCGGTATAGCGACTCGTTACGGGCTGGACGGTCAGGAGATCGAACCCCGGTAGGGGCGAGATTTTCCGCACCCATCCAGACTGGCCCCCAAGCCCACCTAGCCTCCTGTACAATGGGTACCGCGGCAATTTCCCGGAAGTAAAGCGGCCGGGACGTGGCGAGACGTTGACCACCCAACCCCATCTAGCGCCGAGGTTAAACGGTAGAGCTCTACATCTACCCCACCCCCTCTGTACCTTAATGACATGTTATAGGGTGAACTTTGCCTTTTTATTATACAGTTGAGCGTGAAGTCAAATTTCTGCTGTCCTTGTCTCAAGCCACAACTGCTATAATTGGAGGCTTTTCTCTTAAAATGGTTCACGAAACTTATGACTAAAGTGTAAATTAATTGGCCTTTTATGTTAGCCAGCACTATTCAGTTTCTGGATAACATCCATGCATGAAACTATCTTATCGAATCACTAGCGGTTATGTCCCTACGGCTTATTTCTATCCCTCTACGTGTCAGTTACGACAAGTCTGCAGTTATATCTGCATTCCGCATAGCGTTTATATCGTTGCGGAAAAAAGCAGAAGTTGCAAACGGTGTTGTAACACCGACTGCATTGCTGTAATGCCCAGCAGTTTGATCCCGGCAGTACAAGAACCTAGATGTGTCTCTGTAGAGTAACTAGCTTCAGTCCTGTTCTTACCACAAGGGTGAGTAAGTAAAAAGGAAGGAAATATTAAGGTGTAAATGTCACATTCTTAAATTATTCCCGTATTAGTAATATTATATCAAAAGGCACGGTTCACGTAAAAAAGCACTCCTACTTCGCAGTACGCACGTTCCGTTTTCAAATTTCAGCTCCAAAACCGTTTGCTATGAAAGGTATTTTTTTGGGCTTCCGCATTTCTTCCATACAACTCCGGGGATAGCACCTCAGTAACCAAATGATCGTTTCCTTCCACATCCTTTCAATACACTGTTTACTAATCATCCTAATTTTTGACCTATGTTATGTTAGCTCTTGATATTTTTATTGAATAAACTATAAAAAATCATACAGGATTAAATACTGTCAAAATAAATAATTTTTGTTAATATTAATTTATTTTAAGGCAACATGCTTCGACCAACGTTAGTCATCTTCAGATCACCAAAATCAAAATAGGTATTAGTGTTCAATTGCATAATTAGTGCTAATAACAGACATGTATTTTATAAAACGTAAATTGAGATCTCAATTATTAACACTAAATAATGCAGTTGTATACTATACCTTTTGTGATTCTGGTGGCCTGAAGATCACCAACTAACTAACCAACTAACTAACCAACTAACTAACTAACTCCATGAAGCAGAGTCCTTCTTGAGAAGCTAACAGGTCGTCAGCTAGTCAAAACATTTCCCGCGTTTTATGGAACCCGAAGGTTCATTACCGCATTCACAACAGCCTGCCACCGGTCCCTATCCTGAGCCATATCAATCCAGTCCTCGCCCTCCCATCCCACTTCTTGAAGACCCATTTTAATATTATCCTCCCAACTACGCCTGGGTCTTCCAAGTGGTGAAGATCACCAACGTTGGTCGAAACATCTTGCCTTAAATAAATTTACAAATTAGTTGTGTGGACGGTATTTAATCCTTTATAATTCAATATAACGCAATGGGAAGTTTAACACGAAATTTACAAACAAATTCTTATTGCACAGGTATTTGTCTCTTAATGAAATAGTATGCGCATGTATGCCTTAACACTTCGCTTTGAAGGGGATACACGTACTGCTGTAACATGAGTCACAGACTGACATGAACATGGCCCGGACTCTCTCCTTGACTGTCGTGAAACTTCAAAACGTTACCTTACTACAGCCGTATCACTTAAAACCTGTGTAAAACATGTCTAGTTCTTGAAGCATAAACTGGCTCGTCTCCAAATCTTATGAAAATTGACTGAAACATGATCCGGAATCCACCAGAATCTTCTAAAACTTGATTATAACATGACCGACGTTGTAAATTAATCTTCTGAAACTTGCCCAAAACGTGACCGACGTTGCATCCCAATCCACTTAAACTTATCCATAAGATCCGGTCTGTACCTGAATGGCTCCGTAATATCCTGCTTCCTTCTTTTGATTTCGCCGCCCCCGAGAGTGTACCACCGGAAGTGAAGTTCCCAGTTGAAGGCTCCCCAGTGCAGTTCGAAGCTTCTCACGTAAGCAAACGTGTCATCATTGATGATGTCAATCACCGGGCACACAACCCGAGTCCTGTCCTCAGCAATTCTGGAAATTAAATTTTCGAGCCAGCCTGGAGGTGAAATATAACAAGTTAGAAAATATATGCATACTATAACAATTCCGGGGCGTTCTGTCACTTCTGTTCCATTACACAGATATCCGTATGACTTAGAATTAAATTATATCGGGCATTAATTGTGTTCCATTTGCCTCTACAACTTTTGTTTCAAACATTTTTTGCTCCGATAAATCCTTATCAAGATACTGTCGATAAGCTTACAGAAACGCGTATAGTTCTTCATGTAAAATTCCTTTGCTTTTCATCAGATTCTAACTGAAATGTTAATTATTTGACATGTCGGTAGAATTCCCATTATAAAATTTTATGAAAATACTTTCGGTGGTCCTCGACTTTTACTTCTTACCTACGGTACATTCGCAATGGGCGTCTAGGAAGGTGAGGACCTGCCCTCGTGCTTCCTGTGCCCCCATAAGCCGTGCTCTCACCAGACCCACTCGTTCGTGGGTGCGCAGAACGCGGGTCGGAACCGGGAGCTTCGAGACGTGCTCATCAAGAGGCTCCCGCAGAAATGCTGAAACATTTATTTCGGCATTAAGAACAGTAGTACGCTGTACTCCCGGAGGTTCGTAGTAGTGCAGCCGAAGAAACTAAAGTGTTCGCAACCGTTTTCGCATAATTCCACTGTTGCTCGGTACCTCAGTAAGCTCAGAACAGTACAAACATAATTCATTAAAACCTATTCGATAATTAATTTCCATACTTCTTACTGCCCAATTTGTATGCTTTCCCAGAAATGTTCTTATTCAAATCGTAATTTATTTGTTGATTTTCCCTATTTACATTATACGTCCCACCCATCGTGCAATCTGGTAGGTGGTACTGACGTTCCGGGAAAACATGCTACTGCTGACTATCTTTACCGTGAGAAACAAGGCAACATATTCATCAGAAAGGCTTACACCAACATATCAGACTGCACTTTGTTGTAAGCCAGAACGCCTCGATATGAATATTCACCGTCATGGAAACCCCAAATCCTAAACACTTAATCTATGTTGTTGTCTTAGGTCGTGATATTCTCAAAATAATTTCGTTGTTGTTTCTTACAAAGCGTACTTTTAATCTCCGGTCTCATCACGATACATATCACGGGGAGCTCCATCGCTTCCTTCCGTCGGTAGTTTATAGTCCGTAAGTCCCCCGCAGTTCATGGGTACCGGGTGTCTCTCCCGGGGGTAAAGCAAGCGGGGCGCGGCGTTAACCACCCACCACCATATAGCGCCGAGCTTAAAACGACTTTAGCTATACCTCTACTCCCCTTCTGGGCCATCATAGCCTGTTCTAGGGTGAACTTTACCTCTTTACCTTTCATGTCCCCCGCAGGTCTACGTAATAGAACAGTCTCGAAATGCTGCTTTACAGCTTCTGAGCTGGCCTCGCACCTTTTACCGCCAAACGAGAGAGCTCTTCTCTTGAACTACAAGCAGTTTCTCTCCGAATATTTTTTCAGTTCTTGCACTGATCGTGGTTTGCCCTATATTTCTCTTCTGCTGCTAATTCCCTGAATAACTGTGTCTGAGTTGATTTAACCCACCGGTCGAAATCTGTTTCTTCGAAAAGCGTGGGCCCTAATATTTTGTGCAAACTCACTGTGCTTTAAGGCGCTATGAAACAAACGTGAGGAACTAGGTGGGAATTTTCGTAACACCAATGTTTGTCAGTCTGGCTGTTTAGGTCACTACTTCACGTACACTATGTATCATCCCAGGTATATACAATTTTTCACATTTTGTATCTGTCAAGTACTGAACCTATGATTACATGTTCCTTCACTCTTCTGTATGTTGTTCTTTTATTTGGCAATGTTTATGCGGTATACTGTTTACTTCGGCGATATTTTTCCAATTTGGAACTTATTTAAATAAGACATAAAATTCAATTTCTATCTCATACAAAACATATTGCATCCCCATTATCAAGACTTATTAGTTGGCGCTCTTTAAAGAAATAATCTATGCCCATTTTAAATATTACACGAAACACGAACAAAGACACTCTGTACGCCAAATGCAGAATTCTCGGCGTTAAAGTAGCTCGGACGTATAGTGACTATTGTACCATAATATATGCAGTAAAGCTTGTAAAGATATCCACTTTTTATATTGGCTACATGCCGAAGTTGACCATCGTAAGAAAGATGTACTTAACACATGACAGACCTTCCTGAACTTGACAATTCTGTTCCAGTTTATTCCTGTCTGGGTCACCTAGTATGAAGACAGTGTCCTTAATAAAATTTCCACATCTGTGCGAAACCAGCAGTGGCATACATGGCAGCTTTTATGTTAAGCCCTCCTCAGTAGCATTATGAGCACACGAATTAAGAGTTTGCGTATCTCGCAAGAAATACAGATTTTTTGGGAGGGGGGGGGGGGTGTACCAGCAATTTATGAAGTCTCTCTCTGCAGATAGCAATCAGCTACATGTCACTGTTCCACATACGAGTACACTATTCTGACCTCTTGTGCTGGCATCATCCACGAGGAGAATCTCCTGCAGCAGCACGCGTGGCGACCTGTTGACCACACTGTGCACCGTGCGCAGGAGTGTGGACCACGCCTCGTTGTGGAACACAATGATCACAGTCGTGGTGGGTAGGTTGCTCAGATCCGTGGTCTTATTCTGACACCTGCACACACCGTACAGAGAACTGCGTTGCTTGTCATGCTCTGAAGTGGCTGGTTTAATAGCAGCCAGGCTGAATTTGCTAAGAGCTAGAGGATCAGCTGCTTGTCGAACTGGCTAAAGGGCTGACTCACAGACGACGGGCCAACTGATGACTGGCTGACTCAGTCGGTAAACGAACGAAAGATGAAGATAAAAGATGAATGAATGACTGAATGAATGAATGAATGAATGAAAGGCTAGAGCAGTAAATTACTGGCAAACTGGCTGAATGTATGACTAAATAAAAGAATAAACAAGCGAAAATTTATGTGTATATATATATATATATATATATATATTATTGTCGAAATAGCTAAAAAATAAATGATAGAATGGATAAGTGGTTCTATGACTGAACGAATGGTAAACTGACGAAATTAATGAATGTATTAATGAACGAATGAATGGCTGACAGGCTGCACAGGTTTATGGACGGATGGATGGAAGGATGGATAATAGATAGAGACATGGACGGAAGGAAGGATGGATGGAAGGACGGATAATATGGAGGCATGGACAGAAGGAAGGATGGATGAATGGATAACTAGCCTCTGGCCAACTGTCTCAATGAACAAACAAACTACCTAAATATGTCTTAAGCTAACACTTCCTCAGGTAGTTACAAAACTCCCAGCATTTTATGGCAAACGAAATTTCATTATCGTGTTCAAAAGCGCTCACAAATATCCCCTACCATGAGCCAGATAAATCCAGCCTACGCCCTCCAACACCATTCGTTTAAGATCCACTTTAATATTATCCTTCGTCTACGCCTTCAAATGAACGATTCGATGTAAAAGTAAACGGATTAATTAACAAAAGAATAAGAGTACAAAGGAGTGAGTGACTGGTTTGTTGGATGAATTAGTAAATAAATACATAAATGGTTGAGTAATTTAGTGGCTGGCTGACTGGCTGATTCGTGTATATGAATATCAACGAATGACGTCACGTAAGCCTACCATTGACTGAACTGCTATATGATGACTGCAAATAAATGAAATTAAAAAATGAGTCGCCGCCTGTTTCAAGTACTAATCCGGTATTTGTACAACAGCAAACATTCCCGTAACAGTACAGGGCATGGCGATGAAGCTTCATATTGAGAAACCTCACAATATCACTCCTACCTCTTCTTGCGCACGTCCGGCAGACTCCTATCCAGCGGGATGCGATCGCTGGCCATGAGATTGAACCTGTTGATCTGAAACAGTTGCTGCATCTTGAGCAGTTCGTGAGAGGGGATCATCACCGGCTGTCCGTTCTTCCCTTCGTTGGGTCGCGGGTCGAACAGATTGGCGTTCAGCAGCTCTGGAATACAAAAATGAGTTTGCCAATCTTCCGATGTGGCCCTTGAAACTACGTAATTCCGAAAATATTGCAGATGTACCCATTATTTTGTTTTAAAAATGTTATAACAAACGTAACTTTTCTGAAGAAGATAGCAGTTTTTTGTTTCTTCAGGAACGTGGTTTAAAATGAGCAGAACAGACCAGAATATAAGGAGGTAAGTGTCCGGCAACAGTAAATATCTATTTTACTTCTCCATCATATACCCCATTAACAATCCTATACACAGACTAAATTGCATTAATTTTCTGACTGGGATTTCTTGATCGTAGTAGAGTTCAAAAATTCAGTCCCGAAATGAAGGTACCCAAGACTGATATTAGCGTAATATACGTAAGGCCGTTTCATAAGTGTTAAGCATCTGCTGTAAGTGGGAACATCAACTGATCCAAATTTGCATACGTATCCTTTTAAGAGACTGTGGCCTCTTAGTTGTCTGTTTCAGGAAACGAATTTGTCAAAAATACCAGTACACTGAGGTTACTGTAAATTCCGACAATTCTGTGGCTCCGTGCAAGAAGCCCATAACCCACACTTAACCCGTTCCGAGAAAATCGAGGTTTCATGCATGGAAAGGGCTACTCTGGAAAGAATTTCTGCAGGATGCTGCCACCTGTAGTTCACAGTAGGCACTACCTAATATGTTCCTGTCTTGAGGTGATAGTTACTTGGTCAGCCAACACACGGATGGTATTCTCAATTTTTTCAAATTTGAGGGTTATGGGTTTCACGCACGGAGCCACATAATTTATATCTACTTTTGATAATGAAACATTTAAAGCCTCGGAGTCATAAAATAATATAACTAGCTATATATCCGTAATATTCCCACCTCACAGAACGCGTTACAAAGAAGGAAAATCCTGTAGTTTTCTTTTAGCAAGTAATAAGGTGGAATATTTGGAGGCAAAATACATTGGTCTGACGCGATAATCTTACTGTATACCCAAGGACCTAGGGGATATTCCTTATCATAAGGAAAATAAATTGTTAGTGTAAATGAGTTAAGCATTTAGGAAAAAACTAAGGATAAAATTATACCAAGAATTTGAATAAGATGTAAGCCAAAATGAAGTAGATATTTGGAAATAACAAGACGAGTTGAAATGAAACCAGAACTGGTTGCTAGACTACTCAAAGTTTTTTTCAGAATTTCTCTTCCAATACAGCCCGTGTACAACTCTGTCAAATTTAAATGATCAACACATCTGTATAAAATGTCTGAGAGGAGTCTCACCATCTGTGAGGTTTGGAGGATTCTGCGATTTGCTGGTCTCTCCCATGTAGTGGCCCACTACGACGTGTACCCCGCGACGATCTATATATTCCTTCTGGTTTGGCCCCAACCTGAAACGACAAAAGAACTATAAGCAACAATGCTTCATTATTGTGCCAGAAGCTAACCGCAGTATTAATCCAGTCGGACATTGGAATTGTGGTATGGAATCAAAATCTAATGATGTTTTGAGGTGGATATCCATCCTGGAAGTCCAGCTGCTTGTCTTAGCAACAGGTATACATAAACTCTGCAACTGTGGGACGCAAGACTTCAAAGCTAATGCAGTGCAAACAATAACAATGAGGAAAGCAAAGATAGATGTCACAGGGCTGCAGAGCCAAAAATAAGAAATATCAATGCTTGTAACAGCATTAAGAAGAAGAAAAACGAATAGGACAGAAGTGAAACGAAGATGGAAGAGGGAAAATAATGTTTATAAGAGAGTAGTGACAAAAGAAAGAAAAGAAAACGAAAATAAAAGCAAGTTACTTTCTGTACTTGTTTGACTTTACGACAATATAGGGAAGATTTTGTTGAAAGTTATAATAATAGCAACCAGATAATAGAGTCCATTTAAGAGCTGTTTTTTCGTTTCCGGGACTGTGTGTAATTTGGAATGAGGGCGTAAATAAAGTCAGTAAATCAACTGGACATGCGGGGCGCAATGTCCGGATACAGGAAGTGTCTCATTGGACCACAGAAACGTTGGTAGCGCCCACGTGCGGAACAGATTAAAAAACACGTTTCATCTCTCTATAGAACTTATCTTCAAAAGCTTTTTTCTTTTTTTTTCGCTTCGATAAATATTTAGCAAGCTACGCTCGCGATGCGTGATTTTACCTAAAGCTGGTAAGTTTTACTAAAATTCTCCTATGTAAAATTTCATGAAACTGCGTTGAGTGGTTGTATTGCTACATGCAGGCTGGCGGACAGACAGACATGGTGAAGACAACAGGCACATTTTTTGCAAAGTTTGTTGCAAACGCACTAAAATTTGAGTTCTTATGTCACGGAAGGTACACTGGGTCTCCATTATACCTCTAACAGTTTAATGCTGCACAGAGAAACAATCAGTGTTTAATCTGAAAATTATTCGAAACCCATAAATGAAATGTGTAAGCAAAACTACGTTATGTCGAAGCAGTTGGCATATACAGTTAACCAGTGTTCTTTAAACGGTTATTAACATTCAAAGGACATGGGAATTTAGGTATATGTTATCTACTGTCGTATTTCTATAACCAATGTTATCTATCAAAGGCAAACACTAACAATACACACACTTCCCTCCTTCACTAAATTTTAATCGGAAAGTTCTATCGTCCTAGTGTTGCAGCTACAGACGTCTTACCCGTGTTGTTGCTACATAAGGGTCTAATAGTGTGGAGCCCTACAGTGAGCTTATACTCTTACAGAGGGGGTCCTATTTGAAAATACCACGATAAAGCAACGAGTCTTAAAAACAAAGTTATATATTTTAGTGCAATTCTACGGAAATAAAATTCTATCCAGCCTTGGGAGCAAGCAGAATTACTCGAATAGGTGAGCAACCTCACGATATATACACAATTAGAAGAGTATAATTATGATTCACTCCAATAACACTATTAGACTTAGTAACTGAACACAAGATTCTGTACGTAATTAAACTTCCACATTTTCATTCAAAGTTGAGACACGAAAAATAAAAGTCATATGCAGGTTTCGTTCAAGAATGGCACACGCTCCCAAGAGACACTCCAGCATTAAGAGGATTAAATCTAGAATAAGCTAATTAACAGACAAGCGTTCAATTTTAATTCTACAAGTTTAACATTTAACACTACAAATCAATAACAATTACTTTAAAATAAACGACAAACACATAACTTTAATATAACAACAGTCTTGTGTATAAAACTTCGCGCTGTAAAACGGAATGAGATCTGAATTTCGCAGAGGACAAATGAAAGTGTAGACATATATGTTACAGTTTGAATTCTGTTTCCTCTACCTGCTACATGCTTCTTGTATCACTGACCATAAAGTCTGACAAAACTGAATACGGAAACATGTCGCAATCTGTGTAGTGTGTATTGAAGTAACGTAGTGTTAACATACCAAACCGCTGGGATGTCATAGTACTGAAAAAAGTTACGCATTCCATTCACAGGTGTCGCCTGTTGCACCAGAGAACGTAACTACAGTCTTCTACGTGAACAATTGAGAAGGCATCTACTGTGCGATCATACAACCTTGGCTACAGACTGCGTCACATTTTTATACAAACAATTACAGGCCGAATGTTAGTCACATTTTTACCACAACTTTTGACTGGAATTTTGTACAACAGGGGAACTAACATAATGACGCACATGTCTTATGTACCTGGAGACTAAATGTTGCGCAGTTTTTGATCTGTATTGTGGAGGTCAGCATTTCGGATCTTGGCCCATACACTGGCTATCCTGGCAGGTTTAGGTGCGTTACTTCCGTCCCACCGGGATAATATGAAGATCGGCCACGACCGCTCCCTTCCAAATCACTTAAAATTGTTATGCAACAATTATTTTAAACTTAAACGAAATACCATCTGGCTGACAGTGTCGTTAAGTAAACGATAAATAAATAAATAATACGAATATACATGAATAAATAAATATACGTAAATAAGTGAAATTAAGAGAAATCAGATGAGCGGAAAATTTAAAAAGTATGAGAGGAAAATAAGAACAACTTATGAAATGTATTTGAAAAAGAACTAAAGCTAGAGTAGGGGAAAGAGTGTGTGAAGATGTAAAGTGGATTGAAATGTCAAAGAATATGGTATATTACAATACTTCTCTGTACAGGCCCCTGAATATTCATGTTGAATATTAACAAAGAATAACTTAACTAGCTAACAGACAATCAGGTTTTCAAAGAAAAAATGCGCTGTGGACTTAGTTCGTGAGCTAGTTACATAGTCGTTTAGTCAGTCAGTCATTCGGTCATAAATAAGTGAACTCTTCGTACACAGTTGCACCGATAAAGGGACATGAGCGTCCCATTTCGCTGGGTATCAGGCCAGTAACCTATTTGCACTGTACCCACCAATGGCCGCCCGTCCCCTCTAACTCGAAACGCGTCGCGACTGTCTATTGTTTTCACAATAAAACCATAACACAGAGGTATGTCAGTGACCACAGCGGGACAAAAACACAGGAAGTTCATGGAACCCGCTGGCTTTCACGCAACCTTGGAATCGGCTGTTATGTGCGTGCGACTGTGATGATGATGATAGTGGTGGTGGTGGTGGTGGTGGTGGTGGTGGGGGTGGTGATGATGATGATAGTACAATAACAAAAACAACAATAATAATAATCCATCGAAAAATGGTAAAGTTTCTGACTTGCCTTCGGGTAGTGCCAGGTTCAAATTCCGGTCGGAAGACCAACAATTCGGACTGAGGTATTTTTTTTTTGTAGTGAAGGGTCTCGCAGCAGATGCTACGGACGCACCGCAGCCTAGAGGCTTATTGTGCAACCCTGTGATGAAGATAATTGATTTTTTTTCATTTTTCCTCGTAATGGAGCACCGGTGGAGTGAAATTGACAGGGGAAAACCGAAGTAGTCGGGGAAAAACATGTCCTAGTGCCACTTTGTCCACCACAAATCCAACATGGACCGACCCGGGATCGAACCCGGGCCTCCGCGGTGAGAGGCCAGCGACTAACCGCCTGAGCCATGGCACGGCCCCGGACTGACGTTTTCTCGCGGTTTGCAACTGTCTCTCCAGGATAATGCCAGATGGTACCTCAAACTGGGCCACGACCACTTCCTCTCCTATTCCTTATTCACTATTAACACTGTATTCGACGATAACAATATAATGTGCTTGTAATAGCATTGTTAAATACCACATCAACTAATAACATAAACATCAAAAGCACCCAAACGAAACATTCTCTCTGTAAAGTTTGAGGCAAGAATTTCAAGCATGTAATTTTTAAAAACCCCGTTCCCACCTCACAGAAATATCACCGCGTCTCCATTGAAAAGACCAAAGGTTTATGTCAGGGAAACAGCCGCAGTATTTTCCGGGAATCGTAAGAAACATATTACACACTGTGGCAAAAATGCTGACATTTTTAAAGCTAAATAGGCTGTACATATGTTTGCTATAACGGGTATAAACAGTTGGTGTCACCAACCGTCTTAAGATTAACAAAAAAAACTTCTCCTGTAATTGCGATGGCCTTGCTAGGCAACAAAAAGAGAGAATAGACCTCTCACACTAGTTTGATTCCTGTTCCCCCTCTGCAGGCAGATTCCTACTACAGAAAAATTAACACCAGTATGAATAGATGGCGCATTCTTGCTCTTCTTCAAGCCAATGGACGGGCATAGCGGGGTCAATGGTGCGACGAACCATAAAAACATTACATTTGTGGAATTCTGGCATTCTCCATTCTTTCAGCTGTCTTTCAGCCTCCAAAACACGTAAAAACTGATACTGAAGAAAAGATAAAGGTAGTGCAATATATCCCTCTGCTTAATTAATCACCTCGCGGTGAAGATGTACAGAGAAAAGGAGATAAAGCTTTACGGCTTTCTAACTACAGCACTAGATTGAAATAAATGGCCTGCTTTAGTCTCCAGCCGCCTTACCACCATGACATGGTCCCTGTTACCGATTCAGTAGGTGGCTAGATGTGTCTCGAGGCTGCTCAAGGTACTGACGAAAACAGACAAATATCTGCCCCTGTAGGACGTCAGCTCCATTCTTCCTGTCGTCCAACCCTTCCAACTGATTGTCCTTTATACATTTCACTTACCAGGGCTTACGACAACATTTGAAACATCAAATCATCAGAAATTCAAATATGATTACGGTGATCTACTCTAGGATTATGAGATGGACGGAGAATGTAAAACACTTGGGAGAGATAAGGCCTGCATACAGAAGTTCCGTCGGATAGTCTGAGGACAGAGACGATTTGGGAGAATCAGTCTTGGGTGGGAGAATAACACTAACGTGGATTTACGTAAATAGGATGGGATAATGTGAACTGACGCAAGCACGTGGAACAAGTGGTAGCTATATGAACCAAACATATTGGGTCGAAGTAAGAAGGATAAACTGCATTGACAGGATGCTCCAGAAAGTACAAATGTCTTTGACATATTTCATATTATACTGTATCGGTGTATATTTGTATGCATTTCAAACCTAACTCCATCCAGTTTCTAGTGCTGCAAATATGGAAAACTGTATGATAAAATATATATCTATAAACATATTTATTATTCGGGTGATCGAATCAAGAAGAATGAGATGGGATGGGCATGTGGCACGTATGGGAGACAAGAGAGGCGCGTACAGGGTTTTGGTGAAAAGACCTGAGGGAAAGAGTGCACCTGGAAGACCTAGGCGTAGATGGGAGGATAATATTAAAATGGACCTTCAAGAAGTGGGATGGGGCATGGACTGGATTGATCTGGTTCAAGATAAGGACAGGTGGCGGGCTCTTCTCAATACGATAATGAAACTTCGGATTCCATAAAATGCGGGGAATTTCTTGACTAGCTGAGGGCCTGTTAGCTTCTCAAGAAGGACTCTGCTCTATGGAGTTAGTTAGTTCAATACACATTATTAGACCTCATATAGCATTCAAAGCACAAGGTTACTGCATGCGCCGTTTTCTTGAACAAATAACAAACAATTGATCTAAACATCACCAAAATTTTGTCTTTATAATGGAAACAGAATGTGTTTTCTGTGACAGGGGAACTGAATTTGTAAAAAGTTTTCAGATTAATTTCAGGAATTAAAAGATTAATATTAAAACTTTATCACACGCTCTTTTATTTTGCAGCGCATATTTAACGAAGATATGGAGTGTAGTGTCTCCACTGTTTGCCTTCAGTTAAATGTGCAATGTAATGTTTCTAATCTTGTAAGGTAATGCTTACTCTCGACTGTCAACCGTGTAAACAGGGAACGAAACGGCCGTAGACGCGAGTTCAAGTCTTCGAATTGTTCCAGGCCGCTTTTATTAACGAAGCTGTTCCAACCACGTGACACTTCATAGGTATGGTCACCAACACCGATACATTTAAGGGTTAGTGTACAGCCGCAATCATTGTCGGTAAACTGTGTTGGCAGACCGTTTGCCGACTGTCTTTGAACACTTGCTAAACAACAAACCGCGTCCTGCAATCCCACTGAACAACCAGTCTAAAATATCATGTCGTACACTGAATGTGACTGGAAACAAACTTCCTGTGTTCCCTGCAAAACTTCGTTTTCCACAAATTATTTTCTTCTCCACCTCCACCACACTAACACCGTCTGTTAGTCACTGTGTCGCATACATTCACTTTTTACTGAGGTCTTACCTACTGTTGATTGCGCATCCTACAGAGAAGCGAATGTAAATAATTAGTGAATTCAATTAAAAAATGACAATGAATAAATGTATGTACGAGTATGTACAGTTGAATCAGTGAATAAATTAGTAAAAATATCAAGTAAATAAATAAATAAAAATAAGGGAGAAAGTAAGCTTCTTCGTAGATAATCACGCTTGTCTACATCCCGAGCACTTGCTTCAGCAGAAGCTTACGATGAAGTGACGATGTGTTTTTGACGTGTTTAAAAACACGTCATCACTCTTGCAGGCACAGCCATTTTCTTCCAGTTCCAACTGGAAACAAGGAACACCAAACTTTCGTTTGTGAACTGTTTGCCAACATGCCGCAGACAGACACAAACGCGGACTAACCTTGTTTGCAAACTGTTTGCAACTACTCTCTTATGACAATATTTGTAGGTGTGTACGTGCCTGACAGCCGATCCCAGTGGCCGCGTGTTCTAAGGCGTGGGTCTGTGGCTGCTCGCTTTCTGGACTTGTGGGTTCGAATCCCGCCGGAGGCAAGGATGTCTGTCTGTTGTGAGTGTTGTGTGTTGTCAGGTAGAGGTCTCTGCGTCGAGCTCATCACTCGCCCAGAGCATCCCTACCGACTGTGGTGTGTATAACTGAGTGTGATCATGAAGCCTCGATAATGAGGAGGCCCTGGCCCACTAGGGGCTGTTGAGCCATGGGAAGAAAGAAGTACGTACCTGACAGAATTCCTGAACCTACTCTGTAATAGATGTCTCTGATCTTCTAAGACGTTGCGTAGCTCAATGAATATTTTCTTACCGAATGCTCGGGAAAAAGTGTCGGTCCCGTCTACAAGGGTCAAGATGTCCAAGGATGAACATTTTTACCCAGTTGTCTCTGCACCTTTAGTTACGCACAGATCTTACCTAACCGCCACCCAGTCGTCCCTGCATTTCGAGTTGTGCTTGTTCTTACCTGACCGCCACCCAGTCGTCCCTGCATTTCGAGTTGTGCTTTGTTCTTACCTGACCGCCACCCAGTCATCTCTGTCTGTTTCGTCCGGCTTTCCTTCATCTTCATCATGGCTGCGCCACAATAAAATTAAGGAGAGCGCCGAGACAGACAGCAGCACCGGCCAGAGGCGCCACACCCGCCGGCAAGGCGCCAGCATCTCGACACTATAACACAGAGGGGGCGTGGATATAAAGCTCCATGTACTCTCTTTATGAAAGTTTCTGAGGAAGGCCTAGCGCAATAATTAATTTCTGGACATTATCCATCGTCTTCATTCCTTTTAAGCATAACATTTCTAAATTTGAGTCACTTTCTATGCCAGAGGGTGCGGAATCTTGTCATACGCATGGGTTCACAAATTTTTCAAAAGCCTAGGATCCACTTCCTAATTCTAGACGCCAGAATGGTGACATGAAGAAAGTTCCGTATTGAGAACCCAAAATTCTGGAATTATTTGTGAAACTCACTTTTGTCTCGTGTTTTCAAGTTAGTACAAATACACTGGCACGTATTTGTCTATGTAAGGAAAATAATGCAATAATTATGATCAAAATATTGGGCGCCACCGTACAAAATTTGGTTGCCAGGGATTTTTGCACCCTTGGGCATATGGGTCGTCTAGAGAGGTAATTGAACTACTGCACCGAGTTTTCGAAACGTTGTGCTTTATAAATACAGGGAATAATGTTTGTAAAAAATGAAATATTTCATGTACGTGTATTCTAGCTTCTCTGTTCTTTTGTTCATTCACAGAAGCTGACAGTAGCCCAATTAGGGAATAAATAATTTCAGAGGATGTGGAAGAAAAGTTCTGATCTAATTTGAGATAAAATTCTGGCACTTAACTCGTGGAAATGAGGAAAAACAGGAAACCATAAGTCACGAGAGCCGGTCTCCGGGCAGAATTTTTAACCCAGAAATTATCATTAAACCTCTAAATAATCAGACTTCAAATTCTTAATATCTGTGGAACCTTTGTAGCCAAATCTAAATTTTCGCGAAACAATTCTAAAGTAAAATGTAATTTTTGGGTGCAAAAATGTAACAACACTTAAAACATACACTTTATTTAAGTAAATAAAATATTTAAGAACATTTATAAAATAAATTATTATTGGTAATTTACACTGAAATTAACCCAGTGCCAACTGTGCACACAAAGATGGGGAGGAAAATAAAAACTGCAAATATTATTAAAAATCACATTTACCGAAATTTTGTAAAGGAAATGTGAATGTGGAACCTCTGAAATTTTCCCGCGAAACCACAGGGTTCCACGGAACACAGTTTGAATACCAGTGCTCTAAATCAGATGATGAGGTTATGGGAATAAAAGACGTCATTTATAAAAAATAATGGTACACTAACCCTGGGTGACGATGACAAATTAACAAAGACTGTTAGCAGAACTGTAAAGTTCAACATCGCTAACACAATATCTTCTCTTTTGGTGATGATCTTGAGTCTGTTCCATCCATCTCCAAATCTCACAACTTACTTTCCTAAAACCCACTGTACTAATTAACTCTCTGGTAATAAAACCAGAAAGTTAAGCACCGCTAATACAAAAACCCTCTCTCCCTAAGATCCAGCACAAACACGCCGGTACCATAAACCAAAGTTTCGACACTGCTAATACCGAAGCTTACCATTGGGAATTACCGTACGTTCAACGCACCTTCCATCCAAAAAAACATACTTCCGTAAGACTACGTCACTAACAACTTAGTCGCCGGTAACAGAACCCAAAATTTCAACACCGATAATACAAAAACCTATCCTTGGACACAACATTAATTGAGTTCTACCCATCTCCGATCCTCATAATTTATTTACTTCAGAGCCATCTTATTAATTATCCTACTATGTTGTGACATAATCTAAAATTTCAAGATCTCTAGTGCCAAAGTCCAACTTTGAACAAAATCTTGTGGTGACTTGATAAGTTTACGGCCTACACAAGGACGCTGTCCTTGCCCAAGACAAGCATTTAGCCTTGAATGATGCGTTGGTCAGTGAATCACGAATTTGAAAGAAGCTGAAAAGGAGCGTCCGCGGCCTAATTTGTAATCTTCTGGCACTTGTCCAGAGGGCCTGAACTTAGAGTACTTTCTGTCCCGGCAGATATTCGAAATAGGCGCCAGAAACGCTTGTAATTGAGAGACCTTGCTCAGTTTGACGTTGATAATGATTCTGACTCCATGCGGCAGAGCAGTGGCATAACTGGTGGGGAGGGAGGGAAGTGCTACTGGCGCCCCGGGCGGCAGAGTTACAAGGGCAGCAAACCTAGCGCCAAAATGGATATTTGAAATGGAAAATTTTGATTCTCTACAATTAGAAATTTTTAAATTACTGAACCACATGAAATTCAATAGATTATGATTTTTTAGAGTTCATAATTTCTGTTCGGGGAGGCCCTTGTGATCACTCGCCCCGGGTGCCAAAAAGCCTAGCTACGCCACTGGAGCAGAGTCATCCTTCAGAAACTAATAGTTCTTTAACTGGTGAGGAAATTCCCCAAATTTAATAGAAACCGAAGTTTCATTACCGTGTTCCCAAGTGCCCACCCAATGTCCCTATCCCGAATCAGATACATCCAGTCCGAAACGTCCCATTCTATTTCTTGAAAATCCATTTTATTATTACTCGCCTAGCCACAGCTACGTCTTTTAAGTTACCTCATTCACTCACGTTTACCCATTAAAACACCGTACTCGTTTCTCGTCTCTTCCACGAACAAATGTTCCGTCCGTCTTATCCTCTGTGATTTCATCACCACAATAACATTTGGCGAGCAGCACGTATTCTGAAGCTCCCCAACATGCAAAATTTCTCCAGCCTCCTGTTACTTCCTGCCTGTTAGGTTCAAATACTTTCCCCAGCACCATATTCTCAGACACCGTCAGCCTATGTCCTTCCCTTGATATGAGAGACCAAGTTTCACACTCATATAAACAACATGAAAAATTATAGTTGATGATTCGCACTATAGATTAAGAATGATACCCTTCACGAATTCTGTAACTGTGAGTCTATGGATCCTTCCCGATTTCTTCGGCATTTAAAATATTAAACATTGGATGCCGCGAATATGATAAATTTCTGATGCCTTTCAAATACCCAGGCAGTAGAACCGACAGTGTTCCAAAGCGCTCAGCACTGCTCCCTAAGAGACTGCTAACAAAATGAAGCTCTCGCTTAAGCAAGGCCCTCTCTTTGGAACTAACCTGACTGAAGACGATCGCTAGGTGCAACTCGAAATATTTTACTCTTCCCTGACAGCAAAACATTCACAAACTCGGTGCATATCTCTGACGTCTTAACTTAACAGCCAGTACATAGTTCATAATAGGCCTATACAAGGTCGGGAGGTCACTCAATCATGAAAGGCCTACAGCCATTGACAAGCTGCTACGACGCGTACATAAACAAGTGTCTTACTGGCGTAGCAGTTGGCAATCCTGCTTCGACTTTCGGCCCCTTTTCGTGTAGCTCAAATTTCCGTGGTTTTTGTAACTCTCTCCACACAAATTCTGTTAGGTTTACCTTAAGTAAGTAAAGACCGTTTCCTTCCACATTTCTTCGTCGTTCATAATAATAGGACATTATGATTCGACGATATACACTCCTGCATATGTCTGTTGGTAAAATGCCGTTTCATATGCCAAGCAGCAACAAATATGACTTTTCTTAAGTGTCATACGCCATGGTCATGTTTATTAACTTCTTCGATGGGGGAGTTGGTACGAACATAAAGGTAGAATTAAAATAACATGGAGGCATGCCGTTAGTTGCCGACCTATCGTTGGGGAAGTTCAGGTTCAATCCCAGACAATTCCATGTTGGATTTTTGGTGGAAAAAGTGGCACTAGGACACGTTTTTCTCCAGATATCTCGGTTGTGATGTTAACGGTGATATTGTAGGTTTGGTGACAATAAATATTAACGTGATGGCCCTAGGCATGTGAAAACTTTGTATGCAAACAATCATGAGACATTTTATGTGTAACGTAACGTGCATATTAAGAACTACAAACAGGGGGGGGGGGGAGAACATTCTGAGATTAAATTGTACAATTTTCAGAATAAATGTAATATTATACGATTAAGAGCGTCGTTAAATAACAGAATGTCAGACTGTATAATTCTTAAGTTGTAATTTCTATCCACGCGGCTCCACGTATGTAAAGGAAAGAGTCCGTCATAATACGTTCATATAACTTACTGTTTACCTTATGATTGTGTAACTCACCTGTTGTAGCTTTCTACCTCCTTGCAGCATCCCGTTAGAAATCAGGAATCGCCTGAAAGCCCCAAGTGATCAAGTAGCATCGTGGAGGCGAACCTGTAACATGACGTTTCGGATTCTAACACTGATTCTATGAATAATTATTTAATATCCAAAATGGGCCCTATGTATTATTCGTGAGTCTTGAGACTACCTATCCCTCAATTGGGGTAATAGCTTTAAGCTAATTTTCAAGTACGAGACTTACACAACCCCACAAAACAGGGTTCATTTCGAAATGGTTATAATCGCTCAGGTATTTAACCCTTTAAAGACGAAGCGTAAACTGTTTCATTTAAAGACCCAGTTTGTACCGCGCAGTAAACACTTTTCATCTCGGTTAAAAAAAAACAAATCAATTTATGTTATATAAGGCAAAAGTCGGTGTTTGTTTTAATATAAATACAATACACATAAATACAGTGTGGGCAGAATGTACAATTTTTTATTGTTACAACTGTTGTTGCATCCAGTAGCCATTAGGCTTTAAAAGGTTAAGGAGGGCTCCGAATTTATTACCTTGTTCAAAACAGCCCACTACTGGTCCTTAACCTGAGTTAGATAAATCCACTCCACACTCTCACACCCTACTTCTAGTGCCATTGTAACTTCATACTCTCAGCTACTCCTACTTTCCAAGCTATATAGTGTATAATGTCGAATATTACTTCAGATATTTTCTGTAAAACTGTTTGTGGCACAACTGGTAAGTTTAAAATGCATCAACGTATTCTAATGAGATTCGAGGTTCTCATTCCTGACAGCTTTGTCTATTAAGAGTACTGTGTTTTGAATATAACGCCGTTAAGTCTGGCAGAAATTTACCAGAATTTCTGAAGAACCTACTGCCTCCATCTTCGTGACCCTGTAGAAATGTTGGTAAATGCGACGTCACATTTCAGGAGGCAGTATTCTTGGTTCTGATCTCTGAAGAAGACGAAATATTTACGTGCTACAATAATAACTTACGTATTACTCACCACTGCCACTATACCAAGAAGTCTAATTTGTTAGAATCGCACGACACTCACTTGCGGGCTGCCTGTACCTTCATGACTTGCTTTCACTTACACACAACCTCACCTGGCGACCCTGAGGACTTTGTTGCAAGCATCCGACCAACAACTGTACCCCTTCTCCGCCATGCTCAGCAGAGAGGGAACTGGACCTTGATGTCAACTATAGTATGGTAAACATATCTTGCTATAGTTACAGCCAGAATATGTAATCGTGATTCATTTATTTATTTGTTTATGTACGCATGTATTTATTTTTTTCGAATATTTGCCTCTTCCATAGTTCAGGGTATTAGTCGCCGGGTCCTTACTTCGGAGAACAGAGTTAGTTCCAGGGTAGTCCATGTGGAATTTCTCATGGACAAGATTTAACTAGAAGACCTTCCTCTCCCAGTTCTTCACTTTGCTCCTGCCAAATTTCATTCCTCACCTCTTGACAGGGAACAATAAAATTATGCTAACATAGCTTCCTGCGGCACGGGATTTACTTGCCCATACTGTATGATAAAACGAAAACAATGTCCTAACCCATTTGTGTATTTAAGTGCCTGATGGCTGCATATTCAGGTAAAGGACACACGACACTATATTAAAAGATAAAAGAAATGTGATTTCAACATAATCTAATCACAGTCAATGCGTTCTGTTGTTTTTCACATGGCATGGTACGAAATTTCTTTTAAAATCACAGTTGAAATGTCATATTCTAATAAAGTTGGAAACGGTGAAATACCCCGAATCAAATTTCATAAAAACCCTTTCCTTCAGCAATTCTCCAGTTGTTACATGCGTACAGATGAATGGATTGGTCAGGCAGTTTTAATAGGCCCTTAGCAGGGATGCGAATGTTTCTAATTATAATAGAAAGCGGTTAATCCAATATGACAAATAACAATACTGAAAAAAAAAACAAAAAAGAAATCCTTCCACCTTCTTCCAGGCTTAGGACTGAGAGAGCCTTTTGAGACTTCTTTGTGGCTAAAATCTTAGTATTCGCAATCCTGCCTTCTGAGTTGTTGCGTGTATTTTAATTTTTGATGAGTCACTATTTGATCTTTCTGCCTGTAAGGCCCGTTCACATCCTTCTAACAGCCACTAAAATCGTTCTGCCTTTCTGTATACACATAACTGAGGAATCGCTGAATATTACTGCCTTTAGATAAGATACTAAGGACTTGTAAGAAAAACTGTCGAACAATTTCAATTTTATTTCAAATTAGAGAAAAATAGTGGGTATGCGTGGAGACCTGTGAAGTAGGCTGTGCACAGCTGCACTGTAACTAGCCATACATTCAGGGAAAGAAAAATGTTTTGAACAAACTTTGCAGGGAGGAATGAAATATATACTCGTATTTTAAGCTAAAGCATTTTAAAAATGATGTTATGATTTGTGAGCTAATTAAATAAAGTTACGTAATTCGTACATTTCCGAATTGACGAATAAAATGCAAGCTGCACAGCAGTACTCATACGCATTAAGACATGTTTCAGTGTCTGCCGGTTGGTAGTGACACATGCAGCGCAAGCAACCGACGCTGAGACACTGCTCTAGAATACACTCCAAGATATGATGTTCTATCACGATACATCCATCGCTACTTGCACCAACGTGTATGGGTCTCATCCCATCTAATTATGTAAGGAGCATTTTTTCTTCATCTTCCAGCATCGTCTCCATTTTATTCGAGTCGATGCAATTTCTTCTGTCTTCCCACAAACCTTCCATCAATTTCTTGCCAGCTCTTGCCTCTCTTTTAGAGATCGTCCAATACCTGGCTGAAATATTTTATTCAGGCTCATCACACAAACGTCTTTTATTTCACTTTTAAATGTAATGCCCCTCCTTGTATCACTGCTAATGATATATATAGAAGACAATAATCATTTAAGGATAAGCTACACAGAAATTTAAAATTATGTGGTCCTATTCTTAACACATTATTTATTATAAATTTAAATTTGTTTTAATTATATACTATACTATGGTATGTAGGTATAAATAAGTATGGCTTACTAATAACACGCGAGGCCCCTGGTTATATCCAAAATTGGCAGAAACATGCTCGAAAAACCACAGTGCAAAACAGATATTAACTGGTCATAATTACGGAATGAATTAACAGCATAAGGTACGTGGTTTTCACGGTAATCAGCGTTAGGGTTAGGCCTGTGTTTCTAGCATTTGACGCCCATAGTTCAGCAGATGGGCACAGCGTCTCGGGTAACATGTTCCCTCCATCGTCAATGTTGAGGACTAAGAGTTTGAAGCTTGAAGACATCAGGGTCCTCAGATACCACCAGATAGGCAATGTCACATCCCAGAAACAATCAATGTAGTAACAGTAACTTCCATACTCCTATGGCGTAGGCAACAGACAGTACCCAAAGACATACAATTTACTCCATACTCTTGCCAGTATAAACGCTAGCAATTGATGTAAAAACCATGTGCTAATATTGTAACATGATATTTTGCGTGTGTTTTGAATTCTTTTTCCCAAATTGTACTTGTTACATAACAGATGATTTTTCCCCTGTTGTTGTGATTCTGTTACCAGCATCTGCTTTAAGTCTAGTATATGAACCAGCATCTGTTAGTAGCGTAAAATTACATGAAATTAATTACATATTTTAAATAACAAAGAATTTATTTTTCAGTTTTTAAACTCTTAGGTACAGTACATTGAATATTGACGGGGTAAAAAATCATGCCCCTGGTGAACAACAGGTATTTCTACTTGGAGGCTAATATAATAAAAGGGCTGGTCAACTTCACAAAATCTTCAAACCATTTCTCCCACACGTGAATTAACCACAGACGCACTATTGTGTTGAGACTCCAATGGTGGCAGAGCGAAACGAACAAATCTGTTCAAGTAACAGAGAAAGCTGGGCTGCACCTTGATCAACTGATTTGAACCTTTAAGTCTGTAGACTGAAGTCGAAAGTCTATGATGAACCCGAATGAGAAGAGTCAGCAGATCTTCTGTGGTACCATAACTTTTAAGTTCTTCGCAAAGGCATTTAACATATGGAGTGCCCAACTTTTCATCTCGCAGGGCTGTGTATCCTGTCAAGTGAATGAAAATTCCAGTTAAAATATAAACCCGGTTATTTCTGCTCTTTCGTTTTTAGTAGTTTATTTGGCGAAGCTACCAGTATCTGGACGACACAGAATTCATGATAGATGGAGGAATACAAACACAGAGCGTGGCAGGATGACAGACAGAGGAAAATCGAAGTATGACATTAAATAACCAGTACCAGCACCACTTCGTCCACCACAAATTCCACCGTTCTGGTAGTTCTTAGAATTACAGCATATGGTCATAATTGTATCACAGTATAAGGATGGTGACTTCGATTATTCGGATAATTTGATAAGGAAAATGAGGCTTAGATTATAGCTTTTCCAAGTGCACATACTTCTAATCCTATATTCTAATAACATTATTGTGATTGTTAATTTTTTCGTGAAGAAATTGTTACTTAAGTACGGGTTCTTTCCAGATTTAATTTGTTTTATATTCTCACATTTTCTCACCGTCGCCATATTTGTAATTGTTCATCTGCAACATAATACCATCAAAACTGCACGTTGAAAATAATCGAAATATAAACTTCATAACGTAGTGTAATTTCCACCATGACTATTAATGATGCGTTAGTGGAGGGTTTTGCAAACTAAGCAACTAAACTGCTGACATACATTTTGAATACCATCATGAAAGTTTTCTCTTCTGCAGGGCCAGCAGGTGAATATTCGAACGTAAGATGGGAAAAGCGGCAGAATGATGGCTCTAATTCTACAAATATAATAAGGGGTTTCATAATTTGTACTCTCTACCAAATGTTATTGTGATGACAACATAATAAGATTGGTGGGCATATAGCATGCATGTTGGACAAAAGATCTTAAAGTGAGAGATATCTTGGATGACACAAGTGTGGATGGGAGAATAATACCAGAAATCTATCTTAAGGCTGTACCTAGTGTTTGGTGTGGGATGCATCTATCTGGCTTAAAAGAGTGCCCAACAGCCGGTTAGTATAAACAATGTAATGAACATTTGATTCCAAAGAAGGGGGAATTCACTGAATAGTTCGTAATGGAAAAAACTGAAATCCGTTACAATAAAACAATTCCGAAATGAAACTATCAACATATTTTCAAGAAATTTATTTGCTGTGGTTTAACTCAACTGTGCATTGGCAACTTCAAGGCAAAATTACATATATTCCAGTGTTATTCCATTATAACGTTAAAGAGAACGCAATACCAGAAATTTAAATAAATTACATATGAGCTTAAGCCATCTTTGTGTGTGCATGTGAATAACCAAGCTTCCTCAGCAGTGCTATGTAACTAATGTTATCACTGCAAATGTCGCTGTCCACATACACGTTTAAGCACGCAAAATGTAGTTCCGAAAGAAGTTGTCCAGAAGTTTTCGTCTGCTCGGAAACTTTATCACGAGGGATGATTGGTTAGTTGCCCAGCAGTAATACGTGCAATGCCTCCCCGGTATTAATGGGCACCGAGTCTTTTTCCCGGGAGTAAAGTGACCGTGGCTTTGTGTTGATCACCCACCTCCATCTAGCGCCGAGGTTCAGCAAGGGTAGAGCTATAACCTCTACTCCCCCTCCGTTCCTCCAGTAGCATGGTACGGGCCCCCCCCCCTCCCCAGTAACATTACTGTTGTTGCTGATGTTTAGGGCCCTTTTTAGAGCCAGAACATCCATGCCCTCACCCTTTCTCGGCAACTCCCACAGTGCTCCTTGGAGGATCCTTTTCAGTGCCACAAAATCCACTGCCTGTCCTTGACTTGTGACTCGCAGAACGGCATCGCAGACCATTTCAAGGTTGCGTCGCTGGACAGATAACGGTGACGACGAAGCATGGCGTCAATTTATTTTAAACCACATAATTAATTTTGTAAGAATTTAATTTTGTGTTTTTATTCTAACTTCACCTTATACCTCCGTCCCACTTTCATTTTACCACGCTGCACGAATTATCGCATCACAGCGTCAGTAATTCAACAGTACTCCCGGCCACCTACTCACCTGTTACCATGCAGTTTGACCTTCAACCGTGATCCGTACCTTATTTTTTCCTCAACACTTCGTGACATTATACAGATAGCAGGAGTTAGTTAATAAGATCATAATCCTGGAATATTTTAATGCTTCTCTGCTGTTTTATATACATGAATCTAAAGATGACCTGATAAGGAAGGGCGTTAAAATCGGTTTCAACCGCTTATAAAATGTAAGGAAGTTTTGCTGACCGCAAAAACGTGTTTCTTTATATTTTAGATTATAGTACACGCTCATTTTTTGGAGTAATCCGGAGAATACGGCACATGTTTTTCAGCTGAAAAGCCGTTCGCTTGCTGGGATTGTGGTATCGAATCCCGTCGGGAGCATGGATGTCTGTCGCTTATGAGTGTTGTATGTTGTCAGGTAGAGGTCTCTGCGTCGGGCTGGTCACTCGTCCAGAGGAGTCCTACCACGTGTGGTGTGTCTGAGTGTGATCGTGACACCTCGATAATGGGGTAGCCCTGGCCCCCTAGGGGCTGTTGCGCCATGGGGAAAAAATGACGCCTGATCAAGACTTCTTTTGATCAACAGTAATTGTCTGACATTGCTTTCTCTGGCTATTCAGAATTATTTCGGATAACCTGTCTTGATTTCGACGTTTTTATACAACGCAGCACAAAGTCGGATATAAATTCTGAAACTTTCTTCTTGATACACTTCAGCATATTTTTCGAAGTCGGGTATTTTTGTATCATATTGATACACAAAATTAAAAGATTCCTCGAACGTAATTAAGTGATTAACCTCCGGAAATACAATATCGGAATATAAGATTTACAGCTAACAATTTATTCTGAGCAACGGTTCAAGAACGCATGAAGTTTCCTTAGAGGGAAAGAAATCTGAAAACAATCTGCATTACATTTTGATGGATTTCACCATGATTCATAACCAAATTTCTAGGTATAACATATATACATATAATCTCCTTACTAACCTACTAATTTACTTACGTATTATGCAGATTCACTTAACGAACATACCTAATTGTTCAACTTACAGTTAATTTCAGCTAATTAAAGGGTTATTAAATTCGATAAATAAAGCATTATGCTAGAGCACCACAAGCAGACTAAGCACTAAAAACTGAAGACAGATGGAAGTATAAAACCAGTTATGATGCATCCCTGTGCATGTGGCCAGATGCTCTACTGGTCGTTGATTTTAACACTCGGTTTTTTTGTTGTTAACTACGAATTACCTAAGCATTAGTACTTAAAAGTAAAAAAAAAGATTTGTTTTGCTACATTTTAATTTTTAGTTCTGTGTAAGGGAGAGGATATTAGCATCATATGAGCAGTCTCTGCCCCATGCAATTAGTGACTTAAAGATAGGCTAGAAGCACATATAGGCCTATAGCTCATAAATGTGAAAGCGAAATTGGATAAGGCGCAGTAACAGCGAAAAAAAGACCCATAAAGAAAACTGTTTGTAGTATTCTTACCTTCGATTGTAGCATATGACACCAAAACATCAGAAATTTCAGGTATGCTATACATGTCATATGTCTTACTAGCACCACTGACTTGTCCACTGTCCGTCATTGTCCTCATAGTAATACCCTTCTGTGACTTCCTTCCTTTACATGCCTGAAATCAAAACAGGAATTAAAGTACTCCCGACTTAATTCAGATGACTGCATCAATACTTGGTTTATGTACACGCTTCTCTTGATTTATACTGTGTCATAATGTTGCTGACACTGGATGACACAATTAATAACCTAGTTACAATAAAATTGTGGATTTAGGAGGGTTTACACCATCACAGTCACGCCATGGGGCGAGGGCTTGTGTTCCGGCGTAGAAAAAATCTATGTCAAGTGTCTGTAGCCAAGAAGTGATATCTTGCTTCGCGTCGGCGTCTGTTGTAAATCGATTGAGAACCGGGTGCTTCTTAAGAGGTCCAAAGGAATGGAAATCACCTGATGTTAAATCGAGACTCTAGCGAGGGTGGACCATAACCTCCCAAACACAGCGCCTTAACCAGTCACATGTCCGGTTGGCAGTATGGGTTCCAGTACAGCCATCTCTTTCGGCTGCTTAAGAAGCACCTGCCTGGCAAGCGACTTGCAACAGATGCCGACGAGAAGCAAGCTGTCACCCCCTGATTAGACACCTGACACCGATTTCTTCTACTCTGCGATACAAGCCTTGGTGTCAGGGTGGGACAAGTATTTAAACGTCAGTGGTCGTTACATAGAGATGATGTGTGTACCATCTGCTACCATTGTGCCATGTATGCACGGAAGTCAGGATAAATTTCTCAGTATCAGAATGTTTTTTAAATCATGTTTTGAAACCTCCTTGCATATAGGTGCATTAAGCACGTTTTGGATACAGAAGAAATTGCCCTATGTTTTATTCACATATTTCAATTTATAACGTTCTTAATTAAACTCAAGCAAAACTAGTAATGCAACCAAATATTTAACTACAACAGGTTAGCCATTACCCAGTTGGTTTACAAAAGTTATCAAAAAATAAAACGTTAACACTAAGCAAAAAGAAAGATATTTTCATAACATCACCATCACCATCATCACCAACACAGATACAACTACATGGTTTGGATACGATTCGCTTGTTCCTGCTCCTAAATTATTTTTTCTACTTGCAGTTTCTGCATGACTTCAGCGCTGCAAAAAGTCACTCCATAGCATGCAATTTTGTTACATTATTACCGAACTTCCACTTACCTGTATGAAGAAGAGCTTGGGTTTATTTGCCAGTTGGATACAATTTCTTCCAGTGAAAGGCTCCACTAGTTCCTTCACATAATATCGCTTGTCTTTAGCACATATTATCTCACTCTCATCTCCATGTGTCAGAACAAACACAACAAGGCAATCATACTTATTTAGTTCATTCATCCTGGAAACTACAAGGAAAATGTTAGTTTTGTAGGAATTACGGACGTTACGTCTTGTAGCTTGGTAGATATGCAGATGTGTAAATGGAGAGACCTAAATATTCAGGCAGCAGGTTCCCACGAAACACTGGTACATATTTAACAAACTACACTTCATCGCTACACAGCAGGCCATAACCCGAATATTCACTGCTATGAGAACCTCAAATCCCATACGAGTATATCCGTTCATGCACGGTGAAAGCCAGCTACAGGCTAGTGCTCACTCACAGAAGGCTCAAATGCAAAACTTTCAGTGTGTTATTCACACAGACTCTTTTTCACTCATAAGAAAATTTTTTATTCTTTTATTTACGCTTTGATTAACGAAGCTGTCCCGGGCTTAATGTGGAGAACGTAACATGGATCTGGTAAAACTTCCAAAAATGAAGACCTTCACGATTCTTATTCCTAACAAAACAAATTTTAGCTGAACAAATCAAGGACGATAATATGGGCAAGGCATTTTTTTCACGTTGTCTTCACCGTGCCATCATGTTGACCGTGTTGGTCTAATAAAACTTTTAATGGGCAAAGCATATGTTATGAAGGGGGGACAGGATAAATGCTTATATGGTTTTCGTGAAGAAATTTGAAGGAAGGAGAGCGGTTGAGAGGGTAATATTAAAATTGACTTTAATGGGAGGGTGTGAAGAGGATTCATCTGGCCCAGGATGGGGAACAGTGGCTGGCTGTCGTGAAAAGGATAAATGGACTTTCAGGTCACCATACAATCACGAAATTCTTTGTCTAGAGACAAAATATTAACTTCTCAAACACGACTCTGCGCCTTGGAGTAAGTTGGTAGGTTAGTTAAAGAAAATGTCAGTATGTAAGATTATATAGCTTTGAATGACAGAATGATTACGTCGTGCAATTTGAAGTACTATACAGTCAGTTGCCTGGAGGTACTAAGAAAGACCATAAAAACCTTAAGTAGAATAGTTAGTCTCCCTACCGAAATTCGAATCCGAGACTTCGGGAACACAGGAATGCAAACCATTCGACAGACATGTTCAATTTATACAATGTAAAGACTACATACAATTCATGAGAAATAAATTATAAGTGGGAATCGTGACAGGGTGAGGATATGGAAGAAAACAGTTTCTGCTATTGACACTTGCACGTAAAGACTGGAGAAACATGAAAATCTTCATAGGAACACCTGGCTTCTCTACCAAGAACGCAGAAATTCCAAGCATTATAAATGTCTCCGTCATGTATAAAAAACACACAGTAACTGACGTACCTTGTGAGATGTGGTCTATAATTTCTTCATAAGTTTTGTTTTCTTGTACATCAATCTCAAAACCTAGACCACGGAAGGTGCAGGATAATTTGTCCACGTCTATCGATGTGCCGTGTCTGGGTTCAAGTTTTTTCCCGTCTATCTCGTCATAAGATTCATGATTGAATATGACAGCCAGGCCCCTGTCAGTCGATTTCATTGAGTAGTATAGATCATATTCATTCAGCTCTATCCTGAAAGGAAAAATGAAAATACACTCTAAAGCAGAGATGCACAAACCCCTTCGCCAGGTCACCGTGGCGACTCCATTTTGTACGGTGGCGCCTAATATTTGTGGATCCTCAGTATGCAACTTGCTTCATGTCACCCTTTTGACGCCTACAATTTTGAGGTGGCTCCGAGATTTTTGGAAAATATGTGCACCCCTAAGGTCTTGACACTAACTCAATCACAAAATAACAATTAACTTCGGCATATTTATTATTTTCATTTTATTGTCATGAAATTACAAATCCCGGTTATTAACACAATTTGTTCCAGTACCTATAATTGTTTGAAAGTGTTAGTAAAAGAAGAATTTCTAAGTAAGACACATGACTCGGCTAATCTGCTTTATATCAAAATTAATTATATTTGCATAGTTAAAAAGTTGTTTTAGCAGACCTAATTATCTTTCCTTTCTAATCGTTTCCAACATCAATTTAAAATACTAAAGACAATTCCTATAACTGTGTTGTGCATTATGTATGAAATGGAAACAATTCGGAAAAGGCTGTCTTCGTAAAATTAACACACGAGTGGACTAAATGGATTCTAACATAAACTGCCGCCGTCAGTAATACTAATACAAGGGATTCAAAACGAGACCGACAATCCTATGTGAAAGATAAACGACCTACTGACAAACCATGAACTTGTGATTTGCTGACAGGTAGGAAGGGCAAAGACCCAAGTCCTGACTAGCGGACAAGAAGCGCTAGAGACCCGTAGACCGAGTTCTGAAAGAATGGAATCGGAAAGAAGAGAACCATGGATCTGTGAAACCGAAAATCGGATCCCATCGGTCTGCTCACTGATTGATTCGTACGGATCCCCACGTTCCAAAACTGTACATCCTTAAGGCCGCATTCTCACGGGGCGTGAACGACGCGCTTGAATCACGCGGCGACATCTTACCTCACGAACGCCAGCACCACGACTGAAAATCAAACATGGTTTGATCCTGCCACGACAGCATCGTGGACTGCTGACGTCACACGCAAGGTCCACGACTCCGCGTTCACACGGGTAGCGGCCCACGAAAGTGTGATTCACGCGCGTGGTTCACGCCCCGTGAGAACGCGGCCTTACTCAGTAACATTAAGTAATCTGTTTGACCGGATAATTGAGCTGCCCGAGCCGATTACTTAACGGTACCTACCGATTAGGCTAGAAATGGGCAACGCAGGGCTAATTCCGGAAGGAAGAAGTTCGGGTACACACGCATATTCAAAGTCGCCACTAGATGACAATCAGTTGTCAGCTTGATGCTCCGGTCGCTTTTCCCTCGAGGAAAGAAACTTCTCAACCCGAATTTGTAAATGGAAACCAAATCCTAGTCGTCAAAACCCAAGTTATTGACTGAGCTGTCCCAGGCTTCAGCCATGCAAAGTACAGTTAGTTCTGGTAAGCTGACACAAGTGGGGTAGGGAAGTGGAGAAAGGAAAAAGCAAAAGGGAGGAGCAGGGTGTGGGAGTCGTACCTGTTTTATGGCACTAGAAGTCAGTGAAAAATTCATAATTCATTTATTCATTCATTATGTAGTCTGTCTCACGACAGGTCCGCAGCCTCTTCCAAAGCAAGTTCTCCACAGGATGCGATCTAGTGCTTCCTCTTTCAATTTCCATCAGTCTCAAACACATCGGCCGCTAAAACATTTGGAGCTGGCGCAGTCACTATAGTGTAAGTGGTAAATGCTTTTGCACAGATAGTAGTCGCTGGGCCACATACCCTCGCCAGGCGAATACCTTCCCCATACTACCTGCATTCCTTAAATACCTTACAAGTCTCAATTTACCAGAACTACAGTGTAATCCTGCGACTTACGGTATAGGTGGCAAAACCTCCAGGCACTTCCTTTTTGGTACTGGCTGTGCATCAGTGAATACGTCTTGAGAGGCTGAGTTCTCCATATCTGAAAAATAAATAGATACTTAATCCGCTCTGAGTCATAAACAAATTTTAAATAAGAGTACCCTCAGGGCGAGTGAATACTAATGATTTATATTCAGTAATTATACTCAGTACACATAAAACTGGGTGTGAGAAAGTCGGCTGAGTTATATAAGAGATTCTGTTTAACGTCTGTTAAATGTTTTGGCAGAGCTAAAAAATTCATTTAATGCAAATAACTCACAGCCTTCAACAATTCTGAATTAAAGATTTTTCGCCACGCTCTCCTATCCTCGTTCACTTCGAAATATTCCTATCCGGTTCCCCCATTTAAAAATAATTCTCAACCAAGAGGATGCTCACAATTCCATAACCTGAGTAAGAACTCGAGACTGCAACAAAAAGTGTCCATTAATTCCAGAGTTTTACTCTCTTAGCCTTAGTACAGTTCTGTTTGTATGTATTCATTAAAACACGCAACTAGGCTCTATGTTTCGTCAGTATTTGCCATCATTTTGCCGAAACATATGGTGGAGTTGAGTTAGTAGTCAACGAATACATACAAACAGAGTTGTATACAGGCTGAGGGAATAAACATTTGACATCAGTTTGTAAAACACAACATAGCGCACATATATTGAACTCCTCAATGAGTAACGTTAGGTTTAATTTTAAAAACACAACCATTATATTTTTATCGGCAGCTTTGTGATAAGATAATTCATACCAACGCAAATGTGGCTTAGCCACGAACACAACATTGCACTCGACACTGGGGTTTAGACCCGTGGCCGACTGTAATAACTAAGGTATTTCACGTCTTTGCTCAGTCCGTCTAGGCGAAGGGAGTGATAAAAGTAAAGGTCACCTGTAACATGCCAATGGAGGCACAGAGGGTAAGTAGAGGTATAGCTCTACCCATTTGAAACCTCGGGCTTCATGGGGGTGGGTGATCAACGCCACCCGCTCTATCCCGGGAAAAAGATCCCTACCCATTTTACAGAAGGCTGGGAGGACCCTATAGCCGGTCTGCACGGATGTAAAGCAATGAAAGTATCTTGCACCCACGGGGGTTCGAACTTCAAACCGTCCAGGCCGTAAGGAGTCGCTATACCGACGATGCTACCCCGGCCCCAAAAGACCGCAATAGTAGGCCTACCTTAAATAAGGTCAAAGACTGCTTCATTCCATAGCCTTGCAGATGATTACCTACCAGTCACCATACCAATGGACACTACATTTTCTGAGCTACTGATTAACGTCACTAACAAGGGCACAAAAAACACACCTTGGCCTTACACGCTTAAGTAGCCATCAAACCACTTTCAACCGGTTTTATGCCCACATAAGTGCAGCTTATCTCCTGTCCAGAAATCGGCACTTTTCGTGAATAACTAAAATTTAGCTTCAAGGCTCTCACGACATACGTGTAAATTCATATGTGATCTTGTGGTTATAACACCATGTCCAATTTTAGGTGGTGTCTCGTTTCGGAGGGACCTCCTGCCTCCTACTTCAAGTAAAAGGCCTTATAACACTACACGGTGTCATAACCCAGAAGACAACAATGTTAGCTTCACCGCAGAGGAACAGCCAAGCATGTTCATGATGGTAATATACAAGATGCCATGTTAAAATATCAGGTTCCGCTACTTGTCAAGAGGTAATATACAGATAATACTGCAGGTATTGGCTTACTGTAAGACGACGTCGGTAGTGCAGGTCATACAGCGTCCAATGGTGGGAAAGTTAGTAAGAGGTTGAAAGAATACGACAGTGATTGTCATAATCTACTACCACGGCGAGAATGAGGAAAAATGGCTAAAACTTCAGCCACGACAGCCTTTTCCTTATCAGAAACGGATCCTGTGACCTCTTAACGCGAAGCAGGAATGCTAAGCAATCGACTTGAACATCTGCTTAAGTTCAAACAAGCCGGATAAGGGGGTACAAATAAAGTTACCATGGTAAACTGAGTACCACTCCAAGAAGATATATGAGAAAGTGGGGTTACAGCGCCATGCGTATTTAATCTCGGCACTAATTTACCTATTATTTTCGCAAAAAAAAAAAACTTCATGGGCGAATTCATATAGACCGCAGTTGGGGAACCGTCCGGGCGGCTCAAGCAAAGCCGTGCAGAAATCACCCTCTATAACGCCTAATGGCTGAAGTCGTTTCTGTCTAAACTGAAAGATATTTTGCCTGGAACAGTGTTTTAATCGCCGAAGTACGGCCACCACCTACGTTTATTATCAATTATAAACAACCTCACTTAAAATCAAATTACAACCCTGTGATGTAACGTCATGAGAATCCCAAGTCTCATACAGATTTAAGATGCAACTGCACTTCCTGTGTTAGTTCATTTTCATTACATCCCTGAAAGTTTAATTTTGTATTTTTAATTTATGTTACTGATTATCGTGTCTCCAGATTTATAAAATTACATTACTTCTTTCCTTCTTAGTCTGACGTATTTCTACCTACTCACTGTAGGTGTAGCGGGTTAATTTTGCACCTGATCACACACAATGATACACACACTCGGTAGGTCTCCTCTGGACGAGGGATCGGTCCGATTATGTTACTTAATTGATGTAATTTATAAACAAACACAGAACAGAAATATTTTCCCTAGGTACCGTAATCGATATAGTGAATGGACTACGGGATGAAAACCCGAGGAACTGTCGTTCATTTATCCAGAGGGACAAGAGATGTTTCTGTTACCAACAAGCTGGTTGGAGCCAAACCAACGCCCTTTCCGGGGTGTAAAGCAACAAGGACATGAAGGTGGCCATTTACCAACATCTAGTGTCGAGGTTAAGAATGAGTGGCCTATACACCCCCAATGCCTTCATGACGTGCGGAAGGACTAAATTGCCTTCGCCTTTGTTTTACCGAAATGAAATCACGTTGATGATTGAAACTCAGTGTAGTCTATATTTCGGAATATTAATATAGCGATATCGGTTTTTAAGTACAGTACTTTAGTTAAATTCCATTTGTAAGATAGGTATTTACGTGTTTGAACTCGTCCAATGCAACACATAAGACGAATGTGACCTAAGTACACAATTTTAACACAAATAACTAATGATATGGTTATCATTATAGATAAAAAGTCTAACACAAATAAAATATATGTCGATAAAGATTTCACACGGAAATGACCGACACAGCAACGTATCAGCAGGTCATGATGAATCATACACAAATAACTTACCCAAAGGCGGAACGAGCAGCTCCAGTTAAAGTGACGTGCATAAAATATACATGTGACGAAATAAATATAAGACAGAGAATGTCACCCGAATCCATTGTTAAATTAATTACAACTCTCCAAATTTAGTCACAAATTGTTTATAAGAGCGAGAAATGAAGCATTTCATGTCCAACATGCGTTTCTCATGACTACCGGTCTTCGTGGTAATTTAAACAAGATCAATGACCTGCTGCGTGGTAACTCAGAAACCGGGACACTGATTTTGTTACAGCTCGTCTGCCTGCCTGTTCTAAACTGTGTGAAGAGAGCATCAGTATTTAACATTCAGGAATGGAAAGAACACTCGGAAGCAAAAAACCAGCATGAAGGTGCTGAAGTTTTTATGCTGTGCCTAACAAATAACTATAACTAACTAACTCCATGGAGCAGAGTCCATCTTGAGAAGCTAACAGGTCGTCAGCTAGTCAAGAAATTCCCCGCATTTTATGGAACCCGAAGGTTCATTACCGCATTCACAAGAGCCCGCCACCTGTCCCTATCCTGAGCCATATCAATCAGTCCATGCCCCCTCATCCCACTTCTTGAAGATCCATTTTAATATATCCTCCCATCTACGCCTGGGTCTTCCATGTGGTCTCCTTCCCTCAGGTCTCCCCACCAAAACCCTGTATGCACCTCTCCCCTCACCCATACGTGCTACATGCCCTGCCCACCTCATTCTTCTCGATTTGATCACCCGAACAATATTTGGTGAAGAGTACAGATCATTAAGTTCCTCGTTATGTAGTCTTCTCCACTCCCCTGTTACCTCGTCCCTCTTAGGCCCAAATATCCTCCTCAGCACCCTATTCTCGAACACCCTCAGCCTATGTTCCTCCCTCAGTGTGAGAGACCAAGTCTCAAACCCATACAAAACAACATGCAAAATTATAGTTCTGTATATATTAATCTTTGTATTTTTGGATAGCAAACTGGAAGACAGAAGATTCTGCACCGAATGATAACAAGCATTCCCCGACTTCAATCTGCTCTTAATTTCTTCCTCAATGGAATTTCGATTTGTTAGGGTTGTTCCCAAATATTTGAACTGTTCCACCCTTTCGAAGGATTTATTATCTAACTTTATGTTGTGATTTTGTCCTGCATTCTGATTGCGAGACATGACCATGTACTTAGTTTTCTCAGCATTTACTTCTAGACCAATCCTTACTAGCGACTACCAAAGCTTCTGTGTTTTTCTTTATAACATGTACGCTTCCACCCAATATATTAATACATCAGCATAAACTAGAAGCTGATGTGTACCATTTAATTTTAAGCCCTCCTGGTTTGCCTGAACCCTCCTAATGGCATATTCCAAAGCAAAGTTGAAAAGCAATGGCGATAAAGCTTGTGCCCACATTTCATAAAATGTTCGTTTAACACACGTAAAGAGGATGTTAACTGAATTCACTTCACGGTTTTTACGCTTACCGGCACCGAAGTCAACAGAAGAAAACGCTATCTCCGGGGGGGTCCTGCCGACACACTGCCAGCAACTTCCCGTCCAAAAGATCAGCTATTGCGCGTCGGGCGGTCTTGCAAGATAACGGTCTGTGCAGATTCAGCCACGCGACTGTCGCGCCTCCACAGGCAGCATCGGCATTACGTGAGAATCTGCAAGTCCGCTTGTTCACAGTCTCTCCTCTTTCCGTTTGATATCTAAAAATAACTGGTAGAGCTTTCCCGTAAAAAGTCATGAAGACTGTGAAGGAGGACGGGAGTTGCGCTCCGTCTTCTGGACATACTACACTACCAACACTAATGCTAATGCATATACTACCTGCATAAGTTATTTGAAGCGCAAGGCACCATACAAATTTACGCTATGTACAAGACATGGAATAAAAGCTAGCTTCTAGCAGTACTGGGCAGCCTTTCTTTCGAGAACTTTTGTAATACTGGAAGTCGCTGTTGTGTATTCACATTTTTTAATGAATTTGTTATCTTTGTTCGGTTAACTTACTTTTTATGGAACTACAGTAGAACACGTGAAGTTGGCCACCCTTGTCAGTCGGCCTCATGTCGCGCTTAGTCACATATTTACGGAACCGGCAAATTCCCATGATGTTGTATATGGTCATTACACCACAACTTGGTTACGTTTGTATTTTGAATCTTGGCCACAGTTTCACATTTAGTACTATAGGTTATAAATTTTATATTGCTGTCACCGTGCATTCTCACTAATTCAAGTTATTTTACACCAACTAATGCACACGTAAAACCACTTTTTTTGTAGTTTTTATTGTAAAATGTACGCCTACACGTGTTTCGATCCTCGGATCATCGTCAGGGTTTTTTTCTTAAAGCCACTATCACTTCAACTGCATATTTTGAAGGATCCGATAGACATGAGTGCTATTGGACCCTTCAAGATATGCAGTTGAAGTGATAGTGGCTTTTTAAAAAAAACCCTGACGATGATCCGAGGATCGAAACACGTGTAGGGGTACATTTTACAATAAAACTACAAAAAAGTGGTTTTACGTATGCATTAGTTGGTGTAAAATAAATTGCACTATAGGTTATGTCTAAGTTCAGCCTCCCTACGTTGGCCAACTTAAAGGGTTGTATAGTTTTTGTGCCATAATGTATATGGGCCGAAGTCCACTTTAACAGAACTAACTGTTTCCCTCACAACATCAATAAACTGGAATTTCCTGGTAGCAACTGACCCCATTACTGCACTTAAGTCCCTATTCATTGACAAGGTATGTACCTGCTTGCTTTCCAACACGAAAGCTTTACTATGCACACTGAGCTCTACATTTGCAACAAACGGTTACGTGCAGTTCAATTTTCGTGGCGTTAAGATTTTAAATGTTAAAAAGTAGCATGGGCTCTAAGCGAAAAAGGTTAATGGATATTAATACTGAGAATAAACAAGAAGTGCTAGACTTGATTGATAAAGGCGTTAGTCAACGAATAAATTGCTGTGCGGTACGGTGTTGCGGAATCCACTGTTGGGACACACAAAACACATGGGCGCGCATTGCTGAAGGCTCGGAAAGAAACTGTAGTCGTAAACGAGACGAGACGAAGACGACGAGAAAGTGAGGGCCTTAGTGTATCGCCCCACATTGTAATGTGTGAATGAATGCCTGTTATGACAAATTTCACACGAAAGCCAGGAAAACTGCATACAGTTATTGTACCGACAATCACCGTCCTGATTCGCACTTTGAAGTCCATGGGTTGAAATCTCGGCTCGAAGTGTGATCAACCTGTCTAGCGTGCTTCGTGGCCTTTATCAGTCCTTCAGGTAAACGCCGGGATATTTTCTCAAATTAGGCCACAACTACTTCCTTCCATTTCCTTCCTAAGTCTTTATTTACGAAACATATCTTATTCGACGCTACGAATCCTAAGCTATTAACAGCGTCCTTGAAAAGACTCTAAATAAAAACTGTGCTATAAAATAGACTACCAGTACCGCTTCATGTATTGCCACATGCTATAAAATAGACTACCAATACCGCTTCATGTATTGCCACATGCTATAAAATAGACTATACCAATCCGCTTATGTATTGCCACATGCTATAAAATAGACTACCAGTACCGCTTCATGTATTGCCACATGCTATAAAATAGACTACCAGTACCGCTTCATGTATTGCTACATGCTATAAAATAGACTACCAGTACCGCTTCATGTATTGCCACATGCTATAAAATAGACTACCAATACCGCTTCATGTATTGCCACATGCTGTAAAATAGACTACTACCGAGTACCGCTTCTATGTTATTGCCACATGCTATAAAGTAGACTACCAGTACCGCTTCATGTATTGCTACATGCTATAAAATAGACTACCAGTACCGCTTCATGTATTGCCACATGCTATAAAGTAGACTACCAGTACCGCTTCATGTATTGCACATGCTATAAAGTAGACTACCAGTACCGCTTCATGTATTGCACATGCATGCCCGGTTTTGAGCGGTGGTTGGGTAATGACGCCACGACTTATGAAGGCATGAAATAATGTGACGACACATTCTGCCATTACAGTATGCTGGACAGGTGTGACACAAAATTTTGAAATTATATGTTCCGAGTATGTAAGAAATATATCTCATTAAATCTGGTCTCGTATTTCCTTCTTTGTTTCTGTATATTTTCATAACTTCTGCCAGTTCTCTTTCCTGTTCATAACCGATCATACATTGTGCCGAGTGTACGTACCACCTTTTTAACGATCATAAACTCTCCACTTTTTCCACATATTGTATTTATGTGTTTTGAATTATTTTTACAAACACAGGTGGTATTTCCCTAAATGCCATTAACATATAAGTTTCACGTGTTTCTATGTGTTTTGAATTGCTTGTACAATAAATAGCGGTTATTTCTCTACGCAGTGCTAACCATTTTGTTTACATAATAGAGAAATAACGTGTTTTCTGTGAAGTTGGAACTGCCTTCTTAAAAATAATATTTTGATAAATTTCGAGCTTCCAAGTGCTAAATATAAAAATTCAGTGGTTAGCGAGTCTGTAGCGAGATCAGTTAGAGACAAGTTCAGTTACATGCACAATTCTACCAATTCGAAGGAAGAGTATAGCTAAGAAACTCCTAATGCTTATTATTGTGCATACTAACCAGGTTGATCGATTTACTGCTTTAATAAACCTGTAGAATTGTATTTCTTTTTCTCTTTGCAGATCAGAGTAATTTAATACCTGCACAGTTCTCACAATCATCTTTACCTTTACTCTTCATTTGCGAGTTATTTTTTCAATGTTAAATCAACGCATAATTATTACTGTGTTCTAGAGGGTTAATCACCTTGTATTTGGTTGTAGCGTCCAATGAGATGAAAGCGTTTTTACAAACAGTGAAATAGTCTGTCATATATTATATCGAGAAAAAGTTCTGGCATTCAAATATAAGGACTGGTGGAGAGAAAGAAGGGTTTGGTCATGATATCTTGCTTGGCAACAAAGATTCTAACCGTATACCTCTCGATCACAGGTCAGCCTCAATGTCACCTTAGCTAACTACTCGTTAAGAACGCTTCATCTCGCTGAGGTAAATCACGTCATATATTACAGTAAGTCCAGGCTTCGGGCTGGACGGTCCGGGGATCGAATATCGGTGGGGGCGAGATTTTTCGCACCCGTCCAGACCGGCGCTGGGGCCCACCCAGCATCCCATACAGTGGGTACCGGGTCTCCTTCCCGGGGGTAAAGCGGCCGAGGCGTGGAGTTGACCACCCACCCCCATCTACTGCCAGGGTTACATAAAGAGTAGAGCTATATCTCTACTCCCCTCTGAGCCTTCATGGACTGTTCTTCGCCTTTCTTATGATGTTTCTCCAAGCCATCTTATCGTACTAAATATACGTGATAAAACACAGGCCCTTTCCTTTCCTTAACCCAAAAATAACCAGACTATATGAAAGCTACACTTCCTGCCTGGAAAAAATTATCTAAAATCCGGCACGCAGCTCGGCTTCACTAACCAAACCAAAATGTCATATCTCACCGTTGCCTTCCAGCAGTAAACGGACGTGCGTTAATGTAGGCCTAAAAGCAAATTACTCGAGTTCCAGTAACAGCAGTTCCATCTCATAAATGTTTTGGCCATTCCAGTAACAAATTCGCAAACTGAAATGTAGCTAGGCTGAGTGAAATAATGTTCTCAGTTCTTATTAGTTGTCTGGGAAAATAAATGGCCAAGATTTTATAAGCCGACAATTTACAGTGGGAAAATTACTTAGGAACAAAAGTCCTTTTCTTACTTTAAAGTATGGATCTGGTCTCCATAACTGATACACCCCATAACAAAGTCAACCAGACAGCATTCAGCTTACACCACTCCACACAACAGCACGCGAAACAACACGCTAATAATTAACAACAAATACAATACCTGGATTCTGTGCACCGAGTGAACAAGACTGCTATTTTAAATCTTGACTTTAAGTTATATGATAAAAGTATAAGTTTTACAGTTTTCAATATTTTAAAAGTTCAAATGTTTTATAACTTATTACTGAGACAAGTGTGCTCTTCGGGCCCCTTTTAACATGCAATGTGAAGTATAGTAGCCTATTTACCCCTGAAGATGGTCTACGGACCGAAACACGCGTAGGGGAATACAACGATACTAATAAAACTATAAAAGTAGTTTATGTCTGTGTATTTGTTGATGAACTGAATTGTAACACGTTTATGTATTTAAATAATTTGTGTTATTGCCAAATGTGTCAGTCAGTGTAGCAGAACCAAAAACTAGCACAAGAACAGCTTGTGAAAATATCATGGTACCAGTTGCTGTTAGAAATTCACAAAAACTTATCATGTTGGAAAATGTATTACCCTTAACACTGACCACATTGCTGGACCTCAGCTTTAAGAGTGTGGTATTCGTAACAAAATGGAGACAAGGCGGTGCGTCTTCTCACCAACCAGTGTTCAAGAATACTTGGCTCCCCAACATCAAGCTACACAATATCAATATAATTTGATGTAGTTTAATTACAGGTTATCCTCCAATATGTTTCGTCCACTTCATGTGGCCATCTTCAGGGAGGTTGTAGGATAACCTGTAATTGAACTTCATCAAATTACTATTGCACATGTGTTGGTCATTCATTCTGTAGTCTGTCTTACGACAGGTCCGTAGCCTCTTCCAAAGCGAGTTCTCCATTGAGTGCGATTTAGTGTTTCCTCTTTCAATTTCCAGTATCTTCTCTTTTCCTTAAGGTCATCCAGGAGCTGCTTACGTCTTCTCCCTCGTCTTCCCGTCATTTCTATCCTTTCTTCTAACTTTCCTTCAATCACGTGTTTCAGAAGGCAGTTTCTACGCAAGATGTGAACAATCCAGTTAGCATTTCTTCTGTTTATTGTATTAGGATATTCCACTCCTCTTTAAGACATGTTTCAGTGTCAGCCGGTAGGTAGTGACACATGCAGCGCAAGCAACCGACGCTGAGACACTGCTAGAAAACACTCCAAGATATGATGTTCTATCACGATACACCCATCGCTACTTGCACCAACTTGTATGGGTCTCATCCCATCTAATTATGTAAGGAGCATTTTCTTCTTCATCTTCCAGCATCGTCTCCATTTTATTCGAGTCGATGCAATTTCTTCTGTCTTCCCACAAACCCTCCATCAATTTCTTGCCAGCTCTTACCTCTCTTTTAGAGAGCGTCCAATACCTGGCTGAAATATTTTATTCAGGCTCATCACACAAACGTCTTTTATTTCACTTTTAAATGTAATGCCCCTCCTTGTATCACTGCTAATGATATATATAGAAGACAATAATCATTTAAGGATAAGCTACACAGAAATTTAAAATAATGTGGGCCTATTCTTAACACATTATTTATTATAAATTTAAATTTGTTTTTAATTATATACTATACTATGGTATGTGGGCCGGGATAGCGTAGTCGGTATAGCGATTCGCTACGAGCAGGACGGTCCGGGGATAGACTCCCGGTGGGGGCGAGATTTTCAGCACCCGTCCAACCGGCCCTGGGGCCTACCCAGCTTCCTGTATAATGGGTACCGGATCATTACCGGGGGTAAAGTGGCCGGGGCGTGGCTTTGACCACTCACTCCCATATAACGCCGAGGTTAAAGAAAGAGTAGAGCTATACCTCTACTCCCCTTCTGGGCCTTCATGGCCTGTTCTAGGGAGAACTTTACCTTTTTACTATGGTATGTAGGAATAAATAATTATGGCTTGCTAATAACACGCGAGGCCCCTGGTTATATCCAAAATTGGCAGAAATATGTCCGAAAAATCACAGTGCAAACAGATATTAACTGGTCATAATTACGGAATGAATTAACAGCATAAGGTACGTGGTTTTCACGGTAATCAGTGTTAGGGTTAGGCCTGTGTTTCTAGCATTTGACGCCCATAGTTCAGCAGATGGGCACAGCGTCTCGGGTAACATGTTCCCTCCATCGTCAATGTTGAGGACTAAGAATTTGAAGCTTGAAAACATCAGGGTCCTCAGATACCACCAGATAGGCAATGTCACATCCCAGATACAATCAATGTAGTAACAGTAACTTCCATACTCCTATGGCGTAGGCAACAGACAGTACCCAAAGACATACAATTTACTCCATACTCTTGCCAGTATAAACGCTAGCAATTGACGTAAAAACCATGTGCTAATATTGTAACATGATATTTGCGTGTGTTTTGAATTCTTTTTCCCAAATTGTACTTGTTACATAACAGATGATTTTTCCACTGTTGTTGTGATTCTGTTACCAGCATCTGCTTTAAGTCTAGTGTATGAACCAGCATCTGTTAGTAGCATAAAATTACATGAAATTAATTACATATTTTAAATAACAAAGAATTTATTTTTCAGTTTTTAAACTCTTAGGTACAGTACATTGAATATTGACGGGGTAAAAAATCATGCCCCTGGTGAACAACAGGTATTTATACTTGGAGGCTAATATAATAAAAGGGCTGGTCAACTTCAAAAATCTTCAAACCATTTCTCCCACACGTGAATTAACCACAGACGCACTATTGTGTCTGAGGCTTGAATGGTGGCGCATCAAAACGAACAAATCTGTTCAAGTAACAGAGAAAGCTGGGCTGCACCTTGATCAACTGATTTGAACCTTTAAGTCTGTAGACTGAAGTCGAAAGTCTATGATGAACCCGAATGAGAAGAGTCAGCAGATCTTCTGTGGTACCATCACTGTCAAGTGCTTCGCAAAGGCATTTAACATATGGAGTGCCCGATGTTGCATCTCGCAGGCTGTGTATCCTGTCAAGTGAATGAAAATTCCAGTTAAAATATAAACCCGGTTATTTCTGCTCTTTCGTTTTTAGTAGTTTATTTGGCGAAGCTACCAGTATCTGGACGACACAGAATTCATGATAGATGGAGGAATACAAACACAGAGCGTGGCAGGATGACAGACAGAGGAAAATCGAAGTATGACATTAAAGTAACCAGTACCAGCACCACTTCGTCCACCACAAATTCCACCGTTCTGGTAGTTCTTAGAATTACAGCATATGGTCATAATTGTATCAAAGTATAAGGATGGTGACTTCGATTATTCAGATAATTTGATAAGGAAAATGAGGCTCACATTATAGCTTTTCCAAGTGCACATACTTCTAATCCTATATTCTAATAACATTATTGTAATTGTTAATTTTTTCGTGAAGAAATTGTTACTTAAGTACGGGTTCTTTCCAGATTTAATGTGTTTTATATTCTCACATTTTCTCACCGTCACCATATTTGTAATTGTTCATCTGCAACATAATACCATCAAAACTGCACGTTGAAAATAATCGAAATATAAACTTCATAACGTAGTGTAATTTCCACCATGACTATTAATGATGCGTTAGTGGAGGGTTTTGCAAACTAAGCAACTAAACTGCTGACATACATTTTGAATACCATCATGAAAGTTTTCTCTTCTGCAGGGCCAGCAGGTGAATATTTGAACGTAAGATGGGAAAAGCGGCAGAATGATGGCTCTAGTTCTACAAATATAATAAGGGGTTTCATAATTTGTACTCTCTACCAAATGTTATTGTGATGACAACATAATAAGATTGGTGGGCATATAGCATGCATGTTGGACAAAAGATCTTAAAGTGAGAGATATCTTGGATGACACAAGTGTGGATGGGAGGATAATACCAGAAATCTATCTTAAGGCTGTACCTAGTGTTTGGTGTGGGACATATATATCTGGCTTAAAAGAGTGCCCAACGGCCGGTTAGTATGAACAATGTAATGAACATTTGATTCCAAAGAAGGGGGAATTCACTGAATAGTTCGTAATGGGAAAAACTGAAATCCGTTACAATAAAACAATTCCGAAATGAAACTATCAACATATTTTCAAGAAATTTATTTGCTGTGGTTTAACTCAACTGTGCATTGGCAACTTCAAGGCAAAATTACATATATTCCAGTGTTATTCCATTATAACGTTAAAGAGAACGCAATATCAGAAATTTAAATAAATTCATATGAGCTTAAGCCATCTTTGTGTGTGCATGTGAATAACCAAGGTTCCTCAGCAGTGCTATGTAACTAATGTTATCACTGCAAATGTCGCTGTCCACATACACGTTTAAGCACGCAAAATGTAGTTGCGAAAGAAGTTGCCAGACCTCAGCAGACAACTTCTCTTTTCGTCCGCTCGGAAACTTTATCACGAGGGATAATTGGTTAGTTGCCCAGCAGTAATACGTGCAATGCCTCCCCGGTATTAATGGGCACCGAGTCTTTTTCCCGGGAATAAAATGACCGTGGCTTTGTGTTGATCACCCACCTCCATCTAGCGCCGAGGTTCAGCAAGGGTAGAGCTATAACCTCTGCTCCCCCTCCGTTCCTCCAGTAGCATGGTACGGGGCTCCCCCCCCCCCCACAGTAACATTACTGTTTTGCTGATGTTTAGGGCCCTTTTTAGAGCCAGAACATCCATGCCCTCTCCCTTTCTCGGCAACTCCCACAGTGCTCCTTGGAAGATCCTTTTCAGTGCCACAAAATCCACTGCCTGTCCTTGCCTTTGTGACTCGCAGACCATTTCAAGGTTGCGTCGCTGGACAGATAACGGTGACGACGAAGCATGGCGTCAATTTATTTTAAACCACATAATTAATTTTGTAAGAATTTAATTTTGTGTTTTTATTCTAACTTCACCTTATACCTCCGTCCCACTTTCATTTTACCACGCTGCACGAATTATCGCATCACAGCGTCAGTAATTCAACAGTACTCCCGGCCACCTACTCACCTGTTACCATGCAGTTTGACCTTCAACCGTGATCGTACCTTATTTTTTCCTCAACACTTCGTGACATTATACAAATAGCAGGAGTTAGTTAATAAGATCATAATCCTGCGAATATTTTAATGCTTCTCTGCTGTTTTATGTACATGAATCTAAAGATGACCTGATAAGGAAGGGCGTTAAAATCGGTTTTCAACCGCTTATAAAATGTAAGGAAGTTTTGCTGACCGCAAAAACGTGTTTCTTTATACTTTAGATTATAGTACACGCTCATTTTTTAGTAATCCGGAGAATACGGCACATGTTTTTCAGCTGAAAAGCCGTTCGCTTGCTGGGATTGTGGTTTTCGAATCCCGCCGGGAGCATGGATGTCTGTCGCTTATGAGTGTTGCATGTTGTCAGGTAGAGGTCTCTGCGTCGGGCTGGTCACTCGTCCAGAGGAGTCCTACCACGTGTGGTGTGTCTGAGTGTGATCGTGACACCTCGATAATGGGGTAGCCCTGGCCCCCTAGGGGCTGTTGCGCCATGGGAAAAAAATGACGCCTGATCAAGACGTCTTTTGATCAACAGTAATTGTCTGACATTGCTTTCTCTGGCTATTCAGAATTATTTAGGATAACCTGTCTTGATTTCGACGTTTTTATACAACGCAGCACAAAGTCGGATATAAATTCTGAAACTTTCTTCTTGATACACTTCAGCATATTTTTCGAAGTCGGGTATTTTTGTATCATATTTGATACACAAAATTAAAAGATTCTCTCGAAAGTAATTAAGTGATTAACCTCCGGAAATACAATATCGGAATATAAGATTTACAGCTAACAATTATTCTGAGCAACGGTTCAAGAATGCATGAAGTTTCCTTAAAGGGAAAGAAATCTGAAAACAATCTGCATTACATTTTGATGGATTTCACCATGATTCATAACCAAATTTCTAGGTATAACATATATACATATAATATCCTTACTAACCTACTAATTTACTTACGTATTATGCAGATTCACTTAATGAACATACCTAATTGTTCAACTTACAGTTAATTTCAGCTAATTAAAGTGTTATTAAATTCGAAAAATAAAGCATTATGCTAGAGCACCACAAGCAGACTAAGCACTAAAAACTGAAGACAGATGGAAGTATAAAACCAGTGATGATGCATCCCTGTGCAAGTGGCCGATGTCTCTACTGGTTGTTGATTTTAACACTCTGGTTTTTTTGTTGTTAACTACTAATTACCTAAACATTAGTACTTTTTTTTTTCCTATGGCTCGACAGCCCTATATGGGCCTGGGCCTCCTCTCGTTTCGTCGAGGTTTCATGGTCACACACATTTGAGACACACCACACTCGGTAGGACTCCTCTGGACGAGGGACCAGCTCGTCGCAGAGACCTCTACCTGACATCACACAACACTCACAACAGACAGACATCCATGCCCCGGTGGGATTCGAACCCACGATCCTAGTAAGCGAGCGGCCGCAGACCCACGCCTTAGACGGCACGGCCACTTGGATCGGCAAACATTAGTACTTAAAAGAGAAAAAAAATTTGTTTTGCTAGATTTTAACTTTTAATTCTGTGTTAGGGGAAGGATATTAGCATCATACCGGCAGTCTCTGCCCCATGCAATTAGTGACTTAAAGATAGGCTAGAAGCACGTATAGGCCTATGGCTTATAAATGTGAAATCGAAATTGGATAAGGCGACAGTAACAGCGAAACAAAGACCCATAAAGAAAACTGTTTGTAGTATTCTTACCTTCGATTGTAGCATATGACACCAAAACATCAGAAATTTCAGGTATGCTATACACGACATATGTCTTATTAGCACCACTGACTTGTACACTGTCTGTCATTGTCCTCAGAGTAATTCCCTTCTGTGACTTCACACCTTTACATGCCTGAAATCAAAACAGGAATTAAAGTACTCCCGGACTTAATTCAGATGACTGCATCAATACTTGGTCTATGTACACGCTTCTCTTGATTTATACTGTCATAATGTTGCTGACACTGGATGACACAATTAATAACCTAGTTACAATAAAATTGTGGATTTAGGAGGGTTTACACCATCACAGTCACGCCATGGGACGAGGGCTTGTGTTCCGGCGTAGAAAAAATCTATGTCAAGTGTCTGTAGCCAAGAAGTGATATCTTGCTTCGCGTCGGCGTCTGTTGTAAATCGATTGAGAACCGGGTGCTTCTTAAAGGTCCAAAGGAATGGAAATCACCTGATGTTAAATCAAGACTCTAGCGAGGGTGGACCATAACCTCCCAACCACAGCGCCTTAACCAGTCACATGTCCGGTTGGCAGTATGGGTTCCAGTACAGCCATCTCTTTCGTCTGCTTAAGAAGCAGCTGCCAGGCAAGCGACTTGCAACAGATGCCGACGAGAAGCAAGCTGTCACCCCCTGATTAGACACCTGACACCGATTTCTTCTACGCTGCGATAAAGCCTTGGTGTCAGGGCGGGACAAGTATTTAAACGTCAGTGGTCGTTACATAGAGATGCTGTGTGTACCATCTGCTACCTTTGTGCCATGTATGCACGGAAGTCAGGATAAATTTCTCAGTATCAGAATGTTTTTTAAATCATGTTTTGAAACCTCCTTGCATATAGGTGCATTAAGCACGTTTTGGATACAGAAGAAATTGCCCTATGTTTTATTCACATATTTCAATATATAACTTCTTAATTAAACTCAAGCAAAACTAGTAATGCAACGAAATATTTAACTACAACAGGTTAGCCATTACCCAGTGGTTTACAAAAGTTATCAAAAAATAAAACGTTAACACTAAGCAAAAAGAAAGATATTTTCATAACATCACCATCACCATCATCACCAACAACAGATACAACTACATGGTTTGGATACATTCGCTTGTTCCTGCTCCCAAATTATTTTTTCTACTTGCAGTTTCTGCATGATTTCAGCGCTGCAAAAAGTCACTCCACAACATGCAATTTTGTTACATTATTACCGAAATTCCACTTACCTGTATAAGAAGAGCTTGGGTTTATTTGCCAGTTGGATACAATTTCTTCCAGTGAAAGGCTCCACTAGTTCCTTCACATAATATCGCTTGTCTTTAGCACATATTATCTCACTCTCATCTCCATGTGTCAGAACAAACACAACAAGGCAATCATACTTCTTTAGTTCATTCATCCTGGAAACTACAAGGAAAATGTTAGTTTTGTAGGAATTACGGACGTTACGTCTTGTAGCTTGGTAGATATGCAGATGTGTAAATGGAGAGACCTAAATATTCAGGCAGCAGGTTCCCACGAAACACTGGTACATATTTAACAAACTACACTTCATCGCTACACAGCAGGCCATAACCCGAATATTCACTGCTATGAGAACCTCAAATCCCATACGAGTATATCCGTTCATGCACGGTGAAAGCCAGCTACAGGCTAGTGCTCACTCACAGAAGGCTCAAATGCAAAACTTTCAGTGTGTTATTCACACAGACTCTTTTTCACTCATAAGAAAATGTTTTTATTCTTTTATTTACGCTTTGATTAACGAAGCTGTCCCGGGCTTAATGTGGAGAACGTAACATGGATCTGGTAAAACTTCCAAAAATGAAGACCTTCACGATTCTTATTCCTAACAAAACAATTTTTAGCTGAACAAATCAAGGACGATAATATGGGCAAGGCATTTTTTTCACGTTGTCTTCACCGTGCCATCATGTTGACCGTGTTGGTCTAGTAAAACTTTTAATGGGCAAAGCATATGTTATGAAGGGGGGACAGGATAAATGCTTATATGGTTTTCGTGAAGAAATCTGAAGGAAGGAGAGCGGTTGAGAGGGTAATATTAAAATTGACTTTAATGGGAGGGTGTGAAGAGGATTCATCTGGCCCAGGATGGAGAACAGTGGCTGGCTGTCGTGAAAAGGATAAATGGACTTTCAGGTCACCATACAATCACGAAATTCTTTGTCTAGAGACAAAATATTAACTTCTCAAACACGACTCTGCGCCTTGGAGTAAGTTGGTAGGTTAGTTAAAGAAAATGTCAGTATGTAAGATTACATAGTTTGAATGACAGAATGATTACTTTGTGCAATTTGAAGTACTATACAGTCAGTTGCCTGGAGGTACTAAGAAAGACCATAAAAACCTTAAGTAGAATAGTTAGTCTCCCTACCGAAATTCGAATCCGAGACTTCAGGAACACAGGAATGCAAACCATTCGACAGACATGTTCAATTTATATAATGTAAAGACTACATACAATTCATGAGAAATAAATTATAAGTGGGAATGGTGACAGGGTGAGGATATGGAAGAAAACAGTTTCTGCTATTGACACTTGCACGTAAAGACTGGAGAAACATAAAATCTTCATAGGAACACCTGGCTTCTCTACCAAGAACGCAGAAATTCCAAGCATTATAAATGTCTCCGTCATGTATAAGAAACACACAGTAACTGACGTACCTTGTGAGATGTGGTCTATAATTTCTTCATAAGTTTTGTCCTCTTGTACATCAATATTAAAACCTAGATCAGAGAAGGTGCAGGATAATTTTTCCACGTCTATCGATGTGCCGTGTCTGGGTTCAATTTTTTCCCGTCTATCTCGTCATAAGATTCATGACTGAATATAACAGCCAGGCCCCTGTCAGTCGACTTCATTGAGTAGTATTGATCATTTGGCTTCATCTCTGTCCTGAAAGGAAAAATGAAAATACACTCTAAAGCAGAGATGCACAAACCCCTTCGCCAGGTCACCATGGCTACTCCATTTTGTACGGTGGCGCCTAATATTTGTGGATCCTCAGTATGCAACTTGCTTCATGTCACCCTTTTGACGCCTACAATTTTGAGGTGGCTCCGAGATTTTTGGAAAATATGTGCACCCCTAAGGTCTTGACACTAACTCAATCACAAAATAACAATTAACATCGGCATATTTATTATTTTCATTTTATTGTCATGAAATTACAAATCCCGGTTATTAACATAATTTGTTCCAGTACCTATAATTGTTTGAAAGTGTTAGTAAAAGAAGAATTTCTAAATAAGACACATGACTCGGCTAATCTGCTTTATATCAAAATTAATTATATTTGCATAGTTAAAAAGTTGTTTTAGCAGACCTAATTATCTTTCCTTTCTAATCGTTTCCAACATCAATTTAAAATACTAAAGACAATTCCTATAACTGTGTTGTGCATTATGTATGAAATGGAAACAATTCGGAAAAGGCTGTCTTCGTAAAATTAACACACGAGTGGACTAAATGGATTCTAACATAAACTGCCGCGGTCAGTAATATTAATACAAGGGATTCAAAACGAGACCGACAATCCTATGTGAAAGATAAACGACCTACTGACAAACCGTGAACTTGTGATTTGCTGACAGGTAGGAAGGGCAAAGACCCAAGTCCTGACTAGCGGACAAGAAGCGCTAGAGACCCGTAGACCGAGTTCTGAAAGAATGGAATCGGAAAGAAGAGAACCATGGATCTGTGAATCCGAAAATCGGATCCCATCGGTCCGCTCACTGATTGATTCGTACGGATCCCCACGTTCCAAAACTGTACATCCTTACTCAGTAACATTAAGTAATCAGTTTGACCGGATAATAGAGCTGCCCGAGCTGATTACTTAACGGTACCTACCGATTAGGCTAGAAATGGGCAACGCAGGGCTAATTTCGGAAGGAAGAAGTTCGGGTACACACGCATATTCAAAGTCGCCACTAGATGACAATCAGTTGTCAGCTTGACGCTCCGGTCGCTTTTCCCTCGAAGAAAGAAACTTCTCAACCCGAATTTGTAAATGGAAATCAAATCCTAGTCGTCAAAACCCCAAGTTATTGACTGAGCTGTCCCAGGCTTCAGCCATGCAAAGTACAGTTAGTTCTGGTAAGCTGACACAAGCGGGGTAGGGAAGTGGAGAAAGGAACAATCAAAAGGGAGGAGCAGGGTGTGGGAGTCGTACCTGTTTTTATGGCACTAGAAGTCAGTGAAAAATTAATTAATTCATTCATTCATTCATTCTGTAGTCTGTCTCACGACAGGTCCGCAGCCTCTTCCAAAGCAAGTTCTCCACAGAATGCGATCTAGTGCTTCCTCTTTCAATTTCCATCAGTCCCAAACACATCGGCCGTTAAAACACTTGGAGCTGGCGCAGTCACTATAGTGTAAGTGGTAAATGCTTCTGCACAGATAGTAGTCGCTGGGCCACATACCCTCGCCAGGCGAATACCTTCCCCATGCTACCTGCATTCCTTAAATACCTTACAAGTCTCAATTTACCAGAACTACAGTGTAATTCTGCGACTTACGGTATAGGTGGCAAAACCTCCAGGCACTTCCTTTTTGGTACTGGCTGTGCATCAGTGAATATGGCTTGAGAGTCTGAGTTCTCCATATCTGAAAAATAAATAGATACTTAATCCGCTCTGAGTCATAAACAAATTTTAAATAAGAGTTCCCTCAGGGTGAGTGAATACTAAGGCTTTATATTCAGTAATTATACTCATACATAAAACTGGGTGTGAGGTCGGCTGAGTTATATAAGAGATTCTGTTTAATGTTTGTTAAATGTTTTGGCAGAGCTAAAAAATTGATTTAATGCAAATGACTCACAGCCTTCAACAATTTTGAATTAAAGATTTCTCGCCACGCTCTCCTATCCTCGTTCACTTCGAAATATTCCTATCCGGTTTCCCCATTTAAAAATAATTCTCAACCAAGGACTGCAACAAAAAGTGTCCATTAATTTCAGAGTTTTACTCTCTTAGCCTTAGTACAGTTCTGTTTGTATGTATTCATTAAAACACGCAACTAGGCTCTATGTTTCGCCAGTTTTTGCCATCATTTTGCCGAAACATATGGTGGAGTCGAGTTAGTCAACGAATACATACAAACAGAGTTGTATACAGGCTGAGGGAATAAACATTTGACATCAGTTTGTAAAAGACAACATGGCGCACATATATTGAACTCCTCAATGAGTAACGTTAAGTTTAATTTTAAAAACACAACCATTAATATTTTTGTCGGCAGCTTTGTGATAAGATAATTCATACCAACGCAAGTGTGGCTTAGCCACGAACACAACATTGCACTCCACACTGGGGTTTAGACCCGTGGCCGACTGTAATAACTAAGGTATTTCACGTCTTTGCTCAGTCCGTCTAGGCGAAGGGAGTGATAAAGGTAAAGGTCACCTGTAACATGCCAATGGAGGCACAGAGGGCAGGTAGAGGTATAGCTCTACCCATTTGAAACCTCGGCGCTACATGGGGGTGGGTGATCAACGCCACCGCTCTATCCCGGGAAAAAGATCCCTACCCATTTTACAGAAGGCTGGGAGGACCCCATAGCCGGTCTGCACGGATGTAAAGCAATGAAAGTATCTTGCACCCACGGGGGTTCGAACTTCAAACCGTCCAGGCCGTAAGGAGTCGCTATACCGACGATGCTACCCCGGCCCCAAAAGACCGTAATAGTAGGCCTACCTTAAATAAGGTCAAAGACTGCTTCATTCCATAGCCTTGCAGACTGATTACCTACCAGTCACCATACCAATCGACACTACATTTTCTGAGCTACTGATTAACGTCACTAACAAGTCACAAAAAACACACCTTGGCCTTACACGCTTAAGTAGCCATCAAACCACTTTCAACCGGTTTTATGCCCACATAAGTGCAGCTTATCTCCTGTCCAGAAATCGGCACTTTTCGTGAATAACTAAAATTTAGCTTCAAGGCTCTCACGACATACGTGTAAATTCATATGTGATCTGTGGTTATAACACCGTGTCCAATTTTAGGTGGTGTCTAACGTTTCAGAGGGACCTCCTGCCTCCTACTTCAAGGTAAAAGGCCTTATAACACTACACGGTGTCATAACCCAGAAGACAACAATGTTAGCTTCACCGCAGAGGAACAGCCAAGCATGTTCATGATGGTAATATACAAGATGCCATGTTAAAATATCAGGTTCCGCTACCTTGTCAAGAGGTAAGATACAGATAATACTGCAGGTATTGGCGTCGTCGTAGTGCAGGTCATACAGCGTCCAATGGTGGGAGAGTTAGTAACAGGTTGGAAAGAATACGACAGTGATTGTCATAATCTACTACCACGGCGAGAATGAGGAAAAATGGCTAAACCTTCAGCCACGACAGCCTTTTCCTTATCAGAACCGGACCCTGTGACCTCTTAACGCGAAGCAGGAATGCTAAGCAATCGACTTGAACAACCGCTTAAGTTCAAACAAGCCGGAGAAGAGGGTACAAATAAAGTTACCGTGGTAAACTGAGTACCACTCCAAGAAGATATATGAGAAAGTGGGGTTACAGCGCCATGCGTATTTAATCTCGGCACTAATTTACCTTTTATTTTCGCAAATAAGAAAACTTCACGGGCGAATTCATATAGACCGCAGTTGGGGAAACGTCCGGGCGGCTCAAGCAAAGCCGTGCAGAAATCACCCTCTATAACGCCTAATGGCTGAAAGTCGTTTCTGTTTAGACTGAAATATTTTGCCTGGAACAGTGTTTTAAGCGCCGAAGTACGGCCACCACCTGCGTTTATTATCAATTATAAACAACCTCACTTAAAATCAAATTACAACCCTGTGATGTAACGTCATGAGAATCCCAAGTCTCATACAGATTTAAGATGCAACTGCACTTCCTGTATTAGTTCATTTTCATTACATCCCTGAAAGTTTAATTTTGTATTTTTAATTTATGTTACTGATTATCGTGTCTCCAGATTCATAAAATTACATTATTTCTTTCCTTCTTAGTCTGACCTTTTCTACCTACTCACTGTAGGTGTAGCGGGTTATTGTTGCACCTGATCACACACAATGTTACACACACACTCGGTAGGTCTCCTCTGGACGAGGGATCGGCCCGATTATGTTACTTAATTGATGTAATTTATAAACAAACACAGAACAGAAATATTTTCCCCAGGTACCGTAAGCGATATAGTGAATGGACTAAGGGATGAAAACCCGAGGAACTGTCGTTCGTTTATCCAGAGGGACAAGAGATTTTTCTGTTACCAACAAGCTGGTTGGAGCCAAAGCAACGCCCTTTCCCGGGGTGTAAAGCAACAAGGGCATGAAGGTGGCCATTTACCAACATCTAGTGTCGAGGTTAAGAATGAGTGGACCTATACCCATATGCCTTCATGACGTGCGGAAGGACTAAATTGCTCTTCGCCTTTGTTTTACCAAAATAAATCACGTCTGATGATTGAAACTCAGTGTAGCCTATATTTCGGAATATTAATATAGCGATATCGGTTTTTTAAGTACAGTACTTTAGTTAAATTCCATTTTAATATAGATATTTACGTGTTTGAACTCGTCCAATGCAACACGTAAGACGAATGTGACCTAAGTACACAATTTTAACACAAATAACTAATAATATGGTTATCATTATAGATGAAAAGTCTAACACAAATAAAATATATGTCGATAAAGATTTCACACGGAAATGACAGACACAGCAACGGAAACGCATCAGCAGGTCATGATGTAACATACACAGATAACTTACCCAAAAGGCGGAACGAGCAGCTCCAGTTAAAGTGACGTGCATAAAATATACATGTGACGAAATAAATATAAGACAGAGAATGTCACCCGAATCCATTATTAAATTAATTACAACGCTCCAAATTTAGTCACAAATTGTTTATAAGAGCGAGAAATGAAGCATTTCATGTCCGACATGCGTTTCTCATGACTAAGGGTCTTCGTGATAATCAAACAAGATCAACTGACCTGCTGCGTGGTAACTCAGAAACCGGGACACTGATTTTATTACAGCTCGTCTGCCTCGCCTGTTCTAAACTGTGTGAAGAGAGCATCAGTATTTAACATTCAGGAATGGAAAGAACACTCGGAAGCAAAAAACCAGCATGAAGATGCTGGAGTTTTTATGCTGTGCCTACATTTCCTAAAATGTTCGTTTAACACACTTAAAAGAGGATGTTACCTGAACTCATTTCACGGTTTTTAAGCTTACTGGCACCGAAGGCAACAGAAGAAAACGCTAACTCCGGCAGGACCCTGCCGACACACTGCCTGCACCTTCCCGTCCAAAAGATCAGCTACTGCGCGTCGGGCGGTCTTGCAAGATGCCGGTCTGTGCAGATTCAGCCACGCGACTGTCGCGCCTCCACAGGCAGCATCGGCATTACGTGAGAATCTGCAATCCGCTTGTTCACAGTCTCCCCTGTTTCCGTTTGATATCTAAACGTAACTGGTAGAGATTTCCCGTAACAAGTCATGAAGACTGTGAAGGAGGACGGGACGTTGCGCTCCGTCTTCTGGACATACTACACTACTAACACTAATGCTAATGCATATACTACCTGCATAAGTTATTTGAAGCGCAAGGCACCATACAAATTTATCGTTACGTTTACGCTTTGTACAAGACATGGAATAAAAGCTATGCTTCTAGCAGTACTGGGCAGCCTTTCTTTCGAGAACTTTTGTAATACTGGAAGTCGCTGTTGTGTATTCACATTTTTTTAATGAATTTGTTATCTTTGTTCGGTTAACTTACTTTTTATGGAACTACAGTAGAACACGTGAAGTTGGCCACCCTTGTCAGTCGGCCTCATGTCGCGCTTAGTCACATATTTACGGAACCGGCAAATTCCCATGATGTTGTATATGGTCATTACTCCACAACTTGGTTACGTTTGTATTTTGAATCTTGGCCACAGTTTACATTTAGTACTATAGGTTATAAATTTTATATTGCTGTCACCGTGCATTCTCACTAATTCAAGTTATTTTACATCAACTAATGCACACGTAAAACCACTTTTTTTGTAGTTTTTATTGTAAAATGTACGCCTACACGTGTTTCGATCCTCGGATCATCGTCAGGGTTTTTTCTTTAAAGCCACTATCACTTCAACTGCATATTTTGAAGGGTCCAATAGCATTCATGTTATATGCAGTTGAAGTGATAGTGGCTTTTTAAAAAAAAACACCCTGACGATGATCCGAGGATCGAAACACGTGTAGGGGTACATATTACAATAAAAACTACAAAAAAGTGGTTTTACGTGTGCATTATTTGGTGTAAAATAAATTGCACTATAGGTTATGTCTAAGTTCAGCCTCCCTACGTTGGCCAACTTAAAGGGTTGTATAGTTTTTGTGCCATAATGTATATGGGCCGAAGTCCACTTTCACAGAACTAACTGTTTCCCTCACAACATACAATAAACTGGAATTTCCTGGTAGCAACTGACCCCATTACTGCACTTAAGTCCCTATTCATTGACAAGGTATGTACCTGCTTGCTTTCCAACACGACAGCTTGTCTATGCACACTGAGCTCTACATTTGTAACAAACGGTTACGTGCAGTTCAATTTTCGTAGTTTTAAATTTTTTATAAGTTTTAAATGTTAAAAAGTAGCATGGGCTCTAAGCGAAAAAGGTTAATGGATATTAATACCGAGAATAAAAAAAGAAGTGCTAGACTTGTTTCATAAAGGCGTTAGTCAACGAATAAACTGCTGTGCGGTACGGTGTTGCGGCATCCACTGTTGGGACACAAAAAAGACATGGGCGCCCATTGCTGAAGGCTCGGAAAGAAACTGTAGCCGTAAACGAGACGAAGACGACGAAGAACAGATGATGGGGCCCTTAATGCTGTATCGCCACCACATTGTCTACAATGTCGTGGAATGAATGACCCTGTTACTGGACAAACGTTTCACACGAAAGCCAGGAAAACTGCTTACAGTTATTGTACCGACCATCACCGTCCTGATTCGCACTTTGAAGACCATGGGTTGAAATCTCGGCTCGAAGTGTGACTAACCTGTCTAGCGTGCTTCGTGGCCTTTATCAGTCCTTCAGGTAAACGCCGGGATATTTTCTCAAATTAGGCCACAACTGCTTCCTTCCATTTCCTTCCTAAGTCTTTATTTACGAAACATATCTTATTCGACGCTACGAATCCTAAGCTATTAACAGCGTCGTTGAAAAGACTCTAAATAAAAAATGTGCTCTAAAATAGACTACCAGTACCGCTTCATGTAATGCCACATGCTATAAAATAGACTACCAGTACCGCTTCATGTATTGCCACATGCTATAAAATAGACTACCAGTACCGCTTCATGTAATGCCACATGCTATAAAATAGACTACCAGTACCGCTTCATGTATTGCCACATGCTATAAAATAGACTACCAGTACCGCTTCATGTATTGCCACATGCTATAAAATAGACTACCAGTACCGCTTCATGTATTGCCACATGCTATAAAATAGACTACCAGTACCGCTTCATGTATTGCCACATGCTATAAAATAGACTACCAGTACCGCTTCATGTATTGCCACATGCTATAAAATAGACTACCAGTACCGCTTCATGTATTGCCACATGCTATAAAATAGACTACCAGTACCGCTTCATGTATTGCCACATGCTATAAAATAGACTACCAGTACCGCTTCATGTATTGTCACATGAGCCGGTTTTGAGGTGGTTGGGTAATGACGTCACGACTTATGAAGGCATGAAACAATGTGACGACACATTCTGCCGTTACAGTGTGCTGGACAGGTGTGACACAAAATTTTGAAATCATATGTTCCGAGTAAGTGAGAAATATACCTCATTAAATCTGGTCTCGTATTTCCTTCTTTGTTTCTGTATATTTTCATAACTTCTGCCAGTTCTCTTTCCTGTTCATAACCGATCATACATTGTGCCGAGTGTACGTACCACCTTTTTTAACGATCATAAACTCTCCACTTTTTCCACATATTTTATTTATGTGTTTTGGATTATTTTTACAAAAACAGGTGGTATTTCCCTAAATGCCATTAACATATAAGTTTAATGTGTTTCTATGTGTTTTGAATTGCTTGTACAATAAATAGCGGTTATGTCTCTACGCAGTGCTAACATTTTGTTTACATAATAGAGAAATAACGTGTTTTCTGTGAAGTTGAAACTGCCTTCTTAAAAATACTATTTTGATAAATTTCGAGCTTCCAAGTGCTAAATATAAAAATTCAGTGGTTAGCGAGTCTGTAGCGAGATCAGTTAGAGATAAGTTCAGTTACATGCACAACCCTACCAATTCGAAGGAAGAGTATAGCTAAGAAACTCCTAATACTTATTATTGTGCATACTAACCAGGTTGATCGATTTACTGCTTTAATAAACCTGTCGAATTGTATTTTCTTTTTCTCTTTGCAGATCAGAGTAATTTAATACATGCACAGTTCTCACAATCATCTTTACCTTTACTCTTCATTTGCGAGTTATTTTTTCAATGTTAAATCAACGCATAATTATTACTGTGTTCTAAAGGGTTAATCACCTTGTATTTGGTTGTAGCGTCCAATGAGATGAAAGCGTTTTTACGAACAGTGAAATAGTCTGTCATATATTATATCGAGAAAAAGTTCTGGCATTCAAATATAAGGACTGGTGGAGAGAAAGAAGTGTTTGGGTCATGATGTCTTGCTTGGCAACAAAGGTTCTAACCGTATACCTCTCGATCACAGGTCAGCCTCAATGTCGCCTTAGCTAACTACTCGTTAAGAACGCTTCATCTCGCTGAGGTAAATCACGTCATATATTACAGTAAGTCCAGGCTTCGGGCTGGACGGTCCGGGGATCGAATATCGGTGGTGGCGAGATTTTTCGCACCCGTCCAGACCGGCGCTGGGGCCCACCCAGCCTCCCATACAGTGGGTACCGGGTCTCCTTCCCGGGGGTAAAGCGGCCGAGGCGTGGAGTTGACCACCCACCCCCATCTACTGCCAGGGTTACATAAAGAGTAGAGCTATATCTCTACTCCCCCTCTGAGCCTTCATGGACTGTTCTTCGCCTTTCTTATGATGTTTCTCCAAGCCATCTTATCGTACTAAATATACGTGATAAAACACAGGCCCTTTCCTTTCCTTAACCCAAAAATAACCAGACTATATGAAAGCTACACTTCCTGCCTGGAAAAAATTCTCTAAAATCCGGCACGCAGCTCGGCTTCACTAACCAAACCAAAATGTCATATCTCGCCGTTGCCTCCCAGCAGTAAACGGACGTGAGTTAATGTAGGCCTAAAAGCAAATTACTCGAGTTCCAGTAACAGCAGTTCCATCTCATAAATGTTTTGGCCATTCCAGTAACAAATTCGCAAACTGGAATGTAGCTAGGGCTGAGTGAAGTAATGTTCTAAGTTCTTATTAGCTGTCTGGGAAAATAAATGGCCAAGATTTTATAAACCGACAATTTACAGTGGGAAAATTACTTAGGAAACAAAAGTCCTTTTTTTACTTTTAAAGTATGGTTCTGGTTCTCCATAACCTGATACACCCCCATAACAAAGTCCACCAGACAGCATTCAGCTTACACCACTCCACACAACAGCACGCGAAACAACACGCTAATAATTAACAACAAATACAATACCAGGATTCTGTGCACCGAGTGAACAAGACTGCTATTTTAAATCTTGACTTTAAGTTATATGATAAAAGTATAAGTTTTACAGTTTTACATATTTTAAAAGTTCAAATGTTTTATAACTTATTACTGAGACAAGTGTGCTCTTCGGGCCCCTTTTAACATGCAATGTGAAGTATAGTAGCCTATTTACCCCCTGAAGATGGTCAACGGACCGAAACACGCGTAGGGGAATACAACGATACTAATAAAACTACAAAAGTAGTTTATGTCTGTGTATTTGTTGATGAACTGAATTGTAACACGTTTATGTATTTAAATAATTTGTGTTATTGCCAATTGTGTCAGTCAGTGTAGCAGAACCAAAAACTAGCACAAGAACAGCTGGTGAAAATATCATGGTACCAGTTGCTGTTAGAAATTCACAAATACTTATCATGTTCGAAAATGTATTACCCTTAACACTGATCACATTGCTGGACCTCAGCTTTAAGAGTGTGGTATTCGTAACAAAATGGAGACAAGGCGGTGCGTCTTCTCACCAAACAGTGTTCAAGAATACTTGGCTCCCCAACATCAAGCTACACAATATCAATATAATTTGATGTAGTTTAATTACAGGTTATCCTCCAATATGTTTCGTCCACTTCATGTGGCCATCTTCAGGGAGGTTGGAGGATAACCTGTAATTGAACTTCATCAAATTACTATTGCACATGTGTTGGTCATTCATTCTGTAGTCTGTCTTACGACAGGTCCGTAGCCTCTTCCAAAGCGAGTTCTCCATTGAGTGCGATCTAGTGTTTCCTCTTTCAATTTCCAGTATCTTTTCTTTTCCTTAAGGTCATCCAGTAGTTGCTTACGTCTTCTCTCTCGTCTTCCCGTCATTTCTATCCTTCCTTCTAACCTTCCTTCAATCACGTGTTTCAGAAGGCAGTTTCTACGCAAGATGTGACCAATCCAGTTAGCCTTTCTTCTGTTTATTGTATGTAGGATATTTTTCTCCTCTTTGACTCTGTGTAATACTTCTTCATTTCTCACGCGATCGGTCCAATCGGTGTTGGTACTGATGTTGTATTCATTTGATTAATACAAGGAATATGAATTACATAAAATCAACCTCCAGGGGGGGAAACCAACACTGACACAGAGAAGCCATTCTGGCAGGTAATTATTAGTCGTGCTGCAGAAAATAATCAGCAGACACCGCAAGGGAAATTCCACTTTGGAAATGCAACGTTATTTACCTGAATCATGTGAAACAACATTCCAAAATTCACTTAAACATTGGCAAAGAATTAAACTGTCAAACGCTGGTGAAAGTCACGAATAAATATTTATGTAACACAGCTACATCCGTCTCATGTGAAAGGTTCTTCTCCACATCTGGATTGTTACTATCAAAGCACAGAACCGACTGAAAGGGGATACTATTAAAACTAGTGTGTTTTTGAATATGAATTGGAAGTAGATGTGCCGGTCAGTCTATAAAGAAGTCGGAAAAGAATTTCCGTTCTATTGTTATTATTATACAAATTTAATTATTATTATTATTTTGTGCTAATTTTGTAATTGACCATTGCGCTGTTAAGCTAGCACTTTAATAAACGAGAATTGAATTAAACTGAATTATTAGTCGTGCAATTACAACACTATTATCTTTACGAATTGTGTATTGTGTGGAAGAAATGTATGCACAGTGTGAACCGCAGTATATTTTAATTTCAATTATGCTGCATGAAGCATACGAGTATATTTATACTTAAACAAAGGTTTTCAGTTCCCTGTTGCTGCTAACAAGACAAAGGAATCATGATCTTTTAGTGAACTTCGCTGGGTTCACACTCATTTCCTAACGTCGAATGTGCGCTCTCAGCAACACATATCCAAATGGTTCTGACACTTTCTTGAAAACGGCGCCATGGGCTCAGGTGGAAACGATTCGTTCGACTCCACTGGTCACCGTTCACGAACCACTCTTAGCGCCAATATGGCCTTATACTTTTCTCTTTGGTAAGCAGTAGTCATAACCCCGTTTAAAGTGCCCATGTGTGACGTGGCCGGAATGTAGTGCCGCCTAGTGGAAACGTTTGAAATAAACTGGGGTTGTAATGGTGCAGGGAAAAGTATGTCGATAGCAGGTGAGAAGTGTTTCTTATTCCTGAATTCGGACACAAATGAAATATATAACATTCTGATGTATTATTAACATGTAGTTACTACTATGTCTAAATTCGCAGTTCGTATAAGTATTGGAGCGGAAGCACGTAATTTACTAGTTCGACGTGGTGTAAACGTCATTACAAAAAATGTGTCATGTTTATCAGTGGAAGATCTCGTGGGTTTCAGTACTTGCTTTCAGTTACGAAGTAGCTATTCCGTATTGCCCGTGTATATAATACGTAAGGTTTCGATGTGTACAGTCTGTATGGTGTGGATAATGTACTAGATACGAAGACTCCAAAGATTTAGGTATGTGGAAGGTATGGATTGGTTGAATGAACTTGAGATCATTGAATTTATTACCAGTATAAATCCACGTTTATAGTTCGCAAATTGCACATTGATGTTTAGTGGTGTCGTTTGCTGTTTTGTGTGAAGGTGTTTGTTATAATCACCAATAAGTGCGTTTGCTGTACCTAGTTACAGTATTAAGTGCTAGTTGTTAATGTGTTTTTATTTTAGTACATAATTTGCGTGTTGCAAGTAGTAGTTGCAGGTGTATGAGGGTTGGTAAGATGTTACCAATGTGCTGCCTGTGTCTTGATATGGTTCATTTGTGTATGTCAGCACCCGTTTTAATACCATATTTAAGTTTAATTTCAAATTTTTATTGTGAAAACGTATTTGAGAGATCACATTATTTCTCTCAAAATATCGCGTTATTTAAAGAAAGCAGTTTCTTCTATAAAAGTTTGAACATTTAAGTTTTTAGGCTTTCAAAATGGTACAGCTTATAGTTCCATTCTGGGGATATTTCACTCCACCATTGGGTGTTTTTTTTTTTTTTTCATTGATCACCCAGTGACAGAGCACAGTGTCTCAGGAGAACAGAGTTCTCGAATTTTGAACAGTTGAGAAAAGGCTTTCTGTGTTTGTGTGTGTGTGTGTGTATGTATATATATATATATATATCTGCTGGATACAAGATCCTACATATGTAGTAAGGACTGTTAGAAGGGTGGGGAAAAAATAATTTATATCCTTAACCTGAGAGGTGAGTGGTTTATGGAAGGAGAAGAAAATGTTGTAGTTTGGCCCTAATTCACCTTACTCAAACAGTGTACCTTTGTGTTATGTATCTGTGGGATCATAAAATGTGTCACATTTAGTTGCCATTTATTCCACACAAGATTTGATATGAATGACAAAAGTGACTATTTAAGAATATCTTCAGGAATTTGATGAACAGCTTTACAAGTAAATTATTGATAATTTATAAGTGCTTTCAGGAGTGACAATGTGTTGTGTGTGTGTATATATATATATAAGTCAAAGTAAAGGATAATTAGATAAACACATGCTTTGTAGAAGGTACAGACTCTTACATCCAAAATGTATTTTCTCCATATGGACATCTTTATGCCTTATTGATGCAAACATCATTTAAGTTACCTCCATAGAGTATACCTGCTCCTCCGTTTTATGGAACACAAAGGTTCATTACTGGACCCCATCCTGAACCTGATGCACCTGATCCATGTCCAAATCCTACTTCTTTAATATACCCATTTGAATATTATCTTCCTACCTATGCTAGGTCTCCCAAATGATTTCCTTCCTTGACATTTTCCCACCTACAATTCTGTATGCATTTATTGCCTGTCATGTATGCTACATATCCTTCTCATCTCATCCTCAACATCATCATCCTAACAACATTTAGTGACAAGAACAAATCATAAAGTTCCTTATTACACAGATCTTTTGATCCTCCCATTACTTCGTCTGTTAGGTACAAATATTTTCATTAGAACCCCATTCTCAAACATCCTCTGTGTTCAATAAAACTTTCTTGTGCTAAAAGCAATGTCAGGTGGTTCAAGTCAGTCTCTGATACACTGGTTAACTGAAGCATGTGGCATGGCTGTCAACCTGAGAAGATCTCACTGAATTTTGTAGCTGTGAAAGCTTCAAGACATGTATCCTTGTGTTCTTCCTTTCAAGTCACACACTTTCCTACAGGAATATGATTCAATATAGATCGCATACTAATGGCTAGCCTATCAGCTGTGTGTGACTCATTCCCAGTAGTTCATTCTCTGTGCATCTGATACATGACATCCACTAAAGATATAGGCACATGCATTAGCAAGACTTCAGAACAGCCCAGTTTCATAAGCTGTGCCTAACACAAGTAAATTGTTATTCCTGGATATGAAGTACAGTGTAACACAGAGTGTGTATACTGTAAAAATATACAATACAATATATACAATAAATTCAGAAACATACTATGGACAAATACTTGTGCACTTGTTGTAAATGTGAGGAGAGAAAGGAATGCCATTTTAAATATTATTGTATTAAATTCAGGCATCACAGGACTGTTCAAAGTGGAATACCAAAAAAGCTTGGAAACTGCTGAATAACGTTAATAATGCACAAAACTGTGGCCACAGAGACAGTTTGAAATTTGAAACACAAATGTATATGAAACATGAACACTGACAAAATTTTAGAACGTAGTGTCCCTGTCACTGGATTTTCATCATGAATCCATTCTAGGGTCAATGAAACAGTTTGGTGAGTCATATTCCCTGTATCACTAAATTGTATAATCATTAATGTACAGTTTCTGCGAGCCTCATTATACATGTTGTCACATTTTAAAGAGAGTTTGCATTATACAGTCCATGGTGCAGTTGATAGTTGACACAGAGATTCAAAATTACAGAACCCCAGGGCTTATCATCATGCACAAAGAAGCACACTAGTTATGCCATTGTTACAACTTTTAATCTGTTTAACATCTTCGTAGCTTATTTGTCTCTGATCTATATTAATTTTACAATCCTGTTTGAAACATAGTTTCCTGTGTTGCCTCTAATGTGCCTGATTTGCTTCAAAATGGGCAATGAACAACAAACAAGCAGAATAAGTATCTTTAACATACATCTTTCCAACAAACATTCTGTATGCATTTCTTGCTTCTTAAATTTATTATATGTTCCCTGCTCATCACACCCTTCTTGTTCTGGTAAGCCTAACAATACTAGGAAAAGAATACAAATTCTGATGATCTTCACTATATGTTTTCTGCATTTGCACATCTCTGTAAGGTTCAAATACTTCTGAAAATTATATTCATTGTATTGATCCATACGCTTAGTACAGGGTAGCTTAGAACTTCCTTGGTGCATGACAGAAATCTGAAACAACTCCGTAAGTACAAGGAAGTTTATCATTGTTAGTATCAACTTGGTTCTTACATGACACAAACACTTTTCTGTTTATGGTGGAAAATAATACTTTTGTTGAAATTGTATTATTTGCACTGTAGTAACATAACAAAGACAGGTGTTACAACACATCTTTGTATGGATTATACAAACAACTTTCAAAAGAATTGCAACACAGTTGGCAGCAAGCTCTTACAGACTTCAGTCTATACACAGTACACAGTGAGTGAAGTAACAGTATTCATGAATTTTGGCAGTGGAAAGTGTCTGTCTTCGTTTTGGTCCAAAATTTGCTTTGCTGTTTACATGAAAGTGTGTATCAGCATGTGTTGCTGAACAGGGTGATCTCTAGGATCGCCAGGTAGCACAGTGGAGTATGTTGGGGGGTTATATTGATATCAGTGCAGAACTCTCTGAATAAGAAACGTAAAATTTGAATTTGAATCACATTTCATATTGTATTCACATTTATTAAAGAAAGGTTAACCTTCAGCACTAGATGGAGGTGAGTAGTTAGTGTTGCACCTGGTTTGTTGTACCCTTGGGGCAAGAGCCCCCAGCACTACTCATTGTGGCAAACAGAATAATCTCTGTCCCCAGTGGGAATCAAATCCTGATTCTCTGGTCATCCAGCTCTAAGCCTAGTTGCTGTACCCAGCTTCTTTATTTTACTTGTATTCCTTATGATGTTAAGACTGTAGGTTGATTTGGTGATGATATAAATTTCACGGTAAACAGGACACAGTGGAGCCATATATAAATTTTAGAGTTGAGGTTTTCAATTAAGGTTACATCCTTCTGCAATGTGACATTATGTAGTTTCATAGAGATTTTTCTGCATTGAAGATGGTGACAGTATCTAAAATACTGGCACCTCTCAAAGCCTCACAGGCTACATGCTGTCACATTTTGGAAAATCTCTAATCTTAATCCCATATGAAATTCAAACAATCTAATTTTAAACTAATTGAGAACCACTAGATGCAGTAGACTGATATGCCCTTGCACATGGTACAATTTATCAGAAGAAGGGTAAATGTATAGTTGTCCCTGTCCACACCTTGAAGGCATATAGGAGAAGTAGAGGTATATCTCCACTTATTCTTAACTTCAACGCTAGATGGCGGTCAGTGGTCAACTTGATGCCCTGGCCGCTTTACCTCCAGGGAAAGAACCCATGTGACGAGGCTGGGTGGGCCTCAGAGCCAATGTGAACATTTTGGAGAAGAGAAAAGTGGCCTACCGCTGCCAGGATTCTAATGCCATCCAGCCTGTAAGCTTAGTCACTGTATTGACTGTGCTGCCCCAGCAATCCTGTTTGTCAGAAAGCATATGTTATTTTACCAGGAGAAGTATGTGCAACACTGAACTGCCCATACATACGATTAAACATCTTCCTCTTTTTTAAGTCTCAATATACAAACCAGAGGAAACTCTAGGAAATGCACATGACTATCCAATTGGTATTTATAGACATTTTGCCTATGTTATATAAGTTGTGAGGGGAAATTATTTTGCCTATGTGGAAGTACAGTAAATTGACTGAATTTTAGTGCATATAAAATGAGATCAAGTAAAACAAATGTCAAATTGAAAAGCCAATCAAAATATGTTTTATATCTTGCATCACTTATGTTTTGAATAGGGCAAGCTAGCAGTATAAAATTGTATATGTACAAACTTTGCATTATTTCTGGTTTGAAGAGCCAAATCTCATCTATTGGTAATAATTGTATCTGTCTATAAGTTATGGGGTGAAAAAATGATAGTCCTGTCTCGTCATCCAAACTTATGTTACTTTTGTGCAGAATCTTACTGAACAATCAGATGCTGCAGTTAAGTAATCAGTATTCCTTGCTTCATATTCAGGAGGTTTTGGGTTAAAATCTCAGGTTAAAGAGTAACTATCCCCACTGGGGTTGTTCATCATTTTCCTCAATCCTTCCAGGTAAACTACATTTCTAATATAGCCCCTGTTAGTGTTCTTTGAATGCTGTCCTTTCAGGGCTTTGAAGAATGGCCTTTTCAGGGTGTCTGTTTTTTAACCTTTCCTTCCACATACTGTATTTTGTCCACTTCCTTCCACTTATGTTTTTTCTTTTCATTATCACTATTATATTATTTTAATATTCATTTTATTTAGGCAGGTAGGTTAGCTTAGTCAGTATAGTGACTAGACTGTGGGCTGGACAACCAAGGAATTGTGGTTTGATTCCCACCTGGGGTAAGAGATTGTCATCTTCTCCAGAGTGGCCATGGTTTAAGGTATTTTATTTATATTATCTTGCTTTCTTACCTTCTCTGTAGTTTAACTTTTAGCTCTCTCATTCTTTCCCACACTGCTTACTAGTTTGCCTTAAATATGAAGGCAGCAGGCTCCTCCAAACGTTGGTATACATGTACCAAACTACATGGCATCACATCCTAGAACACAACACTCGGTATAGTCACCACATGAGAACCTCAAATCTCACTCCAAATACTGGTTTAAAACAGGCCAAGATCATTCCACATCCTTGTGCATATATACCATTATACACAAACCATCCCACCATGTGACACCACAGCACTTAGGCGGTTAAAGAAGCATTCAGTAAACGAGAGTCATTGTCCTCTGGTATGGGAAATGAAGTTAATTGTATGATCAGTGCAAAATTTGACATCTGGGATGATGTTATTTCAAGTGTTTGAAAGTTGGCAGATATATCAGGAAATCTGAATGAATAAAAAAGATGCAGGGCATATCAAGGATATCTGCTTCCGTGCTGGTGAAGGTTAACAGGTCTTGACAGATTACTGTACCATTATTTGATACATATTTATAGCATGTAGTATTTTATTGTTCTGTTATAAGCTGGTGAAACACTACTTGGTCTGTATTTTCAGCTTGAAATTAAAGTGGTTGTATAAAAAAATTGAACAGCCAAAGAAGTTTAATACTATATGTATTTTTTTCTCAAGAATAGTCCATGTTTGTTAGCTGTATACAGTTAACAAATGACCCTTCAGAGTTAAGTAGCATAAACTTTTGATTTAGAAATATTTACCACACAGCACAAGTATTTGGAATAAATTTTACAAGTATCTTGTTTACCTGTTGTAAGAATAACAAAAAGTGTTTCTGAGGTTTAAGGTTATGTGTGCACTAGATATTAAGATCACAGTGTTCTGTGTTGTGACTGTGTAGTCAGATAGCTAGGTGTGATTGTTTTGGAGGAACATTCTGCCCCTGTCTTTTGGGTATTTTACTCAGAAAGTACAGCCATCAGATTCCTCCAAAACATTGATACTTACCTGCCACACTGTCTGGTGTTACTTTCTCGTAGATATAACAGTATTTATTTCCATCAAATTAAAACATTATGTAGTGTATAGAACCTTGGTCCATGCCTTGATTTCAGATGACAGTCAAGGCTAATTTGTACAACTTCTGTTCTGATTTTATTGATAGTTGTAGTTAACCAAAGTGTCTGGGTTTTTTTTTTTTTCTTGGGTTTCTTTAATAAGTAAATGTCATTAAAATAAGAAATATTCTGTTAGGCACATCTTTATTGTATGCCACCTACAGGTTGCCTAGCCTAGTGATCAGTCATCATCAGTCTGATACAAGGACATACACCATTGAATATAATTTTTACAAGTATGGTATATGTGCTTGTATCAAACCTGATGATTGCTGACCACAAGGCTGAAACATGTAGCCTCATTCGCATTTGAATTATTAACTTGCACAACAGGATGCAGTCTTTCAAAGCAGTTACTGAAATAATAATTGTGTATTTGTTGTGACAGTCATCTGAATATGTTTGTGTGTCTGTCTGTCTGCTTGCCTGCATGGGTGTTCATGTGTGTCTGTGTGTACACACACATATGCGCACGCACACATACATACATACATACATACATACATACATACATACATACTGTTTTTGCCTATGTGTCTGTTAACGTACACACTGTAATAATGACTACCTTAATCGTCTGTAACATTTCTTTACACTTAATCATGTAAGTGAAACATTAAAATTAGGGTACTGCAAGAAACAGACACCGACTAAGTCCACTTATCATTATGCTAAACACTAAAACAGCAGTTAATGTAGGTTTGTTCATGCATAATACAGAAACAAGCTTTGATCACCTAACAACAGAACAAGGGGTGGAAACAGAAGGAAACTGGAGAGACAAAACAGTGTTGTACTGTGTTACAGATGACTGAAAAAGAGTCTAATTTGGAATTAAGATTGTGAGATTTAAGGTTCTTGTGGTAGTGACTGAAGATTACTGGCTAGGGTCATTACTTCTAGTCTGATAGAAATTTACTGACAGTAAGATGGAGGCAGCATGTTCCTCTGGCACATCACTAAATTTCTCACAGAATACACACTGCCACATCCAAGAAGAAGTGGTCTTCAGAATTAAACTTGTTTACCTCTCATATATAGATTTGATATTGTGGTTTTATTTCTTACTGCTTATACTAAATGAAGTTCTTCTGTTTCAGGAATTGAAAGGATTATGGAGTATTTTTGACAACTGTGCTTCCTGCAATTGAACAGCTGACTCTTTACTATGGCATGATTACTGTAGTTTAACATTACAAACTAATTTATCTTCAGTGGCATCTATATTACATATCATACATATGGTTGTGAACTGTAGCTCGTACTGAAAGAGATCTCAATGGCTGCATTAAAAATGAAGGTGTGTACATAGTGCACCTCATTATATAATTTGGACCAAAGTGCAAAACAGAGTGGTTAAGGGTGCACCATGTTCCGGACTAAAGTACGTATCCACACCTGCAAGGTAATACTTCTCACATCGCTGGTGTGGTTCCTAGTGGATGTAGTTGTGTTAACGTTCTATTCAGACTGTGTGGGGGGTTCAGGTTGGGGTTGCAATGGTAACAGTGTGGCAGCTCAGGTTGAACATGTTGGCAGTTCTCAGGAATTGCACAGCACAGACCATGGTGGTGGTCGTGGTGGGGGAAGCAGTAAGGGACGGGGAATTCTTTACGAGCAGCTCCATGATCGAGGGAAAGCAGAAATAACAGAAAAGGGTAAGTATCCAGTGAAGGAGTTGCGACGATGGAAACCAGCCCCAGCAGTGCTGCCACAGCATGGACAACCTGGTGAACTTGGCAAGGCTGTTCGCATTCCACCTGATCAAGAAGGACTGATGAAAGAAAAGTTTAAGCTGAATCAGTTCAATCTTCTGGCAAGTGACATGATCTCCTTGAATCGATCACTGGCTGATGTCAGATTGATTGGGTAAGTTTCTGTAGCATAATGTGCACACTGTTTTGAGTTATAACTATATTTTACGTAATATTTCTAAAATTGAAATATATACAGGTGTTCTCCAACCTCAAGGACATAATATGATATTTGGGACATATGGTATCAGGGTGTGGACTGGATTCGGCTGGTTCACAGTATGTTCAAAAAGGAAGGGAATGTGTGAGTTGCTGAACAGGTGTCAAACATCCTGCACTAGGCATTTGGTCTCCTATTTACATTGTTCTATTTTATTTTCTGTAGTTTTGTTGTAATGATGTAAGTGTTCTAAGGCCATAGAACAAGGTACCATGGTCCCATGTTTTGAGGTGGTGATTATGCTTGAGGCTTTCCACTTACTGCCTGCTGTTATTTCCCTCCAGCCCCTTCTGATCTGTCAACACTCCCAGAGCACTTTTTGCTAGAAAAGGGTATGACATGCTTATCACTACAAATAGTTTGTATGAACAAGAGTGGCTAGACCACTGGAGTAGAAAGTGAAACAGATGAGAGGATTGATCCAGGGGACATCTTTCTGTAGCCTCAGGATAATGGAGGAATTGTGTAGTTTAATGTTACTTTTGTGCAGTGTAATGCAGTTTTGAGCAGTAAGTGCAGTTAGCAACTAGATGATTCCCAGTGAAATTGAATCTGAGTGAACTTGATATGAATGATTTCAGGTGCAAGTCAAAGCAATATCCATCACTGTTGCCAACTACGTCTATTGTTATTGTATTTCACAATGAAGCGTGGTCGACTTTGTTGCGGACAGTATGGAGTGTAATCAACAGATCTCCACGCCCACTCTTAAAGGAAATAATTCTTGTAGATGATGCTAGTGAAAGAGGTACACATACAGTGATTTGGACAGTTGTTTATTCATAGTGATAGTTAATTCACTGGAATATTGCCATGCAGGCTTTTTTATAGCACAGGCAGTCGCCAGCATCTCACCTCAGTGGCCTGGGTTTGATGCCAGTATAATCTGTGTGAGATTTGTGTTGGACAGAGTCTACTGCGACACCTTTTTCTCAAAATACTGCAGTATTCCCCCATTAGTTATCATTTTACTATTGCTCCATATTCACATTCATTCATCGACCGTCAAGAGTGTGTAGTCTTAATAGTGACATCAGTGAATTGGTTCACACATCCTCAAAGAATATGGTTATTTGAGACTGGTGGGAGGGGGGGCTGAACAATATAAGTGCAAAAATGGTTATGGATTTGATTGTCACTTCTAAAGTGCTGAAATGTATGTGGTTTGTGTCAGTATATAAATAAAGAATGCAAAAAAATTAAATTTATGTGTTACATGTACATGTAAGGTTTGTGGGATTAAGTTCTTAAAACTAAACAGAAGAAACCATTTGATAGCTAAGTCCAGAGGTTTTAGACTGTATATAACAGTCTTTTTGGCTTATATTTTTGACATTGTCTATTATTCCAGTTTTTGTCAAACCACAGTGTTTCAGAGATGTAGTTGCCTGTAGCAGGTGACAGGATAAAATAAGTAATCTTACTCCATTGGGTCCCTTTAAAAGCTAATCTTAAACCCTAGTCTTGCACTGTTATGCATTACTTGTATGTATTATGTGTCCAGAACTTACTGTAATGAAATGTTCTATAAGGTAAATGTAACTTTCTGTGAGGTTTAGGTTTTTAACAGCAGTTGTTTTATGGGATGTGACACCATGGTGAGTTAGGTAAATAGCTACCTGTTTTGGAGGAACAACATGCTTCCATATTTGGGGTAGAAGAGCGGAGGTGGATCAGCCGTTTCCTCCAAAATGTTATCTCTCTACATAACTGCATGGTGTCACAGCCCACAAATACCCATAACTGTATCCTCAGTGGCCACTGAAATCGGAAGATAGGAGTATGTCCATTACTGTTCATGTAATAACACTTTGTAATCTAAGTTTTAAAACTTTCGCGGCGACATGATTCAGTATAGTCTTCTCGGGCGCACAGCCGCGTCAGTTAATTTAAATACAACGTTTCGGGGACTAGCTCCATCCCCATCCTCAGGCAAAACTGATTTTGCCTGAGGATGGGGATGGAGCTAGTCCCCGAAACGTTGTATTTAAACGAGTTGATGCGGCTGTGCACCCGAGAAGACTATATTGAACTTTGTAATCTGTTAATGGTCACTTGTGTAACCTGTTAAAAGTTTTACTAGGAGCATTTCAGAAGTTTTGTGTATGATTTTATTGTAATAACAAAATACTAGATAAAAATACTATTGATATTCCTGAATGTATACACATATGTCCTCTACTCAATGTAAGAACCAGCACTGTCCACACACTTTTCCCATCTACGTGGTAAACGATCAATTGCAGCTCTGTATTTGTCCTTGGTCACACGCCTTAAAGAGGCAGTGACAGCAGTGTTGATATCATCTTCCGATTGAAATCGTTTTCCCTGAAGATGTTTTTTCACACGTGAAAACAACCAATAATCACATGGGGCGAGATCTGGAGAGTAGGGAGGATGTGCCAACACCTCCCAGCCCCAACGTTGCACCAGATTTTGCACATCACGATGGCGATGAGGTGTTGCGTTGTCCTGGAGCAAAATGGCACCACGTTCCGGCAGTTCTGGTTGTTTACGGCAAAGAGCCTTCCTCACCTTATGCTGCAAGAGTGAGCAGTAATATCAGCCATTAACCGTGGTACCAACTGGCACGGGATGGTCAAGCACAAGCCCATTTTGGCTGAAGAACATGACATGCATGACTTTCAGAGTGCCCTGACTGCGCCGTGCAATTTTTTTCCTCGGTGACATTGGGGCGCGCCATTCAGCATTCTGTTGTTTTAGCTGAGGGTCAAATGAATGCATCCATGACTTGTCAACCGTTAAAATGCGATCGAGGAATGCATTGCCTTCATTTCTCCAACGCTGCAGATGGGTGTTGGCGAGAAGAACACGCATGGCTCTTTGGTCATCATTGAGCACATGTGGAATCCACTTTGCTCAAACTTTTCTTTTCCCCAAGCTGTTGGTGAGGATACGGTAAACACTTGCTGGCGAGATTCCAACTTCTGTAGCAATTGCCGTGCATGAAATACTGCTCGTACCTTCAAGGACAAATTTCACTTGGTTCACATGGAGTTCATCGGTCACCGTCGTTGGGGCTCCACTGCGAGGGGCGTCGTCTGTCTGTTCTCGGCCATTCTTAATGAAATTTACCCATCGGCGAACAGTTTCTTGTGAAGGAGCATGTGTCCCTAAACCTTCCTTCAACGACTTGTAACACTAGAGCACTTTTACCCAACAGAACATTAAATTTTATTACTGTTCTCACGTCCGTCCACGAGAAATTTTCTTGTAGTCTTTCCCAATCCATAGCTAAACAGCAACTGACATCACAAAGACAGTGCACCTGTGTGATAGCAGCAATAGAGCCACTGGCACCACACACGTAATTTGAGTTCAATCACATGACGCACTGCACGGTGCTGCCACCATACACAAAACTTCTGAAATGGCCTTCGTAGTTACTATATAATACTACCTGCTTGAACATCGAAACAGTTCTGCATCTCAGAAGAAGCAAGTTATTTCTGTAACAGCATTGACCAACTTATCATTGTAATGGAGATTCACTGTGTTTCCTGTGAGGCAGGAACTGAATTAGATGAACTTCAGGCTTTCAAGTGTTAAAATGCCCCACTTATACAAGCCGGTTCACATACCTGATAAACTTTTTAAACTTGATACTTCTTTCAGAACACTTAGGAAAGCAACTAGAGGACTATGTGTCTACACTACCAGTCCCAGTTTATGTTCTGAGAACCGAGAAACGATCTGGCTTAATCCGGGCAAGACTTCTTGGAGCAAAGCATGTAAAGGGGCAGGTTATCACATTCCTGGATGCTCATTGTGAGTGTACAGAGGGCTGGCTGGAACCTTTGCTGGCCAGAATAGTAGAAGATAGGTAAGAGCACCACTGTGTTAAGTCAGGGGTAATGGTATTTGTATTGAGAAAATGTGATGCTTGGTGTGCTTGTCTGTGCACATATACCAATATAGTAGTGTCATGCACAGGCAATACACATTTATCACGCACTGGTGATTTAGCTGAGGTGGCAGGAAAACAGTCATGTACAAATTTTAAATGAGGAAACTTCTTAGAGACCAGTGACATGCAAGCCTTGGAATGACTTGAGCACAGTATAAAAATGGATATTACGGACATACAGTGAGGGGATATCAACTGGATCCATTATAGACTGTGGTATTCACAGTGTTATGCCTTTAGGTTCTCTTGCCAGAAGCTTAGTTGTTTAATACTGTGGTTTACTTTACAGGAAGACTGTGGTGTGCCCTATTATTGATGTAATATCAGATGAAACATTTGAGTACATTACTGCCTCAGATATGACGTGGGGTGGTTTCAATTGGAAGTTAAATTTCAGATGGTAAGTTTGGGTTACCTTCTTGTTTGACTCCATAGAGAGGGGATACTAACTCAGATTGTGAGTGGGTCTGAATGTAATATTATGGGCTGTATTGTGTACATTTTATAAACACAATAAAAATTTTAAACCAGGCAACACAGGCTGTATCTGAAGTCAGATATGAAACCATTCATAAATGTTTTCAAATGTAAGTGGCTCAGAAGAGGCAAATTAAATCTTTTAAGTTTCATGTTCAGCTAAATAATACTTAACAATATAATTCCTGCTTCACAGGAAACATACTATAGCCGCTGGTTATTCTGAGAATCATACAAAATGCTGAAATAAAATGTGTTTGCAAAATGAAGAGTTTTTAATGTTAAAGCAGGAGGTACGTATAATAACCACTGTGCTTTAAAGAGAATAGAATGATACATTTATAAAATGATTTTTATTATTGAAATCAGAAACTGTGGTCATTTTACGTACTTCCAAGTTACCAGTGGTCACAGTTGGTGGGTAGGGGGCGGCTGCACAAGAGAGAGGGAGACAGATTTTCCAAGGTGTTTTACTTGGATACGGAACATGGTTTCTTACTACAAAGCAAAAACATAGTTACAACTGTGTGTAAAAAAATATCCAGAAGAGCATTTGGACCTAAGAGCAATGAAGTACAGAGTGTCCTCAGTGTCTCTGGTCAATTAGGATCAGGAAAATGCCACTTAAAGTGAATCCCCTTTAAGCAGGGATTTTCCACTCACAAGAAATTATTTAAGTGTGGTTTAATGAAGACTGCGTTGGTATGTACAGTAACATTTACAGATAAACATTAAATGTGTATGCGAAAACTGCATCATTGCTCAAGGTCTGACAGGTCATTATGTTAAAAGCGGTTTTACTGCACTTTAAATATTTTGAAGCGATGGAAAATGTGTCCATTTTAATTTCCCCCTATTTTCAGCCATGACTGGCTCCAACACGTCATTCTTTCTGAACATCAGCATGTCAGACATTGATGCATGATTGAAACATGAATGCTGAATCCAGTGAACTATTAATATGAAACTTACAAACAGTGAATTATTCATTTAAAATTTATTGTTTACAGGTGATGTTTCAGCAATTATTGTGAATGTATCAGTGATCAGTAACATGCTGGCAATAGTGATAGCTTATAAATATGCATATAAATAATGATCTATCACAGAGTAGAGCAAAGAACATGACTAACTTTACATGATATGCATAAGTTATATATTTATTTAATTCACACTGCACAATTTTATTTTTGTTGGCTATGTTGTTGTAAGTAACCAGTGTTATAACAGTTACTTGCCTCTTGGAGTCATTATTGGCTGTCCAGAAATTGTGTGCAAGAGCTTGGATCATGAAGAGGAGAGTGGGAAAAAATGGCATATGCACATTAAATTAAAATATTTTCTGCTGGCATGTTAGTACTGTGTGGATGTGATCTCTGGGAGTGGGGGAATTTTTACATATTTCTTCTTGAAAAATTTTCCCCTGTGTGTGCACAGAGTGGAAATCAGAGACTTCCATGACAGTGACCCGCTTAATTAGTTGTTTAGGGTGGTACATACCAGCAAAATTTATGATTTATGCAGGTCATGTGGTGTTGTTAGGGTAGTGACATATAGGAGGATGCTGCACGTAAAACTTGGATAAGAGACACAGAAAAGGGTAAGGTAGTCAATGGGAAGCCCAAGAAGGAGATTAGTGTATTAATTAATGTAATATTAATCTTGATCTTAATGGAACAATTGATTAGGATAGGTGGATTGATCTCACTCATAACACTATCCATTGGTGTTAGTTATAGTTAGTTATGCCAAGGAGGAAGGTAACTGGGTGTTTCATCCTCTCAGAACAATACAATTTTGATATTGATACGGGGTACATAAGTGTAACCATCGCCTAACTAACATGACTGTAGGAGAGTTCCTGTCTGTGAAAGAATACTGTACATTGCTGTTGCAGGTACCGAGTGCCTCAGAGAGAGATGGATAGAAGAGGTGGTGATCGAACTTCCCCTCTCCGAACTCCAACAATGGCTGGTGGACTGTTCTCTATAGATCGGGAATATTTCTATGAACTAGGAGCATATGATGAGGGAATGGATATATGGGGAGGGGAGAATCTAGAAATGTCATTCAGGGTAAGTTAGTTTTAATCAGTACAGTTTGCTTTTTGGTGATATGATTGCTCATTTATTTGCACAACATGTTGCATAATGGACACAGATTTCATGGTTTATGAAATATGAGGCATGACAGTTAAGTTACCGGAATGCCTGCACTTATGTCACTTCAAGTAGCGCGTAAGCAGCGACAAAGGATCCATGTGTTGTGACGTCTGTGGTTGTGTCTTGTGTGTTGCTTCAGCAAATATGGCAGCAGTAGCAAAGCACTGACTTATACAAGTGTACATGTTGGTCCTAATGGAAAAATAAGTACTACGTGGTTGGGACAATGCATTAACATCAAGTTGCGTGCAAAATTAGGTGAAAGCACAAGTCCAACTTCACAGATGTTGATCAGCAAGATCTGGAAGTCGAACATCAAGGCATACAATGGGAAGCATCAGTGTCACCATGACCAGAAAGACACGTGTTTCACAAGCCCAAGTGAAGACAGTGCTGATTTGGGGCATTATTCACTTGAGTTTCTTGGACAAGTTTGAACAGCGAACAAGCGCTGTTGGGAATATTGGCAGGGTTACATGAGACTGTTTATTAGAGAAGACCTCAACTTTAGCCTGATGCCTGGGACTTGCATCATGACAGTGCCCCTGCCCATGATGGTCACACTGTCTGGGAGTTTTTTGGCCAAAAGCTGATAATGAAACTGGACCATCCACCATATTCGCCAGCCGTGTCTCTGTGTGACTTTTCTTATTCCCAGAACTGAAGATCGCATTGAAGGGCTACAGGTTTTAAGCTATTGCCAACATTCAGGGACATGTGATGACCAAACTGAATGACATTCTGAAAGAGGATTTCCAGCTGTGTTTTGAACAGTGAAAAGACCAACTCAACAAGTACCTTGTTGCACACGGAGACTACTTCAAAGATGACAGGAACTATGTAAGTGATTAGGTACAGCATTAATGGGGGGCATTCTGGGAACTTAATTGTCACACCTTGTACATTCTGTCATCATCGTGAACTCTGTAGGGTTTAGTTGTTGAAACTTGTTCCAGTGAATTCCAAGATGTGGTCTAAGGCTGGTGAACCGTTTTGAGATTATGTGCCGTAAATACTAGCAATTTATAAGGAAAGCCTGTAACATTCCTATAGAATTGTTAGGCAGCAAGAGGGAACTTTGGAGCTGGAAGTATTTTTAGAATTTTTGGGCCATAATATTGTTTTTGTATTTCACTGAAGGAAATTAATTTAGCAAAAAATAATGTATGTAATATAAGTAGTGCATTATAAATAGCAACAGGAATTAGAAACTGCAGTAATGGTACAAAAAATGTTATTTATACTGTAAATGTGGCAGTTAATGAAGTTGATTCAGTTGAGTCTTTACTGCACCAGTGAAGGATGAATATTTATTTGCTGATTTTGACTTGCAGTGACTTTGTTTTCGTGTGAAAATATGATGGCACACCAGATAAACTTACATTCCAAACGGAATTTATTCTGGAATGTCTCGGGGTCTTGGTATGGCTGCACAGCATGGTCAGCCACATTTCAGAGAGAATATTAGCCAACAGTGGGTTAAAGTTTGAAAATCAGTAGTGCAGACATTCATATGATTCATTTTTTTTTACATGTAGTGATGATCAGTTTTAAAATGTGTTTTACATAATAATTACACCAGTACCGGCAATGTTATGTATGTTATGTGTCCCAGAAAAGTAGATGTTTGGTATGCAAAAATTGTATGTTCCACATTACCAAGGTTTTCCTTTGAATAATATAAGAAAACTGTGTTTGGTAAACTGTTATGAACTCTGAACTTCTAACCATTCTGTGATACTTGTTGCAGACAGATTTAATTGCATTCCATATTACAAATATCCATTTACTCTGTTAGAAGTATTAATTTTTATAAATATTTCCATATCGATGTTGTGCTTCTTGAGCTCGAAATGCTGTATTGTTTGACCCAAGTTTCTGGTTCTCTTATTGTGCAGACAAAGTATAAGCTATATTTAACGGGCTTAAAAGATAGACTGGTTTAGCAGATGTATGGGCATTTTTGTGTTTTAAGTACAAGTTGTTTCCAGGTGTGGCAGTGTGGAGGCATTTTGGAAATAATACCATGTTCACATGTTGGCCACGTATTTCGTGACAAGTCCCCTTACACCTTCCCAGGAGGTGTGTCCAAAATAGTGTTTCAAAATGCCGCTCGTGTGGCAGAGGTTTGGATGGACGAGTGGCGAGAGTTCTATTATTTAATGAATCCAGGTAGATAGAAGAAACATATTGGGACCAAAAACTAATATTGTATGGCTGTGTGTTCCACCATTTATACTAACACAAACTGCTTTAGTTGTTTCTGTGTTTACTAATACCCACTAATGATTATGTTAAAGCAAGCTGGTTATTTCAGGAACTCATCATGTAGCATTAGAAATTTGTAATTTCATAAAACATATATAATATTCCTACTCTACTACGTCAGAGGTTTAACATATGTTATATAATCTTCTAAGTTATCTTTCACTTCTTTATTTTTATGTGTTTTTCAAATGATGTTTAACAAAATGCCCAAAGGTCTTTCTTTCGACACATCCAAGCCATGAAAATTTTTACAGAATTTCTGACTGAATATTCTGAAAGGGAGAGTATTTTAGATGTTGTAGTTCAGATATTTGGAAACAATACTGGCAAATTAAAATCTGACATGAAAAGAAGAGCAGATGAAATTCAAGGACGTGTACTACCCTGCAGTTCACAGTCTTTTGTTACCATATGGACTATGTAAGCACATAAAATTTAAAATATCAAAATCATATTTGCCCATTGTTTTATGGGCATGTGAAACTTGCTGCCTAACCCCAAGAGAAGAACACTGAGGGTGTTTGAGAACAGGGTGCTGCTGTAGAAAATACAGGCAAAATTTCATTTTTACACTTAAGTAAAGTATGGCTTTCAGTGCACCAATTTTCATGGAACTCAAAATTGCTCAGTTACAAGATGTGAAGATCTTCTGTACCAAATTTTACCCACACTGGTCAATAAATATGTAAGGTACAGGCAGAAATTTATTTACTCCCTTAAGTAAAGTGTGACAGGCATTGAGCCAATTTTCATGAAACTCGTGCGTGGTCGACAAGTTTATAAAAAAACTGCGATACTGAATTTCATAAAAATCTCTTAAACAGTATAATCATTAATTCTGTGTCACAGATGGACACACACACATGTGTGCACACACACACACACCTATGTAACTTCATACAGATCACCTGAAAAAGGTCCTACCAATTTTCATGTAAAAGAGAATAACAACTCCTCACAACCTTCCATTATTAGGCATTATTCTGTACAAAGTAAAAAAATATTATCTGTGGCCTAGTATCAGCCAGATTTTCATGAACTTAAGGATAGGAGTTCTTTACAAAAAGTTGTCAAACAAGCGTGAGTTTCATAAAAATCAGCTTAGTGACATACTTACAGGCATCAATGAATTTATACCCGTGCTTTTATATATTTCGTGATTGATCAGGGTAAAATTCAGTGTAGAAGATCTTCATGTATTACTATTTAGAAGTTATGAGTTTTGTGAAAATTGGTGCAGTGAAAGCCATACTTCACCTAGGGGCATAAATGAATTTCTGTCCATGCTTTCCACATTCATTGTCCAGTTTGGTTGAAATTTGGTATGAGAGATCTGGAGATAATACCATTGAGCATTTATGAGTTTTGTGAAGATTGACACAGGGAGGCCATACTTTTCTTATGGTTACACATGTACCATAAAGTCATACATTTTGAAAGTAAAGAACATCTTGATAAAGTCTGTTTTCTAGGTCACAGACTACACAATTTGCAGTCATGTTATTACTGGAGCATCTGTCCTAAAATAGCTTGGCAATAAAAGATTTCTTCCACATAACACAAGTAAGGTACTCTGTAAACTTTTGGGGGTATCAAAACAAATTTACAGTTTGGAATATTTTTCAATTCTTGTTAATATTTGTAGTAGTATTAGGTAATAAAAGTGAGCTTCATGAGTTGAAATGCTTATGGAGATTATGATCTTCAGCATATGATGGCATGCAGTTTGGTTTAGGTACCAATATTTTTGAGGAACTTGCTGCCCTGAACATGCAGACTGCCAGTTCCTCCAAAATATTGGTACCTGTTAATCAAACTACACAGTTTCACATCCCAGAACAAGGCAATCTTTATATCTGACTCCTGTGAGAACTGCAGATCTCTCAGTCAGTTATGTTGTGCCACAGTGTGTTTAACCAAACTTATTAAGATGTGTCACAATACTGATTAAGCAATGTGGTGCTGTGCACCACTTACTCTGTGTTTGCTTTGTGGACTTGCACAGCTGGATGCACATGCTCTTATCGTTCATGGAGTCCCACTGCCGGGTTCACATGCTCTTATTATTTGTGGAGTCTCACAGTTGGATGCCCATGCCCTTGCTACTTGGCCGTACAGCTGGATGCACATGTCCTTATCCCTTACAGAGTCCCGTAGCTGGATGCTCTAGCCAAAATACAAGATCAACAGTTGCAGTGCACCCTGCATTGTGCTTCTCATTGCAAGTCTTACAAAATAAATTTTGCTAACCTCCAAGACATATCTTTTCTTTCCTAACTAACTTAACTAACTCAATGGAGCAAAGTCCCTCCTGAGAAGCTAACAGTACCTCAGCTAGTAAAAAAATTCCCTGCATTTTATGGAACCCGAAGGTTCATTACCGCATTCACAAGCGTCCGCCACCTGTCCCGGTCCTGAGCCAAATCAATCCAGACCATGCCTCCCCATCCCCACTTCTTGAACATTCATTTTAATATTATCGTCCCATCTATGCCTATGTCTTTCCTCCCCCCCCCCCCCCACCCCCCACCACCAACTACATTTTCCGATTGAATCCTAGTCAGCAGCTTAGGGGAGGACTTTTACGGGTTTTCACAGCTGCTCCCCTTTCATGAAATTTGCTTAATCCTTCCTTTGAAGCCTGAATTTTATCTGAATGATCTTAAGAATTCAGTTTTTGCCTCAAAGAAAACGGTGCATCACCATTACAATGATTGACTAGTCAATGCTGTTTATGGAACAATTGTTGTTTATTATGTGTATTGTACAGAACACATAAATGCACTGTGTGGGTAGGCCTTCTCTTACATTAAATTAACATGGATAAGATTTATAAGTGCACTTGTAATTCATGAGTGTTGAAACTCTGCCTCATACTAGATTTGTGGGTGTTAGCACATCCTGCATATTGAACATCATTAAATTTTGTCCCAGAGCCAGTCATTCTGACTCAAGTTTTACAAGATATTCCTTCCCCCACCCTCCATTTTTTTGCACTTTCCACTTCCCTCCTACTTTTTTCTTCCTTCTTCTTCCAGTTAAAGAAGTTATTTCACCTCTTTTCTCCCCCTTCCTCTCTCTTACACTTCATTTTTTCCTGTTGAAAATAATGTCCCTTTTTGAGGCATTGGTTCTCAGTGCTTTGCCCATAGCCCTGCTTGCACCAGTCCTTTTTGTTTCATTTCTTCTACTCTGAAGATGGAGGCAGCAGGTTCTTCATCTTTTACATGTTTGTGCTTGGTTCCTGTGTACAGCAGTAGAATATCATGCCATCCTCAGTTCTCCGTCTTGCCGTATTATGTGTGGGTATAGCTGTGTAGGCTCTGATGGCAATTACTGATAGCATTCCAAGTTATTAATAGTTTTATCAGTTACTGTTACCTCACACTGCCGATGCAGTTTTAGTTTCACATTTAACAGACTAAACTTACACCACTGAAATTTGTTGACAACAGTAATGCAAGATTATGGGAATAAAATGTGATTTCTTATTATTCAATTACAGAAATCAGTTAGAAATTCATAAATGTAGTCCATGGATAGTGGATGACTTTCGAATATGTACTTTTCACAAAATAGTATTACGGCAATAACATTAAGGAAGATTTCATGGGCAGGGAATGTACCACATGTGGCAGATACCAGAAATGCAGCCAAACATTTAGTCGGAAAACCTGAAGAAAGGAGACCACTTAGAAGACTTAAGCATAGGTGGGAGGGTAATATTAGTAATGGAGCTTAAAGAAATAGTATTGGAAGGTGTAGACTGGATTCATCTGGCTCAGGATTGAGTTTAGTGGTAGAATGGTGTGAACACAATAATGAACTTTGGGGTTCTATAAAAATAAACAATTTCTTGACCAGCCGAGCTGCTGAATGTGGGAGATGTGTAGAGGAATTGCAGATCACCTAGTGCACATCAGCACAGACACAGCAGTTACAAATTAATGAGTGTAAATACCAAAAGCCTGTGTGAGATCTTAGGTTCTCACAGTTGTGAATGTTATGTGACACCCTGTGGTCTGGTAGAAATTTGCAGATGTTTGGAAGGAACCTACTGCCTCCTCCTTCAGGTTTTCATATACCAGAAGACAGAATTTTCACCAGAAGCTCATTTATTACAGAGTTCAACAGAACTAAGCTCCAGTTCTGAAACCTGTGTAAAACTTTTGACACAACGTTTAACATTGAATGTTGGTATCCCCCATTCTTGACTCCTAAATTGGAGATTAACCCCTTGTCAGTTGTTGAGAGCAATGTATTAAGTATACAATTTGCAGGTATCAAACATAGAAAGTTGTATTCATTTCTTCTGCTCAGTGTCTGATCCACGTACGAATGTTTACTGAACAGTTGTACTGTTAGCATGTCTGTATTTCCAATTGCAGTTATTGTCTTGGCAATAAAAGTGTTTTGTTACATCATGTGAGTTGATAAACAGCCATATTTGCCTTAGATCAGTATGGCAACTACTGTAAGTTGCATGATTTGACTCAGTAAACAGTTCCTTTTTTTCACTTGCAAGTAACTAGCCCTTCAACAAATCTGACAGCTTAACTCATAACTGACTTCTGAGCATCATCCTTTTTCCAGTTATTTGTTGAAGTGGTACCCTTGAAACATGCTGATAATTATGGTACAGTGGTTAGCACAAGTGCATTATATGTGAGGAGTCAATATTTGACATTTGGCCTGGAAACCAACCCTCATTTCATGGTTTCTTGCAGTCCTTCTAGGTAGGTTTAGCTATCATGAATTGAAATATGCCATTGCAATTTGTTCTCTAATTCTTAATCACCCTCTTAATTGAACTTACTTAATGTTTACAGTTGGCAGAACCTTATTAAACAAGATAGGAAAATTGCAGTCTCCACCAGCATGCACACAGTTTCCACATGCATTATTTGCACCTGGGGTTTCTGAAGTTCATTGAAGTGTATTTACATTTCATGAAGCCCAAATTTGTTACAGTGATCACTTTAGTTTCTATAAATTTCACTGTTTTTACCATGAATCTTACTATTACTGTGTTTAATGTGATTTCTGTCATTATCATGCCTACTATGGCTTACCACAGTTACCACATTCATTATTTGGGATAGTGTTGCTCCCACCTCACAAATTCATGACTCCATCACATTGCTGTTAAGAAGCATATGAGATTAAAAATTTGGGATTTGGGGTGGCCTCCAGTGGTATAACATTCATACCAGATTTGATCAAAATCTGTGATATTTCTGTGGTCAGGCATGACGATCCCTGTGTGCATTGTTTTCTTGCATGTTGTGTAAAGAACACATAATAAACCTGGAATCTCTTAATCCTTGAAACACACCTTACTAATCCTAATCTGTTTTGTATTTGTCAGCACTATATTAACCTCAGGGCAGCTAAGTTATTGTGTCTGGTTGTGTGCTGCTGGGTTGTAACACTATATGCATTTGCTGTATCAACAGAGCTGTGGCTGGGACACATTGTGTGATGTGAGGCACGGCTTCCTTGTTATAGGTTTGGATGTGTGGTGGCAACCTAGAAATTGCCACTTGCTCCCATGTGGGTCATGTGTTCCGCAAATCCACCCCTTATACCTTTCCTGGGGGCACTTCTAAAATAGTAAACCATAACAACGCACGCCTAGCAGAGGTTTGGCTCGATGAATGGAAGGAATTTTACTACAGTATTAACCCAGGTTAGACCACTAACACATGCAAATAACATGGTATGTTTGGTGTGGTGTAGTAACAGCCCTGTCATAGCATGAAGTGGCTTGTACGTCATAGGTTTGTAAATAGTAATATTCATATTATAAAGTTTTCTTCATAACAGGTACACATTCTCCAAACTTCCTTGATAGTTATGTTCCCAAGGGTGGTCACATAATAACTCAGAAATATTGCTCATTTTTGTTAGTGCTTTGACTTCACTCTCTTTAATTTGCATTGAAAAATACATTATTGATATAACTTCAGTACCCTTCATTTTGTCTGTGGATGGGTCCTTTTTATGCACATATTTTTGTCATATTTTGGTTTCCATTGGAAGTGTTAAATAAAAAAGCTCACAAGAAATCACACTGTGAAATTTATGTAAGTCATGAGTTACCTGTTCTAAAATGCTTGAATGTTTTAACACTAATATCAGACCATATTGTGTAGTTGTCTTGTTAACAAGTAATGGCAGTATGCTTTTAGCATTATATCATGCATGTTTAAAATTTGTATTCATGTTCTGTGTCTGTTTACTGTGTACTGTATGAGCTGTATATTTTTATGTTGATTTGAAGCAATATTGTACTCAGGGTTCCTTTAGGAACTTTACTGTGTCAGGGCAACACATCTTTACATCAGAGTAAGGTGTATGTCTCACATCATGCACAGCAGTCTGTTGGTTGAGTTAACCCTTTGGCACTGAAGGATGACTATAGTCATCGTGCACTGGAATACTGAGAAAGCCAAATGGCCACGGTAGTCATAAGGCAGTAACATGTAAAGTAATGGGTGGGCCATTTAAAGCATAGTCTTTTGCAGAGTACGCTAGGCACTGAATTGCAGCGCCAAAGGGTTAAATAATGTTCCATTCCTATGGCCTGTATCGGAGTGATGTAAATTGCTAATTTGATTTTTTTTAACAAGCATGCTTCTTTCTTTCCACCCAAAAAAACAGTGTGATATATGGCTAGAGTTGCATTTTGTTTTTATGTAATTCTGTTTCATTGTGTATAACAGAAGCATGGAAATTTGTAATTTTGATTGCCATCCCCCCCATAACCTACAATAAGCACTATGCTGGGGCAGAATGTAGTTTTTATTTTAAGATAAAAGGGTAACAACATGCTTAGCTTTTGGGATGTGATGCTGTGCAATCTGGTAGATAGGTTCCAGCATTTGAAATGAACCTGCTTTATTCATACATCTTCAAGGTCAGTTTTACTCCTACCAGACTACATGATGTCACATTTCAGAAGACTGTAGTTCTGTAATATTCACCACTGTGAGAATTTCACATCCCACAAAGGAATATGATTTCCTGAGTTCTTTAATGTACTGTAAATAGCTGATGTAAACAAATATGGTCATCAAAGGGTCAGAGTGAAATAATTTCTTGCATGAAAAGCTGTCTCAAGAAATGTTAATGTGTAGTGCCAGTAATATGAGTCCACACACTGTGACATTTTTATATAAGGTCTTGCAAGATGTACAGGAACAACTTCCTAGCATGTGCATTAAGCGTGGTGCGATGGACATGATAACCACTCCAAGAGAAGGTATTCATTCCAAGTCTTTGCACATGCTTTTGTGCATGTCTGTTTTCTTGTTTCAAATTTATTTAATATTTATACACTGTGTTTGTAGTTATTTTTTTCTGAATGTAAATTGTTGCTAGAGTTGTAAGCATTTATGATAGATGATCAATTGAAACTCCAGCACAGTGTGTTTTACATTTCTGTGTTGCCAGTGTTGCTGCTGAGAAACACTGCAAGCATGTAACTATGACAAAGGCAGTATTATACAGTTAGTTAATATTATAAAATTACTATATACATTTTCAACATGATATAAATACCTGAGCGATTCTTCTATATCATCTTCACCTTTTTACTGAAGTCCCGGCTGCTGGTTGTTTCTCATGTTTGGCAACATCGTTAATCGCCTTATGCATTATTCCATCTGGCTTCTCTGAATTTGTCTGAAATAATTACCGGTATACATCATTTCTCTTGGTTTTTATGTAAAACTTAACATTTATGTCATACCCCTTCCATTTGCAAAAATCACAAGCCACCAGTATTTAAATATATATGTCACAGAATACGAAAAGAACGCTGTTATTGCTATACATCAACAGCACGTGATGCTGACTGGCACAGCTAAAGAAAGACAGAGCATGTTACATCCCTTGATATAGCACATACATTTGCATCCTGCCATCATAAATAATCCCAACTCTGTAGTGTTTTATGCTGGCCTACACTGCTGACAATTAAAGGTTGCATTATGGTAGGGTCACTGCTTGCTTTCATACAGTTTGCAAAATGATGTTGGTAAAAACATAGCAAAAAATTGTTTTCTGTGGGAAGATCCAAATGCTACCTCTGGATCCATCATTGGAGAGGAAGATGTGAGGGACTCGTAGGTGTATAGTAGAGACTAGTCTACATTTTCCCAAAGAAAATGTGATTCTTTTTATCTATATATCTTCTTTAAAGTTTACTACATGTTATTTTTGAGCATATGCAGTCATTTTAAGCATGTTCCCAGATCCTGCTATTAAAAGTATTGGTTTTGATGTGCAGTTTTTTGGGAGGTGTATTGGATGTGAAAAATTGCACATTGTATTTGATCAAATATAGCACATCACAGAATTAATTAGGCCGACTTCTATACTGGGGAGGGCCAGTTGGTGAGCCCTGATTGCCGTGTAACTTGATCAGGTTAAAGCAAATTTGCACATCATACCCACTAGTCCTTCTACTGCTACTACCACCACCACCACCACCACCACCAAAGGTGAATGAAATTTGAAAATGAAAATTTGGCAGTTTCCATCTCTATTTGTGATTTTCACAGTTTATGCTTCCATTTACCCAGTCCTATACATCATAGCCCATGAGGGATACTGAATATACACCTCATCATCTGGAAGCATTTTTGAAAGACTGCTTGGCAGAATAACATACTGCTATCTAGGGATAACTTTCTACCCCTTGCAGTACCTACAGAAACCTATGTACTGCATAACTGCATTGTAATGACATTGATTGCAGTAAATAGTACTTATATGCCATCAAACACAACTGTTTATTATTATTGATAAAGAACTTGTCACATTACCTGTAGCAACATGTTTCGACTTAGTCATCTTCAGGCTAATCTGGTAAAATTTAAAAAATTCTGAAATTATTTGAAGGATGAAATACCAATTTTGGAATGAGATGTAAGTCCCTTACAAAAGTATTTACAGTATAGATTGCTTTGTAATCTCATTTCTTTATTAAGTTGCATAGAGTTTTCCTTTTTTGCTTAAAATTTCCAAGATTATATTGGTTATAATTGACGTTTTTTATTATAAATGTGTGGATGGACAACTGGACTTGACCCCTTTTTATATATAAAGACGTGACTTTATTGTCAGTTGTCCTTCTGTTTTCGTCTTTCTACTGTGGACCTAACAGAGAACGCCCAAAAATATGACAACATTTACTCCATACTCTTGCCATCATAACTGGTAACCATAGCTACTGAAAAATTGTACGGATAATGTAAAGTTTTGGGGCGTTGTTCAAGTTCTGTTTCCCAATCTTTTTTTAATTGTGTGAGTGTACTTTAATTTCCTAACATGAGTGTTATTCCTTCTTTAAAGTTTTAACTACTGCATATAATGATACTGAAAACAACTGTGCTCCAGGTGATGAATGGGTGCTTCTGCTTTTCTTTATGTATATACACATGTACATACACTTATACATTAGAGTAGATGATTTGGTGGTGGAGAAACTACAGAGCTTGAAAGATCTGGGAAGCGTATTCAGCATGTTATTTAATGATAAGTATCTTATACAGTGCAGTAAATTAGAGCTTGCAACTGTTTACCATGTTTTGGTAGATTACATAGTGAATTGTACATACATGTGTAGTAAGTGATATTTACTCAGTTGTGTTTACCTTCAGATAAACTAAAACAATTCATTTACTGTACCTTATTGTTTCAGGTGCAAAAAATGTTGATATAGGTGATGTTTCTGAAAGAAGGGAGTTGCGGAAGGCATTAAGTTGCAAAAGCTTCCGATGGTACCTGGAAAATGTATATCCAGAATCACAGATGCCTTTGGACTATTTTTACCTTGGTGAGGTATGTGTAGGTGACACTATGATCATTTTCGTCTTTTCTTTTAATGCCACTTCTGATTTACATAGCTCAGTGAATGAACATACTTTAACCATTAGCATATGGCCTTTTTAATGCCAGGTTTCTGCTGCTGATTGAAGAACTGATCGGTTTAAGTGCTCACATTGGGACAGTTTTCCCTTATGGATGAAAAAGGTGTACATATAATGGCACAGCATTGTCCTGTTTGTCAGTTAAAGGTTAATCTTTTGTATCATCCAGTAGTCCATCCAGTTTGATGTATTTCCAGCTGTTTCCTCTTCTTTACTTCTAGATGTATTTGTGAAGTATGAAAATCTGAAAGAATCTGGATTTATCGTGTCAAAGATGGTGACCATAGGGCTCACAGTAGTTTGCCTTCAACATCCATAAATGGTGGAGTATTCTTGAGTAGCTGATGCCTGTTAGCTTCTCAAGAGGAACTCTACTTGTTGGACATGAAGTATGAAAGTAGATGTCATCACTGATAAGCTGTGTATAGCAGGAATTCTGATTTGTTAGACTCTTGAATAAGTAGGGTGTATAATTGCCCTTGATTAGGGCAGATCCACTCAGCTTCGAGAAGTGTTTTATCACTCAGAGTGGCATAATGTTTGTATTCAGTTACAGCCAGATTTGTCAGAGTAAATTGGGAGGAATGGAGATGACAGAGGAGGTAAGAAAATAAATACCTCTAACAGGAATAATAGCTGTAGCAGATAGATGTGAATGGAGAAAAAGCATTTCAGTATCAGCATGGTCACTCCAAGTGGGAGGAAAAAACTGTCCACAAGACCGCTGAAGTGATGAAAAGACAGGTTTAGGACGGAAGTTAAGTGGCACAACTGGTGACCCAGTCCACATTGGTAATGACAGTAGATATTAATTCCCAAAATCGCCTCATGAGCAGGGAGACTGTAAGATGGGGTTTCACTGTACTGACTGAGCTGTAGCCTGGATGGCTAAGGGATTGATTCCCATCAGGGACACAAGTCCCAAAGTGTCCATACCAGCTGTGGAACCCACCCGGCCTCATACAGAATTGAATACTGGGGGTTCCTTCACCGAAGATAAAACAACTGGGGCAGGAAGCTGACCACTAATGCCATTTAGTGCTGAGTTTTGTATGTTGGAGTTATACCAGCACTCCCCCTTTGCATTCAAAAGTAATGAAAATTCATCAGATATAATAGTTCCATTTTGTGAAAATCAGGAACTGTTTTGAATGTCTCAGTAATATCTTTTCCCCATTGTATGGCCCTACACAAAATTTAATCTTTCACGACGTATTTGTGAAATACAAGGGAAGACTTGAGTTCACAGACACATTTCATGCCTCTTACGCTTTTTGTGGAAGTCTTGTGGTTTTGGAGATAATTAAACAAGGGTTTTTATGCTTTCTAGGGGCCATTACAGATCATATATGCCAGAATTGTTGCATTGTGCATGCAGTTCTTAATATGTTACTTTCTTTATAATTGTTGCAAATGAAAATCACTTTATTAGAATAATAAACCAACTATATGTCTGTCTAACACAACTTATATTTATATTAAGATATAAATCCAGCTACATGTTTCAGCTATTTAACTAACCATCATCAGGCTGCATATAAGAAGGTTAAAATATAAAACTTACAGCTGCAGTTGATATTTTCTCAAGGTTGAGATCTCAGTCTTGTTACATATATATTTAATATCAACTGTAGATGTCCAATACAAATAATGAAGACCAATATCTCACAAGTGGTCTATACTAGTCAATCTGTCCAGATTTTGGTAAATGATATGTAGGCCAGGCAGGCAGAATTTTGTGAAGTAATTTAAAAAGTACTTATTGGCCTTTAAAAATAATAGCAACAGTTCAAAATTTGTACTACTAGAGAATGGCTACCCTTTTGGGAAAATGGAAAATGTTATGCAAATTCTCCCACATAACAAGAAAGTTTTCTATATGGATATAATAGAGAAATTTCATATTTACAAAGAAATTATCAGTGACAATCAATTAAATGAGAAACATACTGTAACCCCCAATAAAATTTTTGAAACTATAATAAAAAGTGAAAGCCATAATATGTCTGTCTGAATACACCACCCGTCTTTTCATGTAAACCATACTGAGAGAGTGAGTAGGCAGCAAGGCTTGAAGCACAAGTGACATGTTGAAGACTGGAATCCTACAATATAAGTACATCAAATGTTTTAACAGTTTTATTATAAGCAGTTATACTTTTAAAAACTTAACCCTACATGTAATTGAACACTGCAACATATAAATCAGTTCAACGTATTGCAAACATCATTTAGTTTTTTACATTATCAGCTGTTTATTTTGTTATTCTAGAATTTACCAAAGTCTGGCTAATTATAAATTAAATTATACCTGCCAGCTCCTATTGTTACATATTTAAATTAAGTTTGGCAATTATATAAGGATTCTGGAACTTGCACGTCACATCCAGGAATTTGACTATTTTATGCTTCAGCACTGCCTTAAATTCTACTTCGTTCAACAAGGTAAGATTCCCCCCTCCACCATGTGATGCACAGCTACACCCCAGCCATCATTTCTACATGTATATATCATACTCGAGGTCTTATGATTGTAATCTTTATACCGTATATTCTCGAATCTAAACCGCACCCGAATCTAATCCGCACCCAGTTTTTGGCGACTTCTTAAACGAAAAAAAGTTAGTTCGCGATTCTAATCCGCACCTTTCCTTCAACCACCCCTTGCCCACGGGGCGACTGATTGAATAATATTGGATGTTACCAATGCGTTAAAATCCGACGCTACGCCTGTGGCCGATGAGTCATACCGATAGAGGCGGGGCCTTTCTCAACAGACGTGCGCAATCTCGTCTGAAGCCAGCTGATCTTTAGTTGTTGAAACGTGGGAGGTGCTTGTTCCAATTTGTCGTGTACCGTAGTTATGGAAGAGGGACACCTGAAATCTAAACGACTCTCATATACGGCAAAGTTCAAACGTGAAGTTATTCGGTGCGCAGAGGAGAATGGAAACCGCAAAGCCGCTGCAATTTTTGGAGTTGATGAAAGCAACGTTCGACTATGGCGGAAACACAAGGCAGCGATCAGCGGGTGTGAGGCGTCACGAAGGAAATTCACTGGACCCAAGAAAGGATGATTTCCTGAAATTGATGATGCAGTCTTCACGTTTTTTCAAGAGAGACGCAAGACTGGACTGTTTGTGAGTTATGATCTACTCGCGAGGAGGCGATAAAGAAGGCCAGATCTTTGAACATTCCTCGAATTATGAGTGATGACGGCGAGTCTGATGAATAATAAATTATAATAATAAATAATAAAATAATAGATTATTGTATTGTATTGTATTGTTCTTACGTTGTTTATTAATTACGTTAATTACATTATTGTTATATTGTACAGCAGCTCAATCATTTTTCCAAAATCCAGCTCTAGACCGCGAATCTAATCCGCATCTGATTTTTTAGCCCTCTAAAACTGTAAAAAAAGTGCGGATTAGATTCGAGAATATACGGTATTTGACTTTTGCAGTTGATATTAAATACATATGTAACAACACTGAGATATCAAGATGGCTAGTTAAATAGCCAACACATGTAGCTGGATTCATGTCTTTATTTATGTATATAAAGTTGTGTTAGAGGGACATATAACTGGTTTATTGTTTTAATATTTACGACACAATGGAATGAATCACCTTAAGATTAAAATCACTTTAAATGTTCAGGTGAGGAATGCAGAGACACAAAACTGTCTGGATACACTGGGAAGGAAGGGTGGAGAGAACCTCGGTATGAGCTACTGTCATGGACTTGGAGGAAATCAGGTATGCCCCGCATTTATCATCCCTGTCAGTAGTAAGTGAGAACACAAATACTGCCAATATATTCTCTCTTGCTTACTGTATTATATATTATTTTGCAGGTGTTTGCCTACACAAAACGTAAGCAAATAATGTCTGATGATAATTGCCTTGATGCATCTAGTCCAGAAGGACCAGTGAAACTTGTGAGGTGTCATGGTATGGGTGGAAATCAGGCATGGATATACAGCACAGAGGTATTTGTCTTGCCATTGCATTGTTTCTGTTTTGATGACTGTGCATCCAAACATGTTGTGTTCATACAGACAAGGAGCAATGCTGCCTGAAAGCTGTGGGTGGACCTAATTGAAGTTTGTGCCTGCACAGAAAGAGTGTGGAGACTTCACTTTTGGAGCTAATGTTCCATGCAGATAACTGATCCATTTATTGTACATTATTCCATAATTTACAGACATCTTTTCCAGTGTATTGTATCAAAAACTGTATGATTTTGTTTGAGGTTTATGAAAATCATTCCTGATGGAAAATATTAGTCTACTTGATCTGTTCATAAAAGCCAAGTAGTTTCTCTGGAAAATGGATTAGGCCCTTCTCTTCTTCTTCATTTTGTTTTTTACCTCCTCCTCCTTCTAGTATCATTTCCATTTTATGTAGCTTGACAGACAAAAAGTCTCCAGTCTCTTCTATCTTTCTCTTCTCTTCCTGATGTTTTCCAGTGCCTGGCTGCACCGTCTTACTTTGATTCACCTCATTGGTCTCTTTCCTTTAAATTGTAATTTTAATGCCCTTCTCAGTATTCTTCTTCTGTCCATTCTTTATACATGGGCATACCATTATTGTTTTTATAACTCTGTTAACAAATTTTAAATTCCAGGTTTTTCTCAAAAACGTTCATGTCTGATTTTTTCCCATATTGTTTTTCTTTCAGTCCTTCTCAAAAATTTGCTTGGATTTTGCTTCTGTTCATGAATAATGTCTATGTTTTAGCATTACATGTATCCATTTAAAATGTACTTTATGAATTGTTTTGCATAGTTTTGGTGTCTCTTTGTTCCATAATATTTCTGTTACAATTTTATAGTTCTTTGTTTTCCTGTATTGATCTCTCCATTGAGTTCACCTTCTGAATTTGTTTCATTTTGCTGTTGTGGTAGACCATATGCAGGGTTAAATGGTAACAGAAGTTTTCATCCTCTCTTCATGTATGTATTAGATTTGTTACATTCCAGTGCTGTAGAAGTAAGTTTTCAACAAAGTAAAACATTAACCCTTTCAGGATAGTTACATTACATGTACAGTTTACTGAAGCTCCTGTTCATGGCCAGGTTCAATACTAATTCAGTTGTTACAAGAACGACTGCCATTCACATTAAAATATTTTCCTCATTTCTGTGCCTAGTGACATACATGTATGTTACTTCTTCCACATGTAACCCTTCAAATGATGTCGTACCCATACATTGTGATTTTCTAACTCACAGCCGAGGCACCATACCTTTATGTAATACATGCTGTGTGTCTTGAACCATAATTGTACAGCATTACATATTTCACATTTATATTGTTTTGTTTTAATTCCTCAATAATTTAAAAAAATAGGATAAATGTGTAATATGTAATGTTTTTAAACTTTAATAAGCAATATACATGCAAAGTATGTAATTCACATAGATACAGATTATTCCATCTAACACATTTTATTGTTATTTTCAAATGCAGACAGCAGATATAAGATACCTATCCAATAGACTCAAAACATATCCCCTGAATCCTTCTGTAAAAGAAAGAAATAACAATAAGGAACATTTTAGTAAATAATCAGTTCCATACAAAAGCACTGGATGATGAACTTGCAAGAACTAATAAACACAGCTACACACAAAATGAAATAGTGACCCCCAGAAAGTGGGCTACATTTACATATGTAGGCAAACAAACAAATTATAGCACAAAATTGTTCAAAGGAACTGACCTTAGTATAGCTTCTAAGATGAAAAACATCATTGAAAGTTTATTAAGAATAAGACAAAATAATGATCATGATATTTGTAAAAAAAAATGGCATTTACCAATTGCAATGTCCAGATTGTAATAAAATATATATACACGACAGACTGGAAGATCTTTTTATCAAAGATTTAATGAACATTTCAAGGACTATAAACATCACAATGGGAACTCAAAGTTTGCCCAGCATTTACTTGATAATGGCCATTCTGTAGGACCAATTCAAGTTATGAATGTTATGTACATTATAAATAAAGGGAGTCACATGAATACTATTGAAAGATTCTATATATAAAAGCATTTGAAAATAACAATAAAGTGTTGTGTTAAGACAGAATAGTCTGTATCTGTGTGTATAAGACACAGCAGGATGGATTCCATTAAAAAAAGTATGTAATGTCATAGCAGTATGGCTGAAGATGTGCACCTTGCATGACACTGGTATGGCACCTGGTCTGCAAATCAGAAAATCACAATGTACAGGTATGGTATTGGAAGGTTTATACATTGGGGGGGGGGGCATTATCACTAGCTCAGTATAGTGCCTAGGCTATGCATTGGACGATTGAGGGTTCAATTCCTGGCAGGAGTAAGATAATTTTCTCTTCTCCATAACATCGAAGCTGGCTCTGGTGCCCATTCGGCTTCCTCTTCAGTGGCTACTGGAGGTTCTTTTGCCAGGAGTAAAACAGCCAGAGCATGAAGTTGACCACTCACCTCCATCTAGTGGCAAGGTTAACAATGAGTGGAGCAATAAGTTTACTCCTCCTGTATGCCTTCATGGCATGGACAAGCTTAACTTTACCTTTTTCACCTTTATGTAGGCACACAACTGGTATTTCCTGCACATGTAATTAATGGGTTAATAATCATGTCTGCAGAAAGCTCTTTAACTCTTCATTGACACTGAGCTTTATATTCCAAATGCTGTTCAGTTTTAAATTTGTAGTACCCTTAAACGCATTGATGACCATATGGTATACTGGGCCTGGCAGCATGAGAAGAATTAAAGGTCTGTACTGTGCACCAACGTCACCATTGAAGGGTTAATCTCCGATGTCTTCATGTCACATGATACAATGTCGGTTCAGATACATGCAGGGCATGTGTGGTGTTGCAGACAGCAGAGGACATTTCTCACCAAACTGTGCCAGATACAATATCCTTCCACTCCAGATGTTGTACCTGCTGCTATATCTTTCAGTCTTTGGGTGATGTTTCATGTATCAAAATGAAAGGTGTGAAATGTGCAAGGATTTTAATTTATTTATTTCTGTGGTATGAATTATTTGATCATATATGATAATTGGCATCACTTGTTTATACTTTTTTACACTTCATTATGAATGACTTCATTCACTAGTTAAGTTGTTGTTAACTTCACATTTCAAGTTATAACCCATCATAAGTGCTTTTTGATCACGTTTATGTGGCAAAAACACTTATTTCAAGAAAATTACATGTAAAGTCACTTGTTTATGTCTGCAGGATCACACCATTAAACATATTAATACCGGCCAGTGCCTCCAGAAACCAGATATCCGAGACACTTCACAACCATTACTTAGAAGTTGTGACCACAGTCTTGGACAGCAGTGGATCATGAAGAGCAAATTTGTGTGGCAGGCCAGTTAGTTGCCTTAACATTTTTATTGACTGTCAGGTTGTGCTGCTGTTCCAAGATACCTTCCAGCAAAGTTTTGCTGTGACTAATCATAAGCATATCACATTCAGTTCAAGGGAGATCAGGGTGTTGTGTCTTGATCTTATTAGGGCTGTGGTAAATTGTGTTTATGTGGCAGGAGTGGAAAATAGTAGGATTTAGCTTCTTGTGAGTAATTATGTATAAATTGTTAAGCAAATTAGGGACTGGGGGAAAACAGGTTTCTTTTTTCTTACCTGTTAATTATTGAAACAATTCTTTGTGAATGATACATAATTTCATACATTTTTCATTTGATGCTTGTGATCTGGCAATTAGAACAAAATTGTACTTAAGCATGTTCTATTTCCAAACTATATATGAATAAAATTCATAATGTAATATTCTTTTGGTAATATATACATTTGCTTTTCAGTATGCATTTGTCTGGAAGTTAGTAGAATTAAGCGTTTTAATTTATTAACATACAAGTTAAACCATGTCTTGTATTAAATCAGTTTTCTGCCAAGTGACTACGTAAGAACAAAACTGAATCTTTGTAGAGCTGCAAGTGATATTATATAAAGACTTGTACTTTGTCACTGGTAGTACAAATTGAACTTGACTGTAATGATTAAATTTCATATTGAATGGTGCCACCTAGGTTGGATTTTCTTAGAAAATGTAGAACAGTAGCAATATTTAATAACTATTTTTAAAGAAAACCAACTTGAATGAAACTAAATTTCATTATTATTCTTGTCATTGTTATTATTATTACTATTATTATTATTATTTATAGCAGTAGTACTGGTAATAATGAATTATGCAGTATGTAATGGTAGGAACAGCAATGTAGCTAGATTGAGAATTGCCAGAACAGTGTTCCTTGTTCTTTCCACATGAAGTCTCAGTATTCACATCATGTTTTGCTGACATACTCAGAGTTTAAGTAGTTCCATTGCTACATATATGGTGTATAATATAGTCTTACACCCAAAATAATTAGTACATAAAATTTTAGGCAATATTTTTTATAATTATGAAATACATTTTTATATTAAAACAATGTTTACATTGTTTTGTCATGACATTAACAGTTTTCAAATTCAGTTGTTTTCTTCAAATTACCTTAAACCCTGTGTATCTGCAAAAACTGTATGACAGTATTATTGTATTTTTTTCCTCCCAGATAATTTAATTCAGTTAAATTAACTGAGTATCCATTTTAGACTCATTCTGTTTCTAAATAGGCAGCGATTTCACATTCCAGTTATCCATTTTTAAAAATATGTTTTTGACTGATATGGTATTAGGGCCTAATGTTTCATCTATTTTTAAAGCACAATGTGTGAGTGTGTGTATGTGTATATAGAAATAATGTGTTTGTTTACTGTACATTCCACAATTTGTTGCATAATATGTTATTGCTGTTTGCTGCTTATCTAAAATCTAACAGAAATATACACAAAGATATTGTTACATCTGACTACAGTTTCTGGTTGCTCCTATACAACTCGCCTGGCAAGAATTTTACCCAGTCCATGTGTTGGAGTCAGTTCTGGTTCTACCCATATTATCCGGTCTTCCTCTTCATCCCTGACAATCTTCACTCTTGTCTGGGTTATCTAGCAACCATGCAGGTCCATCTATTTCTGTCTTCCCAAAGCTCCACCCCAATTTCCTGCCATGTTCTTTACCCCAACTGTGTGACATCTTTTCCAACTTGTTCCCATCATGATCTTGGTCTTCCTTTTGGGCATTTCCCTTCCGACACTTTGTTCGCAGTTGTCACATTAATGGGCACTTTTTCCCTGTTCATGCTATGAAGGCAGTCGTCCTCGGTGGACTAGTGGTTGGCGTGCTCGCCACTGGGCCCAAGGTTAGCGGGTTCGATCCTGACCGAGGGCGATGGATTTTTAAGGGTGATAAAAATCCGGAGCACCACTTCCTTCGGAGGGGAAGTAAAGCCGTCGGTCCCATGTAGATTTACGGCATGTAAAAGAACCCTAGGGGCATGAATAGAACTAGTAATGCCCGTCAGCAAAATTGAACTGTCATTTCTCACCCAGGTCTCCTGACTGCCTGCCAGATGGCTCTGGCAGTCACATCAGGATTGAGTAAAACTTGTGTGGTCAGTGGGCTGGTCACCCGCTACATCAACGCACATGACCATAGAAACCTCCGAAAGGAGGCCCCCAATGCTCCGCGATTGGAGCGACAAGGGGACTAACTAACTATGCTATGAAGGCATATAGAGGAGAAGAGGTATAGCTCCACTCATTCTTAACCTTGACACTAGGCAGGGGCAAATGGTTAACTTTACACACTGGCCACTTTACCCCCAGAAAAGAACCTCAGTACCCACTGAATATGAGGCTGGATGGGCCTCATGGCCCGTCTGGATGTTTTAAAGAGAAATCTCTTTACCCCTACTGGGATTTAAACACCACAACTGGGGCTGTTTCCCTAAAAGTGAAAGTGTCAGGGTAAGAAACTTTATAGTTCTGAGGCTGAGAATGCATGAAGCTGTAGACCATTACTTAATTATCTAGAAAACCATAAGCCTTGCAGACGATGTATTATACACGGAGTGTGCATTTCATTCTTCCCTTTCTTGGTCCAAACATTTTTCACACTGATAAGCATTTAGTCTATGTTTTACCCAAGGTGTGTTCAGACATGCACATAGGCCTGTAAAGTGTTTGTTAAAATTGTCATAAATTACAATTCAGGTGGCTTAACAAGTTTTAGTAAAACATTGCAATATGAGATTTCATGAAAATCCATTCTGTACTTCTCAAACTGTATCATGCATACATATGAATACACAGAGAAATTTTGATAGGGAATCTGCAGGGTTACATATGCATCTAAAAATGATTTAAGAGACAAAGTTTCTATAGCTTCTTGACAGGCATATTTTTGCTTTTCCTCACCTCATTTTACTGAACCTGTACTAGAAATCTGCATTTTTATGTTCAGGTCAGCATTCCAGCATCTTGTTCTGTGATAGTGCACCATGAAATTCATTTCAATACACATGTGACAAGTGGGATAAGCTAGCATTTTTAAGTGGACTGTTTGGAATAAGTATAGGGTAGTACATTGGAGGGAAGAACAGCTTGAGGGAGCTATGAAGGGGTTGATCCATGAGACTCCTCTCTTAGTCTCAGTATAGTGGGAGCTACATAGGTACTGCCATGTCTGAAGAAAGCGCTGCTAAGACATGTAGCAGACTGCAAAACCTGCTTGACTAACCCCTATTATGTTTGTAGACAGAACTGCAGAACTGGCAGTGCATTTCCTTGACCTCTCGTGCCTGAAGACTCGCGATGGTGACCAAAATTACTGTTAGACATTATTTATGAATGGAAACATGATACATAAAGAGTATAAGTATGTATACAAAACTATAATTCTGTGGAAATAAAAATGAGCAATTCTGACACAGATATTAAAGCAGCACAGCAAAAAGTTAGTTTTTTATTTTGTATTTTACAATAAAAAATCAGCTTTACTGTTCCTTGACTTCACGAAGACGACGTACAGCAGATCTAACTGATGCTGCTGCTGTTGTGCTGTACACCCATGCACCACCAGCCACTGTACGCTTACACCTCTTGCATGCCCAGATGCCAACACATGTACGCTTCATGGCATCCTGTGAAACATTGGAAACAGTAATTACCTACTGTGTAACAGCTGAAGATATAGATAGTAAACAGGAATTATTCACCACATTAACAAGCTTGCATAAAGCACAAAGTACAGGAGATCCCATGAGACATTTGCAGTGTCCAAAAGACCTTGAACAGTTCCATTAGTTTACTGTACGCTGATATTTCATTTAAGTCAAATAACTTATACTGCATGTAGGTTGATTTTGAGAGTTGATTTTATTGGCAAAATCTATACAGGCTAGGTTATGGATGTGCTACTTTCATCAACATCACCATCCACGATGTTGCTCAAATGCCTTATATAAACTTGCAGAATTCACTGGTATTTTCTGCTACGCATTCCTTCCTTTTGTGTGGATCTAGTGATAACTTCATGTTTCCAAGTTGCTTCTATAGTATTTATGTTTGTCTTAGCAGTAACATTCACAAACACAATAAAGTGTTTTCTGGTCAGGTGGATGTAGCCTTCATCATGAAGTTTACTACAGGAAGTGCAGCAGACATTTGCAATGGTTATACATGGCAAAATCCACTCTGATAATGCCTATTAATTTAAAAAATGCATGCTATTTCTAGAATAGCCAACCTGCACAGCCTGGCACTCTGTGGGTTAAAACAAACTATAATACTTTCCCATGCTTTTCAATGTTTCTTTACAACATACCTTTCCACAAAACGTGCAGGTGTATTTGGAATGCTGGGTTATTTCCATCTTTTTAACCATCTTCCTCAACGACGCACCATAACGGGTCCCATATTTACCGGTGATTCCAACCTTCTTGGTTCTCTTCGCCTTGAGAGAAAAATTGATCTCCATTAATCAGACCCATCAGCACGAGAAATCAACATTTAGGCCTACGTATCCAAGAGATATACAAATCCAAAAATTTAAGCGGCACATAATAAATTACACCTCAGATCCGACACCTCAACTCAGCTATATAATAATTTAGTTATTTAGTTAAATCGTATAAAGTATACTCTCGCACTGCGGTGCTTACTAAAAGAATGAAAAAAAGAAAGAAGGCAATCTTCGGGTCCCGTTAAGAGTCGTATCAAAGTTCGACCTACAAAATTACGGACATGCAACCACACAACGAATTTGTGGGTTAGTAGAGGTTAATTTCTGCGCAACACCCAACAGACCAGATTTTAACATCCCCAACATTAAAATTACAAAATGATACTTACCATGCTTACTCCACTTCTTGCTACCACACGGACCGGAAACAGGAAAAAAATACGCCATCGTCTAGATCACAGATAACAAAATTCCAGGTAATCCGTGCTTGCTTGTGATGGATTGGAGCTGCTGTTATCTGTGGTCGCTATGGTTGGAACTGGCGCCTGAGTCGCGAGCACGGATGACAGGTACTGTCGCGGCTGATCTTAATATCTTCATAAACAAACGTTGGACTAATGATTTTCTGTCCAAGTGTTGGTCCATGTATTTCCCTCGGATAAGAGAAGTGAGTACTGTGCTATCGTTTATGTAGTTAACATGTTTTAGCCATAATTAGTTTCTTACATGTAATATAATATGAAATGTTAATTGGATGGGACATTGCGTTTGTATTTGTGTATCATTACACTGTGTATATTTGGCTTAATCATGTAAACTGTCTGTGGAATAAAACCAAAATTCCAGTTCTCGTAGGTGCTACTGAAAATGAGGAGGCGTGATGGGTATGGAACTCATAATTGGCGCAACGGCAGGGATGAAGGAAGGAACGCGAACAGTTACGTTCACAGTGGTAAGCATAACCTATGAAAAACGAGCTACTAATTTAAGTACTTTATGTTCTTTGTTTGTTGTCACAGTTTCCTTAATTTGCTTCGTTATTTATACCGGTATGTCTGTGTTGTTGACCTTGTTTGGTAATGCTGATGAATATAATGATTTTATGTCTTGGCCCATAAATGTGGCAACTGTGTGCATGGGCCATACATCTTATTTTAGACACCACCGTCTTAGAATAGTTGCAGGTACAGAGGGATTGAAATTTAATTTGTTTTGCTTTGTGATGTAAGGAAATGTAATCTTGTGTTAGTGTCGTGTGCATTGCAAGGATTAGCACATTACTGAAACACACAGGCTGACTTTGTGCTGTATTGTAACACCTTGTGCCTGTTTTGCTGGCACGTTTGAAATACAGTAGTACCTCAGTCATCTGGACGACCTGGCAATCTCATCAAAGGAAAACTGTAGTACAGGTAACATACAAATAATTGTCACTCGAGGCTAAAATATAACTCCTTATAGTGTGCATACTGCACCCAACAGTATATCATCATCATCAAAACTAAGACTGGGTGCCTCTTCTTGCTTTACCCATAACCTGCACTTCAGAGTATAGATTGTCTTTGGCTTACCTGAGGAAGTCCGGACCATTGACTGGATTACCCAAGGGAGGACCGGATTATTTTTGATTAAAAATTGACTGGACCATCTGCAGATCCAAACCACAAAGGTCAGGACCACCGAGGCATTACTCTGGTTGTGCAGTTCCTGTATGGTTATCTGTAGCCACTGTAACAAAGTTGAAACAAGTTTTTCTCATATTTGAATGTTTCTTCTGCAAGTTTGAATATGCTGACATTAAGATCAGTAAACTTAATGTACATTATGGTTGAGTCTGTGGGTCTAATAAAAACAAATAAAACATTTAATTCTGCAGTAAATTTGGTGGTACATGGTATTGTATGGAAGGAAGACAGAGAAACCAAGTACATGGTCACTGTGTTGTAAAGCTCTTTCCAAAATCCAGAAGCCTCTTAGCAAGATCACAATATAACATGATGAGACATGTTACTAAAATATACTGATTCAACTGAAATGTACTTATAAAATAAGTTCTCCAACAGAATATCATTGTGAGATTCGATGTTCTGATGGTGGTAACTATGAAGATAAACATATGCATATAAATGACAAAATGTCCTATCGAAACCAAAAAAAATACCCTTTTCATGAACATTTGGGCAAAACAGCTTGGATTTTGATACAAAAACAACAGAAATTCACTGTATTGTGAATTCACTGAGGGACCCATGCCATACTGTGTCTTCACCCATCTGACTGCTCTCTGACATCTTATATAAAACTACAGGAACATTATTTTATCTGAAATCTATCACTGATCCATGTCATGTCGGCTTGCTTAACTTGTGAATCTTCACTGTGCAATGAATAGCGTGTCTGTGAACCAAGGGCAAACATGTCCAGCACCTTTAAATATGCTGTTTGAAAACCTGCATTACTTTGACCTAAAACATGTGAACCCCAAATCAGTGTAAATTTGAATAGGAACGATAACTGTGCTGTGCTTCCTGCCATCACACAAAATGGTCTGAATGAAGTAGTGATGTGTGTTGTCAGATAAAATAATGTCCCTCTGTCATATCCAACACAAATGCTACATGGTTAGCATTATTATTGCTTGATTTAATTGATCAGGATGTAGCACTCCTGTTTTGTATTTGCACGGTTCCAGCTTAAAATCTTGGCCTAAAGGGTGGTTATCCTGAAGTTTTGTTTGTGATCTTTCTGCATTTCTCGAGGTAGATGTTGGTGTAGGCATCAAATTAGGCCAGGACTTCTTTACTTCCATGTTCCTTCTCATTCATTGCACACTAATCAGCCAGCAATTTGATGCTATACAATCTGTGGTCTTCTGGGTTATTACACGGCGTCGTGTGATAATTATTACCACACAACGCCGTGTAATAACCCAGAAGACCACAAATTTCATCAACATCGCGGCGGAAGCCTGAAATCAATGATGCTATACAGTATGAATTATTTACAGTATTGCTAAATAGACCACAGACAGACATTTGTGCTGAGCAGGTTAGATTACTGATATATGTTGGAGATATCCAGTTTTAATCTTTACTGGGCAATTGGCTCTTGTTTTCTTCTGTCATATTAGGTAAATGTAAGAGCAATGCCTTTAGACATGATCTCTTCTTCCCATCCGTCCAAATCAACCATTCATAATCATGAAATCTCATTACGCATTGTGTATAAGCTATAGAATTCACATAGAATTTGAATGATTTTTTTAATATTGTGAAATGACCTATGTGCTTCAAAGGGTTAAAATGAAATTCTTCTCTGTAAAGTGTATTTTGTTTGGTGAGGCCATGTGCAGCTGTCACTTTTGAAGTTGTCATTAATTCACCACTAAAATCTCCTTATAGGCAGAGACTCTGTCAGCAGCATGGCTGCAGACAATTACAACAGGAGAGGAGGAAGAGGAAGGCCACCTGGACTTCGAGGAAAAGAGATTGGTGTGTTTACAAGCAAGACTAATGCATTATAGTAAGAAGGATTTTGAGTCCGGGGTAATACTGAATCACATACAGTAAAACTTCCTTGCAGTTATGTTCTTGAACTCTGTTGTATAGGTGTTTCTTTACCTACAAAGTTTCAAACATGCTTTTACTGACTTTCTTTCTGTTAAGAACATGTGTTCTGGGATATGATGCCATGTAGTTCGGTAGAGACGCACTAACATTTTGGAGCAACCTGCTGACACTATCTCATTCCATTACCTTAAAGAGAGCAACAGCATGTATTTTGCTGCATGTTCACATCTGTCTGCCAGTCTACACAGTGTAATTCTCCACAAGACAATCAAATTGCTATTCCGTATGGTGAGAATCTTTTCATAAAGTGTCTGTTAATTTGTATGTGATTTGTTAGATATCCTTTTACATATATACATACATACACACACATACATACATACATACATACATACATACATACATACATACATACATACAGGGAAATTTACAGCATAGGCTTGTTACTTTTCTTGAGAGGTTTCATTGCCATAAAAGAAAGCACCCTTCTTACTCTAATATTTTTAATCATGGGCTTGAGAAGAGTTTAAATTCATCAAATCTTTACTACAGTCCAGCTTTTTGTCTTCTTCTTTCCTATCTAAAAATCTGTAGATTTAAATGTACAAAGCTGTAATTTTACCGATTCCTTTATATAGGTGTGAATCTAGGTACCTCACTCTACAAACAGAACATACAGTATTTGATGCAGTGATGAGTAGAGTTTTTGGACATAAGTGGTAGAGGAGTAATAGGAGATTGGAGAATATTGTATAATGAGAGATTCATAATTTGTGCTCTTCACCTAATATTGTTAGGGTAATTAAATCAGAGGAGGTTGAGATAGATGAAGCATGTAGCGCACATAGTTTGAGCCAAGCAATGCAATCAAAATTTTGGCCATAAAAGCACAAGGAGTAGATAACTTTAAGACGTGGTCAGATGATGCTATGGGAGTGGACTCAGATGAATAGGATGTGAAGGTACTGACTTCATTATACTGGTTGTGCGTTGGGTACATTTGCTTTTGTGAATAGAGTGATGAATGTTATAGGCCGCACAGTAGGGAATTTTTTGACCAGCTGAATTACCTGGAACTTTCCAAGAAACATCCTATACCTTCAAATCAGATGTCTTAATTCACCTTGGTACCTGTTTTATAAAAATGTATTACTGCTAAAGGACAGATCTGAGATAGAGTTCTCTCTGTGTTGAATAATTAAGCCTGCTCATTGTTTGGAAGTAGAATAGCATAGAATTTATTTACATTCCATAGATACTACCTGATTCAGTAGTCAAGGATTTTGTGCATATCGTAGTGTATATACAATGCAATGTAAATATAATTACATAATTTCTATAACTGTAGACATGCAAGCCATGATAAGTGGGTCCCTGTCACCACGGTATGGCACGTCCTCAGGTTGCGGATGGAGGAACAGCCTCCGGATATGGAGGGTAGCTGCGAATACATTGAATAAACAGTCGTGGACAGCCAACAAGGGGTGGTCCTCCATCTTGGGGGTTGAGCGAGGTGCTAACAACTCCTCACCGTAAAAAATTACGAAGTCATGAATCATTTAACGAAGCCTCGGACCTGGACTGATTCTTTGGTACAACTTAAGCAACGGAAAAGGAATATGAGATTTGGGACATGGAACGCGAGGAGCCTGTATAGGTCAGGGTCACTTATGACAGTGGCTAGGGAATTAGTGATGTATACATTAGATTTAGTGGGTGTACAGGAGGTTAGGTGGGACAAAGGAGGCACAGCAAGAGCAGGGGATTATACTTTTTTCTATGGAAAAGGAAATGAAAGTCATCAATTGGGAACAAGTTTTTTTGTACACCAGAGAATAGTATCAGCAATTAAGAGAGTAGAGTTTGTTAGTTATAGGATGTCATATATGGTGCTGAGAGGTTGCTGGTGTAATATCATTTTTCTGAATGTGCATGCACCAACTGAGGAGAAAAGTGATGACTCAAAGGACAGGTTTTTTATTATTTTCCTAAGTACCATATGAAAATTCTGTTAGGAGATTTTAATGCAAAACTGGGGAGGGAGGATACTTTCAAACTGACGATCAGGAATGAGAGTTTACATGAGGATAGTAATGATAATGGTGTTAGAGTTGTAAACTTTGCCACATCAAAAAATGTAGTTGTTAAGAGCATGATGTTCCCGCACCGGAATATTCATAAATACACCTGGACCTCTCCTGATGGGAAGACACATAATCAGATCGATCACATATTGATAGATAGGAGACAGCATTCAAGTATACTCGATGTGCGATCTTTCAGTGGAGCTGACTGTAATACTGATCTGGTGGTTGCAAACGTTTGGGAAAGACTGGCAATAATTAAACAAGCAGCACAGAAGTTTGATGCGGAGAGATTTAATCTCAAGAAGCTAAGTGAACTAGAGGTTAGGAAACAGTATCAGATAGAGATCTCAAACAGGTTTGCAGCTTTGGAGAACTTAAATGTTAGTGATGACATAAATAGGGCTTGGGAAAGCATTAAAGAGAGTATCAAAATCTCAGCTAAAGAGAGTCTAGGGCTGTATGAAAGGAAGCAGCATAAACCGTGGTTTGATGGAGAATGTTCAAAATTTTTAGATCAAAGGAAGCAGGCTAAAATGCAGTGGTTACAGAATTCAAACCAAAGTAATGTAGATAATCTGAACAATGTAAGACATGAAGCTAGTAGACATTTCAGGAACAAAAAGAAGGAATATCTGAAGCTAAAATTAATGAACTTGAAACAAACAGTAAGAACAAGAATATCAGAGACTTGTATAGGGACATCAATGACTTTAAGAAGGGTTACCAGCCTAGAACTAATGTAGTAAAGGATCAGAAGGGTGATCTGGTTGCAGACTCCCACAGTATTTTGGCTAGGTGGAGGAATCATTTCTTTCAGCTGTTGAATGTACATGGGGTTAATGATGTTAGGCAGACAGAAATACATACAGCAGAAACACTGGTGCCTGAGCCCAGTGACTCTGAGGTTCAGATGGCTATTGAAAAGCTATAAAGGCACAAATCACCAGGTATTGATCAAATTCCAGCAGAACTAATTAAAGCAGGAGGTAGGACAATTCGTTCTGAGATCCATAAACTTATTAATTCTATTTGGGATAAAGAGGAATTGCCTGAGCAGTGGAAGGAGTCAATCATTGTACCTATTAATAAGAAGGGTGATAAAACAGATTGCAGTAATTATCGAAGCATATCACTTTTGTCAACCACATACAAAATTCTATCCAACATCCTTCTGTCAAGGTTAACTCCATATGCAGAGGAAATTACTGGGGAGCGTCAGTGTGGATTTAGATGTAACAGGTCGACTACTGATCATATATTCTGCATTCGTCAAATACTTGAGAAAAAATGGGAATACAATGAAGCAGTGCATCAGCTTTTTATAGACTTCAAGAAAGCCTATGATTCAGTTGGGAGGGAGGTCTTGTATAATATTCTCATTGAATTGGTATCCCTGTGAAACTATTAAGGCTAGTAAAAATGTGTGTAAATGAAACTTATAGCAGAGTGTGGGAAGGCAAACATTTGTCTGACACATTTCCTATGAAGAGTGGTTTGAAACAAGGAGATGCTTTATCGGCATTGCTTTTCAACTTTGCTTTGGAATATGCCATTAGGAGGGTTCAGGCAAACCAGGAGGGCTTGAAATTAAATGGTACACATCAGCTTCTAGTTTATGCTGATGTGTTAATATATTTGGCGGAAGCGTGCGTGCTATAAAGAAAAACACAGAAGCTTTAGTAGTTGCTACTAAGGAGATTGGTCTAGAAATAAATGCTGAGAAAACTAAGTACATGGTCATGTCTCGCAATCAGAATGCAGGACAAAATCACAACATAAAGATAGATAGATAAATCCTTTGAAAGGGTGGAACAGTTCAAATATTTGGGAACAACCCTAACAAATCGAAATTCCATTGAGGAAGAAATTAAGAGCAGATTGAAGTCAGGGAATGCTTGTTATTATTCCCTGCAGGATCTTCTGTCTTCCAGTTTGCTATTCAAAAATACAAAGATTAAAATATACAGAACTATAATTTTGCCTGTTGTTTTGTATGGGTGTGAGACTTGGTCTCTCACACTGAGGGAGGAACATAGGCTGAGGGTGTTCAAGAATAGGGTGCTGAGGAGGATATTTGGGCCTAAGAGGGACGAGGTAACAGGGAAGTAGAGAAGACTACATAACGAGGAACTTAATGATATGTACTTTTCACCAAATATTATTCGGGTGATCAAATCAAGAAGAATGAGGTGGGTGGGGCATATAGCACGTATGGGTGAGGGGAGAGGTGCATACATGATTTTGGTGGGGAGACCTGAGGGAAGGAGACCACTTGGAAGACCCAGGCGTAGATGGGAGGATAATATTAAAATGGATCTTCAAGAAGTGGGATGGGGGGGCATGGACTGGATTGATATGGCTCAGGATAGGGACAGGTGGTGGGCTTTTGTGAATGCGGTAATGAACCTTCAGGTTCCATAAAATGCGGGGGTTTTCTTGACTAGCTGACGACCTGCTAGCTTCTCAAGAAGGACTCTGCTCCATGGAGTTAGTTAGTTGGTTAGTTAGTTAGTAGACATGAAAGAGTGTTATAATGACAACATATGGCAGAATAATAGAGCATTGTTAAAGAATATCTTTGTAAGCATGTGCACTTAAGATTTCTCAGTCAAAGTGTTAAAATTAGTAGTAAGTTTCCAGAAATGAAGTGGAAAATTGGAGACAGCTGTTAGAATTTAAGATTTTGTCCTTCTAGAATATGATCTCATGTAGTCAGGTAGTTAGGTATTCACATTTATCAGCAGCCTGTTGCCTGTGTCCTCATTGTGCCCTGAAGATGGAGGCAGCACATTCCTCAAAAGTGCTGTTACCTGTCTACCAGATTACATCCCAGATCATTTTAATCATAACACATTATTCACTGTTTTGAAAATCTTAAATCTCTTCTGTTGCAAGTACCATACAGCATAAGTAAATTAATTAAAATCCAAAGACCTTGAGCTTTATAGCAGTAATTGCCATTTTCATTAGCATAACAAAATATACTGCTGCTCTTACTAGTACATTTTTTTGGGGCTGTAGAGTACACATTTGGGAAGTAAATACTGTTTTTAGATCCCTTGCAGTTTTTTCTGAAGAAGACAGGTGCAGAATAGAGTACATGTATAAAATTAATTCATGCAATTTATTTGCATGTAGCCTTTGTACAGAAATTTTTACAATTTTTTTCTTTGTTGTTTTTATTTCAGGTTTATATTATCGAGATAAAATGCTAAGCAAGAAGCAACAATTCAATGTAAGTGCATGTTGAGTCTGTAACTTTTCTTATTCATTTATTACCTAGCATCTTGTTGTGTACTTGGATATATTTAGATTACCATAACTTTTGTTTTAATTGTGCATTACATGTGTACATTTCTCTACAGCATGAAGTTAAGAGACAAAGAATTTTTGAGAGGCAACACCAGCACACATTGTATCGGATGTGTATTCTTAAATTTTGAAAGTTTTTTGTCTGCATAGATTATCAAACAGCGCTTTTTTACTTAGTTTCAGATTGCCCTTATTAACATAACTTTTTGCATGAAGAACAAAATGTGTATGGCTTGCATTGTATTTCCTTTATAATATGTTTTGCTGTGTGCTGTATTACTGACCATGCAACAAATTGGGATATCCTTGGTGTTTAAGTTTGGGGGCTTCATATCTGATCCAGTATTTCGCTAGTTACAGGAAGCTGGAAGAGTACATCTTCTAATTTACTGTATAATGTTATTTACAGCACATTGGAGTCAGTTTCGATTCAAGACGAGAGAAACAAATAAAGGAGTTACTGAACTCGATTGGTACACCAGACTTTTTTCATGACAGGAAATGTGAATTGAAATCTGAACCAAAGGATGTGGCTTCCTCTAGTACTCGTTACTTTTCACTGTACGAAAACCAGAAAGTGAAGTTTGAACCAAGATGTGAAGTTGGAGAGTGTTCTGGTACTCATGACTTTTCTATAGATGTGAAACATAAAATGAAATTGAGTTCTAATGATGAGGGTGGAGAAATTTCAGCAGAAGGCATGCATGTTACAAGAAGAGTGAATAGTGACATTGATGTAAAACCTGGAACAAGCAACTGTGGGCATTCTGCTGCAGATAGATACAGTCACATCAGTGAAAGTTCATTTAAACGCAAGTTTTTGCAAAATATAACAGGAAACATTGAAGCAAATCTAGAACGTTCACTGTTAGTGGGAACATCGCTGACACAGGACAAGGAATTGGACAAACGTTTCAAAGTGAGACTTCTTGCTAAAGAAAACAGTAAGCGCTACCAGAAAATGAAGGAATTCAGGCAGAATTTGCCATCATTTGGGATGAAGGATAAGATTGTAGAGCTGGTGGAACAAAATCAGATTATTGTCATCAGTGGAGAAACAGGTAACAATTCTTTCTGTCATACATAGGAAATTGCAAGTAGCATTTTTGTGTTTTATGTCATAGAATTTCGTGAAAACTCAGTGTACATATTCAAAGAAACTAGCAATATACAACTCTGGTCATATGTATTTAAAATGTGTTATTTAACCCAACATATTTCAGCCCTAAGGCTGTCGTCAGGGCTTATCATACTTATAGCAGCTGTAAGTGGGTTACATAGGTGTATAAATAATATTCACCTTTTCATCATAATCACAAAAATGTCACGTATAATGGTGGAAAAAAATTAAAATTCTAACAGCTGCATTATACACTTGCCAAGATGTGTGAAATTTATGTCAAGTATGATGCTGTGGTGCCTTTCATAACAGGTGTGTGTGGTAATCCCTGATGATGGCCATAGGGCTGAAACATGTTTGGTTATTTTATATTATTTTCACCTGCATTTTCATTTAATGTTTCACAAACCAACTAAATGCACATTCATTGATACTATATTATATAGTTACTAACTACCCCTACATATGTTTCTGTCCTTCACAGACCATCATTTGGTTTTTTTTTTTAAAAAACTACACTTATTATACATCCATAAATTCAGGCATTATCGTCTGTAGTCAGGTCACTTTTAGTCACAAAACTAAAAGTGACCTGATTACAGACGATAATGCCTGAATTTATGGACGTATAATATGTGTAGTTTTTAAAAAAAAAAAAACCAAATGATGGTCTGTGAAGGACTGAAACATATGTAGGGGTAGTTAGTAACTATATAATATAGTATCAATGAATGTGCATTTAGTTCATTTGTGAAACATGTTTGGTTAGTTAATACATTTTAAATTTATACAATAGTTTTATTTTTATTGTTTTATTGGTTATGTATATACAGCAAAGTTCTTTTAATCTGATGCCCAATAATTCTGAAATCCTGATAATCTGGCATTTGAGGACAGTAGTCCCAAGACCAGAAATTTTGCTTTTTACCAGAAAATGCTTCATCAGCAAAATAAGCAGATTCAGGGACGTGTTCAAAAAGGCTTTCAAGAGTGTCTGTCTGTTAGCCGTTATGGTTTCTCCTGACCCCTTGTTTCCTACTCCTTCAACTTCTTCAGCTACGAAGACTCCAGAAAACACAGAAGAGGACCCTGATGATCCTGAACCAGCAGATGGAAATAACCAAGTGGAATACTTCTCTGATCAGTTGTACAGCCCAAGTATGGGAGCAGGAACAAAAAATTACCTGTAAGGACGTGGGTCAGTATAGGTACCATCTCATAATCCAGAATAATCAATAATTTGGCACCTGTCCGGTCCCTTGGGAGTCGGATTAATGGACTTTTGCTGTACTGTTTATTTGTAATGTGAACCACCAGATAAACTTCAAATTGAATGGAATTGTTAGAGTTCTTTGAACTTTTAATCTTGAAATTAATTTTTCATGAATTTTTCATAGTCACTAGTGGGATAGTGTAACAGTTGTTATTCAGTTTTGGTATTTAGACGATGTTACTATTGCTTTATATGGATGTAGTACTTTGTCTCTTACCCTAAGGGAAGAAGGATATTTGAGAGCATCGTGCTAAGTAGAATATGAGGACCTAAGAGAGAGGAAGTAATAAGAGAACAGAAAATTTATAGCTGAATATTATAACTGTATGCTTCACCGCATCGTAGGATAATCAGACCAAGGAGAATATGATGGGTGGGGCATGAGGAAGAGGATAAATGGATGCAAACTGTTGGTCAGAAAAGCTAAAGGCATAGATGAGGAGACAATATTAAAATTGATTTTAAGGAAGTGTGGTGTGATGGTGTGGACTGGAGTCACCTGGTTTAGGATAAGTGCAATTGTAGGCTCTTTTGAACATAGTAATGAGCTTTACATTAAAAGTAGGGAATTTCTTGACCAGCTGAGCAAGAAGAATTCTGGTAGATCATTACAGATGTTTGGATGGACATACTGCCTCCATCTTTGGAGTAGACGATTGAGGCAGCATGTTTCTCTGAAATGTTATTAACCATATACCAGATTGTGTGGTTTTACAAGTTTGCATTTTTAATATCCATACTGTAAGGACCTCAGATCTCATGCAGTGGGTACTTGTGTTTCAGGATGTGGTAAAACTACCCAAGTAGCACAGTTCCTTCTTGATGATTGTATTATGAAGGATAGAGGTTCTACATGCCATATTGTATGCACTCAGCCTCGCAGAATTAGTGCCACATCAGTAGCAGTTCGAGTAGCTGAGGAGAGGGATGAAGTTTGTGGGGAAGAGAGTGTAGGCTACCAAATTAGACTAGAGAAGTGAGTGAGCAGACTGTGTTTGACATAGTTCAATTTTCTTGTTAAATAGAAAAGTTAAGGATTGACAGTACAGTTCACTGTGAGCCTTTGCCTCCTTCTGGGGGTATAGGTCCAGTTGTTCTTAACTTCCAGCACTAGATGGAGATGACTGGTTATTGCCAGGCATGGGCCATTCTGTCTCGGGGGGGGGGGGGGGGGAAGTTGCCTTGGTACCCATTGGCAAGGAGATGAATAGAGCCCCAAGGCCAGTCTGGGCATGGTAACAAAGAGAAACTCTTCCACTTCAAGGAATTGCTTTCTGATTCTCCACTTGCACAGCTTGTGGCATAGTAATGTACTGACTGATCTGCTGTCTCATTCTCATTGTGTACATGTTCAAAGGCTACAGTAAAGCTTCATCTGTAATAACGTTGTCAATTAAATTGTTTTGCAGGTGATCAAGGTAAAGTTGTTGGTTTAGATAACTTGTCTTATTGTAAAGTAACTGATGCAGTTCTTTTTATCACAGGGACCTTGTCACAAAACATATTGTCATTTGATTCTTGTGCAGGTTTTGTACAAATTAAATATGAAAGCACATAATGGGGAAATCATATCTCTTCTCTTATGCATGTTTCGTCTTCAAAAGTGTATGCAGTGGACTTTGATGAAATTTGGTATTGGGAGTCTGTACCGAAGGTTGTGAAACACACTTCATTTTGGTTTATGTCATTCAAATATAAACCTTGCTTTCATAATGGTAAAATTGAAATTTTATTCCTATTTTTTTGTGTAATTGCACATCATGTAAAAGAATTTATTTGTAACATGAACTATAGATGCTAGTTTTATTTTCTGCTTTCTTTGTACATGCTTCCAGTTTTTTTGGTAGTTGTGTTATTATTCTACAGAGTCTTTCTTGTATTGCTACAGTGACCGTGGCAACTGTATCACAAAGAAAGTCTGCATCTGCTTTGTGATCTCATGTCATCACTAAAAGAAATTACACTATACTATCTTTTGAACTTGGTATTATTTCTGTATATCTGTGTTCCATTGCTTATGATTCTGCAAATGTTTTCTGATACCCAACAGACGTACGGTACCATTGTATCTCTCATTGCTTCCTGATAAATTGGGGTTCTGTTTTTAGCTGTTAAGGGCTTTTATTATGAAATGATTCTTTCGTAATGTGATTCTTAGAACTGTTTGTTTCTTTCTGCAATCAGCCAAAATGTACATTTATATTAAGGCTATGTGAAGAAGTTCCATGGATCCCTCATTCTTTTATGCTTCCCCCACCAGCATACTTCCATTATTCCCTTCCAGTCATCTAGCCAGTCTATTCACAGGAATGTTGGCAGTGATAAATCACCTGATGATCTTTGCTAGCAGAAAGTGCTTTGGGACAGTGGACCAAGGCCAGAGAGGGCTGGCTGGGAGTACAGTAATAGGCAAAAAGGAGCAAGCATCAAACTCTGTCATCCCCACCATCCATGCAGTATCTTGCCATGGTCTGAGCATAGTTTCACCAGCAGCGGTACAAACACTATGTGTTATGCTTAGCTGATGCACATTTGTGACATGATCATTAGATACAATAGTAAAAATAATACTTTTTGAGGACACTTACACATGAAACATGGGAATACAAAGAACAGGACAGAATTCTGTAGTGGATAACTGAACGTTTGTGACACCCACTACAGAAACCTTGCAGCTGGTCGTCCTTACAACAGTGTAGCAGGACTTACCCCATTTGATTTCCATTTACAGGAAGTTACCGCGCAAAAAGGGTTCCATACTGTTTTGCACGACTGGTGTAATGCTGCAGTGGATGCAGAGTGATCCAGCACTTAGTGAGGTGTCTCATCTTGTGCTGGATGAAATACATGAACGTGATGTCACCAGTGACTTTATTGTCACAATTCTCAAAGATATCATCCAGAAAGTATGTTCAGAATATTATTTATTTATTTGTTTGTTTATGGTTTATATTGGTGCAAATTGTGTAGCGCTGACTGATAGAATTATTTAGTAAACAATGAATCGGGAAAGTGTGTAAGGAAGTGGTCGTACCCTGACTTGGGGTACCGTCCTGGCATTTGCCTGGAGGGACTGAGGAAAATGATGAAACATCTCAGTCAGGATACCTGGGACCTCCTGAACATGAAGTAAGTGTGCTACCCACTGGTCCACAGCATTAGTTTTGTTGAGAATGTAAGAGTGCAAGGTTTGAGGGTTTCACAGTGTTGATGTTGAGGATTCTGGTCTTCTTGGATGTTATGCTGTGCAGTGGGTAATTTAACATCCTGAAGTTTTGAAGGAATGTAGCATCTTCATCTTCAAAAGTTAGTAGGTCCTGGTCATTCTTCTAGAACCCACAAACCCTAGAAGATGAAGAAGCTACCTACCTTAAAATGTCGGGATATGTTCAAATACCAACTACACAGTATAACATCCCAGAAGATCACAGTCCTCATCGTTAAGGTGTGCTGTAAGAAAGCAGCTCAGCTGTTCATCTACTGAATGGTGGTGTTACCAATAAATTGATTTTTGTATTCAGTTTTCTTCTGCTTGGTCATGATTTAATAATATGGGTATAATGAAAGATAATATGGCTCTGGATACATCATTAAATCTGCTTGGTAATGTTGAGATTGCTATCATGAACTCCTAGTGTCGAATTCGGTAGGTCAGTGGATTTTCTTATGCCCCTTTGTCATCCCTCATCACTGACAAAATATTACTGCATGTGGGCAATGTGTACAAAATTGTAATAAAAAAACCTGAAGGGAAGAAACCAGTTTGGAGAGGAGAGCAATATTAGCAGGGATCTTAAAGAGATAGGGTGTGTTAATAAGTGCTGTATTTACCTGGTTCAGGACAGGGATCACGGATGGACCCTTGTGAACCTTCAGGTTACATATAAAGCAGGAAATTTCTTGATGCTTAAGTGACTTTTGGCTTCTGAAGAAGGCCTCTGCTGTGTGAGTTAGTTAATTAGGTGTTATAATAATTGGTTTATAGATTATTATTTGTACTAGATGAGGCACCGGTCCTCAGAAAACTCACTGCAGGTTTACCTCTCTCTGAATTGGACAAGGCTAAGAAGCACTGAAATGTTTAATTTATTTGTTTCACTTTTGATTTTGCAGAGGCCAGACTTGAAAGTCATTTTGATGAGTGCCACTTTAAATGCTGAACAGTTTGCTAAGTATTATGGTGACTGCCCCTGTATAAACATACCAGGCTTCACATATCCAGTGGAGGAGTACTACTTGGAGGATGTCTTGGAGATGACCAGGTACAGTAAAATACATATCATAACTGTCAGCACATACACCAGGTAAGTTCCCTGTTTTGGTGTAATTTTGACATTTATCATCACTGCCTTAAAATATGTGTGTTTTAAGGTGTTTCAGCCCAGGTCTCATCCACACAACCTACATTCATAAGATCATTTAATAATTTCTTTACATCTATATTTTGTGCCCATGTACCGTGTTCCTTGAGGTTTCATAACAAAAATTTGTGCGAGTTTTGTATTGCTTTGCTGTGTTCTGTGTGCCCATTCTGTCTCAACTTTCTTGATTTGATTACCCTAATTATCCTATGCAGTGAAGCATACAGACAGGTCTCTTATTTACAGAGAACTGTGTGGTTTGAATTTTCATGATAATAGAAATGTGATTGATATTGGAAAGTGAGAAAGAAGTATGTTACTTTCACAGAGAAATCAGATCTTATATGAAACACATATTAGAGGGAATCTAAGAAATATATACCAAATGTTCTGTAAATAGATCATTCAGAAAGTAAGAATTGGTTGGGTGTAAAAAGCTTTTAAAGAATTTTTAAACAATATTTTTACAACATTTTGGTACATACATTAAGCTACTACTCCACAGTCACCATGTAATTTCAGGCACTTGTCCTAGCATAGGACCAGCTTTTGTTAGCCTTCATCAAAACAGGTCTCTGCCAAGAATTCTGTGTCATGGTCACTCCTCAGACTCTGATGGGTCAAAAATTTCTCGAGGTGGAGAAACAAGTGATAGTCACATGGTGCAAGATTGGGACTGTATGGAGGGTGCTTGAAAATTACCAACCTGAACTGTTCAATAATGAATGTGTATGGATGGTGATGTGCGGTTGCATATTTTGCTGCCTTCTTTGAGCAATTGACACCATTTCCTCACATTTCCTTCGTTCATTGCACCTTCATCACACACTTCAACAATCCGCCTGTGAATTTCCACCAGACAAGCATTTTTAGCATTTAAAAATCATGTCATGAACTGCGGGATGTACAATTTTCATGCTCGTCTTTAACAAATACAGCAAATGTGAAAAACAAAAAAATAATGACACCATACTATGCAATACATGTGCTCACCTTGACAGACACACGATCACTGACCTTCACAGGAAGTGTGCGCATCACCTGCACAGCCACTATGTGTAATCAGTTCTTACTTTCTGGACATGCCTTGTGTCTTTCTTCAAGTTTTTTCTGGGCAGGCAGTCAAATAGTGACATTAGAAATCTGCTATCTGTAAGTGGAAAGGGCAAGTCCTGCTTTCCCAAAACAGTCGCTCATACCTGTCCAGGTAGGCAATTCCTGTACCTTGTAAGAGTGTGTGGGTGATGAAGTAAGTCTGGAAGGCATTAGCCTTTATGAAAGACTGGCAGTTCTGCTGTGGCAGTTACTAGAAAAGTGAAGGTAGAATACAATTCACCATACAGCCAAGTTAGCAGGACTGAAATCATGCAGGACCAAGGTTCATTTGGATACTTTGTTAAGGGAATCTGTCTTAAGGGGTAAATGCTCTAGTGCACAGGAAAAATATTTAGTGTCAGTTTCGACCAGAATGCTCTTAAATTTTTTATCAACCTTAACAGCATTCTGGTACGTTCCTGTTCGGATCAAGTACTGCCTCAAATTTTAATTGAAAAACATTTAATTCACTTGAGTACCTTTTATTTTGGCCATTTATGAATCAAAATTTTTTTAACAGTACATTTATTACTGTTTACAAAAAAAAATTGTATTAAAGTGTTTTAATGTCAAATTCACGTAAATTGTGTGATGCTTGGACACTTATAAATATGATGGCTGGTTATTACATCACATGTCAGGTAGCTTTAGTTTATCAAGTACACAATTATTAGCCAAAGTATGTATTACAAAGTAATGTGTTATTTTTTGAGGTTTCGCTATAAACCAGCAAGAGATCCAAATACTTCTGGATGGAAGAAACACTTGAGATTGGTGAAAACACAAATACAAAAATTGGAGCAGTTCAGAAATTTCATTGATCCGTATGTCAGGTAAGGATGATATATTTATAAAAGGATTTTAAAAAAATAATGTAACACACACTGTGATGCCAAGAACTTTATTCTGGCCTCAATGTATGCATGGCATATGGGTAACAATGGTACACCTCAGAACTCCACATAGTTGCCATTGATGTTTAGGCATTTTTCCCACTGTGGCACCAAAGCTTGTATCCTTATGTAGAAATTGGGGTCAAGTACAGCTGCCAGGATGTGACAGCTTGCTTCATGTCAGCATCTGTTGTAAATTGCTTGCCATCCAGGTGCTTCTTAAGGGGTCAAAATAGATGGAGATATGAGATCAGGACTATAGGGCGGGTGGTCCATAACCTCCCAGTTACAAGTCCGACTTGCAGTGTGGGGCCCAGTGATTTCCGTCTCTTTGGACTCCTGAAGAAGCACTTGGCTGGCAAGCAATTTATAACAGACACTGGTGTTAAGCGAACCGTCACCTTGAGTTATTTATTATTTTGAGTTAATTTTGCAATCATTTTATAATAATGTAATTATAGTCAAATCCTGATACAGTGCCACTGTTTACCACAGTTTGTAGTGGTGTATTGAGGATGGCAATAAATTTAAGTACTTTACAACAGGGAATTCCTATTCACAGAGTTTCATGGTTGCTAAGTGAGGGTGGTCCCATATTGGGATATAACTGTGTTTTATCGCTAATAAGTTATATTTTGTTAATTCAGAACTGTTAAATCTTTAAGACAAAGGTATGTTAGAATATTACTGTATTTATTGCTTCACTTTACTTTTAGACATCTTGCATCCGAGGGTAAATATTCATCACATGTATTGGAGATGCTGAAGAATCCTGAATCAGAAGAAATAAATTTGGATCTAATTGCTGCTTTGATTCAGCACATATGCATCGCTAAACTTGAGGGTGCAATTTTGGTTTTCCTGCCTGGATGGGATAATATTTCTAGTTTGCACAAATTGCTTAAAGAAAGCACCAACTTCCCACCTTGTAAGTATAACATATGGAAGGTCACATTTTTTTTAGTTAATAAGGTCTCTGAATTTCTAAAAAGAACTAAGAATGCCAATTAACATGCCACAGAAATGTTAGAAGGATGAATTTTTTATTAATCCACAAGTTTTCTTTGGATTTAGAAGGCCATAGGGCTTGTAACTTGCTTGTTCATTCAGTAATTTATAACCTATTTGCATAGTTTTTACATTTTATTTTGTCTGCATACAAGAGAGAGAGCGATTGAATCAGTACCATGTAGACAGAGACAGCAGATTTCTCTGAAATGGCACTTGTTTGCCTTACATAACATCACATCCCAAAGGACTATAATCTTGATATTCATCACAGTGAGAATCTGAGTCACATACCATTATAAAATGTTGGCATGCATATATACATATAATATGTATAACCTGCACAACAAAAATCAAGTATGTAAGTTTTCTTAAATCTGAAAGCAGAAGTGATCTAAGCATATAGCTGGAATCATAATTTAGATCATTAGTGATATCCTTGTTGTTTGTGCATGTGTGGCACTTCTCTTCCTTCCATTACTTACACTTATGTATGCCAGATGTGTATTATGTCTGCCTGATTTAAAGGAAGAAAGGAATTAATGTTAATGATTTTCTTGAGCTGTATGGCTTGGTTCCAGACAAAACAAGGTGAAGACTACACTTGTACATCCATACATGTCGGTAGACATGTAGATAAGTGACTAGCATTGATTGGGAAGGTTGGGTATGCCAGTTCAAGTCATGGTGTTGGCATCATTATGAATTAAATGCACCCCAATGCCTGGTACAATGTGAAAAACCACTTTTGTATATGTCATTGCTTTACCACAAAAGAACTCAACTGTAACATGTGTATAGTGGTTAAGTGAGTGTTGTGTATGTTATGTTAGTCCACTGAAAGATAAATGATTGGCACCACAGTCTGGTATGAGTTTTGGCCTTCTTGTGGAAGTATAGCTCCAGTCTTAGTCTGCAACACTAGCTGAAGGTGAATGGTTAGCATGACACCCCGGCTGCTTTACCCTGGAGACCAAGCCTCCCGAACCCACTAAATATGAGGCTTAAGGGGCTTCAGAGCCAGTCTGGATGTGGTGATAAAGAGAAAATCTTTGCCCCAATTGGCAGTCAAACCCTGATTCTCTAGGTGTCCTGCTCATAGCCTAGTCAGTATACTAATTGAGCTGTCTGACTCACTCAGTAATTTGGTAAGAGCACTGAATTGGTTGGGTAGGGTTAAAGTTAGCCTTGTACCACAAAAGCATATAAAGTGTATGATATTAAAGCAATATGTGTTTGGAGCCTTGGGACTATGTAGAGGTCAGGGTATGGCCAAGTGTTTTTTCATTACTTTTGTAGTGTTTATGTCTTTATAATATGAAATATAGTGTTTATATTTTTATAATATTAAGTACCTGATGATGACCTTGGAAGGCCAAAACATGTTGTACACTTGACATTAAATAACTGTCAAAACTGAGTCGTGATTGATGGTTCTTTTATTATCTTCCTTATATATCATGTCACAATGGGCATTTTTTTTTGCATTATTTAATAGTACTATCCTTATCACAGAATTAAAAAGTGACAGCCAGCCCCGTAGTCCTGGGAGATTTAAAGTCCTTATTCTTTAAGAAGGGTTAATTTCTTATGTTCCACTTTTCAGATTTGCTTGTTATGTTCATCTTACACACAAAAATGGGCTAAGTTGTCACTGTGTTTAATTAAGCACCACATCATAAGGATATATTGAGAAGTGGATATATACCTTAGTGCATTCTTAGCCTTGGCACTAGATCAGGGTGAGTGGTCAGCTTCATGCTGTAGCTGCTTTACTCCTGGATAATGAGCCCCTGGCACCCATTAGATAGGAGGCTGGGTGGGCCCTGGCCTATCTGAATGTGGTAGCAAAGAAAGGTCTTTGTCTCGAGCCAGAATGAAACTCAAAGTTGTTTAGCTCGTGACCCTGTTATTTCCCTGAGCTGTCTTCAGGTTTATAAACCAGATTCCTTGAACAAGCCAAGCTCTAAGGTATGGATGTAAAAACTTTGTACACTCTGCAGTGCAACAGGTAATGATTATATAAAGTGTCATGTTGCTTTCAGCTCGCTATCTGATCATTCCGCTCCATTCACTGATGCCGACTGTGATTCAGAGATCTGTGTTTGACAGGCCTCCAAAAGGTAAACTCCTAGTCATTTACTGTCCTCAAACGCCTTATGCCATCAATTTTTTGATTCACTGCAATAGTGTAATAACATGATGAGTGTTATATCTCTACTATTGGCATTATCTTACCCCTCTTATAGTGAGTAGTTCACTGTACCGATTTCTCTTTTTCTTTTCTTAATTTCCCATGCAGATTAACTTGTAATTAGTAGAAATGAGGTTGGGAATGAAGAGGATTGGAAGGGGTTAAAGAACAAACAGCTAGTGTTGAATCTATGGTACATTTACATTTAACAACTTTACAGTGTGTTTATGAAGCAGGCTCCTTGTGCAGAATCAGTGAATCTTGAAGTGTGGGATAGGTATTCTGGAAATACCATTTTAGAATATGTGAAACTGACGCTTAATACGTCTACACTGAGAGGTGAAGCAGTTCTCATGCAGCATTGGTAGCTACATACCAGACATATGTGGATGAGTTCCAGTTTTGTATGTAATGGTGAGAGACGTTTTCAAAGGAGATTTTTAAATAAATGATGTAGAAACATTCCAGCAGTAATATGGTGGCATAACAGAGTAAGGGGTTACATTTGCAACATCCATGAATTACTGTAAATGTAGAAGAAATAACAACAGAGCTACAAATTTCAGGTATTATGTATTTTTATTAATATAAATTATTTACTCTTTTAGGTGTGCGTAAGATCATCATTGCTACCAACATAGCTGAAACATCCATCACGATTGATGATGTTGTGTATGTGATAGACTGTGGTAAAATTAAGCTAAAGAATTTTGACATTGACAATAACATTACAACACTTAGACCAGAATGGGTCAGCTTGTCCAATGCAAGACAGAGACGTGGTCGAGCAGGCAGGTTAGAAGCTGAAGAATTAATTGAGTCTGTATTCTGTTGTTTATAGTCTTAAGAAAATGATGTTTGTATATACTTAAATGTTGTGTTTAGTAAAACCGTAAAAATACAGTGGAATTTGGATGAAAGAACTCATAACTGACATTTGTCTTTGGTTCATTTTGTTCAGTGTGGTTAGTGCAAGATATGTGATACTCAGACCGTTTGTATCCCTGTGAATTCTAAATGATGAATCTGACTGTGCAAAGCACAGTGACTGACAAACTGAAACAGACTGCTGCTGCTTCTTCTTCCCATCAAGCTTTGGGCCAATGACTCATGCCAAGGCTAAATTGTTTTTCCCTTCCCATGTTTTGTGGGCAGCCAAGGTCACATTTCCCATCCAGTTTGTACAATATAGGCAACTGAACAGTGACATCCTGATTGCAGGTTCTTTACATCTTGTACATTCTCTGATGCTATTAACTACTCTACGAGTAAACTTACTCTTAATGTCATTACCCCACTTTTTTGTCAGTCATCCCTACAACATAAGAATCTCATAAAATTGATTTATGTACCTTCCATGCTCTTCTGATCCTGTATTCATTGTAGTCATGATTTTTATCAATACTTAAGACTTGTGTTTGGCTCCCCCCATCCCCTCACAAATTCATATTCATGGTATTATGTCATCATTGATATTTTAGAGCCAAAGTATTTAAGTGTGAACAGCTGTTTAATACATTTTACTTATGCAGTGTTAAAAAATAAGTGGACTACAATTAACTGACTGCTACAGGTGGGGGTTTTTCCCTTGTAGAGAATGCACATGAACATCAGTGTAAAGTCCCTTACAAAAGAGACTGGTCATTTTCTTGATCTCCTCCTCCACCTGTTTCTTAGATATGTTTGCCTCCATGAGATCACTTTAATTCCCCCACTGTCTGCTTATCACTTACTGTTGTAGACAGAGAAAACAGCAGTTTTGATTTTTGAACAGAGTACAGCCTGGAGAGTGCTACCATCTTTATACAAAGGCAAGAGAAATGGCGCTTGCAGATTACCCTCTGCCAGAAATGCTGCGGACTCGTCTGGATGAGGTTATCTTACAGATCAAAATACTGCAGCTAGGAAGAGCAAAACCATTCTTAGAGCGAGTCATGGATCCTCCAGATCCTCGTGCTGTTGAACTGTCAATTAAGGTATATTGCATTATGAAGCACTTGGGAGAACTGATATCCAAGCAGCTAACATATTTCTCTCTGTGTTTTTAACTTTCTCAGTCCTGAGGTGCAGGCTGTCTCAACAGTAGTTCTTGGTTCATATCTTGGCTAGGACACCTGCTGTGCTGAGGTTTACTGCATGAATGAACTTGCTCAGTACTTCTGCTTGTAATGTTCAACTTTACTATTGGTAACTTTGGCAACAGTAAAGCTATTGGTTATAGTATGATACTTGTACTGTAGCTGTTAACTAACAGATTTGTATAAATAATAAGAAAACCAATGACAGTACAGAATAACAAACAAACATGGAAACTTTCATCTCTTGTTTTTACCTTTGAAGTTTCCCTTTTTTCATGTTTTGTTTATGGAAACATTGAACAGTCACCATGCCTGCAGGTCATCTTATGTTGCGCATTTCCTTTGACAGTTGCTGGAGAATCTAAATGCTTTGGATGCCGATGAGAATCTCTCACCTCTAGGTTTTCATTTGGCCAGATTACCGCTTGACCCACAGACTGGGAAGATGATTCTGATGGGTGCCCTCTTCAGTTGTGTTGACCCCATTTTCTCTGTGGCTGCTAGCCTCAGTTTCAAAGATGCTTTTATTGTCCCATTGGTAAGCCTTGAATAACAAAATTCTGTTGCAAAGTGTGCCCGTTAAAGAAGCATAATTTTGACTGCAGAGGTTATGTAATCTTGTAGTCTTTCTGATGGACTGAGGGTGTTTCAGAATAGAGTGCTGAAGCAAATGTTTGGACCTGAGAAGGAGGAAGTGACAGGAGACTGGTGAGAGTTGTTTGATGAGGTGCTTTATAATTTATGTACTCATCCATATGTCTTGTGCATTGGTTCTTCATTAAGCACAGGGACAGGATTTACAACATCATAATATACTTCCAGATTGTAAAGAAATATTTCATTTTTGTGAACAGTAACATATAAGTAAGAGATTTAAGAAACTGGAATTGGTATGAACAGAATAAAAAAATGGTTGCACAGGTGAAAGAAAGCCATGTGTGTTATTTAGGCAAGTACTTCCTTTGGGGTCCTGTCTGGAAAATATGTTCCCATTCTTAGAGTTAACAAACAGTCACAGTAATGTAATCATGACTTTAATGAACCCTTTGACTGATGTGTGTTTCTTAACTAAGCAGCTTGTCAAGACAATGAAATTTACAAATACTTCCAAATGTTTCTCAAAATATTGCTGAGTATGGAAAATTTGTCACATATGGATATAATCAAAGAGATTTTAAAACTTCATAAATTACAAAGCAGAATAGCTGGGCACAGCACTGTGCTATGGTCTGGGCTAGACTGGGATATCCAGCACATAGTGATTGTAAGGTTAATTGTGTAAAATTATATATTTTGCTGTAGGGTCGTGAAGCAGAAGTGGTTAAGAAGAAGCTGGAACTATCCAGAGGACTGAAAAGTGATCATTTACTCCTTGCTGAGGCACTTAAACAGTGGGAAATAGCCGAAAAAACAGGAAGAGGCCGTGATTTCTGTTGGCAGTACTTCCTTTCATCCAATACACTTTCAATGCTCAGGTACTGCTAATGTTAAAATTTTGCACGTTGATTTGGAACAGAAGCCATAGGTTCAGTCTATGTGTTCGTATTTGTCTTGTTGGAGGTAATTCCCCCAACACCGACAGACTCTTGCACATGTACACTGATCGCACATACTTGTGTTCAGTGGAAAATATTAAATACTTTTGCATAAATATAGTAGCTGATTGCTGTCTTCGTGGAGTTGTGACTCCGTGTGTTTTGGTAGACAGGTACCAGTGTTCTGTAGGAACATAGGTATCTATGTACTAAACTATGAAGTCTTAATCCCAGAGAAGTGTAGTTGTAATAGTGACTGCCACAAGAACTTAAAATTTGATATAATAGGTGGTTTTATTTTTGTGATTTGTGTACAGAAGTACAAGGGTGGACAGTGTATACTGAACACTAAATTAGTGATAACTGTGACTGTACACTGTGTCAATTAGTTAACCAAAATTCTGAAGGATCATAGTGCCTTCATCTTCACAGTCAAGTAGCACCTGTTTTGGACTTCTTTACCGTGCAGGTATAGGCACTAATCCTTACCAACAATGGTAACTATTTACCAATGGAAACGGTGCCATGTCCCAGATGGCTTGAATCTTAACAATGCTGCTTTGATACTCACATTTGTTTAGCATTAAAGTTTTTGGTTCTGCTGTTTTCACTCTTACAGAGACATGAAGGTTCAGTTTGCTGAATACCTTTATGAGATGAATTTCCTTAGCAGCAAGGATCCAAAAGCTGAAGCTGCTAACATAAACGCAAAAAATTTGAGCCTTGTAAAGGCCATTATCTGTGCAGGCCTGTATCCTAATGTTGCCATTGTAAGGTGAGTTGCAGGTCAAATATACACCTTGAATTTTTATCTTAACTCTTGACTTGAAGACTGTTTACTGTTCCTGATCTAATGGTAGAAACTAAAATTTTTGTCGGCTTGATGCCATGTCTGAATTTCAGCTCTGCTTCCTCACCAACAATTCTCCATAATTTCAGTACCTTTACCTTCTATTTCATAACTCCTGTTGTTCTCACCATTGACCACCATAAGATTGGCAGCTTCTGGGATATAACACCATGGAGCCTGGACATGGCACTGCATCTCAGAAGACAGTAATCTTCGTACTCATCAGCATCATTACCACCATCACTATCACCTGAAATATCACCTTAACCATATTAGTTATCACCCAGCACCTCTTCTCCTCCCAGAGCTATTCAGTTCTTCAGTGAGATCTGCATTTGCCCATTCTAAAATGCCAGTCCCATCTCAACCAACTGACTGAAGTTAGTTATGAAGATGTTTGTAAGTCATAAAATTCCTTGGCCAACCAGCCACTGTCAGTGTGGAGTTAAGTCCAACATTTTGGAAGCCTGTATCTCTGTCATCAGAGAATTGTGTCCTAAGTAAACAGTACTCTCTCTCTCACTCTTATACGTGCATGCACACATACACTGACCTATGAAGGAAATTCAGTGGAGTCATGCATAAACTGTCACAGCATCATCCAGTTTATTTTTTCTTGGCCTAGCAAGTTAGATCACAGTAATAATCATATGTTGGCATATCTGCAGGGTGCTGTTACTGGTTTACTTCTGACTCTGCCCACCACCCTTCATAGGTCACAGCAGTTCTTATACAGTACATCATTCACTGTAGGGGGACACAGACTGTGTGAGGCACCACGAAAGCTTCATATTTTGTGAGATGTATGTCCCATTGCAGGTCTGTTACGAAAAGAAAGTTTGGCACAGTCGTAAAATTGAGAACACCCGAGGATGGGAATGTGTGCATTCACCCTCGTTCCATTAATGAAAAGGAATCTGAATTTGAAAGTCCATTCCTGCTATACCACTTGAAATTAAAGAGCACATCTATCTATCTACATGATACAACTATGGTCTACCCTCTTCCGCTTCTTTTCTTTGGACGAGGGGTGGATGTTTGTATTGAAGATGGTCTTGAAACAATCGCCGTTGACAAGTCGATACGCTTTAAGTGTCAGGAGAGCACTGCAAATCTAGTCAAGGTCAGTAGAATTTACAAATCAAATCATGACAAGAAGACAGCTTGTCAGAGAATTATTTTATATGAAATCTCTTTCAGGAATTGAGAGCAAGGTTAGACCAGCTTTTAGAACATAAGATCAATCATCCTGGGAGTTTGAACTGGAACTGTTACAGCACTGAAGGTGCAGTTCTCAGGTAAGTCCTACATCTTTGTACGAGTATGTTAGTGTGGTGTATCTGATTCACATGATTGGGTGCGGCTGCTTTGGTTGAACGGGATCCTGTTTCAGCTACGGCAAATATCTTTCTATTTTTTGCTCTGCCCACACCAGGAGCATATCATGTCTGCCTTTGTTAATGTGTTGTTTACATGTTCCATATTCAGATTACTCAGTGGATTTAAAATAAAATGTTTTTCTTGTAAATATCACTTATGTGCATATCAGTTGTAATATAATCAGTGTGTTACAGAAGCCCAAATGAGACTTCATATTTTTTCTCAAAAAATGGCACACTGTATATGCAATTGACACATGGCATAAAATATAAATTTCATTAAGATCTACACTGTTTATGTGAAACTTCTTCATTATGGCCTATATTTAAAGAAATTAAGGAACAGTTACTTATGGCTGTGTGTAGTGTGAAGTCTGTAGAGTATTTAGCTCTGTAACAATAGAATTGTGTCTGCAATAACTGAACATCAAGGCCAGTGGGTATGCAAATTGTAGAGGACCAAGAGCCAAAGTTGTGTGCCAAGATAAAATGTGTCAACCAGTGTGGGGAGCATTTTGGTTGATTATTTTATGACACTGTATGTGTGTAAGGTGTAATTTACAGTGAGATGAGAGGATGTAAGAGACATCTGAATTTTTGATCGGGTAGAAATGTGCATAAATGTGAAGGTGGAGTGGCACTAGAAGCCACTATGAACCTTGGCCTACCTGTGGATGTGTAGCGTCAGTGATGCTTAATCTTTGGCATTAGATGGATATGAGTGATTAATGTCACATCCTGGGTGCTTTACCTCCAGTGAAAAAGCCTTCATACCAGTGGATAGGAGGCTGAATGGGCCCCAGAGCTGGTCTGGACATGGTGGTGATGAAAAAATTTCCATTCATGCTGGGAACTTAATTCTAACTCTCTGATCATTCAGCCCATAGCTTTGACATTATAGCCTGCTGTTTGAGCTACCTGGCTCTAGAGATGTTTGAAGCCATATTTTAAGATGCTGTGTTATAAAATTTTTGCCTGTGGGGACAGTCTAGAGCAGTTCTAGGGTAGCTGCTTCCAGGTTAAGGATCAAACTTGTACAGCAAATCCTTGCTGTATGTGGGGATTACATTCCTGAAAAATCCCATCGATGGTGAAACCATGATGCAAATTAAGACCTTATGGGAAAAATGGGGTTAGGAAGTCAAATATACACACAACATAATAATATGTAAATTAATGATTACTAAACATGATAACATTTGCATTTGTGTTTATTGGAATGATGTCAGTGTTTCTGGCTGAAATTTGAACAATGTAGAGTGTATGGTGGAGGAGAAGATAAGTCCTAGTAAAGAAAAAGGTGACCCTTGATTGCTTTGCCTTCTCCATGTCCTTGCACACATCCTGATGTGGTGCCATGACCGTCTTCATCTTTTGCTTAAATCCCAGGCACCTATTCATGAAGACCTTCCGTTAGAGCACTGATAGTCAGCTGAGGCCTCTCCATACTGGTGTCAAAATCTTCCTCATCTGCTGTTTCTCTGAGTGCTGTGGCTGTTGAAGGTTCTTCTCCCTTTACTCGGCTGCATGAGAGTTGAGAACTTCTGGATATAAGCCTCCTTTAACTCTGGGAATACTTCTTCTGGAACTTCACAGACTAATGTAAGGATGTTCCTTATTTTGTCGTGATGGGTGGGAATCCCCAGAAGTCATTAACTACTTTAGGCCAAAGGTTCTTCCATCAGTCATTCAGAGCCATGGACTGGAGCTCATCCATGGGCCCCTTTATTTTTACCATGCTGTACAATTTGCAGCATTCATTGGCCCAAAATCTCTCCTCAGTTTCATCCAGGATACTGCAGAAAGTGGAGCTAGTGTAATAGCTGTTGAATGTTGTGATGGTTCCATGGTTGACTTCTCAGGAATGACATGGTGGTGTTGGACAGATGCTCAGCTTGGATATTTGAATGGGCAAGACCATGATCCTGTGGATGCCTTAGGGTGTTATCAAGGAAAAGGAGGCTCATGAATGCTAGATTCTTGGATAGGTACAGTATCCAAATCAGCCTTTACTGGCATGGCCTTCTCCAACAGCACACTAGTGGTGACTGAGAGCCTTTTCTGTTCATCTTCCAGCCATACACATAAGGCTTTTTGCACCTTTTTAAGGAAGGTGTCAGGACTACTTACACCAGAAATTTTCACACTTGATGAAGCACTGGCCTTTTCTTTTTCCCTCATGTTGTCTTCATTTTCATTGGTGAAATGAATCATCAGTTCATCTAAACCATAGTGGCATCCAACAGCAGCAATGGTGATTTCACTGTCCAACTGATCCAACACTTCCATTTTCTCTAACTTTCCTCGTCTTTCTGTACTTAGGCCCTTCATAAACACATAAATCACCATTTCCATACATAATTAAAACACAGGGGCAACATTTAGTTCTAAAAATGTGAAAAACATGAAGTACATTTTATATTACACAGTATCGTGTAACGTGGGTGGGCACATGTATTAGTTGCAGTTGAGTGAAGTCCAGAGTCTTTATTTATTTATTTATTATTTATTTATTTATTTTTGGCCTGTTTCGTGACTGGTGAGAATTGATATATGGTATCACGTGATAAAGAGATTAGTGAATAATGGATTGTAAATGTTGTGGAAGGAAGCGGTCTGATTTGAGGTAATATCCTGGTCTTGTATGGAGTGAATGAGAAAATGCATGAAAAATTCAGTTAGGTTTACCTGTCGTCAGGTTGAAGTTTGAGCCTGGGACTTTTGAAATATGAAGCAGTAGTATTACCCACTTGATTGTGATGCTTGCTTACTTCATAGTTAAGTCTGTAACATGGTTTACAATTAGCACCATTTGTGCATGCTTTATGGAGTTACTCATGAAACTTATTTTTGTTCCAGAGCCATTATTGAGCTCATCACATCAGAAGACAAACAGATTATGATGGTGACACAAGAGAGAGATGATAGTTCCTCTGATTGAGAAGTTTTCACACACTTCTGGCTTAACAGAGTTACTTCTGTGGCACTGCTAAATGCTGTTATATAAGAACCAAGTTCTTTGAATGGAGGCAGCATGACAGTCAAATTGTTATATTGAAGTGTAGATTTTTCCATGTACTTGGTAATCTTTTCTTACTGTATCTTGTTTTTTAAGGATTCCGGTTATTTCAGCAGCCAGTGAAATTGTATAAAGCTGTATAAATGACATAAAACTGTTGGATACAAAGAATGGTGATACAGAAATAACATCATGCTGTGTTCATGTAAGAATATTGTGTTCACGTCAAATGATTCTGATATTGTACTGAAATTGTGTAGCTGTCATACATTTCAAGTTTAAAGCATGACATTAAATCACCAGTTTTCAAGGGACTGTTGCATTCACTTTATATGCTGTTGATATCCAACAGAAATTTTGTAGCTTTTGTACATTTTAACTTTAAATTATGGCATTACATCACCAGTTTTCAAGGTACAAGCCATCCTGTTTTAGTTGTAAATCTTATCATAAAAATTTTGCATAGAAAATTATTAATTTCAATTTAAATTATCATTGTTTCTTTAGTCTGTGGCCTATTTGACAGTCACTCATTATATCAGGTTTATTTATTTTAAACATTTATCAGAATGTTGTATGCTGTCATTTTCTTGGAGTCACATCCAAAGTTTAAACTTTAAGTCCTTTAACATGAACACTGTCTGTATCAACTATAACACTGTAAAAGTCATTCTTTCAGTTTCAGAGAACTTTTGAAGGCTTTATAAACATTTATGTGTCACGTTATACCTGGCCCAATAAACAAGGCAGTTAAGTATGTTATTTATGTCACACATATATATTTGCAAGAATCCGTAGGAAGGGAAATGTTCTGCATGACTGTAAGGTTTGTGTAGAAATTGGTATTAAGTTGATATACTCAGTTGTATTACAGATATTAGCTTTACCTTTCCATAATTAAAAAAATTATAGGTCATGTTCCAGTGTCTGTACTTACATTAATCATTCTCCACCTCCTTGTTTCTTGTATTCCTCATCTTTTTCTTTTTCATCCTTGTCATCCTTCTCTTCGAATAAATTTTTTTATTTCCTGCTAGCTTTTTCCTGTGTAGCTGTTACATGTAATTATCTCCACCACCATCATCATTATTGTCATTGTTATTATTGCCATTATACTGATATAATGACATTTTATATGACAACTATATGAGAAACTGGAATATTCATTTCATGCATGTTTGTGTAGTTTTGTGAGAAATTAAATCTTTTCTCTATTTTTCACTCTCTCCACTAATATAAAAATCAGGTACATTTTTCTATTTGATCATGAAGGTATCCAAAATATTTTGGAAGGGCTGTATACAATCAATTGTGATCATGTAACTTGACAGGCCAGTGTGTAACATGACAACATTTAAGTGTACAGCAGGCATGACTTTCAGAGTCACTGTTTTCTGTAACATGTCTGTAACAAAATCAAAGTTGATGGTAGTGTCATGTTTGTGTATGTGTCTGCTCCACTAACAATCACAGAATCAGTGTATAAATGTTCATGAATACGCGTGTTGTTGAAGCCTGTTCCACTTTTTGCTTATCAGTCCCTTACTGTCGATATTAGCAGCATGGTGACTGCACTTCTAATGCCTTGTAATGTAGGATTTGAAAGTTGTGATGATAAATCTTCAGACACTGTATAGACTGTGTTTTCTTAAAGCACTGAAACACAGCATTAGGAAGCTGTCTGTAATTCCTGTAGCGCAGTCGTTTTAAGGAAATAGAAAACTGCAGCAAAGTCCAATATTATGGTTGCCCCACTGTGGGACATGGTTACATAAATCATAATATTACAGTTCCAAGTGTCAGTCCATTAAGGTCTTGTGGTGAAGTAAAATCACAGCTTGGCAATTACAAATTCTCTAGATAGCTGTGTGATATTAATAAGTAAAGGAAATTTTCAACTGAATATTTGAAATATTTGGAAGTAGATCATAGACATGCTTACGAATTTTATGTATGGGAGTGTTGTGTTTTTTTTTAAATTTTGAAGATTTGAAGCTTTTGACACAGAGCACTGAGGTTATGAGACTGATATTTTGATGTTGGTCAGTATTTATTCTTTGTAGAACTGGAGATTACAGGCTCCTTTGAAACAAAGACAGAAGAAAGCATTTATAGAAGAACAGACTCACTGGGTCTGCCCAGTATGTCATAAGCTGTAGTTACTGGATTGGAAAACAAGTCTGAGGTTTCATTTTTGGCAGATGCAACATCTTGCTCTGGCACTACTATCCACGCCGACTCTGGATCCATGCATCTTTCTTTCCATTCAATAATTGGGGCACGTTCTCCACAGCTAAACTGGTTGCAGCATGAAGCTGGCCCATGACCCAGATACACCTGTATGGTGCAAGTAAAAGGTAACATTTCCCCTGTCCACATCTTGAAGGCATATAGGGGGATTAGAGGTATAGCTCCACTGATTCTTAACCTTGACACTAGATGGAGGTGAGTGGTTAACTTCATACCCCAGCCACTTTACCGTCCAGGAAAGAACCCCCCAACACCCATTGAATAGGAGGCTCAATGGACCCCAGAGCCAGTGTGGACAATTTTGAGAAGAGAAAAATCTCTTGCCACTGCTGAATCAAAACCTGGATCCTCTGGTGTGTGGCCTATTCACTATACTGACTACGCTCTCCCAGCTCCTTTCATGGTACAAGTATAAATTGCTTTTTACTTTACAAACAAGTTCTGTCGCTGTCTGCCACAGGTAGTGGATACATGCAAGTGTAGTTGTCAGTGGTTAGTACTGTATTCCTGCTGCTTGTTCAGCTTGGAGTCCGTGTGGAATCTGAAGAATGGCTCAGGATTCTTGCGGTTTTCACGTTAGTGCCAGGAACCAGAATCTGTACTGGATACCAATATTGAGAATTGGTGGAATAATAAGTTCTCAGAGAAGTGGTAAGTGTACATAAATTGTGTATGAAGTGTTAGTTGTGAGTGAGCAGTTATGAACATGGAGACGGTGCAAAATTTGAAGGTTACGGCAGACAAATTCACAGTAGAACAGTCATAACCTACAATTAAAAAATAGGATCATTCTGCAATTAACGTAATAATAAAGTAAAATAATACAGCTATCAGCCATATAACTACTAACTAACTCGATGGAGCAGAATCCATCCTGAGAACCTAACAAGTCCTCAGCTAGTCAAGAAATTCCCCACATTTTATGGAACCTGAAGGTTCATTACCACATACAGAAGAGCCCGCCACCTGGCGCTATCCAGTCCATGCCACCCCATCCAACTTCTTGAAGATTCATTTTAGTATTATCCTTTCATCTATGCCTCGGTCTTCCAGGTGGTCTCTTTTCCTCAAGTCTCCTCACCAAAACCATGTATGCACCTCTCCTGTCTCCCTTACGTGTCACATGTCCTGCCCATCTCATTCTCCTCTATTTGACCACCTGAATAATGTTTGGTGAGGAGTACACTATTAGTATTACTGCTAATAATAATAATAATAATAATAGTAATATAACCTGTTTAGAGTTGGAAAAAATAGAAGGGTTGGATTCATGTAGGGATCGATGTTGTTACCTTGTGGGTATAACTACCATTAGCCAAAAGGTGTTTTATTTTAATTTATATTTTTTGAGTTACGAAGTTTTAGGAATTTTTACCTAAATATGACAATAATACAATATTTTTGTGGTTGTAACAAATTACATTGAAGAAAAACCTGGATACATGAAGTTTCTAGCCAAATGATGAAACCAATTTTTAATCTGATGAAGCATTTTGTGGTTGTTGAGCGATACTAAAGCAGTGATTCAGCAACGTGTAAGAGCAAGGCTGTTTTAGAGCAAAATAAAAGCGAAAGGAACTATTATTTATTTCTCTGTTGCCTACCTGTTGGCAATTTCTCTATTGCTTCATGCAGAGAAATCTAGGAAGGCGGCCTGAGTGCGTTAACCCCCTTTTATCTCATTCAGTATGTGCGTCAGATATCGGTCAGGTCTTAAAATGCCTTGTTTAATCTCTGTTTTAACACACCTTGCATCTTTACGCGTGCTCATACATTTCGGTTCATAGTTCAATTAAGAAGAATTCGTCCTTACGTTTTGACACGTTCGCAACGAAAGTTGCAAAATCCGCGGATGAGCTTCGCCATGTCTCTGTCTATCCATCTATCCGTTCGCACATAACAATGAGACAACGAATTTCCATTACGTTTGGTTTGGGAAATTTCACTAAAATTTGTTGACACGGTCCAATTTTGATGCAAATCGGACAGTAGTGACAGCTGTTTTACATGAAAGCTGCATGCGTGTCTGCGCCTTGATCGAGTTTAACTCATAATATTTAGAAAAGCGAAAAATGTTTCAAACAAACGTTGCACAGAGAAATGAAAACATTTTGCATCCAGTAAAAGCTTTCCACAAGTTTTAGTGTGTTCGGGATTTTAAACACAATGTTTTTTAAGGTGTCATGTAACTTGATAACTGTTTAACTGACAAGATTTTATATTGGAGATCTTACGCAATGAGCGAACGTTCCAGACTTCTTTAAGTTATGCGTACATTTCCTACATTGTTTACTTTCGTCGATCAAATCGAAGGTCGCTGAATATAATTTCATCATGGATTCTTATATACGTAGTGTAGTCTTCCCATTCAATCTTACTGCCGTTGTTAAGGAAACGGTTACACTTTTATTGCTGTTTCCTGTAAGAAGTTGTTACTTGTGCGTATCATCTAGTATGTTAAGAGACTGGAATCTAGAAGGCTACGGTGATTTAGGATGAGGGAGAGATGGAATAGACCAGAAATGTTGGGGGAAACGTCTCATTAGATGTACGCTTACAACACTGAAAATGAGATTGGAGAAAAGTTAAGATAGACTTTCGAAGGCATAGATGAGTGGGTAATGTTAAAATTGGCCTTCAATAGATCATGTGTGAGGGTGTGGACTGGATTAATATGCTTAAACGGGGGCCAGTTGCGGGCTGTTGTGAGGACGGTAATGAATCCCCGGGTTCCGGCGGCGAATTGTTCTCCATGGAGTGAGTGAGTTGTTACGGCATGGGTTGTGAGGACGTGAATGTCACTGGCTGAGGATCGTGTGAACTGGCGGGCGTTACTGTTAGCAGTCCTTAATCTCCGGACTCTGTTACGTCGTAACAGTTTTCTTGAAGCAGACAGGTAGTGGTCCATGATGGCTAATATACGAGAGAGAGAGAGAAGTAGTGTTCTATTTAAGAACGCTGACAGTGAGTAACATGTGGCGTGGGTGGTAGATGAGTGAGATGTGAGTACGAGCATTGCTGGAATGATACTGACACGAGAAAACCCGAAGTATTCCGGTAAAACCTGTCCCAGTCTTACTTTCTCCATCACAAATCGCATACGGATTGGCGTGATCCCGGGACTCTGTGGTGAGAGGCCGGTGACTGACTGCCTGAGACATGACGCGGCCCTGTAAAGTACGCGAACATGCACGTAGTGGAGTGTAAGTAGGTACTGAAAGGAGGAGGTGCGGAGCGGAATCAAAGTGGAGAACGGGGTTGTAGGGGTGTGCGTAATATACTCGCTAATTAATCACTGGCGAGTCCTGGCCGGAGGTCAGTGTAGCGGAGGGGTGCAGAATGCCTTGTTTTACCCGTCCCTCCACCTCCCTCCCTTCAATAAATGAAGATTTAATCACTCAGCATTGTCCAATGTAATAATAATAATAACGAAAATGTAGATGTGATCGCACACACCCGTTAGCTGCAAAAGAGAGAAATCGGATGTAAAATTCTTATCTGATATATTTTGGTCATTTGGAATGAAATTCCGCTCTTCTGTTGACTGATGTAAATTTTTCAACAACCACCACTCTGAGTACCAACATTTAATTTTTTTTCTTATGGATGACAGCCCTATATGGGCCTGGGCCTCCTCGTTTCGTCGAGGTTTCCATGGTCACACACTTATTAGACACACCACAGTCGGTAGGACTCCTCTGGACGAGGGACCAGCTCGTCGCAGAGACCTCTACCTGACAAACACAACACTCACAAGAGACAGACATCCATGCCCCCGGTGGGATTTTTTTTTCTGTCCGGGGTTTTTTCCCTTTGATCCATTTTTGTACTGTTTAAATCCTTTCGTCCTTCATGTCACTTTACGTTCCATTATACCGTCTTTACAACAAACACAACACAAACATCCCATGCCCCCGGTGGAATTCGAACCCACGATCCCAGTAAGCGAGCGCCGAAGACCCACGCCTTAGACCGCACGGCCACTGGGATCGGCACCAACATTTAATACTGAACAATATTCCCATTTCCTTTTATGTTTTTACAGGAGACAAATGTTGTGAATGCATGGAGATTGACGCCAAATATAATGAAAACTTTTATCGCTTCATGTTTTAATAGAAAATCAATCATGCATCAACGAAACACGATGAATGATGAAGATAAAATAAGCAGAAAGACATACACATATTCCTAACAAAACGAAAACAGTTATCTGAGGTTTCCACCGCGTGATTTTTGCGGAAGCATGTGTTTTGGGTTGTTGCGCCTTGTGGTCGGGTAATTGGTTCCCGAAGTTTCGAAAAAAACGTACCGCCTTCATCCTCAGGGTCATGAGTCGTACAGAAATCTGAATTGAAGATACATTCCGTTAGAGCCAGAAATGGGACGAATATTCTAGGACAAACAGCAGCGTTCAGATTCAAAGCAACGAGATACTACACGCGCATTCTGTTAAATAATAATTACATCATACTTTCCGGAGCTGAAAATAGAAGTCCTTACTAAATATATGACGTAACACAGTTCATAGTATTGTACAGCGTGGCGTCACTACAGGAAATAGCATCATCATTATTTTAGGATGAATCAGGATTTAAGCCTTGCTGTTAACTAACTATTACATTCGAACCCACAGTTTAAACACGATTAATAGTAAAGCGTCGTATTGGTCACTTCCACAGCCAGTTTTATCCTCATTTCATGTGGAACAGGAGACATCCGTTCTTCGTCCGGGATGTGGCTCCTTTCCTTGTCACTGTCACAGTATCACCCTGCAGTAAATAGAACTTATAAAACGGTAACGCTTAGATTAAGAAGTTTAAGGTACTTACGTAACCCAATTTAAGAACTCTTGGGCTTACGAATTCGCTTCGCGTCCGAACACTACGACATTACTTGCACATTGCTTTCATAGCCGTGGCTACCGTACATATTGGCAGGCTTACGGTGTTAATTGCATAATGCCCGTGGATGTTTTTTGTTATAGCATACATCATCCTAAGCGTCCTTAAACCTACCTATACCAGAACAGTAAGCGGGCTGAGCTGGGAACCTTCGGAACCGTTAAATTTTCCCTTTTAGTTTTAATAAATATAGTGTCGCACTACAGTACCACTTCTGTATTCTTACATAAAATCGTGATCCGACAAATGTACACTCTTTATTAACTGCTATTTAATACAGTGTATATTAAAAATGGTCCAACATGTTTCGAACTATGTTACAGTTCATCTTCAGGGACTCAATAATACAAATAACATAAAGTTTCTCTATTCTTCTTTTTCTTCTTCTTCCTCCTGTTTTCTTTATTTTGTCTCCAAATATTGCAATAAAGGAGCACATTCCCTTTCATCTTTCGTTGTTCCCATACTTCATAAAACCCTCTGCGTTCACGCAAATTAGCTTCCTGTTTGTCGTCTAGTAACTGAAAAGTTACATTTTTATACACATTAATTATCTGAAACAAGTGACCACTTGGGAGACCTAATCGTAGGTGGGACACTAAGATGGATATTAGGGAAACTGTTTATTGGATTCACGTGTCTGAGGAGAAGGTCAAGTGGCTGGCTCATGTGAACATGGTAATGAACCCTAGTGTTCCGCACAAGGTGAAGAACTTCTAAACTAGTTGAGTGACTGTATGCTGTGTTCAGTTACTCAAGGAAAACAGACGCATTTGCCCAAAGCTGAGGTGAACTTGAACGTTATTTTGACGGATGGTGTTCAACACACTGACAGCGTGTTTGCAGGTTGCAGTGTGCTACACAGCACTCTTGCACTAAAGTACTTCTTGACTAATCCTGTACACCTACACCGCTTCTTGTGTAAAGCAATAAGGGAAATGCATCAGCAAAACGAACGAGTTCAGAATATTAGACTCTGGCACGCAAGTTGCACATTAGTGCACGGGTCCACATTTCCATTACCTTGGAAAGATGATAGTCGCTCAGCTGGTGAAGACATTATTCGAAGGTACAGCACCATGTTCGCAGAGGCCCCCGCTCCCCCCGGTGGACCTTTCGCTGAGCCAGATGGGGCCAGTGCCTAGCCCACAATATTTTCAATAATTTTGATAATATCCCACATATGCCTTGGATTTCCTGTTTTTTTTTTTCCTTTCAACTTTACATCTGTAAGATAATATGCATTTTTCATATTTCCCGTACTACATGCTATATTCTCTGCCCATCGCATGCACATTGATTTGTTCTGCTTGATAACATTTCCTTTGCAGTTTTTCTCCAACCTCCTGTTACTTCCAAATACCCTCCTGTATACCCCGTTCTCAAATATCCGTATTCTGTGTTCCCATAGTTTTGTGTACTTGATCACACGACTGTGTAAATACTAATTTCCTCAACTGTACCGCGATATTCTTCTGCTGTGCGACGTAGGCTGCGTGGTTGCACGTGAATCGCGGGCCGGGGCGGGATGCCAATATCAAGGTCGATATTATGATAAAGGTCATTGCCCCGCAGTTCTTTTGTTTCTAACTGTCCGTAAAATTAGACTACATGAGACAGAAACGACATTATTCTGTTCTGCCGGATATGAATAAGAGAACTAGCTAGTGTAATAGGTTTTTGTGTTACTTCGAGTCCTCGACCGAACCTCACAATCAAGTGGGAAGCACCCTTTCGTAATCGGAAGTTTCCGGTATCATATCTGGGCCCAGAGACCGCTATTCTGAATAGGTCTTTCGTGACATCACTCGGTTCTTCCAGGCAAATTTCAGGCTGGTAATCAAATTATCCCACGAGCGCTTTATTTTTGTTAATTGTTTATTGAAGATTACAATTTACAGTATTTACAGTATACAAGGAAAAAATTACAAAAATTGTTCCGATAACCAATTTAACTAAAATGAGCACATAAACCAAAAGTTATAAATACGAAAAAATAAAAATAGTATTAGTGAAAAAGAGTAAAAAAAGACACTATGCCTGATGGTGAGCTGGTTTACAGGAGTAGGCCTATATGTTTCGGCACGAGCGCTTCTTTCCACACTATTTCTAACGCATTATTCACCAATCCTACAGCTCACAGCGTATAGGCATATCGTACGAGCTACTAAATACGTCCTTCAGAATAAATAAGTTTACATATAGCCAAACCCCCAACATAGAGTCATTGTTTCCGCACTGCAACTTGTGGCAGTATACCGAGGGTGCCGGTAAATCGCAATACGTACCGCGTAATAGGGACTTTCTGTTAGCACATTTTGGTGAGTGATAAAAGAGGATGGCGCTATACCGGGCTTTCGTTGTACATTCTGGTTCTTCCACAGAACAGAAGCCATGAAAACTGAAGATGAGCGGGGTTCCATTCTCAGTAAGAACGCTGGGACGTTCGTTGATGACCCACCTGACCTACTTCTACCCTGCCTCCCATCCGGAGGATACCGGAGTTCTTTCCCGATCAGAGACTAATTTAATCGTTCAAGCTGTAACTTCTCACCATTAAGACATGGTGCTTAAACACAGAGGAATGTATCTTTATTTCCTCCATTTAATGCCAGAAGATAGGGATATGAGAAGTGCTTGCATATCGTTTGTCTGAAAAGCATTAGAACAATAGCTACAAGGCTGGCCAGAACTTTGTAGATCAATTATGTCGTTACGTATCAAACGAATTAATTCCTCGCTTAAATATATTGGATATAGAGCGTGCGTATAGTGAATTTTGCTTCAGAAACGCACATACGTATGTACGTCTTCGTATATAGTAAGCATTAAAGTCTCCTCTTGTAACTGAAAACTGAAGTGGCTTGACAAATTTTCGTCAATGTCCCCAATATAAATTTTTATTAAAACAAGTTCATCATTTCTCGATTATTCTAATGCATAGAGATAAATGATGGCTGGATGAACGGAGAGGAAGATTAGGACAGGCGCTCCGGATATGTACTTAAAAACTACTATTATTATTAATTTCGTAGTAATTTAATTTCAGCTTTTTTCATTTTTGTTGGGCGTTATAGTGTTTTGATATAGAATCAGGAGTGTTTATTCTTCCAGCTGTTGTTCACACAATTTTACAGATTATGCCATGCATTTTAAGTTTTCGCGGAAGTACTAGATTTGAGGGCAGTGCTTGTTTAGTTCCCCATTGCACTATGTAGGAAGAGTTTTGTTCACGGCCATTACAAATTTAAGAGGTGATTAGGCTCGTATATTGACATGGAATTTAAAATCGTAAATGTGGGAACGAATTCTGTTGAAAAATGTGTGTATAGGAAGGCCCTTTAAGTTAGAATAATGAAAATTGGCAAATGGGCTCTCGGGCCCACCCAACCTCATCCTACTTAATGCATATCCAGTGATAAACGGCTGAGGCTTGATGCTGACCACTTCCATGTAGCGGCCAGGTTAAGAATGCGTGCAGGTGTACTTCTGTTTCCCGATATACGTTTATAGCATGTGCAGATGAAAACTAATTTTTACTCGTAATTAGTGTTACCTACGAATTCGTACGGTGGCGCAGTTGGTTGAGGCACTGCGCTACAAGCCGGAACGTCGCGGGTTCGATTCCCGATGGTGTCATTGGAATTTTTCATTGACATAATCTTTTCGGTCGCACTATGGCCCTGGGGTCGACTCAGCCTCTAACAGAAATGAGTACCAGGAATCTTTCCTGGGGGGTAAAGGCGGCCGGTGCGTAGGGCTGACAACCTTACCACCTTCATGTGCCGATTGTCTAGAAATCTGGGAGCCTCAACCTCCTGGAACCCTAAGGGCCTGTCAAGGCCTGTAATGGGATTGCTTTTTGCTTTTTTACGAATTTGTACGCTGGAACTGCATGAAAATCCTGTCGCTTTAAACTACGAGTACTCCAACGGAGAATGCTAGGGCTCAAAATGAAGTAGCTAACTCCATGGAATACATAAATACTTTTTGAGAAGCTAATAGTTCCTCAACTAGTGCAGAAACTCCCCGCATTTTATTGAACTCAAGTGTTCATTATTGTGTTCACTTGAGCCGTCTATTTGTTCCTATCTTGAGCCAAATGAATCTAGTCCACAGCCTTCTATGCTGTTTGTCTAAGATATGTTTTAACATCACATTACCTATACCCCTAGGACTTCCAAGCGGTCTCCTTCCTTCAGGTCTTCCAGCCAAAATCATGTAGCATATCTCTTCTTTTCTATCCGTGCTACATGCCCGACGCTTCTGATCATCTCGGACTTTATCAGCCTGATAATAACTGGCAAGAAGTAACAATCGTGAATCGCGCCACTTTATAAATTTCTGTAACCTGTTTTTCCTTTCTCCGTCTTAGGTGAACTCAAAATAAAATATGATAATAATATATAAAAATTTGAAAATCTGACGCAGGCGGATTGCTGACAAGTATCTTTACACAAATAGCTGACAGTTGTTCACCGTTGTGCATGTTCCTATCATTAGTATAAGGACAGTCGTTGTAATAATTAAAATTATTATGAGTACCGAGTAAGTTTTCTAACTCCTATGAAAGTTGTGTAATGCTTACACAATTCCTCTTCAATTAGCTTATGTATATTCTTCTTTTTTTTAAGTTTTCAGTAAAAAGTAACTATTAGTTCTATGTCCTGTATGGACATAAGGACTGTATTTTTGTTAAATAACATACTTTGGAGTGCCTTCGAGACCAGAGTGTGCAGGGCTACGCATTAATTACTAAGATATGTCCCAAATGGTAATTTAGCCCCACTCAATATTTACTCTCATTTGGATAATACATTTTTCAAATCCAGTCTTTTGCGATTTTTAATTCCCCATTTATCCTGATACCCATTTATTTCAAATTCATATCAGTATTGGCTGTTTATTTTTGCCTTACTTTTTTTCCAGCTGCTGCTTACTCGCTTCAATTCAGTAATGGCGAATTGAGTTTACATTGCTTGTGTGCCTGAAGTGTAACTGTAACTCGTACCGGTGTGAAAATACGCAGGAAACTCCATGATCAGACGCAGGAAGCTGAGTTTAGAGTTATAAATACCTCTGTTATCGAAGTCAGAAACGACAAGGAAGGAAGAATTGTTTCTTTTTTCATCCCGTGACCTTTTTCAACTAGGCTTGTATATGAAACGGGAGTCGTACTTACGAAGATGTTAAGGCACGCTGGTTAGTGCCATGCGCACCAGTTGATTCAGCATTTTAAAGCTCGGCATTTTGTCTACACACACTGTACTTAAGCCTGTGTGTTTCGTATGATTGCCACGGTAAACAGTGGCTATTTCCGCAGCCGGTTTCAGTCCCAAGCCAGTCGACTTGGGATTTGTGGTGGACATTGTAACAGTGCGACAGGTTTTTCTCCGAGTACTTCGGCTTCCCCTGTCAGTATAATTCCAGCGGTGTTTTATGCTCATTCATTCATGTCCGACGTTTTATGGCCTCAGCAATTCACAGAGTCTTTAAATAACACGCTTAAAATATTTACCCAAACAATATTAACCGATAGATCTTAGTTCAATGGAGATGTGGTGTGTCCGTGTGAGGTAGGTACTGAACGTTTAAATATTATTCACAGCAATTTCAGATTTCTGAGGTTAGCCATCACGCTGAAAAGAGTGTGGTCCGGAAATTTTAACTTTCGAATTCTGCAATACCTCTATGTTCCTGACTGAGAATCTTCGCTTTTCTCAGCCTGTCTGTATTGAATATCAGACGTCATGCCAAGGTTGTAATATATTTATGTATGCCAACTGCGCAGTGTATGAAGTGTGGAGATGGGAGCATAATTATTAGAACTAAAGAAATGGGAACCGATCTCAGTTGCCGCGCGATCTAAGGCATGGGTCTGAGGCCGCTCGCTTACTGGGATTGTGGGTTCGAAGCCCTCCGAGGGTATGGATGCCTGTCTCTTGTGAGTGTTGTGTGTTGTCAGGTAGAGGTCTCTGCACGAGCTGGTCACTCGTCCAGAGGAGCCCTACCGAGTGTGGTATGTCTCAAGTGTGATCGTGAAGCCTCGAACAATGAGGCGGCCATAGGCCCCCAAGGGGCTGTCGAGCCATTGGAAAAAAAAAAAAAAATGGGATGGGAGACTATGTGACATACGCATTTCACGGTAACATCATGTTATCCGTTCGGAAGTCTGAGGAGAACCGGGGAAAGACACTTAGTCAAGAATAGGCCGTGCCCCATCCGATAATCGAAAAGGATGCTTCCCAAATACAAGTCAACTGCTGCTTGGTAAGGCTTTTACTACTTGACACGTATGCCGAAATTCGTGGTTTGGGTTTACATAAATTTCCACCCACTTCCTCCTCTAAATATCACATCTTGTACTGAGATTTTCTTCAGCATCGAAACCAAGGTTTCTAGGCCAAGTATTTTAATTTTTTAAAATTAAGTACAATGATTATTTTGCAAGATAGAGTTTTTGACATTACGAACTTTCTCAGGATGGCCGAGAGGCTCCCGCGAATTTATGAATCTGATTGGTTCTTCCATTGCTGCTGAAAAATTTTAATAATTACAGGAGTTTTACAAAAAAACTTTAAAAAACGAGGAAACTTACTATCATGCCGTGCCATGGTTCAGGCGGTTTGTCCATGGCCTCTACCCTTGGGGGCCCTGGTTCGATCCCAGTTATCCCAAGTGGGATTTGCAGTGGAAAAGGCGGCACTGGCACTGACACTGGTTTTTCTGCAAGCACTTGGTTATCCTGTGTCCGGGTTATTCCACCACTGCTCCGGGCTCATTCATTTGTCTGTAATCTTAAAAATTCACAGTGACGTTAAATAACGCTTGTAATACATTTACCTAGACAGACTGATGAAAATCACGAAATATTTCATAAGGACTGACGTCTGGCCCAGTGGCAGGATCCGGTTAACTTCTGCAGACGACACACACAGCGGTTGTTATGAGTTACGACTTCCTGTGTTATTCAGAAACGCTCAATTTTGCTCCTATTTTGCGCATGGTTTAATAGCTGACTGTCTGGTTTTAAAATGGAAACGTGCTGTGTTCTTTGGTTTCTTAAGCATTATTGGTATGAAATTCAGTCTTCAAAAGTCGATCACTCACCAGCGAATTCTGCGTTGTAGGCCTGACGGGGACCATGACCCGAGCTGTAATGTAGCGAAAAAGAACAAAAACCACTTTTTTTTTCGTTCAGTTCATGAATGAATTATTGCTTAGGGACTAACGGATTTAGATGAAAGTTGATATTTGAGGGGGGGGGGGGGAGAGCTTTACATTGAAAGATACTCGCCATGTGGGAACGTGTAAAATTACAGTTTTGCACCCGCATAGTCTAATTTTGGTATTTTTGTAGGGGATGTAAAGATAGAGTGTCTTGACCTTAACGTAAGTTGCCACTTCGCGAATTCAGTCAGCTCTGAAACTGTTAATTTAAATATTTTTGATTTGTTACTTTTTCCGAGTATAAGGGGGGAAACCTAGAGAGAACAAGAAAGGGGAAAATACAGATAATATGAAGGTAAATATCTTGGAAGAAAAATTAATAAATGACAAAATAAAAGGGTATTCATAACGCTTAAGAAGAAACATGAACATGAAAATACGAGTAGAAATAAAACGGAAATTTGAAAATCGAGACGACGATGGCAACAAGTTACGAGAGATTAGGAAGAAATAAGGAAGAACATGGAAGGAAATTGAAGATGAATGCCTGGGAGCCACAGATGGAGAGGCGTGGCCCTTAAACGACCCACTTGAAGGTGGAAAAGTCGAAGGTCGATAGAAGAAGAAGAAGAAGAAGAAGAAGAAAGACGTCATTCCCACACGTCTGAACTCTGTTACATTTTCACATATTTGGTTTCATCTCGACGTATTCATTTTCTTTCCTTGTGCAGTAACAAGTGTATTACGTCACCCCGTAATTGTCTTTGTTATGCAACTTTGTATGTGTTTCCGCCTGAATGGAGGGCGGAATGCGCCGTTATAGCTTCATTCACATCGCTGGAATTGTTTTGATTACAATAATCATTTGTTTCTGGGTTAAGAGGTCAGTCCGTGTTCTTCGAAAAGGCTTCATTACGTCTGAATATCAGTCGTGAACGATTGCAGCAGGCGGTGTCCATTGCTGCATAACCTGGCCTTCGTTACTCCGCTGCAGCAGGCCAGGTCGTCCGGTCAAATTCCGCGCGCTACCAGTACTGTACCGCCCTCCGTTTAGGGAGAAGATGGCGAGAATCTTGTACGGTGTATTTACAGACCCTTGTGTTGGTGGTGGGTGATGCTCTCATTTTAGGAAAGAATCCGAGACTTCCACATCGCAGTCTAAGAATCGAAACCCGGTTTTTTTTTTTACAATCTCCATGTTCCTCCCATATCCGTTCGGAGTTATCACTCAGAGACATCGTACCTTATCACATGCCTTATCAGCTGCACGGTGTTTTAAAGTAATGTAGCCCAAAAGGTGGATTTGTGTATTCATTGGGTGTATTACAGAGACAAGGATTCAAGGTTATGCTATAAATTAACGAACAGGAATAGACAATGCGAGACCAACATGATATCTATTTATCCCTTCTTTCACAACTGCAGTATAGCTTTATCTGGGTTGTTGCGTCGAGCACTGAACACGATGCTGAAATGGGGCTGTTCCCTGACAGTCTCCCGCTTCTTACGTCTACGAAACAAATTTCTTAAGTAAATTAGCAGTTTATTACCTCACCTCTTGAAAATTTAGTGGTAATCACATGTATATTTTGTTTTAACACTCAGTAACTTGTCGTTAAGCGAGACGTGTGATTAGTGAGGACCGCCATAATTATCACTTTTCGCCAAACTTTTTCCGCCTTTCATAGAAACCGGCCTTTCGATAGTGTCTACCGCCTTCACAAGAGAACATTTCTGGATCCCATTCTGAGCCAGATGATTCCTGCCCACACCCTCTTACTTCGTAAGAATTAATATGAATAGGATTATCCTTGTGTCTGTGTCTAGCTGTCCCACAAGTCCCTCGTGTCTTCATGTAATCCAACTAAAATTTTACACGCGTTTTTCATGTCTTATCTACGTATGTCCCATCCGTTTCTTCCCTTGATTTGACCATCTTAACAAATTTTTGGAAGAGTACAAATTATATAGCTCTTTATATAAATTCTCCGTCACCCTGTTATTTCCCCTTTCTTAGTTCCAAATATTTTCATTAGCACCCTATTTTCAAACACTCTCAATGCGTGTTCCTCCATTCATAAAAGAAACCAAGCTTCATACGACAACGTGTAAAAGTTATACCGGTATATTTGTACATTTTAATTTTTGGAATTTTAAATATTAGAAGAATTTATTGCGAACAGAATGTTAGCATATATTCTATGATTTTAATCTCTTCATAACTTTTCCGTGAAAGCAATTTTGATTTATTACTGTCTTTCTCATGTGGTGTACGACTGCCAGCTGTCTTTACATTACGACAAGCAAACACCCATTTTTCGCAAGTTGATTTATTGACAGTATCACAATATTACCCCTATAGTAGTAATGCTTGAAGAAGGAATGAAACTGAAATTAAAGAACGAATACTTCTCTAATTACAAATTGGGAGTAGGGAATCCAATCATTACCAAAATCTCTACAACAGATATATATATATATTATATATATATATTAGCACATTATTTTAAGAGTTGTGGTTGCCGTACCTATTGGGAGAAGTGTGTAGTAAATGTAATAACACTTGTGGGTGTTCTAAATTCGGTCCGCGCCAGGAAACGGGAATCGTGAAAGTAGGATTTATATGCATTGCAATTTATCCTGCATCCTGGCGACGAGATACGAATACGCAGAAACAGCTTCTCCTTGTAGAACCATCGTTGGTGACTCACGTAGTCTCTGCAGACACAGATGTCTCTGGTGTGCATGCGCCGAGCGTTATGTAAACATATTCAGCAAGAGGTGACTTGCTTCTTTCTCTGAGACGGTAAAATAATCAACAGAGCATAGACCTGTGTTGTACAAAGGACATAATTATTATTGTTTTATCTAATGTTCACGTTCTAAGACAGATGCAAACAGCTGATGTCATCATTGGACCAGATAAAATTTGTGCGTGTGTTGAAATATTCCGGAGCTTTGCAGTTCGATGATCTGAAAGTCAAACACCTGCAAGTAGAATCCTGGTCACTTATCTATTAAATATTTCTGAGTAAGTTATATTGCGTTTTTTGCTGTACCGTGTCGAGTAAAGAGGCGATGCTCTATGGTGTCACGAATTATGGGTGATAAGTGTTTATTTTTGCCGATCCCAGTGGCCGTGCGGTCTAAGGCGTGGGTCTGCGGCCGCTCGCTTACTAGGATCGTGGGTTCGAAGCCGATCCCAGTGGCCCCTGCGGTCTAAGGCGTGGGTCTTCGGCCGCTCTCTTACTAGGATCGTGGGTTCGAATCCCACCGGGGGCATGGATGTTTGTGTTGTGTTTGTTGTATAAGGACTAATATGGAACGTAAGTGACATGAAGGACAAAAGGATTTAATACAGTACAAAAATGGATCAAAGGGGAAAAACCCCGGACAGGCAAAAAAAAAAAAAAAAAAAAAAATCCCACCGGGGGCATGGATGTTTGTGTTGTGTTTGATGTAAGGACGGTAGCATGGAACGTAAAGTGACATGAAGGACGAAAGGATTTAAACAGTACAAAAATGGATCAAAGGGGAAAAAACCCCGGACAGGCAAAAAAAAAAAAATCCCACCGGGGGCATGGATGTTTGTGTTGTGTTAGATGTATGGACAGTAGCATGAACCGTAAAGTGACATGCAGGACAAAAAGGACTTCAACAGTACAAATGGATCAAAGGGGAAAACCCAGGAATTAATACAAAAAAAAATTCCCACCGGGGGCATGTATGTCTGTCTCTTGTGAGTGTTGTGTGAAGTCAGGTAGAGGTCTCTGCGACACCGACTGTGGTGTGTCTAATGTGTGTGACCATGAAACCTCGACGAAACGAGGAGGCCCAGGCCCATATAAGGCTGTCGAGCCATACAAAAAAAAAAAGTGTTATTTTTAGCGCATTCCCAACGAAAAGTACCAAAGACGCGCCTATTAGCCTCGTCCTGTTTGTCTGCCCGCATGTAACCACTCTAGGATTGCTGATCATAATGTTGGGAAATTTATTTACACGCCGATTCCAATTTTGGTTGAAGATTTTGTTTAAGAGCCTGAGCAGAGAGACATGATGCACATGTTTTATGTAAGCCATACAGTTTTCGGTATTATTAAAAAGTCGGTATACTGTCTAGGCTACAGTCTGGACGAGCCGGGGTCGCATCCCGACAGGGGCAAGAGATCTTTTCCTTCTGCAAAATGTCCAGACCGCCTCTGGGGCCCAGCCAGCCTCCTCTTCAATCAGTACCGGGCTCTTTCTCAGACGTAAACTGGCCGGGGCTTGTGTTGACCATTCATCTCTCTCTAGTGCTGAGGTTAAGAAAGAGTGGAGCTAAACTTCTACACCCCCTGTACGCCTTCATAGCATGGGCAGGGATTTTATTCTTTTAACGAGAAGTGTGCCAAAGCTCCATATTTGTCACGCTATGCTTAGATTACATTTCCTCACGTGTTTAATCTCGACTGTATTTACAAATTCTTCTAGAATATAAACTCGTCTGTAACTATGACAATTGACAAAGCTCAGTAATGCTTTCCATACTCAAGTTTATGTACTTCTGTAAGTTAGAATATTTCCACAGTAACGCAATATCCGGGCCTTGCCATCGCACAGGCGGTTAGTCGCCAGCCTCCCACCGCGGAGGTCCGGGTTCGATCCCGGGTCGGTCCATGTGGGTTTTGTGGTGGACAAAGTGGCACTGGGACAGGTTTTTCCCCAAGTACTTCGGTTTTCCCCTGTCAATTTCATTTCGCCGGTGCTCCATGACTTGGAAAAATAAAAACAACTGTTCATCTTTCTCTTCATCTTCATCACAGGGTTGTACAATAAGCCTTAAGGCTGCGGTGCGTCCGTAGCTTCTGCTGCGGGGCCCTTCACCACAAAAAAAAGAGGCATCATGCGAGATATGTTGTCGGAGAGGCATTACGTTAGATTCAAGTCTTCTGGTATATGAGGCCGCGTGAATTTGTACTTATATTACGATATTACACGTAAAATGAGGCACAAGCCTAAAATGTTTATATTATGTGAGTAATATTACGCATTCAGTACTTCAACATTACCGACGCTTCGGAGAAGCCTGTAGCGTCTACATTCTGTGCGGTCCAAAAGGGACTATTGTTGAAAATGCTCAATTAGTAACGTTACTAGGAAAATAAATTGCTGGATACGTTTTCTGTCACTGGTTTTCTCAAACACGGAAATAAATATGACGGAAAGGTCAAATGGTTCTAAACAATATAGCTTGCTAATACTGTGGAAATGGTCTTTTCCATAAAACTATCATCAAATTTGTGGAGCTATCAAGTGTCGGAACAAGGAAACGTAAATTATATGTATAGCGATGTTACTTATTGCTGCCAGGACAAGACTGACTCCTTCTATTGAAGGAGTCTCCTGACATTCCGTCAGACAGGCTGATGGTCCGTGTTTATAGCGCAGCAAATTCAGATTAATTCGTGGGCATGTTTTCCCTATGCACGCCATGAAGGAATGGTGGGGAATGGAGGTATAACACCTCCTTGGTTCATTCCTCGGTATTAGACGGGGCTGAGTGGTCAGTTTTACTGTTAGCAAGATACAAAGTAGGAAGAAAGGATGAAAATGAGGGACAAAACAAGGGAACACAAAATTAAGAAAGAAAGAAGATAGAGAATCTTGATAGCGAGAAAGGAAGTAAAGGCGTCAAAGAATTATCACGTGATAAATAAATTGAATAATTTGTTGTAAAAAATTATTTAATTTATTTAAAATATAGTAAAGAGTAATGAAGAGTAACACTTTATGTCTCGAGCTGTATCTGACCCACGGATCACAGCTTACCTGCATACCGATATCCTGAATGCCTTAGACGGAATACTGAGGAAACTTGAGTCAAGTTTCGCTTAACAAAATACACAGTACAAACCCTCTGGAGCTCGTATAGTGGATCGCCGTGTGTGCTGTAGTACAGAAACCATCCCACAGATGGCGGTAGCAGTCTTGTCTTCCTTCCCCGCTTTCATTTCTATTGGCGGGGTGAGGCTGTGGCTGCTATTGGCTGTGTAACGGCGCGGTATTGGACGTCTGCACAGTAAAGACACCGACACACTGTTTAGTGCACCGGTTGCTGGCACCGTGCGAAGTTACAATTTCCGCGTGCGATGAAAAGTGCGGTGTGTTATTGGTTGTATAGATGAGTGACGAGTTACTGAGTTGTGCTGCATTTGTTTTGTTAGTAACACGAATAAAACCTAAGTGTTGCTGTGTGGAAAAACGTAAAATAATTTGTGTATCAATATATTTTATTTATAGAATTTAAAAAATACACACATGTTACAAGTTATGGCGAACTGACAACAGTGGATTGGTTGTCAGCTAGAGGCTGGAGTGATACAACCACCACTGCTTAATCATCATTATCATCGGGCTGTGGCTTGCCTGGAGATGATAATTTCCAAGGATCTGTTCCTGCTGGGTGACCAAGATTACCTACGGCTCCCTAAGGACGAAAAGCGAGTCATGGTTCGTCCTGTCACCAAAATTCAGAGGTTAGTGCGTGATTGTCATTTATCTGTTGGAGGCCATTGCTTGCCCCATTAAACTGACCAACTGGAAGAGCTTCTTTTACAACACGATGACTCTTCATTTGTAGTCTCTTTAGCATACATTAACTCATCAGCTACTTTGTTTACAAAATTCAGACATGAAGTAAATTAAATGAACTTACACAATACAGTCGAATCCGGTTATAACGACATCGGTTTGTGCGACATCTCGTCTATAACGTCAGATTTTTTGTGGTACTAATTCATTCCTCACAGTTAACCATAACAATATAGTCTTCGTTTATAACAACACTATTTTATAACGACACAAAATATTCAGTCCCTTTCATGACGTTATAACCGAGTTCAACTTTAGTATTCTAATGACGAAACAAATCACGATGTGATGGTCAAAACGCGTAGCATTCTTGGGGGTATGAGAAATTCCTACAAAATCTTAGTCAGAAAATCTAGAAGACCTAAGAACATGACATAATATTGCAATCAATCACAAATAATTCTGTGACTGGATAATCTAGAATAACTTAGCTCAGCACAGAACCCATTGTAGGGCTCTTGTGAAAACGGGAACGAACTTTCAGGTCTTACAGGACGCGGGCAATTTTTTATCAGTTGAAAGACTATCAGCTTCTCAGGAGGTACTCTTCTCTTTTAGAGTTAATGTAAGTACAGGAGTGTGACAGTAGAGAATGTAGCGTCTTCATAATTGTGCAAGTAAAAGAGGCATACGTAAATGGTCAGTTTGTTGTAACGATGTGGATATGGCGTAATGTTGCTGGAAAAGCAACGGGAGCCTTGACATTGTCAGAGCTCGGGCGAACACACAGGGCCAGAATTTCTTGGAATGTGTAGAGAATATATTGGTTTTTAAGTCACCTGTTTTTAACGTTTTTCGTAACACGCCACCCGGTGGATTCTCTAAATTTTTCACGATGCGCCAGAATCTCAAACTTCCCGTTTTAAGGGTTTATTTGTGTACTAATTTGTAAATAACATTTCTTTGTATATTTAAACAAAATTTCAGAAATAAATATGTGTGTGTTTAGGAGAGGAGATGGAATGTATGGCTGCACGCATTTTCAGATCTTGTTACCAGCTGGAGGTGAGTGGACAGCTCCGACCACTCTACGCACAACTCTGTCCCGCGCATCCTTGAATTTATATATTAAAAAGCTGATTTCGCTGTAGAGCAGTGTTGCCAAACCTTTTTTCCATGGAGGGACACCACCTAAAGTAATTTGCCATATCCCGAGGAACCTATGACAATGTTTACAGACTAGAAAATGGTGATACCAGGGTGGGCCATTCAGTTACTGCTAAATTACTGTCAAGAAAATTTTTTTGTAGAGATGATATAATTGATATAATCTATATATAATCAATCCCCACATTACAAAAAAATGAAGTATTTTCCTGTCATTTTTGTATGTTTGCGATATTTCGAGGAATATTTGCAATTTTTTGAGGTATTTCAAAATTTGAATATATTTATTCCACGATTTCTCGCCGAGTCCCTGAAGATGTTCTGCGGAACCCTGGTTGGGAAACACTCCTGTAGAGCGTGAGTGGTTCTTGAAGGTCAATCAGCATCGATGGCTATTTGCGCCTAGCTAATTAATTGTTCTTCATGTGAAGAGGGAAATATGTACCATATTTCCGGTCAGTAACTTTATTACACTCACACAGAGACACCTGCATGCAAATTCTTTCAAAAGTAATAATTTACTAAATAATAAGTGTGTTAAGCTTTGTCTATGTACTGCAAGGTAAGAACATAGCTGAGGGTGTGTGAAAACAGATTGCTGAGGAGAGTAGCTGGACGTAAGAGGGAGAAAGTAACAGGAGAGTACTGGACCTACGGGAGAGGAAGTAACAGTAGAGTAGCTGGACCTGAGACAGAGGAAGTAACAGGAGAGTAGCTGTTCCTAAGGGAGAGGAAGTAACATGGGAGTAGCTGGACCTAAGGGAGAGGAAGTAACAGGAGAGTAGCTGTACCTACGGGAGAGGAAGTAACAGGAGAGTAGCTGTACCTACGGGAGGGGAAGTAACACGAGAGTAGCTGTACCTAAGGGAGAGGAAGTCACAGAAAGTAGCTAAACCTGAGGGAGAGGAAGCATTGGGAGGATCGAGAAAGTTACACGGAGAGGAGCTTCATAATTTGAACTCCTTCCAATATAATAGGGGTGGCCAAACTTGCTTAACGTAAGAGCCACATACGATAAACTTCAGATGTTTGAGAGCCGCAAGACATGAACAAATATTACACACACGTTTTTATTGTTACATGCACATTTTGTTACAAAAATTCTTCAATATATTTACTCGCCATGAACATTAAAGTTATGTTTTAATCCAGTGGACTCACGGTTTATACCCGGTAAATAATTATACAGCTTGAAAATTTTTTATTTGCCTTTTATATGAATTTTAGTGCAAAAAGGAGCTCAGCCAACATATTTCCGCGAGCCGCACATTATATGTCAAAGAGCCGCATGTGGCTCGCGAGCTGCGGTTTGGCACCCCTGCAATATAAGGATGGTCATATAAGATGGATGACATTGACATAGTGTGTAGCACGCACTGAGGATGTGATAAAAGCGTACAAAATTGTTGTCGGGAATGGACAAGATAATTTGATATATGCTGCAGAATAATATGAAGACGGGCCTTGAAGAGTAATATGTGAGGGTGTGGACTGGATTCAATTGGTGCTGTACGGGCTTCAGTGACGGTTAATTGTGAACGCGGTGATGAACCTTCGGGTTCCGTGAAACTGTTAACTACTACCAGGTACTCCAGAGGGTATCTGCTCAGTGCAGTTAGGTTAAACTGGATTTTTGACTTCCCATTTTTGGCTCTCTCCTTCACTCACGTAATGTTTACGAAGTGTCATTGAGGCGACAGGGAGACTGGTAGCTCAGTCTCTAAAGTAAATAGCTACCAGGTGGAAGACCAGGTTTTGATTCCCGGTAGAGCCTGGAAGTTTTTTCTTGTGTCCACAGACTCCACATTGTTTAATGGCTTGTCGAATTGTGCCGTAGACTCGTTATTAATGCGAGGGTAGAGCGGCCAGAACGTGAATTTAGCTATTTACCTCCATCTAGTGTCAAGGTTTAAAATGTGGACATATGCCTACATTCCCCCACATGTCTTCATGGCGTGGTGAATAGGAATTGTTTCACTTTCATCTTACCTACAAACTGTTGCAATTATTATGCTTGGTGCATCCAGAGGTGGTCGTCGTCAGTTTTACCCCCTTTAAAGCACAATGTGTCTGTGCGTATCGCATGTTTTGGCATTAGAAGCGTTGCGTTATTTCCACAGAGTGTATTTAGGAGTAAGTTTTATGTCTTTCGCATAATTCTCGCAGCATGCAGAGATTACTTCTTTAAACAATATTAAAAAGATGGTGTCTGTAATGGAGACTGACCTATTTTGTAGGTAGTAATCTCATTGTTTAATATTATACAAATTCCAAGCCTCAAAAGTTAAGGAAGTCGTACGTTTTTCGCAAGTCATTTATGCTTCTTAACTAACTCCTGTGCAGACTGCCAAGATTCTGGAGACGTGAGAAGCCCTTAACTAGTTCTGTTTTGGAATCTCATTATTTTGTGTTGCCGAGTTGAACGTCAATACGCGAAGCGAAAGAAATAATACTCTCGTAAAATATAGTTCACCCTAATTAATTAGCTTTTGCTGTAATGAATCACGTAACTTGCATATCCAGGTAAATTTACAACGGCTTCCACACAATTACTTTAAAGTTAATGTGTTATTCTGTTCTAAGTAACTAATTAAAGAACACCATGTAACAGAGGCCTTTTTTAGAAGTTAATAGTCGCTCAGCCGGTAAAGAAATGTATTCCTTTTATGTAGTACAAAAGTTCATTACCATGTCCACAACAACCAAGTTGCAGTCTTTTAACACAGAAAAAATATTTTGTATAAAATGCGTGCCTTTAAATACTTCACTGTCACTCCTTTCGGGTCCCTACCTACTCGCATTTGTACCCTGTATAATTTTGGAAGTTTACATCGTGTCAAGCAACATGCGTATCAGTGCGTTCATTTATAATCATTTATATTGTCTTGCAACTTATTCGACGTATTGTGATTATTGAGGTCAGCTAATATTTGAAGAGTAAAATATCAGACATACCCGTTGTTTTGTCAGTACAAATGTTTATCTTGCATGTCATGTGTGCATAACGTAGATTGTTTATTTACCTGCTGCCGATAACCGAAGAAATTCAATAGATTATTCCAAAATCACACCAGCATAAGCGGATAATTGTAGAAAGTTTGAGTTTTATTTAGACTATGCGAGTATAAGCTGGCAAAGTAGATTTGGGTTCCGGGCTATGTCAGCCTCAACCATGAATTGCAGGATGTCTGAGTTATGAACTGCTCTATCATTTACAGAGAACTGAAGTGGGTTTGGTTTTCAAACCTTTCCCGTCGTAAACGGTACATTGAAGCCGATTTTTTTGCAAACTACACCACCATAAACGGATAGTTAGTAGGCTTCGGTTCCAAACTAACCAGCATGTAGCTCCAAAATCACGAACTGCAGAACATCCCTAGGATTCGTAATTCCTAACACCTTTCAGGCCAAACAATTCAAAAGACTTCTCTCAAGCTGACAGGTGAGCAAGATAGAGCCTGCGTTGATGACGAGATCGATGTAGCGGTAGGCATGCTTGGGAGGCACCCATTTCGAACCTCAACCGAACTATCGGCTGATCTGATAAGTACTGTATTAGAAGAGAGGTAAAAAAGGAGCGTTGTGAGGCAAGTGAGAAATACTTTACTTTGAAGGGGGCGGGGAGAAAGAACTTCGCTTTATTGGGTTGCCAGGCGTCGCCCGCTCGTGCTTCTGGTAAAGTAACTGAACACGTTAGAACGCTAAGAAATATTGGCTTGCGACGGGGGCTGAGGAATTCTGATATCATGATTAATGGCACAGTGCATAATTTGAAAAGATGATTTGGTGGCTTCACAACAAGTTTGGATTAACCTAAATCCGAAAGGCTGCTTTAGAAGCATACGTAGCAACTTGGTCTCTGGAAACTGTCTCAGCATGTGCTTCTACGCAGAGGAAAACCAAGAAAACCTGTGTTGACAGAATTGATCACGTGACCTGCCAAATACGTACTGACTTTTAGCTAGGAGTTCGGCAAACAAAATTACCATTTCTCATTGGTTGCTTATTGTTATGACAATAATATATTGGTCTTCGTATGTATGTTTGTATGCTTGATTGTGTGTGTGTGGGTAAGCGAGCGGGCGATCGTGCTCATATTTTCGCCCACTCATTGCAGTCCTACCGTTCTGGCTGAAACGTCAGTTAATAGCAAACCAGAACACTTGTGCTGATAGGAAATGCCTATGTGTTGAGAATCAGTGCATTCTGTAGACGAAACCAGCTATCTATTCACCGCTAGAACAGGTGGTGAGAACAGCTGGTGCACATAATAGCCATTCTGCATTAAAAAGGGCAACTGCGAAACAGAGAAAGTAGATAAGTAGGAAGTTAGCCTCCTGCTAAGTGGCTGGTCTCATTACACAGGTTCCGATTGCTAGTGTGACGCAGTAGCAAACTCAGTTGCAAGAACCAGTCGAAAGAACTGTCTTGCTCAGATGCTCCAGTATATGTAACAAGGTTCACATGAACTGTGATTCAATAAAATTGTCTGTGAACACCGTGAAGCATGTGGCGAGTGTAGGCATCCTGCTGGGAATCAAACCTCAATTCCTCGGTCGTCCGGCCGGTAACCTGAGAATAATTATGTTTCGTACAAAATTTGTGATGAACCTTCTAGCTGTATGAAAGCAGGGAATGTGTTGACCAGTTGAATGACTGTAAAGTGTTCAAAGTTATGTATCATTCAGTTATTTGTTTTGTTAAGTGACTAACGCACGAAATAACTTCAGTATTCAGTATATATTTATTTAGTTAACTAAACTTACAACCTGTTCTTCGCACCGATGTGGTTTCTTTCTTTGTCTGCGTCACAATATAGAGAGCTGAAGCTTTAAAACAACAACATTGAGTTTAAAAAGTTAAAGTTTTTTCATGCAATTAAAAATAAACTGGAAAAGTTGTGTTCGCATCCAAAAACTACAACATTACTTACATATGGCTTTAACAAACGTGGTTACCGTACATATTGGCAAAGGTACGGAGTAAATTTCGTATCCCCCTGGTGTTCTCTATTAGATCAGAGATAGGAAAGAAGAAATAATAATGCTGCTTTTACGTATACACCAATAGGCGCGCGCTTGTATGTGTGTAACAATTTCACCCTATGATGTGCCATGAAGACAAAGCAGGAGGGCTAGAAGTATAGCTCTACTCTTTCTTTAACTTCGGCGTTAGATGCTGTGGGTGGCCAACGCCACCTCCCCCCCCCCTTCCCCGGGAAAGAGAGCCAGTACGCATTGTGCAGGAGGCTGGGTGGGCCTCAGTGTTCGTCTGGACAGGTGTGTAAAGTCTCGCCCCTACCGGGGTTCGAAACCCGAACCGTCTAGCCCATAGCGAGTCGCTATACCAACTACGTTATCACAGCCGCTGAGTATGTATGTATGTATGTATGTATGTGTATATGTATGCATGTACCACGTACGTATGTATGTGTGTATGTATGCATGTACCACGTACGTATGTATGTGTATGTACGTACGTATGTATGTATGTATGTATGCATACCACGTACGTATGTATGTATGTATGTATGTATGTATGTTGTATGTATGCATGTATGTATGTATGTATGTGTGTATGTATGCATGTACCACGTACGTATGTATGTGTGTATGTATGCATGTACCACGTACGTATGTATGTGTATGTATGTATGTATGTATGTATGTATGTATGTAGGGTAAGGTTGCCTTCGATGGACCAGTTAAGCATTATCGACAAAAATAAAGGAATGTGTTGGGCATAGAAAGACAACAAATATTACTTTATATACCTTACTCTGTTTTCTATTACTCAACCAGATTTCGCGATATCATCGATAACTGTTCGAAAAACAATATTTTATTCAGTCTTGCAACTGGTCCATTCACAGAATTAGGGTCCCATGAATGGACTGCACTGTTTCCATCAATGGACCGTGAGCATAATAAAGGAAAGTATACGTTTATACGTGCAGTAATGTTTACATTTTTTTGAAATTATGTTCATTGTTGACATAATTGTTCTCTGAGTTGAATGCCAAAAAAATCTGGCAGTGTCCTCACGTTTGAAGTCTTCACATGCTCTTGCCGTTCTGTACGTCACCACAGGAGGCAGCGCTGACACTTCAGACAGTTGTAATGGCTCCTCCCTTCGCACCTCAAATTGACAAAATCTGCGATGTTTCTTTTCTCCATATCACTTTTCCGGTTTTTTTTATAAATGTTGTTAAGGCAGTTTCATTTGCGTCATACACATAGATTCTAATAACATTAACTTTATGTTCATCAGTTCTTTCAAGCAAATTGAAGCGTTCACTTCCTCTGTCCTTGCTGAAACCTGCTACCCTGGACTTAATTTAGCATTACGTATTTAAGTTCATTTAGCATGTCGCTGCTTCAGACTTAGCTGTAGGTGTCGTCTCTTAAACCCAATAGCACAATTTTTCCCAGTGGTGTCCGCCTTTATTGGGTGTATGAAGAAAATTATTTAGTGCAGCAACTTTAAATGCCAGGCTCTAAACCAGTGATGTTTATACAAAACACGTTTTGCTGCAACTGTAACGAACGGTTAACCAATTCCCCTTGAGCAATAACTTGAATGTCGTCTACTGCAAAGTAATTTTTTCCATCTAATTGTCTCTTCAGGTGTCTTTTCGAAGAGGATAAGCATGTGATGCTGCATTTAAACAAATATCTCCGTTTCTAAGGGTTTCAAGAGCTATCTCAATATCTTCAGGCACACATCTTCCGTATTTAACAACTTCTGGCATCTTACATAGAAGCTGAAAATTTATTCCTCAGTGGGCTTGCATGACTGCAAGATTTTCGCTCGTAACTCCGTGCTAGTTGCACATAATTATAGAATAAGACTAAAGACTGGCGTAGAAACATTAAGTTCTAAGTAACAGCCGGAAGAGTTTGTACAATGTAACAACGCATGGTTCCATGAATGGTCCACCGGTCCATTCGCCGAGCCCTGTGATGTTTCATCGATAGCAACTTCGCCATTTTTTTCGAAGCTCTGAAGTTCCGTGAAAACTAAAAACTAAGAAAACCGGTACAGTAAATTATACAGTAGAGAACACACTGTCACCACGTATACAGAACACACTGTCTCCAGGTATACAGAAGAAGGCAGCCCTTACTTTCTGTGATGATAGATAAACGTTGAGGCATAAGCCCAAAATAAGAACAGAAAGGTCGAAAATGTTTGTAGCCAATTTTCCCAGTGGCCTTCTCACGTAGCAAACTCAGAAAACTGAACAAGATGGCACGTCAGTATTTGCTGCTCCCGCAACCCTGAACGCGCCTGTGCAATCAACAGTATTTGAAATGTTGCGGGTGGGCCATCGGTTGCTGCGGTTAAACGATGGCAACCTTACTATATGAATGTATGTATGTAATGTATGTATGTGTGTGTGTAATGTATGTGTGTATGTAACGTATGTACGTATGTATGTGTGTGTAATGTATGTATGTAACGTATGTATGTATGTGTATGTAATGTATGTGTGTATGTATGTATATGTATGTATATGTATGTATGTATGTATAGTGTGTATGTAATGTGTATATATATATGTGTACGTACATGTATATGTATATATGTGTGTATAACTTATATGTATGTATGTACATGTGTGTATATGTATGTATGCATGTATGTGTGTATATATGTATGTGTGTGTATGTATATACATTATGTTTAATAAACTTTCTGTATTCACGCCTAATGTAACTTGCTTCTGAACTTGTGCCTCTGACGAGGTGCATGCAACCTATACCCAAGTACGTTTTTATTGTTAACAGCGACATAAAACCTCAATATAACCGATCTCTTTTGTCAAAAGGTATTAGCTTGTTAGGACAGCCGAGGAAGTATGAGCAGCACAGAATATTCTGTACTTCAACAACAGTACTAAAGACAAGGCATTGTTGTGTTTACATGGGCACAAAGTTGCACGAACGCGCCACAGTGTTACATTATAAGTACAGTACCTATGTTGTTACATTGTGACCTGACAAGACACCCTGAGAAATAGCGACTGAACCTTTGCAATTCGAGACTTGTGTTGATAACAGTTCGTTGCCGTCATTTCCGCTGACTGTGAGGAGCCGATCTGAAATGTCTGTTCCTGAAAATTAAAGGCTTTATGAATGTTGTACGTCACGAATTGAAAGTTCAGTATCATACACATTTTGTCAACAATGCGTAACTTCGCTCTCTTCCCTTTGGTAGTGGTTCACTGGTTTTCTTTTATATTCCTCTTTCCATCAGCTACTCAAGGCGAAATACAGTATGTGCTAGAGGAAAAGGTTACTGGAATTCTTTGTTAGCACTTACCGCTTTAAAGCACAGTTGTTGCTCAGTGTACCGCCTGCTTTAAGAATTTTTCAAGACTGGGAAGGGTGACTTCATGCTGAATGTCTTACAATTCCCGCAGGAGTTTTTGTCAGTTTGTTGAGCTTACTTGTTTGTCATTTAGCTTATAAATGGAGGGATTTATGGAAAACAAACTATAGTACGTCGGAGCAAATTTCACATGTAAACAGCTTATTAATGCATATTGTCGAACGTCAATAAAATCTGTGTGATTGGATTACAGAATGTGTGGAAAAGCACATCTGGTGCCTTACGTAAAGTAGACTGTATGTGACCTATCTGTCAATACAGCGGAAGTTCAGAGTGACCGAGTAATATTATGCTGAGGTCTCTGGTATTGAATTTCACGAAAATGTGATGAAAGTTTATGATTTACATTGAATGTTAATTTGCGAACTTATGTAGAGTAGGTCGTGTTATAGAACAATATGGCCGAAAACTGGAGTTTCCAAGTTTCAGTAAAGATTGAAGTCTTCTGGGGTGCCACGTCTTGTCGAATGGCAGTTGGTTGTGGTATCTATTTATCGACCAACACGGCGTAACATCCCAGCGGACTTGAAACTTTAATAGCACCGCTGTGAAAACCTAAACCTTTAGTGAGCCTTTAGTGTTGAATCTTAAAAAAGGACATTTAGGCTTAGAGATCAGGCCTGTACATAAGGCGTTCTCTTTTTGCTTTGCAGATGGTTCTATAACACCCAGCACTTTCCCCACAGAGCGCATTTTATGTGTTTTGCATCGTCCTCATAATAAATACCGATTATTTCCCTAAACAGCGTTGACCTACCGATCTTGTAATGGAAAGTCATTCCTTTTTCTCTGAGGTAATAAATCAAAATTTTAAGTATTATTTAGACGAACTTCGCCAGAAGTCACTTATCAGAGCCAAACTGCACGAGATTGAGGTCAAACATTCGATTACTTTCAAGACAGTCAAATACGTAATTTATGGAAAAATTCGTAAGATATCAACAGTAGCACCATGTCTAGATATCTGCATGGTTTAGCACGCAGACCTACTCAAAGAATCACATGCATTGTCCGACTTTTAATGACAAAATCATTCGCAAATGGATGGCAAGTGGAAATTACGTTATAGTTGTCAGGAGTGCTAAATATAGCATTAGAAAATTCAGGGCGCGATTCCCACAGCGGAGTATACCAGGTCCAGTTCTGTCTGGTATTTATGTCTATGGTGTTCTCTTAGAGTGCAGGCTAAATACTAATTTGAAAGTCTGCGCCGATGCTGTGTACATCTCTGCTCAAAGCTAGAACCCATAAGTTGCTCAGGACAAATTGCAGCAAATTATAGCCTACAGGTCCTCGAATTCTGGTTCAATAAGTGGCGAATCCAAGTAAAAGCTGTCACGTACGAGGCTTCCATAGTTTCAAAGCGATGGAAAATTGATCACAGAACTCTTCCATACACCTTAACGCGAAATGTAAGGTAAAGCTATCCCTATACAGGCCTGCACATGCCCTTAGGGACCCAGGAGGTTGAGGCTTCCAGACGTTCTAGACAATCGGCACACGAAGGTGGTAAGGTTATCAGCCCTACGCACCGGCCGCCTTTACACCCAGGAGATATCCCTAGTACCCATTTCTGTTAAGACCCCAGGGTCATTAGTGCGGCTGGAAAGATTAAGTGAATAAAAAATCCCAATGACCCCATCGGGAATCGAACCCGCGGAAGGTCACGGTTGTAGCGCAGTGTCTCAACCAACGCCGCCACCGCATACCCCCTTACCGCGAAATACCGAGATGAAATATCTTGGAGTTGGTTGGGGGGGGGGGGAGGCAGCGGGAAAGGTCACAGACTGACAACAGTGTTCGCGCGGTCTGAGGTTTGCGCGGTCTAAGGTTTGTACTGTTGTCTGCTTCTCACTGACATCCTGGTTTCGGATACCACTAGGGAAATGGATGTGCGTCTTCGTGTATGCAGAGGCCTTGCTACCGATCTGATCCCTGCTCAAGGAATCGTGCCAAATGTTTACAAGCAATGTTCGGAATCCCGGAGAACCTGAGGCCCATGGACGGACTGGCCTGTAAGCATCATTCAGTGGAACTGTTAAAGTCAGCGTTGCGTTGACGCTACTCGAGCTAAGTCTAAAGCCTCCAATGCCTTCAAAATAGATGTCTCAGTATCTAAACTGACTGGAATGACTTTCACAGAAACGTTGCATAAGGACTTACAAATGATTTGTACTGGCACAAGATATTGTTATGATGACCAAGCAAGGACGAGATGGGTGGGGCGTGTTGCCACCGTTCGCACCGAACCACTGTTGATCCTCACTGCTGGGCGATGCAATTGTTACCTGTCTTTCTCACCTTACACTTCATGCCGCAGGGACGGGCGTCGAGGTGGTCACGAATTGTGGCAGGTGGAGTGGGTGAGAGGTCGAAGTGCACAGCTTAGCCCAAATAATGAGCGTCTTAACAGGTTAACAGTATGCTCTCTGGGGAACAGAGAAGTGAATGTTGCTGAAAGATAACAAAGGATTTAAAATAAATTTTTATTGGAATTGATAACGTTACTGTAGTGTACAGTGTAATATCCATACGGTGATAGTTCTTAACTGTTACTGTTATCAACAGTTGCACTTTCCATTGCAAGCGGCTGATTACTAGGTTGCAAAGTGTCTGCACTTTTCGATGTATATGGGATGTGTTTATGTCTGCCTTCTGTAATGATCCAACAATGACTGCCCTCAACAACGAAAGACAGATTACTTCCCTCACTATTAGACGAAAAATACTGCAAGTGTGAGAAATGTATTCTATCCTAACGTAATTTCGCTTTCCAGAAGTGACATTTCTCAGAAATGTGCCTTCGACTTATGTGATTGTTCTGGCAGAGAAGGAAGTCTTCCGTCGTTGTATGACTGATCTTGTCTTAGAGGGCACTGCATAATCCGCATTGGTTAAAATTAACATATCGCTGGGATTAAAACGCGGTCAGCGAGAGACGCTGAAAAGGTCACGTTCGGCTCGGCCTAAAGGTTATTAGCCCAACCTACTCCAAATTTAGGGGCTATTAAAATTGTCAAACCCGGATTTTGTGTTCTTTCGTGCGTAAAGACCGAATGGGCAGTTTCGCAGAATAAATAAGTCACAAGTAAACAAACACGTGAAGCTTGAGAAGTTATGGGACTGTTCCAGTTCAGGTTCATGACACAGCAGCACTAATGAACATATGCGCTTTCAGTTTTGTGAAACTGGAATTTAAAATATTTCCATGTTCACACACACAACGGGGTGGGTTTTCTGGGATTTTAACCGGAATATTCGGCTATAAGGTCCGACGCATGGGACAGAAAGAAAATGCGTAAAAGGTTTTGGTTGGCAAACCTGAAGGAAAGAGACCGCCTGGAAAACGTAGGCATAGATACAGTATAATATTAAAATTGTTCTTAAATTACCATTTCACAGTTACCCAGAAAAACAAAATTCCGAAGCACTTCAGGCTTCTAAGGCATATACATCGTGTGATTAACCAGTTTAATTCGTTTGTATCACCAGCATGATAATTTAACATTTGTGCCCACCTACCAGACTACACGGCGTCGTTATTCAGAAGGTCATAAAAGCGTTCTTAATTGCCACGAAAACCTCGGATATTATTATAGTCTATGAATTCAAAGTATGTGAATCCGTCTTTGTACCTTATTGTAAAATTAAATATGCCCGTGATTCCGTTGATGTCTGAACACATTCAGGTACTCTAAAAGAAATTTTATTTCTGCTGTCTGCATTCTTATCTAGTGGTTTCTTTTTCTTGTACCGTGTTTCACTTCCATATATAGACTACTTCTTGGCACGACTACTGTTTCATCACTTTTATTGGCATCATTAAATACCTTGTGTAGTTGACATAGGCCTAGTGTTCTTATCCCTTTGAAGCTGAAGTTTGTCTAAATAATTTTTACAAATTTAGTTCATTCCGTACCTCACAAAGAAACACCACACCTCCATTACAATGACCAGCCGGTTGTCATTTAAAGCAACAAGTACTGTTTATTCTTAGAATTATAACATATCAGAAATGCACTGTGTGGGTAAAATGGAGAGTTCTGAATGGTGATGCAGCTGCTACAAGTTTTCTTTTTAGGTACCTCTAAATAAGCTTGTCGTGAAATTCCGTTGCTAATGAAGCAGAGAAATTTTCTGCCTCATGAATATCGATACTACGATAACTACATGGATCAAAGACCTTTTTGAAAATCATACAGACCCTCCGCTGGTCAAGAAATTCCCTGCCTTTTAAGGAACCAGAAGGCTAATAACTGTGTTCACAAGAGCCTGCCCCTGGACCCTATCGCGATAGATGAGTCCAGTCTGCATCATTACACCCAACGTGTTTTATATCCATCTAAATATTATCCTCCCATATACTTCAAGCACTCACGAGTTACCTGTTACCATCAAATATACTGACTACGTTTTGAACGCAGTTGCCGCATCATGCATGAGCCCTACATAACCATCTTCTCCGCGTGACTTGATCGCCGTCGTAATATTTGGTGAACAACATAAATTATGAGTTTCTTCATCCTCCTGCTAATTCTTGCCTCATAAGTCCATCTGTTCCCAGCACCTTGTTATCAAACGTCAAAGTCTGCGTTCTTTCACATATGGAAAGGTAAAATTATACTTTTGCCTGAACTCTTATGGGTAGGTATTAACTTGTGGCAAGATTATGCTTAAACACACGTTTATGTAATAGTACCCTGGTCACCACGGTTTAGCACGTACTTTGATTGCGGATGAAGGAGATTATTTCCAGATACAGTGGATACCTGTGATTATTTAACGTCATATTCCGTGCAATAGACTGACTATAAAATATTTTTTCCAACTAGTTGCACATGTAATTATAAATATTTATTATTTCGAATTATTTCTCCTACATGTTTCGGCCCACGTAGCCCGTCTTCAGGGAGGACCAGTTACAAAGAAATACATCTTTGACAACACTTACCATAAATGTGTTCTTTTGTATCTGGCCCTCCCTGAAGATAGCATATATGGGCCGAAACATGTAGAAGGAATATTACGAAATAACAAATATTTATAATTACATGTGCAATATGTTGGAACATATATTGTATGCCTGTGATTAGTCTACAAAAGAATCATGAATACCCGACAAAGGTTGTCCGTCATTTCCGGGGTTTAGTGGAGAGCTAACTACTAAGAGTAAACATCCTGCGGGTGGCGAAATTTAACATAGGGACTCGGCATTAACGGGCCCTTGTGAACGCGGTAATGAGCCTTCTGGTGCTAAGGCAGGCGTGGAGTTTCCTGAGTCGCTGATCGCCTCGTATTTCTCTAAGGACTCAGCTACATGAAGCTAATTGGTTATCCGTCGGAATCCATTTCTTACCGCGTGTACGTGAAATTTCCTCTTCCTTTGAGTTTTGAGAGAGAGAGAGAGAGAGAGAGAGAGAGAGACCCCAATCGTAGTAATGGTGGCTTGAGATAAGGGAAGAGGCATATGAAATAACCCTTGGAATATTAAATTAATCGATATTATATCTAATATTTCCTTTCCTACTTCAGTGTGCCTCAGTTTAAAAAGGCTAACGGGTTAATAATACTGGGTAGTTAAATAATTGCCGTATATTAATTATCAGAATCATACGCGACACATCAAGGCACTTTATGGGAAAAGTGCAACACTTTTTGCGTTGACAGTCGCATATGTGATCGCTGAGACTTAAGGATTTATGATGATTTTGGAAGATCGTTTGGTGGTCGCCACGTATAATGGTTTAGTTTTGATGGATTTAAATCCGGAGAAACGTGTCGAAATGGCCGGTCGCATGGCCCTTCGGATACAAACTGGTTTCTAGACAACATTCTCGCCAATAAAATGATATAGAAATCACATAATTTAAAAAAAGTGTGTTGTTGCTTTATATATAATAAAATACGTGACATGTCAGGACATAATACATTAATCGTAACAATACAGGATGCTAAAAGAATAGCTTCCGCGGGAAGGCTTCATGAATGAAAATTTTGAGTGCATGAGGCTACCAGCCGATCGTCCATGATGAAACTGGCCAGACTTGGCATAGATTCGCTAAGGTTTGAGATACTGTGTTGTGTTCTTGTCCGTTGGCTGTTGCCCAGTCCAAATCTTCGTCTGCTGTGACTTCAGTTATCACACCGCATGGGCTGGTGGCCTGTTTCGTTGTAGGGATCAGCCGTGATACTGCCTGTGCACTGGAATGATGATTGATGATTTCTGCACAGATGCATCGCCGAAGACTCTGAGCCAACTAACTGTGGAACGAATATGCAGTCTTCCGGAAGTCGGTAGTCGTCTAAGTGTGAATGAGGCCGTTACTTGTGGCTTTATTCTACTTTCTGCTCTCGAAGTGTAGAATGTCAGCTTTTGAGATAGATCGCCATGCTCGCTCTGTTTTTGTATGCCTCCATTTAAACTTTTGGATTAGTCGACCGATTTTACGAAGCTTGGTGTGAATATTACGACAGTGGGGACCGCTGCAAAAACGTGGCGTTTAATTTCGTATAATCAGAAAGAAAACATGGGCTTTTGAATTTGTGAAATGGGTGGCGGCGGTGCGAAATTCGTGCATTATGCTCTGAGGGAGCTCATCTGTCGGGGACAATCCAAACAAGCTCCTTTGCTAAAACAGTTTTTATGTCGCTCGGAGAAAACACAACCCCCAAATTTAGGGCCAATGCTAGTACACAGGAGAAAGTACAAACTATTAAGTATCGAGTTCTTTGCACTAGCTATTATTTTATAGTAACCTTTAAAGCTTCGTGGCTACTGTATGTACCATTACGTATAACATTCCAAAAATTCTACGTTCTGCCCACACAGTGTATTTAAGTGTTTTGTATGGATCGCAGAAAAAACAGCGATAACTTTCGTATACTGCTTCAACTCTTTGGTTTTTATAATCGAGGCGGAGTGTGTTCACTGCGCGGTAGGAACTGAGCCTGTATATGTAATTCAGGTGAAATGCAGTCTTCAAAGGCTTCAGGTGTCGGTCACGAGATAGACTTTTCACTAGTAGTTAGGCCTGCTTTAAAATACTATGTTATAGAGAAGGGAACACATAAAGAGGGTAACCAAATAACACTGACGAAATCACGGTATAGTTTTTCGATGAAAATGTGTATAGTAGGCTTTATGAGTTTACTGGGAAATCTTGATACCCGGAAATCTAAATTATTTTGCAGTAGTCATGATTATCCCATCTATTTTTCAGGCAGATCACGGCTGGAGTTTAGCAGTAAAATTTGTTAGGTCTAATTCTGTGCACTATGTATATAGGCGATATTCCTCTCGATCACAGACTGAATATCTGTCTCGATAAATCGCGTCTGTCGGTCCAAAGTTATAAACAGAAAGTACTTCTGAGTATGTGACAGGAAATTGTGCAAGAACTCGCGTTCTGGCTCAGTAAGTGCGGAATTCAAGTTGATCACGCCCAAACACGAGGCAGTCATATACGCGCTGCATTAACTATGCAAAGCCTCATTAAGATCCATCCTACCTTGTGCTGTGCTGTGCTAGTGCGGAAATTGCACGCTCGCAGTATCAAAAGCCTAAACTACCATAGGTGGCTGCCACAAAAGTATTGCTTTGGTGACATCCTGTAACTTATTAGGCTTCAGGCCGTCTGATGTTTGGAGCACTCCGATCCGATACTGCAGTCAACGGGACAACAAGGGCGTGCGATAGATAACATAAAAAGCCTTATACTTGCTCCACCTCCAATTGTCTAACCATTTTCGGGAAACTAGCCTCCCAGTCCATAAGTACTTAACTACGAAAGTATGTTCAGAGTTTCGTGTTGGACTCATCAGTCGGTACTAGGGACTTTCCAGTCCATAGGAAGCACAAGGCTAAAGTACGCTGGATCAGGTCCAGAGCCCATACGATGCACTGATGACAGCCGAAGTTTTGGACACAAATAGTCTATATCTGCTAGCAGTCAAAGAACAGTGTCCAAGGCTTAATGTGAGCTACATCGAGCATGCGCAGTTTCTTTATGGGCGACGGTTTGGTGGTTACAAACGTTTCGGAATAAATTCTTACCTCCATCTTTAGGGTACAAGATGTCGATACATGTTTATCTACATGATGTCATAACCCACAAAACCGCAATATGAATTTCACCTCCGAGAAATCCTTAACAGGGTAATGTAGAAATAGCTTAATTTTTTACCTTAGTCTCTGAACTTTTCTTTAACCTTGTTTCGACAGTTAATTTTGGATTCACGACGAAGGACAGGCACGAAGCTTCATTCTATGGCTGCTTAGCATCCTGTAACTGGAATCTTCTTTTCTTTTTTGAAGGGGGGGGGGGAGCTAGCTCGATCTGAGGTTGTTTATTTATTAATTAACGCTGCTTTCAATGCATAATATATAGCGTCGAATGGCAGAGTGATTAGTGAATTGTAGAGCTGGCGTACTTTGAATACTTCTTCATTTGCTGGAATTGTTGAGGAAAACCACGAGAAATCTCAGTGAAGACAGCCGGTTCTCCGGCAAAGATTTGAACCTGAGCACTTCTGAATAGTAGGAAGGCGTGCTGGGTTTGAAAGACAAGAATTATAAACCGTAAAAACAATTATGGTTTCGTGGAACTAGCACTCTGGTATGCTTACAAGATTCCTATTGTGCCAAATTGTGAACCGGTTGTTAAACTCAATGCCGCGCGATTTTTTGTGCCCGCTATTAGGTCTTTACCCGTTGCTGACATTCACCACTTAGTGACAGCTGATTTGTGCGCACGGATTTCTTAGTAGCTACGTTGTCTTAAGACACGGTCGCTGTCATTTCGCCTGGCCGTACTTATACTTCGTCACAGAAACACCGTCCTTCATGTACAGTTTATAGACGGCTTTGATCAGCCTGCGCACTCGATTTCCGACTGTTATTAATGTTTCCTACGAAATATTGCAGCTGTTTTTAAGACAAATGGTAAGTAACTCTGTTATCAGATACCCTCAGTCTGTTCTTTTCCCTTGGGGAGAGAAATCAAATTTTACACCCACATAAAAAGGTAACCATGAATTTTAGTTCGGCATATTTCTGAGTCATTTGTAGTATTAGTATACTACGTCCAATCCCCGAGCTGTAGGACCACCCCTTATTGGCTGTCCACGACTACTTATCTTGAGGACATCCACTCCATCCGCAACCTGGGGAAAAGCCATTCACTGCGTGGACAATACGGGACCAACTTAACTAAGGTTTCTTCAAACATATCAAAATACGAGTAGTGTAATTGTGTGCGTGCGTGTGTGTTTGTGTGTGAGTGGGTTTAAAGGGACGTCAAAGTCTATGGCTGTACCTGTATAGAATCTTATTTCAAAATTTGTAATACAATTCCCGGATAAAATTAATATATAACTATATTTCAAGCTGTGAAGGGACCTAACTGAGAGGCTGTCAATAAAATCGCAGAATCACCGATTTCCTGCCACTCCGAATGGGACGCTACGCAACGCTGTATTGTAGGTAACAGCGAAGTTGTGCAAAATGTACCTTACATAGTTCGTCGGTCAGAAAATGAAGTTACACGGCGAATAATTTCGAAACTGAAGGCCCTGCACTGGTTGTAATTACACAGGCGAATTCGCTGCCGAGCGATTATTGTCTTTTTCCAGCGCCAAAACAAAATCTTGGCGGCTATAAATTTAAAGAAGAGCGCCAAGTGGAAACAGCTTTAATACGATGGCTTTTAGCAGGGAACACGGACTTCTGTCAACAGGGAGTGACGTCATTCCTCCCAAGATGTGACAAATGACGGGTCTGTGTGGAAAAGTAGTGGGTTAGCAGTGCGGCTGAATCTGAAGTGTTCTTGTTAGAGGTGAAAATAAGGAATCTGCAGTAGATGAGATGTAAACTACTTTTATCGACACTCATTATTCCGCTCAAGGGGACAACTTTTTGCTTTCGGTACTGTACTTGCATTTGGCTTTTTCGAAAATTCTGATGGTTGTGCTGTTCGTAAATTTACTTCCATAGTGTCTGTAACTATATATGAAAGTAACCATTCCATTTCTGGAAAAGTGGAAAGCCTTCCCACACTGGCTTCCCGCCTCAAAATATTTTATTAGGAAGGAAACTCGTTTTTTTAGAAGATCAAAGGAAACCAAATCTGCTTAATAATACACTATTTTTTTTTGCTGTCGTAAATTGGTTGAATATACGATTGAGACCGACAGATTTATTTGGCTAAAATATGTAAGTGATAACCACAAGACCCAACCTAAACGTTTTTGGAAATGTAATCATAAATTTACGTAAAAGTAACGGCCAAGCTCTTAAAAAAATTAAGACTGGCGGAAGCTTTTGCTGACCTGTGTACGAGTACGAGTAGATTCGTGCATGTTCCTTCCTCTCTTACAGATATTCCTAACATAGCTGAGGCTATGCTCTCCGACTTTGTAAATGTACCTTCCAATTCCGGGATGATGATGGTGATGGTGGTGATGATGATGATGATTGATGTCGAACGCTGAATTCGACGTCTTTTCGTCTGAGATACTTTTACCCGTACGGAAGTCCATATTTAAACTTGGATTCATTAAAATGGAGGTTTTCATGTAAATGGAAATAGGCGGCTGTTGTCCCTGATTCAGAGACGTCTGCAGCGCTCTCTTGACTAAATATACTTGCCTGTTTTAGTTTTTAAATGATTCTTCTGAAGTTATTGGAAACACTGTTTATATCACTCTCCTTTTATTTTGGATTTAAACTACGCCTATATCAGTATGGATTTATTAAATCAAAACTGACCGTAAAGGATTTAATAATCAAGCTGAAACAGTCATAGCTAACAGAATGCTCACAAGGGCAGGTTGTCTTCACTTAGTGTCACTCAGGTCTGTGATAAATGCCAGCTCTCACTGAACTGAAGACTACTTTGCACGATATGATACATGACTCTACAGTTACGCATCATCTAGGTCCACATCTGCCCGCATATTAGGGAAGTTTTATTGCCAAATTTATCCTTTGTGGTGTACCACAAGCTTCCCCCACCCTGGGTCCTCTTTTATTTAATAATTTTATTGACGATTTTAGGTAAAGTAGAGATAAAAGTTTTCCTGTGTTTATGTAAGCACTAACATGTGAAGCTAGAAGTACAGCTCCACACATTCTTCACCTCGACACTAAATTAAATTGAGTGGTCAGCCTCATGCTGTCGTCGTTTTAGTCCAAGAAGAAGATCCCACAACGCGCTTTGAATAAGAGGTCAAATTGCCGCCGTTGCCGGTGTGGATATTTGTAGAAGGAAAAAGTGTCTTGCTTCTGCCAGGGAACGAATGCCGTCTCCACGGTTGTCTAGCTTGTCCAGTTACTATACGGACTGCTACCGGCCTTCTTTTTTTTTTTGGCGATATATCTGTCGAATTTTGTCGTCGTCCCCCCCCCCCCCGATCTGGAATTGCACCGATTAATACAGCCAAAACAATACTACGGATGTCTACGTAGCATGTTACACGACAGTTGTATCTGGAGAATTAAATGCATGTCAACCTTTGTTTCTTTTACTCGTAAGGCTAATATATCTGTCTCAATTAACATGTGTTTAACATATTCTTTTGATTTTTCCTACCTCCTGTGAAAGAACTCGGCGTTATAAGTGCGTTTCATGAAGAAAGTTGAGAGAAAATGGAGATAGAAATATCCATGTGAAAAGGAACCGTATCACACAAGTGTTTGCCTATCCGAGCTTCACTGTAAGTTTTATTTAAAAACGTATTAATTAATATAATTAGTTTCATTTTTTTTCAATGGCTCGACAGCCCCTTGGGGGCCTAGGCCTCCCCGTTTTTCGAGGCTTCACGATCACACACTTTAGACACAACACACTCGGTAGGACTCCTCTGGACGAGGGACCAGCTCGTCGCAGAGACCTCTACCTGACAACACACAACACTCACAAGAGACAGACAACCATGCTCTAGGCGGGATTCGAACCCACAATCCCAATAAGCGAGCGGCCGTAGACCCACGCCTTAACCGCGCGGCCACTGGGATCGGCAATTAGTTTCATGGGTACATTTAATTCAATGAGTCTATCTTACATAACTTCCCTCCTAACCGAATCTTAGATATTCGTAAAGTCTATACTGTCGCATATCTTCCAGTTTTCTCGTAACTGCATAATGAGTACATAATGTGTAATCAGGAGCTGGTCTGTTGCTTTGAAATGCACGTTGATGATCTACAGCAGCGGTCGCCAACCGGTGGTTCGCGGACCACTGATGGTCCGCGAGAAAATTTTGGTGGTCCGTGGAGAAATTTGGACATTATTTGCAATTTTTATGTTTATTATACTGTTTCATTATATTCTGATCGTCGTCGTGTCACCGACAGGATCGCTGACAATTTTCGCCTTATTACGTTGCATCAAATTGCAGTGACGTCATTGGAGCCAAGAATCCATAAACTTATTTCAAACAAGCAGCAACAAATATCACACTAATAATTTTGTTATAATTAAACAAGTGCATTTCATATTAATGAAATGGAACTTTTATGATCATTATTTTATAGATGTTTGTACCTTTTTAAAAAAAATTCATGTTAGTGGTCCGCGGGATTCAAAATTGTGAGTTTAGTGGTCCGTGAGGTCCGAATGGTTGGCGACCGCTGGTCTACAGTAAGTACTACATACGGAGTTAATCTTGACAGAAAAAGTTCGGATGCTTTTTCTAAGTAATCTTATAACAGTGATATGCGTCGATAATTACTACAATCATGAGTCTTATTACCCTTTTTAAAAATACGCACAATAATAGACTCTTTACATTTGTAAGGCAGTTTTTCCTTACTTAGGACACAAATAATAAATTAATGAACCTCAAATTAATATTTCACTAACCCTTTAGATAATTTCTGCCGGATTGTAATCGTCGCAGGATTTTATTTTCAGTGTTTTAATAGCGTTCTCAGCCTTAAAGGCGCTGCACTCACGTGGCTCTGCTGTATGTATTTCAGTCTGCCTGACATCATTAACCCTATGCACCTTCAATAACTGACAAGAGATTCTTCCACCTACCCAAAATACTGTGGGAATCTGCAAGCAGATTAGGCTACCCTTCTCATCCTTCAGCATGTTATTTAAAGGTTGGTAACCCTTCTGAAATGTATTTATGGTGCTGTAAAATTCACTCATATTCTTTTCATAATGTGTATGTCACGTCCGCTAACTTTAACTTTCTGCCTCCATTCGTTTGGCTCGGATAATGTGACGATTGCAATTTATCTTTTTATTCGATACATGAAGTTCAGCATACTTTATCAAACCATGGTTTACGTGTATCTATCAAGATGTTATCAGTATGATTGTGTGACTTAGCATCAGGAAAAGTCGAAATTTGTTTATGAATGTTTCATTGTGGGATTATCGTGCCCTTGACAGGTTCTTGGATTTGGTAAAATTTACCACTGGTCAAACACCTTTATCTTTGTTAGTTTTGTGTAAATTCTCGTTCGCATTTGTTTGTTTGAATGTACAATTTTCCGACTATTCCGGATTGAAATTTCCTAATAAAGTGTCCATGTGGAACTTAGGTAATTAATCGACTACGCGCTCTAGCTTCTCATGGAAACGTGTTGCGTGTCCTCACTCTTATCCTCAGTTGGAGCAAGCGTATTTATAATGGTACTGCACGTTTTCATGATAATACATACACACGCGCACTAGAGCTCCCAACAGTAATTTGTATTGCTTGGATAGCTCAAGGTTCTGTACATTGCTTTAGTTCTGTCCAAGTCTGAGTGTACTTCTTCAGCCTTGAATAACTTATGTTGGCAGATTCCAATAAACTTTTAACACATAAAAAAGAGAGGCTATGTACGTATAAACGTTACATTGAGGCGCGTTCGCATAACAATTTTTGCCGTGGAAAAGCAATAAGTATTACATATTCTGACTGTGTGTTGTGTGTGTGTGTGTGTGTGTGTGTGTGTGTGTGTGTAGCCTTAGTTATCCAGCATGCAATGTGCATGCGCCGTATTATATTTTCATCTGTGGCCTGTCTGGCTGTATCATATTTTTCCACATTATCTCATAAAAGGCACGATTTTCGGAAAAAAAGTTATTGAACGTAAAATGTGTGTTTCGATTCTCTCTACAAATTTTGTCTGAAACAATTTTCTTTCTAAGAGGAATTGAGCGAGATACGATCATAAGTGTACGTAGGTCTTCATGTAAAGTACCCGTTATTCTTGTCAGATTTTAATTAAACTTGAATTTTCTCAACAGATTTTCGAAAACTACTATTATTAAATACCATGAAAGTTCGTTCAATGGGAGCCGAGTTATTCCATGTGGACGGCAGACGGAGAGACGTACGACGGAGTACAGACAGACAACTGACGAAGCTAATAGTCGCTTTTCGCAATTTTGCGAACGCGCCTAAAAATATTTGCACGTCATGTTAACAGCCTCTTTTGCTAGTCTGATTTTTGTCGTAATTGTGACTTGATTCTGGAGCGTTTGTACGTAGCAAGTCTTTATTCCGTACGAGAGAGCACACTGATGTTTCGCTTACTTTTAACCTTTAGGACCTAAGTAATTGTGCCTCGGGCATGGACACTTACTGTTCTTGCACAGACTACTTCTGTAACGTCAGCAGTAATGTAACGTGTGCCGATTTTGCTAATAGAATGTGCCTTCTTTATGTCTGACAGTAACACTGTCCTTGGATTATAATTTTCTTTTATCTTCAGCACATTTTATTAACGTCATTTCTTTTATATTTATTATATATTTTAAATGCTTGCCTGTTATGGAATATGCTTGTGACAAACACTCGGATAATGAATTAATGTCGTTGTTGTTGCTATTGTCGTCGTCGTTGTTTTGCGTAGCGTTTGTTGTTTTGTCAAGCTGTCTTTCTAGAACTTTTAAAGTGTACAGGATCCATTTGCACTGCAATCGTTGTCAGTATTTCTCACGGTCTATAACATATGATCGCATTCATGGAATATCTGCGGAAGCCGTTACCAGCTAACAGGAGTTTTCAAACATTGCTGCTGCAGTTTCAACGCATGTTCATTCTGTTAGTTTTAATAGCGCATATATTTACCCAATATTTTGAATAATGGCCATTATTGTTGGACTTCTTGACCCTTGAAGATGCTGTCCTTCGAAACGTCGGGAACCATTATCCTAGCAACACAGCATCACGTCCCTGAAGACCTGAATGCTCTAGCGAGAGCTGTTGACGGTCATTGTGATCACGGTAGTTCACTTTGAGTTCTAAAAAACGTACGAAATTTCTTGACCTGCTGAGCGGCGGTTAGTGTCAAAAGGTACACGCTGCACAACGGATAAGTAGAATATCACGTAAAATGTGTTAAAAGATAAGTGTCTCAGTATGAAGACTGCAAGACAAGGCATTATGTAAGTAAAAGTGTATTTGTATCACGGATCTGTAAATGAACTTGGTCTCATGACACAGGTGCTTGTGACGCTCGTATTGATACTTGAGCTTATCGTAATCCATATCGAGGGCACTGACCCACGGAACAGCTCGCGACTTACTGCAATCTGTCTTCGCAGGAATGTACTTTATCATAATCATAATAATAATAATAATAATAGTAATAATCAAAAGCAGGATATAAGCCAGGAGTGTCCAACCTTTTATGGAAAAGGGACACAATTGTATTGTGGGCTGGTTCGCTGGCCATAAGTATAAAAATTACAATAAGTGGTATACCAAGTAGTTAAATTCTTTTATTCTTTAATTTGTTGCCAATAATTATTTTTGTCTTTGTAAATTTTAAAGTGTCTCTTGCAAATTGTATTTAATATATCGAATTCCCATTTGAAGCCTTAGCCTATTCTTCCTTTCCGCTCTTTCTTTAGCAGTATTACTATGTTGTGCTACTTCGCTGTAAGTTAATATTATTGCTGTATCTACCTTCGTTTTTCCATTTATTTCTCTAATTCTTATTCTTTGTTGCACAAACCTCTAAAGTTCCAAACTGCTACTTTATTAACCTTTCGCAATGTCAATTCGTTTAGCCCTTTTTCCCCCTAACTGTAGTTATTAACTGATCATTCGTCCAGCAATTCCCTTAAGAACGCGTCAGCAAGTACAGTGTCCCCTGTCTGCTTCACGAACACTGCGCAAGTTGTGCTAGGTCACTACATCCAGACCTCTAAAGGTGTGTCTCTTCGTCTGAGACCTTCCCTTTGACCACTCCAACAAGAAAGGCCCTGCCAGTAGCTACGACAACACTGGTATAGCTCTGGGGGTTATTACAACATGGAAACCTCTTCGCCACGATACGGTGGAGACACCAGCAAGGACCCTGAATATCCGTGTCTTGGGATATAAACCAGGTGAATGGTCTTCGACTTACATTCCTGCTGCCCTGGTCACTCACCGTCTTATTTGTAGTGCTGCTTCACACCATCTGGTGTATACATAAAGTGATATTTGAGGTTCTTACGGCGGTGCCTATGAAGATTATGTCACATCGCCGAAGAGAGGCACTTCGTATGTACAACGTAATATTTGTTTTCTGTTTTCAACAGTGGACGTAATGCAGAACATGTTAAAAGAATTACCCCATGTTTTTGCCTGTATGTACTGTAGCCAAAGTTGTTAAAGCAATATGCAACTACTCGTATTTTCGATAGTTGCCGATCAGAAAGTAATCCCTGTTCTTATTCCTTTATTAAATTAACGAGAAATTAATTTTTTTAAACTCTAATGACGTTCTTTTAAGTTCTAGCTTATACTGTGATACTGAGAAGGTAGTCAAACTAGCTCCGGATAAAGATCAGGTAAACACGCTTGTTTACAATAAACACAGTTTACGTTATTACGTGCCTGAAAAACTGTTACGGTGATGAAATCGGGGAGAAATTTTTAGTAAGATGCGTAGCGCTCCTTTGATATACGACAAGTGTAGGCCCTACGTAGAGAATGTAGCCGAGCCCTGAAGTATGGAAATTTTAACGGCTGTTGCATGACTCGCACACCGCCAGTCCTATCGCCGCGTGTACGGTACATTGCATCAACTGACTTATAACTCACAGTTCAATATATTCTGCAGCACAGTGTAATGTACATTTCGTCTGTTCTTGAGCAGGCAGTATAATTTCGTACAGAGGATTTTCTTTGTGGAAACCTATTTTTTTTTTCATGGCACTACAGCCTCTAGTGGGCCAGGGACTCTTCATTCTAGACGCTTCACGATCACACTCATTTAGACACACCACACTCGGTAGGACTCCTCTGGCCGAGTGTTCAGCCCGTCACAGAGACCTCTACCTGACAACACACATTCACAAGAGACAGACATCCATGCCCCCATCGGGATTCGAACCCGCAACGCCAGCAAATGAGAGGCCGCAGACCCACGCCTTAGATCGGGCGGCCGCGGGTATCAGCTGCGAAAAACTATATAAGGAAGAAATCTTACGAAAGTTCCGTAGGAAATTCCGAATATGGTTTCCCGTTATTTCAGTTCTTTCGAAATAAACAGACGTCAAATGGTGCGGAGATTGCGAAAAATTAATTCATTTTCTTCCAGAAAGATGGCGCAACCGCGCACACAGCGCGCAGTTCAGTGGCTGCCTTACGGAAGGTTTTGGGGGACCGAATAATTAGTCGTCTTTCGTGGTCTGCTCGTTCTCCCGATCAAACTCCATGTGACTATTATCTGTACGTAAGTTTGAAACACAACACGTTTAAGAGTAACTATGAACACCGGACGATCTTCACGAAATTATCGGGCGCGCAGTACGGGAAAATTCTGGACAAGAACGTCAAACAGTATTTAATAATCTTTTCACCCAGTGTCAAGCATGTCTGAGGGTTGAAGCAGGTAATTTACAACTCTTAATCTAGCATGCGGTAAGTTATGTATATTATCTACATATATTATGTGAGGAAGTGTAAGGCTTTTTAAGCTTGGCGAACGTCTAGATTCGGTTTTCAGTTGAGCTCCCTATACATGTTAGGTCAGAGACCCTGAAAGGAACATAACACTTTTGAGAGTAAATTACAAATTTCCGTCACACACAACAATTTTATTATATTCAATAATATATGTTACATGTTTCGGTCATTAATATGATCGAAACATGTAACATATATTATTGAGTATAATAAAATTGTTGTGTGTGACGGAAATTTTAACTAATTGTCAGTGAGTTGTAGCACAACAGAATGAATTCCATCAAAATAACTATTTCTGATATTTAAGTATAGATGGGGTGAGGGTGGGGTAGGGGATATTATTAAGATTAATTTTAAGGACACTACCCATGTGTCATGACATTTACGCGTTAGACTACAGCCTCTGTCATCAGTTGTTTGTTTATTCTCAGAGAAAACCCAGCGTTACTTTCAAACATTGGAGTGCTGCCATCTGGTCATACTACGTTGTACTATAATATACCGTAACAAGCATCGAGCGTATAACTACTGATATGTTTTTTCGCCTTCGGATTGTATTTCACAGATAACATACCAATTCGGTAACCGTGGTAACCGAGGTGTGACTCACATCAAGGTTGTCTCTCACTCACTCACTCACACACTAACACACACACATAACAAGGTTATTATATGCATGGAGATGAGGTGTGGGGTTGTGAAATGTATTTATGCATGGAGATGAGGTGTGGGGTTGTGAAATGTATTTATGCATGGAGATGAGGTGTGGAGTTGTGAAATGTATTTATGCATGGAGATGAGGTGTGGGGTTGTGAAATGCATTTATGCATGGAGATGAGGTGTGGAGTTGTGAAATGTATTTATGCATGGAGATGAGGTGCGGGGTTGTGAAATGTATTTATGCATGGAGATGAGGTGTGGGGTTGTGAAATGCATTTATGCATGGAGATGAGGTGTGGGGTTGTGAAATGTATTTATGCATGGAGATGAGGTGTGGAGTTGTGAAATGTATTTATGCATGGAGATGAGGTGTGGAGTTGTGAAATGTAATTATGCATGGAGATGAGGTGTGGGGTTGTGAAATGTATTTATGCATGGAGATGAGTTGTGGGGTTGTGAAATGTATTTATGCATGGAGATGAGTTGTGGGGTTGTGAAATGTATTTATGCATGGAGATGAGTTGTGGGGTTGTGAAATGTATTTGTCCGTTTCACGATGTAGATCTGTGGTGGAGTGTTCCGGACAAGCTTATAAATTTTTAGGGTCTATAAAAGTTAGGAAGTTCTTGAATATGTTAGCGACTGTTAGCTTCTGAAGAACGACCCTGTTGCGTGGAGATGTACTATTATGCCCCTAATATTTACATGATCAGGAGGTCGTTTGTGTTCGTGTGTTTATTGTAGATACAACTGACGAATGCAACTGTTTTCAATGGGTTTCACATTTACGGAAGAGCAAAGAGTGAAGGTGCTAAGGGGAATATTTAGAACTAAGAGAGAGGAAGTGTAAGAATTTCTCCATGCCTCTACCACAATAACGAAAATTAATTTTGCCAGAGTCAGTGATTAGGCAGTATTGTATGACGAGGATAACTACAGAGCGGTAGCTGCTTCCCCCACTACCTCTACTGTCACCTCTCTCCCCTCCCTGTCTTTGCGTACTTGAACAGTGCAATTGTCGTTAATTTCAAGGACACTTTCTGGATGTGGCAGGATCATTAGAGCCTACTGTGTGGTACTTATGGATACTCCAGCGGCACTGATTGATCGTCACGTCATAAATCCTCAAACTGCTTGAAATCTCAGCAATGCTAATCGGCTGCGTTCTATCTGCATAACCTTGTACTTGGCTTAAATCATATACGATGGCCTTGAATTCGACTGGAAACCCCATCTGCCCGACAACTAGATTCGCTTATAAAATTTTTGTTATTCAGGACTAGGCCACCCTATTCACCGAATAGTATCAAGTTGAATTAGGCAGGGCGTTTAATATACATGCGAGGAATAATAAAGACTTGCAAAATTTTGGTCGGAACTCCTAAAGAAAAAGGCCATTTGGAATACTTAGGCGCAGATGGTACGTAGTTTAACTCTTTGGAGACCGACGTTCATCTACGTTTTGCTTATGAAACTTCATTTGCTACCCCACAGAGAACATAATGTATCTCCATTACAAAGACCAGTCAGTTAATGCTATTTAGGGAAATGGTCGGTATGTCAGTTTCTTAATGTTACGGCAGGTCGTCTGTATAATTACCATTGGGCCCTAACTGGTTAACAATTGTGTGGAAGGATGTGTGCTGGGTTCCAAGAATTCCGGGCAGGGTCCATTGGCGGGCTGTTTTGAACATGCTGTAACACTTCAGTTTTTATAAAAGCAGGGAATATTTCTTGACCGGTTTAGCTACTGTTTGCTTGTCTATAAATGCTGTGCTAAAAGTGGTTAATTACTACAAGGAGGATCTTCCTTTGCTTATTCTTCCTTTACTAATCATACGTGTGATCTATTTGCAAGAACGGACGCCTTTGTCTTCAGATAAGGAAAACTGACACACTGGACACTGAATAGCCTAATTGCTCTTAAACCAAATGATGAGGTAAGTGATACTTAAAAATTCGGATCTTTCCTCCAATAAAACACTCCACTTTCGTATTACAAAGAAAAAACTGCATTTATTGTAGGACTAACCAAACTCCTAGGTATATTAAACTGAACAGTTGAAGATACACATGTAGCTGTTAGTCTTTCGCTCACTCATCAGGTACCAAATACGAGTATACCGAGTTCCAGAGCCGTTATGTTCATGAAGTAAAGATGCCTTGTGTCTCTGCCAGGTATCGAATTATGGACAGTTCCCTAGCCCTTGAAATGCCGCGATTTGGTATTGAAATACTACAAGCCGGTAAGATTTGCTTTCAGACGAGTCTTAACTTGCTCCATTTAGCACAGTCCTTTTGTGTGAATGACAAAATAATCCGATCACGAAGTCTCCTTCTTACACAAGATACCGCCCCTGACCGCTGTTATGTTGAGATCTGTCCAATCTACACCTTCACCTGCTATAAAATACTAGGTACAACCAATTTGTGTCATTTCGTAACTCTGTCTGGGTCTTTCAAACGGTGTCTTATCTCCAGAATTTTCGACTCAAGTTTTGCTGGATTTCTCATACCTTCCGTAAGTGCTATATACCGCGCTCATCGCCTTGTATAAATTTGATTACGCTGCTTATATGATTTTGGTGAAGGGAAAAAATTATGAAACTCTTCGTTACGAAATGCATCTATCGTTCTGTTACTTCTTCCCTCATGTGTGGAAATGTTTTCCACGGCAATTGAATCCAAACACCAGCTATCTCTTTTCTTCCGATAAAGTAAGAAACGAAGTTTTACACACATAGCAGGCAGCGGACAAAACTATAGGTTTATGCTTCTACATTTCGGTCCCTATGGTCTTACGTTGGATTGTGAGAAGGTCTGACCTTCTGAAGCCTGAAATTGATCTAAATAACATACTATAGCATCAAGTTCTTACGTCACAGGAAATAATGCCCATCTGTTGCAAAAGCACCAATTAATTACGTTTCGGTAAATAGTCGCTCTTTGTTTGGAGAATCTTACTAAACCTAAGCAGACAGTGTGACAAAATGCAGAGCTTCTATCTTCATCGTTCTGCCGGTGTTAACGTGTAGTAACCACTGTTCTCTAAAGGGTATAGTCGTAACATGCTCTGCGTCTTACAGTGCAGTTGTGCTGCACGCGTGTTTGCTTTGTGTTGGTGTTCGTCCAGAATAGCTCAGGCTATTTAGTTCGTCTTCAAAACACTGGAAAGGCTTTCATTCAGCGATCCGTGAACTTGTGGTTATATTTAGAAAGGTGGATAAACAGTTTGATTTTCTTTCTAGAAGGCCAAGGTATTTTTTTCTCTGAGAGACGTGATTTATTTCTTTGCTGCAATTCGTGTTTATATCTTCTTTCTGTTGTTGTCTAGTTAACGACACTCTTGAGAATGTGTGGTACAATCGATGGTACAAAAATGAATGTGGAGTATTAATGGACTGTAATTATTCTAGTATTTAATTTACGCGGGAAAATCAAGTACTCGGAGACAGCTTGTCCCACTGACACTTTTTCCAGCGCGAATTCCACATGGACTGTCCTGGGATCGAACCCTGTCTTCCGCGGTGAGAGACCTGTTCTTAATCACCTGAGACTCGGCACGGCCACGTGTTTGTATCAGAACGTAGTTTTACACAGCTCTTCTAGGACATGAGATACGGCACGGCCACGTGTTTGTATCAGAACGTAGTTTTACACAGCTCTTCTAGGACATGAGATACGGCACGGCCACGTGTTTGTATCAGAACGTAGTTTTACACAGCTCTTCTAGGACATGAGATACGGCACGGCCACGTGTTTGTATCAGAACGTAGTTTTACACAGCTCTTCTAGGACATGAGATACGGCACGGCCACGTGTTTGTATCAGAACGTAGTTTTACACAGCTCTTCTAGGACATGAGATACGGCACGACCACGTGTTTGTATCAGAGCATAGTTTTACACAGCTCTTCTAGGACATGAGATACGGCACGGCCACGTGTTTGTATCAGAACGTAGTTTTACACAGCTCTTCTAGGACATGAGATACGGCACGACCACGTGTTTGTATCAGAACGTAGTTTTACACAGCTCTTCTAGGACATGAGATACGGCACGGCCACGTGTTTGTATCAGAACGTAGTTTTACACAGCTCTTCTAGGACATGAGATACGGCACGGCCACGTGTTTGTATCAGAACGTAGTTTTACACAGCTCTTCTAGGACATGAGATACGGCACGGCCACGTGTTTGTATCAGAACGTAGTTTTACACAGCTCTTCTAGGACATGAGATACGGCACGACCACGTGTTTGTATCAGAGCATAGTTTTACACAGCTCTTCTAGGACATGAGGCCAATTGGCACCATTTGTATAGTATCTGGCTACGACTGGAGAACGGTTTTCCACTCTGAGTAAATCGGCCGGAGCGTGAAACTGGCAATATACCTTCACTGATGCTTAGGCAGATAGTACGTGACGCGTTTTTTTCCGTGTCCTTTATATATTCGTATATCATGCTGCGTAGACAGGGGTTCTGTTTCGCACTTAGCTGTCCAAGATCGCTGCCACTGAGCCTCAGCAATTAAGAAACGTAAAATATGCTAATAACGAGCAATCCAGCACATATATTAGAATTTCAAAGCGATTTAACCGTCTTTTACGGCCGTATGAACCGAATTCTGGGCGTTCCAATTTCGAATCTCGGCCTGGAAACCAGAAATTCTGAAGGGCTTCACGATCGTTTCTCAATCCTTCCAGAAAAATAACTGCGTTAATATCTACAGTGTCTTTCAGTTGCTCTCTTGCACCCCCATTCCAGTGCACTCTTCTGTAATCATACTTTTACAACCTATGGACTTCAGGAATGTTTTATATATATATTTATTTATACTTTATGTAACGATGCTATCTGTAGCTCAATTATGTAGCACTGAATGGTAACATTAGTGAGTAGGGTAGTAATGGTCTTTGTATAACCTGAGGGAAATTCTATGCCTATACTTTTCTGAAGACACTGAGAAAATAGCACCAACAAATTGTCAGGATAGCTAGTCTCGAGGCCAGATTTTAACCAGCGATCTCCAGATTGCGTAGCAGGAGTTCTAACCAATCGCTTGAGGTTCTGCGAAATGTTATGTTAAATAATGCAAGAATTAGTCAGGCATCGAAACTTATTTACTTCGTCTCTCATTATGAAGTTCAGTGTGAATATCAAGGTAAAGTAGCACTTGACAGAAACTCTAGTGCCAAAAAAAAAACCCTGTTATACGCATTGATGGAAACAAAAAATTCGTTCACAATTTTTATTGACGAACCTCGTGTGAGATTATTTGACAGGCAGACCTAGGCATGTATTGAAGGATGCCCAATGTTGAATATATATATACATATGTATACGTACGTGTCACCAGCTTTAACATTAATAACCCTGCATCTTGCACCTACATTGTATTTCTGTGTTTCACATGTGTGTCTGAACAAACAGCGATTATTACCCTGAGTAGTATTAACTGATAGGTCTTTGTAATGCAGACGGACTGTTCTCTGCGCAGTAGAAACTGGATATTTGTGTATAATTAAGATCAGTGGTTCCCAGAGTTCCTAGGGGATCCGTGGATATAATTCTGTAATGGCTAGTTTGAAGTTTACTTATTCTTTAATTAAAGGAATAGTGTTTTGTTAAAAAGCATCGCGGAACTTTTTTAATTGATGTATTTGCTTCATGTGACCGTTAGAATATCTAATTAAGAAGCGAGCGACAGTCATTTTAATTAAGGTAAAATCATGAAATGCATTGTTACTTGTGGTACTGGTATGTATTCGTAGCTATCTAGAACCAGCTCTGAGATATAAATTTTTAATTTTGGATACCTGTCAACCGGCCACTCTATTTTGACGTGAGCAAGGATGTGAGGATCCGTGGTTATTTTTCGAAGCCAAAAGGGGTCCGCGAGCAAACGTTTTGGGAAACACTGATTTAGATGAATTTTAGTCTTCCGTCTTAGTAGAAGGACGAGTGGGCACTGCCTGGGAACCTTCAGAACTGTTAAAGTTTCCATTTTCTTAGGTAAATTTTTTAGCTGTCACCAACGCCCTACATTTTTCTTTTTACTTTTTTATTTTTCTTAATCTACCTTTGGATTTAAGCTGAATCTTCACGTTACATAAGTTAGTACCTAGTTTCTGGATACGTTGATTATGTAGACCACAAATAAAAGAACACTTTGCGGCCAGTTTTTCACTGTAACTCGTTCAGCTAGTTACGTATGTGAATAGTAGACAAAGCGACTATCTGACACATCTGCTGCACAAAATATAGTTTACGTAGTTCTGCTTTCCTTCATATAGGACTGGAAGCACCCGGAAAACGTGGAACTAACAGCACAGCTGAAGTTTTTAAATTAAAAAGTAGCATTCTATTTAAACTGCATTTAATTTGCAAATAATAACAAATAGTTCATACAAAAAGAAGCGGAATTGCCTTTTCTTCGCTCCGGATATGCTTTCTTTGTCAGTAGCACAATAAGCAGTAACTGATACCTTTGTCAGTAGCACAATAAGCAGTAACTGATACCTTTGTCAGTAGCACAATAAGCAGTAACTGATACCTTTGTCAGTAGCACAATAAGCAGTAACTGATACCTTTGTCAGTAGCACAATAAGCAGTAACTGATACCTTTGTCAGTAGCACAATAAGCAGTAACTGATACCTTTGTCAGTAGCACAATAAGCAGTAACTGATGCCTTTGTCAGTAGCACAATAAGCAGTAACTGATACCTTTGTCAGTAGCACAATAAGCAGTAACTGATGCCTTTGTCAGTAGCACAATAAGCAGTAACTGATACCTTTGTTAGTAGCACAATAAGCAGTAACTGATGCCTTTGTCAGTAGCACAATAAGCAGTAACTGATGCCTTTGTCAGTAGCACAATAAGCAGTAACTGATACCTTTGTCAGTAGCACAATAAGCAGTAACTGATACCTTTGTCAGTAGCACAATAAGCAGTAACTGATACCTTTGTCAGTAGCACAATAAGCAGTAACTGATACCTTTGTCAGTAGCACAATAAGCAGTAACTGATACCTTTGTCAGTAGCACAATAAGCAGTAACTGATACCTTTGTCAGTAGCACAATAAGCAGTAACTGATGCCTTTGTCAGTAGCACAATAAGCAGTATAACTGATACCTTTGTCAGTAGCACAATAAGCAGTAACTGATACCTTATCCCTTTAAAGCCTAGTGATTACTTTATGTACTACCAGACTTAACATTCAAAAATTCTACATTCTGGCCACAGAATGTATTTTTACGTTTTTTTGTGGATCTCAGAACAATCTTCGATTTTTTTCGAATACAGTTTTTGTAACTGAGACTGATTATGTTAATACGCGATATAAACTGCATCTTTAAATATAATTTAGTTTGGAATTCCACCATTGCTCCTTATTCATTGTCATCTACAGAAGGACAAACTGACGGAGCCTGGAAACCCTCAAATAACAGTGGTCTTTCGGAAATTGGAGAGCATTGGATAGAAAAGCACTCCCACTTTCGTTACTGTTCATAGGTTTAAAGAAGGGATACCACTGAAATTAATAAATTCAGGTCTCTTGTACTAAGACACTCTTTCCCAACCAGGGTTACGTAAAATGTCGTTAGGGATTCCACGAGAACTGTTGAAATAAATAAATAAATAACAATTCTGAAATACAGCGAAAAATTCCAAATATCCCACAAAATGTGGCGAGAATTTTTGTCCGGCAATTGGAAATACTGGAGTAACTTCAGTGCGCTATCAGCAGTCTCTTTGCTTTGTTTTGGTCAGTTCGTGTTCAAGGCTATAGTTAGTTGTACTGTAAGTTCATTTCATATTTTTACTGGGCTGCTGGACCGGTGGCGACAGAAAAGTTTCCCGCTATCAACTTCTTCTGTCCTGTAAAAATTTTCGTTTGTAGGGGGTTCCTCGGGGAATGAAAAATTATTATCGGGGTTTCTCCATGGACTGGAGGTTGGGAAACACTGTGCTAAGAAAATAAGACTGGAAATGGGGATTGAAATCACATCAAAAAATTCCAACGCAATACTTGCACATACAAAGTAGCTAACTGCCGTAGCTACTTTGTATGATGTATTAACAAGAGCACGGACTATGTATCATAATATCTTGGGTTTTCTCCCTTAGGTTCACAGTAGGCAACGGGAAATAGAAGTTGAGTTATATATAGGGTCTGTGCTAATTTACATGGAGACATTCCTTTGAATTTTCAGTGCGCACTATGCGGTTTTTGTTTTTTTCTGTTCGAAGTCATAGTTAAGGGCAATAACATTTGACAGAGTATTTTGTTAGCAGTCGAAAGCAGGGGCGTAGTTGGGGGGAGGGGACCGAGTGGCGCTGTCGCCTCAGGCGGCAGAGGAAAATTCAAAAATTATCGTTATTTTTTAAAGTTTATAATTTATTTTAGGGCCGTCATTGTGATTACTCGCCCCGGGCGCCAATTAACCTAGCAACGCCACTGGCCAGAAGTAACGTTGAGAGAATTTTGTGTGTGTATGTACCATTTTTTACTGCGGCAAGATCAAGATTTCGGTGTCCAGAAAAAAGATATATAAAAACTATGACACACCTCAGTCCCATGCCATAATGTTTGCAATTTTCTTATATTCCTTCGATATCGAGTTTCGAATCACTGATGTTAGAATTTGCATAAATGTGCGAATAAATTGGCCATACAGGCAGATATAGCTCGAAGCCGCAACAAAATAACTTGACCTTGAAATCCGGTAAGGGATATAACGAATGTAAAAATCACATGTAGTCATCGATGGACGCGATGGTTTGTTGCGTGTACTCGTATAGCTTGGAAAAACAAAGTAAAGACACTCGGTCAGTTGTGGAACGATAATGGATTCACTTATCCCATAAAAATCGTCTTGATTTTCTTTTCTCATTGCAAATATTTACTTTATGTCGTTGCACTGGGCAGACAACTGTGGGGTCACAGGTTAAAAACGCCACAAAGCATCAATTTTATTTGCGTTTAAAATTGCTGTTTGTCTTCACTCGACGCCATAATTTTTCGAATTTTGGGCTAGGCCTCTTCAAGCAGGTTATACACAATATAATAATAGTAGGAACTAATTCCCAGAATCGATCCTGGAATAGTCTGTGTGAGAGAATGCGAGAAAGACTATTGTCCCGAAATGTACATTTTGCTTTTAGTGAAAGTGAAGTGTTGAATTTTTATATATATTACTTGCTACTTTCAAAAAGACCCAGCATGAATTAAAGTAACCTACGTAAAAGTTGCCTATAAATAATGTCTACAAATTCAGTTCCTAAAGTCACAGAAAACTTAACTGCGTCTCAGTTACAAAGTCCAGCCGGTTAATGCAGTTAGATATTCCTGCTTGTTCTGAGAAATGTATGAAGCAAATACACCGTAGGTGCAGTAGCTACTCAGACATAATAAAGGAGTACAAATTATGAAGCTTCACTTTATCAATCTTCACCATACTTCTATTCCTTCTCTCTCTTAGACCTCATATCAAAGACACAAATTAAGTATCTACAATAAGAGGAGAAAGTAAAAGTACGTTCATTAGAGGAAGGGAATCTACCAACATTCACCAGCTGGCCCACAGTTTTTGCTTTGTTTAGGTACAAATATTCTCCTCGGCGCCATGTAAACAAGCACCCGTAAGACAAATAAACTGCATAATCGGCACCTTGTACACTGACTTCCATTTAAATTATGTGTACAAATTCAGTTCCTATCCCGCAGAAAACACATTTTTTCACCACTGCAAACACCTACCATTTAATATTCTTTATGCAATTTATTAACATATTCATTCGAATCGCACGAGACAAACTATGTGGCAAAACGCAATGTTTCTTACTGTTACAGCAGGTGGTGCGTATGCTTACCACTGGCCTTTGAAAAGTTAAAGTACTGGAAAACGCCAGATGCCATCGGCATAGAACACGTGAGAGCGTTTGGTAAGACCAAAGTTTGTGCATGATTACAAGTGACCCGAGGTGCGGGTGCTGGCTGTGTGTGACAGTTGCACAGGTCGGCCGGCCGCACCTGTTGCTGTTCCGGAGATGTGACAACTTTCGAGAAACCCGGCCCTCGCCCTGCACAGAACAATAATCGAAATCAATGTAATAACATAGAAATATGTCTTCTTATAAGCGCTTCATCCTACTACATTTTCACTAGAATCTTCGTACACTTCCTTTGTACGTTGTCTGTGGAATTGAAAACTTCGTAAGATGATCTGTTTTTATGGTATTTATGTGGCTGTTCTAAGAATTAGTGTTATCGCTAGATCTGCTACGGTGAAAAACCCCGTTGAAACAGGGCCTTCTTGAGATATTAAGAGCCGCTTAATTGATGAAGAAGTTCTCTACTCTTACGGAACTCCAATGTACGTAAATTAACCGTGTACACTGAACCCCGCTACCGGACCCTGTTCTAAACCATTAGTGTACAGTCCAAACTGTTACACCGTACTTCTTTAGGATCCATTTTAGTATTGTCTTCTAACATCCTAATTGGTCTTCTCCCATGAGGTTTGTCTATATTTTTGACGTCCCCCACACGTGCCATGCTGGCTCAAAAATGGACATACGTAATTTTAATTTCTCGTATTTTAATCTGTGCCTTTTTAGGATACGGGATGTAAATATAAAATATATTGAACTCAACTGTTGCAAAAACTCTGGAATATATTATGCTGTTAATTCTTTAGGTATCACTAAATCTTACCAAATCTCTCAACAATTTTTTATTAGCAGCTCAGTCCTGCTTCACCTGTTTCCAGTGCATTTACATATCCTTGAAATATATATAATATAATAAACGATTTCAGGCAACGTAGTAACTATGTGTAAGGCCTACTGTAGCATTAAACAGCTTTGCCTATTGCCTACACGCTGTATTAATATGTTTGGTGTAATTCCCACCATAAACAAATGCCGTATACCTACGCTGCATCAACCAGTTTGTCTCTGTAGTAGAGGCGATGGGTATTTTCCGTGAGAGTGGAACTAAGTCTTTTAAGTGATTGCTTAGATGACTTTCATGCTTCAGGTCTCCTAAGCTGGCTAAAATCGAGAGCCTGAAGAAAGGGAGAAGGCAAGCAAGAAAGAATTGACGACTTACTTTACTTAACACAGGCTGTTTCGGAAGAAAATATGCCGTGAGATTAAATTTTTTGTTATTATAACATCTTAAAATAATCGTAAACCATGCGTAAATTACAGTACAATACATCGCACCTTCGAGAGAAAAGTGACACAAGTCAAAAACTAATATTTTACAGGGATTCAAAAAGAGATAGTAGCTGCAGTATTGCGTGGAACACGGCAGGTTTGGATATGTAAGTTTATCTGCAGATTCATGCTAGTATAGCCTTGGAAGACCTTGCATAGCGGCATATTTTGTCGAGATAACTGATAAAATTGAAGATGAAAATTTTTGACTTGTGTCACTTTTCTCTGGAAGACCCTATGTGTTGAAAGTTTCGCCCCCTTCGAAACGTTTTTCAGCTCTGTGTGTTGCGTTACCCATTACTTTAGTAGCTGCGATGGCTGCTGATATTTTCACTGCATAGTTCTTTTGAAGCACCCGTTACTATGTTAATTGTTGAGCTAAAGGCCTCTTAAGATTGCTCTGCTCAAAACCTCTTAGCATCGCATTTGAAATTTCGCAAAGGTTCTTAGTTTAAAGATGTTACGTAGGCGACTCATATAAATGTGGACGGTGTAATGCCGAAGGTTTTTATCCTTGCCTTGTTCATGTCACGTAGACCGTTCGTTAGTTAGTTACTCATCCAATGGAATGAACACGAAAGACATCTGTAATAAGTATCTGTATACGTTAGGGCTGGCATGTTTGAATGCCGAACTGCTGGCTGAAAGTCGGCATGGATCCGGTAGGCTCAAGTCTTTTGTTCCAGTTTTATTCTATAACCTCAGTCTCATTATATAATTGTCGGACTGTGTAGATGAAGTTTTCCCATGATTCTTTTCGATGCTGAGTTGATACCAAAATTCCACGTAGCTGTGCAAGCGTGTAATGCAGTCCTCCCAATACTGGCATCAAGATTATGCTCTGATGCAGTCTTCCCAATCTGACATCAAGATTATGCTCTAATGCAGACCTCCGAATAGTGACATCAAGATTATGCTCTGATGCAGTCTTCCCAATATGACATCAGATTGTGCTCTAATGCAGACCTCCCAATACTGACATCAAGATTATGCTCTAATTCAGACCTCCCAATACTGACATCAAGATTATGCTCTGATGCAGTCTTCCCAATACTGACATCAAGATTGTGCTCTAATGCAGACCTCCCAATACTGACATCAAGATTATGCTCTAATTCAGACCTCCCAATACTGACATCAAGATTATGCTGTAATGCAGTCCTCCCAATACTGACATCAATATTATGCTCTAATGCAGTCCTCGTAATACTGACATCAAGATTATGCTCTAATGCAGTCCTCCCAATACTGACATCAAGATTATGCCCTAATGCAGTCTTTCCAATGTTAACGTCAGAATTTCACCATGTCGCCCCCCCAACATTGGTGTCAAAATTCGCCTTCTTGCCTCTGCTGCATTTGGGAGCAGTCCACTTCCCATAACTTCACCTTCATCACGTACCAACGCTTTATCTTATCTTTACCCCAGCTTAGTAATTTTGAAAGAAGGAAGATAGGCGCTGTCTGTCAGTTTCCTTGCAATAAATGCAGTTTCCCTGAATACACACACTCAGACTCTCTGCCTCTTATTCTTCTTCTCTTCTTTATCTCTCTGTCTTCTTTATGCTTGAAAGGACTCAGATCACAATATTTATCGTCTAATGATCCAATTATTCGGTCCCATTTGCCAGCATTTGCAAAATCTGATCTGTAAAACCTCTAAGCCTACATCTCTTTAAGTAACTGTGATGATAGTTAACTTTGTACGGCTCTTAATTCTACTCCGAGGACCCGGTGCCACACGTAGTTCCGTTTGAGGTTTCATGTAATTGACGAGCGCATAATTGCATTCCAACAAATAGACACCTGGTCCCTGGAATGTAGAGCAAACATCTGCACAAATTTTTGTACAACGTACGTCTTGCTTTATTGGTTACTTCAATGTTAACCTATAAAGCATAATTATAACTATATGCACCTCATGATTTAAGGATAAAAGACTCTGCATTTTGTCTACACCGTGTATTATGTGTTTCGTGTAATTTTCAGAATAAAATACTATTATTTTCCAGACAGTATTAATCGATCGGTCTTTGTAATGGAGATGCAGCGTGTTTTCTCTGGGGTATGAATTGAATTTTTAAATATTATTTAGTTGAAGCTGAGCCTTTCAAGGCCGTACCATGACTCAGGCTGCTAACTACATTCTTTAAAGTGCAGTTGTTGTGCACTGCGTCGAGTGTAATGAAGAATGAGCGGGTATGTCAAGATTTTTGAAGGAGGCTGATGCTGCCTGTTTGAAGGTACTACCCGGCAGTAACCTTTGGGTACTTGAGGAAAATAGCGAAAAATCGTTTCTTCCCAGAGGGTCTGTAAACTTGCCGGGCTTAGATTTGGGTACGACCAGAATTTAATTACAGAATGTTACCGCTGCACTAATCTGCTATATCATCTGGAATTTGTTGCTGACATTTATTTTGTTACAAGGATTTAGTGAGGAGATATTTTTTACAATAATTGTGTTAACACTGAGATTTATATTCACATATTATTGTAAAATCTCTCCTTTAAAAACGATGTCATGGAAACGGAACGGAATTGCCTTATAGTCTGTTGCCGTTAAGAATTTACTGCAGGTATTACGGGCTGTTCATTTCAGTGTAGGCACCTGTACGGAAAGAGATTATCCGTTTCTGTATTCCTTCAACTTTCAACAGCGATATCACATTTATTTTTAAGCACATAATTTCAGTAGTTCGTAATTAGTTTGAAGACAGTTTTAAATTTATTGCAGTAACAGCGTATTCTAGTTTAGGTAATCGAATATTCAGCCGGTTAGAAATCTATATTGTTAGTTTTAGGATGCCTCGCCCATGACGAAGGCCGTTTGCCTCGCCCCTTTACCTCGTTTCAGTTTCCCGGATAGATAAGAATGTGCCGAATCTTTTATAACTAGACATGTCACTGCGAAAAGTGTGCGTTATGGCATTATATTCACGTGCTTATCGTAACTTAAGGTATTGATCAAATCGTGTCTTTATTCGCCAATTTGATGTGTAACACACTCCGTTTTTTACGAAAACACAAACTATGAATTTTGGTTGTTCGCAGGACGTTTAAATGTTTTTTTGTGGTGAAGGGCCCCGCAGCAGATGCTACGGACGCACCGCAGCCTTGAGGCTCATTGTACAACCCTGTGATGAAGATTATTAATTTTTTTCGTTTTTCCTCGTAATGGAGCACCGGTGGAATGAAATTTACAGGGTAAAACCGAAGTACTCGGGGAAAAACCTGTCCCAGTGCCACTTTGTCCACCACAAATCCCACATGGACGAACCCCGGGATCGAACCAGGGCCTCCGCAGTGAGCGGCCAGTGACTAACCGCCTGAGGCATGGCACGGCTCAGGTGCAGAGATTACATAACAATGTGATTTAGATGTGTTCTGAATATATCTGATGATGGCGACAACAATATGTTTGGATTTAAATCGTGCAGGGACGCAGTGTTGCTCAACTGGCGTGCTGCGACTCTTCCAGTTGGCATGCCTTATAAAGTGATAATAGTTAAGCAGGTGTGATAACTGCAGTGTTTTGCTTAGTCCTATTTTGTTAGCTCATTGTGGAGCGCTGTTGTTTCTTTATAATATTGTTGCTGCGTCGATATTTTTTATCTTTGTACTTGTGTTACATAATTCGCAGTTCACCATAAAAATTTTGTCTGTCAATCTTGTCGCTTATTGTTATTTTGTAAAGGGAAGGTATTAACGTGTCAAATTTCGGTATGAATCATAACACGTGTGAGTATAATAAACGTAATATATAGACTTATAAATTGGAAGCATAACTAAGTATGAACACACGCAACTGCACAATAACAGGCTTGCATGATGTGATGTGACAGGAGATGCTGAACTATGGTTGAATATGCTGCCACGTGCAAAAGGTTGAGAGCATTGATCCAATGGTTTGCGAGTTCTTCAAGTACAGATGTTCTTCGCTCTTACGTCACAGCACGTTCCTCGAATCGTCACTCTAAATCCGATCCTATATTCGACGCTGCAATTGGTAATACGTGCCCCAGTTCATCACCAGTTACGAAGTGATGATTGCTGTCTTTTGGGGTGTGACACCGTCTAGTTTGGAAGATAGGTACCAACGTTTCGGAGGAACCTGCTTTCTCCATCTTCGGGGTAGACGCGCAATATTAAATTAATGGAAATCAGGAGAAACAATTAGTGAGTTACACAAGAGATGCGTACAGAAACGCGTGTATATTTTGATGTAAAGTGCCCTGTACCCCATTTTTTCAGATTTTAACAAAAATTAGAATACGTCGATAAATGTCAGTAAAACTTTCCTTGCATACGCGCCGAAAAAATTAGAAGTCTCGCAGTTAATTAAATGTAAACATATAAAATACGAGTATTACTGACCTTTCCAGAACTTGCGGCGCCCTAGAAGTCATTCCCTAGTACTATAAACTTACAGATTCAGTGTCCTTAAGTCAAGTGCGTAATTACCACTAGCCGACGTGTTTTATCCTACAGGCAGACATTCCCAACGTTTCATGGAACCCAAAGGTACATTACTGTGTTCAGAAGGGCCCAACACTGGTCTCTACCATATTCACATGGTCGTAAGATACCAGTTATGGGACAAAACTATCCATGGGTGTAAAACGTCTCTTATTTTAATAGCAGAACAAACATTTACAATATTTGTAACGACTTTTGAAACGTTTGAAATTTATGCAAATATCTGAAAATTTAGTTACTTCGTTACAAAAACCTGTTGCCTCAGTATAAAGAGCAACCAATTTGTTTAGATTCACGTGAAACTTTCTGTGTGCAAAGCACACAAGTTTGTAATGTTAATGTTCATGGTATGTGCAGTAACCACTGCATTTTGAAAGTGGATAATTGAAAATTGTGTATTGCCTGAAACTGACTTAATATTACTTCTAAAATAGTGAAGTAAGGCCTGGTCGTGTAGATTAGACGGTTGGAAAGAAATTCATACAAAAGTTGGTAGCACAATTATATCGAAGGTTCGTATTGTGGTTTTCTAGTTATGACTCCGTGTAGTCTGGTAGATGGGTACCAACATTTCCGAGGAATAAAGAGCGTAGAACTATCTGGCCCGATGTGGAGGCAGTATATTCCTCCGAAACGTTGGTGCCTTCTACCAAACTACACGACATTATAACTCTGAACACCAAAGTTCTTGTTTCCACCGGTGTGAAAATCTTGAATCTTTTCCTATGAAGGCTGTCATTTGGAGGCCAAAGAAAATGGTTGAAGGATATTAGGATGTATAGGAGTCTGTGGGGAGATTGACTGGAATGAACTGGCTTAACATCCTTTTCAGTAGCTGGCCTTGAAATGAAGAGGTGTTGAATGTTAGTGTTCTCTGACCAGAGAGTTCATTGGCTCGTTAAGCATGATTGTTGTTATTTCGTTGTTATTTTAGAATTTGCCGTATTCCTGAGTGTCTGTTTAACCCTTTATAACGCAGTAATAACGTGTTCCTTCTTTAACATTCAAAAATCCACAATTTTTACAACAGTGCGTATTTATGTGTTTCGAATTATTATCAGAATAAACGGCTATTATTTACCTAAACAGCAGTAGCAGTTTAGTCTTTGTAATGCAGACACTGTACGTGATAAAAACTGATTTTTTTTAACATTAGGCCCATTTAGATGAATATCAGGTTTAAAGTGGTAAAGTTTTGCAACGTTGCAGCAGGTGATGTAAATGAGTGTCCGGAAAGCACTGTATGAACACTTCAGTAAGTAAAGGAACAAGTGGCAATGGAGGAGGAGCGGATGTGATAAAAGCTTGGAATCCCTACCGATACACTAGGTAATGGTTTCTTCTAAACTTCCAGTGTAATGAGTATGTATGAAAGGGACAAAACTCATGGTTGTGGCAGCCATGTTGCAGCTCTAGACGTCATTATGCAATCAGTGCTAGTTTATTTCGAATTAGCAACACAGAAAAAGAAAAATGCACTAAGGAAACGTAAGCATCCCATCAGACGCAATACGTGGCTTGCTGTGTTTTGTTAACTAACAAACTAGCTAACGTAACGAGCCGATCCTCCCACAGGAGGACTCGAAGGTTCAACACCGCTAATATCAGAGCCCACCAATAGACACAGTCGAATTTCAGTCCCATCCAACTCCAACTTCGCATTGCCTAGTCCTGCGTTCTGTCCCACCGCAGTCACTGGGATTTGTGGTGGACAGCGTGAGAATTTGGCAGATTTCTGAGTATTTCGGTTTTCTGCCGTAAAATCATTACACCGATGCTCCATAGACATTAATGTGACATAGGGGTATAGGCAATGGGGTCGTTAGAGGACGCTGTTCAAAAAGATATGGGCTACTCTCCCAAGAAAAAATAAAATACCTAAATTAATTAATTAATTAATTCCTGCAGCAGAACGACGTTTCAAGGCCGCCACGAGACACAGTCCTGAACCAGTTCATCCACCTCCCCTCCTTACAAACTCCTGACTTAGGATCCATCTTACTAACTACCTACCTAGCACATCTCTGTCGTAGCAAAATCCCAAATCTTAAAAACACTAATATAAAGCCCAGAATTAGACACGATACGTAGCCACTTCTGTACACATGCTTCCTCGCATTCAGTTGCCCTTAGATGCGCTTTACCAAATAACGTTTGAAACACTAAGTGTTAATATAGCGAAAGAATTTGGAAAAGCACGTAAAACATACGGCCTGGTATGACAGCCCGTGCCTGGATTTTATCCAGTACCCGAGCAATGCTCGTTACTCTAAATATCCACGGATCGTATGACACGTATTTAGAAGCCGAGTTCCTATCTCGCAGACAGCACCAAAGACTCGCCATGAAAAACAAGAAATCCATAAATACAATCTGTGGGCAAAATGCATAAATCTTTGATGTTATAACAGATGGTGGATATAGTTACCACTGTCATATAGAGTGTGAACTAAATCTCTGGTAGCATAATCCGAAGGTTCAACGCCGCTAACACAGAAGTCGGCCACTGGACACGACCCTGACCCAGCTCAATCTGCCTCCCAAGCTTACAAACCCATTACCCACAGACAGCCTTAGTAATTGTTCTTCTATCTCGGTCTTTCAAAAGGTTTATTCACCACTTAATGTCACTTACCTGTTAATATTAAAGCACTAGTAAATTACAAAGTTGTTTTTATGTAACAGTAGCAATGAGACTTATGTGGCAAATGTTTGTCATAAATCTGGGGAATATAATGTGCTCTTTACTACTGCAATTTTGTACGGCATTCACGGCTGTTAAAGTGATGTGCAAGTATTGTGTAAAATTTATTGGATGTGGCTGCAGTCCTCAGTGCCACTATACTTATTAATTGAATGAGTAGGGATAAATGTAATTTATTTATTTCAGTGTTATTCATTTTTAAACGTTTGGTTAATATATATTGTGTCATTGATAAGGAAAGCAATCATATCCCGATGAAGAATGGATACTTCTGCTTGTATCTGATAAAAGTAACACTCAGTTCATTTGTTGAACAACAGACGTATAAGCAGTGCTCGAACTGGAAAATTTCACAACAGAAACTATAAGGAAAATCTTTCGTAAAACTTAATTTTTGTGCAGTTGTGTCAATTCGTAAAATTTTAATTTTTTATTTCAACCGGAACGCCATTCCAATTCGTTCCCGATTCAATTGGAGCCCTACGTGTAAGTATTTTAGTATATTGAATATAGGACGCGCTGAACCCAACAAGTCTGTTGACACAAGGCCACGGGCTATGTAGAAAGTAATGCTTGAAAGCAATGACCTCCTCCTACCGTTGTGGGTAGGCGATTGTGCGTGTATTGCGGTATGCAGTAATACGCAGGCCCAGTTGCGCTGTGACAGCGGCTCAACAGATTGTATGCAGGGCCCAGCTGCCTAGTGACAGTGGGTGAAGTGCTGCGAGGTAACAGTGGCTGTACAGCTGCAGTGTAACGCTGGGTAAACAGCTGCAATGTAAGAATGGCTGAACAGCTGCATTTGACAGTGGGTAAGCAGCTGGAATGCAACAGTGTCTGAACAGCTGCGATGTAACAGTGGCTGTACAGATGCATTGTAACTGTGGGTAAACAGCTGGAATGTAAGAATGGCTGAACAGCTGCATTTGGCAGTGGGTAAGCAGCTGGAATGCAACAGTGGCTGAACAGCTGCGATGTAACTGTGGGTAAACAGCTGGAATGTAAGAGTGGCTGAACAGCTGCGTTTTACAGTGGGTGTACAGCTGGAATGTAAGAGTGGCTGAACAGCTGCGTTTGACAGTGGGTAATCAGCTGGAATGCAACAGTGGCTGAACAGCTGCGATGTAACAGTGGCTGTACAGATGCAATATAACGGTAGTAAACGGCTGGAATGTAAGAGTGGCTGAACAGCTGCAACGTGACAGTGGGTAAACAGCTGGAACGTAACAGTGGTTCAACAGATGCAATGTAAATTGACTGGACAGCTATTGGTAAGCAGCTGCAATGTAAATGGCGCAGAAGTGGACAAAGAGCTGCAATGTTAACAGTGGCTAAACACCTTCAGTGTAACAGCGGCTGATCATCTGCGGTGTAACAGTCGCTGATTAATTGACGAATTATTTTGGGAAGTTAACGTTGACAAGACGTACGTGGGTCAGCGCATAGATGGAGGAATGATAATGGTGAAATCTTGAAGTTCTTCTTACTGAAATCTTAATAAAATAACTTAATTTTGTGGGATATTGCTGACGGTGATTGTACAAGAACTTGGGACAGTACTATCACTTGGAAACCAACACTAAAATTGAAAATGTTGAAAGAAATGTATGCACTCTGGAATTACGGACAGATAAACTGCACAGTAACGGAATTGATTTTATTTACATTCTGGAAGGGATGGACTAAATTCTGAAAATATTCAATATTTCGAGCTCTCATTTCGTGAATATGCCTCTCACTGTCCCAAAAGATCCTCTGATGGAAATGATAGCTGGTTGAGCTGAGCACTGTTGCCAAGTTTTATTCTTTCATACAAAACAGCTGTTTTTACCCTAAGCACGATTTATTTTTCTGACAAACCATTCTACAGAAGTCCAATTAAAATTAGCTACTTTAATTTTACAAGCCACAAGTTGAAAGCCAGTAGTCTAAATGTAAAAAAGTTAAGTTGCCTGAAACTGTTGCTACAATGTATTTTAAATTCGGTGGTCATTTTGACAGTCTGTGGGAGTAAAATTAGAGCTCCGTCGTATTTACAATTGGCGGCCTATTTCTAACCTAACAAGCGATTTCAAAATAGAACATAAAAAATTTCCCTCATTTTGGATAAGTCGTATCGAAGTCATATTCACTAGCATAAAGTAATTCAACAGAAGTTACGGAGTTATATAGAAACAGGAATTATAAAATTTGAAATTCTACGTCGGTGAAGGTGCATGTATATTGTGGGTTCTTGGCTTGTGGCACCATGTAGTCTCGTAGATGGATATGAACGTTTCGAGGAAAAAAACTGCTTGCATCTTCATCTTCGAGACATCTACCGGTGTCATAACCCGGAGGTCGGTCACGGTTAATACTAGTATTTACATAACCATCGGATATGTATGTGATTATGACCATATATCGGTTTCTCATTTTCAAAGGGTAGTTTACAATCGGTGGTCTTGGGAATACTTTATGGCGGTTGTCAAATTATAATTAGTGGTTTTTACAGAATGATAAAAAAATGTTAACATTCATGTTGGGGTTTGAAGTCTAAATATCCGTAAATATGTGTTTCCAAACAGTGTTTCACACGGTTAGTGTTTTTAGGTGTATGAATGCGTGTGCATGAAAAATAATCACCTTCTTACCTCATTCGACTCCAAATAGGGTCTGACCTGAACCTTCGATATAGGGTCGTTCAGTAATGTACGGATTGTTCATTTGCGATTTATTTTTAGCCATAAATATCAGGTGAACCGGATACAGTCTAAGTGGGGTACAGTGTAGTAGAATACCGAAATTAGCATACGTACATAGGCATCGTCCCAAACGAGAGGCGTGGAAAAACCCAGAAGCAGATGGTAAGGTTATTGTCTAAAACTTTTGAATATCAGAAAGGGCTTGCAGCACACGGGATGATGTTTGATACGTGGTTGTATTTCGGAAATGGTACGTGGAGCACGACTCTATTCAAGATTTCAGTTCGGAGTCTCGGGTTATCAAAATTAAGTTACACTTCTACGTGAATTTTCTCCATAGTAATCAGCAGTATGGTAAATTGGTAACCGACTAGTTTTTACAAGCAGACAAACATTGAGCTTTTATTGGGAAGCGTAGTTTCACTGATTAAAAAGACATTGTCTTTTTGTCTCTATTCAGTCGAATTTGTTCCTATTGTTCATTATTTTTAATACGTTGGTAACAGAAAGTCCCAAAAATGCGCCTGTTAATTTCGCCATGTCTGTTTTCTAGCATGTACGTTAAGCAACCACATAAGAACCACTGATCAGATTTTGATGAAACTTTATACGCCTGTTGTGTGAGGTTTGAGGTTTCACGGCGGTGTGGATGAAGATTTTAGTTTTTTTTTTCGGATCTGTACGCCTTGTCGATTGATAAATACTTGGCTGCGTTTTGATGGCACTGCTATCATTCGAAACGTAGGTATCTATTTACCACTCGACACAGCGTAACTTCCCTGAAGACTTCTATCTTCAGAATTGGTTTTACTGAGAATTTACCAAACTATATCGACATTTCAATTTCGGTTGAAGTCGGTCATCAATAATGGACAGATATGCGAGGAATTACATACGTGGGTTCTAGGTGCGTCTCTGGCCTAAGTCTCTAACTGTTGTAGTGAAAATCTTCTTAGGCAAAACTTGTAGAATATATGTTTACCGTGAGCCTTTCTGTTCACAGATAATTAGGCTTAACCAGACTCGGTGTTTGCTCTGTTTTTTCGTAATGATAGAACAAGTGGACTCCTTCTGATCAGATTTTGTGTTGGAGGTGCTGAGCTAAGAGGCAATGGCAGAGCTAATGGGACAGAATTGTTAGCGTTGCGTACATTGGCTTTACACTTTTTATCCTTTGGGGCTGAATTTATAGCAGGCATGCTCTATAAAAACAAGTGAACAGATACCGCCATTTCGAAGTACATCCGTTAGCAGCTTAATATGTTTATGCGTAGTCCTGATTGCTTTAAAGTGTGTTATTGGGAAGGTTCAAGTAAAGAAGTAGGGGCTAAAATTGAGTGGGAGACAACTTCGGGTGCCTTACAGTTTGGGGAATTTCGTGACGGGATGAGGAACTGTTAACTCCTCAAGGAGGGCTGTGCTGCTTGAAGTTAGCTTATACTGAGCGCAGGTGTTAGTTTAAACTAGGCGTATGTACGGCGCAGATATTGCAGCACAGAAGCAAGCCTCCTGTTTGTAAACTGTGCTCCAAGATGAGGCCCTTACGTCATTCCATCACAGAAGCGTGTTATTTCCTGCTGGCCACGTGTTTATTGAATCTGGATTCTGTTCTAGAGGAAATAGATGTTGAACAAAAAGCTCTTGTCCTTGGTATTGTGTTATAAACACATACAGATGTCATGTATTTCCACTGACAAATCAGGGGGCGCCTATTACAAGCAATCGTTTCCTATTGGTTCCAGTACACGATATCTGAGTGCTGAGCACGTTGGAAAATACATCACATGTATTTGTAACAGCGTATATGGGCATCAGCAAAACTTCGTAATGCTTTCGACACGCAGTAATAAGGTAAAGTTGTCACTGTGCGTGCCATGAAGGGATGTAGGAGAGTAGACGTCTGGCTCCAGCCATTTTTAACCTAGACATTAGATGGGGTTGGGTAGACAGTTTCACGCCTCGGTCTCTTTACCCCAGGGAGAGAGTCTCCGGCATCCATTGGATAGAAGGCTGGGTGGGCCCCAGAACTGGCCCGGACGGTTCGGAAAAGAAATGAAGCTGTTGACATTGTCAGGGATCGAACCACTTTTCCTCGGATGTCCAGTCCGTAGCCTGTTCACTCTTGGCGGCTGAACTATCCCGGCCACCAACATGTAGTAATGATGTTGATAAATTACAGTAAAAATATGCTATCATAATCATCCTAATCTTAATCATATTTTTCGTCGTCTTTTTCAAGATTTGATTTCCAGGTGTTTGCCATCCTCATACTTACAGGTTAATTTATCGACGCCCAGTTTCAGGCGTTCAGTAAGCTTTGTTCTTTCAGGTACGTAATGTATGACGCTATTTGTTTAGGTATCAGAAGTGTATTATCCTCATCGGCTGTGCAGTTATTTCCTGTATTCTGAACTTGATGTTTTAATGCGGCGTTTTTCAATCAATATGTATGCATATACATGTATATAATAATAATGATAATAAAGAAAATGCAGTAAATGATTACAGATTTTGTAGGTTGAATCAGTTAGTGCTATGATTGTAAAAGTAATGATTAGCTACATGTTGTTTAGGCCCCTTTGCGTAATGCAACGTGTATGCTGGCTCTTCATCATTTCTGTTCACTTCGAACATACAGTAACAGTGCAATGTATGTGATTATCACTGTTGATTCTGTTCCTATCCTTTGTTATAATTGTGTCAATGTTGAAGTTTCTTTCTTACACGTGTAGCCTATATGTAAAGTTGTTGTGAAAGACAGTGCTAACAACACACTCTTCATTCTGAGCAGTTGACATACATTTTTAAATTTTAAACGGAAATGGTGATAAGCTTTATGTCTTGTAATCACTTCTCAGTGCAAGTTGCAACAGTTCACTTTCTAGTCCAGGAGTTGAGTTAAATGCAATTATTGAATCAGGGTTTTCAAAGGAAGAAGTATGTTTTTTCTTCTTAATGTAAAAGAATCTTTCTGGAGACCAATGACTAAATCCTGGAGACAAAACAGTGAGGTATAATGAAATGACAGATTTTATGTAAAGCCCTTTGTATTCATTGATAACATTAAATAAAATGCGTGGTTATAAAATATTAGTTTGTTTTACATCTTGTTTAGTAAGTTTAGCGACTATGAAATTATTCATGTATAGGGCTTTTATAATATATTCCTATAAAAACATTTTAAAGAAACAGAATTTTACTGTTCGTAATCTTATTTAGAGTTAGCGGTTTTGCCTTTGATTTGCTTTGATAATAGGCCACCCTTGTGCTGTGCACACCTTGCACACCCCTATCCGTGTCATGTAATTGATATCACATTCCACGCAATGATAGAGGACTGATATTACTGGAAAGTAACAGTGGTAAATAACATCAGGATATTAATTTAAAATACTCTACCAAGTATATAACTTAAATGAAGTACATGTTTCGACTTTGAACCTCAGTGATAACTAGAAATAGCCGAAATATGCAACTCATATAGCTACATATATTTTTGGTGTATTGTTGTAAATGACATGTAGAGGTAAGTTTATAATTTCGGGGCATGTGACACGCTTAGGAGGAAAGAGAAGTACGTGTACGGGTTTCTGGTAGGAAACCTGGAAGGAAGAAGACCAGTTGGAAGACCTAGGAATAGATGGGAGGAAATTAAAGAGGACGTAAAAGAAGCAAGATGGGAGGTCGTGTATTGGATTCATCTGGATCAGAACGGGGACTAGTGACGGCCTCTTCTCAATATGTTTACGAATTTTCGGCTTGCGTAACATGCAGGAAATTTCTTGGCTGACTACTACCTTCTCAAGAGGGACTTTGCTCTATTGAGTTTTTTTTAATTAAATGTAAAATGATAATATATAAAGCTTTATTAACTCAGACCGCAACGCAGTCAACTTTTCTTCCCCCAGCCTACAAACAGGTCGCGATAGTGTGTGCCTATATCCAGCCACATTCATGGGGAAATTTATTACTACAGTTTCATTCGTTGTTGTTTCTTTGTAATTCTTCGCACTTCACTACTATAGGTATAATGGTGCTGGGATAGCTATAGTTTATACAATTGTGTCTGAGTATCTATGGCATACGCCCATATTCGTCAGATCTTCAAAGCGTCACATGGCAGACATTTGTGACTGAGGAATGGCTTACTAAATCTAACCGTGACTGTAAACCAAAACTATTAAATCGTGACGTAGGAATGCTTATGCTCACAATGCTGCATTCGGTAGTCTGCGGTAGTGGCTCACGGATTTTAGGACCCTCTTTTAATTGTTGCTATCAATATAATCATTTGAATACGCAATGTATGTGAAAGGACTGGGAAGTGAAATGCAAGTTGCACTGTGTTATAAACTACCCCAGGGTGCTGCAGCAAAAGCCTCTTGTTAATCTGGCTTTGGATTCAAATTGCGATTTCCCGTCAAGATTGCATCGTCTGTGAAGAATTTAGTGGATCTGAAATACGCTGAACGTAAAATGTACGAGTGGCTAAGGAGCAGGGTAGGTGAAAGACCTGCCAAGGAGCTAGATGTTTTACCGTAACTACAAAGTTTAATGTGAATTGGGTGCAAGGGGATAGTAACCTCTTACTTGGGAGATTTTGAAATAGAAGCCATTCATGTTAGGAATCGTAATCAGCTGACACGGAAATGTTTCTCCGAGTTCCTTCACTCTGCAGCAGCAATCGCAATTACGGAGCGGAGTCTTAGCGGGCCTTTTATAACCCGACAGGGTTGACCAAGCCGTCAGGTTGCTGTGTTGTTACTTGTACTCCCTGTCAACCTTCAACGGTGCGACCTATGCCTTGCTTTTCTTCAGTTCTGCTACATGCTACTTGAATGTCAGAATGACAAACTTTAGATACATAAATTGAATCTAATAGGATTAAGGAATCCAGTTATTTCCACACAGGTTCTACATTGCATTTACGTTAGCGAAGTAACCCATGTTTTTTTGTAAGAAACATCTGAAACACACAAATACTCGTACAGTGCTTAGAAAAGTGCAGAGTTTTAGGCGGAGCCTTGCGGAATGTGTGTTAAAATCGCTCATTGAGTAGACCCGTCAATTCGTAAGCGCGTAGAAATGTAAGAACTGTTAAATGGGTTTGCGCGGAGCTTGATATTGAGGAATTTTTGGAGCATTACGGACGCATCACGTGCAGACTTGTATGACGTCCTGCGGACATCTTTATCGAGCACAGCTCTACCCATCATTCCACGCAAAAAGTAAATAGAGAATCGGAAAGCAAGTGAGAAGATGATCGATGTCGTAGAATTTCGATTTACATTTTAATTGAAAAATTTACTTCGGTAACACGACAAAAACCGATCCAAAGCTCAGGGGGGAAGAAAGGTTGCACAGTTTCGTAGGATGAATGCAAAAACACGAAGCAAATAACGAATACGGAACTTTTCTCGGTGCTTTTCGCTGAATAAAACAAGATGGCGCATATTCATTATGCCTTGATTTTCATTGCCGGCCTCTAGGCCCCCATCCACAGTTCTGAAGAACATGGGTCATGAAAATGGACTGCGCAGAATTCTTCCACCTTTCCAGCCATTCATTACCTCTTGACGAGCGATACCAAAACTGTGCTTTCACGCATGCATTGCTGTCGACGGTAGACTTAATACGGCTTAACTCTTTAAAGACCAAGTGTAATCGGAACTGTATTTAAAGATTAATTTCGTACCGCACAGTAAACACACTCCGTCTCGGTTATGAAAACCAATCAGTTATTGCTGTACGGGGACATAATCGCTGCTTGTTCTGAGTTATTTACAAAATACAAGTGTACTGTGGGCAGAACGTATAAACAATAAGCCTAAGGCTGCATTGCATCCGGAGCGAATGCCGTCGGGCCCATAGAAAGAAGAAGAAGAAGAAGAAGAAAAGAAGAAGTGGGCAGAACGTAGAATAGTACGTACGTATAGTAACTATTAGACTTTAAAAGGTTAATGTTACAACAGGCGGTGCATATAATAACCACTATGGTTTAAAGGGTTATAATAAGCCAGGACCACTGAAATAGCTTTCTTTCCTCCCCACCTTTCCTAATCGTCAGATCACCATGGAGCCTGTCAGATACTAGAACGTCCTAAAACGTCATACTTAAAGAAACAAACAAATTCTTAAATTGTGGTCTTTTGGATTACGACTTCGTTTAATCCGTTACGTGGGTACCAGCGTCCTCTGGAGACGCAGGTAGTATTTTCCTCCAAAGCGCTTGTAGTTAATTGAGTGCACATTACTAGACACCGCAACCTAGGAGACTGTAATATGAATTCTCATCGTCGTGGAAATGTCAGGTCTCAAACGAAGACGTCTGCCTGAACTTGGACAGCTGATGTGCGTTCTAATGTCACTGTGTGCCAGATATCGTGGTCAAGTATTTAACACCCCTGGTTCGTATTAAACATGTGTCAGATTCAAAGTTCGGCCCGGAATCGAGCCGTATTGGCTGCGGCGCTTCGTTGTTCAATCAGTCGTTTCAGGCACGTTGTCTTCATTGTTCGACAAATTAGGCCACGCCCAATTCTTCTATACATTGTCTAAAGAATTATTAGCTAATGCTTCTATTAATCCTCACTGCATACTCCGATCTACTCACCGTGCCGCTAAATGTCTTCTTCTTCTTGTTTTTGTAGATAGGCTACCAGCCTTTTCCTAACGTTTCCAAGGATTGGCGCCGTCTTTTCTTCGGTCTTCAAATGTTTCTCTTGCTGTTTGGTGCTTTATCGCGTGTTATTTTTACTATTCTTGTGCTTGCCATTCTGGATATATGGTTATTCCATTCCATCTGTCTTCCAAGGATCCATTCTTTTATGGGCGGGGTGTTACACAGTTGTCTGATGTGTTCATTCTGCACTCTGTCGTTCAATCTATTTCTTGTGATTTTCCTTAACGTTGTCATTTCAGCACTTTCCAAAGCTTTCTTTGAGTAGGTAGTGTCAGACCTTGCTTCTGCAGCATAAGCCAAAATTGGCCTGACTACAGTTTTGTAAATTCTAGATTTTGTTTCTCTAGTGATGTATTTGTTGTTTCATACTGTATTATTTAAACATCCTGAAATTTTATTGGCTTTGTTTATCTGACCTTTGACTTCGTCTTGCAGCAGTCCGTGACTTGTTATATCTAAGCCTAGGTACCTTATTTTTAAGACTTGGTCTATTATCTGATCATCATTCACCAGCTTACATCTAAGGCAATTTTAGCTAAATATGACGTAAATAATACATAGACAATAGTTGTGGGAATATTTTGGTCTGCCCTTCCCTGGTACAAACATGACGTGTGGGCAACACTGTAGTTCCCATCTTCCTTTCGTCTCTTAAAAAATGGCTAGTTGTTGCTACATCCGCGGAATGAAGCCAAGTTCCCGAAATAGCTCCATGGCGATCGTCAATCGGGAGTATGCGGCGAGGAAAGTCTCCTGGGGTCGACACCCTATTGAGGCTAGTGATGATGATTGTCAGACCCCGTAAAGAAAGTCTGGTCATTTTCGTATATGTAATAGTGTGTTGTAGAGCAGAATATGCCTACTGTATTTAGGTGAAAATATAATTTTATGTTAGTCTCACCGTGCATTCTACGATTCACTGTTTAAAAACCAACAGAATGCACTTCACTTTCACTTTAATATATGTTGATTAATTAGGGGTTAATCAACACATATTAAAGTAAAAGTGAAGTGCATTCTGTTGGTTTGTAAACAGTGAAAATATAATGTTCTGTGTTTTGTTGTACTTTTTAAAAAAATTCTTTTGTAGTTTCTTAAATTAGATATTCTTCAACACTTCCTGATCAGATCAGTTCTGTAAGCGTGGGTTGCATTAGTCTATTTTAAATATACTGAGTGTGAAAATTGCATTTACTGTCCATATGCCTACTGTGTGAGTCGTGTCACTCAGTTTCAAAACCATATTCGAATCCTGGAACATGCTAAAATTATATTGCTTATAGACACCGTTCGTGTTTGATATTGGAGAATTATAAGGCCACTGCTATGGGAACTTCTTGAGTGGTTGTCACGAACGTACCTTCCCCCATCGACAAGGTGTTCCATAGATAATAGCTGGAACAAAGAATCTGGAGGCAGTGACGGATAAAGGCTAATTCACAGTCCGACACGGTGTCGAAACTGAGAAAATTACCGTATTACGGATGAACACTGCTCAGATTGAAGCCTTTTTTTATGATGCCTTGTCCATTGACAAATATTTACCCACGTTTCGGAGGAGCTTGTTCTTCAGGGTGGCCTTATCCTGAAGATGGAGTCAGCAAGATCCTCCAAAATGTCTGTAACTATCAATGTACACGGCGTCACATTCCAGAAAAATTGAATCTATGTAGCTGAGGTTAACCTCGGTCGTGGTGTTGCTCTTGCAATAACATCCTGCAGACAGAAATGAAACGGAATTTTAGCAGCAAATTTGGTTAAGCATTTTGTAACGTCACGCCGTCTGCTGCTGCTTCCTGTTCTTATCCTCCCTACTATTATTCTTCTGATTCTTTTCTGCTTCTGTTGCTGCCTCTTCTTCTTCCACTGTTCGTACAGTAGAAAGTATTGCCTGTTTGTGTCCGCTGATCCACCATCAGCTGATTCGTGTCCGTTGTTTCAGGCTGCTTGTTGATTCTGTAGGTTTATTATTCACTGCACTTCTGTGTGATCCGTGCTATCAACGTACTGGGCGTGTGACTGATACACAGGGGAAAGCCAAAGTTCTCGAAGAACAACTTCTCCTAGTGTCTTTTTCTCCACCAGGTATCCATGTAGAGTGGCCTGGGAGCGAACCCGAGCATGCGCGCTGAAAGGCCGCGACTAACCGCCTGAGCCATGTCACGGCCCGATAAACCTTATCATGCCGCAAGTGGGTTAGATATAAATTTTTTTTTTAATTAACATAAGGAAGGTTTTTTTTTTACAAATGATACTTCAGGATGTTTCGGGCAACGTTAATTTTTCAAAGTGCAATTGTTACAAATGTACCATCTGTTGTAACATTCAAAGCTATGCACTTTGCCCACACATCGTAGTTATGTGTTTCAAATGTCTCTAAGAGTAAACCGCTGTTATTTCCCTAAACACTATTAACCACTTGGTCTTTGTAATGGTAATTGGGCGTGTTTCCTCTCGGGTAGGAACTCACGTTTTTAGTATTATTTAGATGAATGTTATCGCCTACTCTTCTACTATTGTTTATTCCACATCCCTCCCCGCTCCGATCACCCCCCCTCCCCCTCTCTCCAGTGTTTAAAGAGCCGAAGGTTCCGTGTTCCACTGCGTTAGAACTGGGAAACTGGTGGCGTGGGAAAGATGCCATTAAGTGGTATCTGCAAATTTTCCTTGGCATGTATAGACCTATCTGTAAACTGAACTACTCTATCATTTGTCCGTCCGTCACCCACTAATCTTTCTACCCATCCACACACGAACCTGTTCATCCGCCAATTTGTTGAACCAGTTCCCAAGCCGAAATGCTTTGTGCGGCTGCTTTAACGTCTTACAGGTTTCTTCTTCTGTTTCAGGTACGTGCGAATTATTCCGTAATGAAAACGTGCAATGCTACAGGAAGAGCTGTAAAGGTAAGATTGAGTGAAAGGTGTCCGATTTCGTTCATTGAAATGCTTAACTGGGGAAATCGGAGCAGTTCGAGTAAATAACGTAATAGTAGTAAATCAGCATATCTTATATGGAGTAATACAGAAACTACTGAATAGGCCTTAATATGTAATTCCTTTAAAGTATAGTGGTAACGCATTGCATTGTCTGTCTTAAGGTTCACACAGTAGTACTCTGCATTTTCTCCACAGGGTGTGTGTATGTGTTTTGTATGATTCTCGCAGTAAACACTCATCATTTTCCTAAGGTGTATTGACCGATTGATTCAATATGATGAACCTTCGGTTGAAATAAAAGGGGGATTGTGGCGTCTTGTTTACTTGAGCGACTCCTAGCTTCTCAAGAAGGCTCAACTCCGCATTGTTAGTTACTTGTGACCTTCTGTATGAGGCGGTTTTAAAAGTCCGATGTGTTTGGCATAAAGTAGGCCTAATGGAAGGGCACTCTCCAAGATGTTTGCGTATTTCACTGAAGTTTGACTGAACCTTCGTTACCATAGCAACGGTTTTATGCACTCGGTATACAATGACACGAAACAGAACACGGGAACTGCGAAGCATTAAAGTAGTGCAAAATGATTTTGTGAGATGTGTAAGATTTGAAGCTCTTGCGGGCGATCACCTTACTAAAAGCTTCTCATGCTACCAGCCGTGTTTCAGTGCGTAGGACATGTCACACCGAATGAACTGTACTGCGGTGAAAGTTGAAAATCCTGTTTCTGCGTATTTGTTTTACTTTTCCTAAAACAAAAACCTGTACAGAATGGGGCGAAAGCTATTGCACGTAGATTTTGTCTGAAAAACCGAAGGAAAGTGTGTGCATTGGAATCGCTGTGTTAACAAGAGGATAATATTAAAATGGATCTCATGGAGATAAATTTAGAGTATGGATTCAACTGGCTGTGGATTTCCCTAAAATGTGATGAATTTAATTCGCAACACTCAGACCAACAAAATTCACAGTATTGTTTCTTAGATATTTATATTATCGTATCACATAAAATACTGAATATTTTATTGAATTATATTGAATATTTTATGTGATATATAAATATCTAAGAAACAATACTGTGCATGTTGTTGGTCTGAGTGTTGCGAATTAGTTATCGACAATGCGCGGAATGAACAATATAAAGTTTGTGATGAATTTGTAGGTTAGCTAACAGACTATCAGCTTCTCAAGGACTTTGCCCCGTTTAGTAAGTTGAAACAACTTTTTTATTAAATATGAAGTACTGTAGAACACAGGTTAATGACAGAGACTTCATAAAACATGGTAGAAACAAAAGGAACCACTTATGTAGAATAACTTACACAAGTCAGTGTTTTATGCCTTAGTTGCAGTCCTGAAAAAAAAAGTTGGCGTAAATAAGAAGGCGTGAACCAAAAATTGTATTACCATAAGAAAAATGCTTAAATAAATGCAAATGAACCAGCCAAACCGCTGTTTTTTTTTTGTTGCAAATTAAGAAGAGGTGTAAATTGGCAAGGGGCCTGAAAGCAAAAACGGCGTAAAGTAAACAGACGTAAAACAAGGTATTGGTGTATTTGGTAATGCAATCGAAGGAATTAATAGTGAACACTATTAACAACGCACCATTCTTTTGTGTATGTTTTCTGCTTAGCGATAATTGAACTTCTAATTATGATTTAGATGGGCTTCAGGCTTGAAACGGTTCAGGTGCTAGTTTTGAGTAAATACGAATGTGAATAAACAGCAATTAATTAATTGGCTATAATGTCTATTAGCATGTTTCTCCGCCCTGCTCCTGCCAACATAGATTTACACTTTTCATGGCTGCTGGATTGCGGAGTTTCTCTTGAAATACGACGTGTGTGGCTGTACCAGTGGCCTATGTTCTTATTGTGATTGAGTGATTGACTCGCCCGGGTTACCATGGCTACGACAGACGTTACCACGGCAACGATATGGCATCGTGTGAGAATGACGTGACACCCAAGTTTCGACAGTTACGAAAGGCAAGATGCGAGGTCAGCAACAGGTACATTGATATGTGGTTGAGTTGTGTTTATTCCCGGGTTACCATATTCACGACAGGTTTGAGTGACGTCAGAAACCCGATGTCCGTGGAGTAGTACCCGGTTTTTCGTCGTTAACGGGTTACCATGGTACAACAGAGCTTGGTTGGTATGTGACATTACGTCCTCTGTTTCGAGCGTTAGGATAGAGATTTGTTTGAGAGTGACGACTCAAAATTGAACCAAGTGTAACTTTTATTGTAATTATCCCGCCCATCATAATGCATGAAGGAACGCCTGATGAAGATGCCATGAATTAGCGTGAATATTGTCACCCTGTCGTATACAGAGTGAATGTAAAGTCAATGCGTAATGTTAAATGGCTGTATCTCCTAAACGGCATGCTACATTGCTACGATTCTTGCGCCATTTTAAAGATTGTGCACTATCATTTTACGAACATCACGAGTTTCTTCACTCTGTGGCCATTTACGTTTATGTATTTGCTTTATACTCACCCCTTGTATATAATGTGACTTCAGTTTTCTCTTTCCTGCCCAGGATCTAATATAGAACACCCAAACATGCGAAGGTAGCCACGGCTGCTGAAGAAGTAATCATAGAATAACATTTTCTAGTTTGGCTGTTATTCCTTCTTTAACATCTTAACTGATTGTGACACTGACAGAGAAACCAACCATACTACGGGTAACGAACGAACCTCTTACTATGAATATATTTCATGTCTTACAGGTTTTAAAATCTGTCGGTCTTTAAGAATACTCCTTAAAAGATTTTAATGCGTTCTTATTTCAAAGCAAATATTACATTTACTTAACCGATTTAATTTAAACAAAAAGAAGCACTATGTTTTGTACTCGAGTAATGTTAAATTATGCACAAAGTGATAAAACATATTACTGTTATGTGGACTAATGTTACGAAATAGATTTGTAGTGGGCTGTCGGTCATGAGACACACACATACACGCAGACACACGTACATGTGAATACCGTGTACCGTCATTGATACTCGGTGGCCATTAGGTTGGGCAGAGCAAGGAGGACTGGGTATTTAGAGCAAGCTTTGCCCATATGGGAAATGGAAAACGCACACAAAATGTTTGCCTGAAAGCCTGAAAGGAAGAGATATAAGCATAGATCGGAGGGTGATATTAAACCGGATTCTGAAGAAAGAAAGCGTGAATTTGTGTACTTGGTTTTATCTTCTCTGGATAGGAAGAAATGGCGGGCTCTTCTGAAGAAGGCGATGAACCTTCGGTTGAAATAAAAGGGGGATTGTGGCGTCTTGTTTACTTGAGCGACTCCTAGCTTCTCAAGAAGGCTCAACTCCGCATTGTTAGTTACTTGTGACCTTCTGTATGAGGCGGTTTTAAAAGTCCGATGTGTTTGGCATAAAGTAGGCCTAATGGAAGGGCACTCTCCAAGATGTTTGCGTATTTCACTGAAGTTTGACTGAACCTTCGTTACCATAGCAACGGTTTTATGCACTCGGTATACAATGACACGAAACAGAACACGGGAACTGCGAAGCATTAAAGTAGTGCAAAATGATTTTGTGAGATGTGTAAGATTTGAAGCTCTTGCGGGCGATCACCTTACTAAAAGCTTCTCATGCTACCAGCCGTGTTTCAGTGCGTAGGACATGTCACACCGAATGAACTGTACTGCGGTGAAAGTTGAAAATCCTGTTTCTGCGTATTTGTTTTACTTTTCCTAAAACAAAAACCTGTACAGAATGGGGCGAAAGCTATTGCACGTAGATTTTGTCTGAAAAACCGAAGGAAAGTGTGTGCATTGGAATCGCTGTGTTAACAAGAGGATAATATTAAAATGGATCTCATGGAGATAAATTTAGAGTATGGATTCAACTGGCTGTGGATTTCCCTAAAATGTGATGAATTTAATTCGCAACACTCAGACCAACAAAATTCACAGTATTGTTTCTTAGATATTTATATTATCGTATCACATAAAATACTGAATATTTTATTGAATTATATTGAATATTTTATGTGATATATAAATATCTAAGAAACAATACTGTGCATGTTGTTGGTCTGAGTGTTGCGAATTAGTTATCGACAATGCGCGGAATGAACAATATAAAGTTTGTGATGAATTTGTAGGTTAGCTAACAGACTATCAGCTTCTCAAGGACTTTGCCCCGTTTAGTAAGTTGAAACAACTTTTTTATTAAATATGAAGTACTGTAGAACACAGGTTAATGACAGAGACTTCATAAAACATGGTAGAAACAAAAGGAACCACTTATGTAGAATAACTTACACAAGTCAGTGTTTTATGCCTTAGTTGCAGTCCTGAAAAAAAAAGTTGGCGTAAATAAGAAGGCGTGAACCAAAAATTGTATTACCATAAGAAAAATGCTTAAATAAATGCAAATGAACCAGCCAAACCGCTGTTTTTTTTTTGTTGCAAATTAAGAAGAGGTGTAAATTGGCAAGGGGCCTGAAAGCAAAAACGGCGTAAAGTAAACAGACGTAAAACAAGGTATTGGTGTATTTGGTAATGCAATCGAAGGAATTACTCCTTGAAGCAGAGTCCTTTTTTCAGAAGCTGATGTCCACTCACAGTATCAAGAAATTTTATGCCTTTTATGGAAACCGAATTTTCTCATGTGTCCCCCTTATATTGGGAATCCGGTCCTTACTCGTGCACCACAGTTTTGTATCAGGCCTGTGTCTCCGTCTGAATCTCACACGAAATCTCTTCCCTTCAGGTTTCCTATTCAAAATTTTGTACATGTCTCTCTTCATTGTGAACTTACCTCCATATTCGTGTCTTATGTAAGAGACAACCATTTTTACGTGGGTGAAAATTCATATTTCGGTCTTCTGGATTATGACACGTGACCGAAGTTTCGGAGGAACATGCTGCATATACTGCTTCAAAGATGATGTGGTAACATTTCGAAAGAAACCTTAACAACCAGACTGCACGGTGTCACAACCCCGAAGAATAAGTGCACAACCTCATCTTAGTTTGACTTAATTCTCGGCTAGCTGAGGGACTATCAGTTTCATAAGGGCTTCACTCGAGTTAGTCGGCGGTGACACTTGGAACATCTGTAGCTCTTGATACTTTCAGGTCTTTGAGACAGTGGGATATTGCTCGCAGGGATAAACGGCAGCTCGAGTAGGTCTGTAGGTAGGAGCGCCTGCCGCTAGAGGTTTCTGTGTCACAGGCCATACCGTAACGAAGGTGTTTTGCTCCGGTCTGTACTTCGATTCAATCGCGAGTCAAGTTTTGTTGTAATCGATATTCAACAGCGAGAGCCTCTCTCCTGAGCTCCACATAGTATGTGGTAGTTCCTCTTGAAACGACTCTCTCTATATCTCTGTGTATCTCTTTCTCTATTTTTTTTTTTCGCGTCAACTCTCTCTCCCTCTGTTCTGCCCGCGGGGTGAATGACCACCGAAACCAAGATGGCGACTGAGCGAGTTGTTAGTGGCAGCTTTCCCTAGCACACTGCTAGACTTGCCAACAACTACTGTCATGATAAAAAACATGATTCCCGTTTGTAACATCTTTGTTCAGCTCAAGTTATGTTATAATGAGAACCTTTCTTTGGAATTAAATTTAACGAAGAAATTGCATTAATCTCATTTTCTCTGTCCTTAAAAGTATGTTCGTATATTTTGTTTTTTATGCAGCTGAGTAGACGCATCCTTACATAAATTAAAAGGTATTTCAATGCAAGAATGTAGCCACTTCAAGAACACCAAATGTGGAAAAATTCCTGATTAATTAAGGGCGTAAGAATTTTTCTCACGTTTTGTCGTAGCCCCCTCAAGCACAGCGCCAGCTGTACCACCGTTTTTAAAATTATAAAACTCCACATTTTGCGCACACACCTGTGTGTACTGGTTCTTGTGTATAAACAGTGGATGTATTCCTAAAAACTATTAACTGATTGGTCGTTGTAGTAAAGAAGCAGTGTTTCGTGTGAGGCAAGAACAGGATTTTTAAATATTATTTAGTCTTTTCATTGCTCGAAGCTTTTCATTGATCGTAACGTGGAAGCCATGTCGATCGGCATGTTTCATCTCCAAAACTCATGTCGGGCAAATGCTGATTGTAGGCCTCCCTCACTATCTCCCCGTGTCCTTTCCATTTCATTGTTCACTAATCACTATTTTATTCGACGTCATACCGCTATAATATGAGTTACTAACTGTGAGATTAAATAAACCTTAAATAAATAAATACGTCTACCAAATAACTTGATAGATTTTGCTTAAATTGGCATAACTGCTGTAGAGAAGGTTTTGTTTTGCTCCTCGTCTGTCCTGTGTCAGTAATTCATCACTGCAAACAGGCATAAAGTACTTTCTGTTTTATTTAATTAATTCTAAACCGCGAGCAATAAGGTTTCAAATTAAATTTGTGGTTCTTAATTCTTTAAAACACGGTGGCTTACTATTAGTAAACCTGCTTTAACATACAGAAACTCTGCATTTTTCCCATAGAGCTTTTCACGATACTGTCACGATAAAGAAGCATTATTTTCTTAAAGAGCATTAACCAGTTTATCCTTGCAATGGAGACGCAGTGCTTTCCTAGTTGTAGGAATTCAGTATATCAGGTAAATAGGTGAACTTCAGTGTTTGGAGATAATAATATCCATATTTTATGCGACGTAAGATTTTATCTTGATACTTCTGTAGACTGGGGTTTCGTGCTGGACCGCAAAAACCTGTAATTGTGCTGCTTCATTATGAATCTATTGGCACCGGTTACAGACGGAGAGACAGACAGATAGACAGACAGACAGATAGACAGACAGACAGAATTGGGCTGACGGTTGTATGGGTCACGTAGAAATGAACACTTAACGCGTGCAGAAAAAAAAAGTCCTAAATATTTTCTTGCTATTTATTTTGATGCCTTTACCAAGTCGTGAAATGCAGATCGACAAGGAGAAGTCGGCACAGGGCATTCGTGATGCAGACACGCAACGCTCTGTAGTGAGATTACCATTAATTCACTAGATAATTACGGTTCTGTTGCTGCTGTTTGATGGCGCAAAACTTGTGGGATTGACATACACACGCAAAATCGAGGTCGTTCGCCAGGGTTTCTTTTTCTCCAGCCATGAGCAGTTTCAAAATTTAAGATATGAAGTTTAGAGCTGAGTGTCACATGATTCTGTGTAGTTCGGAATATTAGTATTTTATGGCCTATCTCATAATATCCTAAATATCAAAGTGCACAAAGTGCCTTTCGTTTTTCACTGTAATGGGAAAACAAATGGACTTCTTGAGAGCGCCTGAGGACACTGTTGTGAGAAAAACATAAGATTTGAGTGTCCACGGCGATAACAGCTCTTCTTGTGGCATTGTTAGTTTTTACTCCATGTTTTCTGGTAGGTGTTTACCAGCTGTCTGAAGGAATTACTGACTCAAACTTCAGTGTAGAAATCTTCTAGGTCGCGGTTTGGAATTGACGTTTCATGTCCGTCGAAGACTGGGTGTATTTTTCTTCCACGCCTTCAGTGTGCTTTGTAGCATGGTGATTGGACACAGGGTCCATAATCCTAAAGGAATTAAGCACACGCAAACTTCTTCATGCACTGGCAACATATAATCTATAATGGCCCAACGGACGCTCTCATTTTTCAAATCCAGTCATGTCTAAAAACACATGAATGCGAAAAATCGATTAAAGTTGAATGCAGGGTGGCAACCTGATTTGTGTTCCTCATATTGGCCTTTTCAGCGAAAATTATGCGTAAGCCGAAATTTTCTGAAGGGGACTGTTTCATTTTCTAAGATTATATAGCGTCGTGATACTAGATGGAAGAATGAGTGTGGATCATTGATGGAATGACGTTGATAGGGGAAACCAAAGTACTAGGAGAAAAAAATTCTTCCAGTTTATGTTTGTCCACCACAAATCCGGCACAGCCTGACGTGGGAATGAAACCGGGCGTCTGTGATGAGTGGCTGGCGACTAACCGCCTAATCCGTGGCACTGGGTTGATCAAGGTGTATTTTCCTCTGAATATTCATCGAGGAATGCCTGGGTGAAGTTTGTAGGAGCATATTTCCAGACAACGTGTGTAGAAAGTGGGGAAGTAGAAGCATTTTAATGTGAGAAAAATTATGTCTAATTACTACCTTCCATTTTGCAAGTGTTAATTTTGTCATATTTATCCTTAAGAAATAACACGCTGGTAAGAGGTGAATAACCCCAATCTCGTGTTGTACGCAAAGGTCATTGTTATCATAATAGAAGCCTCTATTGCTTCATAACGAACAAAAACTGAGGATGCGAAAAAAACACTTTGCGGTTATGTTTTCCTACGAATCTAATGTCATTAGCATTGTTTTTCGAGGAAAATCCAGACAGGTATAGAAATGGTTGTAATTATGGTTCCAAATCGGAAAACCCTCAGGCTCATTGTCTTTCCTCCGGAGGCATGCTCACCGAATGCATAAGAAAAACAAAACAAATGCACTAGGAAAGTTATGGTAACAAGGAAAAACGTAAAAGATTATGAAAAGGTTTAGTGCCCCTGCAGGCTGGGGATACCGAGTCTGGCGGTTTCCTTTTCGCTTGTCCGTTCTGAGCGAGCAGGCAGGCGTGTAGCGCAGCTAAACACGCAGTCTTAGGCTGTGCCCTGCGTGCGGATTCAGAGTTACGTGTTATAAAATTGCTAGTCCGTTTAAAACTCAACAATCAATTTGTCAGTTGTATCTACGGTTTCCACAGGCAAACCTTCTTATAAATTTTAGCCTTTGAAAGGTATGACACATTACTTTCACTGAACACGCAGGCTAGGAATTTGAGAAGTTCTTACGAGGCAGCTCGATAGACGTAGCGGTGTTACTACCTTCTTGCTGGCAAATGTCGGGGCTTTAGTACTGATCGAAGCATAAATATGTCTCGACCGCTTCATAACGACGCAATGTTGTCGGCAGTCATTGCTGTACATATCCGTAAATATAAGGATGGCTTGCTACACGGAAGCAGAACAACGATAACATTTCATGTCTTGCGTTTTTATTTATATTTATTGTATATATATACGTATATATCATAACTCTTAAATGACGTTGAAAATATTATTTTACTTATTGTCCACGCTGTAAAGTTTTTCGGCAAACGTCGAGAATGAAATTCTAACAAAGGTAGGTTCCTCTTGCTGCCATTTGTAGCTGCCTTCTTCTGTTCCTGTTTCTAGATGTTCTTTACGAAGTAAAAAAAAAAGAACGCCTTATGTGGATACCACGGCCGTCTGTCCGCTTGTGAGCTACTATCGGCGACTAAATCGTTTATCGGACTTTTGTGAATTTCGGTGTAACAGTTCTGTACAAAAACGTTGTCAAACAGTCATGAGTTTGATGGAAACAGGGACAGTGACTTTCATACTTTGCGTAAGGATATATGAAATTCGACCATAATTTTCATATTTCTCTAACGATTTTGTCGAAATTCGATACAGAAAATATCAACGTAATTGCCTTGAGCCGTTGTGGGTTTTGTGAAAACCAGTGTAGCGGCAAGCGTACTTTATTTTGGAGCGTAAATTACGTTTTTGCGTATTTTTTATACTCTTCTTCCAATGTGGATAAAATTGGATACAGAAGCTACCCATAAAAATGTGTCGAGTAGTTGGGAGTTTCTGGGAAATCGGCACAGGGAAGGCCTTACTTTTCTTACAGACTTAAATGAAATTAGATTTGTGCGTGTACCGTGTAGGCTACTACGTCACAGAGCACACCATTTGCGATCTTGTTAACTTATACCAGTGATCCATATTCTTGCATAAGATACACACATAGACGCGCGCGCATAAATCATATGTGTGCGTATGTGTGTGTATGTATATGTCTATATAGGCTTATATAGTCATACATACATGCATACATGCATAGTGAGACAGACAGACAGATACATAGATAGATAGATAGATAGATAAATAGATAGATAGACACATAGATACATACATGCATGCATACATACATACATACATACATACATACATACATACATATACCATCGGGCGAATGGATGGATAGCTTGCCTAGCTGGCTGGCCAAGAATTTCCTGACTTTATAGTACGGGAACCTTTGTTACGGAGCTCTCAAAATACCTTTGTTGGTCTCTGCCCTGAGCCAACTGTTTCCCGTCTGTTGCTAGGCGACCGTATACACTCTTGGATTTTGTATAACAGTCTGTGAGTATTTGTTTCATTGCTTGGAATTGTTTAATGCATAAAGCGATTGTTATACGGCGCCACTGCAACGAACAACACAAAATTGGCGCCATGTACATGCTTACAGTTTTGGTTTTGCTGCTTAGGTCAACGGTAATATAAGTAAGAATATATAGCATGTCATATGACGAACCATATTTGTTTTTCACTCGCTAACCTTAACACTGGTGCGACTTCACTCGCAAACCAAGGGATAATGCCAACTATCAGACACTGGGAGCAAACCAGGCATTAATTCCATCCATCGGACTCCTGCCACATGGTGGTCCTATGGTAATTAACTCCGATTTCCACGTAAACCATACGCGCACAAACCACACTCTATCGTAACCATGGATATTCACAAACAATGGGAACTCGGGCTGTGATGTTACAATTAAAGCTCTGTCGTAACCATGGATATTCGCTAACAATGGGAACTCGGGCTGTGATGTTACAATTAAAGCTCTGTCTTAACCATGGATATTCACTAACAATGGGAACTCGGGCTGTGATGTTACAATTAAAGCTCTGTCTTAACCATGGATATTCGCTAACAATGGGAACTCGGGCTGTGATGTTACAATTAAAGCTCTGTCGTAAACATGGATATTCGCTAACAATGGGAACTCGGGCTGTGATGTTACAATTAAAGCTCTGTCGTAAACATGGATATTCGCTAACAATGGGAACTCGGGCTGTGATGTTACAATTAAAGCTCTGTCTTAACCATGGATATTCGCTAACAATGGGAACTCGGGCTGTGATGTTACAATTAAAGCTCTGTCGTAACCATGGAAACTTGGGTTGTGGTTTCACTTAGAAACCAGCTGTATAGTAGCTGTGGAAACCCGGTAACCATGGAAAACCTGGTGTGGTGTTACACACAAACCTCATAGTAACCATGGTAATCCGGACTGTGACGTTACTCACAACCCAAACTGTATTATAGCCATGGAAATTTTGGTGTGACTCACACAGCAAGGGGTGAGACTCAAATCACATAACGAGGAGTGTAACGCAGTCATATACCAATTGGTGCGACTCGGTCTCATACCAACGTGTGTTACTAAAGTCACACGCAATGGGTGTAAGTGCAGATGTACACACACAGTTTTATCGTAGTAAATAATTCCTTACTTTTAATACATTTTGTGTAAAAAAAGGAGTAAAGCACGTCCTGTTTTGCTGGCAGAGATATGCGTAAATTTGTAATAAACGTTGAAGCAGTCACGTGATCTCTGTACTTCATACTGCTTGTCTGATTAGGCAACACTGTACTATCGCTTGTTTATAAGTAGGGCATTATTCCCGGAAATGCCATTTTGTTTACATAAGCTGCATCTTTTATTAGATATATGAATGCATTGCACTGCTTCAGATACTTTAACCCTTTGGAGACGTCAGGACCCATTACGTTACATCTTGGTCAGTTTTGGGTTACTGAACCTTCTTGTTCATTCAGTCAGTGACAGATGTTTGACCCCGGACATGGAAAAAACACACTGTTTAACTTATATTTATGTTCCCACACATGATACATATCTTAGGTCATTGTACTTACTTGACTTATCTCTGAATTCTTATTCAAATCATTTTATTCCCTGTTCTGACTATTTATTTTGTTCACCACTAATGACTCTCTCAGGGCAATTGCGAGTCCCACCTGATTTGGTATAACAGCGCTGCATTTTGCTCAAACAGCGTAACAGGTAAGTAAGTTTCGAATGATTTTCGTAATACGCAGCCATCGTTTCTTTAACAGCATTAACCTGTCAATCTTTTCCAACGTGTTGAAAACCTGTGAGGCTGGAGCTTAATTTTAATACATTTGATTTATTTTCTCTCCAATGTAACATTACCACAAGAACGAGCAGGCACTGCCTGGGAACCTTCAGAGCCGTAAATTTTCTGTTTGTTTCCACGTAAGAAATGCAATGTTCCTCGCTGTGTTGTATGTGTTTAATAATATGTGATGCATTTAGTTTTTAGATAAGACAGCATGTATGTTTGTGTGTACTACACACTTTGACCGAGAGTCTGGGATGAGTACTCAGGACCGCGTGACAATGATGTTCAGGCGTACCATGGTCTGTCCCCGGACTTTGATGGGATGGCTGTGACTACCACCAGGCCAAAGTGCATGTCACGAGTTTTGGGTGTGGTACAGCAGTTGAGGTGCCTGACGTTATAGTCGATATCCATATATACGGTTAACGCGAGCTGACTCGCGGGTTCATCTACGTAACATACTGGGCAACAGACTATTCATCGCAACGCAGCCGCGGTCCTCTACTCATTCCACCTCATCGGTCACCAGCTCTTCAGCACTGGAAATCTGTATTATCTTCTTCAACGAATAAACCTGCTTCTTGTACGACTTGGACTACTCTGTGTGAACATTCCTACTCTGCGCTCCACAAATCCCAAGCCGCTCGGGGATTCTGACGATCCTTGGGGATTGGCCATCCCTAGGATACAACAGCTGCCTCACCCGAAATTTGTCACTTGTATCTCGGTCTGTCTCTGTCCGCATGCTTCAAATGATGAATTCATTGCCACGGACATTATAGCTCACCGTTTCTGCTCTGTGACGGATAAATCGGCACTTACGTTTCCTCTGTCAAATGATGCATTGTTGCGATGTAGTCGAAACGTATGCACAACACTATGCTGGCCAGGATGGCGCAGTCAGTAAAGTAACTGGATACTGTGTCCAGACCTGCTATCGGACCCGCTCGGGCTTCAGTCAGTCGAGAGTTATTTTCTATGAAGGCAAAGCAGACGGAGCGTGAATTGATTAATTCCAGCATAACCGAGGTGTAGTATGATTGGAATTTTTTTTTTTTTTTTTACAAATCTCGGACTTGACTCCATAGAATAACAGGAGCACACATGCGTAATCTTTTCGCAATCTGCACAGTGCTAAGTGTCTAAACGTTACTAGTGATAATATGGCAAATTTTAAAAATAGAAACCACACCATTTGTATGCAGTTTTCCCTAATGCGTGCTACATATTGGCCGATCCGATGCATTGTGTGGTCTGTCTTGCGACAGGTCCATAGTCTTTTCCCAAGCGAATTCTCCAGAGAGTACGATCTAGTGCTTCTTCTTTCAAATTCCAGCACCTTCTCTTTTCTTTAAAGTCATCTACTAGCTGCATACGTCTTCTTCCTCCTCTTCTCGTCTCTTGTATCTTTCTTTCTATCTTGCCTTCAGTAAAGTGTTTTAGACTGCAGTTCCTAAGCAAGACGTGACCACTTCAGTTATCCCTTCTTGCTTTTTTAATTTTATGTAGAATGGTCCTTTGTTCCTGGACTGTGTGTCATACTTCATTTTTTACAAGCTCTGTCAGACTAATCTTCTCCATCCTTCTCCAGCACCACTTTTCAAAACTTTCAAGGTATTTCGGATCTATTTTCTGCCGATCCTATCCTTCGTTCATTTATCACAACAATATTAGATGAAGAGCAAAAACTAGAAAGTCTCTCATGTTCTCCGGCACCTCCTACTATGTAATATAGACCCTTATTTGACTGATATAATAACTGAGCAATAACTCGGAAGCTCAGCGCCTCCCATACCAGAACTATCCACCTACACGCAATCCTGATGTAGATGTGAACACCTCCCTTTTTCACCACCTATTTCCCTGACCTCCACCACTTATAATGTGACTGTCAGTTACATGGGCCACCCGTCCTCACAACTTATTTATCTAATAAACTGTGTTTATGTTATTCTTCCAGTTCCTTCTCGTCTTTCAAACGGTCTTTCACCAAGAATTCCCTTACAATATTCTTCATACATTTCTTTTTTTTTTTTTGCCCTAGCTACATGCCCTGTACACCGTATCCTCCTGTATAAGTCACAAACTTCCTAGTTATGTAATAACTTATAATACATAAAAAGTAAAAGGCGCCCCTATACACGTCATGAAGGCATGTAGGGGAGTGGAGGTGTAATGCCACTCATTGATGTTGGCACTAAATGGGGTGAGTTGTTAGCTTCACGCCCCGACCACTTTACCCCCGATGAAAGCTGTCCCTTTACCCATTTAATGGGTGGCTGGTGGGCCCCTGAGACGCTCTAGGCGCGTTGGAGAAGAGAAAACCTCTTGCCTCTTCCGGGAATCTAACCACGATTGCTCTGTTACGCAGCCCGTAGCATAGCCAGTATACCGACTGAGCTATCCCGGGGCCAAGTGAAAATAAATTAGAAACTTAGTTAAATCTCTTGGGTTCAGTAATTTTTCCTGAACACTATATAACCTGAAGCTGACCTTTGTCGATGTTTTTAAATTTCAGTTTTAAAATGTGTTATTTAACGACATTGTCCATTGCTAAGATTATATAGCGTTTGTGGTACATGAATGGATGAGTATGGAGCATTGGTGCAGTGACACTAGTCACTAGTCACTAGAACACTAGTCACAACGCAACCAGCCGGTGCAGTACACAACGCAGAACTCGTAACAACATAACACAGGAAAACTTCAACATCCTTGTGACAACTGCATACAAGACCGGACTGCCACTAATTTATAATTTATATATAACAATAGATATGTAATTTTAACCGTTTACGTAAACACATTCCCGTGGATTTTACAGCTGAAAGAAATAATACCAAAATCCATTGGGAACTAAGATTCATTTTATTTTTTTGGGGATGTACTAACTGTTTTTTAAAATTGAACAACAGATGTAAAGTCTATGTAAAAAACTTTGACCCCCTGAGGATGGTCTGTTATAGGCCGAAACATATGTAGGGGTGATCGACTTGCTTATAAGAATATAGTGCATATGTTGGTCTAATAAAACTTTTAATTTCTTAGTGGTGTTTGGGGAAATAATAACTTCTGTGTGTGAGAACCATACGAGAGAGGAATTCTGCGTGTGGGAGAAAGGAGCTGTTTATTGCAACAGGTGAAGGTAAAGCTGTCCCTGTCCACGCCATGAAGGCATATAGGGGGGAGTAGAGTATAGCGCCACTTGTGCTTAACCTCGGCGTTAGATGGAGGTGAGTGGTCAACATCACGCTCCAGCCGCTTTATCCCTGCGGAAGAACACCATTTTCCATGGAATAGAAAGCCTGGTCAGCGCCAGACGTGGTCTGGACATCTTGGAGAAGAGAAAAATCTCCTGCACTTGCAGGGATTCGAATCCCTGATCTTACATTTCGTAGCTTAATGGTAGTACGTATATTTACCACTGTTCTCCATAGAGCTTATCTGTGGATAACGTGCTTTATAAGGCGTAGTTTGCCATCGTTATTAGACCCTACTTACACAATGTACATCCGGCCAATTCAGGATTAAAAAAACATGTTAATGAGTTTAGAGACGACTACATGGGGCGATAAAGCACTGTAATGGTGTGTGTTAAAAGTGTGTAAAAAGGTTATTATCAAAGCAAGCCTCCTGGTCCCTCATTTTGTGACCATGGAAACAAATATGACGTCATTCATGAATTTAATTCTTTAGAGCTTGGAATTAAACAGAACAGTAATAAAAATGTAGTTCCTATCTTTCAGAAAATACACATCATCTAGTTTACAAAGACACTTACGTTAAATCTGCTTGGGTAAATAATCGCGGTTTAGTGTGAGAATCGTACGAAGCCCTAAATACAATGTGAGCAAATGCAAAGCTTTGATTGTTAAAGCAGGCGTTGCAGATGTGAACTGTTTTGCTTAACAGGGTTAATGTTCTTTGAAATAACGCCGTCGGTCGTGCTATGTAATTACCAGTTGTACATAAGTCCTTCGCCTGTGCCCATATTTCTGAGTTTACACGTCACAGATCGGTCTCTATGGTAAGACAGTTTAATGTTTGCTGCATTATTTGCGCACTTTTCGCTTTGTAATATGTTGTTTGTCATGAATTGATAGATGATTGGAGATACATAGGATAATATTAAAGAGGTTCTTAATGACATACGATGTGAGGGCATGGACTGGATTTAAATGGCCTGCAATATGGTCAGATAGCTGACTGTTGTGAACAAGGCGAGGAATCCAGGATTTTTATAAAAGGCTGCGATTTCTTGGTCAATTAAACTTCTCAGAGAATTTGGTGTAGAAACAGAAATGTTGCTTAAATATAGGATTGATTTGTGAGCTGTTTGCATTGAAAATGTGAAATTATCGGACTAAAGTCTTTGCACGGGGAAATTTTAATGTGCGTACAAGAGGTGTCAATGAAACTCAGGAAGCTGAAAATTTTTTGAAGGTGTACAGTTAATATTAGTACGGAGTTAGTTAAACATATACGGATTTAATTAAATATGTACACTACAAAAAGTAATGTATAAATATATGTATAATTTGTCAAATAAGTGTCTTAACTCTATTTAACGGAGAGGATAGTGACATATTCTGCCAGCTGGTGGCGGATTTCCGCCCAGATCTTGTGAAGACTGCTGACCTTGAACTGTTGCCCAATTATATAGTCCTATAGATCGTGTGTCGTTGAATTCAAGTTATATTTGGTAAAGCAAATTGCAATTCAAGAATTGAATTAACTTCGTTCATGTGTTGGATACCTGCGTGGTGTTTTATGAACTCGAGCCCTGATTGGGCCAAACTTCTATTGCTGTCAGTCGTCGAAAATGTTATAAATATTATTATTAACTAACTAACTCCATGGAGCAAAGTCCTTCTTGAGAAGCTAACAGATGCTCAGCTAGTCAAGAAATTCCCCGCGTTTTATGGAACCCGAAGGTTCATTACCGAATTCACAAGTACCCACCACCTGTCCCTATCCTCAGCCATATCAATCCAGTCCATGCCCCCCATGCCACTTCTTGAAGATCCATTTTAATATTATCCTCCCATCTACATCTGATTTGATCACCCGAATAATATTTGGTGATGAGTTCAGAGCATTAAGTTCCTCGTTATGTAGTCTTCTCCACTCCCCTGTTACCTCGTCCCTCTTAGGCCCAAATATCCTCCTCAGCACCCTATTCTCGAACACCCTCAGCCTATGTTTCTCCCTCAGTGTGAGAGACCAAGTTTCACACCCATAGTAAAGATTAGTATTATTATTATTATTATCATCATCATCATCATCATTATTAAGTCCGTTTTTGGAGAATGTATTCTTTACTTACAGGTTTATTTACACAAAATTTGACCGACATTGCCTGAACGTTTCGCATGGTCGCCATGTTTTGTAGTTATTGACTCAGTAACAGCGTTTTATACGTAACGCTTGAGCAATTGTATGATCTGTCACGATACGAAGTTTCACCTGCCTAGCCTCAATAGTTCACTAGTTATCGTCGATCAAATATTACCTAAATTAACAGAGTATAGGTAGCTGCCAATTTTTTTTTATTTTCTACATAAATGTTACGTTAACTGCTTGAAGCACGAAATTTGTCAGAATAATACATAAAAGTTCAGTTCTTACCTCAAAGGAAGCGCATTCCATCTGCAGTAAGGAGACGAGACTGTTAATTCGGAATTGGGATAAAATCGATATTTATTGTGAGTACCATAGAAAACAAATGAATACAATCTGACTTGCACAGTTTTTCTTTTGTATTAAATCTGCTATCGCACATCACAAGTGCACGCGTTCCACCATTTGTTATAATGAATTTGGGGAATGGAAAGTATACTCAAGTGATGGCGTAGAGTGAGGTGACTTTCGTACCAAGTTTTATGCACATCAGTCAGATGGTTAAAAAGTTGTAATGGGACGTGGACACGTAATAGCATGCTGTTCTCATAAGTGTACTCTTTTCCGCAAGGAAGAAGATTAAACTAATCAGAAGCATCTAGGGACATTAGAAAGCATTCAAAAATTTGATTCGATTTCAAAACACCTTGACTTTAATTCGCGAGGGAGAAGAACAAGGAAGACGGAACTGAAGATGAGGGAAGGAAGAAGGGGAAAACAAGAAGAATAAAAAAGAAAATCAAGAACAGAAAAAGAAAGGTAGGAAAGATGGAAATTTTAAATATAAGTATTAGCGAGTGATGGTTAGCTGTAAGAAGTCAATGAGAAAATGCCCTGGGAAATTCCATGAAAACGCTGATAGGCATTTGAAACTTAATTTTGTGATAGAAGTGTTTAGCGAGAAAATATGCTACAAGCACAATGAACATTTACTAAAATATTGCATTAAAAAAAGTGAAGTCATACGACAGTTTATTTATCATTTGCTGTTCGTCGAAGTAAGGGACTGCTCTTCAGTTGCCTGGCTTTGTGATTCAATGCATTGTTCGGAGAAACAAAGAAGCATCATGCTGCGTATGTTCCCACTCTCCTTCATTCATACAAAGTGATGAAATGAGGGTTTTGACCCCAGGGGCTGCTCTCTGCTAATAGTTTCTCATTCAAGATGTCTGGTTCCACTGCCGTGTGGTAGCGTGTACTGCGTAACGAGAGACTACCTTCACAGACACGCGAGTACATTGTAGGAGTTCAGCAGATGATATTGTTACTAAAGACTTCCGGCGGCACTGTGGTCCTGGGGTCGACTCAGCCTCTTAACGGAAATGATTACCAGGGATTTACCAGGGGGTAAAGGCGGCCGGTGCTACGGCTGACAGCGTTACCACCTTCTTGTGCCGATTGTCTAGAAATTCTGGGAGCTTCAAACTCCTGGAGTCCTAAGGGCCAGTCCAGGCCTTTAATGGGATAGCTTTATATTTAAGTTATATTACATATATGCCGATCCGGGTGGCCGTGCGGTCTAAGACTTAGGTCTGCGGCTGCCTTATTGCTGGGATCGTAGGTTCGAATCCTGCTGAGGGCATGGATGTTCTTCTCTTATGTTTGCTGTGTAGGTAGCAGCATCTGCGACGAGCTGATCACTCGTTCAGAGGAGTCCTACCGGGTGTGCGTGCGTGTGTGTGTGTGTGTCTAATTGTGTGTGATCTAGAAACTTCTAAAATGAGGCAGCCTAGGCCCGAGTTGGGCTGTTGCGTCACAGAAAAAAATTACTTATGTATATATAGCTGTCAGTAACTGTGCGGTTACATGACTAAGTAGCTAACTAACTGACCGAGTCACAGAAAGTCCAAGTGATGGGCGTCACTACTGACTGTCTAAGTGTAGATTTTTATGCAAAGGTAGAACTGTAAGGTTGATGAGTGGACATGATGGGTATACACAGTGAAGAGGGCCTAACAGTGTGTCAGTGTAAAATATAATATGGATATGAATTCAGTTAAAATATAAATAGCTAGCTAATTAAGTTAAGGACCTGCAGACTTGCCGAATGACATTAATTTTCCATCTGATTAATTAATTATTTGAATATATTGGTACTTAATTGGGCTTCCTACCTGCTGCGTATTATGGGTCGCTAAATTAGGGACCCTCGCAAAAAAAGTAGCTTTTGTGAGATTTGCAATTCTCACAACATGACTGTGAAGAATTCTGTCTTTTGGGGTGTGACGCCATGTTGTTTGACACATATGTAGCGTTTCGAAGGAATTTACTACCGCCAAATTCAGTGTAGGACAATGGTGTTGCCTACAGTTCGAATGTGTCAGCCAATCCACCACAAAGCAAACTGTTGTTTCAAAAGTGGCGTAAGGCTATAGCAAAATTGTTAGTGGCTTCTAAAGACACTGTATCAACGGCAGAGTTTAAGCGCTGTCATCCCACAAGACAGAATGCCCACGTGCTTAAAAATAGCGAATTTTCGGGTTTGTGACATGCAGATTATTAATTCGTCAATTAGCGTGAGAAAGGCTTAAGGATCCGTATCCTAGCCCGACTCCCCTCTGACCATATTGAGAATTTATAACTTATGGATATTTAAAATTATAGAACTAGATTTCTTTAAATAGGGTGGAGAATTCTTAGAAAATAAAGTTACGCTAAAAATGGTTGAATACGCCACTTTTGATTCTGTTAATTGTGGAGACATCAGTGTAGAATTTACACACTAGGTACATTTTATTAGGTACAAGGTATGCCAAGCGAATGCTCAATAAAGAGGCCGTGTTCCTCGTTCTGCATATTGCAGTTCCGAAACTAGCGAAAGGATTTCTTACAATTCTGACATATTGTATTAGGCATTTCGGCCGAATATGGAAGAAATAACAGGAGGCTGAAGAACACTGCATAATGAGCTTACGTTTTTGTACACCTTATCAAATATTATTAGGGTGGCTCAATCAAGGAGGAAGAGATGGGCGGAGCATGTGGCATGCATGGGAGAGAAGGGAAATGCCTGCATGTTTTGATGGGGCAACGTGAAGGAAATACATCACTTGGAAGACCTAGCTGTAGATGAGAATAACCTTATGAAAATTGGTTTTAAAGGATGGAAGGGCATGGACTGGATCGACCTCGTCTAGGGTATGGACCAGCAGCGGGCTGTTTGAATACAGGGATGAAGCTTCGAGGTTTGTATAAGGCAACGGTCTTCTTGGACTGGCTGAGCAGCTGTTAGCTTTTCAAGAAGGACTCTGCTTCATGGAATTAGCTAGGGTAAATCAACGAACTTCTCTTTGTTCTTGCTGAATCACTCCTCAATTCCTCACTATTTTACAGTTGATTTGAAGAGATTACGGGAGGTCTTATACGTACACTTGACATATCTGAACGGAATCAATTCAGCTAGCAGGTGACTCGTATCTCGCTGCCTACTCTGCTGTAGACAGCTGTGTACGTCCACGGGCTTGAAATTCCTATCCCCATTCTGTCCGCTCTTCTGAACGTTGTCTATGGGTTCTTGATTTTGTTAGGAGGGGCTGCGCTTACCCATAATGCCCTCTGTTACATGGCCACTGAACTGTATTGCTGTTACAACTGTGCGTCAGGATGGGACATACCTGGTTGTAATCTTTCGAGGAATCTGCTATCCTGAGAATATTTCTTTCGTTTCAGCTATTAAAAATACCGCCGCCACCACCACCACCACCACCACCACCACCATCACCATCACCACCACCATCACAGTTATACAATGATGATGACGATGATTCTTCCCAGAATATTTTTCCTTCCTGTTTACTATTCAAGAAAGTAACCGAAGAATATACTAAGAACGGTTAAGACGAAATGCTGAGGCGAATGTCTGGACCTAAGAGAGAGGAAGTAACAGGAGAATGGAGAAAATGTTATAAATCTTAGCTCAGTTAATTTACTCGCCATAAGATGTTATAAAGGATGAACAAATTAAGGAGAGTGCGAAGGGAGAGACATGTGGCACAGAGCGAAATGAGAAATACTCAGAAGTTTAGGGGATATACCTAAAGGAAATCCGTAGCCAAAATAGGGAGATAATATTAAAAGAGATGTTAAGGAGTAGGGTGTCAGTATATTAACTATTTTTATTTTGCTTAGGATAGGACACTGGCAAAATTATATGGACACAGTAACGAAACGTCGAATTTTATAAAAGGCAGAAAAGTTCTTGACTAGTTGAGCGACCATTAGCTTTTCAAGAAGGACTATCCTCCGTTGGATTTACATAGCTAATAAAATTCAGACGTGACATACCCTTATTGCATAGAAGATAATGGCAAAGTAAGATACTGAAACGTTGGGCTGGTCAATAGGTTTATGAAAGGATTAAGGAGAATGGCTGTTGGCGAAACGTCTGTTTTGTAACCACGCACAATTATGTGTTGTTAACCGCTAAAAGCCTGGTGGTTACTTTATGTACCACCAAACTTAGCACTAAGGAAATTTACGTTCTACCCACAGATTGCATTTATGTGTTTTGTATGGTTCTCAGAATAGCGATTACTTCCCTGTCTGGTGAAATTACTTTTCTATCCAATGCCCCTCGATTTCCGAAAGAGCACTGCTTTTTGGAAGGTTCCCAGGCTTCGCCCGTTTGTCCTTCTAGTAAGAGAAACATATAGGTGTTAATGAGTTTGGAGCATTGGTGCAATAATACTGCAGTGTAAAACCGACGTATTCGGAGAGAAACCTGTCCCAGTACAAATCCCATATGGACTGACCTGGTATCGAACCCGGGCCTCCGTGGTGAGAGGCCGGCGACTAACCGCCTGAACCATGGCACGATCTTCCTCTACAGCACGAACTGATCTATAACTGGGACCGACAGTGTCTACTGCGCGGTACGAAATGAGCCGTTATATAATATTTAGTTTAAATGAAGTCTTTGAAGGGTTAATCAACTGAAATGGTGTCGTCTGAGCTAGCTGCTATCCCAGTTTGAGAGGACTGTGAATGCCAAGCGCTTTTTTGTGTCATTCACCTTACACTAAACTTTGCTTCTTTTTTTATTCTCTGGTTTCATACAAGCAGATATTTCGCATACAGTCTAGATGGAAAGTTACGGGTCTTAGTTTGACTTTTTGTCCCTCTGACGTTGACGTCTAAAGAAGAGATAGGTAAGAAGAATATGAGAGGAGTATATGGAAATAAAAAGGCGGAGGGGATAAATCTCACCAGGTTTGAAAGGTTCCTTTTTTCGCTCGCTCGTGTTTCTAGTAAGAGTAGTGGATATTGCTGACGAATAGAGTGTTGAGAATTAGTGGCTTCAGGCAGTGGCCGCAGAATTTTTCATCTCATTAATGGTGTAATGCGTAATTTGGAAATAATTTTGCGTCCATCACAAGAAGGGGTTTAATTTTAGCGAAATGAAGGAGGGGGAGGTGGTGGAGAGGCTGCGTGAGACTCATGCAGGAACAAATTGGACCTGTGGAAACGTCTCAGCATTCGTTTCAAGTCTTAGGAGGGCCACGAAACCCTCTGTCGAAATGCCTTTCTTTCATGTCCAGAACAGCTCAGTGTGTACACAGAAGGTGTGGAGAGAATTTGACATGAAGCTCAAACCGCATTTGTAATTTTTAAAGGAACCTCTTCGAACAATAAATTAGAATTTGATATAATATGTTCTTTTGTGGTGAAGGGCCCCGCAGCAGAAGCTACGGATGCGCCGCAGCCTTAAGGCTTATTGTGCAACCCTGTGATAAAGATGATTAGTTTTTTTCGTTTTTCATTGTAATGAAGCACCAGTGGAATGACACTGACAGGGGAAAACCGAAGTACTCGGGGAAAAACCCGTCCCAGTACCACTTTGTCCACCACAAATCCCACATGGACTGACCCGGGATGGAACCCGGTCCTCCGCAGTGGGAGGCCGACTACTAACCGCCTGAGCCATGGCATGGCCTTATAATATGTGTTGGTAATTGAGAAATACATTTTTATTTGGGAATTTTCGATATCGAGAATATTTAATCCTTCCTATTCAAGACTATATTTCGTATAAACTATACTGAAGGCTTAGCCCTTAAACTCATTAACTGTATGGACTTGTTCCATCGTCCAAAGCGATAAGAGTAGTTAATTAATAACACACTACGTTTCAGGGACAGAATCGCCCCCCTCCCCCGTCTAAATTCCATATAGTTAATGAGTGTAGGTATGGTACACCACGCCAGAACCTTGTAGAATTTCATTACAAAACTCGGTTCCTATCTCGCACGGAGGACGCTGAATATCTGTTAGAAAGTCTACCCGGTTAATGCCTTTAGGGCAATAATCTAATCGCCATTTATTGTGACGGTCATGCGAAACTCACAAATGCACTGTGTGGGCGAAATGTTGATTTCGCTCAACGCCAAACAGCGAGTGATGCGTGTAGTAACTACCGAGTGGTGCCGTCTTTTTCACAGAATAATTACACGTGGGAATGTGGGAATGAATGCTCCGTCGTGAAGGGAATGCTGTTTGATTTAAATTCGGCTCTTGGCACATCTTATTTGTCGATACAACATTCTTCCCCCCCCCCACCCTCCCCCCGGAAAGAATGTTGTGTAGAAGTCGATATTTGTTATGGTCAGATATGTATAAGGCAACAATTAAGTATGTATTTAATGACCCTCAAATCAAGTTGTCCAGCTTGTTTGCCACAATATTAATTGATCGGAAGTCATGGTAATTAGGGTTTCTTTAGGTTTGTCGGTTTCTGCATAATGGTAACGTGTAGACTGGTGAGTGAGTATTAACATGTCAGAGGAACATGATGATTCTGTATTCAGGTCAGAAACCGGTAAGCAAGATGGAGGCAGTACGCTGGTTTAAAGCTTTTTTATCATCATACCAGACTACACGGTGTCATAACCCAGAAGTCCACAATCTCCACTGCTGCCAAAACCTCAAATCTCGTAAAATCATCTTTAATTACAATTTATTTCTCGTTTCGTTATTTATGTAGAGGTGTTGTGCCAACTGCTTAGGTTTAATGACAGGATACATTATTTGCCACGGGGTCCTGTCTTTACAAGGCCATGTGCTGCTACCAAGGAACGAGTTGCTGTGGTGCCTGTACGGGTTACATACCATATAGCTAGCTAAGCGATAGGAACAGGCAGCTATATCCGTGTGTGGCGTCGAAGGTCATACATGTTAGTTGTAACCTTGATGGGATAGTGGGTCACTGGCTCACAGTTTGGGAATAAGAGTATGCTGGGTTACTTCGGCTTTCGTGGTATTCATATTTAATGATGTTATATCAATTACAAAAGCTGTGTGTTTGTTTGATGACGCTGTTAGTAGCGTAGACGATATAGCGTCTAGTAACAGAATGATTAATGAATAATGCATGTTAGAAATATGGACGTAAGCGTGACAAGAGGATTGGAGGGGACAAAGTCGACCTGAAGTTGGTGGAGAATCGCCGCCGTTTCATGCATTCGAATCTTAGCCCATGTCTCTTTACTGACTCCACTGTCTCATCTCATAGTGCAGGCCTGTGTATCTGTTAAACAATTAATCATGTAGCCCTATCTCTTCCTTTAACAAGACATCCCACTCAGATTTACCCATCATCTCTCTCAAGGAACTTTGACATTTAATTATGTCGGTGAAGGTAAATTTCTCCTACAACGTCTTAAGCGAGCAGGTTGGCTTAGCGCTAACGCTCTAGACTTGTACTCGGTAGGTTGCCTGGTTGGAGTCTAGAAGGGCACACTGACTATCCTGTATGAGATTTATCGTGGGTTTCGCCAGCTCCTATAGGCAAATGCCACGATAGTACCTCGAATAGACCACGACCGCCTACTTCCAAGTCCTTTCCAGTTCATCATTCAGCAAGAATCGCACGATCGACATTGTATTTTGTAACATGCCACAGCTTAATTTATGTTACTATAAAATTATGTACAAACATAAAGTTCGCAAATGTTTTAGCATTGAAGGGGTTAAAACTTATGGGCGATTTCTTCCGGCGAGTACAGGGCAATAGACACATTGAGAAGGTCAGGAGCTCGTCTGGTCCGTCCACTGCGCTTTCTCACGATTACTTACAAAATTCACCTTTTGTCGTGATGGCAGAATCGGTGCGCTGTAGGTAGCGCCCGGCCTCAATTGATCTTCAAACAGCAGTGATCTGCCTCGCAGACAAATGATTTACAGTGACGTGTGAACTTATCGTAGGTCAGGAATGACCAAATTAAAAATTATACATTTCCAAAGTTTATGCGCAGGCGCACAGACATTCTGTTGACCCTATGAAACACGACTTGGACCTAAAGATTTAAATTCAGTTTATACTAGTAGCCTAGCCATGAAAACACCACATCTCTTACAAAGGCAAATCCTTTAGTATCGTGTAGATTAATGAAGATAAAAAAAGGCAAAAATTATCTTTTGCTGGAATACTCGTAATTAAACAGCACGCAGAAAGTTACGTACATAGTATGTACTGGACTGGAGGTGTAGCTCCACCCATTTTTAGTATTCAGCACTAGATGGGGATGAATCCTTAGATGGCACAACTTGACCGTTTTATCCCCGGGAATGAGTCGCCGGCATCCGTTGGAGAGGAGGCTGGGTAGACCCCAGAGCCTGTTTTAACAGAGCGACCTTTGTACCTTACAGGGAATCGAACGTCAATTATCCGGTCGTCTAATTCGTAGCCCAGACACTATGTCGACTACGCTACCAGGCTCACGAGTAGGGGCGAGAGGATAAGTGTTTTATTAAACGACTCTGTCAGTTGCTAAAATCATGTAGCGTTGGTAGTGGTTGAATGAAATATGAGTATGTTGCATTTGGTAGAAAGAAACTGACAGGGGAAAACCGATTACTCAGAAAGAAACCTGTCCCGGTGTCCATGTGTAGGAAATGATCGTTGTTTAGTCTTGGAATCATGACACCGACCAAATAAACTACGTAGGGGAAAAACACTGAAATTTTGAGCTTTGAAGCGCTTAGTGCTTACGCGCATAATTACCATTTCGTTTTAAATCAGTGCTTCCGTGAACTTTGTGTTAAAATCACGAAACCTGTTGCGGGCCTTGAACTCTGTTTTATAACGATGTAAAACTACTTGTAGAATCTTCTTCTTCTAGGAATGGTAACCCGGTGCTGTCGTCCCCAACCAGTAGGCACATATAGGCCTGCGTAAGGAACCGGGTCTTTATTTATTGTTATTAAATCACTTGTTTATCTTTCAGAGTATTTCCAGCCTGTCACGAAATTGAATGTTGGACATGACATGTCACAGAGACTATCCCGGCTACTTTCTGAGTTGTGTATTCACTTTAAAGTTCGTCACCGCCTTTGGTATGTTGCTAGATTATTATGTCCTGGAAGATTAGGGAGTTCGTTTGAACAATTTAAGGTATAGTGACTACTATCACATTAAGAATTCCTACGTTCTAGCCAGAGTTTGAGCATTTCCTATTAATTATCCCAGTACAGACCGTGTAGGATTTTTGGTGAACAAAGTGGTATTGGGACAAGTTTCTCCTCTGGTACTACCGTTTCCCTTGTCAGCATTATTCCATTCGTGCTCCCTTCTCATTTATTCATCTATTACAAAGGCTATATACGAGCAATAACACACTCTTAAGTTTTGAACCCGTTTACCAGTTTTCACGAAAGGTTAGTATGAACGTTATATCATTTCTCAATGCCTTGAAGTACGTAAGAACAACGTGGCGGACGCATGAGAATGTGAGAAGAGGAAACGATACTGTAGGGTCCTGAAATAATGCGTGGTAATACATTTTCAAATAAATACGCGTGCGATCCCCGTTAACGGGATTTTGTTCATAATTTAAAAGAAGAGCATGCCGGCCGTGCGAAAATTTTCCTTAACTCTCAGTTTGGTGGCGATAACTGATAAAACTGTTGGAGCTAAGCGCGGAAAATTCGGCAAGGAGGTAGCTCATTAACATGCCTATACATCATGTATGAGGGGCAGCATATAAATGTTATATATGTAGGTCGACAGTTACACAATTTAAGACGATGCTGAAGTTTGAGTTTAAATCCGAATGTATAATCGTAAACAGAATCTGTACTCAAGGCACAGATTCTTCACGAAAGTAAGATGAAAGGATCATCATCGTCATCGTCATCATCATCATCATCATCATCGTCGTCATCATATTTGCTTTGTATGATGAGAAACATGTGGAATAGTAAAGCAGGCTTAATGACTCTGTTCGGAATTTTTGTTATATTCCCTTTTCATCTCTTCTTCAGTACATTTATCTACTACTACTACTACTACTACTACTACTACTACTACTACTACTACTACTACTACTACTACTACTACTACTACTTTCTTTGTACCAGTCAGTTCTTAAAAGACTGTGATTCAGTCATCCGACATCCTTGTGACTTGTGACTTCCGGCCTTTATATCTTAAATGAGATTGATAATTGATGCAGACCTTTTCTTGTCTAAAAGAACACCATTATGAAGATGGGTGTATCTTTCTAGCCCGTCTTAGATTAATTACATTCATATAATTCAAATAAACTGCGTATAAGCACCGTACTTTTTGAGATCACTGATCCTACTTCTTTTCTCCTGTCATCGACAACATGGAGGTAGTATAAACTGGTGAGAAGGGACTGTTCACTACAGACGGAAAGATAATATTAAAATAGACTTCCAAAGAATGAGAAGGGACTGTTCACTACAGACGGAAAGATAATATTAAAATAGACTTCCAAAGAATGAGAAGGGACTGTTCACTACAGACGGAAAGATAATATTAAAATAGACTTCCAAAGAATGAGAAGGGACTGTTCACTACAGACGGAAAGATAATATTAAAATAGACTTCCAAAGAATGAGAAGGGACTGTTCACTACAGACGGAAAGATAATATTAAAATAGACTTCCAAAGAATGAGAAGGGACTGTTCACTACAGACGGAAAGATAATATTAAAATAGACTTCCAAAGAATAGGTAGTGAATATTGTACTGGAGTCATGTAGCTGAGGATAGCCACCACTGTCTGCTTACTAACACGCTAATAAGCCTTTTGGTTCTGTGACAGACGAGGAATTTCTTGAATAGCTGAGGGACTGTCAACTTCTGAGGAACGACTCTGTGCCGTGGACTTAAACCAATATGCTTCTGAGGTTTGTAATGTGTCAGGATCCTTTACATGCATTCAGCAGTTTTTATGGGAGCTTTTTTATAGGAAAGACGACAGTAACAATGTGGCAACGGCGGTAATAATTTAGTTTTTGTTGGTGATTATGATGATAATAATGATGGCTGATGCATCATTAGAAGCTGACATGTTTTGAGTTGGTATTGAAATCTGCAAGATCAGGGCCTTCAAAAGGCCTAGCGTACACTGCCTTCCCTGTCTGCTTTGTCCCCATGGTAACACACATAGCCACGGAGCCAGCAAAGTTACTTTGACATAGCCCTGTAACTAGCTCCATGAAGCAAAGTCCTTCTTGTGATGGTGAATGGCCAAGAAATTCCCCCCCCCCCCCCCCCCCCCGTTTTGTGGAACCTGGCAAATTATTACCGTGTTCATAAAGGCACGCCGCTGATCCTTATGTGAGTCAGATGAATCTAGCCCACACTTTTATGTCCACCATAAATCCCAGATCCTTAAGCTGAGAAGTGTAACGGAAAGTTGTAGGCTAGAGGGATTAACAGTTCAAATTCGTGATTGAAATTCCCTGACATGATTGATTGTGGGCAGAAAACAATAATTACTTTCGCGTGTGATTGGACACTGAGAACGTGTTTCTTCTCTGCCAGACTCAAATTTCTATTTCGAGGACCGAAAGGGTTACGATGATGAAGAGATTCGGCTTCCGAAGCAGGATTTGTATTTGGGACACTTCTTAAAGTGTAACTACTAATATGTCTACTGTTAGCGCTTGTAAGAACTTCATTTACAGGGGCGTTTGTTACGAAAAACAGTAAATGAAGTTACTACGTATTTCTACAGAGCTACCTGTATATCCACTTTGTTTATTACATGAATGTAAAAATCTTCATTGGCAGTGTCCTTCTACCTAAGTTGTATTAGAACACCAAATTTTGTTTCAGCACTTTTCTGGTGAGCCGGATCGGGCAGGTCGTTGCAGGGGTAAAATTCTGTGCTTGTATTCGCGAGATGCCAGATTCGAACCTCGACGGAGACGCCGGATATCCTGCTTGATTTTTTCCGTGATTTTTCCCATTACCTCCAGTCAAATGCCGAAGTGTTACCTAAATGTGACCACGACCGCTTTTTTGGACTTCTAGTTCATTCGTGATTTCAGGCTTCCGCAGCAAAATTGATGAGATATGCGCTCTTCTAGGGTATTACGCAATCGGCTTTCCTTTCTTCATGGACTTCTTGAACCTTGAAGATGGGACCGATACGGTGTCCCGAAACGTCGGTAAAGGATTAACATTCGACGCTGTGTAATACCCCAGAAGAGCACAGATCTTCCAATTCATTGTGTACCAGTCATCACACCTTCGACGTTGTATTTTGGAATACTGACAGCGAAGTAAAACTACAAACCCCATTTCTTTTTCATTTATATTCGTATGTAATCACGTTGTAGCAGCTGGAACTCTTGCTTCGTCACATGGAGTTCATGGGTTCGAATATAGGCTAATTTGGCATGGAAACATTTCACAAGTTCAACATTTCCAAGAGTGAAATTTATTTAGACAATAATTAAAAATGTAATTTCCATAGCACAGAAAAAACAGCGTCTCCATTACAAAAACATCTCGGTTAATGCTGTTTAGGGTAATATTCGCTGTTTAATCCGACAGTGACTCGACAGATATAAATGTATTGTGTGTCCAAAATACAGAGTTTGTTAATGTCGAAAGCAGGTAGTACATGTAGTTATGTATTAATTTTAAAGGGTTAAGCATATCTGGTGTTTGAATGCTGTGCCTGTCACGATTCAAGACGTAAACCTTCCAGTTAGGATAGCAAGTTTCGTGGAAGAATTCGAGAAAAGTTTTGTCTGATGAGTATGTTTTGATTTTAGAGATCTTGTACTGCTGAAGCCGTGGTCGCCGCTACATAAACCCATCTGCTATTCGCGTCTTGTTGCGTCAGGCACTCTTCCAAAAACGGTCGGCCAACCTTCTGTTTATTATTCATCTGTATGCCAGACAAGTACAAGACACTTGCTGAAAGCAAACCAATCACTGTGCCTCATTCTTCGGGTTAGGACGCTGTATCAAAGCTATGTGAATTAGTGTCAAACGATACAGTGTACTGGAGCGAAAACGGCCGTAGCCGTTTTAAGATTTCCTATGCGCATGTCGTATAATAAGTACCAAAACATTGCACTCAGCTTAGTAAGTGCTCCAGATAAGATGTGAGGCCGAAACCTCTGAAACTGAAATCACAGTATATTATTAATGGCACTATAATAGAATGAACGTTTTGGTTGAGTTTTTGGCACTTCTGCTTCCTGTTCTGGAAGTCCCAGGTTTGCATCCTCGGAACAGAAACCGACTATCGTGATATCTTATTCGCGGTTTTCTTTATTCCTCCCAGGCAAACGCAATATATGAAATTAGGTAAAGCAAAGTTAAAGCACTTCCTACACAGGACTGGACAGGCCCTTAGGACTCCAGGAGGTTGAGGCTTCCAGAATTTCTAGACAGTCGGCACATGGAGGTGACGAGGTTGTCAGCCATAAGCACCGGCCGCCTTTACCCCCTCCTGGTAGTCGTTTATTAGAGGATGAGTCAATGAAAAAATCTCAATGACCCCATCGGGAATCGAACCCGCGCAGTGTCTCAACCACTTGCTAGGTGGAGGTGAGTGGTCAAATTCACGGCCCAGGCACTTTACCCCCTTGGAAAGAACCGCGGTACGTAATGAATAGGAGGCTTGTTGGGCCCCAGAGCCAGTCCGGACGTTTTTAAGAAGAGAAGAATCTCTTGCCCCTCCCGGAAATCGAATACCGGATCGTCTAGCCCTTAGTGTAGTGAAATATAAGAGGCTGTGATGGATTGAGAATTTGGCTTTAGTGAAGGAAAACAAAGAACAGAAATGATTTTGGGAAGGAAACTTCTTGGAAAATATTTGCCACGAAGACCGAGAAGGAACTGGGAGAATATGGATCTTAGGAGGTTTGCTGAGGAAGGGAGCTGTATCGTGTTTAGTGGTGGGTTATATTATTGGCTGTATTGAAACTTTGGGTTCTGCTACCAGAAAGTTGGTTGGAGTGTAGAGGTTGTGAGGATGTGAGGTGGATGGATGGCTCAGTTTCATATCTGGTGATGGTTTTAGTATTATTGATGTTGAAACTTCAGGTTACACTAAGAAAGAGTTATTAGTTGAGGGAATACGGCAAGCACGCAAAGACAGATTTCAGAAGGGCTTGGTAATGAATTAATCCCTTGACACCCTGCACCAACTGAAGTATGGAGAAAAACGTAATTGAAAATAAGCAGCCACTTTGCAGTTCTCGATGGCGTCTAATTAAGCCTGGTGCTATCTGCGCAGAAGACGACAACACTCGCCAAGGTCTGCTTCATCCATCATCAATCATGGAGCTTCCCGACGTGGAAGAAGTTGGAGCAGTGCAGAGGCGTGCAGGGTCCCGCCCGCTTTCTGTGCTGGGTGCGGCCCTACAACCCCCTGCTGCTGCTGCACCCAGCACCACTCGCTCACAGATAAATACTAACACTCATTGTTACCGACAAAACAATTTCATGTGCAGCGTAAATAAGGTGTTTCAAACACGAGTAATAAGGAAAAACTGGATATTCAGGAAGGCCGGAACATATCTCTAGCGGTTAGACACTGGCATCTCACTGCGACGCTTTGGGTTTTCTGTCGAGGGTGGTGGACGGACTCGCACTAAGGAGGGATTTCCTTCAAGGGATTTCCCCCTTCTCCCGCTAATCATCATTACACCACTGCTCCTTACCCATCTGTCACCGCCACGTAAGGCGTAATAACAAATCTTGGGTCTCTAATTAGGGGGCTTCACCTGTTTGACCCGGCATTTGGTTGATCATAAAGTAAGGAAGATTTTAAACATTCGGGTAATAATGATTTCCAAAAAATTAAAAGTATACGGATCAGTGTTCTTTGATTGTGTAGCGACAATTTCACATCCGTCTGAGTTGTAGGATGGGTATAAACTTTGACTTTGTATCAACTTGAAAAGAAGTGTAAAGCAGTGTTCCAGGATTTTCCTTCTGGAACAAACGTAGACTATGAAAACCCTCAATCAAGATAACCGCCATTCTGAGATATTCCGATTACGAAAGAGAGGATTGCTGCCCACGACACGGCGGCATTCATTAATATGTAAGATATGCGGTGATTAAAGAAAAAGTTAATACTGAAATGGGATTGTGTTGTAACCTTTTCTTATTATTCAAACAATACTGCATGCAATCTCCGCTATGGCAGACTGATACGTCTCTGATCCAGCCCAGAATCGTCGTTCCTCCTTCTAAACTCAGCTCTGTTGCCGTTTGAAAGGTGTGCTGGCAATTCAAGTCTATAAAACAAAAGATTCCACATAAGGGTTAACTTTCTTTCAGTCGCCCCATAGGGCTATGTATATATGTTTATTGATTTGGAACACGGATAACTGTTTCGATATGATGAGTACGTTACGGGATTCACGATTGAGGAATCGGGGTTCAGTTCCCTTCAGGGAAGAGATTTTTCTACTCCACGGCGTTCAGACCGTCTCTGGATCCCACCCGGCCTCGTATCCACTTTGTTCGAAAGTAAAGCAGTCGATGAGTGAAACTGACCACTAAGTTCCCTCTGTACGGAGGTTAAGAACTCGTGGCGCTGTACCTTCACTTCTGTATGATTTCATGCTTTATTAATCACAGGGACAAATTTACTTGTACTTGAGATCTTCGCTCTTCTGTGATGTTACGCAGCGTAACATCACAGCAGTCCGAAGAGCTCATTTACACGGCGTCGGAAGTCAGAAATCACGCATTGCACTTACTTGTTTATTCATTCATTCATTCATATATATATATATATATATATATATATATATATATTTCCGTCTTGTCCGGCTTGTTTGGCACAACTGTGGCTGAACACGCTGTACAGAGGAACCATAAATATAATTCCACCAGTGCTCCATAACTGTGTTAAATCTGCCACGGACGCCCTATAATCAGATAATGACAGCTTCCCTAAACGAACCATTCAAGGAGCTCGTACACTACAACAGGTGCGCACCAAAAATTATTCATTGGGAGGGGGGCCCTGAGGCTATATGTAATTTATGTTTTATTTTAAAAATTATTTTATAAAAATTATGTCGTATGTATAAGTGTAACATAACACTGTTTGCGACTCGATATATATATATATATACGTATAAATATAACTAGATGTTGCATGACTCACTAAATTTAAATCACAATGTCTAATCTTCTTGGTTTTTTAATTTCATCTAATACATGTTTGGTTTTTTTAATTTTCATCTAAGACATCTTAAGATTTGAATTTTATTTATCAGAATTCTAATGTACTAGTCATCAGCCGATTTCAGTGGCTGATTTCGGCTGAAGGATAAACCACGTAAAACGTTTGATATCATCTTGTCTACAAAATCTGTTTTTTTAAATCTTGATTTGGGGGGGGGGGGGTGCTGCAGTCCGGTAGCCCACCCCTTCTGGTGCGTCCCTCACTACGACATCCAGATCTCTGTATCTTAGGTTGAAACGAAAATTTAATAGTAATTTACGCGCTCCGAGTCGTGGTAGTTACTTGTCTGATACATTTTGTGTTTAGAACGGTGCATGTGGCCTTGTTCTTACACTCAAATAACCATCACTACAAGGTGTTTGGAGGAGTGAAAGCTCTACGCGTTCTTAATCTCGGTTCCAAATGGAGGTGAGTGGACAGCCTCACTTCCCATTCTTCACTTCCCACTTCACTTCCGACAGAATTCAAGGATTCATCGCCGTGTCCACAGAAGCCCTTCTTTGGCGCTATTCAGAGTCATTTCAATCTACTCCACATTTTGTCATCTGAAACACTCGACACCCGTTGTGACAATTCATGATACAGTAGTTATACGATGATGAGGTCTAGGCCTATCCCCATGCCCTAGGTTGAGGATCACCCTTTTTCGAATGCCAGCCGCTGCTTGTTCTCTCCTTTTTCAGCATCCCTATATGCATACATTTACGTGGGAGAACGCGCCGTGCCTTGGTGACAAGGAACAGACGTCAATTTAATCTCTTGCACAGTAATCCTGACGTCACATACCCAAACCTTGGTGGCGGTGTGAGCTGTAAAATTGGCTGTATCCGGCGTGGCGAATTAAATCAGGATATTAGCGTGCCAGACTGCAAGTGGCACGCGTGATAAGGTTGCCGACCTCTTGTAACACGGCAAGCGTCATGATCGTTTGGCGTAGACACGAATCTGTTGCTGACAGGCGTAATCAGCAACAGATATGCTGCAACTGTGTTGATGGCACAGGAGTTCTCTTGAGCAGTTTACGTCTGCTCAGACACTAAAGAATTTTTTTTCGGGAACCCTGAATGTCACTTGTGTCGTGTCATTGCATGACGTGTTGTGCTCGTTTCTGACTTGTGTCAGGTCGTTATCTCACTTGAGTTGATCCATTATCTCATTTTAATTTTTCCATTATTCCTCTTGTGTTGTAAAAATAATGCATATGTACTACATGGTGTTGTGGGCTAGGATAGCGTAGTCGGTATAGCGACTCGCTACGGGCTGGCGGGTCCGGGGATCGAATCCCGGTGGGGGCTAGATTTTCCTCACCCATCCAGACCGGCCCTGGGGCCCACTCAGCCTCCTGTACAATGGGTACCGGGTCTCTTTCCCGGGGGTAAAGCGGTAGGGCCTGGCGTTGACCACCCACCCCCATCTAGCGCCGAGGTTAAAGAAAGAGTAGAGTTATACCTCTACTCCCCCTCTGGGCCATCATGGCCTGTTCTAGGATGAACTTTACCTGTTACTCTTTCACTGCATGGTGTTACCTGTTGCATCCATAAGATATGTACATGAAACTCAACTAACACATTTGCTTTGATTTGATTTGATTTGACTTGTGCTGTACCGTTATCTCACTTGTGCTGAGTCATTACCTACCTTGTGTTGGGCCATTATGTTACTTGTGCCATAGCTCTTGTTCTGTGCCATTATCTAACTTGTGTTGTTATCTCGGTGTTATGGTACGTGCACAGTAGCACTCAGATTACTGAGCAGTGAAACCTGAGCCCGTTTTTCTAACTAGACCCCTTTTTTACCGATTATATTTGTGGCCAACTTTCCTTGCTTAAGGAAAGAATGTAGGCGTGTGATGCAACCATGTTGTCTGAGTCTCTCTGTGTTTTCGCGCTTCAGATTTTGAAACGTTTGAAGAATTTTGACGAAACTTGATATGAACGTTGCATCACTGTAGGCAACTCCAGTGTCATCCTAATTTTCAACGATAAGGAATAATAATATGGCGGGCAGACGAACTGAGAAATCAGTAAGCTATAAATGCTGTATGAAAATAACAGTGCGTGAAAGAAGCCTCAAAAAATAAACAGAAAACTCGCCAAAATTGTTGTTTTAGACTACCAAACAATTGACAACAAAGCGAGCGTGACTACATTTTGTATGCATGTCAGCAGTTGGTCTCTTAAAGTACCTGAAGGTTAACAGTCATCATAACTTCTTTCAAGAACTGTTACTTACTTTTGTTTTAAATTTATTTTGGATGCCAGATTCTAGTGACTGCTTTTTCCGAGACGACAGCTTTTCTTCCACTTTCTAACACTGTTTCGGTTATAGTATATTTTGATACGAAATTCTACTGTTCATGTTGTATTCTCTGTCGGGGTTCGACCTCTGTCTTTAGGATCGTAAACTTTCAAGTTAGATTGTACAATAAAGTAGATCCTTACGGTTTTAATAGCGATGGTAGACGACAGAGGTCATTAACCGCAGCCAAGTCAGACCCAACATAATTGCACCCGTCAACGTTTGAAACTGTGTGGGTTGTAACCTCAGCTATTGTTTTAATGCGATCTTCTGCCTTCCTTTTTTTAACTTGTAGTGGTGATCCAGGATTCGACTGTGGGTTGTCTGGCAGCTGTCTGTCCGTGTATGGACGGTAACATCCATCATATGCCTAGCCTATTAGGGGCACAGTGACAGTAGGATGGATGTCCAAGAGGATTGTGTCATTGCGGAGCTCCTTACTAGCCCATTTTATGTCAAAGCTAAAGTAAGCCTGTGAGACCGGTTTCCGAAACGTGATAACTCCAGAGCAGGTAATTTTACGACGGCACAAAAAAAAATGGCAAAGCGAATGGTACGTTTTGGAAACAATCTTAAACTTCACCGTAAAGTTTTCATAGCGCATTGGTACTTCGTTGGATGATCAAAACAAGGAGGACAACATGGAAGGCCGTGCCATAGTTCAGGCGGTTAGTGGCCGGCCTCTCACCGCGGAGGCCCGGGCTTGATCCTAGATCAGTGCAGGTGGCATTTGTGGTGGACAGTGGGACTAGGACAGGTTATCTCTGATTACGTCGGATTTACCGTGTCAGTATAACGCCGCCATTATTGCTTACTCAGTCTTTCATTCATTATTACCGGTGCTATGTGATCATATTAACTGACCGCGTCTTTAAGTAACACACTTAAGAATAGGTGATTTTGGGTGGGGAATGTAACACGCATGGGGGAGAAGAGTTAAAGTTACAAAGAAGTTTGGTCGTAAAACTTAAAGGAAAGTGGCCACTTAGAACATCTGTACTTACCTCGAAAGTAGTATTAAAATGGATCTTAAAGAAATGGAGTCGGAGGATGTGGATTGGATTTATTTGGCGCAGAATATGGTCACGTGACGGCTCTTGTGAACGCGATAACAAGTCATCGGTTGCCACAAAAAGAAAACGCACTGACTGAATGGCTGGCAGTAGTTCAGTGTCCTTCTTGAGTAGCTGATAGTCGCTAAGCTACGCAAGATTGTGTCCACCATTTACCGAAACCGCAGTTAAGTGACTGTCCTCACAACATTTATATATTATCTAACTTTGATTTCAGGCTTCCGCCGCGATGTTGATGAAATCTGCGATCTTCTGGGGTATTACGCGGCGTCGTGTGGTAATTGTTTACCGACGTTTCGGGATAACGTATAGGTCCCATCCTTACGGGTCAAGAGTCCGAGTGGGAAAGAAAGCCAGTCTATAACGTAGATTCTGGAAAGTACGGCGGGGTAGCAATACGTAGATGTGATGACAGCCAATAGGGTAGAACCAGGGTTATCATCTCATCTACCCCAAGGTGTTTCAAGAGGTCCCTTCCTCTCATATTTTTTTAAAGAACTTATGATGTCTCCCATGTGAAGATTGTCTTATGAAGCTTCTGTTTATGTAATTTTCTCCATAATGTTGTCACTTCCCTACTTCGAAGTACAGTAGCTCCTCTGTAATCGGGACCCCGGTAAACCGGATACTCGGGTGGTTCGGACAGTTTTGGGTCAACTATAGCTCAGTGTTTCCCATTGAAACCTTTATTATACATCAATATTATTATCATCATAATCAAAATCGTTATATACTCTTAGGTATCGTACTTCCGCTTTAAGGAATTTTACTTTAGCATTGAGTGATTTTTTATGCTACTTGTACCACGGAATTTCCCCTTGGTTGTCCGGATTACCGGGTAATCCGGACTGCCCCTCCCCTCATATAGTCCGGATGACTGAGGACTACTCTACTGCCATCCACACACAGTTCTCAGACACCTCAATCTATATCTTTTTCTTTTTAATTTGGGAGAAGAAATTTCGCGTCTATACAGAGTAACAGATACTTTGAATACTTTTATCCTTGCATTTTAGATAGCAAACGGGAAGTCGATAAGCTCTGAACTGAACGGTAAAAAGCACATCCTCAGTCATTTTAAATATTCGGCTTTCTTTAAGGTCTTCTTTAAGAAGAATATTATGCATCACGGGGACCGCACAAAATAAGTATTTGACTTATGATTTTACGGAAAAAAATTGTGAATTCTTTTAGCAGCAGATGTGCACGTTGATACTCGGATGATGATATAACCGTATTCACAGATATTTTCGTCTCTGTTAGATATTAGATACGAATATGGGGACTGCAGCGAAATGTTGGCTTGCGGTCTCATAAAATTTACATAGAGGGACAAAAACATACGAACCCAACTATAAATTCGAACTTATAATTAATAATAAATTGAAAGAGGAAGCACTAGATCACACCCTGTGGAGAACTCACTTTGGAAGAGGATACGAACCTGTCGTAAGACAGACTACAGAATGAATGAATGAATGAATGAATGAATTAATTAATTAATTAATAACGCTTGAAGCACAGTGATACAATTTACTTTAATATTAACAAATTTATTTTGCCCCACAGTATCATATATTTATGGGTTTCGCACGATTCTGAATATAAGCAACGTAATGTCTTTGATCGCCATTAACCGGTGGAATTTCGTACTTGAAGTGTCTTCTAGTTCATTCTAGCTGCTCCGTGTAAGGTTATTGGAGGACGTTCTTCATTAGTTACACTAGTAAGAATGTGTGTTTATTTATTTATTTATTTAATCCCGGTGGGGCGAGATTTTCGGCACCCGTCCAGACCGGCCCTGGGGCCCACCCAGCTTCCTGTACAATGGGTACCGGGTCATTCCAGGGGGTAAAGCGGCCGGGGCGTGGCGTTGACCACCCACCCCCATCTAGCGCCGAGGTTAAAGAAAGAGTAGAGCTATACCTCTGCTCCCCCCTGGGCCTTCATGGCCTTTTCTAGGGTGAACTTTACCTTTACCTATATTTAACGACGCTTTCAGGAGCCCAGATTAAGCAGCGACGAAAAAGTATTGGATTTATTTATTTCTTGAATGATATAATATGACCAACAACACTGCCTTTTCGCCGTTTCGGATATATTGCAGTCCTTTATCTGCACGGAACGGATTTCTGCTGCTTATAATTTGGCCATCCCTGGTCTGTTATTATGAGTAACACATGTAGTAAATATCTCTGATGAAAGAAGATTTTTAAATACTTAAGGCCAGTCATTACGTGAGATGTTGGCAGAAATTTGAAGCCGTTAGGATATCATAGACGGCACCTTCTCTGTACTAGGCGAATCTTAACGGTATTTGTTGTTTCCTTAATTCCGGCTGTACATAGACTTGCACAAAAAAAGTCTTCTTGGCTGCTTTATTAACAAAGTAATGAAAGTTTGTTCAACAAAAGGCTGTGGACTTGGCGTGCTGAATCTTAGCTTCCCGAAAAGGACTCTGCTCTCAGCAGTTAATTAGGCAACACAGTTAAAATAATTTGTGACAATGCAGTTTTCGATTACCTTTATACTAAACATATGTTTTTGCAATACAATAACGCGAGGTGCCATGAGGAGTTGAGTGTAAATTTGTGAGTACTCCCAACTGGAGCAGAATGAACCACACTGTCTGTACAACCCTTCTCCTTCTATTCCACTTTGTGTCGCATTGCAATATGTTTCGACCATTACATGTTGTCATCATCTGGCAGCTCATATTACACTGCCAGATCATAGCGAGGACCTTCATGCACATTGATTTTTAGACGTGTTTGATTCCATATAAATTTAAACTGTAATTTACAATACATAAGAAGTCTGGCGATCGCACAGTCATGTTATCAGAATATGTATCATTGTGTGTTTGTGTGATTTCTCTGTAATGCGTGATGATCACATGTTGCAGTGAGACATAGAGTGGACTAAAAGGAGAAGTGTTGTTCAGACTGTGTGTGGTTTATTTTGTCTACAGTGTTTCTATAGCACAACGGGATGTACCAAGTACAACTCCAAAATGGAGTACGCATTTAGATTCCAGATGTTACAGGGTCTGACATCAGACGAGCAGTATAGCGGCGTTAAATATGCATAATGCGTCTGATTTGCATTTCCGGTTATTCTACTCCAATGTCAGATTGACATAGGCCATTCTGATTTATTTGCGGTATCCCGCTTATTATAGACAAGGCATTTTTCCTCGTGAATTAAAAAAATTTATTCAAAATTGTCACAGAGAAACTTGAAAGGGAGGACACTTGGTAAACCATGACGTTGGTATGAGGATAATAATAAAACATCTTAAAAAACTTATCGTTGGATGTTGTGGACTGTGTTGTGCCATGTCGAGGGTGTGAACTGTATTCTTGTGACTCAGAATAGGGACAAGAAGAGGGTTTGAACTGTATTCTTGTGACTCAGAATAGAGACAAGTAGAGGGTTTGAACTGTATTCTTGTGACTCAGAATAGGGACAAGTAGAGGATGTGGACTGTGTTTCTTTGACTCCGAATAGGGACAAGTAGAGGGTCTGAACTGTATTCTTGTGTCAGAATAGAGACAAATAGAGGGTGTGAACTGTGATCTTCTGACTCAGAGCAGGGACAAGTAGAGGGTGTGGATTGTGTTCTTATGACTCAGGGTAGGGCAAGTAGAGGGTGTGGACTGTTTTCTTGTGACTCAGAATAGGGACAAGTTAAGAATGTGACTGTATTTTTGTGACTCAGAATAGGGACATGTGGCGGGCTGTAAAGAAACCTCAGTTTTTTTTTAAAGTGGGGAACTTTTTCTGCTACATGGAATGAATGATGTGCTTCTTTGGTTATTTCGTTGGTTGGTTTATTTTTCATTAGACTGGTTGCGATCGCTTCTCGAATCATTCCCAATAAACATTTTTTATCAACCCCTCATTTCAGGTCATGCAGTCTCGTCTCATTCATCTACTCGTAACAGTGTAAAGGCTTACATGTCGCAGGCAGCGCCCCTAGCGCTGTCTGAACAATTTACATACAGGTCGTTGAACCGAAAACTTTCAGTACAATGTCTATTGGTAAATCCTTTGTTTTTTGCATGATTATTTATTTAATTACGCCGGTGTTAGTGAAAATTTCCCTTTTTTAAGTTTCGCACTTCGTTTGAACCCAGTATTCTGATGTAATTGATTTTTACAGTACAGGTAATGTAAAATTATGCTTGTATATGAATTAACGTTTTGACAGGTTTCTGCTCAGTTAATGCCGAGGGAGCTTTGCCCATGTTTACTGCAACCCGAATGTGAAGGTGGCCTCTCATCTCCATTTAGCTCCCACGTTCCTGATGAAGGGAGCGTTACCTCCACGACTACATACACTTTCACAATGTAATGCGGGATGCGACATGGGGATCCTGGCGTCATCTACACCTAACACCATAGCATTGCCATAAGCCATCGTGGACAATGGGATTAGCACTACAGATTTTAATAGATTTCAATTCAGGAGAGATGCTAAATTTTGGTTATTCCTGTGGCTTTGCGGTCTGTTGGCACCCAATGGCTGGATATCTAATACATGTATATAAAAATGAGGGAGCGAGAGAGAAGATGGGGAGACAGATGAGGCCAACGGCTGTATATCTCAGTTCGAGCGTGGAAATCATCCAAGCCTGGAGCAATGCCCATTAGTCTGGGTGTTCACAGCATGAACACACATTTTCTGTGGAAACCAAGGCTAGTGAGTCTTTGCTTAGAACCATAATAACGTAAGTAGCTAGTCGAAACGAACATATCAAGCCGTAGGCTTAATATGTCATGTTGATCACTTTTTGTCTCTCATTGTATGCAGAATAACTAATATTTTATTAATGGGGTGGTGCGAGACTGTACCTCCTGGAACTGCGGCGTTTTGTGGGCTCCACTGTCCGTCCCCCGGATGAACGATGAAGAGTGTGGAGAACAGGTGAAGTGAAGACAGAGGAAGAAACTGAAATACTCGGAGAAACTATTCCAGTTACATTTTGTCCACCGTAAATCCCACATGGACTGGCCTGGTAGCGAAATTGGGCCTCCGCTTTTATGTAAATGTTGCCTCACCGCAAACAGACTGTTCAAACCACAGGAATACACAAAATGTGGCCTAACTTCTGGAATGAAATGTACGTATTTATACAGTTTTAATCCTATTGCGGTGAGGTTTAAGGGATTCGTTTTCTTCGAAGTAGATGGCACCGAGATCATTTATTCAAATCCCCATAAGGGAATGAATATTTCTACGCTTTCTTTGTTACAGTGTCTTCTTAGTAATTCTCTAGATTTCGGTTCTATCCCGTCCCCGACTGTTTATTTTTTATGTATTTATTTAACGACGATATCAGTAACCTTGTTTGTATACCGACGAATGATCAGATGATAAATTAAATAGAGGATCTGGAAGGAAGCCGTTGTGACCTAATTGACGTACTGTCCGGATACTGTCCAGGAGGTGATGAGAAAGCCCTTAAACAACCTCAATATAGCCAGTCTCGGAACCCAGATTTGAACCTGGGACATATCGATTATGAGGCAGGAGTACTAACTTTCTTGATATGTTAATAATTGCCGTGCTGATAAAAAATTTATTTCTTCTCGTTTGTATGGAAGACGGGGGTTGCTTACCTTGTCCATAACATGCCGTCACTAGGCGCTTTTGGGTAAGATAAATCCACTCGACACGTTTACACCCATGTCCTTAAGATTTTTTAATGTTCCACAGTCTACGCTTTTAAAGATGGAGGCGATTGCCTGCAGATGTGGAGGAGGGTTGCAAATGTTTCGAAAGCAAACTCGGAGAGCCGAAGATGGTCCCTCGGGGACTGTCATTCTGTATAAAAACGCCTGTCTGTAATGGATGCAATGGGTCCTCTGTATCTAGGAGAACTATACAGGGATTTTACGACAGAGGAAATAGGTGAACATGATGAAGAAGAGGAAAATAAATCCCCAGGTATTGATGGAATACCGGCCGAAATGTGGAAAGTTATTGTACCAGAGTAGAGGGAATGGAAATTTTAATGAATTGAATAAAACTAAAAAGCTAAAGAATGCCCGAAGGAATGAGAAACTGCTGTTATGTGCTCACTGTATAAACGGAATTATTCAAGATATTTCCCGCACTTTATATAACCCGAAATATTCATTGCCTTGTTCACTGGGGCCCGTCATTCTCCCTGTTCCCAGCCAGATCAATCCAGTCCACATATCCCAAAGTCCTTTTTTAAGATCCATTTTAATATTATCTTCACATTGATATTTTTCTTGGAAGATTTAGACGTAGATGGGAGCATGATACGAACTCGTCTGTATTCTGTTCGTACAGTTTTTATAACTGTGTTTCTTGAAATTTAACAGTCAAGGGATATTTGTGCTGGAAACGGGAAGAAACTTTTATCTGTTTTTGTAATCTCTATCCGCCCAACATTGGTTCTCTTTCCGATAGGTATTCGTAAGTATTCTAGGAACCCAGTTATCCGCCTATCTTATGGGTGTTAAACATTATTTTCACCACGGATAAAGTGACCTGTGCTTTGCACCTAAGTCTTGAAGTAGTATAAGATGCGTGACTAAAAAATTCTCTTTTGTGGAACCCTGACTGGCTGAACAGATGTTTCTTATGTGGGGATGAAGAGATGGAACATACGTATGATGTGGTACTGGAACCTCGAGCGTCCAGTCTTTAAGCTTTGCGTCTCCTTTATAACAATTCAAAAGCTCAAAGAAAGAGAAAGAGTGCTTTTAATGATAAATTTATTTTTGCACGTTATATACTGTAGTTTCATGATTTTTAAAGATAATTTAATCTTCACAGCAGGGGGTTACATTTTGATTCATTAATATCGGGAGGGCTCCATGAGAAGCATGAAGTAGCAACCTGGAATTGGCGGAAAATATCATCATTTGCTTGAAGACGGAAAAAAGCCTTGAAGACCCTGTCGATATGGAATTAAAACTAGAATTTCATCTGAATAATATTTAAAAATTTAATTTACAGTCATAGAATACACTGCTACTCCGTTACATTAACCCGCCTTTTAATGATGTTTAGGCTGTGATGTTTAATCGCTGTTTGTCATGAGAATCGTACGAAACTTATAAATGCCGAGTCCTTTTAATAGTAAGGCATGGCATTCATGTGGTAACCACTCTGATTTAAAGGGTTAAATGAAACACAAAGTTGAAACGCGATTTTAACCAGTGTAATGATTGTACAGGTTGCACTGCGGTATCCAATGTCTGTAGACTGCACAGTATATGGCACTGCGATGGTGCATGTGTGTTAAGAACACTGGCTATGCATGGTATTTTCATTCGAAGCACTGTTGTGTTTGTTCAGCAGCCTATACTAGTCACATGCATTAGTGTAATCTTGATAACGATATTCTATTAGGAGCCTACCTGTCGTGCATTTTATTAATATGTGTTCATAAAACGTGACCTGAACTCACAATAACGCATGTTTCTTAATCCATTAAGCACACTGGTTACTACGTTTACCATACGCAATCACATTCAAAACCTCATTTTGCCCACACATTTCACTTATTAATTTTCTACGAGTTCCATAATAGACAGAGACTGCTAGCCTGAATAGTATTAACTGGTCTGTTTCTGTAATAGAGAGGCAGTATGTTCTCTGTGGGATAGGAAATGAATTTGTAAATGTATGGATATTTAATTTATATTTAACCTGCTGGTAAGAGCAACATGTAGGTGAAGATGAGTATGGAATATTGGTGGAATGATACTGACAGGGCAAAACCGACGGACTCTTGAGAAAAACCTGTACCAGGGCCACTTTGTCCACGCGCCATAGTCATCTTCATCTCTCTGTTGCTCTTACCAGAAGGACAAACGGGCCGAAGTCTGGGAACCTTCCAAAAAGTAATGCTGTTTCGGTAAATGGGAGGGCATTGGATGGAAAAATATTTAAAACTTTTTATAATTATAAATTAGCTTGAGACTGTCATTACGACTTTATCCACTGTATTTCACCGTGCTGTGCTATCACGTAGTAACTGAAACACCTCTTGCAGGACACAAGCGCTGTCACTTTTGTATTTGCCTAGGCCTAGTTGATATTCACGTAGATCTTAAAGCTTCCAGATCAAACAGTTTACTGTGCAGCTCGATTTATGCTGAAATAAGGTAAAGTTGTTCCTTTATAGACCATGAAGTCGTATGGAGAGTGGAGGTAAAAACCCACTTAGTCTTATCCTCAGCACTTTAGATGGGGGATCTTCTTCTTCTTCCGCCAAGGGCTCGTCAGCAGAAGCTCCGGATGCACTGCAGCCTTAGGCTTATTGTGCTATCCCTAAGTATTCCAATTAGCATTGGCTCATTAGCCCTGTGCCTCTAACAAAGATACACAGGTCTTTCAAGAAGGCTATGCTTTTATCCTTTGGTTCAACAAACAGTTTCCCAAAGAACGTATAACGTTGACGAGCCAACGCCTCGCAACGACAAATAATATGGTGCGCAGTTTCAGTCTCCGACCCGCAAAATCTGCAGGTCGGATCTCCATCAAAAAGGTCCATATCTTGAGATGAAGGAGTCCTGCCTGTAGGTTTTTCAAATGTCCAGGTTCCCTCCATCATTTTCTTAGCTTTAATGAGCTTCTTCCACTGCGCTCCCGAGAGTCTCTTGGTCTGCAGTCTAGTCATAGAGACACCTGCAGCCAATCTGTCCTCATCAGAAGGAACAGCGAAAGGCTCAAAACCTAATGAGCTTCTTCCTCTTCCCTCCCGAGAGTCGCTTGGTCTGCAGTCTAGTCATAGAGACACCTGCAGCCAATGTCCTCATCAGAAGGAACAGCGAAAGGCTCAAAACCTAATGAGCTGCTTCCTCTTCCCTCCCGAGAGTCGCTTGGTCTGCAGTCTAGTCATAGAGACACCTGCAGCCAATGTCCTCATCAGAAGGAACAGCAAAAGGCTCAGAGCCTAACGAGCTTCTTCCTCTTCACTCCCGAGAGTCGCTTGGTCTGCAGTCTAGTCGTAGAGACACCTGCAGCCAATCTGTCCTCATCAGAAGGAACAGCGAAAGGCTCAGAGCCTACAGCCTCCACTAGGGAGTCTTGTATCAAGTCTGCAGCAACAGCCGCTCCTTGTATGGGGAATAACAGTCACCACCTGTAGAGCCCCTTACGAGTTGAAGGCATGAATACAATGGGGTGCTGCCTGGTGCCCCGAGGGGATCGTTAACGGCACTGCTATTTTACCACCCCAGTGCCATGCAGCCCTTGGCACGATGCCTCACACCTTGGCTTGGGTGAACTATAGCCCCTCTTAGCCGCCTACAGACGTTACCTCCCTTCGCGACGGGGACGCCAGGGGTTGGATTTTGGAGGGTAGATCGGGGATAGTGGTCAGCTTTACGCATCGGTCGCTCAGACTCCCCCCCCCCCCCCGGGGGGGAAAGCATCCCCGGTACCTATTGAATTTTAAGATAGGTTCAATCTGGGTACTTCGGAGAAGTTAAACATTTATGTCCCTGACGGGAGTCGAACTAAGATTTCTGAGTCATGCAGCCCGTAGCCTAGACACTGTAACCAATATACCGACTATATTATCCCGCTTCCACTTTCTGCTGTAATATTAAAATAGAAATATATTTATAATTGTATAACATCTTTAATGTTAAAATGATATGGTATACATAGCAGTCCTTTATAAAAATATCCTTTACTGCTGTCCGATTCTAACCAAAATTTGCGGTTCTCGAGTTGTGTCACGCGTACAGACGGACGGGCGGACGTACGGAAGGACGGGCGGGCCGGCGGAGCGATGTTCTTATGCCCTCCGCAAGGACGCAAACTCTCCTATTAATAATACCTGAATTGAGCAGAGTGCTTCTCCAGAAGCTAAAAACCACTCAGCTAGTCTAGAAACTTCTGCCCTTTCTGGAACCCGAAGTTTCAGTACCATATGCGTAAAACCCTACTATAAAATTACAATTGTTACGTGAGGTATTCTTAAGTGATTAAAGACGACGTAAATACACTGCATGTTCTGGGTGTAGAATTTTTCAATACCAAAGCCCGTGATACATACAGTAACTACTAGGCTTCAAAGGGTAAACGAATACTTGGCGAAATACAGATATAAATCTTTTGTATCCATTTATTGGGCCATTGTTACGGAGGCAGTTGAATATTTGGCACTCTGCATTGTAATGTCTGTACTGTCAGTTCACTTAGCATTAGGAATAAAAACTCGTAGCGACCAAAATCGTATTTTGAAAATATGTGGGAATTGTGGTCCAAAAAAAGTGAGAAAGATATAGACGAGAAATATAACACGCATACGAGGGTTCAGAAATTCACACAAAATTCTGCTCGGTAAACCCGATGGGAAGAAAAGCTGTTTGAAGACCAGGGGATAAATAAGAGAGTAGAAATTTGTCTGAAAGAAATGAAGTGGGCGTTTGTAACAATGGATTTATTTGGCTCATGATAGAACAGAGGGTCGACTCTTGCGAACACAGCAGCAATGAAACAGTGTGAAAGTTTGTGAGTAGCTAGCTGAATGACTTTGCATACTGAAGCAGGACTCTGTTTCATAAAGTTAATTATCGTGTCACGTGGCTTAGAACTGAGAACTCAGTGCGTCGGCTGAAACAGCGGGAAGTTGGCTTCTGGGAAACCGATAAAAGTTCAGGACATGCTAAACCTGAGTTTCCCTGCTCCTGTAATGAAAAGGAAGAGTTACACTTGAACTACATTACGTTTTGTTGATTCGCGGACGAACAAAAGACGTGACTTGAAACTTAACGCCTATCACATACATGCTGGGCGCTTGAAGTTTGTGTGTGTAGATGCGTAACGAATCGTCCACTGTCTCGCCATTGGATTCAAGGTGTTTAACCTCTTAAGAACCGAGTTCTTTCTGTCCCTTTTGCGTGTGTAAGTTTGTTTCTAGAATACTGCCAGGTCATGGCTCTCTTTATCTTTATTTCCTTTTTTTTTTTTTTTTTTGCTTCCAATCTTACTTCGGGAAAAATGTTCGTATCGGCCAGACTTGCTTGCCTGTGACGATGAATCCAGTCCTCAGTCGTGAGCTGTTAAGTCGGTAATACGCAATTGGAGACGATTCTAGCTGTGGCTAATAAGTGCAGGGAATATAGTGCAGATCGATTCTGCTGCGCATTCCAGAGTTTTGGTTTCAGATGTCGGCCCCGAGACCTCTGTCCTCATTACTGTTATTCGTTACTTATCCTAATCCCTTCAGGCAGATTTCAGTATCGCAACTCGAATTAGGCCGTGGCCACTTCCTTCCACATCGTTCCTAATTGCTTAGTAATTATCTTACCATTGAGCGTCATTGAGACTGAACTTATAGCTTCGCAAAACAATTAATTAATTAATTAATTAATTAATTAGGGACGCTTTTGAATACAATGAAATACACCTCAACACTTTGAATTATATATTTCATCCATATAATATTTAAAAATTCGGTTACTACATCATACGAAATACACGAGAGAAAATAGAGTATGTCTCCTTTACAAAGGTCAGCCCGGTTAATGCTGTTCAGGGAAATATTCGCTGTTTTTCTGTGAATCATATAGAACAAATAAATGCCCTCTGTAGGAAAAATTCGGAGCCCCTTTAATATTACAACTGGAGGCATGTATAGAAGGAACTGTGTTTTAAGAGGTTAATTAAATATACATTTTGTGTCATGTATCAGAGCGTACTTTTATTGACTCTTTGTGACGATTGCCGTGAAGGTTAGAGTTCAGCTTTAAGGAAAGCACCGACGTTCTAATGTTTCCTTCAATGTAATGTTTAATAAAAATCATGTGCTTACGTCAGTAGGTGGAATGTGCCATGAAAAGAAATAAAATTCTATCGAGTTTATTTTATCCAAAGAAAGCATCAACATACAGAACTGAGTATTTATATGATGTAAAAGTTTCTCACATCGAGAAGTGAGGCCGTGGTCTGGTGAATTAGTGTCGTCGATCCGGAGGAACCTGCTCTCCCCTTCTTCGTAAAGTAAAGGTAAAGCTGTCTCTGTCCACTCTATGAACACTTATACGGGGATTAGAATTTCAGTTCCACTCCTCCTTAACCTCGGCGTTGGATGGAGGTGAGTGGCCAAAATCACGCCTCGACTGGTTTATCCTCGGGAAAGAAGCTCGGTACTTACTGAACAGGAAGCTCGGTGGGCCCGAGACCCGGTCTGGACGATTTGGAGAAGCTCTTGCCGGCTTTTGAGGCCCTATCGTCAAGCCTGTAGCCTAGTCGCTACCGAATACGCTGTTTCAGCTCCTCCTGTCTTGTCCCCTACTTCGAGGTAGAAAAAGTGAGCCGATTGGGAAGAAACGGTACGTAATGTGGAGCAATAAGCAGTTCCAACCAGTCCTGCTGTGCAGATAGAGGCAATACGTTCCTCCGAAACCTTTGTTACCATCGACCAGTCTAAACCCTGGCACACTCTAGGAGAACATATTCCTAAGAGGAGACTAGTCTCCGCTGAGGTTCTTGTGATCCACCAGACACTCGTAATTTCCAGCTGATGCTAATGTGTCCTCAAGCGAACATTTCGTTAACAAATGTATTCTGTTGTATTCAAAGACACAAACCATGGAGGATAAGACTGGCTAGGCAGCATGCTAGAACCTGCACACGATCTGAGACTCTCTAACCATAAAGAATCTGCTACTCGCGTTTTGAATTCATGATACAAGTAGTAGTTTATTATTATTATTATTATTATTATTAGTAGTAGTAGTAGTAGTATCAAGTCGCGTCAGGTAAATGAATATGCAAAGTGTAAACTGGATCGTTTTTCATTCAGTTCTGTTGCATAAATTGTTAACAAATTGTCTCACACCATTGAACACAGTTCTTCTTTATAAGCTAATAATGGCTCAGGTAACCAAGAAATTCTCCACCTTTTACGGAACCCCTAGGCTCATTACCATGTTTACAAGCGCATTACTGGTTCCTATCCTGAGCCAGATGAATCCAGTTCACACTGCTTCGACGAATATAAGATCAGTTTGGGACGTCCGCTCCTTAAGAATAATTACAGTAGGCTTACAAGATTAAAATGTTAATATATGTGTGTGTTCGCGCGCGCGCGCGCGTGTGTGTGTGTGACCTTTAAACTTCTGAATCGGTCGACCAATTTTCCCGAAACTTATTATGAAGTTCATGCCATTAGAAACTATCCCACGCCTTCCTCTTCTATTTTTAAACACTCAATAACAAGAACATGGCAGTCACACGACCTAGCCCCCAGCGCCAATAGTGCCACTTACGGTACTGAAATGATTGATCTATTGTAATAGATCTTGGAAAAATACGGTTCTTTTTGTTCTTGTAAGCAACATGGCGACCGTGTGAAAACTGTGGTCATCTTTCGATTTGATGGCGATAACTAAGGGGCCGTTAGAACTAGGCATGTCACGTTCGTTCGGAAATAGATCATAAGGATACCTACGTAATATGTGTGGATTATTCTTTACTGGTCGGCGTGGGCCTTCGGCCGCTCGCTTATTAGGATCGTGGGTTCGAATCCCACCGGGGGCATGGATGTCTGTCTCTTGTGAGTGTTGTGTGTTGTCAGGTAGAGGTCTCCGCGACGAGCTGGTCCCTCGTCCAGAGGAGGCCTACCGAGTGTGGTGTGTCTCAAATGTGTGTGACCATGAAACCTTGACGAAACGAGGAGGCCCAGGCCCATATAGGGCTGTCGAGCCATAGAAAAGAAATTCTTTACTGGTCAACATTTCAAACACTGCGACGGTGCAAAATGTTGACACTCTATCCGATGAATATAATGTGCTTAATTAGTAAGTCTTCACAAAAGTAAAATAAAGCAAAGCAACGGTAATGATACCAGATATTCAAGTGTAGAAACCGGTGCATTAGGAGTATTGTAGTTCTGCTAGGAACGCCTTGTAATATTATTCTCGATTCTACTTTCAGTCAAGGCGCCTCTTCCGTCCAGGTTTTCCGACAAATTATTATTATTATTATTATTATTATTATTATTATGTTGTCTCTTGTCACAAGCCTTTTCTCTCTGGTACTTCTCTTGAACCCTCGGTGATCCCCACCACTCAGGCTTCAAGTTTCAGACTGCAATACTTTCCGTATTATGTGTGATGTTCCAAGTATAGCTGTATTTTGTGGTGAAGTTATCGAATATTTTCCTGGTATGGATTCCAAATTTTTCTTTAAACCTTTTGTTATTATTCCGGTGGCTCCAATTATTACCGGTATAATCATACATTTCGTGTTCCACATTCGTTGTATCTCTATACGTAAACTCTTGTATTTTATTTCTTTTGTGCATCCTTTTGCGTGATATTTCTGTCCGCTGGTAATGCCACATCCATCAGTATGCATGTTTTCTGTTTTTTGTTTTTAAATATTATATCTGGCCTATTTGCTCTAAATTCTCTGTCTGTATGTACCCCTTGATTCCATAACAGTCACATTTTCATGTTCACATACTGGTTTGGGTGTGTGTGTGTGTGTGTACCATTTATCTGTCGTTTCGATGCCTAGTGCTTTTTTTGCATATTGAGTATTGCAACTGTGCACCAATTTTATCTGTCTCATTAAGTATTCATTCTTCGCCAAAATGGGGCATCCTGAGATTAGATTGTCAATAGGTTCTTCATGCTGTTTGCATAACCGGCATTTACTGTCAACTTCTTCTTTCAAAATTTTATTTTATAATAATTTGTACTAATTGCTTTGTCTTGAGCTGTCATTATTGTACTTTCTGTTTCCCCCTTGATGTCTATAAATTATTATTATTATTATTATATATTATTATTATTATTGTATTGCTGGTGACTGGTTACAAATGTTCGTTTTCTCTGTGTCCAAGCATCTCTGCGCTACATGCAGTCCGATGGTAAGTTTCACGCTCTGGCTACTTCATTCTCGGAGACAGAGCCGTCGGGATGGACTGGATGGGAGGGTGGGTCTGCGTACACTGCCCGCGAATAAAATCTCCCCGGGTTTTGCCTGGAATAGATGGCAAGACTCCAAGCCGCTAACTGGTCACTTTACTGACATATTTACCCATACCTATGCGCTGCTTTGTTGGCCGGCGTTGCTTAAGACTGCATTCAGTGTACAATTGTACTGTTGGTTGTTCACTTTTAACAACCAATTTGTGTCTAAACATAATTGTTGTGGTTACAAAATGCGTTCCTCCAGATTCTGGATAGCCCCTCAAAGTTCTGGACACAAAGCTTTTTCTAACAGTGCATATCCACTAGTACAGATATTACAGTGAATGCGGTATTAGGCAGCGCTAGCGGACATGCTTATCTTGTTACCAGTTAGTGAGATATGTTTGTGTGAAAAACGTAATTCATAATGGGGGTTATAAAAGTTCATACTGTGAAAGAAAATGGAAGCTTCAGACACAGCTCATCATATTGAATATTTCTCATGCTTTTCGGTTACGTGAGCCTCACGGAAAGGCTGCCAGCTTGTTTGCATGCCCACTCCTGTTCTTTTGAGATTTGTTAGCAGGGGATAACTTGATGCTCGCTTTAAATGTGTAAATAAAACATAAATATGGTAGCGGTGTAATACCTCTTCACGACCAGCCTGTCTGTCTGTCTTTCTGTCTGTCTGTTTCCTGACAACAGGTTACCATTTACACAATGGAAATGGAATGCAATGTGAGTTGCTGCTCTCAGATCGTGGGTTTATTCGGGAGTTCAAAATATACTAAATTTCTTTCTTTCTTTCTTTATTCCTTACGTCCTTCCTTTCTTCACGTATTACTTACTAACGACTTTGTCGGCCGGCCAGATTGGTCAGAATATCCTACTAAATGTCTGCCAAATTTCACGTAGTTTTTCATTGTCTTATTTCGTGTGAAAAGTGTTGTATCAACATGGGTTGCAATGTCAGCCGTTACGTAATAGCATAGCTATGTTTAACGTAACTGTGACATAACGTACGTACTATTGCTGTTTGCTTGCTGTTCGCAATGACCTCCTGCATTGGCTATGCACAAGCAAGCTCATTTTAAAACGGCACGTGTTGCCTTGCTTTTGATTTCGTGGTTGTTCCGTACGAGAGCAGCACTGTCCGTGATGCGCCGTTGGATTACCTTTCGTGTCTGCTATTTCTCCTGATCATGTATCCCCGTGAGTGGAAATAAAGGGGTGTCACTTGTGGATAACCGGGTGGCCAGACACGCGGATCTCTACGACCAATCCAGCGATTTCCACAGCTCCGATTAGAGTGTCCTGGGACTTAAATGATGTGAAGCACCGGCGTGTAGCAGCCCGTCTTGCAGGTATTATACATCGCCGCTCACAACGCGGGAACTTCTCGTGAACAACCAGACGCAGAATAAATATCCTTTTTTCCATGACGACTTAACACAAAATACCTGCCAAGTGGTGGATGTGTACACATGGCATGGCTGACTCCACTTTCTCAGTACTGGTGAGACGTTTGCCGTAAAGGGCGGTAACTACGTGACGACTGTGATTTCGACCCTTGTTAATATAACTTTTTCACGAAAAATAAGGTAATGAACAACCACGTGAATTTGGCAGACTTTCTTATAACCTCAAATAGGGTAATTAGTGAATGAATTGGAAACAATGTGTAAGGAAGCGCTCGTGGCTTAATTTCAGGTTCTAATCCGGCGTTTGCGTGGTGGATAATTAAAAACCACTCTAATAATCTACATTAGGTTACGACTGCTTACTTTAAGGTCCTTTTTAATAAATTATTTATTATTATCTACCATTCTGCACTTCATAATCTGGGTTACCGGCGGAGTCGTTATATAAGCCATAAATGTAAAAATCATAGAAACCGAAGGTTCATTGTCGTGTCCACAGGCCCGCCACTGAACCTCATCCTTGGCCAGATGACTTGAGCCCATAGTCTCCTATTGCAGAGGCTAACTGTGGTAGAGAGAGTCCTTACTGAGAACCTAATATTCACGCTCAGTCGATTAACTTCCTACCCGTTATGGAAGGTGAAGGCTCAGTCTCTTCTCACAAGACGTTTTTAATTATCTTAAACTTGCTTCTAAATGCATGACGGGAAGCCTTGGATGACGTAATGCACGTCAGAAACTTTCCGTGGAGCTACTACGAAGTGGGAAAGGACGGTGTTTATGCTTGGGTACCACGTGACAAAATACAACTTGCAGGGTTGTTTTCGTGGGCGTGTAACGTGCACATCTGTGAACAGTGTGCTTGATGGTGAGTGTAAACTGGTCCGTCAGCTGCCAGCCTTCGCCAACTTGTCAAAACGTCGTCCCTAGCGCTACAGGCGTGTCGCAGTTCACGATTCTGCAAGACTGCGCCTACTTAGATTTGGCAGTACTTGTACTAACCATTTAAAGCACGATGGTAAGTACAGGGTCAAACAAATTCAGGATGTTTGAGACCAGGATTTAGAGGAGAGTATTGGAACTGAGAGGGAAGAAGTAACACCAGAATGGAAACAATTTATGCACAGTGAAACCTGTATATAAGCGAATTACAACGGACCGAAATTTTTCCGTTGCAGGCAGATTCCATTTCGATCTTCGGCACTGTAAACGTTTTCCGCTAAACACGGTTTTTCGTTATGCTGAGGTTCCGTTTAAGATAGATTTAACTCTACAACAGTTCGTATAAGATGGAAAATTTTGTCTAATTATCGTATTTAGATTTTTCTCAAACGCGGTATGTTAATCCCTCGTGCTGTGACGCCTGATCACTGCCTGTCGAGAAGCTGACAGTGTAACACCCCGCCTCCTTAAGTAACTTGTTCTCTCTTAACGGTTGGCCATGAAGTACGAAGTAATGCGACTATGAGAAACCACAACCAGAATGTTCTGGCTTTTGAACATGCAGTTCGCTAGTTACGGTGTAAGTACACAGTGGTTTTCCCCAGCGGCCAACCCCAATGTCCACACCTGCAAGTTATTCTCTGAGACTTTACACACTTTGCAGTACGCTGTCGATAACATTCGAGAGGGGCAAGATATTGTTCTGTTATCCAAAATGTCCAGACGGGCTGTTGGGCCGTCCCCCCCCCCCCCTATTAAATGGGTACGGAGGTTCATTCTCGGTGGTAAAACGGGTGAGGCGTGATGGTGACCAGTCATCTCCATCTAGTACCGAATGAATAATGAGTGGAGCGTAACTTCTACTTCCTCTGTATGCTTTTATGGTGTTCACAGGGGCTTTAACTTTTATCTCTAGATAACTTTCTCGTTATAATTTTTTCATGTGTTTCCTTTAACGTGAAGAGGGTTCCTTTTCCCATGAAATTAACCAAACAAATATGCGCAAAGCGATATATCAGCCGCCATGTCAGTGCAGACCATAGGGCTATCTGGAACTAAACGCACACTACTTTAGGAACACCCAGTTTGCAACTGAGGCTGGTGCAAGATGACGGTAACCGACGCCGTCTGACACGTGCGGTTGTACGCTCACTGTCGTCGTTTTGTGACAGTGGATGCGCGTTACCTTGTCACTACAGTAATGATACGGGATTCGACGCTGACAAGGGCAATAATAATATACCCTTTGCAGGGCTCATCAAGCCTCCTGTTCGATGGGAAACGGGGGTTAAGGTGGTTGGAGCCTGAAGAAGGCCACACACCGTCGTCTGGTACCAATATTAAGAACGTACAGACACTTTGCGTGAACAGCTACATACATCTGTTCCCTGAGCTCGATAGTAACTAGCTGTATATATTCATTGAAGCGAAAATATTTGGGAGAAAGTTGTAAAGAAATACTGGCACTTTAAGTCAAATACATTTTATCCACAAGGTTTATGGGTTTAGAGTTAATTAAACAAAGGACTACATAACAGGATTGTTAAGAGTATGACAGGAGTTACTGTATTGCAAATCGGTGTGCAGTGTCGAGAAATGCAAGATGAAGAACAAGAGAAAATGAAGGACTGAACCCATCTGGTTACACGTGGTGTAAAAAAATGTTAGGACGATGAAATCAGGATGAGGTCGGCGGGTCTTACAGCACTCATCTGAGAGATCAGAAATGCCTAAACAAATTTTGGTTTTAAACCTGAAGGGAAAAGGTCTTTGTTAAGAAATCGGCGTAGGTGGGAGTATAATATTAAAGTAGAGAGTAACAAGGAAGCAGTTTATGTCTAACGTAACATTGAGGCGCGTTCGCATAACCACTGTTGCCGTGGAAAAAGCTTAAGGAGGCCTATTACATATTCTGAATGTGTGTTTGTGGCCTCAGTTATCCAGTATGCAAAGCACATGCGCCCTATTATATTGTCAACTGTGGCCTGTCCAGCTCTACCATATTTTTTAACTTTATGTCATAGGGGGCACGATTTTCTGGAAAAAAGTTATTGAACATAAAATATGTGTTTTGATTTTTTCTACAATTTTCTCTGAAACATTTCACATTCTAAGAAGAAATCAGCGAGATACTATCATAAATGTCCACAGGTCGTCATGTAAAGTACCCTGATTTTTGTCAGATTTTAATGAAACTTGAATTTTCGTGACAGATTTTCGAAAAAACACTCAAATATCAAATTTAATGAAAATCCGTCCATTGCGTGTCGAGTTGTGCCATGCGGACGGACGGATAGACAGACAGACACGACATAACTAATAGTCGCTTTTCGCAATTTAGCGAACGCGCCTAAAAAAGTGGGATGTGAGAGCATAGCTTGGATTCACGATCCACGATAAAGAAACCATCGGGAATTTGCTGACTAGCTGAGTTGCTCTTACCTTCACAAGACCTCTGTTACATTGAGCTTAGTTATTTAGTTAGTTAGTTAGTTAGTTAGTTAGTGTCCTACGGCTCTAAATCGAGACCTGTCTGTGTAGCTCTTTACCTGTGATGCTGTAGGTCTGCTCTTGAGACAAAATACATTTATTCTTTAGCAAGGCCGAGCAGCATTTGCACTCGTTTGTTGAACCAATTACAGCTCCATGGGACGTGTGTTGTGATGATTCTGGCAGAACATTAGTAAAGTACATAATTGGAAACCATGCTGGCAACGAGCTTAACCTATCTCAACAGTTCAACATGGCTGCCAGCAAGTCAACAGCGATGATGCCATCCTCGTTTTGTGACGTCACCTGTCAGACGAGTAGAAACTTCTAAAGGAGCTTGCCCCCTGGCAATAAGGAAAATTGTCCATGCAAAATTTGCTGGCCCTGTTAGCTACATCCGGATTTAAGTCTTACAAAGCGATACCAACCTACTAAACCCAACGATGAAACTGGTAAGTTGTAAAGCAAAATGTCATGTTTTAGAAACATGGCTGCGCACAGAGAAAAAAGTTCTGTAAGTCTTTGGAGGCTATATAAAAAAAAGGTAAAGTTGTAGCTGTCCACCTCCCGGAAAGAACACCATTACCCATTGAATAAGATGCTGGATGGGCCACAGAGCCCGTCTGGACAGTTTTGGATAAAGAAAAAAGGCATTATTTGCCCGTAATACGGTTCCCTTCTTCAGAGACTAAAGAAGGAACAACATTCAGATTAACAAAGTAGAGTTTAGTCGTGCACCTAAGAAAGAAAGGCTGGGAATGAGGATTCGAATAGCAACCAAAAATTCTACCGCAGTTCTTGGAACATCGCTGTAACGTCCATGGCTGCCTCACACACTGGGAAGTAGGCCCTATACGTAACCAATCTAGTATCATCTTTCTGTGTTTTCTGTTAGGTCCGCGGTAGAAAGCAGGACACCTAAATGTTACGTTTATGTGTATAGGATCGCTGTAGATTTATTTACGTCTCAGACATTAACAAGGGAACTGACAAGTGCTTGCAAAGCTATAATGAGCTAACCTGACAATAAGAATCAAGCGTAGGTGGGAGGTTGGAATAAAAAGGGGCTCCGAGCACAAACGCCAAGTCTACTTACCTGTGGCGCAGGTTTCTGCTCCTACAGATCAATTGCTCTGTTATTGTAGTTACTTTGTTGTGTTTGTGTACAGAACTTGTTACGAAGCTCATCCTGTACTCTCTCTCTCTCTTTTTTTTTGGGGGGGGGGGGAATGTAACCTCAGAGCGTCATATCGTTGTCATATTTGTAACTGTCGACTAACAAACAGTATTTCATACACAGCTTGTTAGATATGTTTATTATTTACCTCCGTACCGAGTTTCATTACATCTTAAATTATTGCCATAAAACTTCTTTTTCATCGCCATCACATGCCCGTGCCTTTTTGATGAGTGCAAAGACTTCAACAGTCCGGCGTTGCACTGGTCTCCAGTGGCAACAAATTCATACTGTGATAGTCTGTAAAGTGGTTCAAAATTTGAAATTGAGATGACACACCGACAGCATGGGTATCTCATTAACATACTTTTTCCTTTCTAGGAAGGACACTGGGTTAAATATGGCTTTAAGGAAATATAATTTGGGGGCGTGGAAGGGATTAAATTGGTTCAGGATAGTGTCCAATAAACGACTTTTGTGAACGCAATAATGAACTTAGGTGTTTCGTAAAATGTGGGGCATACATTGACCTATTGCGCAGCTGTCATCTTCTCAATAAAGACTTTGTTGCGTGGAGTTTGTTAGTTGCCACTAAGGAACCGTAAGTTTTAAATGGTTTTATATCATTCTAATTGTGAGTTTTTGAAGAATACGTACACTTGTGGCTCATTTCTGCATTTTTCTGGTTACTTAAGCCGAAGCCTGTATATACGTAAGCTAACGTATGCTCGCATGACATTCACTTACTTTGTCAGGCCCGTAGCCAGACCGTGAACACAGTGGTTGCAGCTGCTTCCGGTGCGGTTGCTTACATGTACACACGTTTATATACGTATTATACATACACCGTGTAATTATATAGATATTATATACGCATAAACGTAAAAAGCTCCTGTATCAGCAAAAACTTCAATTACATAATGCGCTCTATAACATTTCATATAACATTTTAGATATACATACATTTTTGAAAATGAGTTGTTTCCAACCACCGTGGTTCAACAGAAGCAACACGTGGGTGCGGTAGGGCGACGCACGTTTTTTGCTGGGCTGGTCAGCTGTTTGTCTTTGATGTTTTGCGAATTCCTAGTGGGTGCATCCAGATTTGTAATGGGTGCACTGCAACCACTCGCACCCGCCTGGCTACTGGCCTGTTTAATATGTCAGTTTATCATTTTAATATTATTCTGCCATCTCCTCTGTTGTTTTTCATGTTTCACATCCGAAAAGATTTCCTACCGTTTCTGTAGGTATGTACTATTTTTACAATCTGATCTACATTCCCAGCCCACCACAACCTATTTTTTTCTGACTAAGAATCCAGTACGTATCCATGTTTCCTTTCTGTTTATTTAACCGTAACATGCACGATCAAAATAAATCTTGTCCTATGTTTTTAATGTTAAGCAGGTGGTATATGTAGTTACCACTGTGAATTAAAGGTTAAGAATGAATGGGGCATTTCTTTACGCCCCCTTACGTCTTCATTGCCCTGTGTTTAAACACAGTTTACCTTTATTTCGTTGTCATTGTCATTTTAATATTTTTCTTATATCACCGCGTAGATATTCTAAGCGAAATCTTCCTTATGTATATTCAAACCAGAATTGTGTACATTCTCCATTCGTTCATCGTGCCTGCTGCATGTACCTCCCATCACACCTGTATAATATTTGGGCTTCGGACAGATTAATGGTGAGTGCCATTTGTTCTCTCAGACTGAAGTGTTTTTATCCGGTTAATATGTTTTATCTGCGAGGCGATAAGAGAGTCTTTCGTGGTAATTACTGGGTATTGTTTGGTTTTTAATCAGCCACTGTTTGCTTCGCATGTAGACGCAATAGATGTGCCGCTCGCTGCCTCTTTTGTTGTTCGTTCCTCTCCAATGATACGTATTCACGTCTGCGCAGTCCCAAGGTATCACAGTCCAGCCGTTGTTGAAAGAGGAATCGTTCAGCGAGATTTTGTTTTTCTACCTCCATTTCTTTCTAGTACTTTAACTTCCTTCTGTTACAGCCTTTAGTTGTCCAACGACTCTGTATAGCGGTTGGCACTCGTCATTCATACTCTTGTGGGTCTTGGGTTAAAATCTCGGCCCTGTCATCGGTTTTGCTACCAGGGTTTTCATGATTTTCCTCAGTCCTTCTCGTCACCTGCTGGGTTAAGTACCTCAAATTTGATCCTTTCCAGTTCATTTAGTACTCAGCATCGTATTATTCGACGTTGTACAATCCAAGCTATTAAAGGTTTCAAATAAGTTATAAATTATTTTACTCTATTCAAGTGAGCCAATACTACGGTTTACAAAACCCGTAATGGCCAACATAACAATTTGAAGCAATAGCAGAAGAGGGGACAGAAAGAGGAAATCTTTGAATAATTCATATACGAAGGAAGATTTCGGGCTTCTGACGCTGCATCGTTGGGTGAGTGGTACCCGACGTTTCGAACGAACGCAATGCCCTCATCTTCAAGAATCAAGAGGCTCATGAATCCCAGAAAACCGAAAATCTCTGATACCGCCGTGAGAACGTACAAACTCGCGAGTGATACGCTTCATTTCGGATTCGACTGATCTTCCCTCTTGATAAGTATAATGGTCGCTGGCGACTGGGACGACGAAATGTGGATTTTCTGATAGTGGTGAAATGCGTATACGCATGTGTCAGCAGTGTAATATATATTGTGCTGTGTAGCATCTTGTGTGTCAGCAATGTAATATATATTGTGCTGTGTAGCATATGGTGTGTCAGCAATGTAATATATATTGTGCTGTGTAGCATCTGGTGTGTCAGCAGTGTAGTATATATTGTGCTGTGTAGCATCTGGTGTGTCAGCAGTGTAGTATATATTGTGCTGTGTAGCATCTGGTGTGTCGGCAGTGTAATATATATTGTGCTGTGTAGCATCTGGTGTGTCAGAAATGTAATATATATTGTGCTGTGTAGCATCTTGTGTGTCAGTAATGTAATATATATTGTGCTGTTTAGCATCTGGTGTGTCAGCAATGTAATATATATTGTGCTGTGTAGCATCTTGTGTGTCGGCAGTGTAATATATATTGTGCTGTGTAGCATCTTGTGTGTCAGCAATGTAATATATATTGTGCTGTGTAGCATCTTGTGTGTCGGCAGTGTAATATATATTGTGCTGTGTAGCATCTTGTGTGTCAGCAATGTAATATATATTGTGCTGTGTAGCATCTTGTGTGTCAGCAATGTAATATATATTGTGCTGTGTAGCATCTTGTGTGTCGGCAGTAGGCCCTACTTACAGTGAGGCCTGTTAAGATTGGCCAGTTGCAGGTAACGAATTACGAAAATTCTTAGGAGTTTTTTGTGCAACGTAGAAAAGAACAGTTTATATGGAGGTTGTGTCTGTGTATCCGTCCATGCCTCTCTGTGTTTGTGACTTCTTTTTCCAGTGCGTAGACCTTTGAGGTATTTTTAATTCGGTACGGTAGATTTTGGGCAGTTTCGATTTTTAGTCCACTTTATGTAGGCGATAAATAGATAAGCAGGATGCATGTGAGCTCTTAATAATTTATAAGAAATTGTTTGTACTTCGTTGTGTTGTTATCCTTTAAAATCTCGCCGTAGGCCCACTCAAAACCATAGTACACATTTTCCTTCTTTGGATCTACTTTACCGACTTGCTCGATGTTGAACACGAAGGCTCAGAGAAATTCATAGAAGAGAGACATTCACGCGTGTGTAAGGGCAGAATATCGTAGCGGCGTTCCTCGTACTGATAACGTATCTAAAACCCGCCAGATTTCATATCGCTAAAATTCAGCGAGTCTGGAGATAACGAACCTTGACGTAGATCGGAGCATTGAACTGAAGTAGATGTTGTAGAGGTAATTTAAGTAGTTTAACTGGAATAACCTGGCTCAAAACAAGATCGAATGACTGGCCTTGTATTTACCAAGATGATAAAGACGACGGTAAGCCAAGCCTAACAGAGCACCTAATTGATTACGTGGAACACTTATGGTTTAAAGCAATGCTAACTTTTAACTTTCAAATCTCAGCATTTTGTCGGCACAGCGTAGGCATGTGTCTCGTAAGATTCTGAGAACAAACGGCGATTACTTCCATAATTTTAACAGACTGACCTTCGTAACTGAAATGCAGTGTTTTGTGGGAGGTAGAAAATGATATTTTAAATTATCTTGAACCCTCAAAAGGTTCAGTTATTTGCACAGTCACTGAACAGGTCGCAGTACGGGTTAACGTTTTAAAAACACGGCTTTCAAAAGTAGAGGTATGTTCAATGAAGACACTTGGAATGAACTGAAACTGACAGAACTTTCCTGCTTCTTGATGCACAACCCGTGTTGTTTGGAAATGATGGTTATATAACATGTCCTTTGATAAGAAAAACAAGGACATTTGGGAAGGTGTAATGCCCATATAATTCATACGCATGGCTGGCTTCTTCATCACTTTCTAAATTGGCTCATTTAGACAACAGAGCATTCCCTCACCAGCCGGGAGGTTACGCAGTTGAAGTTGAAGAACACTGCGCTTGTCAACGCCAAGCCGGTACGAGAAATTGTACGAGCTGAGGGATCCGCAAACGCCAGTAACACTTTCGAAAGCCTGACTGTTTAGGTTTAGTCCTGCAAATATTTAGACCATACTGGTAGGTTATTATTGTTACTTTATTTAATTTGTCGGATAGAAGAGCAGAGATGTTCACTGTGGCCATATTTGTAATGACAAGAGATTTTCGCTTTACATACAGGTCCTGGGGCCCACCTAGCCTCCTCTAAAATGCGTACTGGGTCTCTACCCTGCGGGTAAAGCGGCCGGACTCACCCGCATCTGGCGCTGGGGTTAAGAAACAATAGAGGTATACCTATACTCCCGCTCTGTGCCTTTTGTGGCATGTTATGGTATGACCTCTTCCTGTAATATATTTTTAATGTTTGGCTTATGAATTTTAATATACCTTTGTACAAAATGTATAGGTACTGTACGTTTGTCTCCTAACTATATTTCACATTTCTAACTTCAGTCATCCCTTAGTTAAGCTCAAGAAACCGAAAATCAGAGAACATTTTTGGGCGCGCGCTATGTTGTTACATCACACAGCACCAATACACCAGCAGAACTTGCATATTTTAAGTGCGTCGCCAATGTCGCTCTTACATAGCAAATTCGCGCATTCGCTGTCGTGTTATTACTGACAGTAGGGCTTGAAACGTTTATGGATCTGAGATGGCCTGCGGTGGCATAAGTTTCAGCCATAAATTCGTACAGAATTTGAAAGGGAGGACACACAGACAGCATGGTAACTTCATAAGCCTACTTTGTTTCCTGACGAAGGAAAAGTAGGCCAAAACGTGTCACAGAAAAATCCATCGCAACGATAATCTGTAAATTAGAATACGGTACCGGTGTTGGAGAATATCACAGCCTCTAGAGTCTTTGGCGTGAAAGGCACGGATTTTTTCCTGTATGTGCACAGATTAAGAACAACCGGAATCGTGAAGTAATGGCTGAGTACTTGCACGTGAAGTAAAGAGTGACTTGCGATTCTAACAATTTTGCACATTTCAGGTCAAATCAAATCAAACATTATGGCATAGTCGGTTGTGTTCGTTGCCTGTTGAATGCCTGAGAAAAACACCATAGCTGTTCGCAGTAATCACGGTGGCCGTGACCGTCTTAACCATAAACGGCGTGGCATGACATTGAAAGGAACCCGTCGTCGCTTCTAAACAATTGCTGTGTTTTTATGACGTTATAACGCACCTTTAACCCTGTACTGTTTTTATATACCTTGCTGGAGACCGGTTTCGGCTAATCTCCAAAAACGCGTTAGACCAACCACAATCGTCGTTAAAAACTACGAGTTATGATGGTTTATTTTCCGTGGACAGAAATGTGAAGGTGGAAATCGCGGTCGATTTAGAGCCGGAACCCTGAACTGGACCGACCTAATGTTCTTTCTTATATTTATTTACTTACTTTAGTTATGCTTATTTGACGACGCTAGAAGTAACTGGAAGAGTATTTGGCTTCGAATAGTAAGATGTATATTGATTAATGAAGCAGAAAGTACGTGAAAAAAATCGATCGGAATTTGAGGTATGGTTCCTAAATTTGTCGGGAGGGACTGAGTAGGAACATGTAATACATCATGATATACTGCCTCCGGACAGAAATTGACCCGCAGACCTTTTGAATAGATTAGTAGTACCGCCTTTCATTTCGAATATTGGTCTAAAATGTTCATGACGAACGTGTGTGTGTATATATATATATATATATATACACACACATATATAATACGCCAGCTTATGCCTTCTGTTCAGTAGTGTCACTTGTTAGTACATGCGTCTTTCGGCTCTACTGAGCCATCGTCATTGTCGTCGCATGCGAATTACGTAACAGTTCTGCCAAAGTTGCTGATGTCAAAAATTAACACTAAGTATATTTTATTTGCCCAGTAATCATGAATTTAAAAGTACAAATTTGCCATGCTGGGTCCTGTAATCATCGTATTTGCTATATTCTGCTCTTCCTTTTTTACCTTTTTTTCAATGCTCAAATATTTGTAATTATTTAAAATTTATCTACTAATTGTATATAAAGTTATCAAATTATAGAGAGGGGAAAAGCTGACAATATAAGTATAATATAGCCAAAGATAGCTAACTAAGGTAAAATAGCTAACACTTATGACCCTAATTAAGCGTCAGAACGCGTGAGGACTTGTGAATGGTTATAAGGTGTGTAAAGGCTGTCGGTAATTCCAGTAGACTTCTGTGATGCAGAGCCACAGGTTACGTATAAAACAACGGTATTAAACAGACCTTTAAGTTACCTAAGACAGGAATTTCGTGACCATCTAAGCGACCATCAGCTTCTTAAGATATGCTCTGATGAATGCAGGATATGAAATCTCTGGGATGAAACTTCATACCTGCACTAGCACGCCCTGCTGATTCTGTTTCACAGTGGCTTCTTAGTTTAGTTTCCACTCATGCCCCGGCGATTCTAATAACCTTCACTGAGGCCAGTGACCCAGATTCTGGCAGAAACGATGGGCTAGCTAACTCACGGGGAGGTCATGGAGGAGACATTGTGATTGCCAGTGTTTGCTGAGGCGACGCGGCAGGTTTGACAGCTATCTATTGCAAGTACGATTAAATTAATAATAATAATAATAATAATAATAATAATAATAACTTTCTGATAATTTAAAGATCGAGACATACAAAATTAATTTTTACCTGTATGAGATTCCAGATTTCTAAAGCGATGAAAATTCATATTGTTTTCTAATCGGTCATGGCACCGTGTTATATGATACACCTTTCTATATGGTGAAGGGCCCCGCAGCAGATGCTACGGACGTACCGCAGCCTTGAGGCTTATTGTGCAACCATGTGATGAAGATTATTATTAGTTCTTTTTAGTTTGTCCGTGTAATGGAGCACCGGTGGAATGAAATTGACAGGGAAGAACCGAAGTACTCGGCGGTAAAAACCTGTCCCAGTGCCACTTTATCCACCACAAATCCCACATGGACTGACCCGGGATTTTTTTTAATTTTAAATTATTGCCTGTCCGGGTTTTTTTTCCCTTTGATCCATTTTTGTACTGTTGAAATCCTTTCGTCCTTCATATCCCTTTACATTCCATGCTACCGTCCTTACAACAAACACAACACAAACATCCATGCCCCCGGTGGGATTCGAACCCACAATCCCAGTAAGCGAGCGGCCGAAGACCCACGCCTTAGACCGCACGGCCACTGGGATCGGCTTGGGATCGAACCCGGGTCTCCGCGGTGAGAGGCCGGCGACTAACCGCCTGAGCCATGGCACGGCCTGATACATCGTTAGGTTTCAGAGCAATATACTGCCCCATATTTAGCATAGAAGTGAGAATGGAGACAGCAGGTTCCTTCGAAACTTTGGTAACCGCCCGAGGCTACGAAGCATCATAACCACAATACTGACATCGCGACATTTGAAGATCTCACAGTGGTGCGAATTGACGATTTCCGTCTTGTGGGATATGAAGACATGTAGATTGGTGAATAGGCACTGTGCTTATGTTTCGGATGAACTTTCTGCAATAGCAGATTCACTCGAAAATTTGGGACGTTGGTGTACTACTCTACTCGGTCTCATATCCCAGAAGAGGGAAATGAATAGTGATTATACCTTCGGCTTTGAAAGGGTGTGAAAAGTCGTCTTCCATTCCAAGGAAGGAACAGTGCTAAAACTAATCCAATCAGAAGAATACTTGTCCGGACCCCAGGAACTGCAGGATACGGTGTGGCGCAATGGGGGGGAGGGATAAATGCATACGTTATTGTCCAGGGGCAATGACATTTTTCGTTCTCCCCTGTGCGAATGACCTCATCAAGAGTCTGACTCGACGTCACAGCATTCAGTTTCATTTGCTATAAAAATTCCTCCCCATTTCTCGATTAGAATATTAAATATGTACGTGACCTCAGGTACTCGCGAAGCTTCTGTTCCCAAGAAAAGAAAGGACCTGGATTTGTGAGCACGGTCGACACTTGGTTTTATTCTGCGAAGATGAATGACCAGTTTGAACCCTTGGTACTCAACTCTAGAGTATAAATGTCCTTAATTAATCATCTGACGACTGACATGAAACACTTATCTGAAGGGCACAAGCACTCGTCCTCCCATGATATAGCTGTTTGCTTGGCCACTTATGGTACGTGGTGGCCGAATGCTTAAATACCGAATAACAGTCAAGTTAGCAATTTTACATTTGTTCAAGTAATCTAAAAGTAAAGTTGTGGATGAATATTCGAATTATACTCGGAACTTTGCATATCGCTATAGTAGGTTTGCACTGTACACTGTGGGCATTCTATGTTACCGTCGCGGTAGGAAACAGACTTTATATTGTTATATCCTAGTAGATTAGAGTAACGAAGTGCTCGTTCCATTCATGTTTTTGCTAAAACAAGTGAACTGACGTCATGAAATAGCTTCCTCCTCCTTATTGTTGACTTGTGGGTTAGCAACGTTTCAGTGAAATATATTGCCTTCATCTAAGGCGTTTATCCTGAAGACGGAAGCAATATATTACCCCGAAACCTTGGTAATCTGTCAGACTAGACGATGATATAACACAGATCACCGCAACATGAATATTGACCGACATGAAAACATCGCATTTTGTATAACGCTTGTTGCTTTATATCCTCACACATCCTTAATAAAATATTACCCTACTCTTTAAATCCTAGTGGTTAATATACATACCACCATGTTTAATGTTCAAAATTCCACGTTCGATCCACAGGTGCATTTATGTGTTTTTGTGATTGGCAGAACAAACAGCGATTATTTGTCTTTGCGGCATTAACTGATCGGTTTTTATAACTGAGACGTAATGTGTTCACTGCGCGGTACGAAGTGAATCTTTATATACAGCTCCGATTAAGTGTGGTCTCGAATGCCGTGCCATGGCTTAGGCGGTATGTCGCCTTCTTTCTACATCAGGGGACCGGGTTCGATCCCAGGCCATTCCGTGTGAAATTTGAGGTGGACAAAGTGGCACTGGGACAGTTTTTCTCTCAGTATTTTGGTTGTCTCCTGTCAGTATCATCGCACCAATCCTACATACTGATATTCAACTACATGTTGTTCTTCACAGAAAGATAAGGGGGCGGAGCCTGGGAACTTCCCATAAAGCAGTGCTCTTAGAGAAATCGGGGAGCATTAGATAGAAACGTAATTTCACTTTGTCTCGAGGTCAGATTTCCGTGTTGATATCATTCCACCAGTGCTCCATACTCATCTTTATCTACGTGTTGCTCTTACCAGAAGGGCAAAAGGGCGAAGCCTGAGAACCTTCCAAAAAGTAATGCTTGTTCGGAGATCGGAGTGCGTTGGACAGACAAACACTTTCACTTGGTCTCGAAAGGGTTAAGCCGTATACAGTGTATCGCCCACAGCAATTAATGCGAGAAAGCAGTTTTGTTATCTCTCGTCCAGTGGTGACGAATCTATGGAAAAGTTAATCTTAGTCTTTGAACGGTTGACAGATGAATATTCTACACGCGCCTTTAACAAGTACATGAAAAATATAAACGATGCTGGCGTTCGTCTTTTCCGGGTTTTGGTTCATTCACAGACGATTTATTTGCTGAGATTTATAGCTTGATTGGGTGAATTTGAAAGCATGTGAGAGGAAGTGATATTGTGACCTGAATGCAGGTACTTTTCCGGCATTTCCTGGAGGGGCAAAGAAACCGCAAAAAACACCAAGTTGAGATAGTCGGTCTATGAACCGAGATTTGAATTCGGACCTGCTCAATATGAAGCAGGATTACAGTATACACGACCGTGAATTTCGATGCCACAGTGTAGATGGGTCTAGGAGCAGTACGAATATTGGCGTTGGACCGCCGGGAGAGTCTAAAACAAACAGCAGGACCTGTATAACCAACTTGAGAAATTTGTTAATTTTAGGTTTGACATTCGTAAAATAGGTGATTATAGCGGGCTGATGAGGGGAAACATAAAGTGCCTTTAGCCACTGTTAATTTAGGTCCAGTTTAGCAGTTGCAGAGCAGTGACTTTTACTTGCCCAAATGTTCCTGGCTGCGAGTAAAATAACAAAATTAATACTCTACTGAAACAGTTGAATGTAATGTCTTCAACTAATAAGGATTTTCACACAGTGAACCTGCATAGTCGTGAATATTCTTAAGATTTCAGATTTTTCTGGATGAACAGGGCTGGACAAACAAGGTTTTATTTCGCCAAAGATATTTTTTAGTTTGACTTTCTCGTGGCTATAGTTATCAACGTTAGAGTCTTGTGGGATACAACGACATGTGATTTTGTAGGTTGTTACCATCCTCTCGGAAGAACTTGCTGTCTCCATTTTTATGGTAGAAGAGTTGGCAGTAGGTCCGTTCGAAACGTTGATAACTGTATACAAACTACAAGGCGTCACATCTCAGAAGACCATAATCTATATATTGTTTACTTCCCACCACGTTCGGACCGGCTCAGGGACGCATACAGTGTACTGTTCAATGCATAAAGGGGTTGTTTGTAAAGGGGTAAAGTGGTTGGATTGTGAAGCTTATTGACCTCTGTCTATTGCTGAAGTTAATGTGCGGCGCTAATGCCTCAACGCCCCCGTACATCTTCATGGCGACGTGCTTTAAACAACGGATATCTTTACTGTGCTTGTTTGTAATTCTGTGGCTTAAGATCGTCAGTTAGATGCGTGCTTCGTTACACGAAACTTCTCATTATCTGGCATTACAAATAAAAACGTCCTTAACACGTTCGCAAAAAGAAGTTGTAAAGATGAGCCTGTCAGCTTAGACACGTGTCTGTCGTCTGTCTTTTATGCAGGAGAGTTTTACTAATCTTTATCAGCATATTCCAGTTTTGGTTAAAATCGAATGAAGAGTGCCATGCATTTTACACAAAAACTGCGATGATCAAGAAAGCAACTTGCTCAGTGTTCGTCGCAGCAAAAATTTTTGAAATTAATAAATGTTATATTCAGTAACCTTTGTCCGTACATCTTGCAGTTTTAGAGATAATTAAGCAAAAGTGATCTGTATGCTGCCGTAACTCACCAAATTGGAAACAATAACGTAGGAAACGCGGCATATTCCTACTCTGACCGTGCGTTCTCTAATTTGTTTGCTTTCTGTTTTTAACGTCACACATATTCGTTGAAATCCATTCAGAGATACAATAAGGACAGACAGACATGAACTTCCCACATATATTCATTCCGGGGGGATCCACAGTGCCCCTGTTTTTTTTCCCCGAAGCCGACTTGCGCAGTGGCACAATATGTCTTCTTATGAGTCACTGATGTAAGTGCCCCACAGACAGACACACAATGGCGGACCTACTGTTAGACACGCAATGGCCAATGTATTGTCTTTAAACAAACAAATGTCCAAGCCTTGGTGGTTCCACTTCTGGGTAAAGCAGTGGATAAGTTTATCCCTTCATAGAACCGGAGTTCGATTCCGCGCAAGGGAAGAATTTCTTACTGTGCCGCATCTGTGTCTAAACCGGCTGGTCTTGCTGCTCTTTCTCCGGAAATAAGAAGCGAGAGCTTGAAACTCACTTGTCACTCTCGCAGCAAACCACGAAGTTTCTGGAACACTTAGCTGTCTCCTTAGCTTCTCATGCTGGCTGTTCCCCGACTGTCACTGTCTGCTCGACCTTTGCTTACGTTCACTTTATAGACATTGTAATCGAAAATTGTTAATCTTCCATTCTCCATTATCCTTTTCACTTCACGATTCTTACAGCAAGACGCGCCATCAGACACCATAATAAATACAATATACAGGGACTATATAATCATTGTGTTTCCCGTTTCCCAACGCGGAACTAACAGAGACCACGCAACAATGTTATGCAGTTTGCACCATACTCTTGCCAGTATGTATGAATGTCACGCTTGTTAAGCGATATGTAAGAGCTTTGGTACAGTTTTCCAGCGAAATTCGAATCATCATCCCCAGTTATTTCGTAATTACATCAGTATATTTTAATATATTATTTCTATTGTTATTCTTGATTTTAAGTTTTATCTGCTGTGTTTTGTGATACTGACAAGGAAAGAAACCATATTCCTTTCAACGAACGGGTAAATAATTAACTAAATACAGCGCACAAATGAGTACGTGCCGATCCCGGTAGCCGTGCGGTCTAAGGCGTGGGTCTGCGGCCTCTCGCTTGATGGGATTGCGGGTTCGAATCCCACTGGGAGCATGGATGTCTCTTGTGAGTGTTGTTAGTTGTCAGGTAGAGGTCCCTGCGACGAGTCGATCCCTCGTCTAGAGGTGTCCTACCGAGTGTGTGTGAATGTGTGTGTGTCATTGAGTGTGATCAGGTGCAACAATAACCCTCTACACCTACAACGAGCAGGTAGATAAAGGCCAGACAAAAAAAGAAAGAAAGGAAGAAAGAAATGAGTGCGTGTTGAAATAACACATTCATTAGAAGAATAAAAAAATTAAGTAAGACACTGCTCCTCAAATGCAGCCTGTCGTTTGCCTTCAAACAGCATGGTCAACGCAGTAACTACGTAACTAAGTGGTGCAGAGTTATTTTTCTTTTAATAGTCGCTCTACTAGAAATTCCCTGCCTGTGATGGAACCTGAAAATCCACCACAAACGCCTGTCACTTGCTCCTGTCCTGATACAGTTGCATTCAGTCCCCATTTAATGTGTGTGTTAAAATTATCCTCGCATCAGTTCTTAGACAGCTTCCTGACTAAAATACTGTATGTACTTGTGTTCTCTGTCGTTCTTGCTTGAAGTGCCTCATATTTTGGCCTACTGCATTTGATGATGATGGTGACGATGAAAATTATTGCAATATGGGTGACGATGAAGACGTTGACAGCTATCATGATGATGATGATAATAATAATGATAATTTTTTATCTTGTTTTAGCAACGATGCTTGAACTTTAGATCTTGTACGGCCAGTGATGAGAAATTGTAACGTTTAAGAATTACGAGATGCCAAAACCACGAGATATCATTCAGCGGCATAGCAGGAGTGCTGTGCTATGCCGACCGCTACGTCTAATTAGTGTTTTGGATGGCAACGGTCATGTGATTTAAGTTTACAAAGTCATTTTAGAAGTTGTCCTTTTCCTAAATAAAACGTGTTTATTGATGTCGCCACGTCTCAAATTTGTTCCCTGCACAGGCTGTGAGTGTCTTCCTGTAACAGGCACGACTGAGTGGCTCAATGGCTCTTTGTTCTCGGAAGCTGTCACTGTATGTGACTCATACATGCCAACGTAAAGCATTTAACAGCCTTGTAGATATCTACGGAACTCCTTTCATAAGTTTTTGGAATGATTAATTGGTAAGGGAACGGGAGAGATGAGAAATTTTCGGTATGAAAAACGGATGGGAAAGGGTGTCTTGAAAGACCTAGACATAGTGGGGAAAATTAGATTAAATTGGACCTTAATTAAATGAATGGGGAATATCTGGTCTGGATTTATATGAATCAGTACAGGGACCAGAGACTGGCTGTTAGCACGGTCCTGATACTTTGGGTTCCTTAAAGGCCGGGAAGATTTGTGTAGCCGAACTACTGTTGGTTTTTATCAAATTTCAATAAAATACACTTTTTAGGCAATATATATGCACCTACTTATTTTACATTACACTTTCGCCGACATATTTCAGCTCTGGTTGAGCCGTCGTCAGAGAGATACATTTCAAACACTTATCCGTGATATTTGAGTATACATTGTTATTAGAGAGTGCAAATCATGTATCCCTCCATACATTATTAAGATTACTGTTGGTTTCTAAAGAAGGACTCTGCTCGCTGTATTTCGTTAGTTGCATCCATTTTTTTTCAATGGCTCGACACCCCCTTGGGGGCCTAGGCCGCCTCATTGTTCGAGGCTTCACGATCACACTTTTTAGACACACCACACTCGGTAGGACTCCTCAGGACGAGGGACCATCTCGTCGCAGAGACCTCTACCTGACAACACACAACACTCACAAGAGACAGATATCCATGCCCCCGGTGGGATTAGAACCCACAATCCTAGTAAGCGAGCGGCCGCAGACCCACGCCTTAGACCGCACGGCCACTGGGATCGGCAGTTGCATCCAATACTAAGTGTATAGTTCGCGATTGTGACTTCCATTTCCATTTTCCAGAACCGTTTCGCGCTCTGACTTCACACAATTTGGCAGTGCCGAAGCAGCACCAGCGAATCACTTCTAAGCCGTGCGTCATGACAGTGTGTCATGTATTAGTGCCTGTTATTTAGTGGCCTTGAGAATGATGGAACGTGTGCCGCGGATTTTATGTTAAAATTGTCACAATTTATGCGTCCGTTCGTGCGTAAGAATCACCTAATATCGTATCACAAGGACGCATCCTTTTTAGTATTCAATTTCTGTACACACACATGCCTAAAGGTCACGTTTATTCAGTGCGTAACTCCATGGTACAGAATGTTCCTTGGTCACTTCACTATTATTCACCAGAGCGAGGAATTGTCTGTTACTCAAACTGAATATTCAACATCGTAATTAGAAAAGCCCGCTATGAATTGAAAATTTTCAGAATTTACTGTCGAATAGATGGTGTAATTTTTTTTTCGTGAAGGGCCACGCAGCAGATGCTACGGACGCACCGCAGCCTTGAGGCTTATTGTGCAACCCTGTGATGAAGCACCGGTGGAATGAAAGTGACAGGGGAAAACCGAAGTACTTGGGGGGAAAAAACCTGTTCCAGTGCCACTTTGTCCACCACATGGACTGACCCGGGATCGAACCCGGGCTTCCGCGGTGAGAGGCCGGCGACTAACTGCCTGAGCCATCGCACGGCCTTGTGACGTAATTTAATTTTACATCATATTTATCCGCCACTTTCGGTTCAATCGAAGCAAACCTGTTACTCTCTTACATAGGCCCAAACCCTATGACAGTTTTATAAATTTACATCCTAGGCCTTATTGTCATAGGAAAGAAGGCATTTGAGTACGTAACAGTAATTTATTGTGCCTGTTAAAATTATTATTACTAATGTAAATATTTGTATAGTTCATAATTTGAAATAATTCACTTAACCATGACAGTAATACACACGGCAAAGAGCTCCATATATTATACATATTTCCCTCTTTTGGCTTGAATGAAATTGTGAGAGTTTTCATATGACGTACTGCAGTAGCCAGTCAGAAGTACATTCGTGAAGAAAGGCAGAGCAAATTAAATGCGGAGAATACTGGCTGCCAGTTCATGACCATTTTCTTTCGTCTGCCATATAAAAGAGTATTAACATCCAGAAAACAACAATTTTACCTGTTCTTTTGAAACTTGGTGTCTCCCATGAGTGCAGAAAATGGACGGAGAGTGAGAACATAGTAAAGATGAGAATGTTTGATCTTAGGAGAGAATAAATGACAAAAGAATAGAGGGTTACTTAATTGGGAATGTCATATTTTGTCTCTTTCGCAAGTAGGCCTACTACCAGTGGAAACAAACCAAGTAGGATGAGATATGTGGGATGTACTGGTTATATGAAGTGAAAAGAAATTTAATAAAAAATCTCAACGAATAAGCAACGTAGAAATGTGTGCATATGTTAGAGTAGTATAATATTAAAACGAATGTTAGATCTGAAGAGTGTGCATCAAATTAATTCGTATTTCTAAAGGAACTGTCTATGGAAGACTGTTTTTGGCGCAGAGATGAGACTTCGTGTTTCGTAAAAGCCGAGAATTTCTTGACAGCTGAGGGACTGTCTGTTGTGTGTCTAATGTGTCCGTGCACGGAGCAGCTCCGCTGATCAGTGAGTTGAAATCCACGTGTCAGTTTGGCAACTTTACCAGCGTGAAGGCCACCCAGAGAAGTCTAGCTTTGCGCAGAACTGAGAATTATAACAATCGCTTTCGCTAATACATCTCGACTTACATTCGCTCATATATTACACCTACAACACAAACTGGCACTCTTTCGCTAAAACATTGAAAATCCTGTTGCACGATTAATCGCATCAAATAGTAACATTTCCCACCAACCGCAAGGTTTGCATGCCTGAAAAACTCCGCTGTTTGGAAGCCCCGCCTATGGCAAAGCCAAGGCGTTATGAGAAGTTGTAAGTTAGGGAAGCCGAGGGCGCTGCGCACTCTTTTGACACATGACATTCATGTAAATAATGTCTGAAAGTTCGTTTCCTTCCTCCCACAAAGTACACTTTGACATGGTTACAAAGTAATTATTATTTTCCAAATATTTTTAACTGACTAGTCTTCGTAGAGGAGACGCAGTATGTTTTTTTGCGAAATAAGGACTCAGTTTTTAAATATTATAAGTTTGAAGTTTAGGCTTTGAATTTTAAAGGCATATTTCAAGGTACGAATTTTTAATTACAGTGAGATAGCGTAAGTTAACATCTCTTTGAATATTAACTAGTGTTATCGCTGAAATTAATATGAAAACATGGCTGCAAGATACCAGTCGTAAGTTAATTATGTCTGTTTGCCGTTATTCATAAATAAATAAATAAGTGACAGTTTGATATCGGATACTGTCAAGCGACCTGGATTTTGTGACAGCAACAGCTGTCTTAATTGACTTGTAATCACATAAACTGTGACAAATTTAAATATGAACTACTGTGTTGTTTTTCCTTCAGTATGGTTGTTAACGGAATAAAGAGTTTTAACGATAAAGGTAAAGGTAAAGCAATCCCATTACAGGCCTGGACAAGCCCTTAGGATTCCAGGAGGTTGAGGCTCCCAGATTTCTAGACAACCGGCACGTGAAGGTGGTAAGGTTGTCAGCCCTACACATCGGCCGTCTTTACCCCCCAGGAAATATTCCTGGTACTCATTTCTGTTAGAGGCTGAATCGACCCCAGGGCCATAGTGCGACTGAAAGGATTATGTCAGTGAAAAATGATATCGTGAATCGAACCGGCGACCTTCCGGCTTGTAGGGCAGTACCTCAACCAACTGCGCCACCGCGTGAAAGAGGTTTAACACAGAACAAAATACTTTGGTAGTTGATGAATCTTGCGACATTTCAAGCATGGTGTGTGAGCCGCGAGTTGTTTGTTATTGCCAGAACCTGTACGCTGGTTTCAGGAACCATTCTACATATATTGCCTCTAGGTATCCAGTATTCTTTCTGTCCCTCACGAATTCTGTGTTGTGTGTACGACCACCATTTTGTGCTCTTGTTCCGTGCGGATCGGGTTGGATCCCAGCACACGTATTGTTGAATTTCATTGTGATGACTTCTACACATTTTGTAAGAATACGGACCTCGCCGAACCGTTCGGAATAGCAGTAGTGTTTCCTGTATTCCGGAGGTACCGCTGCACAGTGCCTTAACATACGTCAGGCCGTCGTCCTGTAATTCTTACCAGCCATTAAATATAATATTTTCATTTAATTTCACTCTGCAATTTGTGTAGTTGAAATAATGTTTTTAAAGAACGTAATCAGTCGGTTAAACTCTTTGCCTTTTAGGTCTTAAGCCTTGAATACGTAGTGGTAACGATTTGTGCCACTTGGTTAAGGATAACACAGTGTTGTACAGGCTGCCTTCGAGATACTGTATTCCAAGATCCAGTACTCTTATACAAATATACTACAAATAATTGCCTACAATTTAACTATTTGGCTCTTTTACATCATGTTTACTGTGTACAAAAGTTGCTAATTAATTTTATGCAGTATTGCTTTGGTTGGTTCCCTGACGATGATCCCTTTTGGATCGAAACATGTAGGAATGTTTTATGTGATATTATAATGTAAATATCTAAGAAACAGCGTTGTCCATATTGTTTTGTTGGTCTGAGTCTTGCGAATTTTGTGTCTATCAGTATTTATATTTCGGATCTCCTGTTACTTGTCATGAGCGAAAACAAAAGTTCAAACAAATCTGTGGTAAAAACATCCGGCGTGTTTGGCAAACAAATTGTATAATTTTTCCTAATGGAAGAGCAAGATGTTAGCGATATAAACATGTGAAAGGGCAAAGAGATTTTCGCTCAGAAAGTTGGTAAATGCTATTACGATCTTAACCAAACATTTCTATTTATAAATTGAAATATTTGGGCCGTATTTGCAGTTTGTTTTGGAAAGTTTCGCGGGCCGTCAAAAGAATTCAGACGGGCTGCATGTGGCCCGCTGTCCGCCACTTTGACATGCATGAGTTTGATGTGTGATGAGCGCTCTGACGACATGCCTGGCGTTCACATGTGAGGTGTGAAGACGCGCAGTGTAACTGTGGGAAGCAGTTTGCATTGCGTAGTTGAGACACTTTGGCTTCACAGAACAATGTAACGATTCTAATATAATGCCTCTGGAGCAGAATTCCGGTCACAAGGACGATGAGATGTTGGCCAAATGCCTCGCTGAGTGACCGTGCGGGCGGGGTGAGGGGAACTAACATATTTGTCTTTATTTCCTCCACGCTATCTCGCTTTCCTTTTTCCGTCATATCTTTCTTTTGTCTGTTCTCCCTACATTCCTCCTCCTGTCACCTTAATTTATTCCCTTATATTTCGTCACGGATTTCCTCCTTCATTTTATTTATTTGTGGTTTATTGAAGACATTCTCAGTAAATACATTTGCTGATTTTATATATTTTCATATCCTATTTTATTTTTTCTTCTTTGGTTATTTCTTCGTATCTACTTCTGTCTTCTTTTTCTTTCATTTTTCTCGCTTATGCCAGTTTCTGCATCTTTCTTTTGTTTTTCCTTTATTCGTTCTTTCTTCCTCGTCCTCTGTGTGTCTTTCCTTTCCTTTCGTTTAGTATTCTAACATCTGCCTCTCCGATCCCGTACTTTCTAGTGCTTCTTTCTCATTCCTAGTTCACTTCCTTCTCCTTTCTCCTCTCCTTCAGTATTCCAACTTCTGCGTCTCTGTACTTACTTATTCTCCTCCTGTTCAGTTCTACCAGGGGCTTTGGACCGGGCGTAAAGCGACGGGGGCTTGAAGCTGACCACTCACTTCCATCTAGCTGCGAGTTTGAAAAAATGAGTGGCTCTGTGCCTCTACTCCACTGTACGCCTTTACGGCATGCACAGGCACAACTTTACATGTGCCGTCTTTTGTTTTTCCCTTCTTTAATTCCTCCTCCTTCGCCCTCTCTTTTTTTCCTTTTTTATTCTTTCTGTACTTTCGTTCTATTTCATTCTGTTTGTCGTTCCACTGCGAAGTGACAGCACGAGGCTAAGTCCTGTCAGTCAGAGCACAAAGTGCAGTCCTTCGGTGTCTTGATAGCACAATTCAGTGTCATTAACTGTACGTCTGCGAGATAAAGAATTGAATTACTTGAAGAGATTGCCCTACTGAGTGTAGTGATTTTCCCGTGGGCTGTGTTCCGAACGCAAATTTTTTTCTCCTTCGATAAGTCGCAGTTGTAATGGTGAATTAAATACACTGGTACCCAGGAAAGTAAAGAAGCGTTAATAATTGTCAGCGAACAATACGTTTAGTTTAAAGTGAATGGTGCAGCAGACTTGCCGTCGACGTGCGTCATATTTGTACCTGCAACCTTGATATTCTCATGTTGCAGTACGACACAGTGGCTGCTGTATGAAGTATTGCTCGTCTGAACATAAAAAATATAATGTGTGCACTCTGCCCACACAGTGCAGGCCCATTCATGTGTTTTGCATGATTCCCAAAATAAACAGCGACCACTTGCTTAAATATTAACCGACTGGTGTTTGTAATAAAGATATTTTTTGTGCTGTAATAAATAAGAGTTCTCCCTATGCCTAATTAAGCACCAGTGCAAGAAGACTTATGGTGAGTGAAGGTGTAGCTCCACACGTTCTAGTAGTAGTAGTAGTAGTAGTAGATTGACGCCCTGGTCTCGTTATAGAAAGAGACCACGATGTCCATTACCTAGGAGGCTGGGTGGGCCCCAGAGCTCGTCCGGACAAGAGACGAGGTTCTTTCCCTTGAGGTGCATTTAAAAACCAATTCCTTGGCCATCTTGCCCGTATGATATTCAGTATACCGACTAAGCTATACCGGCTTCTTTGTGTGTGAGGTAAGAACTGAATTTTTAGATACCTTTTGACGAAATTCATGTTTTAAATTTTTAATTAACAAAGCTAATTTTGAATGCAGAGTAAACAAAAGTACAGAGAACCTAATATGATAAGTATTTTCCTTTGTCCGCTGTAGGTGGTCCATTTTCGCAGGGCACCAGAGCGTGGTTCATTAGGACGTCTTGTGTCGTCATAGAAAGAGTTCTCTTTATCGCGAATGGTAGGCCTATAGAGACCACCTCAGTCTACTGTCAAGGGGCTGAAGCTACTTCGGTCTATGTCCACGCCCATATACCCATGTTGCACGTGTGTGCTGTTAGGAGCTTCATTGTATGCAAATAGCGGACAGACCCAACACTTTTCGTCGTAGCTGGGTCACAACACTGGACAGCTTTACGCTGAACAGTGTCACAACACAGTGTACGTCTGTTCGTAAGGTCACAATACTGGACAGCTTTACGCTGAACAGTGTCACAACACCATGTACGTCTGTTCGTAAGGTCACAATACTGGACAGATTTACGCTGAATAGTGTCACAACACCATGTACGTCTGTTCGTAAGGTCACAATACTGGACAGCTTTACGCTGAATAGTGTCACAACACCATGTACGTCTGTTCGTAAGGTCACAATACTGGACAGATTTACGCTGAATAGTGTCACAACACCATGTACGTCTGTTCGTAAGGTCACAATACTGGACAGCTTTACGCTGAATAGTGTCACAACACCATGTACGTCTGTTCGTAAGGTCACAATACTGGACAGTTTACGCTGAATAGTGTCACAACACCATGTACGTCTGTTCGTAAGGTCACAATACTGGACAGATTTACGCTGAATAGTGTCACAACACCATGTACGTCTGTTCGTAAGGTCACAATACTGGACAGATTTACGCTGAATAGTGTCACAACACCATGTACGTCTGTTCGTAAGGTCACAATACTGGACAGCTTTACGCTGAACAGTGTCAACACCATGTACGTCTGTTCGTAAGGTTCACGGTAGATTTACGCTCGGACTGCACAATCACATGTGTCTGTTCGTTAGTCACAATACTGGACAGCTTTACGCTGAATAGTGTCAAAACCATACGGCTCTTCGTAGTCACATATGCTTTTCGCTGATTCACAACCTGTTTACGTCGTTGTTTAAGTCTCAATACTGGACAGCTTTACGCTGAATAGTGTCACAACACCATGTACGTCTGTTCGTAAGGTCACAATACTGGACAGCTTTACGCTGAATAGTGTCACAACACCATGTACGTCTGTTCGTAAGGTCACAATACTGGACAGATTTACGCTGAATAGTGTCACAACACATGTACGTCTGTTCGTAAGGTCACAATACTGGACAGCTTTACGCTGAATAGTGTCACAACACCATGTACGTCTGTTCGTAAGGTCACAATACTGGACAGCTTTACGCTGAATAGTGTCAACACCATGTACGTCTGTTCGTAAGGTTCCAGGTTAGATTTTCCATACGGAGCGCGACAATCCTTAATGGGGTGGCTTTCCTCTTCTTCTAAATCTTCCAGGTAAATATCACGATAATGTATTATTAAAATAGGCCACGGCCTCTTACTACCACATCTTTCTCGATTCATCAATTACCTTAATTACCTCATATGACTCTTTCAAGCTTCATTAGGTGAGAAAATTAAGCCTTTGAAGAGAAGTACACTGCGTTGACAAAATGCAGTTTTGTGATACTTACACACGTAGTAACCGCAGTGACATAAAAATATTTAAAGCATGTCGTTAGCTCCGAGTATGTGGACATCATGCTTAAAATATTCTGAGTTTCGCGAACACTGTTGTTGGTATCCTATGATTTCCAAAATTAAGAGAAAGTTACTTACTGTAACAGTATTAAACATCTGATCTTTACAATCGAAACGTCTTATGTTTTCCGTGAAACAGGAACTCAGTTCTTAGAACTTGATAAATTAAACTCGTCTTCCAGATGTTTGGAGTTAATAGAGTTATGTACTTATTGAGTCATTAATTGGAGCAAAGACTGCGGCCAAATATTACACAGTGCTCTTTGACAGATCGCACACACATGTTACAAGAAACAGTTCCTTCGGAACTTGCCTGCAAGTTCTGTCAAGGTCACCATCGTTTATGTCAAAGCATCGTCATTACTATGCTCTAAGGAAGCGAAATTGTTCGCAGTAAATTTAAAAGCAAGTTGTATTCGGATTGGATCGGAAGGATATGTGCACAAAGTGGCTGACAGCTGCTGAGACGTGGTCCAGACTGGTCCTCAGGAGCTGTACCCCTGCCTAATCACGTGTAGGAAAGACGGGAATAACATGCATGAGAGAGTTTATGTTGTGATGACAGCGACTATGCTTTCATCGGGAAAGAAACGCCCTGTAGCTCGGTCCATGGCAGTTACACGGCCTCACATGTCACAAGAAAGCGGTCGTTACAGAAGGAACAGCTCGTGGACGGTATATACAAATCCCCAAAAGTGGAGTAGAGGTATAGCTCTTCTCTTTCTTTAACCTCGGCGATAGATGGAGGTGGGTGGTCAAGGCCACGCCCTGCCGCCCAACCCCAGGGAAGGAGAGCCGGTACTCATTTTGCAGGAATCTGGTTTGGCCCCAGGGCCGGTCTGGACGGTTGCGGAAAATCTCGCCCCTACTGTGATTCGATTCCCGGATCGTCAAGCCCGTAGCGAATCGCTATACCAACTAGGTTATCCCGGCCCAGATGTATAATAAAAGCAACTGATAATACTGTAAAAAAGAATCTTTCATATCTAACTTTGCCTTTAGTATTAAGGGAGGAAACACAGAGAGAAGGCGCATATTGGTACCTAAGAGGAAGGATGCAATATCTGGCTGGGGAAAATGTCATAATGATGAAATTTGTAATATGTAATTTTTACCATACTTTATTAGATGACCAAATCGAGGAGGGTGAGATTGGCACAGCATGTGGGACGCACGGGACGGAAGAGCGATTCTGCGGAAAACACGAAGGAAAGATCTATAATTTTACGGGAGGATTGTATTTAAATTGATCTGAAAGGGATGGATTTCGCATATGTGGAAGGAATAGGGTGAGACAATGTGGATTGTATTCAGCTGTTTCAGAAGAGGGGCCAGTGGCTGGCTTTCGTGTATACGATAATAAACATTGGGGTTGCTTAAAATTTGGGGAATTTCTATAGTAGCTCAGCAAATTTTAGCTTTTAAAGAAAGATTCCGCTGTATGGATAGATTTAATTAATCACTTATCTAATTAGCTGAACACTAAAATAATCCTAGCGATGTGACTTTCAGGCTAAATATCTCAGCCTTCAGGCGGTCGGGATTTATGCCAGTAGAAATTATTCACAAACAAGACAGGCAATGTACGTATAACGTAACGTTGAAGCGCGTTCGCGTAACCATTGTTGCCGTGGAAAAGAAATACATATTACATATTGTGAGTGTGTGTTTGTAGCCTCAGTTATCCATCGCGCATGCCCCGTATTATATTGTTATCTGTGTCCTGTCCGGCTCTACCGTATTTATCCACATTATTTCAAAAAGTGCAGGATTTTCGGAAAAAAGGTTATTGAAAATAAAATGCGTGTTTTGATTTTCTCTACAACTTCTCTCCGACACATTTCTCATTCTAAGAAGAATTTGGCGAGGTATTGTCATAAATGTACACAGGTCTTCATGTAAAGTACCAGTTATTCTTGTCAGATTTTAATGAAACTTGAATTTTCTCGGCAGGTTTCCGGAAAATATGCAAATATCAAATTGTAATGAAAATCCGTACAGTGGGAACCGAGTTGTTCCATGCCAACAGACAGGCAGGTAGACATTTCGAAGCTGATAGACGCTTTTCGCAAATTTGCGAAAGCGCCTACTGATAGGCCATAAGTTGCATCATTATTGGCTTCTAATCTCTTTTAGGATTTGCATATATAAAAAGATTGTGTGTCATCAGATTAGCCACATAATTTATTGTTTTATTATTTTTCTTGTGTTTCAGGTGAGTATTATGAAAGCTTGAAGTGTTTGGAGAGACTTCTGTGCGTCCTGTAATTTGGTGAGACACGTGTTTCAAATCGTGCTAGCGTACCCTGGTCGATAGTCAGGACACGTGTTACCATGACAACCAATACATCAAGTGTGGCTATAACGCAAGGTAACGACTTTTTTCTGCTTGATAAGAACTTGCACTTTCCACATTTGTTTTCTAGTTTAGTTTTAATAACGGAAGATATGTCTTCTTTTTTTGACGGCGCTTCAGGAAAAATGAATAATCACTGTAACTAGAGACATAGTACTGTATGAACCATCTGATTTAAGGTACAGCATAACTCAGCGTGTAATTCACAGGGCCTGTGTCTGGTTTTCATATGTGTCTCGGAATAAACAGAGAACTTTACCTAAGCGTAATTAAAAAACTGGGGTATGTAATAATGCTCTGTTTTTGGAAGTGAAAGCAACAGTCTTTTTCCACGTGTAGACAAATTTCAGCCTGTCAGTGGTTAACTAAAATTTAAGTGTTTTGATCAAATGAGGTTATTTCATACTGATCGTGGATCACGAACACAGGCGAGAAAAAGAAATTCTCCATTTGCAAGTCTATAAAAAGCTGTCACGTTTTTCGCAGTGGTTGAATATACTTCACTTATATTTCAAGAGACTTAAAAATAAGCTTGTCGATCCCAGTGGCCGCGCGGTCTAAGGCGTGTGTCTGCGGCCGCTATCTTACTGGGACTGTGGGTTCGAATCCCGCCTAGAGCATGGATATCTGTCCCTTGTGAGTGTTGTGTGTTGTCGGGTAGAGGTCTCTGCGACGAGCTGGTCCCTCGTCCAGAGGAGTCCTACCGAGTGTGGTGTGTCTAAAAAGTGTGTGATCGTGAAGCCTCGAAAAATGAGGCGGCCTAGGCCCCCAAGGGGCTTTCGAGCCATTGGGGGGAAAAAAACTTAACAAAAATTAATCGTCACGAGTGTGATTGGTGATCTGGTGTTACAACATACACTAAGGCAAACCTAGGTTGCGCCCTACTCGACTTCCTCCAGTATCTCTATGTTGTTGTTGTTGCAGCCACCGCTGCCGCCGTTGCATTGCATTTTTTGTACTGTATATGGTAAAATCATTAATAACAATGGCCTGTATTCTTAACAGTCAGCAATACTGGTTCCTTACAGAGGATATGCTTGGTTGCCTTGTCAGTATAAATATATATATATATATATTTGAGTACACCATATGTATATATATATTAGTTAAATTTAGAGAAGTCAGAACATTCAAATGAAGGAATACGAGTTTAGTTGTGTAATTTAAAGAATAAGATTATGAATAAGGAATCAATTTGCATGCAGAAACTCTACCACATCGCCTTAACAGCTTTTGCTACTGTATAATCTGGCAGGGTTACAGAGTGAATATTATACATGTGATTTGGGTTTTTTACAACATTGTTGGCGAAGGGTAGTCTCTCCTGGAGTATGACCCTGTGTTAGCTGGCAGTTTGTTACCAACCTTTCAGAGGTTCATTCTCCCTTCACTTTTTAAGGTATTTCAAGAAGTTTCTGTTCCCTCTTAGACTACTCTGAAGATGGAGGCAGAGAGTTCTTCCGAGACGTGAGTAACAAATTACCAATCAACATTACGTCATACCTAGGAGACTTTAATGTAAATATTATATAGTTGGGTGGTTTGTATTGCATTTGCTTTAAGACGAGAAAGAGTGACGAATGATGAAGCCCTGGATAATTCAACGTCCGGAATTCACAGATCCGTCGGCTTGGTACGTAACCCCGATCATTCCGCTTTTCTCGTCAACAGTTACATTTCTGTATATGGCTGCATACGAGTATTAACGTGCCTTCAGACCGGACTGAATCTACCACGCATCAGTACACCGCCCCGAATTTGTGGGCAGTAACGTTTTACAGAGCCGATCACAGTGGCCGTGCGGTCTAAGGCGTCGGTCTTCGGCCGCTCGCTTACTAGGATCGTGGGTTCGAATCCCAGCGGGGGGGCATGGATGTCTGTCTCTTGTGAGTGTTGTGTGATGTCAGGTAGAGGTCTCTGCGACGAGCTGGTCCCTCGTCCAGAGGAGTCCTACCGACTGTGGTGTGTCTAATGTGTGTGACCATGAAACCTCGACGAAACGAGGAGGCCCAGGCCCATATAGAGCTGTCGAGCCATAGGAAAAAAAAACGTTTTACAGATTAGGATGATGATGAGGGATGAAGATCAGAGTGCTAATGATTGGATTGAACGCTGTCTCACCGTCTGACCTTCAGCTGTGTAAGTGTTGGACACTGCTCTGTAGTGATATCTTAGGAGGGGGTTTTCATGTCCAAAGTGTTCGAGAATCAAGCGGTGCTAGGCATTGCATAAAGCGCCTGGATGGTCGCCAAGCGCTGGAACAGTATTCTGCTTCTTGTTATGTTGCAGGTTTTTTCCCTCCACCATTCCTTAATTCATCTCATCTTTTAACTCTTTGAAGCATGAAGTCCGTCTACACGCAACAATTACAATACCAATTTCACGTTCAGAAAACACACTCCAATGCGAAGACCAATGTTTTCGTGCTATTTACGAAAAAATCGCTCTGTATTTTGAGAATTATATGGAAGAAATAAACTGTTAAAAAACGCAGACTTTTTTAAAGTCTGCGTGCAAGGGTTTGTAATGCCCTCATCGTCCTTTCTGTGATATAGGAAATCAGTTTCAAGATATTCGTGATCAGCAGTAGGCTATAGGCCATTTCAGACTTCTTTCGTTTTCGTGCGTGTCGATCTGTCCGTCTTTGTTTGTTTGTCTTCTACCGCTTTATGTGTATTCACACACTAATTTGGGAAGCCGTGTATCGTTCGTTCTTAATTATAAAATATTATTTGGTTTAATTTTAAGTTTTACGTGGTTCAACAGATTGGCGTCCTCCGTCTACATTGCAGGTCTTCAGTTTTCAGCATGGCGTACCTATGCATATAAAAAGGTGAAGGTGAAGTCCACTGAGTTGTAGCCTTACCTTTACCCCCGGGGAAGGTACTTAACGCGTGGGAAGCTGAGTGGGCCTCAGAGCCGGTCTGGACGTTTTGGACAAGAGAAACATCTTGTGTCCCTACCGGGAATTGAAATCCGTCCAGTCCGTAGCCTAGTCTCTATACCGTCGGCACCTATTCGTACATCAATTTAAGAATTTAATGCCTTAATTTTATTACAGTATTTTCTGGGGATATTTTGGGAACTAGTTTTGCCCAGTAAAGAAACTACTTTGCCCTTAGCTTGGCAAGGTTTCGCGGTCGTTAAGTACGAAAACAACCGAAAAGACAGATATCTTGTAGCCGTCAAAATATTCCGATGCACTGTTGGTGTTACCTACGCCTGGTATCCGAAGTGACCTCTTCTCTGCAGATCTTAAAACTAAATTACCAAGCCTTTCTCATTTCTCCCACGCGTGCTGTATATTTTACATATTATACATTAAGAAGCGCCTGTCCGAAATTTAAGGTTCTTATAGCGATATTTATGAATATTAGAGTCTTTTGGGATGTGATGCTTAGCAGGTTGTATATACGTACCAATGTTTTGAAGGAGCTGTCTTTGTTTTCACTGTCTTCTTTTACTGCCCTGAATATGGAGGCAGATAGCTTCTACGAAAATTTGTACCTAAATAACTAACTAACTAAACTAACTCCATGGAGCAGAGTCCTTCTTGAGAAGCTAACAGGTCGTCAGCTAGTCAAGAAATTCCCCGCATTTTATGGAACCCGAAGGTTCTTCACCGCACTCACAAGAGCCCGCCACCTGTCCCTATCCTGAGCCATATCAATCCAGTCCATGCCCCCCCATCCCACTTCTTGAAGATCCATTTTAATATTATCCTCCCATCTACGCCTGGGTCTTCCAAGTGGTCTCCTTCCCTCAGGTCTCCCCACCAAAACCCTGTATGCACCTCTCCCCTCACCCATACGTGCTACATGCCCCGCCCACCTCATTCTTCTTGATTTGATCACCCGAACAATATGTGGTGATGAGTACAGATCATTAAGTTCCTCGTTATGCAGTCTTCTCCACTCCCCTGTTACCTCGTCTCTCTTAGACCCAAATATCCTCCTCAGCACCCTATTCTCGAACATCCTCAGCCTATGTTCCTCCCTCAGTGTGAGAGACCAAGTCTCACACCCATACAAAACAACAGGCAAAATTATAGTTCTGTATATCTTAATCTTTATATTTTTGGATAGCAAACTGGAAGACAGAAGATCCTGCACCGAATGATAACAAACATTCCCCGACTTCAATCTGCTCTTAATTTCTTCCTGAATGGAATTTTGATTTGTTAGGGTTGTTCCCAAATATTTGAACTGTTCCACCCTTTCAAAGGATTTATTATCCAACTTTATGTTGTGATTTTGTCCTGCATTCTGTTTGCGAGACATGACCATGTGCTTAGTTTTCTCAGCATTTACTTCTAGACCAATCTCCTTACTAGCGACTACTAAAGCTTCTGTGTTTTTCTTTATAGCATGTACGCTTCCACTCAGTATATTAATATCATCAGCATAAACTAGAAGCTGATGTGTACCATTCAACTTTAAGCCCTCCTGGTTTGCCTGAACCCTCCTAATGGCATATTCCAAAGCAATTTGTACCTATATATACCAATTTACACTGCATAATTTCGCATAATATTGGAATCTTCATATTCATAAGGCTGTTCATTGTACAGTTTTCTTCATTTTACTCTTACGCCTCATTTTTAAAGTCCAAATAGGTTGCACCATTAAGCAAAATATATGAGAGTTTTCTCATTTGTCTCTTCTTATGACCAGTGGCATCAGTGTTCTTTTCTGAGTAGTGGGGACATGTAGGCAGTTCACATGTGTGCGGGATGCATTAACTTTTCGATAATGACAAAGGTAATGTATAGCCCGTTGACTACTCAAAAATAAGGATTTTCGAAGTAATACAGTAGCGATTAAGAAAATAGTTTAATAAACGTCATTCGAGAGACTATAGGCATGGTGCTAGTCACTGATCAGTTTTGATCAAGCCAATGAGAATACTGGCATTTAGCATACTGAATTATTCTCCACTGGTCTACTAGTTTATGTATCCTAGCTAATTGTGTAAAAATTATTTTGTTAAAGCTCTTAGGCGGACAGCGTTCTCGACGTTTCGATATTAGAATGACAGACCATGTTTCACTCCCGTATACTTCAATAAATTCATTAGCAAAATACTGCAGCTTTGCAGTCTTGTGTGGTCAATATCTGAGGCCATTTTAGTGGCCTTCCGGATGAATACAGAGACCTTCTTCAACTCCCGCATCCCTGGAACAAACGTCAGAATCTACGGGTGATAATTTTGACGTATTCTGTATCCTGCCTCTTCGTTAATGACTTTCACTTGTCCGCACACGTGTGCTCTACGTCTCGACTGCGCTGTCTTTCTGGAACTTGATAGAATCCTGCACGAAGCCCTGTCAAGGCTACTCGCACTGCTCCGTTAAAGATGAACGGTCTTACCTTGGCGAATGGCACGCTTATAGTTACAAGTAAAAACGGTTTAAATTTCGTCGTAGTAGAATTTCGAATATTGCTGAATTCATCAAAAAATCATGGCAAAATAAAGTACCAAGTTGAAAGTCTTGCCACGTTTCGTCCTCTTTGCCGTTTTTCTTATTAGTGAAGTTTAAGGTGAAAAATATCGTATCCCTGTGATTTAAGAACAGCTGTTTAATTCGTGTTGTACTGAACGGGCTGACACAGGTTTAACCCATATAACTGCTATTCAGAATGTACTCTGTTCGAATCCCTTCTGAAAGCTTGTGTCTAGAAATTTTCCTTGTTTTTTTCGAGGATAATATTGGCAGTCTACCCCTCGATATTTCAGTCCCCATGCACTAGCGCTCCATACGTGTGGCTTTTCTTGACTGAATTTGTGTGCTGGTTGATAACTAGAATCTGTTTAAAAATTACCGGTTGCGAGATTTCAGTTTTCCGCCGCGGCGTACTTGAGATCTTCGCTCTCCTGGGATTTTGAGCCCCGTAGGTTGGTTAGACTGCACAACGCTTGAAGATGGGAACTATGTTGTCCCGAAACGTCGGTAACAAATTACCAACCTACGCCACGCAACGTCTGAGAAGAGCGAAGACCTCAACATTACCATTTATCTAATACAGGTTAAATTTGATGATTCAGTTATAGAAATATTCTTGCTTTCTTAGTTTGAACAAAATCGGTCAAGTGGTTCGTACTCGTTACGTGGGGACGGACGAAGGTGCAACTCATAATAGACTTGCGATATCCCATCGAAACATAACTAAAAGCCATATCTCATGTTAAGAGACGATAGGGCCTTATAAAAGATGTAAGCACCTACATCATTGTTTTAAATGCGGATTTGCAGATCCGTTGTATAGAAAGTGAAATTTCCGTCTTCAAGCCACTTCGTACTGTGACGAACGCTGCCACATTACGTCATCGCAAGGAACTTCTTCCAAGTTACTTCAGACTTCAGCTGGACTTCCCTCAGGAGACATGACCTCCTTGTTTCACAGGACGGGGTCATGGTCACTAATGTGACCAATGAATGAGAGGCGGCGATGATGACGTCATATTCTTCCACAGAAATCCCGTGCAGAGAATGACGTCACTCGTGGAGCGGTTGTTTTCCTTAACGCCTTTTCCGAATTCCTCGGCGTTGCTGAGTCCTCTGAATCACTTCCCAGAATTCTGAAGCCGTACGTGTGGCGTCTGCGTAACGTCCAGCTCATGGCAGAGTCCACAGATTTGTGGGAAGACAGCGATGAGTAATACCATACGTGGCGAAGCAAAATCGCACGAAAATATCCAAGCCTTCCTTTCTCTCGGTCTGATAACGTTCAGACCTTCAACATTACCAGGCTGAGTTTTATTCAGCATAGTTATTTTTTTGTTGTTGTTGTAGACCTGTATATTATCCATGGTGTTTGAAACAGTATTTCCATTTTTCAAAAGTCAAAAAGAATTCGAATTGTTAACACAAGAAAAAGAAAACCGTTTTATAAGTTACATTTTCGAGCACCGAAGCTACTTAGAACAGAAATATTGCTGTTCCCGAATGACATATATCCGTGGCATGCAAAATGTTAAACAACTATAGTCACTGGGATCGGTGTAGCTGTTTCTTAATTAGACTACGCTAAATCAGTCGGGATGATGTTCCATGACAAGAAGTTTCCATTCATTTCCAAATTCGAGTTGTGTACTGGTCAGCTATATTTATGAAGTAGTTGCTCCAGCATCTGACTACTCTGAAATAATTCCTACAGTACATGTTAAGACTGTTATCTGTCTGAAAGAGGCTTGAATTAACAGCGCTTCTCTTTTGAAATTAATTCTCTACACGATGACTTAAATGTGTTGATTATATGCAAAATGGAAATAGACTAAGAATTTCGACGATAGATAATGAATCAGTCTTTCTAGATTATTTCGATTCCAGATGTAGACCCAGTTGTTGAAATACCCTAATTTAATAATATAATACTAACCACTTTTTATAATTTAGGTCTGACGCTTATTCTTCTTCTTCTGCCTTGCTTTGTTTTCCGTTTCAAACTATGTGTGTTTGTGAAGTTGCATATTTCTCCTTAGGAAATAAAAAAAATTGTATATTTGGGGACATTTTAGAACGGGATGGAGAGATATTATTTGGAAGTAAGGTGGAGGGGGAGATAACTGCATAATGAGGATCTTTCTCATTTCTTCGTCGAATGTCATTAGGATGATCCAATGAAGGAGCATAAAATGGGCAGTATGTGTAGTAAGCCTGCGCATGCGAGGATAATTAATCCATAAAAAATTTAACTCTGAAAAAAGGTTTACAAAATTATGCTTCGGAGTGTGGATAGTTTTTTTTATTGAAGGGCATCGTAGCGTTGAAGGCTTATTGTGCAAACCTATGAGGAAGATGATGAGGATTTTTCTGCTTTCCATTTTAATGGAGCACCGGTGGAATGAAATTGACAGGGGAAAACTGAAGTACTCGGAGAAAAACCTGTCCCGATACCACTTTGTCCACCACAAATTCCACTTGGACTGACCCGGGATCGAACCCGGGCCTCCGCGGTGAAAGGCCGGCGACTAACCGCCTGAGCTATGGTACGGCCGTGTGGGTGGTTTAATCTGCTTCAGAACAGGGACCGATGACGGGCTGTTGTGAACAACTCGACTGACACAAGATTTGAGGTTATTGCAGCGGTGTTAATGAAGATTTAAGTCTTCTGCGATGTCAACGCTGTGTCGGCTGGTAAACAGTTACCGACGTTTCGGAGAAGTGTAGTTCCTCTCTCTGCGGGGTCAATTAGTCTACTTCTTGGATTCGTCAACAGAACTAACGTTCAGTGTTCATGAAAGATTTGAAATTTCCCGACCACTTACGCTACTACCAGCTTCTGAATAATATAAATGTTTTAAGGATTCGATTGAACTGGCTGAGATTAGGGTATCAGTGGCGAACTCTCGCAATTACTTTGTGTAATATCTCTTCTGATTTAAGTCGTGCAGCTCTGTGGAAGCAAAGTTTACAGTTGTTGGTTGGCATCGTCTGGAGAGACAGTTTGACATCTTGTGGTGATGTGTCGTCATAATTAGGACCGTTCACACTTCGCTGCATACGTCACATTTTCGTTTGAAAGGTTCAAGGCTGAACGCCTGTCGGTCGGTCGGTCCTATTGGACCACAAGAGGAGAATGTCCCTGGCTGTAAGTTGTCTTCAAAGGCTTGATGTTTTATGCAGTGACGGCAGACATTGTCCCTGGAGCCTCTGTAGCATTGAAATCTTGGTACCGATCGTGTTATCACACAACACTAATGCGCGCTGCTGGCAGTCGGGCTGGTTCCCTCTGCTCTGTGACCTTTCGTGGTTCTACTCAGTCTCGTTAAGGGAACCGTTCTGCGTTTTACCCAGAGGGCGTATTTATGTGTTTTCATATGAATCTGAGAAGAAGCAGAGATTCTTTTTTGTAAACAGCATTAACAAGATTTCAGGAACTGATTTAAAGGTGTTGCTTAGCTAGCTTTATGCTTCAAAGTCAGGGGTGCACAAATCCTGGGAGCCAGGTCGCCCGAGCGACAAAATTTTTACGGTGGCACCTAATATTTGTGGATCCTCAATATGGAACTTGTTTCACGTCACCCTTCTGGTGCCTAGAATTTTGAGGTGACTTCTATTTTTCTTTTCAATGGCTCGACAGCCCCTTGGGGGTCTAGGCCACCTCATTGTTCGAGGCTTCACAATCACACTTGAAACACACCACACTCGGTAGGACTCCTCTGGACGAGGGACCAGCTCGTCGCAGAGACCTCTACCTGACAACACACAACACTCACAAGAGACAGACATCCTTGCCCTAGACGGGATTCGAACCCACAATTCCAGTAAGCGAGCGGCCGCAAACCCATGCCTTAGACCGCGCGGCCACTGGGATCGGCACGAGGTGACTTCTATGGGTTTGGAAAATTTGTGCACCCCTGTTCGAAGGGGTGTGTTGAAATGGGGTGAGGAAAGACACAGATATGGCTGTATTAAATTCAAAGCCAAATTAGTAGGCCTGTGCAAGATTTGAGGTTCTCACATCGGTGTCGTTGAAATTCAAGACCTTTGTGATGTGACGCGGTGTCGATAGTTAACAGATTTCTTGGACGAGCGTAGTGCCTCCATCTTCAGGGCCAAGCGGTCCAAGAAGAGTGAATAACCCACTATGTAGTTGGTTAAACTTAATGAAAGACATGAAAAAATTCGCTTGCTCTGAAAGAATAATACATTGTCCAGTCTAATGTTTTTACAGACCGGTATAAATGACGTCACCATTCTATGAACACTGATCTGATTTATCTTATTCCAAGAAATTCTACCACGCCGAAAGAACCAGCATCATCTGCCTGTTTGGTGTAACTGCTTTTCGCATTAGATTATAATCACCACAGATTAAGAAGTGTAACCCTTCGGAACCCTACTGCATAAACTTTGACATCTTCCATTCTTCACTTGTCACAATAAACTTAAATTCAGTTAAATTCAGTATTCCATTTCAGAATTCCTTTTTGGTTTATGTTCCTTCCAGAAAGGGGAAAAAGTAGCTTCTTGCAATCACAGCGCTCTCTGTGTACTCGTATATCTACCATTTCAACTGTTGAACCACCTGGGGGAGGGGCGAATTTGTCCAAAAACTGGTATGAACATTGCGCCATTGAATAACACTCCAACTCCTACATTTTGTTTGCTAGCATTATTAATAAAATCGCGGATGGCGAAGGACCGAGACCAGGGCCACTTCCTTTCAAGTCCTAATAATAGTGTGCGGCAATAGGCTTTGGAAAAATAGGCATCGTTTGTTAAGATAACATTTTTTTAGAATGTAAAATAGCAACATGAGAGTCGTGCCAAAATTTTCTGTAAGTTTCGGCTTGTTGACGTTAACGAATGAACCATTGAAGCACAGCCCTTGAAGTTTGATACGAAGATAATATAAATATATCTACACGTTTTATGCGTGTCTGTGTTAAATACTGTAAGTCAACACTTAGATACATGACAGCTGTGCGGTACTTCAACTTTATATCCGACATATCTACTTAACGTAAGTTGTACAGAAGTTGTACTTAAGTAATAAGTTGTTCACAGTGATGATGATAATGATAAGGACATCATTTCTTTTTCCTATGGCTCGACAGCCCTATATGGGCCTGGGCCTCCTCGTTTCGTCGAAGTTTCATGATCACACACATTTGAGACACACCACAGTCGGTAGGACTCCTCTGGACGAGGGACCAGCTAGTCGCAGAGACCTCTACCTGACAACACACAACACTCACAACAGACAGACATCCATGCCCCCGGTGGGATTCGAACCCACGATCCTAGTAAGCGAGCGGCCGAAGACCCACGCCTTAGACCGCATGGCCACTGGGATCGGCGATAAGGACATCATAATGCATGATAATGAAAAAGGAACGCGTGTGATAATAGGCATTGCAATTTCAGGAGATAAACATGTGATCACGAAATAAGTCGAAAGGATTTTAAAATATGGAGACTTTAAAAAGTAAATACGGCGCGTGTGGGATTTAAAAACAAAAGTGATAATAGCAGGGGCGACTGGAACCATCTCAAAATCATAAAGAAAGTACCCAAGCAACATACCGAGAAAGCACGAAATCGAGGAACTACAGTAAACAGCCATATTGGGCACTGCACACATACTTCGGAGAGTACTAATGTAAAGGTACAAAACGTTTATGATGGGAAATAGCATTACATGTACCATAAGTTGTGGCTACAGAGTAGCTGCAACATTATATATCCTAGAAACATGATTTGTTCCAGGTATATAATAGGTGATAAATAATAATAATAGGGGGTCCCATACAGGCCTTGGCAGGCCCTTAGGGCTCCAGGAGGTCGAGGCTCCCAGGTTTTTAGACAATCGGCACATGAAGGTGGTAAGGTTGTCAGCCGTACGCACCGGCCGCCTTTACCCCCCAGGAAAGATTCCTGGTACTCATTTCTGTTAGAGGCTGAGTCGACCCCAGGGCCATAGTGCGACCGAAACGATAAATAATAATAATAGTAATAGATAGATAGATAGATAGATAGGTACATAGATAACGCACTAGAAACTTTGCGATAGGAAAGTGGGGTCTGAGTTTTTCTCGTAAGTTTCTGTTTTTTTTATTTCAGGATTATTGAAATATTGCAGTGTACTATTATATTATTTCTGTTCACACAACACTGTCCCTTTAGCCACTTGTCTGGGACGTCAGTAGCCAACAACCGTCCCAATTTCCTGCTACAAGAAGTATGTGCGACTTGGTTCCTGTCCAATGTCGGTCCTTTTAATTCCGCACATAGAATGCCTGTAATTCCAATTTCTAAGTACGTGAGTTTGTGACTAATGCTTAGCGCATGTTTCTGCCACCAGTGGCGTGACTTTCACTCACTCAGTTTTCATCTATTATCTAGTTGTTTTTAGATTTGCTATCATGTTTATCAGCAAGATATCAAATAATAGGACGTCCAACGTTGAGATGGAAGTGACTGTGTCCTACAGTCTTACGGCCAGTATCCTGTTAGGATTAAAGAGAAAATGATCCTGAATCTTCAGAATGTGAAACATAGGCATAGGATTAATCGCTGACCTTATTGTAGTTAGGCGGTTGGATGGAATTGATTCAGCTTAACGTTGTAATGTTTATAGTTTATTAGCTGATCAAGCAGCTTTCTACATTAAAATTTAATTTAATAATTGGCTAATACACGGAAATTGTGGAATATATTTAAGCTTCCTACACTTTGTGTAGTAAGATGTATGCATCCACTCTGCCCTGTAACCTTCTGATGTAGCTCTGCGATCAGGTTCATTATTACCCATGTTTATACATCCAGATCTCCCAAATTATCTTTTTGTTTGCGATTTTTCTACCGAAATTTTTATTCACATTTCATGTGCATACCTTCCACATGCCCCACCCCATCCTATTGTTCTTAAGTTATTCACCCTAACGACATAAGATGAAGAGCTCAAATTATTAAGGTGCTCTTTTGTAATTTTACCAGTTCTTGTTTTGAATCCCTGCTAGGTCCAAGACAGTGTGAAAATGTATTTTTCGTAAACTGTGTGCAGGCCTGTTATCTTTATTCTAAATAACAATTTCCTTCTACCGACGCTTCAGGTCAAGTCGTGAAACTCCACGGGTTGGCAAGAACGTCCCTGTCAAGTGGGTATGAATGCTTTGTATACTGCAGGTTCCGCGTTCAAATCCCATGCACAGAGACCGACTATTATGTGTTGTTCTTGGTTTTTCTCAGTTTATTTAGGAAAATGCGGCGATAATACCTCAAATTTGGCAGTGATCGCTTCGTTCTCCATATTTTATTTTGATTAATAGCAAATCACAATATCTTTCACCTCTGTATAGTCAGAATTACCGACAGCGTCGTTATATGAACTTCACATAAATCCACGGGTAGTATCCGGCTCGCGCACCACGTGTTGAGACTCGCGGTTCTCTATAAATCTCAATTACTGTCGCAGAAACATGAAAACAAGACTGACCCTGACGTTTACATTCGCATGTTTTGTGTCTTTGCCCCCCCCCCCCCCCACTGGCCGTCACCGGCCATCAGAACACACATTCTGCCAGCGTTTGACAAGGTGCTCTGTTCTCTTATTTTCCTACTTTTTGTTTTATTTCAATGAGAGTTCATGGTTAGAAGTAAATTGGTTTGCGGCATTCAGTGAGCCCTGTTTCCTTTTTTTTCTTCTGGGTTTTTTAATTAAGATGATTATCACAACTGTTGGGGTAGGTTACGGACAATTGCATCTCAAGGAGACTGTGTCCCCTGCAGTGCAATTTCTTATTCAATTGTGTTTAATAATTCATACTTTGTTCAGTTTAATGTGTCTGTTAGTTGCTTAACAGAGTCCGATTTAGCATTCTCCATGCTTCTACATAGACTGAAGCCTTTACCTATATAAACAATTCTGTCTGCTTAATATATCACTGCAAGATTACGAGGATCGACAGAAGGAATTTCGGACCGGTAACAATTTTATTTGACCCCTTACATCACAGTAGTAGCTATAAGTACCAACATCACAGCATTAAATATGAGTACCAACATCACAAGTGTAACTATAAGTACAAACATCACAGCAGCAATTCTCAAGTGCAACATCACAGCAGTAAATAAAAGAACAACACAGTAGTAACTACAAGTACTAACACAACAGCAGTAAGTGTAAGTACCAATATCACAGCAGTAACTGTAAGTACCAATGTCACAGCAGAAATTATAAGTACCAACATCACGGCAGTAACTGTAAGTACCAACTTCACAGCAGCAACTATAAATACCAACATAGCAGCAACTATAAATACCAATAGCACAGCAGCAACTATAAGTACCAACATCACAGCAGCAATTATATGTACCAACATCACAACAGTAACTATAAATACCAACATGACAGCAGCAACTATAAATACCAATATCACAGTAGCAACTATAAGTACCAACATCACAGCAGCAATTGTGAGTACCAACATCACAGCAGTAACTATAAATACCAATATCACAACAGCAACTATAAATACCAATATCACAGCAGTAACTATAATTACCAACATCACAGCAGCAATTATAAGTACCAACATCACAACAGTAACTATAACTGCAACACCCTTTAACATTCAAAACTCTCCCACAAGTGTATTATGCCTTTCGCACAATAAACAGCCATTATTTTTCTGAGGAGCTGAAATATTGGCTTATGTTGGTGTTTGTAGTGGAGATTTAGTGTGTCTTCTGTCAGGTTTGAACTGAATTCTTTGGTATTATCTAGATGGATATTCAAAAGGGTAATACAACAGTACTGACTGCATAGTATTTTGCTGCCGTAACAGTATGTGGTGAGCGGTATAAATCCGCCAGTTTCTTTAGTAATTCACCACACTCTACCATAAGCCTCCGCCCAGTGATTTGGACTGTATACATTTTAAATATTTCCTTGAGTACTTTGTAAAAAGCTGTCTATTAACGATGCTGTCTAAGGGCAAGATAAAATGAGCTTCCCGTAATTAGAATTAAAGAAGCCACCTGTCAGTTATGTTCATAGCCATCCTGGAATTTCTCGTGAAGAATATCTTGTCAGCATCTGACAAGAACGCGAAGGCCACAAGAAATGCCTGGGGCAACGTACGGGTTTCTATTAAAGTTAAGAAATATCATATGAATAATGATCAGTTGGAGCTTAGCGTGACAAAATTAGAAAAATGCTGCCGTTTCTGTACTCACTCAGCTGCTTACATCTCGTCGTTAGTCTGTATTTATGAAAATATTTTTGGTAGAGGAAGATTTAAATTAGAGACAGCGAAGGATGTGTTAGACACTCGTTACCGTGACTTATTTTCAAACACTGTGCCAAGTGCTTTATATGCTCGTCCCATTCTGTTTTATAATTCAGTAACAATTGCATCACTCTGAGTGTGTTAAGCAACTTTTGTCATTTTCCCGTGAACTTAATTCAGAAATAACGAAAATGAAAATCAGAAAACTGTGTTACGTCGTTTACGCCAGGGTCTATAATAAAAATATGCGTTGAAGATTTTGCTTTAATGGATTGCGGTTTAGAAAATCAATTAACAAGGATCAGTATGTTTTATTGAATACAAATAAATGTTTTGTCCCCTCTTGCTTCGGCAGAGCGGAAATAAACAACACGAAACACAGAAATACCATGCGAAGTGTTGAATACCATGAACATAAGGAGCAAGGCAAGAAGTAGTCGGGAAGTCCTGGCATAGTGTAACAGTTATATACGTTGCATTAGTTCTGTTATTGCCTCTAGACAGCCTGAAGCATTTAGGCTTTCGGATAAAGTATACAGGGCATAAAATGTGTACTCTATTTTCATACAAAACGTGTATTCGAAACATTTCTTGATCCTTTTAATAAGTGACGAGTTTACATGTCAGTTGCATGTCAGTTACAATGGTCAGTTGCATGTCAGTTACATGTCAGTTGCATGTCAGTTACATGTCAGTTGCCCTGCAGACGCGCGCAGAAAAAAAGGTGCCTATTTTTGTGTGTACGTTTTTGTTTTTCCCTTTAATCAAATTAGATGTTTTTAAAAGTTCTAGTAAAGAGTACCAATATCAGGTTTCATGAAAATCAACTATGGTTTTAGAGTTTTTACATTCGGACACACGGATATGGCGAATCTAATCGTCACATTTTTATAGCTTCTTTGCTGGACAAGTCAGAGAAATTACCAACGATTCATGTTTGTAAGAAATGAAGGCTTTACGTTGCCTACTTACATGGAGGCAGTATAATTCTCCCAAACGTTCGCACCAACCTACAGCAGTACACAGTTTTATAACCAACAAAAGCACAATCTAGGTCTTCATTGACGTGGAAACCTCAAGTCTATTACTTCTGTTAGCGCGTAGTTCTGCCTCTTCAGGCTCCATTTATTTGGTCAAGTCATCTCTCTAATCTCCCAAAGTCTCATGATTACTGAGAGGTTTTTATGTACTAACGTGTCTTTAGTACTCCAATACGGATGGTCCAATAGGCTTATGGAGGGTAGTTGTGAATATGTTGAGTAATGACGTGCATAACCGACAAGGGGTGGTCCTCCAGCTTGGTGGTTGAGCGTGAGTTAACAATTCGCCGTAGAAGATAGTATCTTACGAAATGTTATACCGGTCGTCTGGCGTGCCGGACCCAAGGAATGAAACATTCGTTAACCATAAAATGCTGGGATTTTTTTAGCGTCTGAACGACTTGTTACATTCCAACAAGGATTGGGCTTCATTTAAATAGTTGCGTTAGTCTGAATTAAATATCTGCAGTTGTGTTCTGGTCTTACGCAGCAGCATAGAGCCATAAAACCAGCTGCTGATCGCAGTAGTGGTGGCTCTAATGAGTCGTATATTTCGAGACATTGCCGTCACGTCACACAAGTCTACCTGTGGCTTCCTGTGTCTGTTGTTGCTCCCAGGAATTCTTGAGTCCTCTCCAAGCGTTATTTCTGGATAGCCGTGTGTGTATGTATAAGCACGGGCAGCTGAACGAAGTAACAACATAGACTTAATGGTTATATACGTACAAAAATTTTCACGTGTCGGCTGTCGTGGTGTCAAGACTGTCATTTTTTACGGTAATACAAATTTAGACGTCTTAATTACTTCACAGAACATGTTATCTTAATGTTTTTGTGACGTCACTTGCGCGAAGCACGTGTCCGGGTTTTTTTTAATTTCGTTGGTTTCCTCAGTCTGTCCAGGAAATTGTAGGGCCACTCACTTGCAGATTATTCACTATCATAAAATCACTAGATGACACTATTCTCTAGGGTTCTGACGATCGTCTATGACATCTGAACTTCTTAAATTTGTGGACATTTTCCATCGTGTCTGTTGAAAGTTGACACACTGTCACGACTTAAGTGTGTTAAATTTCAATACATACTATGGAAAAAGCCCATAGAGCTAAGTAGTTCACATTAATAGGCGACTTGTATAAAAGACGAACTTATTGTTATGAAATATGATGAATAGCTCACGTACTTTATCCTTCTTAGGTGCAAATATCCTCATCTCTTAGCTTCTAGACACTGTTAGCCATTATTATTATTATTATTAATATTGTTGCTGTGGTGGTGGTGGTGGTGGTGGTGATGGTGGTGGTGGTGGTGATGGTGGCGGCGGCAGCGGTGGTGGTGGGGATGGTGATCCTTGTGGTACTGGTAATAATTCAAATTCGTTCGATTCAATTCTTGCTTATTAACGTGCTGAGTCAACAGCCAAGTGGCCAGTGACAGAAACAGCACAACATATCAAGACTAATAAAGCACAATAAACAACATAAATACACAAAATAAGACACATCAAAAAACAAACAGCACACATTTTAGAGAAATATGAAGCCAGGGCTGTCTCAAGTGCCCCATAACCGTTAATATATTAATAATAATAATAATAATAATAATAATAATAATAACGCAATTTATTTTTAAGGACTTCTAAAATCTTCAAATTGTTGTTCATAATCATCACTTATTGTATTTTAAATAAACGTTGCTGATCTTAGTATCGATTTATTAAATGTACATCAATTGTAACCAATTTAATTGTGCACTTAAACACAGCCACAAGTACTGCAGACAGTGTATGTGGCCATTTATTTTAATATAATGAATATAGCAGAGGGATAATTGTTACGTTTAAAAACGACATTAAAATAAAATCTCTGAGGTTTCGAGTCTGTGCACGAAGGTCGACAGGTTCGAAAGGGGAAGGGCAGGTTTATAGTCCATTGTAAACATCAAGGAACAAAGATTTAGGTGGCTGCTCTTAACACATAAGATTTGGAACTTGAAGTTATTATTAGTATTTTTAGTATTAGTATTAGTATTGCCGATCCCAGTGGCCGCGCGCTCTAAGGCGCGGGTTTACGGCCGTTTGCCTACTGGGATTGCGGGTTCAAATCCTGCCGGGGGCATGTCTGTCCCTTGTGAGTGTTGTATGTTGTCAGGTAGAGGTCTCTGTTACGGACCGATCACTCGTCCAGAGGAGTTCTACCGAGTGTGGTGTGTCTAAATGAGTGTGATCTCGGAACCTCATAGAGGAGGCCTAGGCCCACTATGGCTGTCGAGCCATTAGAGAATTGGTATTAGTATTAGTATTTTTTCATCCTGCGCCAGTAAGCCTGCGCGTGAATAAATTGAATTGTTGTTGTTAAAACTAGAGTCATTAACGTTTCTGTTAAAACCTAGGAAATTGATTGTAATTACGATCCATGTGGTAATTGTGTAACTGGTGCGGAATCTGTCAAAGAGTTTGGAATATATTCAGGATTTTAAACGTATTCTTCATCAACGGGTAGACCATATATTTTCCAAGTCACTTACATTGCTAGTACTCATGTGTTTTGACTCTCGTTTCTCTATATATCTGATAGTTACACTTATGTACTTGAACTTCTAAAGTTGCATACTTTACAGTCAGAAGACAAATCATTCATGGCCTGTATCTTATCAATGTTTTCGTGGGTTCGAAATTTTGTTCTTTGTTTGACACTGTCAGCCTGAGAAGTTCCATCACATAATATTATGATCGTTACTTTGATTAATGTATCATTAAAAATTTCCCTTCCGCTAGATTTACAACACACCTGCAAATTTGATGTGTAGCGATGTAGTAAGCAAATTAGAACCCTCAAACAGGTTTTACGCTAGTAGATTTTGCATTGAAGTTTCATGTGAATTATGGCTTTAATTCAGATAGGTAATGTGTATTGTACTTGTTCATATTCTGTATTCCTTGTGTTATTTTGTGTGCTATTAATTGTTTGAACAGCGCTGTCTAGACGGCTCATTTATAAACGAAATTTGTTATTTAATGTAGCTGCTGAGTCATCTATCATACATGTCGTGTCGGTTGTATGTGTTTATGTAATTTGTGTTCTGTGTTTCTATGCTAGTTTGTAGCTGCAAATTGTGCTTTTAAAGTAGCGTGTTAATAAATGTAAATGTATTCTACCCAGTATTCCTGGATTTGCAGTCGAAAATCTAGCGAAGATGTTAGGCACGCTGGAACTCTGAATGAACCCATTATTTTTACTTCCATGCTGAGATCAACAGAAGGAATGTGTAGCTTCTATCGATGTGCTGACAAGGGTTCAAATTAAAGGCTGGTCGCTCGTAAGACTACCAGGTTCAATGCGCTGGTGATGGCGGTGATGGTTCAGAGCAGACGTATTATGTCTTGCTGGGTTTTTTTGGCAACCGTATATTCAAAACTTTTCAAGAGTTCTTGAAAACAGGGTTTTGGCTTTCTTTCTGAGCGTTCCGTTACCAAAGATATTAACAGACGAAAAAAAAAAAACCTTGGATTCAATTTGAACCACATTTCGTTAACAGAGTTATACATTCCTGTTAAGCTTTGAACTATAGCACGTGAATTTTGTAATTAGGTCTATTTTAGGATAAATATTTTATGTAAAGTAAGTATTTAACGAACAATTTAACTGTGTGCCTTCATATTTGCACCCTTGTAGCCTTGTTTGACCGTCAGGTGCAGAAGGAATTCCCGTTTATGGAACCCAAATGTCCCTCATCTTGTTCGCGTCACTGAAAAATTACGTAAAGTTTGGCTAAGTCTGTTAGTATGTTTAATTTGAATAAAATTGTTTCTTTTCTGTTTTGTAAGGTGGACCTAATAGAAAACTGACAAATATTTTGTATTTCGCTACACATTGTGAGATAACAGCAGCATTCTTACGTAAACCATAAATGAGTGAACCCACCAGCCACCTCTCGTTACTCTGCGTTAGTTGTTACGTCACTCTGATTGTGTGTGACATTTTTACACAGCAATCATTTGTTACCAGGCGTCATACAGTCGCCGAGAATACAGACGTGGCTGTAAACAAACGACACTCGCCTCACACTCTGTGCAGGATTGTCCAGCTATAACAGAGTATTAAATCTCTGTTTTTTTTTCGTCTCATATCATTTTGACAAGAATATTTATTCATGGCATCATACATTAGTTTGAAATTACGTAAAACAAGTGTTCGCACCGTTAAACGGATGACAAGTGAAATTAAAATTGGAACGGAGTGTAAGCAATTTATTTGAGAGAAGCTTGAAATTTTTTAAAAATAATATTGATAAAAATAAAGTCCCTACCTCGCATAAAATATACAGCATCTCCATCACGTAAAGCAGTCAGCTAATGTTTAGGGAAATAATTGTGCTTTGTTATGAGAATCGTACAAAATACATAAATACACCGTGTGGGCAGAATACAGAATTTTATTATGCTATAACGAATGATATATGTGTACTACCTTTCGTTAAAGGACTGAAAATGATAGTGTACTATTCCGTAGACGAGTTAGCTCAGTATTGCTACTAGGATAGGGGCAGGACGACTTGAGAAATGGGGTTTATTTCCCGGCGGGAGCGGGGTTTTCAGTGTTCTTCGCCAATTCTTGACTGCATGTATCCACTCAGCCTCCTGTCCAATCAGCGTTGCAGGTAGGCCTACTTTCCCCAGCAGTAAAACGATCGAACCAAGTAAATTACCTCCATTTAGTTCCCAAGGTTAACAAATAGTGGAGAAATACCTCCACTCCCCTATGCTTTGTTTCACGTCACTTATCTTTTTAAGGAGAGTGCGGTTCCTGCTATCCTTCCCGAAGCCTAACTGAAAAGCCTTAACTGAAAATGTTAGAAAGTTTCTGTTATCACCAAATGGCGGTCTGGGGCTCGAATTCACAAGGTAATTTTTTATATTTTGTGCGAGAAAAAGAACCATAAGAATATCATGCGTATGGTGTTATTCAAAAGGGTACTGGGTTTGAGTACCGGATCTTGAGCTTATCACCCTAACTTAGAATATTCATGGTTCTGCTCACTTTCTCCAGACAAATGCCGGTACGGAAATAACAGAGAAATGTTTATTTAATGGCGCTGTCAATTGATAAATTTATATGTCGTCGGTGGTAGGTAGATAAATGCAATATGAATATGGAGCATTGGTAGTAGTATGACACTGATAAGGAAAACCGAAGTACTTGGGGAAAGCCCTCTCACAGTGTTACATTATTGATCACAAATCCAACGAGTAATGGCATAGGATCAAACCCAACCTTCTGCAGTGACAGGGCGGCCACTGATCGCCTAAGCCAAACAGCAGGACAGCCTCTTGCAGTATCCAGGACCGTTTCCTTCGCCATTCTGTCAACGCAGAGTAACTATCTTCTCGGCCGTGCCATGGCTCAGGCGGTTAGTCGCCGGCCTCTCACCATGGAGACCCGGGGTTCGGTCCCAAGTCAAGTCCATATGAGATTTGTGGTGGACAAAGTGGCACTGGGATAGGTTTTTCTCCGAGTTGTCGGTTTTCCCCTGTCGATTTCATTCCACTGGTGCTCCATTAATTATAAAAATTGGTAAAAAAAACTGCTCATCCTGATCATCTTCTTTTGGGTTGCACAAAAAGCCTTAAGGCTGTGGTGCGAGGGCCCTTCATAAAAAAATATCTTCTCTGACTCTGTGTTGTGCGCAGTCGGCACGTTGAATAACCAAAGAATCTAGCACCGTCTCAAGTGTGAGTTCTCACTGCGAGAAGATTACGATTATGGCTTTCTGGACTGCGAAGCCGTGTGGTTGGGTGGATAGGTACCAACATATCTGGGGGACCTGCTGCCTGTTTATGCTAACGGCACCTTCAAAACACGGATTGACTCTGACCTTCCACAACTCAGACATCATTACTCTCTCTTGTCTTATTACTAGATATTTTTAATTGTAACTAACGAACACTTGAACTGTACCAACTGTCATTTACAAGGCCTTGGGCTAAAAAAACATGTGCATGTCTCAGCGCCCAAGAATAACAGCAAATGCTGGCACTAAACATTTATTTTGACAAGTACGCAAACAAGAGTTTAAAAAATTCGCGTTAATGTATTAGTCAATGTTTGTCTGTCCACATCTAAGAGCTCGCGAGCCGTTGCACAGTTTCGCAAGAAATACGATATGCGGGGATTTTTTTAAATTGAATTTTTCGATGTATTCGAATTTTATTCTGACGACAGTAACGGTCGCTCTTCCTGATGAACTACGTGCGTTTCTGCGTGCATCTTCAGCGTAAGATGCCGAACACTTATCGGAGCGAAAATGTTTAAAGCAAGTGTTAAGGTCAGTGCAACACGCGATGTTATGCGTAATACCCTTTTACCGCGTATCTTACAATTTCGACGAAACTGAACAGAAGTGCTCGAAAGAGCCAGAATTCTTACGACATGCGTCGATATCTTTAACATCTTATGTTTTGTCTTCTCACAGCGGCGACTGTGAAGATGGAGACAGTGCATTCCTTCGAAAGGTTTTGTGAATTTGTTCCAAACAACACGGCTTTTCTTTCCATAACCAGGTGTCCATAATTTCCTAATTTAATGAAGCAGAGTTCTTCTCCTGAAGCCAATTGTTCCTCATCTAGTCAAGAATTTTCCCGCATTTTATTGAAACCTGATGTTCATTATCTTGATCCAGATGAATCCCTTCCACGCCCCTAACCTTCAGTTTACGTTCCATTTTAATATTATTCTTCCTTCTACACATACGGGTAGCATTCAGATGAAGATGAGTATGGAGCATCGGTGGAATGATGCAGGAGAAAACCAAGTACTTGGAGTGAAATTTGTTCCAGTGTTTCTTTGTTTTCCACAAACCTCACAAGGACTGGCTTGGTAACGAACCTGGGCCTCTACGGTAAGAGGCCAGCGACTAACTGTCTAAACTGTATGTAACAATTCAGCACTCGCTGTCCGTCATAAAGAATAGCCGTTTAATGCTTTGTAGGAGAAAGATCGCTTTTTATTTTTGTGGTCGTACGAAACACATACACTACATGGACACGTAGAGTTTCTTAATGTTTCAGCGTATGGCATTGAGTTTTAAACGGTCAGTCTTTTTTATTTGATTTTATTTGTTTGTGGTTTATGTAAGGACACTCATAATAGCTCAGACTGTATATCGCCAAATAGCAAATAATGAATTGGGAAGATGTGGAAGGAAACTGCCTTTGGCTAATTTGAAGGAGTGTCTCTGTATTTAGCTGGAAGGACTGAGGAAGACCACAAAGAACCTGAGTCAAGATAACAGTTTTTCGGGTCTAGATTTGAATCCAGGACTTCGAGAGTACGATGTATTAGGGTGACCCACTCGAAGGCCTTGTCAAATTCTCATGTTTAAAGCATAGCGAAGCAATATTTTAAACTCTCGTGGCTTGTGTATGAGAAGTAGCTGAAATATCGTTGCAGACGAATAAAACAGTTAAAGATGGACGCTCTCGCGTCAGCTAGTGCACGCTTTGTGCGGAATTGTGCATTAAAAACTGCGGCTTCTCGAAATATTGGAATGATAGGAACCTACACTCTCTCAGCATTAACTGTTCTATGGAACGTATCGTACCAGAGGACAGATTTGCTCTTCACAGGTTCCTTCACCCTGCATTACCCGATATAACCGTTATCAGCACGCGAGATAACCTAACGCTCGGTACGGTCCTGCGTTTTTATGCCATCTGGCTGCGTGTTGCCCATCTAACCCATTGCTCTTTATGGTAGGACGTTTTAAAATTAAACCATTTCCAATATTTACTTTATATCTCGGCTGAAATAAAGGCACAGCGGTTTCCCGGTGCATTTTAAGCCAGTTTATGGTCAGTTTACCAATACTATCTGTTGTTCAGATTATATAGCGTAGGCTGATGGGGTGATCAGTGGACAAGATACGCAATGTGCGTATAACGTAATATTGCGGTGCATTCGTATAACCATTGTTGCCATGGAAAAGCAACAATGCGTTCTGCGTGTATTGTTGAGCTGTCAGCTATATAAAAATATTGAGTGTAAGAGCACACAGTAACCACACGTACCGTCTGTTTCAATTGTAAATAATTTCCGCATTTTCCCATAGACTGTTTAGAAGTTTCTTACGATTCTCGCAATAAACTGCGATTATTTGCCCCTAAATGGCAGTAACCGACTGGTCTAAGATGGATACGTAAAAGGCGAGAAGTGGGGTGCTCGCGGCAGAACTATGAAGACTGCAATAGAGGTGCCGTGGCTTTTGTTTGATGTAGGAACTGAATGTTTTAATATCCCTTAGATAAACTTCAGAGAGGAGGGCCTTGAATTATACTACTGCAACTGTCGTTAAGCAAACTAAGAAACTAAGCAAAGTCTATAACCTCACCAGGGCCAGTTTAAGACATTTCTGTGCTCAATGTGCAAATACATTTGAGGGTTCTGCCCACTCATAATCCAGAACTGTCAGTGCATTTAGGGAAATGTAAGAATTTACATGTAAGTACTGTTGACACACAATCTGAAATCCGACCAGCCCTTTCGGGGTTCCCCGAATAATGGGAGCCCATGCAACCGCCTATGTTGTGATGGCCTCATCATACACCTAAAGATTTTCACAAAAATACAGGTACGCCGCCAAATGAAGTTTGTCCAGAGATATTCAAATGTTTTCAAGACTTTGACCAGGTTTATCACTAAAGAAGGTACGCGTTTTACTTATTACTAAATCAGATTACAGAGATGATCTTGAGAGAGAGGACACCTCTACTGCCAGCAGCTGTGGAATTCAAGGTGTTGAAGACAAAGACTCTACCCCGAATGTTCATTAACTGATTGGTATTTTTAATGGAGACAAGACGTATTTTTGTGACGAACTGAATTATTAATTATTACTGTATTTAGACCAATTTTCTGCCTCAGAGGATTAAACATTACTTAATTTTTCGCAAGAAAGCGGGGAAACTTATAAACCTAACGTGGCGTGTGGATAGAGAAAAATAACGTGAAAGATATCTGGATCGTATTTCAGGCCTTAAAAAAGGGAATTGCCTTAAGCGGAATTAAATGTTGCTCTATCAGCACTGAAAGTGATGTGGAATATTACATCTGGTTGCAAAGGAAGGGCTTTATCGTGACGTGTGGGACTGATAAGGTTTGAAGAAAAAGGCACAATGTAGGATATTTCAAGTGTTGCAAGTTATGGGTAAATGTATGATAGGATGTTTAGGTAGGGTTGCATAAATGAAGAGGTGAAGTGTAGCATGTTAGGCCACTCATTGCCGAGAAAGAGTTTAATTTTTCTGTATAAAGTGACGCTTTTCACTGTTTAAGAATGACAGATACGCATAAGTTAACATGATAAGATAAAATAGGAAACATTTTTTCCTTTCAAATTTGTAATTTATATAAATAATGCAGCACGTGAGCTTTCACTTTATGTATGACAGAAAACACGCTGCTACTCAGTTTTGTGAACCAGTCGATTGGTAATGCTGAGAGAAACAATCGCTGTTTAACGTGAGAATCATATGAATACGTTATGATCGTATATTGAGCAACATTTAGATTTTACAATATTAAGGCAATATGATGCTACACGTTGCCCGCACACATCAGTTGTCATGTACTTTAAAGGGTTAGGTCAGAAGATATTTTTTGTGGCGTAATATTCCACATGTGACCTAGGCCGCCTCATTGTTGAGGTTTCTAGACCATACACATTTAGACACACACTTCCGGTAGGACTCCTCTGAAGGAGTGATCAGCTCGTCGCAGAGGCTGCAATCAACACAGCACACAACAAACACAAGAGAAGAAGATCCGTGCGCTCAGCGGGATTCGAACCCGCTACCCCAGCAATTAAGCGGCCTACGCCTTAGATCGCACGGCCACCGGAACAGGCCAGAAGATAATACGGCTTCGAAAAATAGTATATTTAGTTTCAAACATACAAAGGTTTAATTGTTGTAATTACTGATACTGTAAGTACCAATGGGATGTGCGGACATGTAGCACGTGCGGAAATGATGAAAACGTATAGAGACTTTCAGAATTAAAACCTAAAGGCAAAATACCATTTGAGAGTCTTAGATGTAATTGTGAAGGTAATATTCTAATGTGTTGAAAAGAAGCTGTGGTTTGGAATTGGCTAAATCAGGATGGGAGTACTACGGCCGGATCCTGAAAACATGGTTTGTTATTATTTCACTGCTGACCTCCTACTGGTGTTTGTATGCCCTTGCTATTCCTATATCCCGCCTCTGATTTGTCAATGTCCAGCTATCTGACGGGCTCGGCAAAGTAGGAATCTTCTCCTTTCACACGAAGAATGAGACAAAGCAAACCCCAGGTTTTGTGTTTGTCTTTTGTCCAGAAAATGGACGGTGTCCAAAGACAATAATCCTATGGCAACACAGCTGTCAACGGCGCCATTAGATCTAGCAACGTTTGAAACAAATCTTTCTACAATCCATTGGGTTAACCATGTCTTTTCGGAGTATTCACTAATTTGCCGAAGCCTTGTGTTAAAAGCTCCTGAAAGCAGTGCAGGAAACACAAGAGTGAATTAACTTGGCGACCTCCCATAAATTAAATTTAACCCTTTAAAAGCTCAGTGGTTCCTATATGTACCACCTGCTTTGACATTAAAAATTTTGTAGTTTGCCTGCTGAGTACGTGTAGGCGTTTCATACGTTGCTCAGATTAAGGAGGGATTATTTTCATAGTCTTCATTAACCAGTTGGTCTTTCTAATAGAGCAGCATTTTTTTCCTGTGAGGTAAGAACTGAATTCTTAAATAATATTTCGATAAGGTCAGGTTGTATAGAGTTAAAGAACTCTGGATTTGCCTACGAGCCGAGAGAGCTCAGTCAGTGATGTGCCAGGTACAAGCATTGTGGTCCCTAATCGCTGTCACTGTATGCATCCAGCTACGAACTGCGCATATCTGACGGTCAGAATCTAAAGACTGTCACGTCACGTGAACGGCGTCTGTCACAACCACAACAGTGATATTTGAGACGATGCTGGTTTCGCCCATTACTTGTCTAGAACCAAATCCCAAACCATTCATCTCTCCCATCTTGAAAGAGTCTGGTCACGGTTTGGTCTGCTGTAGCCACGACCGCCATCACTCAGCGAAGCAGCCATGACGTGGTGACAAATATCCCACGATCTGTACAACACTGATTTCCAGCTGGGACTCTCTCCAGACGTCGTTCATCACAATCATCATTATCATCATTACTCGAATAGCATACTTCGTCCATGGTGTCACATACCAGGAAGGTAACAGTAACGTGCTATTCTATTGGCTGCAAGCCGGAGAAGTTGCCATAAACGCTGTCACGCTAGGTCTTTTTGTTACAGTTTAAGAGCGGGCCTTCACAATGCCACTGGAATAATACGTACACGCACAGTGTTTCATGGTCGATGTTACAATGATTTTTTAATAACTGTGATAGTTTGCGCTCTGATTGACGCAAGTAACGTATTACAACTGTCGGCTTATTGTGAACTGAACTTTCTGTACGTGTTTATATTCAGTCCGTCTGAAAGGGAGTACAGTAGGCAGTCTAGGTCTCGTCGTCTGACCGATACATGTTGCGCTATTAATTATTTTGCTCTATTGATGCTGTTGGTCGCAGCCCTCAACCAGTTCCTCTCACGTTCCATCCTCAGCACGTTTTCCTAATTAACTGACACCCTGGAGGTAGAACCCAAAGGCTCAAGACCAATAAAAATAATCCTAGCAATAGCGATAAAATCGATCGATGGACAGTTCCTACTTCGTTGTATTGTAGCGCTGTTGCTACATTGCGGACACAAAAAGAAGTGTGTGGAGCACCAGCTTTACATTTTTGGCACTTGAAATTTAAGTTATATAAATTAAATATAGTTCCAAATCGTAACAGGAACTGCGCATACGTACAGCAGGGATGCTAGTGCTTCCTGCATGCTCAGAAGAAGAATGCGAATATTCATGCTTGTAGAATCGCAGGCAGGTCTTCGTGTAAAGTGGTCGTTAAAATTAGCACTTTCCAACGAACATCTAACTAACTACACGATATTTTGCAAAGCTCCTCATTTCCAGATTTCGTGAAAATTGTTAAGTTATTTTCGGGTTCTTGTATGTGTAGGGACGGACGAAAATTCCGACAGTGATATTAATATGGGGTTTTCAGGGATGTGAACACGCCTAAAAACCAGTGAGGTGAAGTATCCCTTTGCCTGAGTAAACTGTGAACTGGCAGTTCGTCAGATTTAGTTGAGGGAAGATTTTCGTGTTGATGAAATCTGGGTTTGGTCTGGTGGTTATAATAGAGTAAAGATTTGTGCGTTATTACCAGCGTTGTAGAGTAACCTTTTGACACCTTTCTTCAGGCCAGAAATGGAGGAAGCAGGTTGCTCTGGAACATAGCTACGTGCTTACCAAGCTGTACGGTGTCATATAGAATACCACGATATAAACACAACAGATAATTGTTGCTTTATATGAACCAGCCGATAATTTCTGTAACTAATATCCATAGTGCGAAGGCACTGGAATAAAAAGCATACTGAATTTTTAACTTTGCAAGACCTTTTACTTATTAAATAGCAGGCTGGAAAATTGTCATTATGTCATCATTTCTTTCTTCTGAGGCTGTATAATGAGAATACAGAAATGAAACATGGTGATACAGAAACTGATGCACTGCGTAGCCAGGATGCAGGAGAAAAGAACTGTAGCTACAGAGTCGTGTTAACCAGATGTTGTTTAGCTGATTTATGGAGTCCAAACTTTCATCGCCTATTTTACAAAAGCAAATAATCTGTCATTTTGTCGGACGGTTTCTGAAGATCAAATTCAATATTGTCTTCTCAGTTATGCCTGGGTCTTCTGAGTGGTCTGTACTGTACATGTCAGTGAGATTGAATTACTCTTAGACACGGAACGCACGTCTAAATTGTCTTGAGTTTTACGAACGTAATTTAGCGTACATCTGCGACGTTTCTAATGAGATAATTTTGAACACTATATCAGGTATAATGTCAGCCTCCTCATTGTCTCACTGGCTGGACGACATCCAAACCTGAAACCTGTTTCCCGTAGACTGTTCACCCTGGAAGCAGACACGACCGCTTCCTCCCGACGTCCTTCCAAATCACTACGGCTGCTACGTAGTCGTAAGGTTATAACACAGAATTACCAAGCCTGCTTCATGCTGGAGCCCAAATACTTTTTAAATTATTTCTTTGAGATTTTCCATTCCTCTCTGGCCCTAATGGTAATTTATTTTAGATACAAATTACCTTCCATGTTTCGTCTAATCCGTCTTGCTGCTGAAGAGACGTTGACAGCGTATCAGGAACAGAGGAATGTACTATCTAGGCTACCCTGTAATTTTGGAAAATTCAGCATTTCAGAATGTATAAATAAGATTACAATCCAAAAGTAGAATGGTTACTGTATGTATTATTACCTGCTTTAACATACAACAAATTCTCCATGCATTATGTGTTTCGTACGCTTCTCAATCTGAAGAGTGTTTATTTCCCCAAACAGACTCCTTAGCCTTTGTTACAGGGAAGCATTTTCCTTTCTGCGCTGTATGAATTTTTAAATTCTGTTAGATTTAACTTCGAGCTGCAGAGGGTTAATGAAACGGTTGTTACGTAACGTACAGTTCTGCGTGTGAGGGAGGAGTCACTTAGGATCAAATTGACTTAATTCGATATAAATTCTGTGTGGACGGCGTGGTTTGTGCGTCTGTTTAACCGATGCACACCGCAGTCATGTTTATGTTATAAATGATGGTGCAGATCCTACTACTAAATTTATCCAAATCTCTCCAGTGGCCTCGAAGGGAAAACATGTACAGACACGGCCTCTGTACTGTGTTCATTTTACGTACTTGTTGAACAAACGGGGGGGAGGAACTAACGTTGGTATTCGTGTTGCTTGGATCACTGTGTTTTGTGAGCACGAGTGACAAGCTTTAGAATGGATCAATGAGCTACAATCAGGGTTGACCGCAGGTCAGAGGGCATGGCGAGCGTTCAACCCGTCATGTTTACAACTGGACACTCCACCATAATAATAAAAAGACATTGCGTCACTCTGTACCAAGGTTGCCAAACTGTGCGATTTGTTGTGCAGAAAATGTGCACTTTTTAAGGCGCATTTTGCATAGTCGCGAAAGTCGCCTATCAGCTTCGTCATGTCCGTCTGTCCGTCCGTCCATGTGTCTGCATGTATCAGCGCGGCTCCCACTGGACGGATTTCCGTATGATTTGATGTAAGGGACTGATATGAACATCTGTCGAGAAATTACAAATTTTGTTACAATCGGACAAAAAGATCGGGCACTTTACACGAAGACCTAAGTACCTTTTATTCTTTCCGGCAACATAAATTCGCCATAGAAACACTCTGTGCAACGTTCAATATTTGTATATTGTTGACAGTGACATGTAGCTCAACAGTGCGCACAGAACGCATTGTTACGTTTCCATTACCAACAATGTTCACGCGGACGTGCCTCAATGTTAACGTTGTACGTTCCTTCCATATCTTGTTTTGTCAGATGTTTTCCCTTTTGAGAGAAGACACGCACGCCATTATTCCGCCCCTATTGGCAGGACGGACCTCCTTCCAGCCGTGGTGTAATCGTTAACGTGTTTGCTACGTACCCTTGGGGTCCCAAAAATCTTAAATTCTCTGACAGGCCTTTGTATCTTTTTTCAAACTTCCAGCTAAAAGCTGAATTAGCCGTTTAAAAATTTCGAAATATGAGGTTTTTACAGCGGTGATGCTGAAGATTGAAGTCTTCTGGATTGTGACTTTGTGTCGCTGGGCGAATACTGCCCGATGTTTTGAACGTTCATAGTGTAGCTTTCATCCAGTTAGATCTAACACCTTTTTTCTTTAACATCATGCCATTTCTTAATCAAGGAGCAAGATGTGCAGCACGAGTGAGAAGATGGTAAATAAATGGTAAATTTTTGTAAGAAAACCAGCAAGGAAGCAGTCATTTTGGAGACCTAGGCGTAGATGGATGGGGAATATTAAAATGGATAGCAAATAAATGACATTGAGAGTATGGACTAGATTCATCTCCCCCAGTTTCGGTTGAATAACACGTCTTGTGAACTCGATAATAAACCTTTGGTTTCTACAACACATTTTTACGTCATGTGTTGTTGTTATTGCATGGTACAGTGATTTTCAGTTGCCTTTCAGTAAAATGAAACGCAAAAATCTAGTGTGTAGTGGTGCATATTTCAAAGTGAGTGTTCACAAAGTTTGTTGTTCTATGACTGAAAATGATAATACCAATTCGGGTTTTACGTTAGAGGGAAAATTTGTTTACCAGTTGAGCAACAATCAGCTTTTCATAACGTCACTGCTCCTTAGCATCACTTCTTATTCACGTCTTTACTCGTATAAACTTTACGTTTGACAAAGCGTTGTTAAATGTGCAGTCATCCAACAAATCCTTGCCAAACTTGAACGAATTATAGTGACATTTTTATGAATTGCAAAAACAAGAGAACATTGCAGTCGGCTCCCAGGCTGATCTGCTCGTGATTTCTTGGCTTACAGCGGGAAATAACAGCTTTCACTCTCTGTTTAGCGAAAGTGGTCTGGTCTCCCTCTACCACCGATTCGTAAGAAGACCTGCCGCGTGGATACAACTGACCGACACGTGTACTCATAATTCCTTGCTTTCAAACATATCACTCTATAGCCCTTTTAACTTCAAGTTTTGAAGCCCATGAAAATTATTTTTAAAATTTAATTCTTATATCTGCTACAAAACATGCAATATCTGTAATAAAGACCAGTCAGTTAACGACGCGTAAGGAAGTGATCCCTGTTCACGCTAAGAATCACAGGACATCAAAAAACTGTGTGGGCAAATGTAAAGTGTTTTAATGTTAAAGGACATGTTATGAACAGTATAGTAACCTATGTGCTTTAAAGGGCTAAATGTCACTGTTGCCATGTGATGATTTATACGTATAAAGTGCTCAAAATGAACGTACAATCGGGCAAGCTTCTCTGTCTCCTCTTTTGCATTTTTATCCCAGAAATCACTTGACTTGTTTCAATACGTTTGGGATTGTACAGTAAGTATAATTGAATGAGATAAAGTTATTCCTAGGCTGCCGGATTGACAGAAAGCTTGTTGCCTGAACTCTCATCGAAAGATTCGTCTTTCCATCTCTTTCTGGGATGACCTTAATTTTTTCGGCAGCAGGTTTATAATACCATGTTCATTTTCTTCACTTCTCTGAATACCTTCAAAGTTTTTAAACTCCATCTTCTCTGGTAATCACATATCTTGAAGATATCCGTCTTCTAGGATATAGAGCCGTGTAGATTGGTATGCAGTTGCCAACATGTAGGAGGATCATGCTGCCTCTATCTTCAGGGTACCTTGTTCGTGTCGTCTGTAATGTGTGTCTGTTTCTTTTTCGATTACCCTGAAGATGAAGGCAACAGAGTCCTCTGAAACATCCTACACTATATACCAATCTACACGGCGGGATATTACACAAGACAGAAATCTTCGTCAACACTACTGTGAGAACCTTAAATGTCGCCCTATGTCTTCGTCTGTATTTTTAGTTCGCGTAAATCCAAGCTGTGGTCTAGGAAATTGCATGTATTTGTTACAATTTTTGGTTGTCTTATTCGAAACCAGCTTAAATCCACACCTGAAATTTGCTTTCGACGTGATGATAATTTAGTCTGACTTGATCATTTGCACGCCAGTATTTTTCATTATGCCTTTCAACCTACCATATGTTTGTTATTTATAATTCACGCGATTTTTTAATTCTAAAATTGTATTTCAGAGTGCTTGAATTTCGTAACGTATTCAATGATTATTAGCGGCCTGATACTGTAACGGCATATTCCCACCGATACTGTTCTTTAGTGATCACATTTTTACGAAAATACGTCAGATGGAAGAAAAGCTTTTAGCAGCAGGTCTGTCGCTCTCTTTAGCCCTATCGACGTTTCAGCGTAGCGACGCAAGCTTTTCGGAACTGAAAGTTACACACGAAAATAAACGGGTGTTCTCATTAGTGGTAATGGCTGGGTACACAGACGAGGCCTTGGGAGCGGCCCGTGTGTGCAGTGAACCGGTAACAGGACAAGCTTAGTGGATAAGCTGTCCGTTTGTTTTGAATTGGCCTCTGGGTCTGAGAGAACAGAAGAATATTTAGAACTAAGAGAGCAATGAAATTACATCGATTTCTCACCGGGAAGGTCCGGGTTCACTCTCAGGGAAGTCTGTTTGAAAATTATGGTGGAAAAAGTGGCACGGGGACAGGTTCTCAGAATACGTCGGTATTTCCCGTCCTTTGTCTTTCCACCGATGCTCCATGTTCAATCATTTGTCATCCATTGGGTGGACAATGGACACATCAAGAGTTGCAGTTCTTCAGACATAGCCTCACCCATCACAAGAGAAGAAATGAATTACACCATGATGAGTATCTTGTGAAATTTCTGGTGTTATCAACCATTTAAAACGCAATGATACTCATATGTGCCGTATTTAATATTGAATAATTCTGAAGTTTCCCCCCACAGAGTGATTTTATGTCTTTTGTATGATTCTCACAGTAGTCTGCTTGCCTTATTATTGCGTAACCTATTAACTTCGTGTCTGAATCTCCAACGAAGGCGTTTTCCTTTACGTTGGACGTAGTCGTTCGCAAGTAACTAAAATGTCAGCCATGTCTGGTCAACGACTCTCCTTCTGACTGGGATGTGACTTAGCAGAATGAGGGCGAACCGAACGTAGCTCCTGACACTTGAATATTCAAATTCCTTATTCCAAGGTTTGTGCCGTAGCTAGCCTCCTCCGACACTATCCGTCTGGTCTGGCTACGTCTGTTTATGCCTTTCAACATTGCCGTAACGTTTTTGGAAATAAGTGGATTGAATGTCCGATGGCGACCAGCTGTCTTATCTACAGGTTTTTAGGCGTGTTCGCAAAATTGCGAAAAGCGAGTATTAGCTTCGTCGTGTCTGTCTGCCTGTCCCTCGGTCCGCATGGAACAACTCGGCTCCCACATGACGGCTTTTCATGAAACTTGAAATTTAAATGTTTTCCGGAAATCTGTCGAGCATTCAAGTTTCATTAAAATTCGACAATTATAGCGTGTACTTTACGTGAAGACCTATGTACATTTATGATAGTATCTCGCTGAACTCTTCGTAGAATGAGAAATGTTTCAAACAAATGTTGTAGAGAAAGTAAAAACACACATTTTATTTTCAATAACTTTTTCCCGAAAATTACGACGTTTATGAGATAATGTGGAAAAATATGATAGAGCCGGACAGGCCACAGATGATAGTACAATATGACGCATGCGCTTTGCTTGCTGGGTAACTAAGGCTACAGACACAGACTCAGAAGATGTAACATTTATTGCTTTTCCACTACAACAATGTTTCCACGAAAGCGCCTTACTATTACCTTATACGTACATTACCTGTCACTGTATTTGTCTGCAGGCATAGCTGTAGCCTACGTTTTTGAATAGTCCACAACCTTTTCAGTTCACAATGTATGATTACTATGTCGTCTTATTTTACACTGCAAATAGGCCTGTACAGTAAACATTTACAAAACGAAGACCGAAGTAAATAGAAACTTGTCCTCGCTGGAACGTTTGTGGGGTATTGAGGACATACAGTGAAGAACACTGCTGTAAAATTACCTCTGTTAAATGGAAACTCTTTAAACCGGAAACAAAAACTGATAAAAAATAAAAGTGTACGGTGATCCTGAATATGAATATCTTCTGTTAATATAGTTATGTTTTGTTTAGTGTTTACTGCATCTTATCTGAGAATTGAATTGGAAATACGTACCGTCAGTAACAGCGTAAAATAATTCTGCATGTGCGTCATGTGCTTTGGACCGTAAACATATGGGATGCGAGTTTTGAAACAGTTCGTGTAATGGATGTCATAGTGAGTAGAATACCAGTGTGATTAGCTGGATTTAATTCCCTACATAAACAGAGAATTATTTCCTTTGTTTCAGCGTCCAGACCGGCTTTAGGCCCCATCTAGCCTCCTGTCCAGTGGGTGCAGGGGATGGGGGGGGGGCTGTTTCTTTGGAAGTAAAGTCTCCGGGGCGTGAAGGTGACCACCTCCGTCTAATACCGAAGTTACGAATGCGTCGAGTTATACCACCATTACTTCATACATTGCTTAACCCTTTGAAACCTGAGGCCATACAATTATAAGGCGTTTGTAAACAGCGTGTTTAAGTACTCGTAAGAAGGGGCCAGTTTTAAATTTTGTTGCGTATTTCTTTAATTACAATTATTTTTGTTACATTTGAATCTATCATGGAAACTATGAACAATACTGTCCTCTGAGATATGTAGCAGTGTAGTCCAGTAGAAATTTACCGACTTTCGGAGGAAGATGCTGCCGAAGGGACCACAGTCTTTCATTGACTCGTAAGCAGAGCAGAGTGTCACAGCGCCTTGACGTCGACTGTATTACTGTTACAACAGGTGCTGAACTTTTTTGGAGCGACAGTACTTCCAGATAAGTGAAATATATGCACCATTTTCTTTGCAACATTTGCGTTTTGGAGCCTGAAGTTAATCTAAACAATATTTAAAAGGTAAAAAAAGAATAGTGGTAATGAACACGAACGCAAAATTTTGTTGATAAAACATATTGCTTTGTTTTACACCATAGCTCCATGTTTTGTCTTGTAATGAAGCCATTATCTGGCAATATTGTAAAAAAATATGATTATATAGAGGAAAATTTACAATTTTATTAGAAGCAGAAACATGTAGCTGTGTTGTAAAACATAGTAGTTTATTTCATGAATAAGAATTTGTGTTGGACAGAATTGCCTTTTTTCTTCGCTTTCACTGTAAAGGCAACGGGTTGCATTGTAATTAAAAATTATAATATTTAAATATTCAGCCCTTACTTTACAGAAAACAACGTGCCTCCAATGCTGTTCAAGGAAATAGGAGGCATTTGTTCTGAAAATTTTTCAAAACATGTAACTACAATCTGAAAAAAAAAACAGTGTTTAAGTGTTAAAAATAGAGCAATTACTTGCTCTAAATGGTCGGTTAAGCAGAGCGGAAAGCTTTACCTTTGTGATGCTGAGATATGAAGATCTTTGGGATGTGACGTCGTGACCTGAACACAATTTTCTTCAACTTGATGTTGGCCTTTTGATAACCTATACTATACAGAAACCAGTCCGATTCTGCTTATTCCGGTATGAGTCGTTGTGGCAGAATATCCGCCACTGCACCTTTCACACCGCCACTGTAGGCTCCCATGTTTATTCATCAGTTGCCGAGGTGAAGGGCCTCGTGACAGACGTCTCTGTGTTTTCGCCACGATCCTCTGCTCAAGCGATTACCTTGAAGCAGCAACCTCATGGGTGGGTTGCCCGCAGTACAGTGTTCAGTACTTCAGATAACGCGTTTGGCATTACGAGGGGGTTTCATTTCACTGCAGGGGACAAACAGAAAGTGCAAGAAAGCGAAAGTAATATGCCCAGAAATATGTATCGATTTAACGTTCTGAAGCATGCAGTTCATATAACAATGCTTAAAAATTCACCTACCTCACAGAAAATACATTGCGCCTACGGTACACAGACCAGCCTTTTAATGATTTACAGGGAAACAGTCGCTGTTTATTGTAAGAAAAACATGAAAAACATACTGTCTTCAAACTTCAGGGTTTTGAATGTTAAACTTGCTGGTGTATATTAGGAACTACTGTGCTTTTAAAGGGTTTAGATAGGGAAAATGGGAAATAATTGCCGCCTATTGCTATAAATTTTGATTTGGGAAACCTAAAAGGACGGTGCTACTTGGTGAGTCCAAAAGTGGGTGGGGGTATAGGCTAATATTACAGTTTAACGTGAATTGAATTGAACTTTGTGCAATAGTTGGATTTCGTATCAACCGTAACGCTCAGTGCTTACTTTATATATACGTACGTACTGCGAGGTTCAACATTCAAAAATTCTACATTCTGCCCACATGGTGTATTTCTGTGTTTTGTGTGGTTCTCAGATCAAAGAGTGATTATTTTGCTACACAGCATTAACTGACTGGTTTTTGTAATGGCGACGAAACGTGTTTACTGTGCAGTACGAACTGAATCTTTAAAAAATAATTTAGATTAATTTTGGTTTTGAAATGGTTAAAAGTGACTCTTGTGGCGTATTTTCCTCGTGTTTCTCCTGTATACAGAACGGAAATGTGTAATAAATTGTACACACTTTTCCTAACACTCGACTGAAGTATTGATGATCGTGTGTTGTAGGCTTACGCAGGCGCAAACCACTCCTCCCGCACGGCGTGTGAGCTGCCTGCTTATTTATCATTATATGTGGGTTTTATCGTGACGTGAAAACTTGTGCGAGATGCAGACTCTGATGAAGTACTTATTATATCTTACTAAAAGAATCGCTGGGTACAACTGCCTGTCTGCCTGCCGCGTCGCAGCGAAACAGCGAAAGTTGGACAACTTTTCATCTTTGCGCTAGTTTTGGGCCACTGACCGCTACGAAGAGCTTGGTGCATGAAGGAAATATATAACAGCTCATTAAAGACTGGGACCAGAATCAGCAAAACGATCTGTGATTTCTGGTACGTCGCTCGTTTCAAGTGTAATTATTTTAGGCTCTTTCGCATAGTCGCGAAAAGCTCCTATTACCTTCGTCGTGTCCGTCCGCGTGTGTCAGCCCGGCTGCTACTGGACAGATTTCCGTCAAATTTTATATTGAGGGCCTTTACTCGTATGAAAATCTGTCGAGAGAAATCCAAATTTGGATAAAATCGGACAAAATATCAGGGATTTACATGAAGACCTAAGTACGTTTTGTTGTTGCTGATGACATTACGTGTAAATCGCCCCCAAAAGCGCTCTCTTCGACTGAAATGTTTTCAGGATGTTAGTCCGTCTGTCTGTCCGCCTGTCTTCATGTAGCAACGCGGCTCCCGCTGGACGGTTTAAGTGAAATTTTATACTGGGTACTTTTATGAAAATCTGTTGAGGAATTCTAAATTTTCTTAAAGTCGAGCAAAAATATCGGGCACTTTACGTGAAGACGAAGTACTTTCTGTTTTTGCTGGCGACACTATCTCGCCACTAAGCGCTCTCTTCAAATGAAATGATATCAGGCTGTTAGGATAGCCGAGAAGGTATAAACATTACGCAAACACGCCACAGTGTTACCTTACACGTACATTGCCTATCTTGTTACGTACTAAGTGCATTTTAAGGTTAAAGATGTCGCATGATCTAAGACGTGTACACTGACTGCGGGTTTGAATCCCGTTAGGCACACAAATGTAGGTTTCAGTCCAGCCATAACTAACCAAATCCATGGAGCAAAGCCCTTCTTGACAAATGGAAAAACTGGATAGCTGGTCAAGACTTTGGCCGCGTTTGTTGGCAACCGGAGGTAGTGGAGATAAAGGCGCTACTTTTCTTCGAAACGTCGCGATGTGTTAAATTACCCGCTGCACAGCGTAACATCCGGGAAGACCATAATCGTAACCCCACCACTTGTCTCTGTCCTTAGCCAGATTAGTCCAATCCACACCATTCATTTACATTTTTTAAGACTCCTAATACATTCTACCATCTACGACTTGTAGTTATTTAACTCCCATTCGTGCCATATACCCTCATTCATTAATTCTGTAGTCTGTCTTACGACAGGTCCCCTTTTCCAAAGCGAGTTCTCCACAGGGTGCGATCTAGTGCTTCCTTTCTCAATTTCCAGTATCTTCTCTTTTCCTTAAGGTCATCCAGTAGCTGCTTACGTCTTCTCCCTCGTCTTCCCGTCATTTCTATCCTTCCTTCTATCTCCTTCAATCACGTGTTTCAGAAGGCAGTTTCTGCGCAAGATGTGACCAATCCAATTAGCCTTTCTTCTTTTTATTGTATGTAGGATATTCCTCTCCTCCTTGACTCTGTGTAATACTTCTTCATTTCTCACACGATCTGTCCAACTGATCTTCTCCATTCTTCTCCAGCACCACATTTCAGAACGTTGCAGATACTTCTGATCTATTTTCCGAAGTGTTCACGTTTCAGCACCATACAAAGCAATGCTCCAAATGTAGCACTTTACTAGTTTCTTCCTTAAATTTAAGTCCTAAATTTGATTGTGCTAATAATGTATCCGCAGTACGTGATGTAAAAGCAATGAGTAATGCAAAATTTAAAGATGACATTTATGAAATGTCAAGAGTGCACGCTAGCAAAGATTTGTTGACGCGTATGGACTTACCTTCTGCCACTTGGCTGTTTGCTGGTAGGAACTTTCATGGGCAGACACGTAGCCATTAGCTTGTGTGAGACCTTTTTCTACTGTCACTTTCCAATACCTACGTCTCTCCACATGTTCTCTTATCACTAGCAACACTCATTTTTCTGCTTCCTCCCTATCCTAGTGACTTTGTTTCGTTACTTTACTGTCAACCGCCCCGCAGACACTGACAAAAATTAACTAATAACTAGGAAGTCATGTATGTAAAAGGTACTGGATGTATGAACACTAAAAATTGCAGCCGAATGTAATAAGAATCTTCTCCAATGTAAAGCTTACTTTACATGCAATAGAGTTAAAATTGTCTCTCCGCTTGAAAGCATTAGGCCATGAAGGCGTATGGAGTAAAGGTAAAGCAGTCCCATACAGGCCTAGGAAGGCCCTTAGGGCTCCAGGAGGTCGAGGCTCCCAGGTTTTTAGATAATCTGCACATGAAGGTGGTAAGGTTGTCAGCCCTATGCACCGGCCGCCTTTACCATTTCTGTTAGAGGCTGAGTCGACCCCAGGGCCATAGTACGACCGAAACGATTATGTCAGTGAAAAATTCCAGAGACACCATCGGGAATCGAACCTGCGACGTTCCGGTTTTAACGCAGTGCCTCAACCAACTGCGCCACCGCATGCCCCAGGCGTATGGAGTAGTGGAGGTAAAATTCCACGCATTCTTAGTCTTTGGACTAGATGGAGGACGTGGACAGTTAATCCCCAGCTACTTTAGTCCTGGGGGAAGAATTTGATACTGTTAGGATAGACAGCTGGATGGGCACCAGAGCCGTTCTGGATGCGGTGGTGAAAAGAATCGCTTTACCATTGCCTGAAATCAAACGCCTATTGCAACTTTACGTACAGTTGAATTTAAAGGCATACATGCACGGTAGGAATGTTTGTATGGAGTTCTCACTAATAAGTATTTGAATCCTGAATGAATACTTTATATGGTAACAAAGCTGATTTTGGGGTAAAGAAGGAAGGTTAAGATGTGGATAGAGGTGTATATTTGCCATATTATGGACTGTGTGAAGGTGTCTTAGTCGGCTACAGTACAGACTCTATGGTGTGTCAGGGTCCATAGTAGGGCTTGCGTGACAGTTATTTAGAATTTAATCCTTTTTTAGACTAAAATGTCAACATCTCTGTAACTACCTTATATTTCTGCAAAGCAGTTTGTCATATAAAATATTATCATGTTAAAATACAGATGTTGTTGCGACCCACAAATTCAAATATTTCTTTAGAAATTGTAGCCTTTAATCATAAATTAGTCATAGTTTATACAAGTGAAAAATAATGTCTGGGCCAACGCAATTTAACTGGTTCCTTAATAACAGATCTGTACGTGGAGTAATCAAACATCAGGACTAATGGGGCGTGCAAATGGCGAAGGCCTTTTTGAGTTCTATTACTGCCGTGAAACTTTCTGAGATCAGCCCTGTTCTAAGACTCACAAGCTCTGAATCTGACTACACAATGTATTTGTGAATTTCTTTCGATTATCAGGATAGACAGATTCGAATGTTTATTATAAATGCAGTGTGTTCCGTATCATGTAGGGATTTATTTTATGTATATGAGTTACATTAATGTAGTACATGTATTTATATGAATTTCGGGCATCAAAATGTCAAATGAGACATTACTGGCATTTGTTAGCTATGCTTCATCAGCGGCGTAGCTTTTATAGAGGAGAATCACAGGGCAATTGTGAATTGTTTGTTTTGGGCCTGTTTAATACGAGGTTCTGTTAGTCAATGAACTTTATAAAGGTTATGGGAATCAGTAACATGAGATGGACGGGGCGTTTAGCATGCATGGCAGTTATTAGAAGTAAATACATATTTGGAGGAGAAACTTGAAGAATTGGTATACCCAGGCGTGTGTAGAAGGATAATATTAAAATGATTTAAATGAATACGAAAGGAGATTTAAACTGGATTCAGTTGGTTCAGAATGGGGATCAGTGACGAGATCTTGTGATCACAGTCACTAAACTTCAGTTTCCATAAAAGGTACGTGGTCTTTTGGCTATCATAGCAACTGTAAGTTCTTAAGGACTCCGCATCACGGAGTTCGTTAAGTAGTGCGATATGGTAAGAGCCTTGCGTCTGTTTGTACTATTGTGGTATTCGCTTGGACTGAGTTAGGAAAACAAATTTCTTAGTTTGGATAAGAGGTCTCGGGGTGGTGGGGGGGAGGGGAGGCAAGAATAAGTTGTCCTCATTATGCGTGTCATGCGTGCAAAGCAGACATGGCTGCAGGTGCTTCTCCAATCAAAACCCAGGAGATGCGTGCAGTACTATGCGATGAGAAGGTGATAATTCTGCGAAAGAAAAAAAAACAAAGTGTTTTTTACGAATCAGATCAGCGCGACACCAAAATTACACGTCTTCCCGTCTGTGTTGTTATAAGAAAATTGTAATTGGACAAAATTACTCACTTGTTGCGTGATTCTGGCTCCAAATTGTGGTAGATTTCATCAGTGTCGAGGAGAAACAAGCAGCGAAAACGAAGCGTAGTGTACGGTAGGACACGGAATGTGGTCACGTGATTATGTGGAGGTCGTGCGGATGTGCTCAATCAGCTGATTGGCAAAGTAATTGTCTGTCTCCTCGAAATTCGCCCAGCGTAAGGTAGCGACTCCCCCCATGTAATGTGCCAGTTCATATTTGAGATCAAGGCTAAAGCAGAGTTTGTCGTATCTAGGCGCATTTTGTTTGAAGTACTTTCCCGGAGTGTCCTTGTGGCTGCAAGCAACTTCCGATATTGTGCCTTAAACGTTCAGTCTAAAGTTCATCTGAATAATATTTAAAAAAAAGAAAAATAAATGTGTACCTCACAGATAACACTACGTCTCCATTACAAAGACCAGTCTTTTAATACTGTTAAAAATTGCTGTTTATTCTGAGAACCATACGATGGCTTTTTCACACTGTGTTTTTCGGTTTCATGTGAGTGACAAACGAAAGTAACACGGACTGGGAAGGAGAGTTAGGTGGGCTGGCCATGTACTACGAGATTGAGAAATACGCGCGGAAAATTACACGGAAAATTAGTGTGTACAAGGATCACAGCGGGAACTTATCTACACCCTGATGAATCTTCAGGTTTTGTAAGATTGGGGAGTTTGTTGAGTAACTGAGCGATTATTTAGCATCTCTAGGACTGTGATTCGTGGAGTTGGTTGGTTAATTAGAAACTGTATTAAAGGTAAAGGTAAAACAATCCCTGTAAAGTCCCTTAGGGTTCCAGAAAGTTGAGGCTCCCAGATTTCAAGACATCGGCACATGAAGGTGGTAAGAATGTCAGCCCTACGCACCGGTCGCCTTTACCCCCCCCCCCCCCCCCCCCCCCAGGAAATATTCCTGGTACTCGTTTCTGTTAGAGGCTGAGTCGACCCCAGGGCCATAGTGCGACCAGAAGGATTATGTCAATGAAAAATTCCAATGACACCATCGGGAATGGAACCCTCGACCTTCCGGCTTGTAGCGCAGTGCCTCAACCAACTGCGCCGGTACTTCATAGCTGGGAAAACCAGTTGCTACAATCTGTATCTCGGACTATACATGCCAGTTTTCCTCTACGAATATCACTCGTCGTTTTATGAAGGAGTTATTTACGTTATATTGTTCATTCCGTGCTTTGTCGATAACTAAGTCGCAACACTCAGACCAACAAAGTGCTCAATACCGTTTCTTAGACATATTGTAATGTCACATGCCTATGCGATATTATAATATAAGTGTCGAAGAAACGGTATGTGCAATTTGTTGGCCTAAATGTTGCGAGTTCTTTAAGCCTCACGTGTAATCCCTTAAAGCACGGTAATAATTTTATGTGTCCCTGCCTTAATATTAAAATTTTCATTTTGCCAGCGTGCAGAATATTTCTATTTCATGCGATTCTCCTAATAGAGCCCATTCATCGGCTGACATTGTGACGGAGACGCAGAGTGTCTTCTGTGCAGTAGGAACTAAATCTTCACATCTCATTTAAATGAAATGTTATTCGGTACAGAATCTTTTGTTTTCCCAGTTTGCTATGCAAAAATATAAAGATCTAGATATACAGAAATGTAATTTCGCCTGTTGTTTTGTATGGGTGTGAAGCTTGGTCTCTCACATTGAGGGAGGAACATAGTCTGAGGGTGTTCGAGAATAGGGTGCTGAAGAAGATATTCGGGCCTAAGAGGGACGAGGTAACAGGGGAGTGGAGAAGACTACATAACGAAGAGCTTTATGATCTGTACTTGTCACCACATATTATTCGGGTGATCAAGTCGAGAAAAATTATATGGGCGGGGCATGTAGCACGTATGGGGAGAGGAGAAGTTCATACAGGGCTTTGGTGGAGGAAACCTGAGGGAAAGAGACCACTTGATAGACCTAGGCGTAGATGGGAGGATAAATATTAAAATGTATTTTAAAAAGTGGGATGGGGCCATGGATTGATCTGGCTCAGGATGGGACAGGTGCCAGGCTCTTGTGAGTGCGGTAATGAACCTTCGGGTTCTATAAAATGCGGGGAATTTCTTGACTAGCTGAGGACCTGTTAGTTTCTGAAGAAAGATACTGCTCCATGGAGTTAGTTAGGTAGGTAGGTAGGTAGGTAGGTAGCGGGTCACACAGTTAACAAAAGTCTCAGTTCTATAGTCGAGTACCTTCCCTCCGGTTTATGTCCTCCATAGCGAAGAGTAGTTCAACGGGGGGCGTGAGTAGTTGAGTCAAGGCTGAACTGATTGCTCAAAAAGGGTACAAAGGGACAGAGAGAGGGGAAAATTGACGCTAATCGTCGAATTGACATGACCTCTAAGTGCTCTTATGGTTGGTGTCAAAACATCCCAAGGCCACGGAACTGAGATCATGAAGGGAAGTATTTCTCTTTGCAAGATTATATGAGTGGCAAATAGAAAATTGTACGTAAAATTAAAGTAGAGTAAACATATCAGCTGCAGACACCCCAGTCTTCCATGACACTCCATTTGAAACACAGTTGATTTCTTCACACGGCTTTACCCATCTTTGTACATTTTACCCTTTCCGCGTTAACTGTAATTCGGGCAATTTGTTAGCCCGACTTTTTAAATGGATTGTATTTATTGGACGTAATTGTGAAAATCGCTGACAGTGAGGGAGGCCATGTAATTGTGTCTATGAAACTTCCAGTGTTGATTGCATGTATTTACAAACAACACGTCAATGAACGTTTAACTAGGTTCTAAATGCCGTAGAGTCATGCTAGATTCTGTCGCTTTGGTCGTATGCATGGCCCAATGAAATAGGAAAAAATCAAATTTATTTATCTTTATTTCGCAGAAATTGTGGGAAGAACCTTTCACACCTGCTGTTCTTCAAGTGATTAGGTCTGTATATATATATATGATATATAGAAATGTAAATTGATTATTGCAAATTTAGTGATTCGTTTCTATACATAACGTACATAACTTTTCGGGCTTGAATTTATCACGGCAGCGACCATGATAGCTGCTCGAGTCTTTTGTGTGGTGTCGTGTGAACTGCTAAATGTTTGCCGACGTGTCAGAGGAACTTTGACATCAATCGGGGTAGATTTTCGCGAGTAATGGAGATAAAGGTTCCTACGAAACGTCGACACGTCCGCCAGACTACACGGCGTTATATCCCAACAAGTTCATCTTGTCGTGCATGTAGAGGTATCCGCTTCTCGCCTGGGATGTGTTTGATTTTCTTGTCAATATGACAGTTTACGCAGAGGAACTAAAATTTAACGAAGGAATAACACCGAATTTAAGAAATTTAAGTTTACTCTTGTAATTAAAATGATTTTGAATTAAAATTCGAGAGACATCCAGAACTGACTGCGCAGTACTTGCGCAACACTGTAATAATACGTGGCTGTCTGGACAATGCGTATTCAAAATTCACTGACACTATCGCCACGAAAATGGTACCTATTTATTAAGCTACACAAGAGTGGCAAAGTAGGGTTTGTTATAACACGGCGCAAGAACTTTTTTGGGGGGGGGTGGTGAAGTGCCCCGCAGCAGATGCTACGGACGCAGCCACAAATCCCACATGGACTGACCCGGGATCGAACCCGGGCCTCCGCGGTGGGAGGCCGGCGACTAACCGCCTGAGCCATGGCACGGCCTAAGAACATTTCTTTCCGTCCAAGACAACGAAACAAAATTGCAAATGGCCTACTCCGTGACGTAGCACACGACGACTACCAATGTATTCTGTCTATTCAAAACGTCATGCGGTTTCACGGTAAGGGCATAATGTAATTTAATTTATGTCCGTACGAAATACGTCCTTCCGTACTCTGATTTTCACGACACTGATAAGTGCTGAACAGGATTGTGTGCCAATTCAGCCATGGCTGACGTACATACTGGTCGCCCCGAGTCGAAGTTGGAAAACTTTAATAATGCCGAGATAACGGCGTAAATTTTAAAATATCGCTGGATATTCTCTTTTAGGTCCCCTGTAGGGCAAAGAAAACGGGCAGAAATCAACAAAAACTACATTTTTGTGTGGTCTGTAGGCTATAGTATACGTTTTATAATCTTACCTGTTGTATCTATAGAATGATCAAATCAAGGAAGATGAGATGAGTGGAACACGTGATAATAATGCGTGGGGATTCAAGAATACATGAATATCTTACTTGACAGGCCCGAAATAGAGACCTGCGTATAGATGAGAACATAACATTAAAGTGTCTCTTTCAATAAACTGGACGCCAAAGACTGTACTGGAATCAGTTTTTCAGGACACGGTGCAGTGGCGAGTTCTTGTAAACACGATAAGAGGAGACAATGAATGTCTTGAGCAGTTGAGCTGCTGTTAACTTTACAAGGACTCGGCTTTATTGTTATTAAATTAAGTGTATTCGATTCACTTGTTTCAATAATTCAGATTCGTTTAAATTTTTCAAGATAGCCTAAATTTTACATTGCATTTTTTCGTGTCTCCCAAGTGACTCTCATAAAGCCCTAAGTAATTATGTATAAATATCAAGCAGTAATGTTTTTCGTCATGTTGGTAATTTTTGTTGACCTTTAAGTCTGAATGAAATAAGTTTTTACATTCTCTCAAATTGTATTTTACCGTATTGTCCACATTTTAGAAGAAAACCCCCCAGTTCACCACCTCCAGTACGTGTGGTTTGCCCCTCGATTAAGCACTTTGAACCAAAGTGACGTGTTTTCATTGAAACCTGATATGAACTGATGCCAATAAAGGCCATTGTGCAGTGCGAACTTCTGAAATGCGGGCCTCAATGTGGCTACTTAATACAAGTATATCTATTTCTGAAAGCTTAGGCGATAAAACATATGTGAATAATAGTAAATTTGTTTTTTTTTTCTGTAATGTAAAACAGCATATCTGCAACGCGGAAGTTCTATAGTGATAACTTATGATAAACATGTAACATTTATTGGGAAGAAAGATCATAAACGTGCCTACAAATTTTGTATGACATTAGGTACCTGTATGTTACGAGTTAAAAGAGGTAGACTATTAAAATCTTTGAGATAATATATTATAAGTGCAACGTAGTCAGAGTATCTGCTAACGAAAACTGTGTATGGAAACGGATATTTTGGACAGAAAGAGAGAAAGTGACAGAAGATTCGAAAAGACTGTATAATTAGGACCTTCATAATGTTAGCATGACGTCATGAACGAGAGTATGATGGGCGGGGGAAGTAGCACCATGGAAGATAATCAAAAATGCGTCCAAAATTTCGGTCAGTCATTCTTAATGAGGGAGACAAATTGGAAGACCTAGGCTTAGAGAGGATGGTAATGTAAAGGAACAGGGTGGAACGCTTTTGACTAGATTCATATGTTCCAGTTGCGAGGTCTTTTGAATGTGTTAGTAAGCCTTTGGATTCCACAGAATGTGGGGAATTAGTTGAGTAGGCGATCATCTGGCTTCTCAAAAGGAGCTTACTGCATGGGGCTGGTTATTAATTTATAGTTCTTGCAGGCCTCACTCATCGGTTTAAAGCATGTTAAGGATAGCCTAATTTCTTCTCATCACTTTGGTATTCTCGTACTAAAGAACTCTGTATGAAACCGAACGTAACCCGTAAGGTCGTGGTCGATTGGCTGATAACTGTGCGTGTGTGTGCATGCGTGCGCTTTTTAATTGCGAGTTTGTCGGTCAATTACCCCTCGGCGTGATTGTGTTTACAGTGGCTCCCAATATACGACTGTTTAATCTTGTCGGATCCTAACATCAAACACTCTGCAAAATGTCCACGTTACACGAGGCTTTTATTTAACTGTGTTGTGACTGGTATTTAGACTGCAATACAAATGTTTTGTTCCTGTGAAAATTCTTCTTACATTCTTTGACAACGGTACGCGTAACGCAGCTGCGTCAGCTTTTTGCCACGCGTTGGTAAATGTGTGTCTGTTTTACTTTTATCGTAAAGGAAAACTGCATTTTGGCCACACAGTACATGCGTGTTCAGTGCGATTCCAAGAATGAACGTCACATATTTTCCTAACAGCATTAACCGGTTGGTTTTGAACATGCACTGGATCTTCTATGAGGTAGAACCTGAATTATTATTTCGGTTAATATTAGGCTGCAAAGATCAACTATAGAATACATAAGCAAGTTATTAATTCTTGGAATTTTAAACACAATATTTTAACTTCGAAAAGTGTTTAAAGTTTAATTAAATGTGAATGTGGTCACTAATGAAAGAAAAAGAAAGTCTATTTGATAACAGAGTAATATCTCAGCATTTGGCGGGAGTGGAAAATCCTGAATATATGTGTTAGTCACAGAAACATTCGAATGATGTTAGTTTCCTTCCGAACAGCACTTGCTGCTTTCCCGCTGCATCAACTGCTCTGTGTGACACGCAAATACAGCGATGTGACAAGCATACAATTTCTCTTGGAACGTCTAGAAGAGCGGTCTCATTTTCCGTCTAGTTCTGAGTCCCCTAGACTTTTTTTTATTCGCTTAGAGGTTTTTATTTACATAATTACCCTTGCAAATATAAGAACTTCAATGGGCCAGTCTTTATAGTAACCAGGTTATAGATTTACGAACAGAATTCACTACCCAGATTTTTTAGTTTCTCCACTGCGTCCAGACGGGCTCCAGGGCCCACCCAGCAGTCTATCCAAAAGGTACTGGGAGCTCTTTGTCGGGACGTGAAGCCGACAACACTCCTTCTTGTCCAGGGTTAAGAATATGTGGACTTGCATTACCACTCCGCTAATAATGAATAAAAGGGGTCACGTTACTTGCTGCAACTCGAAGAACAAAACAATACAAATCAAGAATATGGGAGGTATGAGGCTAAATGGGAGAAGTCTTACAGAGTACAAAAATTACGACACGAGAAACAAGTTTTAATTTATCCTCTGCTGTAAGCTTGGAAATGTTATGATGTAATTCTCTGATTGAAATTAGTTATCACTATTGTTATGGTTTGGGGGGCACGCGGTGGCGCAGTTGGTTGAGGCACTGCGATACAAGCCGGAACGTCGCGGGTTCGATTCCCGATGGTGTCACTGGAATTTTTCATTGACATAATGTTTCGGCCGCACTATGGCCCTGGGTTCGACTCAGCCTCTAACAGAAATGAGTACCAGGAATCTTTCCTGGGGGGTAAAGGCGGCCGGTGCGTAGGGCTGACAACGTTACCACCTTCATGTGCCGATTGTCTAGAAATCTGGGAGCCTCAACCTCCTGGAACCCTAAGGGCCTGTCTAGGCCTGTAATGGGATTGCTTTACCTTTTATTGTTATGGTTTGCTTATTATTATTATTATCATTAGGGTGGGTAATGCGTCATTCATGGTGAGAAAGAAATCCATACCGAATTTCGGTGAGGAAACCCGAAGAAAGAGACTACTTGGAAGACGTAGGCGTAATCAGGTGGATAATATTAAAATTTATCTTACAAAACAGGTTGGGGGACGTGTACTGGATTCACCTGGCTCGGAAGGGGAAAACGTGGCGGCTCTTGTGATAAAATGCGTTGGTTCTGTTGACTAACAGAAACTGTTAGCTGCTGAAGAAGCATTCTGTACAATGGCGTTATTATTGTATAATCAGTAGTAGTAGTAGTAGTATGTCTCAGGAAGAATTTAGTCTACGTTTGTGCTCGTGGCATTTCCGTCCTACGTACATATCTCGTGCAGAAGAAGCTGTTGAATCGGGGGTGTTGCCACGGACCTCTGTTTTCGATCAAACGTCAGTCAGTCTCTGATAGATGGTGGAAAAAGTGGCAATGGAGCAGGTTTGTCCCGAGTTCCGTCGGTTTTCTTTTGTTAATCATATTGCATCATTGCTGTGACCAGGCAGCGATCAAACATGCTCACTCTTTTCAGTCAACTATCTGACCCGGTATTTGGCTGGCCATAGAGTGAGGAACTTAAGATGTTTTGTAAGGTCACATTGACATCGACCATAAGCTACGCCCATTGGAGTAATCAGTGCAACGACAGTAAGGGAAAGTCCTGTGTCCCGGGTATTTCTGAAATTCACGTTTCGCTGCTAGACCAAGACACTTGTGTTACTGCAGCAGTCACGCTTGGTCAGTGTACATGTATGAGGCAGGGTTGTTAAAAAGTTCTTCAGTTTGTTCGGACGTTTCAGACCTAAAAGAGTCAGACAATTGATAGCACCATGAGCTCCTTACTTTTTGGACTGGATGTCAATTCAAGGACACAGCAATGCCATTAGTTGTACGAGTCCTGTGCCTCAAAACAGTCATAATGCCGCCAACCCTGGACACTTTACATGACTTGTTATAATGTTTTATATTAACCTATATTGTCACAGGAGGGAGAGAACATGAAATAAGGTTTAAGAAATTGATATCACAGGAAATGTCCGAGAGGCCGATCTATCTTTTAATGTGCCAAAAAAGTTGAATTCAAGAAAGGTTGACAAGAACGAGAAAAATGGGAGTGAAGCAAAAGTGGAATTAAAAATGGGCAGATATGAAGATACTTTTTCGTCAGATGTGGAGGCACAGCTGTTTAATGCCTTTGTCAACAAAGGGGTTCTTGAAGTTGGCATCTTACTTGATCGAAGGTGTGCCTATTTATATTAGATTTTTTTTATTGAAGGGCCCCATAGCAGATGCTACGGACAACCCTATGAAGAATATGATATGAGGTTTTGTTCCTGCTTTTCCATTTTAATAGAGCACCGGTGGAATGAAATTGACAGGGCAAAACCGAAGTACTCGAAGAAAAACCTGTCCCAGTGCCACTTTGTCCACCATGAATCCCACATGGACTGAACCGGGATCGAACCCGGGCCTCCGCGGTGAGAGGCTGGCGACTAACCGCCTGAGCCATGGCACGGCCTATCGTAGGTTTAATGATGAAAACAAGTCTGCTAGAAAACAGTGTTATCAGTTAATGAGCAGGCATCCTCAGTTGTACTTGTGAAATGACAGATATTCGTCTGCCTTCAGGGGTCATAACTGCGGAAGATTAAATGACTGACATTCGTACTCGGTCAACAACAGTGACCATCTCAATGCAGAAGTCCTGAAGAAAATACCGCCACTTCCTGATGGCAGGCAGCTTAAAGTAGCCTCAAGAAAAAGATACAGTGCTTCAAGTGAAATACACTCAAACCTTTTTTTACTCCCGAGTGCGATCATGGAAAATGGGCGTAAAAATGCGTAAATCAAAAACGATATTCCTATCAGAAATAAGGAGTTAAGAGTAATATAACGGAGCCAGCTATAAGGCGTTAAACTGACAGTGAGGGAGCGCAAAATAAGAAGTGGTTTAAATTTGCAAGGGGCTTTAAATAAAAAAGGCGTAAAACAATGGGGAGTAAAACGAGGGCCGGGTGTACTTGCCTCGAAGTTCTTTCAAGAATAAAATGGAGAAGAAACAAGCCAGTCAAGTATGAAAAAAAAAAGACATAATAGGCAAAAGAGCGATCAGAGAGGCAATACAGTTGAAGGAAGTAAGAAGGAACTGCGCTTGGAAGGAAAACCTGCGAATGGCGCAGAAAACAGAATTCGTAAGTTGTAGAGTCATTCGGGAGGACTGGAATGAGCGTGTTCGGTATAAAGAGCGGGCCCACGAAAACTGTGCTGCACGTGACCTTGCTGATAATTACGTATGCGATTTGTGTACATGTGCTATTTGCTTGTACTAATTTTAAATGATGAGAAAGTTACTTCATTATGTCCGGGGCTACTGACCGAGATCGAAAAATTAAGAGGAACAAACATATCATATATTGTTTATTTTTTCTTAGTTGAGATTAACTCATCTGTTTCCTACTTGTAATAATGTTGTTTCTGAATAACAAACCTGTGTATTTACGCCGATAAATACAGTTTTTTGCATAATGATAGAACAACAGTTTGCTGAAACAGGGAACGTCAGGGGCTAACGGACTTTAATATATGTTGATGTTCCAACACCAGTATTGCTTCGAGAGACCGAAGAAAACCACGAATATCAGGGGAAAGCTGGCCTTCTGGAACTTGCGGTCAATTCCCGCAGAAATAAAGAATAGATTAAATGCGATGAATTCTTGCTATCATTCGGTGTAGAATATTTTGTCATTCCGTCTGTAAAAGTATGCAAGTTAAATGCGCACAGTTAATTCTCATTTTTACTTCTTTCATGGCACGTAAACACATAACAGTAAGAGAAGAACACAGATTGAGGGCTTTTTAGAACAGGATGCTGATATAATTAAGAGGGACGACATAATAGGATGATTGCATTGTGAGCAACGCAGTTAGTTTGTCTTCCGTTTATTAATAAACGTGCTTAATTGAGCGTGACGTCATGGTGACTTGAGGTAGTGTGGAGGTATAGCTCCACAAATTCTTAACCTCGGCACTGGACGGAGGTGAATGGTGAACTTCATGCCCCAGCCGCTTCAACCTTGGAGAAATACCCTGCAGTAATTTTTGGATAGGAAATAATCCGTTTCTTATCTGAAAGTCGTGACCAGAATATTTTTATTTTTCTCTACAGTAAATGGAGTCCAGGTCTCTTGTGCGCTGGTCAGTCTCTGTGCCCACAGAAATGCGCATATTATTAAGATGATCAAATTAAGCAGGAGGGATGGGCGGAACATGTAGATGAAGGGATGAGAAAATATTTCAGTTGGGAAACTTGAAGGGAATGGACCACTTTGGAGAAATATACGTATTCGGAAGGTAGTATGAAGATACATTGTTGAGGAAACAGGTTTAGAAGGTGTGGACCTGTTGTTCAGGGTAGGGTCCACGGGTGAGCAGTAGTGAACATGATAGTGAAATTTGGGTTTTACAAAAATCGGTAAATTTCTCGATTGAGCTAAAATATCAGATTCTCAGTTGTGCCAGAACAATTGTTGTTTAGGGCTAGCAGAAGTGTGAAGTTTAAGCTCCATACATTCTGGACCCCATGGGCCGGGATAGGGTAGTCGGTATAGCGACTCGCTACGAGCTGGACGGTCCGGGGATCGAATCCTGAAGGGGGCGAGATTTTCAGCAGCCGTCCAGACCGGCCCTGGGGCCTACCCAGCCTCCTGTACAATGGGTACCGGGTCATTCCCGGGGGTAAAGCGGCCGGGGCGTGGCGTTGACCACCCACCCCCATCTAGTGCCGAGGTTAAAAAAAGAGTAGAGCTATACCTCTACTCCCCTTCTGGGCGTTCATGGCCTGTTCTAGGGTGAACTTTACCTTTACTATTACATTCTGGACCCCAGCACGAGAGAAAGGTAACTTACAACCTTTACTTCTCGGACAAATTTACGGCCGTTCTGCCAGCACAGTGGTGACCATGGAGACATCGTCTGGGAATCAAATCCCTGTCTTCCATTCTTGTACCTTACGTCCTTTTATATTTGTGTTATCTTATCCCTTTCTTTCCCTGTCTCCCTTTCATTCCTTTCGCTCGTCTTCCTTTGTTTTATTTGAATTTTTACGTTCCTTCTTTTTCTTCTTCTTTCTTGTTACTTTTATTCATTCCTCTCTCTTCAAGGAAGCCGCATTTTTACAGAGAAATTTTTCCGTCTGCACCGACTCGGTGTAACTCCATGCACTGTTTACCCAGTGTGATGTAACGTGATATAGATGTCTGCTGCAATTTGCGCATCAGCTCAACAGTTGTGTAACATTGACTTCACAGAGTTTGTTTGTTCAGTGTTTCAAGGTTGGCTATGCTGGACCGGGTCTGTTGATAATCTTCGCTACAGCCTCGTGCTGCAGAGCAACTCGGTTGTCGAACCGGCAACATAAACAGATCCAAGTTTACTCTTTGGCTTCAACAAACGCACATTTCGTTTTACTCAGAAGTGAGGGAAGTAAGAAGACACGGCTCTGCGCGGTTTGAATTCAGCTAGCGAATTCTCTGGTGCCACTCTTGCAGTTAGTCGCCGGCTGCTCTCCGTGAAAACTTCGGTTCATGTGGGAATTGTGGTGAACAGATTTGCAGTGGGGCAGATTTCCTCTCCGAAAACAGAGCTGTTTTGCCAGCCAGTTATTCCACCACTGTTTCATGCTGACGTCGTAAAATATTTCAGTAGATTTTACATACTGAAATTCGTGTCTTAATGATTATTCTCACCCCCCGTGTCGTCTTTCAGGCACATCCAGGCCAAGTGATTTCCTTACCAAAAGTGCGGTCCATTTCTAGGCAACTGGTCAACCATAACATGCTCAATTTCACTATACTACGAGTAACAGTAGTAAATGACATACGTTGTTTCCAATGTGTGTAAAGCTGGGGTTTTAAACTGTAAGAAGTGTACATATGAGGGAGCTTGAGAAAGGGGATGTATTTGTATCTAAGAAATGGCATGTAACAAGGAAATGGAGCAAATTGCATAATTATAATTTTTGTAATCTGTACACTATAATCCAATGTTCGTGGGGTATTCTGATCAAGGACGACGAGATGAACTGAACATGTAGCACACACGGGAGTGATGGCAAATGTGTGCGGTATTTTAGCTGCTAGATCTGAAGAGAATAATAGCTTCAGGAGCCTAGGCGTAGATGAAAGAATAATATTAAAGTGGATCTTAAGGAAACTGTGTCTGAATGTGTGCATTACATTTATCTGGCTGTGTGTAGGGACCAGTGTCGGACTGTTGCGAACAAGGTAATTAAACTTTGGGTTCATTAAAGGTGGGGATTTTCGTGACTAACTAAGCGACTATCAGGCAGTATGTCAACAAGGGCTTTGCTCTTTATGTCAGCTGTCAGCTAGCGCACGACAACGTGCTGCATGTGTCACAGCGATAGCGGCGAGCAGTCCTGACTGACTTTGAACCTGCAAGAATTTGCACTTAAACTGTTTATCACTCGGATACCTGCTGATTATGAAGGTCGCTCATTTTCTTCGTCATGTAGTTGCTCGTAAATTGTGTTGTTGACAGAGCTAATACACAAGACACGTGGCACTATGAAAGGGCAATTACTTTGTATTTGTATTTCCTTAAAAAGACATAGCACCGAACAATTATTCCAATAGAAGTTACATATTTAAATGAGATTTATATTTTATGTATTTTAGCTATATTTTTGTGGAAACACTTTCTTCAGAAAGTTTACAAAGTCTGATCTTTACCCTGTGAAGCAGAGAGATAACGAGGCGTATCATATATGTATATAAATACAGATATGCATATTTGCTTTATACAGGCATGGATATATGCTTTAACACTCATAAACTACAACTTTTCTATTTTCCTACAAAACATGTTTATATGTTTCTTATGATTCTCAAGGTAAATAGCGAATGTTTCACGAAACAACTTTCACCAGTTGGTCTCTGTAATAGAGACGGCGTTTTCTGCGAGGAGAACTTGAAGTATTTAATATTGTTTAGATGAACCTGAAGCTCGAAAGGGACAAATTAAAATACTTCAATATAGTCTTCTCGGGCGCACAGCCGCGTCAATTCGTTTGAATACAACGTTTCGGGGATGGGGACGGAGCTAGTCCCCGAAACGTTGTATTCAAACGAATTGACGCGGCTGTGCGCCCGAGAAGACTATATTGAATCATGTCGCCGCGAAAGTTTTAAAACTTATAAATTAAAATACTGTTTATCCTGTAACACTACAGACCAAAATTACTCCAGCCAGTAAAACCAATACCATGTTTAACCGAAATATTTCTAGCATTTTTGGAAGTACCAGTTTAGGGGAGACATACAAGCAAGATCCTTCCATAATTCCCTCTTTTGATTAAGAGCTCATAGCCACCTGTTTTAGAATATAGAATTTAGGCGTATAGTAATTTAGGTAGTAGAGTTTTTTCCAGGTTATCTCAGAGGGAAGAAGGGACGTAAGGTTGGAGAGAATCATATTGTGACGGGCTTTACCAGGTGCTACGAGGATAATTAAATCTAACAAATTTTACGTTGTGTTCACCGTGCATTTTGATGTCACTCAACAATTAAACCAACAAATGCAGTCTATTTCTTATGCATGTCCAATAACCCTACATATGTTTCGGCTGCAATAGAGCCATCATCAGAGGTTCAAGGTCATGTTCACTTCAACATTCACTAATCCATTTGGTATCACTATACACACACCACAATGTATGTCAAGTTTCTATTAGCAGTTAATAACACTCACTGTTTTCGTTTATACAACCGTACAATTTCTTTTAACTGTCTTGGCGTATGTTGTTTTTCATCTTTGAGTTAAAAGCGTAAACGATGATAATACAATGTCATTAAAAGTTGTTAAAAATTATTAAATTGCTGACAAGACACTAACAACAAAAACAGGGCTCGGACAACACTACTTGTATACAAACCAATTGCCAGTAATTTTTAATAATTTTTAACAACTTTTAATGACATTTTATTATCATCGTTTACGCTTTTAACTCAAAGATGAAATGAACCTACGCCAAGACATTTAAAAGAAATTGTACGGTTGTATAAACGAAAACAGTGAGTGTTATTAACTGCTAATAGAAACTTGACATACATTGTGGTGTGTATGTAGTGATACCAAATGATTAGTGAATGTTGAAGTGAACATGACCTTGAACCCCTGATGATGGCTCTATTGCAGCCGAAACATATGTAGGGTTATTGGACATACTTAAGAAATAAAGTGCATTTGTTGGTTTAGTAAATCTAACAAGTGAAGAATATCGCAAGTGCAGCACGCACGAGGTAATAAAAAATGCGTGCTAAGTTTCTAGTCTAAATACTTGCAGGAGAATGATCTCTCGAACGACGTAGGCGAAGATGGGAGTTTAATACTAAATTGAATATCCAATAAATAGGGTAGGAGGTGTGGGCTAGATTAGTCTGTTTCTGGATGTGGTCCCGTTCCTGTGACCATGGTAGTGAACTTCGGGATTCATGAAAGGCGGGGGAAATCCTTGGGTAGATGAGGGACTCTAAATTTCTCACAATGGACTCTGCTTCTTGGATCTGGAAGTTAAATCGAATAAATTGGACTGGCAATGTACATCTTCTGGCAATTAATTTTATAGTAAATTCAGCATAAATGTTATCTGAAATTCGCCCCTTTAAAAATGTGTCAGTGCTTCTTGATTGATGGGCGTCAGTCGTTGCGTAATATTTAGAAGCGAATTTCTGTCTTTTTTTCCTTACTGTTCTTTGCCGAAGTCATTGAAATAAATCACAAATTGCATAAATAGAACGAAGCTCTTCATTGTTTACATACTCGTACCTTTGTAATTTGTAAATTAATTTCAATTGAAAATACTAGACTTTTTAGCCAGCACAGCAGTCTTAATGGTATCATAATCTTGTACATTTAAATTACAACATGTTTCGACTTACGTAAGTCATTCTCAAATAATATATCAAAAACAAAGGAAAATACTATGTGCAATGCTGAATTTTTGTGTTTGGTTTTTTCGATGTGTTTGAGGTTATGGTTCTTCTCCTTATTTTCTTATTGCGTTTATTTGGATGCATCTTTGTTCCTGTTTTCTCTGGTGACACTTGCTTTGGCTGAATGTATTTTCGATGTTTCTAGCATTTTATGTACTTTGGTTTTTGTTGCTTTTTATATGTTACCTTTTATTTCTGTCTTCATATTGTTTGATGCTGTGGTGTAGTACCTAGATCGTGTTGCCTCTTCAGTGGGTATTTGTGGATGTGGTTTATTATCTGGTGTCGTTTCCTCTGTATTATAGAATTATACAAATCAATTTTCGACAGACTCATTCTATAATACAGAAGTAAAGACACCATTGACCAAACCACATCTCTGAACAGGCAACACGCTCTAGGTACCACACTGCAGCATCAAACAACATCATGCCAAAGAAAATGTAAGTAACATATCAAAACATTACAATAATAACAACCGAAGTATAATACAAGAAATATACATTCAGCTAAACCCAATGTCATAAGAGAAGACAAGAACAAAGACGGAACTCAAAAAACGCAGAAAGAAAATCAGGAGAAGCATAACCTCAAATACATCGAAAAGGAGCGAAAAAAGTTCAGCATTGCATATACCATCGTTCTTTTTTATGAGATAGTAAGTCGAAAAATGTTGTAATTTATTTGTAAAGTTTTACGATACAATAAAGATTTTTTTTTGTCGTGGATCGACAGCCATAGTGGGCTCAGGCCTCCTCATTGTTGAGTTTTCGAAGTCACACTCAGACACACCACACTCGGTAGGACTCCTCTGGACGAGTGATCGGCCCGTCGCCGAGACCTCTACCTGACAACACACAACAGTCACAAGAGACAGATATCCATATTTGCATGCTCCCGGCGGGATTCGAACCCGCAATCCTAGCAAGTGAGCAGTCGCAGACCTAAGCCTTAGACCGCGCGGCCACTGGGATCGGCAGTAAAAACTGTAGCATTTCCAACTGAACGTCATAGAACGAAGATGTTTTTCTTTGTTGATAATGAGTACGATGTATTAGGTGACGTCACAACATTGATGTTAGAATAAATAGTCGCCGATGTCTTCAAAACGTCTTGGTATTTCTGTCCTTTATATTATTTCTAAATCCATATTAAAACAAACGGTAGGATCAGGCGTTTATAAACCCTGTCTTTGTCACAGGACAACCCAAAGGCGGAAAGCAAGGCACGGTGGGATTGGAGAACGCAATCCCTGATTACGAGCAGACCAACACCATAAGCGATAGCAGGATCGGAATTCCATTAACTTATAACTAACAACCAACAACCAACCAACCACACTGGATCTGATCTCTTCTTTACAGGCAGGTGTTCCCACAGATGTCCTCCTTTTATGAAATTATGTCCACGACGTATATCATAGTCCCCTTTGGGTCTTCGTGATGTGGTACCTATTTAGACGAAGAGGCAACTTTACGTTTAGCTCTTCTGATTGTCTCTTCTGTGTTTTAGCATCAGGAGTAAAGAACACAATGTCATACGAGATTTCAAATTCTCACAGAGCGTTGGTGAGGATTCAAGTCTTCTGGTGAATGACGTCTTTTCGGTTTTTAAATAGTTGCCGACGTTTGGTAGGAGCTTTCTGCGTCCATCTTCAGGAACTAAGCAGTCTGAGAAGAATTAATACAAAATACGCCATCTGTTGGACCCATTCTGAATAAATAAGTTATGGTAAAGATATATGTGAAGTGTGGATGTAAATTTGTAAATGACTGTACCATGTAACGGGAGGCTAGTCTTCCCTCTTAATAGTCAGAGGGGTCACCTTCAAATACATTTAGCTAAGGCCGGTCCGTTCGTCCGTCCATCCGCACGTCGAGATTTGCAACAGCCCGCCCTGCCGTTGTTCCTACACCCACTGTCCCACAAATCAGCACTAGGAATGCACACTCTCAAGTTGTTACTTTCGAAACGTGAGCTGTTATTTTATTTAACGACGCTACATTGACTGCACCGAAAGAAGTGTGTTTGTAGCTTGTTTTGAAGTGGAGACGAAGAACTTCTTTACGCATAGCCGATACCCAACCCGTGGACCTCCGTAGCACTGAGCACTACGTCTGACGATTACGAGGAGAACATTCGGCGATCGAGTTGCCTGTCCTCTTAGCACGTCCAAAATATATCCCCAAGTGTAACAGGTTATGAAATGTACAGTTTGCGTCATAATTCTGGCGCGTCCGCTCGTCTTTTTTGGCAACGTACATCGCTTATGCATATCAGTCTCGACACAATTGTATCTTTATTCGACCTAAATTAGGTCATCTTCAAGGTATTAACCAATATTAAAATAACATGAGGGAGACAATACGTATCTAATAAATGCATATTCAAAAAAGTTTGAGTATATCATAATATAAAATAATGTAACAGAATAATGTTTGTGGGTCGAGGTATTACATTGAGTATTTGTAAGTACACTTCATTTTTAACCTGCTCTTTATAGTACATCGTTATCAGTCCAAGCGTTTCCGTGGGAGCACATAATTAATAATTTTTAAATTCCGGTATCATAATTCTGTCCTCCACTTTCTCTGTCAGTAGAATGCCAGAGTGGGATGAGTTATTATTTCGTTCCTGGTTGTGGCATACATGTTTTGTTTCTGTCTGTATATTTCCTTGCACTAAATATTTAGCGAGCGAATCTCCGTATGTTCGCATAAGAATATGTAGATTATGCGATGTGCCCATTATTTTTGTCCAACTTTAAACACAATTGGAATTTATCAAAAAAAATTTGCTTAAATCCCAGAGTGTCAAATTTCAATAAATCTGTTTGGCAATTTTTTACCTATTACATGCCTAGTACAGACGGAATTGGCGAGCGTGTTAGGCAAATTTTTGCAACTTTTCTTTGCCAAAGAGCTAAAAGCTTTCAAGTTTCATGAGCCGAGTGCATAGACCGTTGTCTCTGTGCATGCTATATGCCCGTGTGACGTGAATATGAGTAGCAGTGACAACTTACAACTTGTTGAGGGGCAGATGCGGTCGGCGCCCTGTTGCAGGTAGTGGGGACATGTGACCTGAGTGGCATATACACTGGGCGTTGGAAAGGAGATGATGTGGTACATTACGTAACGCTGTCTGTAACGTTCCTTTCTCCAGAATAGATTATAGACGTTCAACCAAATACCAAGACTAATAACACCAAAGTCGGTAAGTTCTTCCCTGTGATATTTCAGCCATTCGTAGTTTTGTGGTCATTATTTTCATTTGTGCTGTTTTGAAATATTGTGTGATGTGCCAGTTGCTGAGCGAAAATTATTCACTATAACCAGTGGCGTAGCTAGGTTTTTTTTATTTCCGGGGCGAACAATCGCAATGGCCGCCCGTGACAGAAATTACAAACTTTAAAATAACTCACAGTTATTTATTTAATTTCGTTTTATTTGTCTCAATAATTTTAAATTTGTTCAGCGCAGAAAATTCAATTTTTTCCATTTCAAATATTCATTTTGCCGCCTCTTCGACTCTACTGCCCGGGGCGGCCGCACCTCTCGCCCCTGGCTGTAACAGCCTGTAGGTCTTTACGTTATAACAATATGCCAGTGGGGATCATCCTGGTATGTATGTTCACCGTCTTGAACAAAATTAGAAATCTTATATAATCATTTTAAAACAACAAGTTTAATAATGCCATGCGCGTGGAACTGAAAGATGTAGCCTTCCACAATTGGCATTTCGATACCGACCGAAGGAAGGATTTAACTTAGGATGACCGAAAGGAAGATGAATGGACGTAATACCTTCTTCAGATTCATAGCAACGGTACATAACACTCTAAGTGTTATCATTTTACGTAGTCTGTCTTACGACAGGTCCATATTCCGTTACGAAGTGAGTTCTCCAGAGACTGCTACCTAGTGCTTCCGCTTTCAATTTCCAGTACCTTCTCTTTTCCTGACGTTCATCCAGTAGCTACTTACGTCTTCTTTCTCCTCTTCCCGTCACTTCTATCTTTCCTTCAATAACATGTTTTGGAAAGCAGTTGTTACGCAAGATTGACCAGTCCAGTTAGCATTCCTTTGTTTTATTGTACGTAGGATGTTCCTTTCCTCCTTGGCTCTGTGTAATACCTTATTTTTCACACAATCAGTCCAACTAATTTCTCCGTCCTTCTCCCGCACCACATTTCAAAAATTGCAAGCCTATTTTTGATCTACTTTCCGAAGTGTCCAAGTTTCACCACCATAAAAAGCTATGCTCCAAACGTGGTTTTTACTAGCTTCTTCCTCAAATTTAAGTCCAATTTGCCGGTGAAAAGAAGCCTTTGTTTTGTTGAATGCTGCTTGTGCCATGGCAATTCTGTATTTAATTTCACATACACAACTTGCATCAGATATTTGAAATATTTCACATGCTCCAGTTATGACAAAAACTAATCTCTTTATTTTTTGCCACTTTTACTTTCATTCCAGAGCATCTTCCAACTTCGTCAATTTATCAGTCATGTCCTGTAATATTATGAAAATTTGTTTCTGCTTAAGTAGATCCCCTTTTCACTGTTACGATAAAGAATTCCGTTCTGTTAAACCTTGTAGTCAAAGAATGGAAGGCCTCAGACTCAGCAGGTTTCTTTCAATCAGAGTATGGAATGATGCGAACAGACATCACGCCGCAGTTCTAAGCCGTAGTTGTGTTGTGCTGATTTCCTGAGCACCACGCTTTGATGATGTGTGGGAGAACGGAGTTTACGTTCCATGCATTCTTAACCTTGGCACAATACGGTGTGAACATTCAGTATCACGTTCAGCTCCTTTTAACCCTGTTATCATTTGAATAGGAAGCTGAGTGGTTTCCAGAGGCGGTTTGTATACAGTGTGATGAAGATGTCTCTGCCAGGAATTGATCGCCGGTCGTCCAAATTGTAACACGTTAACTGTACTAACTGAGCTATGCTGGTTCACGCCCTTGCTTATAGGCTCCATAATCCTTTAAAGCTTGATGGTGATTTATGTACAACCTACGTAACTTTATATTTGTGCACACATTGTAGGCCTCTGTATGTGTTTCATGTTTTCCCCCCAAAACAGCTGTTATTTCCCAATAGCATTACGATATTAATCTTTGTAATGGAAATGCAGTTCTTTCTGTCAAGTACGAATATGTGTATTAAATATTAATGAGCTGAACCCGTATGCTTCAAGGAGTTAAACCGCGGAGCCATCGGGATCGGAAGTTTTGAAATTACATTTCCATCGTTACACTTGTAGATGCCTGTAGCCAAGGTTAAAATGACGCTTGCACCATATGGCCGAGCCTTTGTTTGTTTGTGTTTGTTATTGTTTCTCGTTCGGCTGACGATGAGTGATGCTGTCGACCGGCTCTTTCTCTGTCACTTAAAGTGCCATGTTCCCTGGCCATCACTTTCTCTGTCAATTGAAGTGCCATGTTCCCTGGCCAGCACTTTCTCTGTCACTTGAAGTGCCATGTTCCTTGGCCAGCACTTTCTCTGTCACTTGAAGTGCCATGTTCCCTGGCCAGCACTTTCCCATTCCTAACAACTGTACGTGTCGGAACAAGTGACTGCGTTCCATACACTTTGAGCATCAGTGCATGCGATTTTTTGCTAAAACAGAAGGCTGGGCCAGATTTATTTTGCTTTATTTCCAAAAAGGTTACATGTTACTCAGAATAAGCGCCAGAGGTTTTAGTTCATAATTAATATCTTCATCTTCGAATTCATCCTCTTCATCATCAAATCAATCATGTTTCTCTTCTTTAAACTCATCATCACCTTCAAATTTATCCTCGTGCTCCTCGTCACCAAACCTGTCATCAACTTCTGGTGCAGGCAAAGCAGCAATGGACAGCCTCTCAAGATGGTCACTAATCATGGAGTTAAATCAGTACGTTTGTGGTAGAAGAGATAAGAAGTTCTGGGGCAGAAATTAAGACACCTGTGTGCTTGAGTCTATATCCTGAGACTAGAAGAAGCTGTAACGTACAAATTATTATAAGTAAATAGGCCACGGAGCTGGACGGTCCAGGGTTCGAATTCCGGTGGGCGAAAGAGATTTTTTCTTCCCATATTGGCTAAACCGTCTCTGGGGCCCACTCAGCCTCCTATTCGATAGGTACTGGGTTTCTTTTCCGGGCGTAAAGGGGCCGGGTCGTGAATTTGACCACTCACCTCCATCTAGTGCCGAGGTTGAATGAAGAGAGCTTATACTTCTTCTCCCTCTATGCCTTCATGGCTTGGACCGGGACAACTTAACGTTTCTTAGTTATTCGTTTTTGTTAATGACTTACACGAGTGCGCATTTTAATTACGTAAAACGTCGGATATGATCAGCGACAGTAAAGGGCAAAGGAATGCGTGCTTAATTACTTGAGATTTGAACTTTTCATGGCTGTGTAATTTAAAGTGTTGGTATGTCGGGCTGTAACCCCGGGTAGATATTCAAGTGGCTATTAACGTTTCGGAGGAAGTTGCTGCCTTCATCTTCGTGATATAGGCTACCCTATTTATGAACTTCTTGGAAGAATAATGTCCTTCCATCCACACCTAACTCTTTTTATTTACCTCTATTCCCTGAGGTTTTTCTGTCGACATTTCTTACGTAGCTTTCAGTACACTCATATCTCATCATTCTAATATTAAACGTGTTTATAACACACGAACGAACACAGAATATGCAGCAGTATGCCTTTGGAAAAGTTTTCATCTTCGATAAAGTAACTCAGTCAACTAGTCATTACTATTTGAAGTCTAGCCTTCTTCTAAACAATGTACAAAAATTTTTGTTCGTTCTTCAAAGAACGTCTATTGCGTCTCCACTGAAAAGAGGCACATAATGCTGTTTAAGACTATTATCGCTGTTTATTCTCACAATCATACAGAACACGTAAGTACACTCTGGGGGAAAAATGAAACTTGTTTAATGTTAAATTAAGTGGCCCACACATGAATCACTATGCTTGAAAAAGCTAATTTGCGATGCAGTATTCACTCAAGCAGGATTACATCGGCAATCCTGTAATTCGACTGCAAGTGTTACAGATATGACAGAGTTGTTGCCGCATGCGCAAGGCGAAATACTTTCTTCCTACCCCCAGTATGTGCTGCCTATGCCGTGATTCAGTTACGAAGGCAGGCCGGGAAATAACATGGAAGAAGCTGGCACAAAAGCGACATCCATTACACGAGCTGTGACAGCGCAGGCTGACTCTGGGTATTCGGAAACCGAACATAAGAATGCAGGAATGGATGCTTCATTTTGGAGTATAATGTCTTTTCTACTAGTACTACGTACATGCCCAAAGCCAGTTGAAATTTCAGTGCTAAAATTTTGCGGTTATTATTATTATTATTATTATTATTATTATTATATTGGAAGAGTGTGCTTCTACTGTGATCCACTCATAGCTTGTGTACATTATACTCCGAGAGTGGTACTCTGAAATGAGTTTCACTGGATGCGCACATTATAAAATTAAGGAGTTCTCGAATGACATGCGCATTTGTGCTCCATAATATAATAACAATTTGTACCAAACGACGTAGCTCTATAGACGTAGGCTATAAGCTACAGTGCCGATTCAAGCATAATTTCCACTGCCTTTATTGCTGCCATCTTCTGCTTCTGTTCATAAATACTGTCCATTTTAACTGCAGACATACATTAGGACAGAGCAGAAACATTTGCCTATTATGTATAAGGGCTTACTCCTGTTATTTCTTAGAAATTCAGGACAGGGTAAGTGCGGGCCTGTGTGCAATCCCGAAGGTGATTGGTGCGTAATGAGATGAAGAGAGCCAACGAATCAAAATTTTTCCAAGGCACCAGTGAGAAATAATATTTTATATTTTTCAGAAGTATGACGTTTTAATGAGAAAACAACTACAGTGCAGTGTAGATCTCTCTGAGTCCAGGTTGTACGAGCTTGCATTTCGTCTGAGCTGCTGACATGTAGCCAAGGTCGTTTCTACGTAGGGTACACAATTCAGCTGGAGTGCCCGTCTCGTTGTGCACGCGTCTTTCGGGCATTACTGTACTTCCTTTTAGCCGTTTTCTTTGTGTATTCTCATGCATTGTTATATGATTTAAGTATGTACTTTAACGTACCCTAACAATGAATGCTAACAGTAAGAGAAATCCGTGTAGTCCGAGATTTTCGGTAATTCGAGACAACCGCGGCCCCATTCACCTGTAACTATCGAAATTCTACTGTAACAAGCTGTTGGTAGTTAGAGTTGATATTTGGATATGATTGACAAAAATATCAAGGAACGATAACATTTCAAGTCATGTAATTAGAGAATAAGTGGTCTTACAGCGTTCTGTTTTGAATGACAGAACTCTCAGTTTGGTAGTGTTACGTCCAATAAGCGGATGGTCCAAACAAGTGCTCAGTTGAAACCACCAGCAAACTGCAGGAAAGCGGGAACAAGGGGAATGTGTGATGTACTGGAAAAGGATGGCAAGAAGAGGAGAAGAATTGCAGCTGGGAATCAGAAAGGGTCAGTGACGTCAGTACACATATAGCCTACATATACTTCTTACTGCATGCAAAATTATTGAAGAGGTATGTTGTGTGAGAAGGGCTTACTCAGTTACTAAATTGCTGGCTGAGGGCCGGAGGACTGGCGTTTCATTTCTCTTGCTTCAGCTTTTGAAAGAGTGATTGTCACGAAACTTTATGAACACCATGCCATTGGAAAAATTATCAACGCCATCATTTTTATTTCCTAAAATTAGTAATAACAACGTGGCACGTGCACGAACTTCTGACGTGGGAGTGGCATTAGGGCCACTTACTTTCAATTAATGTACATTTGGGGAAGTTAATAGTTTGTGGAATATAACGTACTGAATTGGGAGCCGTGCAATTTTTTTTCGTTTTGGATTTCACTTTCGTAGATATTACTAACAGAATACTGAAAATTGCATGCGAAATTTGATGTTGAGATATGTGATATACCTACACGTTCTGCACGATGCGTTATGTGGGCGGAAACAGTCCAAACATGGCAAGGATGCGAATATTTGATGTTGCGTCAGGCATACTTTTTTTTTCCTATGGCTCGACAGCCCCTAGGGGACTTAGGCCTCCTCGTTTTTCGAGGTTTCGCGATCACACACTTTAGACACACCACACTCGGTAGGACTCCTCTGGACGAGTGACCAGCCCGTCGCAGAGACCTCTACCTGACAACACACAACACTCACAAGTGAGAGACATCCATGCCATCGGCGGGATTCGAACCCACAATCCCAGCAAGCGAGCGGCCGTAGACTCACGCCTTAGACCGCACGGCCACTGGGATCGGCTGACATAGTTATTGTAGAGACAATATGTATGGAAGTACCAGATTTTTCGCATTTAACATGAAGTTTCATCAGACAGTTTGTACGTACACAGCATCCGTATTTAACTAACAAACTCATTACAGAACTAAAATAAAACAGCCTAGAATAAAACAGCAATAATAAAACTAAACTGCACATAGGACTAGAACCCTATGCAATAGGAGCGTAAGTTTGTGACTTTTGCTCCGAATTTTTTTTTTCTGTCTGCTTTTTACGGTGCAGTTTGGGGCTGTAAAGGACCGATGAAGTCAAAGATGCATAGTTTTGATAGCTTTTGTTTTATGCATCTAGCAGAAAGTGTAATCTAAATCGATTTAGTAGTTTTGAAGAAGTAAATTATGGACTGCAGATGACCTGAAATTTGTTCGTGTGCACGGCGTAAAGGCATGTGAGGGATCGGACTTACCGCTCCACTCACGCTTAAACTCGGTTCTAGATGGAGGTGAGTGGTCAGCTTCACTCCCTGATCACTTTATACCCGGAGAAAGAAACATCGGCGCCCATTGAATGGAGGCTGAATTCGTCCCACAGCCAGTCTGGACTCCTAATTTTTTGCATCTGTCGGGAATAGAATAACGATATTTCGGACTGCGGCCCACAGCTTAGTCAGTGTACCGACTGCGCTATGCTGGTTCTCGCTAGATGACTACGCCTTGCATGTATACTTGCTTCGCCCGTAAATTCATAACGCTTTATCGTGACGTCAAAAGTCTTTCATCCAGATATATAATTTGCGTACTTTGATGTTTGTGGTGGTGATGATATGCATAGTGCACAATTGTATGAAAAGTGTTCTGGCTGCCAGTTGAGCTTGTTTTGAACACCCTGTAGGCAGTTTGAAACTTGCTTACACTAATGTCAGGATCTGAGGAGCGACGGGGGGACTTCTGGAACATTGCGAAACAAAATTAACGCAAATGAAGCAAACTGCGTCATCATGGCTTATGTACTGCTGCGTGTTTTAACAGTCTTACTGATCTCGTGGTGTAAACGTTTATGACAGTGCAATATAATGAAGATTTTAACACGTGCCAACTAGTGTTTAGAGTTAACACTCTGAAGAGTGGAATTAATCCAAATAATGTACAAGGATTCAATCCCTACGGCACATAACTCGCTTCACCTCCATTATGAAGCTCAAGCAGTTAATGTAGGTTGGGAAAATAATCGCTGTTGTTATGAGATTTATACGAAACATGTAAATAAACTTTGTGGTCACAAAGCACCTTTCGTCGGAGGCAATCGTGTATATCATTGCGGCTATTCTTTAAAGTGTTAAACAATTACTAAATATACTTCGAATGTATTAAGAGCTTTACAGCCTTCCATTTTTAAACCCAAATATTTGTTGGATGACTTTTAAGAAGACAAGGTCATCGTTTTCAAGGTCTTAAATGTGCAAGAAGTTGATTCTACTTATTGACCTATATCCTCAATTGCATAACGAGCATTGTGACCCTGGATCTCAACACCAGCAAGTCACATGAGCAGACAACACAAAAGCCAGACGGACCAACATAGCCGCCCAAAATATTTGGGATATTCGTCAGAATAATGAATATAAATTGAAAATGATTTCATATGCGGGTTACCAGAAGTACCCCAGAACATTAAGTATTGCCAGTTAACATTCGAAACGTAGTGTTTCCTAATATTGGACGCCAAGTGTAGTGGTAGCTTCCCTAGAGTAGATACGACCACTTCGTCCCGCATCCCATATCTTTTCACATTCGACACTTCATAACCCCAGCAGCAGGCACATCTTTGCGTATGTAAGTGACATAAAGCTTCGTGTTCTGTGTTTTTTATTACGTACTCCAATCGTGAAACTAATTCAACTTGTTTAGGATTTTAGGATTTTAGTCTTCGGCTTCTTAAACTCAGATGTTAATCAGCTGAGTGACAGTCTGCTTTCCAGGAAGAATTTTTCCGTGGAGTCAATAGGCCTGCAATTTTAGCTCTTCCTTCTATTTGCCTATCAAGTGTCGTTTGCTATTGAGGTTAGGGTACTTGACTTGGGGGTGGTGTTATGGGCGGGAGTCGCAAGAGAAGGAAATTTAACCCTAAAGAAAAGGGTGGTTACTTGACATACCACCTTCATTTAACAAGATATCCGAATTTTCATGCACATTACGTTTTATAAGCTTCATATGTTTCTCAGAATAATTATCTTTTATTTCTCTAAATAGTGCTGAGTGGTTGGGCTTTGTGACAGAGACGTAACGTAATTTCTGTGAGGTACATAATTTATTTATAATTATTCCCGCGTTTGCGTGAATGTAAGCTGCATCTTAATTTTAAGGTGTCCTTGTAATGGACAAGTAGGGTGTTGAGGAAGGTATTTGGACGCGGTAACAGGGGAGTGTAGAAGACTATATAACGAGGAGCTTTATGCTCTGTCCTCCTCACCAAATATTATTCGGTTGATCAAATCAAGAAGAATGAGATTGGCGGGACACGTGACAGGTATGGGAGAAAGTAGAGGTGCATACAAGTATTTGTTAGGGAGATCTGAGGGAAAGAGACCACTTTGAAGACAGCCGTTGATGGGATGATAATATTAAAATGAATCTTCAAGTCGTGGGATGGAGAGGCGTGGACTAGGTTGATCTCGCTGAGGATAGGGACAGGCGGCGGACGCTTGTGAATGCGGTAATGAACCTTCGGGTTCCATAAAATGCGGGGAATTTCTGACTAGCTGATGACCGAGGACCTGTTAGCTTCTCAAGAAGGACTCTGCTCCATGTAGTTGTAATGTAAATGTAGTGTGGCTTGTGATGGAAGAACTGCACTGTAAATATTATTTGGCCCAATTTCGTCTTTCGAAGGGTTACAATGTCAGGACACAGCTGTCGGTTAGACAACACACCTCGCTAAAGTGTTCAGGATGTGGCAATACGTCACTGGAGCTACTTCCCAGGTGGGTGTTACTCATCACATTCTAAATGAATTGGACACGCTAGTGAGTTGAAGCTTTACTTGTGTCTGTCCCGGCATTTCAAGGTCACTCGTGGCGATTAGGTCCTCCTACTTGCTGCTAAATATATTTGAACGTATTGCAATTTTGTGGGCAACAGATGAGTGAGAATTCTGAAGTGCTGAATGACTTTAAGCCTGTAGTTTATCTAAATAAAAACTTAAATTCCTGCCTGACACAAAACACACCAAGTATCCATTTATTTCAAAGAATAGTGCGGTTTAAGTGAAGGGAAGTTTGCCCCTGTGAACGCCATGAAGGTATAGGGGGATAGTAGAGTTATAGCTGTCGTCATTCCTAATCTCTGCACTAGAGGGAGGTGAGTGGTCAGCTTCACGTCTCGGCCGCTTTGCGCCCGGAACCCATTGAATATTAGTCCGAGTGGCGCCTAGATCGGGTCTGGATATTTTAGAGGAGAGACGACATCTCTCGGCCCTGCCGATATTCGAACCTGTAGCCTAGTCATTATATCGGCTCGGTAATGCGGTTTAGGTAAGTACTTGTACTAACTGTTTGCTCTGAGAATCATGCGAAACATAAATGCACAGATTGCAGAGTTGTCGTTGGTACATAAGGTGAAGTATATCTTTGCCGTTTATTTTAAAGGTTTGATACCGTAGGATTTCAAGTCGTGCAGAGTTTTGTAGCTCCTGTGAGATATTTGCATCATAGACATGCCACGACGAGTGGAATTAGACAAGATGCGTGGGTTTGCTTCCAACACAGGGACCCGAAGCCACATCATAGCTACTACTATGGCAACGGCTGTGGCTGTCTGCCCACTGGGACTTTTTCCTGAAAGACAAATCTTTACCTTACCGACCACGCTCGCAACGGTTGTACTGCCAGCCACCTGGGACTTTGCTCCGACGGGCAACCCGGTCGGACACGGTTTTGTCTCCCTTCCCCTGCGAACGACGACTGCGTGGAACTTAGACATAGGGAAAACTTTGCACCACGCGGTGTTGTTACGGACAGTAATGTCAGGTGAACCAATAAGGTTTTGTTTTGTGTCCTTCGGACGGGCCGTTGGCTTCGTCACTTTAAGGTCCGCCTCTACTTGCCCCCCCCCCCCCCCCCCAACAACCATGTTTGAGCTCATGCTCGTCATTCAATGTGCAGTGGACACCAGTCACTGACCCTGCGCACCCTTCCAAATCACAGACGTACTTACCGCTAACCGAGCAAGGAGGAAACGTCCATGAATTCGGTGGGTAGATGAATGATAGCCTCACGCCCTCCCCTCTTCACCCCTTCACACTTACTTTAAAGAAGGCTAGATGGACCTCAGACCAGTGTTAATACTATACCGCACTCTCTTTGTCTAGCAAGTAGTCTTTTTGCAGATAGTTTACACGAAAATTCTTTGTTTATTTTTCTTTCTATGTCCTTCACCATACCAGCAACAACATTAGATCACCTGTATAAATCGCGTACTAACTTTTTCGGTGTTTAGGTGTGTGGCTGTGGAAGGAGAAGGTCAGTGATGAATGAATAGTGAATGCATAAGGAATCTGAAAGCCCACAACTTTGGTAAAGCCAATTTTTCCAAAGAAGAGAGTAATGTGTTTATAACATTGGCGTAAATCAATCAATGTCAGATGCTTATTAAGAAATATAACAATAAGGGAGACTGTAGTGATGATAATCGTGTTAGTGTTGTAAACTATGTCACATCGAAAAATCTGTTACCACATCGAAACATCATAAATACACTTGGACCCATCCTGACGGGAAGGCTCACAATTAGAGTGATCACATAAAGATGACATTTACGCAAACTTGATGGACGGTCTTTCAGAGGAGCTGATGGCTGTACTGATAACCATCTCGTGGTTGCATAAGCTAGGGAGAGACTGTCGGTAAGTAAGTGAGCGATACAGAAGTTTGATATGGAGAGATTCAATCTGAAGAAGACAAGAACAGTATTAGGTTAAAATCTCAAACAGGTTTGCAGCTCTGGAGAACTTAAATGATAGCGAGGGTATCAAAATGGCTTGGGAAAGTATTAGATACACTGCCAGTGGTCAGGTAAAGACTGTGTAGCTCGTTATGAATGAAGCAGCATAAACAATGCTTTGATAAACTTTAGAACTTTGTAGATTAAAGGAAGGATGCTAAATTGTAATGGTTACAGGATCCAATCCAAATTAATGCAGATGCCTAGTAGAGCTAAATGAGCATAGGATTAGATGTTTGAGTTTCTTGCAGATTTCACGCAACTTTGGGTGGAAGAAGCACTTCCCTGAGTTTCTGGATGTACATGGGGTTAATGATGTTAGGCAGGCTGAAATCCATATAGGTGAGCCTCTAGTGCCTGAACCCAGTGCCTTTGAGGCAGAGATGGCTGTTGAAAAGTTGCAAAGACATAAGTCAGCAGGCACCGATCACATTCCATTAGAATTTATTCAAGCGTGACGTACAACAGTGTGGTCTGAGATCTCCAAACTTATTAGTTCTATTTGTAATAAAGAAGGAGTCAATTATTGTACATATTTATGATAAGCGTGATAAAACAGACTTCAGTAATTATCGATGCATATCACTCTTATTAAGTTAGTATTAAATTTTATCCAACGTTATTCAGTCCAGGTTAACTCCACATGTAGACCAAATTATTGGGGATGATCAGTGAATATTTCGACGTAGCGGATAAGCGATTAATAAAACATTCCGCATTTGTCCAGTACTTGGGGAAAAAAAGGGGAATACAGTGGGCGGTACGTCAGCTATTATATGGTTCATGTAAGCCTATTATTCAATTAGTAGGGAGTTTTTGTGCAATACCATCATTGATGTTTAATATACCACTGAAACTAGTTATGTTAATTAAAATGTATTTAAATGAAACTTATAGTAAATTCCGAATAGGCAACCAATTGACTGACACACATCCTATTCAGAATATTCTGAAAAATGGAGATACTTTATCGACATTGCTATACAATTTGTTATAGAATACGCCATTAGGGAAGTCCTAGCGAACCAGGAGGAACTGAAATTGAATGGGAAGCATCAGCTTTTCATCGTTTATGATTATGCTATTTTACTGGGCGAAAACAAGCACAATGTAGAGAAAAACAGGAGCTTTATTAGTCATTTGTAAGGAGGTTGGCCTACAAGTTAATACTGATAAAACTAAATATATGTTCATGTCTCGTGAACAGAATGTAAGATATAACAACAACATAAAGGCAGCTAATAAATAAATCTTTTTAAAAGTGGCAAAATTCACATGTCTGGGAATGACGCTTAACATATCAGAATTGCATTCATGAATGAATTAAGAGCAGATTAAATTCAGTGAATGCTTGCTACCATTCGGTACAGAATCATTTGTTTTCCTGTTTCCTGTAGAAAAATATAAAGACCAAAATACAGAGCGATACAATTTTGCCTGCTGTTTTACATCGATGTGAAAATTGGTCTCTGAAACTGAGGTAGGAACATAGACTGAGGGTGTTCGAGAGTAGGGTGCTGAGGAGGATATTTGAGCCTGACATACAGGAGGTAACAGGGGACTGCAGAAAATCCTTAATGAGGAATTTCGTGATTTTTACTTCTCTTCAAATATTTGGGTAATAAAACTGAGGAGGATGATATGGGCTGCGCATGTAGCACGTATGAGGAAGAAGAGAAACACACACACGGGGTTTGGGTGGGGAAAGCCGAAGGGAAAGAGACCGCTTGGAAGACATAGATGTTGATAGGAGGATAATATTAAAATGGATCTTAAAGGAATAGTGTGGACAGGGTGGACCTGATTAATGTGGCTCAGGACAGGGACAAGTGGTGGACTCATGTGAATACAGTAACGAATCTTCGGGTTCCATAAAATTCGGGGAATTTCTTGAATAAATGAAAAAATGTTAGCTCTTCAGGAAGGTCTCTGCCCCCATGGAATTAGATAGGTAGTTACTTAGTTAGTTAGGTAGTTAGTTGTCATGAGTAGTGTTTCGGAAGTATTTTTATTTTTCTGATTAACATGCATGCTGTCACTCACCACCTACTTGTTCAGGTAGCGTCGAAATGGTCGGATGATTAGTGAATGACGAATTTAATAGGCTGGAAAGAAGGGTTGGTAACCTAACGTAAGGTAACTTATTATTTTGGCATTGTCTGGAGTGACTGAGAAATATCACAAAAGCCTCAATCTGTGTAGCCGTTTCTCGGACTGAGATTTGAGCGGAATGCTACCCGCTGGATCGCTGCTTTTGGCCCGACACGTGGCCTTTCTGGGACGCAGACGCAATTATAATAGTTATTGAACTGAATAAATAACAAGTGCCGATTTTACGATTACCGATATTTTGTTCTCTTTATTCCAGACATTTGAATCCTAGGACCGTTTTTACCCTTGTTCGTCATGAAGCTGTAAAGACCCTGCACTGCCAAAGTTCGTGATAGTGCTTCTATCTTATCAGTTCCTTTCCTGATAAACAGATAACTCCAATGCAATTTACGTGTTCTTATCGTCCATTCACACGTATCAATTTACACATTCCTACTTATCAAGCGACATATTGTTGTGTATAACATGACGCATTACTGCCCTTACTGCGCTTTACATACTTCTGTAACCCGCTTTGTGTCGTCTTGAAGCTTGAAGGTCATCTAAATAATATTTTCAAATCAGATTCTGCCTCGCAGAAAACACGCTGGGTCTCCATTACAATGAACACTTTGCTAATATTGTTCAGGAAAGTAAACACTTGTTTACTGTGGCAGTTGTGTGAAATATAAATCTAACACCCTGTGGAAAATGCATAGTTTTTAATGCGACATAAGGTGCAGAGAGTCCAGGGTCGAAAACTTTTGATTCACCTATAAACTTAAATCTGCCTATAATTTATGTCTTTCAGAATAAAACAGTTTTATTGAAATCTGCAAGCGTAGTGTGTACAGTTAATTTTCACTCACATAAATTAGGTTTTTTTGTGGTGAAGGGCCCTCAGCAGAAGCTACGGACGCACCGCAGCCTTAAGGCTTATTGTGCAACCCTTGTGATGCAGACGAAGAGAAAGATGATCAGTTTTTTTTCATTTTTCCAAGTAATGGCGCACCGGTGGAATGAAATTGACAGGGGAAAACCGAAGTACTCGGGGAACCTGTCCCAGTGCCACTTTGTCCATCACAAATCCCACATGGACAGAGCCGGGATCGAACCCGAGCCTCCGCGGTGAGAGGCCGGCGACTAACCGCCTGAGCCATGGCACGGCCCTGTATAAATTAGGTTACCTTCCATCAGGGTTATTAGGATGTTCAGGTGTAAGTGTATCAATAACCTACTTACTTACCACGCCGTGAAAAACATCAATACAATTGCTACTTTCAGAATGCTTTTATTTAGCAACTGTCAGCATAATTTAGAAGGGGCACTAAAAAATAAAAATTTCATAGACAGGGGAATGAAGACCAAATTAAATTTGAGGAATACTGCTAATGTTTTTTCCAGTTCGCTTCGTTTGGATGGAGGAAGACATGGACATCCGCTTCGGCTTCGGCTTGGACGTATGATACTATAAGAATCTGCTTGAGTTGTGTGTGGGGTGACATGAAGTTCTGCATGGCTTTGGGAGTAAGGTCTTATGAAGTCCTCTTGGGTGTAAATGTGGGATGATGTGAATGTCCTCGTGGTTTGGTCGTGGAGTCACATGAATATTCAGTTGGTTTGGGCGTAGGGTGACACGATGTCCGCTTAGATCTGGATGTAGTGTGGCAACAAATTCCACTTGAGTTTCGGCAAAAGTTTACATGGAAATCTGCTCAGCTTTGGATGCAGGATTACATGAAAATCCGCTTTGGCTTTGGGCCTAAGGTGGCATGAAAATCTTCTTGGGTTGAATATTTGAATTTTACCCCCATGAAAATATGACGTAAGAGCCTCGACATAATGAATGTGAAGCACAGGAAATAATTTGTGACTGTACAGTGTGATTAGCTCTCGTAGAACACAGTATTCTCTGCAGGAAATGACAAGGCCAATTACACATGAAGAATAGTGTAATGAATTTATGAAATACGTGGGCCTGCAGAGTTACTCTAGACTGGAATATGCCTAGACTGTCACAAGTTCAGATGATATGATAGGCGACTTTGCTGCTAGCCAGTGTTTCTCATCCAGCTTTCCGCGGAACATCATTAGGGGATCCGCGTGAAATTGTGGAATAAATAAATAAAACTTTTAAAATACAGCGAAATATTCAAAATATCCCCTCCAAATATCGCGCGTATTTTTTTCGGCAATTATCAGTACTGGAGTAATCTCCGTGATTTGATATTTTGACATTTGGAAAAAAAATACATAATACAAAACAGACAGGAAAATGCTTAAATATTTTGTGCAATATAAGCTGACATATTCAAGTATTTAATAATAATCCCCAAGGAAGTCGACCAAGAGGACGACCAAGAAACAGATGGTGGAATTGTGTACAAACAGACATTAAGAAGTGTAAAATTAACAACTAGAAAGAAAAGTCAAAAAACAGAGCTGACTGGGAAAGGGCCATTAAGGAGGCGAAGGTCCGCATTGGACTGTAGTGCCACCGAAGAAGAAGAAGCTGACATATTATAATATAGCAGCTCTTTACAAACAAATTTTCTTGATAATTGTTTAGTGACTTGATATCTAATTGCGCTCCAGGCTATGAAATTTTTCTGGCCAGTAAACGTTTTGATTGGTAGGAGCTCCTAGGGGTGTGAAAATTTATTTTGGTTCGGAAACACTGCTGTAAGGTATGACAACCTTATAAAGCAAAAGTAGTTCTAAAAGTAAAGTGATCAGTGAGCTCAATTCAGTATTGCACTGTGAATACAGACTGGAAAATGGAGGTATAATTTCACGCGTTCTTTATCTCAGCACTAGATGGAGGTGATCAACAGCGATTATTTTCCTAAATAGGATTAAGGGGTTGTACTTTATGTATTGGGGGAGCAATGTATTTTCGGTGTTGTAGAAACCGAATTTGAAGTATTATTTAGCAGAAATTTCAAGATCCAGAAGTTTAAGTGGGGGGTGATACAGGGCCTTTAATCTAGACCTAAAGTACGATCTGTCAGCTGAATGAATTCAAAGGAAATATGTCTCTTGCGATCGTGTAGTGCATAGCAATCTACAGGACATGACTTAGCTTGTCCGATACCTTGGCAAAATAAATACATACCTGCAAATCCACAAGCTTCTTTTGAAAAGCAGAAACTATATCATTATTAAATTTTATATAATTCATACCGTGCATTGTCATCAATCAACCAACAAATGCACTCTTATTCTTGTTATTTTTTAGATGTTATATATTTTAATTAATTTAATGTTTTTAACATTAACTTGCAGTAGACCAGGGATCCACCCCGAAGTGATCGCCTACAATTTTAACCATCTCTTATACATTTTCTAGCCTTAACATGTACTTATATTGCTGGTTTTAGTTTATCTAATTTATACTCTCACAAGTGTATCTGATAATGATCCCAGGAAGGGATCGAAACATGTTGGACTGGTTTACAGGGATTGTAATATAAAATATCTGAAAAATAAAAATAATAAGAGTGTATTTATTGGTTGAGTATGTTATGTTTGATCATATATCATTATTACTCAAAGGCACCAGACTGTAAACTGATAAACTGGATGTGCTTCTGTCATTCTTTGTCAGTCTGCAATTGGGTTTGGGGATGCGATTACTGTAAGGGAGAATGGAGGGTGGGGAGAGTCACAGTTTGTCAATTGAATGTGATGACTTTGCATCAAACAACATGTACGAATAACGATAGTAACTCCAACGAGCAGAGACCTTCTTCAGAAGGAAATAGTCGCTTAGTTAAAAACTTGCCCGGCCTGCCAAGGCTCATTACCCTCTGCAGTACAGCACGCCATTGGATGCTATCCTGAGCCAGACGAATCCAGTCAAGAATCTCGTGTATTATAACTTTAAGATCGTTTTCAGTGTTGTCCTTCCAAATATACCTTGGTTTCTGCAAGCAGCCTCTTCCCTTCAGGCTCTTCGGACTAAAATTCTGCACGCATATCCTATCTCATCCTCCGTGATTTGGATATCTTAATAATGTTCGACGAAGTGTTAAAACTTTGTAGCTTCTAATTATGCAGTCTTTTCCTACCTCCTTTTACCTCCTCCCTCTTACGTCCAGATGTTCTCCTTTGCACACAGTTTTCAAACAATTACTATCAACCTTAGGGTGTGAGACGCAGTTTCACGCCCAAACAATTCAAAGGGTAAAATTATAGTTTTGAAGACTCTTACACGGACTAAAGCATACTTACTTGTTCTAGAAATTTAAAGATTCGGCATTTATTTCATTTTGAAAATATATCATCGTATGTATTTTTCTGTCTTTGAGTATTAACTTAATATTCAAAGGTAGAAAAATATACACGATATGAACGCCAGTACAAGATATTAACTGAGGATTTTACATGTGCCTCTTCTTCTTCTTCTTCTTTCTATGGGCCCGTCGGCATTCGCTCCGGATGCACCGCAGCCTTAGGCTTATTGTGCTCTACATGTAACTCTATTGATATTATTTATTTATTATTATTATTATTTACTGCAATTGGGTTTTCACCCGGTGGCAGTAGTCCTTACACTAGTACACACAATACAAATGGACATATAAATATACATAAAAGTAACAATACAATACAAACTATACACAATTACAAAACAATACATACAGTAAATACAAGTACACACATTAGAACACCATTCACACATTACAAAAACATCCACACCTTAACAAAAACATCCACTCCTTAACAAAAACATCCACACCTTACAAAAACACCCACACACAATACAAACAAAACACACGCACATTACAAAAAAAAACACAAATTAAATAATACAAAAACATCAAAACACACATAGTGCAAAAAGAAAGAGTTGTTAAGCCTAACCTAAAACCTAACGTAAATGAATCAGAGTTAAAAGTAATTTCGTATAGCAAGCAATGAGTCAAACACTATACAAAAATAAAATTCCATGTTTTCAAAAAATGATACACACACATTTCAACTGCACCATCACTTCACTACGCTTATATACACATCACGGCATTCCCCGTTTTGCCTCCCTTTACTTCACTTCACTTCACTTCACTTCACTGTATTATTAGATATTTTTCCCCACCCTCTATACCCTTCACTTCACTTCACTTCACTTCACTGTATTATTATATATTTTTCCCCACCCTCTATACCCTTCACTTCACTTCACTTATCACTTATAGACTTGTGTAACCCTAAAGTTCTTCACCTTACAATGCCCACTATCAACATCTCTCCCAAGCCATTTCATTTCTATGAATCTGACTTTCTAACACTCTCGTGAATGTTCTTCCATTTACGTCTTAATGGTCTCTCGCCTAACGTTTCAGAACGAAATTATAGTACGCATTTATTGTTTCAACTACTGACATTAAAGTACAGGAGATTATTAATACGTTATAGCGCCACTTTGACATTAAAAAGAGCTCTACAGTTTTCCGACCGTGTGTATCTGTGTGTTTGGTATGAATCTCATAGTAGTAAACCAATTATTTCCGTAAAATATTAATAAACTGTTGGTCTTTTAAAGGGGAAAAAAACCCGGTATGTTTTCTGTGAAGTAGGAATTACTGTTCTATGACTTTCAAGCCTTAGCTAGTCAATACACATTTCATTTATTGCTGATTATTTTTAATCAGCAGGTGTTTACATATTAACTGTTTTTGGAAACGTTAACAGCCCGGATTCGGAATTCCGACGTCCTTTTATGTGAGTCTTTCTTCTGATGTGAGTTACCAGACAAGAGACAAAGCCGGATAGAGGCAACGTCGAATTCGAAGAGAGAGGAAAATGAATTATATGCGTGAAGACTTGCTAACACAGGGCACCGGGCTACCCCGTTTTTCAGGTTTCTAATGACATTTCCTTACACTGTAATGTATCTACTAGCCTCTGTTAGTCGCGCCTTTATGATTATATGTTTCAAAGTGTGACCTGATCTGGTGTGACCTCAGAGTTTCACTTCCATGTATGAGAGAGCGTTACATGGAGTGAGAACCGTGCAGGTCTATTGGCGTCTGAAGAATACGTAATGAAAGGTAAACGATTAGGAACGAAGCGTTTATGCCCTCTTTTGAGGTACTCTTCATTTGGAGTTACTGGAAAAAAACCATGCAAAACTTGCAGCTTTACCTTGGCCGGGACTTAAAGGGGTTTTCTTGGCCTTCTTTGCCTTTATATATATGTTTTTAAAAGCAAGTAAACCATATTTGTTACGTTTATCACTCTGAAAGACCCTGTTTTGGAAATTCCACATAGCCTATGTTAATTCCAAACTGGCAAATGTGTCATTCGCGACAGTGGCAAGAGAAGTCGATTGAAAAATTAATTTGGAACACTGAATATGCAAACATATTAGGGACGTTTATGTACATTAATACAAAAGAGTTAATTATAAAGTAATGTGCATTTCCTTCCGATTACAAGTCGAAAAGTCTCAGCTGTGCCGTGTCTAGCATCAGGCTTTATTGTTGGCAATGGTGGACATTCGAGTGATGCTGCCAGACAGTTAGAACCTAATAATAAGATAGATTTTAGGCAAACAAGCTGGGTTGGCTCAGGATGATGTCCAGTTGTGGTTGTACTGCTAGCGGTGTTGAAATTTAAGCTTCCACTACCTGATAATTAGCCAAATCAAATCAATTCAAATGACATTTCTTTGTTGTCTCAATTACATTTATTTGGTTGTGACTGCTAACACCAGGTTTTTACCAGTACAGATCCACAATGTTTATTTAGTAATGTCTGTCGTTTATCTTATCCCGTTTATTCTAATGTAAATTATTTTATGCAATGGAGTTTTTCTATTTGCATTGCTTCCTCTCCCTCCTTCTCTAAACTTTGCACAGTTTCTCCGCTTAGTTTTCTCGTTTTCATTTTGTTTTGAACATAAACTTTCCTAATATTTTCATTTCTGTAATCTTTGTACAAGTATTTTTTGTGCGTTAGTTTTCGTTATGAGATAATTAGTCGGTCAGTTGGTCGATTTGTTTGTTTGTTGGTTGATTGATTGGTTGGTTGGTTGGTTGGTCGGTTGGTTTATTAGTCGGTTAGTCAGTCAGTCAGTCAGTCTGGGCACAAGACGTGCCGCCGCTGGCATGTACGATCATGAGGTGGGGACTTTTCAAGTCAATTTAGAAAGTGGGGGACTGTTCAAGTCAATTTAGAAAGTAAAATTGGTAATCGGTTTCTTGCAATCCCGAGAATTTGTTCTATGTATTGGTTGCTATATATATGCTAGACAGAAATGCAAATTACTATTTATGTAATTGTAATATATACAGGACTATAAGAAATTTAAGCTTTGAAGAATGAAACTTCTTTGAATAATATTGAAGAATTCAGCTCTTACCTCACAGAAAATCCACCCCGTCTCAATGATGAAGATCAATTTGTTAAAGCTGTGTAATAAAATAATCGCTATTTGTAGTTATTATGCGGCCGACATTATGGGTTCAAATTTGAAGCTAGGCTCCCCGTTGCGTAGTTTAACATAGAAATATCTTCAGTTTCGAGTTTGACGAAATCTGAGGCGTGGTGTTTACCTGTGCAACTGCGTCTTCATCCTCAATTGGAAGCCACCCCAATAATTCTTCAAGCTTCACCTGCTTCAGTTTCGTTGTGACAGCTATGTTATTCGTTCCGAGAAACCAGACCATTTGGACCTTACGCTTGGATGAATCCAGTATTCTCTTTTGACAGTTTTAATGGGCCCTAAATTTAGAGTAGGTGAGCTACTAACCTTATGACCAGAAGCCGCACTTGACCTTTGCATCGTCTCTTACTAAGAACATTTTGTTCCCAGAGATTTTTTAAAATTAATCTTAGCCGGTGATGATTATGCAGTGCCATGTAGGAGAGATTGGTCAACCAATGACAGAAAGACTACTTTTGTTACCTGAACACACAAGCATGTCGAAGGCATATTTGTCAGAAATATCACTTGTGTAACCTGACACACTGATACGACGCAATACGCGAGTTTGCAGTTCCGCTCAGTCGGTCACTGTACGAGTACGACTAGCAGTGAGGGAAGCTCTGAGAACAGACGTAAAAACACTTAGACAATTGTACCTGCCGACTAAGAGAAGGTGCATTTACGATATTTAATGTCCTCACGAACTACACAGTCCAGTTTTGATTTAAATAGACAGGACTTTGAACACAGCGACGTAATGCAGCTGGCTGAACAGCACAGGTACACAGATAAGCGTGCGAGGACAAGGAAATAGGAGTTATGGCACGTGCTGTTGGACTGGACACATACCGTTCGTATTGTTGATACGACATGGATGTACAACATTACCACGAGCTGTCGATGTCGTTTGAAGACTGCTTGGCTGGTACGCTACAATTTTATTCTGACACGTCGCATGCTATTCAGCCTGAGTTTTCATGTTGCTGTCCTCTGTGTTACGACACCGTTCAGTCAGGTAGATGGACACCGGCATGCCTGGGGAACATACTGCCTCCTTCAGCCCTGAAGATGGGTGAAATATGTTCCACATAAATGTTGTTAACTACCTACCAAACAAAACGGTGACATAACCCAGAAGACCACAAAAGTGTATGTTCATCCCCGTAAAAAGTCAAAACTTCTTTCCTAACTGAGGTTTCTCTACTTTATTGAGACCCTCCAAGTGAATATAGGTATATTAGCTACAAATAGACCACGGATACTTCCTGCCATATTACTTGCAATGCATCTTAAGTGATCATGTTATATTTATGATTTATTTATCGACGCAGTTAATAGGTTACGCTATACAGTGTCGAATGTTAGTATGTTCGAATAATGAAATCGGCCGGACTGGAAGGGAACAGTCGAAGTCATATTATATAATGACGTTAGCCGATGACCCGGCTGCAATTCGAGCAGGGTGTTTCTCGAATAGTAACTTGTTCAGCGACTGGCCCTACACACACAGCTGATACTGTGTCGTTGAATAATGTAAAGTTTGAAGCTATGAATATCAAATACAGGATACATTTAGTTGAAATGAGCTCCAGTTAACGCTTCACGCACGCACGTTCCGAGTCGAGCCCCGCCCTGGGCTCCTACCTATTGCTCTACATTTCGTGTTCAAAGTTCATTAACCCCAGCATCTGTAATCTCTTACGAAGTAACATATTTTATTCTCTCTCTGTCTCTCTGTCTCTGTCTCTCTCTCTCTCTCTCTCTCTCTGGGGATCAGACACGGCATGCCTGGCATGGACCTCTACCACTGCGTGCATTTAGCACAGTGTTTTAAATAACAAGTTAATGCAATTCTCAAGGGAATGTGTGACTAATATCTAATGGAGTAGACCAGGCTGTGGTCTGACAGCTTGAAAGTTTGCCAGTCCTCAACAGAGGGAGCAGTTCCGGTTGCGATAAGAGCAGTAGGTTATAACAAGTTAGGAAATGGACGCACGGCTTAACAATTCTGACGTTTTCACTCTGTCATTGTGACTACATTTTAGGAATAAACTCTATTAAATTTTCTACAGAACTGTAATGAATAGAGATGTTTCGTAAGCAAAATTCAGCGGCCATTTCTCACCCGAGTCTCCTAATTGACTGCTAGATGGCTCTGGCAGTCATATCAGGATGAGTAGAACTTGTGCAGTCAGTGGACTGGTCACTCACTACAGAATGCACACCTCCAGACCAAGAAACCTCTGAAAGGAGGCCCTGTGCTCCGCAAGGGGCGACAGGAGGAACTAACTAACAGAACTGTAAGAATTATGGTAAAAGTGCACACTTTCTTTTCGAATTATTTTTTTCTCCGTAAGTATTTAGCAAACCCAGGATTGCCATGGCTAAAGCAGCATTCAACAAGAAGAAGAATCTTTTCACCAGCAAAGTGGACTTAAATTTAAGGAAGAAACTAGTAAAGTGATACGTTTGGAACATAGCTTTGTATGGTGCTGAAACGTGGACACTTCGGAAAATAGATCAGAAGTATCTGGAAAGTTTTGAAATGTGGTGCTGGAGAAGAACGGAGAAGATCAGTTGGACCGATCGTGTGAGAAATGAAGAAGTATTACACAAAGTCAAGGAGGAGAGGAATATCGTACATACAATAAAAAGAAGAAAGGCTCACTGGATTGGTCACATCTTGCGCAGAAACTGCCTTCTGAAACACGTGATTGAAGGAAAGATAGAAGGAAGGATAGAAATGACGGGAAGACGAGGGAGAAGACGTAAGCAGCTACTGGATGACCTTAAGGAAAAGAGAAGATACTGGAAATTGAAAGAGGAAGCACTAGATCGCACCCTGTGGAGAACTCACTTTGGAAGAGGCTACGGACCTGTCGTAAGACAGACTACAGAATGAATGAAATATTTAGCGAATTGCCTCTAGATGCGTGCAGGAACGCTTCAAGTTCTTTATGTGAAGTGACATATTTTGGCAAAATTTGGAATGTGTCGACAAATTTTAGTGAAACTTACTACTATAAATTAAATTACAATCCACTCAGCAATTCTGGACTAACTAAACTTAGTAAAAGTTTCCATTGTAAAATTAAATAAAAATTATTTCAGCAGTTCTCGTCTGAAACTTCTTAGTGGAAACCTCTGATAAAGAATTAAAATTCGCTGAGAATTTCTCGATTTGCTACATTCGAATAGGCAGACATGGTAAAGCAATTTCTGTAATTTTAACCAACAAATGCACACAATTGTCATAGTTTCACAAGAATATTTCTAAAAACATCAACTCAACTCCTACGTGTTTCGGGCCTTACTGGTCCATCATCAGGGAGCACATTAATTGTTGTTTTATAAAACAATTACTTAATATTGTGATCTCTTGCATAAGTAGAAGACTCCCCGGCGCCCGGAATTTTTGCACCCCTGGACCAGATGATAGTCATAAATCATTGTGCTTAAATGCACACCAGTGGGCAAGTGGAGGTAGTATATTTGACGAATTTTTAACCTCGTTACTAGATATAAATTGGTGATCAACTTCACACCCCGTCTACGCTACCCGCCAGTAAAGATACGAACCCCGGACACGCATTGTATAAGAGACTGGACGGGTTCCAGAGTCTGCCTGTACAGTGACAGCAACGAATTTGTATTTCAGCCGGGAATCGAACCCTATTGCCCAGCTCGTAGCCGTCACTTCCCTCATTTGTCCCGCCGTCAGGATAGTTCCGTCTAAAAACACGGCTACAACACACTTCTTCTCATCCTCCATCTTATGACATTTCATATCGGCATTACTGTCATTCGTAAGGAAGATTGAACGCAGTTGCGTAGAGCGAACTACGCCTTATCTTACGGGACTAATTAGGAGGAGCTGTACGAATGCGCATGTGAAATTGCAGATCTTGTTTCATACCATGCCATCTGCTGGAGGAATCGCAAACTACGGAGCACCATGACTGGACGGCTACAAGCAAACGGAAGCTGCACGCTTAACTAATCAATTAGCATAATTCATCTTTGTGCAGTTAACACGAAAGAACCACGCACAATTGGGTACGCATTCTGTGAGCTGCACGACATTGGTAAAACAATTTCTGTCAGCTGCCTTATGCCTCATATTTAGGGATCCCATTTTTTAAAAAACAAAAACCGGGACACAATGACATTCAGCTGAAGGGGGGAGGATAGAAGACAAAATTCTTAACGCGTCACGCAATGAAAAAGCAGGGTAATTTATTAATATAACTGCAACGAGATGACATAAAAGTTATGAAACACAAACACAAAATTTAAATAATAATAATAATAATAATAATAATAATAAGCACTGCGTTACAAGCCGGAAGGTCGCGGGTTTGATTCCCGATGGTGTCATGGGAATTTTCCATTGACATAATCCTTCCGGTCGCACTATGGCCCTGGGGTTGACTCAGCCTCTAATAGAAATGAGTACCAGGCATATTTCCTGGGGGGTAAAGGTGGCCGGTGCGTAGGGCTTACAACCTTACCACCTTCATGTGTCGACTGTCTAGAAATCTGGGAGCCTCAACCTCCTGGAACCCTACGGGCCTGTCCAGGCCTGTAATGGGATTGCTTTACCTTTTATAAGTATTATAATCATAATAATAATAATTATTATACTCAAACTCGGACAGTCAATTCACTAACCAGTTTTTCTTTATTTGTCCGTTCCTCATGCCTCCCAATCTCAGCCCAGACTCTAATCAGTCATCTACACATTTTTTTCCTCTTATACTCCTGTTAGTGACTGGTTGCTGGCTCTCCTACTCCTGTAGAGGTTTTCTCCCACTGTGGAACAGTCAGAATATTCGTACGCATTGTCAGAAATGTCGTACTTCTAGGACTTTGAAGAACCGAATTTTGCGGGACACCGGAACACAGATCTTCAAAACCCATAAAACCGGGACGAATGGGATCCCTACTTGTATTACTGGATGAGCCGTGTAGTTCATTATTATGAGCCGGGCAACAGGACAATAGGGGTTCCGTTCCCTATGGTTGTGGTGGTTTTATTGTATGTCGCCGCGTCAGCACTGACAGAAAACACAAGGCGTCTTCATTATCAAGACCAATCGGTTAATACTCTTCAGGAACTAATCGCTGTTTATTGTGAGGATCTTACAAAGTAGAAAAATACTCTGTGGGCGCAATGCAAATTTTATTCAGTTTTGAGGTGGTGTGCGTATAGTAACTATTGTACGTTAAATAAGTAATACTCGATCAATCCGTACAGAGTGATGGCAGCATATTCGTCTCTGTTTTATCATCTCTTACTAAACCTGTCATGTGACTGTCCGATCCTTATGTGCCGTAATGTTCCCTTTGTTGTTGCGATTCGCTCTTTTATTAACCCATGAAATGAGCAATGTACTAAAAATATCTCCCAGCCTATGCTTAAATTTATGGTTTGTGTCAAGTTGTAAACACTTGCGTGTATTTCCTAGTCAGTTTCCATTTAATTACTTTCTTACTGCTTCACGTCCGGTGACAGAAGATTCAAGAGACTTGACAGCTCTATTAATAATTTAATAGCCTCTTAAAACACCTACTGTAGGTGAATAGGCGTCTTAGTCTTGCTAATTCTTGACATCGTTCATGTAAGTTGAATGTCACACATTATGGCAAACGAATAAAAGGGGAATAAGGATAGGAACGGGTGTATTTTCAACAATTTCTTTGCGTCTGTTCAAGAATAAAAACTGTATCTGCTGTGAAAATGTATCATATAAGGAGATTTCTTAAATTAATGCATGGAAAGATATATGGACGCTCTCTGCAGAAGTTAATTTGTGTCACGCCACATGAGATAATGCGAATTGAACTGGAAAGGTTATGGTTTAGTATAATACGGTCTACATGCGGGATATTATCCTTGTACTGTCCTGGTTGCTTTAATAAGAGGGGAAAAAATGTAAACTTAAAGAAGGTAGCCGGACTATTGATTTAGTTATGATTTATTTAACGGCATTTACAGAAGCTTGGACTGCATAGCATCAAATAATAAGTGAATGCTGAATTGGAAATTGTGCAGAATTTAGCGACCATGGCCTGATTTCAAGTAAATTATTATAGCGACTTTTCCTGAAGGGACCGAGGAAAACGACGAAGACCCTCAGACAGGGATTCCCAGTTTTCGGATAGAAATTTAAAACCAGGACCTCCCGAAAAAAGAAATAAGTGTGCTCCCACGTTCGTTTTGAAAGAAGCCTGACTTAGCCCTTTAAAGCCTAGCGGTTGCTTGTGCACCACCAGGCTTAAAGTTCAAAAATGCTACCTCAGATCCACACAAAACTTGTGGATCTCAGAACAAACAGCGATTATTTCCCCTATATAGCATTAACTGATTGGTTTTACGAAAGACGGGTTGTGTTTACTGCGCGGTACGAACTGAATATTTAAATACAAGTTAGGTTAATGATTAAGGTTTTACACGGTTTTCCTCGACCCTACAGCGAATGATGTGTTGATACCAAAACCCCACGTTGCACTGCATGCTTCATATTCAGCCCTCTCAAAATTACCTTTACAATTTCCGCCAAAACGCATCTTTCTCAACGTTATCAAAATTTCGTCAGAGGCAAAATTCAGCCCAAATGCTCAAATGTTTTCCTCTGATGTATACTGCCAACAATCCACTTCCCATCACCCTACCTTGCCTCCAGCCTACCTTTAGCGGAAGGACGAGCGGGCACTGCCTGGAAACTTAGAGACCAGTAAATTTTTCTTTCCCTCCTGTAATAATAATCAATGTATTGCCTCTCACTGCACTCCCCCCCCCCCCCCCATGGTTTCTCTGTCCCCCCCTCTCTTTTATCTTAGTTTTAAGGGTTTAGCTAGGATCAGTTTATTGCAATTCAATTGTATGAAGGTTGAGAACTGGCTAACGCAGAAAGTAAAATAAGCTGACGGGATTCGAACCCGGAGAGTAAAAGTGGTTCTTATGCCCAAGGCAGTTACATCTTATGCCTTACTTTAAATTCTTTATATTTAATGCTCCTATTTGAAGCAATTTGTTTTGAATTGACAAGAATTGCTTTGTTACGTAGACCAGCGGTCGCCAACCATTCGGACCTCACGGACCACTAAACTCACAATTTTGAATCCCGCGGACCACTAACATGAATTTTTTTTAAAAAGGTACAAACATCTATAAAATAATGATCATAAACGTTCCATTTTATTAATATGAAATGCACTTGTTTAATTATAAAAAAAATATTAGTGTGATATTAATATATAATGAAACAGTATAATAAACATAAAAATTGCAATTAATGTCCAAATTTCTCCACGGACCACCAAAATTTTCTCGCGGACCACCGGTTGGCGACCGCTGATGTAGACCATACATTGCGCATAGTGCTGGCTGCCTGTTGCTATGATTAATGTTTGTTCCTGTTACACTTTTATTATTTCTTTGTTTAAACTGCGGATCAAATGCTTGTTATCTTTACCTACATTTTATGATCTTAACATAATGTTAATGTCAAACTAAAAGGAATAGTAGGACATGATAATTCTAAACATATAATGCTTCAAGGCTCTGGCAGTCATATCAGGATGGATAGAACTTGTGCAGTCGGTGGACTGGTCACCCACTACAGATGCACACTTCCAGACCAAGAAACCTCTGAAAGGAGGCCCTATGCTCCGCAAGGAGCGACAGGAAGTAACTAACTAATTAATGCTTCAAGGTTATAAAACTGGGACGTACAAATTCGGTCCCACCTTACAGATAAGTCCTTGCGTTTCCGTTACAATAACCGGCAAATTAATGCTATTTAGGGAAATAATCGCTGCTTATACTGAAAACTTACGAAATAAATCAATTTAGTGTGCGGAGAAAATGTAGTTCTAATTTTTAATCAGGTGGGATATGTGGTATCCACTCTACATTTAAGAGTTAAAGCAGCAAAGGGCAGAACATCGGATGGTATTTAAACTATGAATTATAAACCTCGGATGTATTTAACATGCGAAGTCGAATAAAATAATGATCAATACTGCTTAATTACATACACAAATACTGATATATATGTTCCGTTGATAGAACACTGGCATTAGGAGCTATGAGACAGAATTTCCAGGCATTAGACGCAATCGTCTGACACTTAAAGCTAAAGTTATGGCAGCAGAATTTGAGGTTCGACACCGCTAATACCAAAGCCTACCATTGGACGCGATCCTAAGACGTTTCCGTCCACCTCCCACCCCACAATCCATTTCCTTATGATCCATCTACTAATTATTTAACTCTATGGTAGCAGATTCAGAAGGTTCATCACCTCTAACACCAACGCACAACACTGGACACAATCCTGAGTCAGTTCATCCACCTTTCATCCCGAAGGCGCTTTTCCAAGGAACCCATCTCAAATTTTCATCTTCTTGTGTCTTTATCAGTCTTCCAGGCGGCCGCTGAATAAGACGATTGTAATCAAAAATTCTGTAGGCACTTCTTATGTACCCCGCAAAATTCTGACTTAAGAGGTGTGGCTATTAAGTAACAAGACTGCTCGCACTGCTCCTAGTCGCTAAAGTAGACATGTAGTATGGATCTCCAACCCACTGCCGGCAGGCCGCCGGGTTGTACATCTGTGTATTATGCGGCCCACGGCTACATTTGTAAATTGTGTATACACTATAAAAAATTACACATTCATTTAGGCGGTTAGGTATGCCATTTGCTGTTATTTTTCCGCATGTGGCCCGAGAACAGGCCCACAGTAACGGGTGTGGCCATTTGCCGTAAAAATTTTGGAGGCCCAAGACGTATATGGTGACGCCACTGTGCATTTATGGTGAAAATATTTGCAACTGTTGTTTTCATAAGTCTTGTTTCTGTTTCAGGTGAGTTCTGGGTGATTTTACAAATCCTGCGTTATGACATAACGTTATAGGTGAGTGTATATTCATTTCTGAGATGATTCTGTTGGAGCTGATTTGTAATTCATTTGAAAACGAAATTGGTATTGCCTCTAACCATAGGTAACGGCGAAAGAATATATGGTTATTTGTAAGGCAATGTTGGTCACTTATTATCTTCATGACTTCCCACGTTATATTGCGTCAGCTGTTGAGAGTTTTTCAGTAATTGATAAGTTGTGTAGACCAGTGCAGGGCAACCTTTTATTGCAGAAGGACCATCTGAAATCACCAGACTACACGGTGTCATAACACAAGAATACAGTACGAATTTTCACCACAGTAAAAAATCTCAGATCTTACAGAAGTAGCTTGTGATGCTTGAAGTAGATTAAAGTGGGTGAGGACAGGGCCCAGTAGTGGGGTTTTTAACGCCTAAAACAGTTTTGAACACCTGCTTAAAAATCCCCCTGTACTGTGAAGTGGGGGACAGAGACGGTTAGTCAGGCAGTTAACGTTATAGCTAGTTAAAATTGTAAAGAGCAGTGGTAACCCAATAATAATAATAATAATAATTTTGTTTTTTGAGTTTCAAGCAAAAAATTCCAAGGGATTACACTACTAACGCCAGGTTTTCTGCGGTAAAAATCCGTTCAGTAATCTTTAAGACGTGCACGTTTTACGCTACCTCCAAGGTAACAATGAGTGGAGCTATGCCTCCATTCCCCCTACATGACTTCATGGTGTGTATGGGAGCAACTTTAGGTTTACAGTACGTTACATCTTCTGTATCTATAATCTACAATCTGGGAGTCCCTGTTTATAGTAATTCTGTGTTCTCCTCTTCAGTCCTTTGTTCTATTTTCTGTGTTTGCTTGCGCCGTTTACATTTCATCTTACATAAGAATTTGCCTAAATTAATAAATCTGAGATCTTTCTACAACTTGGACTTAAACAATTAAACGTCTGTGGAGTTTGCTCACAGAGTGCAATTACAGTTTCCTGTGATCCTCAGAATTATCAGTGTCTGTGCACCTAAACAGCATTATCCGATTTGTAATAACCGAATTACATATTAGACTCTGCACATTGAATCTCCGCCTTCGAAGGCTTGTCTTAATCGTTGGTTAAGTACTTGGTTAGTTTCCGAGTAGTTTACTAGTTAGTCTAGTCAGATAGTTACTTGGCTGGTCAGTCAGTCAGTCAGTCAGTCAGGAAAGCGAAGACCCGCCCGAAGGTTTCTCCCACGCTTGCAGGAGACACTACCTCGTATTACGATGGTGAGTGAACTTTTTGACAAGTCGCGGTGCAGGTGACGCAGCCTGTCGGCGGATGACTCGAACTGATTGGCAACGTACAGCATCTAGGCTCAAGGCTAGCGACGCGTGTTGAGGCAGAGTAGGCAACATCTTTAAGGGGTCAGTCAACCCACATTATGGCGCCACTGACTTTACCCTCCCGCGCAATTCGTTTCTGGCACTGTCAAGTTCTTGCAAGAGTTCTGTATAGGTTGAGCATGCGCAGTTTAGCAGTATTAGTAGTAGTAGTAGTAGTAGTAGCAGCAGCAGCAATAGTAAATCTTGCCTGTATTTAGCACCACATTCCAGAGAAACGTAAACTTGTGGCGATTTATGTCAACGAATTCTTAATCTCACTAGTAGGCCTACTAGATGTACGTGAACGATAAAGACGTGTTCCTGTGTCGATTAGTTATAAGCGCAGTCAGTATAGAGATTACGCAACAGGCTGGGCAGTCGGAGATATGTGGTTCAATTCCCAGCCGCCAAACCGACTCTGGGAGCCGGGGACTCTTTTTTCTGGACGCAGAGGAAGATTGTAACTGTAACTCCAACTCCACAAGACACTCGAGGCTTATAGTGGTCCTGTAGAGCCGGTCTGAATACCGTGGTGACGAAAAGAAATCCATGTCCTTGCCGGAAACCAAACCACAATGTCCGGTCCTTGACCAGCCATTGCACTGACACGATGACGATGATGATAATGATGATACGACGACCAAGGTGGTGGTGCTGGTGAAACTAATTCCATCCTCGAAAATTATCGGGAAGTAAAAATTATGATATTTTAGGTCATTGGGTCGCTCTATATTAAAATCATTGTTTATGGTTAGTGACGCCGTACAGTGTGGTAGATACTGTACGGGGCTCTTAACTGTGGCGCTGGCTGCACTCGTCGCGGTAAAGCAAAGCGAAGACAGTGGGTGGATTTATCTAGGTTGCCAGATGGACGACTGTCGGTGCACATTTTTGTTGCGTTTTTCCTGTTGTTCTTCGGGTGTAAGGACACTCGATCTCTTCATTAGAACTGCTGCCGCCGCTGTCACTTAGACCACGCCATTCGCCGTCAGAACTGCGGTAATTACTATGTCGTCTATAATGTCTAGAACAAGGCCATGGTTTCAAGGATTTCCACATGTTTACTGAAACCAACCCATTCTTCCTGTGCTGCCTGTTGTTTTGTGCCTTTTATCGTTTCAGGTAACCTTTACAGTGACAAATCTGCTGTGACAGTTTTTCCGTGACAATTGTTTTTTCTATTTCCGTCCACGCAAGTCCAATGGGATTTAGGTCACATATACTGCAGCTGGAAGAAGTAGAACAGCTGTGTGCTTCTGGTATGATAAAATTGTAACAGGGCGATTAGATAAAGAGACGTATGGCACGAAGGGAACAGAATGGAACGGCATATCGTATTTTGGTGGAACATCCTGAGGGAAAGGGATGACAGAAGACTAGCGTAAATGGGAGGATGATATTAAAATTTATCTCAAGGAAATAATGGAAGGGTGTGGACTGCATTCATCTGGCTCGGAATAGGGGCCTATGTCGGGCTGTTTTTGAACACGCTAAAGAACCTTCGGGTTCCATAAAATGCGAACCATGCGTTACACTGTATTTTTGCACTGACTGTGGGAAGGACTCATCCTCTGTATCCCGGGGAAGAGGAAGATTTCCTCCTGCTCTTATGTTGAGTTCTGTACAGGCACAATTGTTTTCGTGGTATAGCTTTATTAATGGCTGCAAGTGATGTTCTTCTGAACCGAGGGCAGAAGACGCTGCAAGGTCGAAAAGCTCACTGGATGCGGAGGAGGATGGCGACACTGAAGGTTTGAGCCATCATGCGCTGCTACGTATTTGATAGAGTCTGACAGTAATCGAGCTACCGACCTTCCGTAGGACTCAGATTTTCATTGCCATGTTTACAACAGCCCCTCCACTGGATCTAATTTTGAGCTAGATGATTCCATTTCATACGCCTAACAGCCTATTTTCCTTAAGAACTGTTCCATAGAGCAGAGTTCTTATTATCCTTTTTGGCAAATGACTGTTCGCTCAGCTAGACAAGGAACACATCGGTCTATATTTAAGATCCATTTTAATATTATCCTTCTATTTGCACCTAAGTCTTCCAATTGATCTCTTCTTTCACGCTTCCTGGCCAAAACCCTATATGCTTTTCTTGTTTCTCTATTTGTCTCTGTCGTACAAGCTACGTGCTCCGCTCATCTCATCCTTCTTGATTTGATCATCCCATTAACATTTGACAAGGAGTAACAATTACGAATTTTTCACAATGCATTTCTCTCAACTGTATGTTGCTTCCTTCCCCTTAGATGTAAAAGTGCTCCTCATATACGTAGAGTGTTACCGTAAGACCTATTTTGACATTACCCCCCACTACTTTACATCCTGTTTTCTGAAAGATAACAGCATGTACTTAACTGTGCTAGTTCGTGCAGCAGTATTCTGATTAACGAATACTGAGATCCTCTCTGAAAATTCTGGGACACTAGTCTGAAATAGGTCACGGCCAATTCCTTCAACATTCTTTCCAAAGTAACGACAGAATGGGATGAGTCTGATAGTGAAATGCCGTGACTTGACCCCGTTTGGGGCCGTGCTGAAGTGGAGCGAGCACTGGCGGTATGTAACGGTGCCGGTCTCTGGGGTAACTGTTCCACTGCCCACATAATGCTGTGCGCTGCAGATTTAAATATGTTGATGGAGCATTATGGAGCAGTGTACAGCGCTACAACCAACACATTGCATATTGTGGTGTTCTGGGCTATGACACCGTGTATTCTGGTAGGTGGGTACCAACGTTTTGGAGGAGCCTGTTTGTCTCTATCGTCAGGCAGTTTGTTCCTTTGAACCCGTCATACCTACCTACCAAGATTACCACACGATGTTATAAGCTCAGCCACACCGAAGGTATCCCTACTTCGATGTACTGGTGGGGCTTGAGTGGTCAAATGATCCTGAGAGCTCCGACGGCCGTAGCGTTGCTACTGGCAGGGTCTCCCTTGCCGGACAGGTCAAGGATGATGACCCAGACTAAAAGGGATACCCTGATCCTCGAGGTTGGGGTTTGGGCGTGGGGCTGACGACCCCACTCCATAAAACCAAATGTTAAGGAACCTGAAGGAAAGATAAAACAGACGGGTCTTACGGAACGCACGAGGCTAGGAAAAAAGGAGTAATGAAATGGTTATTGGTACATGGAATGTATTGAGTTTCACCTGGGCAGGAAGCCTTAGATATCTAAAAGATGGATTGGAGAAATATATAATTGGGATAGCTACCTTGCAAGAAGAAAGAAATGGTTGGAGGATGTTGAAAGAAGACAACGGGCGTTTGAGGCTGGAGAAAAATAGCTAGGGATACAGACGCCTGGAAATTGATCCTGAAGGAGACCAAAGTTCTGGGTGAACCCTAGAGCCAGTGGAGAGGGGGGGGGGGCTAAAAGCTCAGAAGGTCAGAATATGAACTTCATCGCTATGAAAACCTCGGTTCATGTATATTAAACACTTTATCTGTAACTTGCAAGGTTTGCGAAGTGCTTTAATCGCAGACGACCAGGAATTATTTAGTGATTCCGAAGACCTATTAAGGATATCAGCGAGCCAACTCAGTAATGTATGTAGTCAATATAGTTTGAAAACCCTACATCTAAAGCGAAACCTGTGGCATTCTGTTGGCAGAATCACACGCGGCGTAAGTTGGTGATCGATAATGAAATCAGTGAACGTATTCACAACGTCAGTTATTTAGGGTGTAAATGAGGTAAAAACGATGCCAGTATTAAGCCCAGTAAATGTCAAGTATCGTGCGGAACCGACCGAAGAACAATTCGATCGAAATCTCTAAGAACAACACAACGGAAATTTCAGAAAACAATGGCAGTTCCAAATTCAGAATGCATAATTACGAAAATGGGATATTAAATAGAACCGATAAATGGAAAATACGAAGGGTAGACTGAAGTTTCTCAGACGCTTAGCTGGCTACAAATTGACTCTTTATAACAGGCCCACTGGTATCCGAGCAGATTTAAAAAAAACATGTAACATCTTGATAACAATGCAACGCCGGAAATGAGCATGTGAATATATATACGGAACGTGAAAGACAGTCGACTTTACAGTATGCACCTACCTGTCAAAGAAAGGTATGCCGTCCTTTGAAGACGTCACAGGACAAAAACCCAATTCCTGATTTATTAGTTACTAAAAACGCCGTCAAACACCACTCTATCTATTGCATAACAATATCCTGTTAAAAATAAGTTACATATTTCGGTCCAAAAGGGCCATCATTAGGTTTCATATAAAATTATAAAAGGAAGTAAATGGGTTTACTGTTACATTGTGTCTTTAGTGTGAGAATTCACGTTTACATAATTTACTTATAATTACAAATTTTATTCAAAACTTATCCTTTTTGTAGCTTTTATTGGTTGAGTGTTTAAGGTGTTAAACAATGTTTTTCTCTTCCAAATATTTTAGTTTTTGTAAAATTCCATGTGAGACCTGACATATTAAGATGAAACCGACACATTGTTCGACGTTTCTATTATATATATATATATATATATATATATATATATATATATATTCTTTTAGCTGCACTTGTAATGTTAATCTTCCCATTATTCTTTCTGTTTTCCACTTGGTGGCGTTATAGAAGAATTTTTTATCTCTGTGGAAGTAAACACTTTGTATACTGATGATGATAATTTATCAGAAGCAGAAGTAGGTCTGCCAATTATTTGCTCGGCGTGTTGTTGACTTCCGTGTCAGCTTTCCAATACATTGTAAGTTATCTAAAACGTTAAAGAAGGATCAGCAGGGGCAAGAGATTTATTTTCTCTTCTCCAAACCGTACAGACCGGCCCAGGGGCTCACCCAGCCTCTTATTCATTGGGTACCGGGGTTCCTTCCCGGGGGTAAAGCAGCCGAGGCGTGAAGTTGACCACTCACCACCATCTAGCGGCGAGGTTAAGAATGAGTGGAGCTATAATTCCAGTCCCCCTATAGGCCTTCATGGTACAACTTTTCCCGTACCTTTTGTAGCACTCAAAATAAAATTTAAGATTTACTCATGAAATTAAAAAAGAAGCATTGTGAATGAGGATTCGAATCGCATTCTAGAAATCTGTTGTTGTAAAGAATACTGTGTTCTTAGTTGTGAAAGACTATAATTTGGTAGAAAGCTGCCGACGTTTCGGAGGAATGTTCTGGCTTCATTTGCAACATACTTGGAGTAACACGATATCTGCACTGAAGATGGAGGCATCATTTACCTCCGAAACGTCGGTAAATTTTTACGAGGCTATGCGGCCTCACATCCAAGAATGCCTAGGTTCTTCACAGTACAGTCACGAGGGTGTCGAGAGTCATCTACCGCGGTACTTAAGTAAAATTTGAACAGACATTGATACCGTACGTATTACGAAGGGAACGAAATAAATTTCGTAGCATCTTTCGACATACGAAAAAATGAAGAAGCATAAACTAGCAATATTTACGATCGTCCGTCAGAAAATAAGTTTACATTGCATTCACTGTAGGTTAGTTATTGTCAGCTTTAATAAGAACACATCAGATTTGATTAAGCTGCTGTCGCACTCTAGGCAGTACTCGTTTAACGTTGCCCTGTAGAGCGTTGTTCCGCGTTAATGTCGACAGCTTTAATGACCAAAATTTCGATTAACCTTATCCGAACTCGGATTAACGTTGTTTTCACCTGCAGCTGGTAGGATATCCAACGGCCAGCCTCGTCGGCAGAGATGTTTGTGTCTCGCCACGCGCACAGTGTATTTTAGCGATGTTGTACTGCGCACTTCCTTTGCTTTACTCCTGCCTGCACCGTGGCTTCCAAACGCGCGTCTCCATCAGCTAACGTTATGGGAACGCGTGTCATCGGCTTTTAGCCCGAGTGCGTTCAAAATCTTGGGCAACAGGAAAACAGTAGCATACTTCTTGAACACTATCCATGTTCTATGCAGTAAACTAGTGCACAATTTGTATTCCAACAATAGTACAATAATAAAAGTAATAGCTTTTTAAAACATGACACTCCTCTTACATGTTTCGACCTACAATGGTCATCTTCACGGAGGTGGTTAATAATGGAAAGAATAGTTACGACTAATTATATTAGCCGTAAATAAATTAGCCGTAACTATTCTTTCCTTTGTTAACCACCTCCGTGTAGATGACCATTGTAGGCCGAAACGTGTAGGAGGAGTGTCATGTTTTTAAAAGCTATTACTTTTTATGATTCTCCAGTTACTGGAATAAATAATGTGAAGTAGTATACATGTCTATTGCTTAGTTTAGGCCTGCTATATTAATTTTGTATGCCCGTTATATATATATATATATGTGTGTGTGTGTGTGTGTGATGTCCTTAATGGATAGACGTATATAGCCGTATAATAGTGAGGTAAGACATAGACTGGGAAAGTTGAGGAATGTAGCTCGAGAATTTTAATCAACTTTACGTGTATAAGGAAAGTGATCCGTTCTACATTCTTTCGCTCTACGTTGCGATTTGCAGGAACGTAACCCCAACGCTAAACGACGATTTACTGTGATTTTCCACAAATTCTCTCCCACAGTACCGAGGGACAAGCTTTTCTGTTCCCTGTTGATATTAGTCATGTCCTCTATTTTCAAACATCCTGTCACATGTGTTTACACCTCGCGACCAACACAGATATGTGGCCAGCAGGATTTGCCTTCACCGCTCGAAACCTGATAATCCCTTGGCGACGAATTCCCATTATATAATGACAGTCAATGTGGTCTCTTCGTTTGCGATGTTATATATGTCACGTAAACTTATTTTGTGACGGGCCCTCTTATTTCGTACATTTATTGGATGTTTGTCTCTAGTGTAATTCATCATGCACTTAGTTTTCTTTGCGTTTTCCTCCATGCCATTTTCCTTACTAACGTTAATAGAGATTCTGTGTTTTCATTTACGGCGTCTCTCAAATTTAACATCACCAGCAAAGATATTTGGCGGCAGAATTTTCAGTCATTTCTAAAGGTAACTAGAATCCAGTGTGGGGAAATACGATAACTCGCATTATGAAGTCAGAAACGCAACAGAATACTCGTATCATTGACATTTCTCTTTGTTAGGCTTACTTAGCTACAATTACGTTTTTAGAACTCTGGCACCAACAATGAAAACTTCGGTTTAATTTGTCATTCTTGGTGGGGGCTGGGAAAGGGGGACGTGTAACTGTAACAATTGGGCTTCCTGCCCCCTCCTTTCCAGCCCCATCGAAGAAACAAATAGCTGTGCCATGGTTTCCTCCTGAATGAGACTCCGTCTCGGTCTGCTTGCAAAGGTTATTGACCGACAGCATTACCCCACTTACACCCGCCTCGGGAGATAGGAACCCCTCCCCACTACTCTTGAAACACTGGGTCAAGGACGCGATGGAATTTTAGTGCTTTTTGTTCTCTGGGAGTTCAGCGAACTCGAGAATGGTCAGCGAGAAGATTAAGTTCTTTGTCCATCGTATTACAATTATTTATAAACAGAAGGCGTGTTTGTGAAAGGGAAATAAATGTCTTTTGGGCTGCGTGACTGGAACATTTATTGCGTTTGTGACGTGTTTTGTTACTGCAGGCGATGGGACACGGCGTTGAATCAAAATAGCGTCAGGCGCAGTTAGGATGACGTAGATGAAAGAAGTTTAACCCTTTAGAGACTGATGGTCAACTCTATGTACAGCCAGGCTAAATCTACAAATTCTACACTCTTCCCGCATAGATCATTTTTTGTTTTTCGTGGCTCTCAGGATAAGCAACGATTATTTCCCTGTTACCACAAAGCTCGCTGAAATTTCAACGGTAAATTGTTGCGGTTATAAAAACCATTATTTACTTTTTGGGCATAAAATCTATTACGAAGACAATTTGTGTGTGTGTAACAGTTTCGTCGTATAAAAATGAAGGCCATTAAGAATACGTAACCACAATAACAATCAGACTAAATGGAATAACAGGATGCAGAACTCTGTTATCAATATAAAATACCAACTTTAATTCGCATCAGAGGCTTCTAACTTGTAATATTCTCTATTTAATATTTATATGAAGCTTACTTGCTCAATAAAACTCCAATTCTAAATTTAACCGAACGTTAATCATAAGAGTAACATTGTGGAAAGAATCGGAAACCCTCGACAATAGTGTTTGCTTAATTGCAGATGGGCGATACATATCGATGCCCTATATCGATCAAACCCTCTAATAATCACGAAAACCGGTGTATTAAAATCTCACAAATTTATGTTATTATATAAGGTAGATACAGCATTAACTGACTCGGGTTAATAACTGAGACGGAGTGTGTTTACTGCGCGGTACGAACTGGATATTTAAATATAATGTAGGTTAATGTTATGTAAGGACTGCCTTTAAGCTTCGTGCATTTGAAAGCCGGACTGCTGGCTGGAAGTCAGTATGAATCCGGAAGGTGCTGAGACCGGCCCACTCCGTCAAGGTTTTTGGTAATTTTCCTCGGTCCTAAAGCAAGTGCTGAGTTGGTACTCAAAATTCACTTTGTACTGTATGCTTCTCATGCAGCCCTCCCAACTTCAACCTTTCCACCAAGACGCATCTCTCCCAACGTCATAAAAATGTCGACATAATGCTGCCCTCCAAATATAAAATTCAGCCCAGATGCTCAGCTTCTTTCTGTGCCTCATGCTCCCAACAGTCCACTTCCCATCACGCTACTCTCTTCTCTTCCCAGTGCTTTACCTTCCTTCAAGCTTAACCTGTACCGGAAGAAATAGCGGGCACTGCCTGGGAACCTTCAGAGCAGTAATATTTCTGTTTTCCCCCTCCCCTAATAATAATAATAGTAAATGTAGTGCCTCTCTCTGTACGCCCGGCCTCTGCTTCTTCTGTCTCGCTAATAATCGTAATCTCTAAAGAATCTGAAAGCAGTAAATTGGCCAAGTTACATTCCACTAGTAATGAAAAATCACAAATCGTGGGGAGACGTTCGTTATTAGGTAAACCACTATCATTAGCCCTTTGCAGTACAATGGTAACTATGTTTACCACCCGCTTAACGTTTAACAGTTCTGAATTCTTGTACACAGAGAATATTTGTGTGTTTCTTATTGTTCTCAAACAGTGATTATTGTGATAATTGATTATTAGTGACCTTGTAATGAAGGCGCAGTGTATGTACTTGTAATGTACGTGTATTTGATGTATACCGCAGGAACTGAAATAATCATCATCTTGTGGGAACGTGACACCGTGTAGTCTGAGAGACAGTCTGTACCAAGTTACACAACGGTAACTCCTGGAAGACAGCAATATTTATATTCGTTTCCCCCACCTCGGTCAGAACCTACGTTTTTTCAGTATTATCTAGATGGAATTTAGGCTTCAAAGGGTTAAATGCTACGTGAATAATGTCGGTGTTCTCGCTGTGGGTAAGGACTAGAAATGTCAGATCCAGATCCCAGCAGCTATAATTCGGCTGTAACCGGAACCTAGTCACGAAGCGCGAAACACGGAACCATGTGGGTCACTGACTAAATTGTCGCTCACGTCAGGGTATCTGCCAACTGAAAGACGTGTCCAAGTATCAGTGCAAGAACCGAAATTATGAGTGCCAAATGAACCGGATAACAACCGAGCACTCGCCTCTCTCTCTCTCTCTCTCTCTCTCTCTCTCTCTCTCTTTTTTATCGCAAAGTTTTTTTGTGTGAAATCCAGGAAGTTTTGTAATGAGCGTGTGAGCGTTCCTCATTGGTCTTAAATAAATCGGTAGGAGGGGCTCTTCTGAAGGAGGTAAAGAACCCTTTGTTTCCATAAAATGCGGGGAAGAACTTGAGTAGCTAAGAGAGAATTAGCTTCTCAAGAAGGACTCTGTTCGACGGAGATATATTGATATCCATTTTCGTTTCCTGCAAATGCAAATATGTGGCCTAAGAATTGAATATTTTGTGCCATGTTTTATTTGATAACGCATGTTAATACTAGTTTGTACGCCTTTACTTTATGTACTCACTAGAGTGCTCATTCATTCTTGCATTCATCTTGGCAAATTTTGAATAGAATTTCGCTTGATGATGGCAAAATCACTTACCGACATACGTATTGAGATTGAATATACAAAGTAGAGTTATATTAGACTGGCTAACAAATGAGATAATTGCATCAAATTTAAGCTGCACGTCGAACAAAATATTTGTATACTGGTAGATCTTGAGATGTGAGCTTTTCACCCTGATCTGGAGTCATATAGGATTTCACTTCAGTGTCCGCCCGAAACTAATTCAGTCACCGCAATGTCGGCGTGAACTTATAATCCTACACGGTATCTAAACCCAAAAGACCACCATTTTATGACGATTCCTGTTGTGGACTTCAGCATTGTGACACCGTGTTTTAGTGCGGTGCGTGGGCTTGAATGTTGCTGAGAAATCTTCTGCCTTGGAGATGGCGGCGATGTGTTTTTGTATGAAGCCGGGATAGTTAAGATGCTGACGTGAGTGGCTGCCTTCGTGTCATGCTGTTACATGCAGGAGCAAATTAGCATTACCTTCTCATCGCCAGCTGATCTAGTCCTCGTGCCTTGTTAGAATACATTTCGCAGATTACGGCCTGCTCCGTATACAATATTAAGTCTAGTCTCCACTACGGAGCGGATAGCTACTGCGGTAGTTTGTTCAGCCCTTTAAAGCCTGAAGTTCATGTAAATCAGTTTCTACCTCACAAACAAGACACTGTGTCTTTGTTGCGGAGACACGTGAGTTCATTTTGTTTAGGGAAATAATTGTTTATTCTGACAATTATGTATGAAATGTGTACACTGTGTGGACAAGTGCAGCATTTCTAATGTTGCAGATGGTACAGCAATGTGCTTTAAGGCAGTGGTTCTCAACTTTTTCGAGTACGAAGGCCACGACTTAACTTAGAAATTTTGTGAACCCGTCTTGTACTTCCAGGTTCCATTACTTGACAGAATGTTAACTCAGAACAATTACAAGTAAACCAACATTTCAATAATAATAATAATAATAATAATAATAATATAAGATGAAGAAGAAGAAGAAGAATCCAGACTGTGGCTGGAGGAGCAAGTCTTACTGCGAAGTTATATGAATTCTCCCGGCCTTTGGAAGACACTCATGGTCCGCTTGGAATAACCCTGCGGCCTTTAGGATTCCGAGGCCCACAGATTGGAAATCGCTGCTTTAGAAGGAATAGACATACCCGCCTTTGGTCCTAAACTCGTCTGTTTTTCTGAATAAAGGTTTTGATATATTCCATACTTTTCCAATTTTTATATACACAGTAGTGTGCAGCCTCTCAAAATCTTCTTCTTTCTCATTTCATGGCCTTATGCCTGTCTCCTCATTAACTTCACACAGCTAAACCGAAATCGTGAAAACTTTCACAGCTTGTGGATGACGCCGTGCTGTCGCGGCAATTGCTTCGACTGACACGTGAGCCAGGCAGTCTAAACACTGCGCGACAGGCGTCAGGTCAACTGAAGAGCTGCAAGAGTGCCGTGATATCGGTTCTGAAGTTTGTGACAGAAAATGAATAAGGAACTACCAGCAAAGTTAAACAAGCGCTCAGTAAGTTCAACAGACATCCAGCGCTCAGACAGACAGCACCCGCTTCAGAAAGCTGTGCCTGAGAAAGTTGGACTTTGCATAACCAGCGAGCGATTTCTCATCGTTCCAGGCCTTCAGAGTAGAGCGCCTGATTTGCGAGTTCTGAGGTTATCGCAGCCGTGTTGATGGCAGATTCAGTCTTTTCGGATATGAAGCCGTTTATATTTCGGACTCTTCTTGGACATCTCTGAAGATGGGGGCTAGGAAGCTGCACGGTATCTTTCTTACCCATCACTCTTCTTGTACTACCATAAAGCTGCTGGAAGAAGGCCCTTCCGAACTGTTGTTACCTCTGTATTAATCTACATAGCTTAATTACAGAAGACATATCTCCTACAGCTCCTGTTTTGTTCTGTGATGTAATTCTGTGCACGATATTAGTAAAGGGCGCCTAGCACATTTTCTCTGGAACTGCACACAAACGATTTATTACCTTGCTTGTCTGTTGTGCAAGTCCTGGTACGGCGATATCTCTCGTTAAATGAGGGGTGCACAAATTTTCCAGAAAGTAGGAGCCACCTCAAAATTTCAGGCGCAAAAGGGTGACATGAAGGAAGTTCCATGCTGAGGACCCACACATATTAGGCGCCACTTATTTGGTTGCCACGATGGCGCGACGCCGGGGATTTGCGCACTCCTGCATTAAATTTCAGATTTTTAACGGCGATGAAGTTTCATATTGTTATGTTCTGATTTGTGACTTGTCTGGCCAACGTTTCGGATGAAGCTCCTGCCCTGAAGGTGGCGGTAGTACATTCCTCCGCAACATTGGTACCTACCTACCAGCCTCCGTGTCGTGAGTGTAGGTGTTGACCAACTTTCTGAGGGGCATTTTGCTCTGAACACAGAGGCAGTGTTTTTCCCTGAAAGGCTGGTACTACAGTGTGTGTGTCGCAACCCAGACGATCTCCCTATGAATGTGTTCAGCGCTGCGGAAACGTCATATGATAAGCTTACGTGATGCGTTGTGCTTTGAGATACTAATGTGTTGTGGTGTTATGCCCGTAGGCAGTGGAGCCAGATCATTTCATATGATAGATAAGTTAAACAAACCGTATGACGAGTCAGACAATGGCGCGGGGGATGAGAGGCAGTAGCCAGTAGGCAGGCAAAACCGTATACAGATTGGTTTCTGCGGCGACGAAGAGAAAGTCTCTGGGGGCAATGTCCTGGCTCCATTAATGTGGACTAGCCTGCTCGAATTGAGAACTGTGTGCGTGCTTCATAGCTGCCTAATACACTGCGACACGCAGCTTTCAAAATGGAGTATTCTGCTTTCAAAGCGTTACTACGCAGCAGTATGGAGTTCAATCCTCTGTCCCACTAAAATGCTGAGTAAGTCTGAGGCAGTTCATTGCTGCGGACTTTAGTTTCCTCTCTTGACTTACTGCAGTTCCTTATCGGATTATAGCCTCCGACTCGGCAAGTATGTGAGGGTTTATAAACTTAATATTATCCATTCCGTACATTTTCTTTTCTATGTTTATTGTCCGACGAATGTACACTTTTATCCACTATTAACTATTAACTATTCACAATTAATAGTGAATAAAAGTGTACATTCGTCGGACAATAAACATATGTGAGGGTTGTTATACGCTCCCTACAATTAACAGGCAGAGGTGCACAAGTTCGGAGATCGTGCAGGCCGCACGCCTCTGCTCAGCACGCAATTAGCCTGTGCTCTCCGCTATGTGTGAGACGTAGCACAGCTTGCTGGATAAAGTGATCCAGGCTCTCGTCCCTTGTCATGTGCGAATAAACTCTTCCGCTATCCCCAACTGTTCATTGGTGCTGATTGTTTTGCGAAAGAAAATGGGCGTAGATGGCGTAGTGCTTATTGACAATATCTCGACACGTACTTCCTGCGACACACGCCTCGTAGACTCCTCGGTGCTGTTTGTTATTATGTTCATAGGAAGAGAAATAAAGTCCCGCCAACACAACAAGTAAGCGTTATATCTATATATTATATAACATAACATGTTAGTATCTTCCGAACAGTTACACAAGCAACACGTACCAACACCAGAACCAACTATACACCAATATTTGCAACCGTATCTCCACAAGAAGTAGCAAAACGAATTAGGACAACCAATCCACAACATAAAGAATACCTATAAAAATTCCCCGAACGCTATGTTTCATAATCAACTACTACGTCAAGATATGATAATACAATTTTAGAATGTTTTGAAAGAGTCATTAAACTGTTTTAATCTTTTAACCTTCTCTTGTACATAAGTGATTTGGCAGAGCAACATGTATTTTATTAAATGTAAAACTGAGGTCTCAATTCAAAACTTAATACAATTGTATAGAATTCCTTTTATGTATTTGATACTACTGGCCTGCAGATGACGCTCTGAAGTCGAAACATGTTGCCAAATTAAAGATATAACCTGTATTAGTAGTGTTGGCGGCATTTTATTTCTCTCGTTGTTATATCTAACACAATGGAACGCCAGACAAATGTAAAGATTGTTATTGTTCGTTTGAATTGTGACGAGTGCCGTGTCCGAGCGTGCCGTTGTCTAGCAAGTTGTTTGTGCAGCACACAGCCCGTTTGAATTCTGACGAGTGCCGTGTCCGAGCGTGCCGTTGTCTAGCAAGTTGTTTGTGCAGCACACAGCCCGTTTGAATTGTGACAATGAGTGCCGTGTCCGAGCGTGCCGTTGTCTAGCAAGTTGTTTGTGCAGCACACAGCCCGTTTGAATTGTGACAACGAGTGCCGTGTCCGAGCGTGCCGTTGTCTAGCAAGTTGTTTGTGCAGCACACAGCCCGTTTGAATTGTAACAACGAGTGCCGTGTCCGAGCGTGCCGTTGTCTAGCAAGTTGTTTGTCCAGCACACAGCCCGTTTGAATTGTGACGAGTGCCGTTCCGAGCGTGCCGTTGTCTACCAAGTTGTTTGTGCAGCACACAGCCCGTTTGAATTGTGACGAGTGCCGTGTCCGAGCGTGCCGTTGTCTAGCAAGTTGTTTGTGCAGCACACAGCCCGTTTGAATTGTGACAACGAGTGCCGTGTCCGAGCGTGCCGTTGTCTAGCAAGTTGTTTGTCCAGCACACAGCCCGTTTGAATTGTGACAACGAGTGCCGTGTCCGAGCGTGCCGTTGTCTAGCAAGTTGTTTGTCCAGCACACAGCCCGTTTGAATTGTGACAACGAGTGCCGTGTCCGAGCGTGCCGTTGTCTAGCAAGTTGTTTGTCCAGCACACAGCCCGTTTCTCTCCACCTCTTCATTAAGTCTGCGATAGTGTGTTTACTTGGTACAGGCGAATTCACATACTTTTCCGCGAATACTGGCAGTGTTTCCGTGAACAACCTGGTTTCCACGTACAGTTACACAACTGCGACACGTTCCGTAATAGAAAAGATTATTGATATCAAGTCGGAATCCTTAGTATGCGCGCACGCACAAACACACACACACACACACTATCTTAGCAGGAATAAATCGGATAGTTATGGCCAGGTATTCGCATGCGCAAGCTTTAAAAATGCGATAGCAGTAAGAACACTGTGACATAGTAATAGACTGCGCATGTTGGGGGCTGCTTTAATTGTAATGTGATGCGTTATTAGCTACCCAACATATTTTGGCCGTTTGCAAATCTGTGGTAACTGTATCATAACCGTTGCTTTTATCTTGGTGAATTAGAAAGGAAAGGCCAGCTAGGGAGCGGCAGTGCACGGGTTCTCAACATCCGTATTCACGGGTTTACTTTTAGAGCTGTTAATTTTTTCCTTCTTGTGGCGCAAGAGACCTACTCAGGCCTAGGCCACCCCATTTTTGAGGTTTCGAGATTACACACAGACACACCACACACGATAGGACTCCTCTGGACAAGGGATCGGCCCGTCGCAGAGACCTCTACCTAATAACACACAATATGCACAATAGACATCCATGCCTCCGGCAGGATTCGAACCCGCAATTCCAGCAAGCGAGCTGCCGCAGACCTACACCTTAGACCGTGCGGCCACCGGGTTCGGCAGAGCTGTTTATTACCAATCTTTAATATGGGGTCTGTGTGTTCCCAGTTAAATTTCACTTCACGTAGTTAAATTCTCAAGTTTTAAACGTTTGTTTGCTAACTTCCCTTTTTAAAGTTAATAAATTTGCTGAGAAAGTAATACAGTTGACTGGCCAAGAAATTACTCGCATATAACCCATTGAAAACACGAAAGGCGTAACTGAGCTATATGAAAACTGACGAAAGACTGATAGTTAATATGCAGCGGGCCATAAGCTTAGTCGAATGGGAAATACAGTCAGTAGTTCTCACCGATAATTGGATAAAAACAAGCTTGACCACAGGAGCACAATATGTACTGTTTTATTAAACAATAACGCGAGATTTGGTACGCTATGTGCATGCGTGGGGCAGGTTTCATTCTCATAACAAACATCCACTCTTTTTCTAATCATTGTTAATGTACTGGCCTTTGCACTGTATCATATGCTAGCAATATGGGTTGTGAGACCATGTTTATAATCTGATAGGTAGGTACTACGTTTTGAAGGAACTTACTAATTCCATCTTCATTGTTGCAGACAATTCTTTGTCATGTGTCTCAAGATACGGACCAGTGGCGGACTCTTGTGGAGGCGCTAAAAAACTTTCGGATCCTATAAAAGCCGGGGAATTTCTACACTCCCTGAACGATTCTCACCTTCACAAGACGGATTCTGTTCCATTACGTTGAGTCGCATGTAAATTAGTGTAATTAGAGTTAAAATGTTGCCGCACGGTCTAAGGCATGCGTCTGCGGCTGCTCACTTGCTGGGATTGCGGGTTCGAATCCCGTCGTGGGCATGGATATTTGTCTCTTGCGAATGTTGTGTGTGCCTCTGCGATGAGCCGATCCCTTTTCCAGGGGAGTCCTACCGAGCGCGTGTGTGTCATTGACTGTAATCAGGTGCAACAGTAACTCTCTACACCTACAGTAAGTAGATAGAAGTTGTCAGACTAAGAAAATAAAGAGTCACGATGAAGTGCTTCAGGCAGTTCTCGGCGTAGATTTGTCGCACTAAATTTTATGGAAGTGTTAGGTAGCAATCACGTGCTTTAACATTAAGAAACTGTATTTTGCGCGCATAATGTGTTTGTGTGTTTCGTTTGATACCCACAGTGAACAACGTTTATGCCCAAGACAGTAAGCTCTTGGTCTTTATAATGAAGGTTTAATAATCTTCTGAAAATACAGAACATAATTTTTAGTATTATTTAAATGAAATTCGCGCGTTCCCGTTACTTATCTCTTCTCCAGCCTATATTTACCAGAAGAACGCGTGGACAATGTCTATTCAATTTTAGGAGCCGAATGTTTTCTGTTACTTATCCATCGTCGAACAGTAATTCAAGCACAAATTTCCGAAGCAGAAACAGCTTCCGAAAATTTGTGTTTTATTGTTATTCGAATGGATAAAATCCCAAAAGGGAGTCTGTTTCGCAATACAATATATGATCGCCAAACCCCTGTAGAACTGAATTTTCCATTACGTTTGCCCAGTAATAATAATTTGTAGGGTTCATGTATTCTCTCGTCTCTCTCCGTACTTTAAACTATTACACTTGACTGCCTCTATTGCGGAAATAAACTTTTAATTGCCAGTGTTTTTGTATCCCAGAGATTAGGCAGTAAGAGCGCCCACAGCCGAAGACGTATAGTGTAGTCAGGGCACTGACCCCACGTCCCACTTCCCAGGCCAGGCGCTCAGTCAGCTCATCGCCAACAAATGTAATTTCTGATCGTGAAGTCGCGAGAACGAGGATGGGTAACGGAAATATGAAGGGGCAGGCGAGTGGGGGTAATCTGTTCATAGTGGCTTACTTTTGTATTTGTTACACAGGTCACTTTTTGTGAAGATAACCTTACAGCCTTCAGTAACTGTACGTAGGCAGGAAGGGAGATCATTTAACACCACTTTGAAGCCAGAAGTTAAAAGAAATAATATTTAAACCTAATGTTTGTACCGCACAGAGAACACTGACTCAATTACAAACGCCACCGGTTAATGCTATTTAGAGATATAATCACCCTTCACCCTTCGACACAAAATGCACTCTGTGGGCAGAAGGCAGAGATTTGTTCCCTGTCGTACAGTCACCACACATATTTTTTAAGTGGTTACTTTATTCAGAGATGTTTCCAATAAGGTTCACAGATTAGGAACACACGATAAAGAACGCTGACAAGAGTCATACATAATTTAGTTCTGGACATGGATATTTGTGGGCGTTTTTCTGTGTTTTTCTGTGAATGTGGAGGCCATACTTTGAAATTATACCCCGCCTACAAAGTTCTGCTGTACATCTCACAAGTGCTGAAAGGTCTCTGGTGGCAGCAGATGTCAAGGTACAAATAATACTGCAGCACGAAGACAAACAGTAGGAATGGAAGACGAGATTAAAACTCAATACGCTTAATATTTCAGTCTTGTAACGTCGTGTGGTTTGGTGGATATGAACCGACGTTCCAGAGGAACAAAGCTCTCTTCATCTTCACTGGAGAATAAATGTCAACTTGAGCAGCATTTGAAGTTTAGTTACGATCTGAAGGCGCCAATTTCGCCAAGTTCGACACGTGTCTACCTTCAGGACTACAGCGATCTGTCTGTCACTGCTGCCAGAAGGAACTACTGTTTTCTCGCTCAAGTAATTAACTTTCTTGAGTGACGTAGCCTGCACAAGAGAGACAGAGACAGTGTTCAGGAACTTCCAAACACGTGCCACTTATGATCTGAAACATCAAAACACAATTACAATGCTACAAAGACGCGGAAATGACGACGTGGTCTAAACAGCTGTAGGATATCGCTTTGAAACTTTGCTTTCGTTTATAGAAAGACATATTGCTGATGTCTTCGTCTTGAATCGTGTTGTAGCCTCATCCATGGCTGCAGGCTTGATAATTGAAAGGCTTAAGGGTTAGCACAATAAGCCTAAGGCTGCAGTGCATCCATCCGGAGCTAATGCCGACGGGCCCATAGAAGGAAGAAGAAGAAGAAGAAGCCTCATCCAGATGTGCATTCCGAAGGTAAAAGGATTTCTTGGTTGACAAATCGGTCCGTCGTAATATATGTCCATTCAGAGAGCAGGGGTTCAAACCCAAGCCCTCAATGCCTAATTGTCCTTACAAGTACTGGAACGTCTTAACGTGATTATTCGGGCTCGGCGAATCGTTGCGAAATCGTCCGAGTCATTTTCTTCTTCTTCTTCTTCTTCTTTGGGAGAAGCCAATGAAAGGAAGGCGAAATACGGGATTATGGACGTTTGTTGTTTTTGCATTTCCTTCGTGATGTTTCGTTTGGAATTGCGTTATGATAAGCATGGACAAATAAATATATGGAGCTGTAATTGTTTTGGCTGGTGTTACGAGGACGCCTCGCTGGAGCACGACAGTGCAAAGCGGTGAAAGTTGGGCGGGTTCGGGAGGTCGCAGAGACATTTTTTTATTGTTCGAATAACTTGACAAACAGGGAAGAAGACGGGAGAAAACAACTCGAGAGGAAGAGAGGAGAGAAATAAGTCACCCACTTTTATAAATACAACATTACTGCATTCCTGTTGTTTTCTGGCACACTCAAGTTCTGTTGTAACCGCTGTTTGTGGCCGTTCACCTCATCGGCGAATCTAAAGCAGTGTTTTGTGGAGAATGTCCTTTTGAAGTTTGACTCTCAACGAAGTAACTTTTAAAAACGTGGCTCCTACGTCGCAGAAAACAGACTGTTGCCACTGCGAATATCAACCAGTTAATACCGTTTAGAGAAATTGTCACTGTTTATTCTGACAGTGATAAACAACACTGAAACAATTTACTTTGTGAAATGCCTTTGAATGTTAAGGTGCGTTGGTGATGAAAACAGGTGGTTTAGAAAATTACCGCTGTCGAGATTACATTGTTGACGGATAATGAATAGTCCAGTCTTGTAGATACAGATAAATGTTTCATAGAACCTCCTGCCTCTCTCTTCGGTATTGAAGCCATCCGATCTGTTAATGTTTACCAGTGTTTGGTAAATTATTACTCAGGCCACCCTGAAGACGGAGGCAACATTTTCTTAAGAAACGTTGGTACCTCTCTACCAAACTACATGGCGTTGCATCTTAGTGTAGTATGCGATGTTCATTTTTGAGCGTCCTTTTGTACAGTCGAAATTCTCCCCAGAGTGGCTGCAATGTATGTATTGTCTTTTAGGATATGCTGGCAACGCCTTGCATGCAGCCGAATTCGTTTCATTTGAGTCTATATGTATCTATGTATTATGTGTGTATGTACAATGTCTATGTATGTAATGTATGTATGTACAGTATTTTTGTCTATACGTACGGATGTATATATATATTGAGCACTACCTATTTTAATTCTAAACGTAATATCCCTACTACCAATGTTAACAGCAGACATTGTACTTGGGCTGCTTGACGCTTTAAGATAGGACCAATAGGTTGTCGCGAAACGTCGGTAACAAACTACCAATTTACGCTGCGTAAAATCCCAGAAGAGCGCAGATCTCAGCAGAAAACATATTATGAGTTTCGAGGTTCTCAACTGTGGTCAGGATTAAGACTGCGTTTCCTGGGACGTTACGCCGTGTGGTTTAATAGGCAGGTACCAACGTTTTGGAGGAATGCGTTCCTTCATCTTCATGTTTGAGATAGAGACAGCTGGTTTTTCCGAAACGTCCGTACATAGGAGTATTTAGCAAACAATACGGCCTCATATCCCAGAAGACTAATATTAAGGGTAACGTAATGAACAAAGACTCTTGTGAGTTGTTGTGTGTTGTCAGGTAGAGGTCTGTGCGACGGGCTGGTCCCTCGTCCAGAGGAGTCCTACCGACTGTGGTGTGTCTCAAATGTGTGATCATGAAACCTCGACGAAACGAGGAGGCCCAGGCCCATATAGGGCTGTCGAGCCATAGGGAAAAAATGAACAAAGAGACTGAATGACCTACACGGGCCATCACAAGTACGATACAAAACACGCATGACCCCATTACTGCGTGATTTATTAAAATTGCACCCGTTGTTGCTAGTCTCTCAGCCTCACTTCACGTTTCTTTGTTTTAGCTCTCCCATGTAATTACTGCTGTTTTTGTGTAGCGCAGTACAAAGAACGGAAGTAGGCAACAATAGTAAGCTTTTTTAAAAATATTTCCTTTAATTCCAGTCATGTCCTTGTAGAAGAGAAATAAGTTATTTCCAGTAGGAAATATGAAGAAATCGCAGATTTGCATTGCTAAATATTTCATCGAATTATTTCGTTAACCCTTTGTATTTCAGTGACAAACACGTGTTCCATGGGCTCATTCATTCTGTAGTCTGTCTTACGACAGGTCCGTAGCCTCTTCCAAAGCGAGTTCTCCACAGGGTGCAATCTAGTGCTTCCTCTTTTAGTCTCCAGAGGAAGCATGTCGCATTTGTCTCTGATTCTGGAAGAGACTATCCAGGAAAAGTAATAATGTGGTAGTTTTTCCATTTGCTTTCCACATTGCAGTACAGCAGCCGTTCAGACCACTCTGGTCACGCCTGTTGTACACGATCGTGAACCATCTCGAGCATCATTTGCTCTGTGCTTCAAGTCGCTACTGATGTCGCTGCTTCCGGCATCAGCGGAGTTTTTATTGTATTTCCCATCTCCTAGGCATCTCTCTTCGTCTGATTCTTACCCTCTTGATCTGTCCGGCTTGGGAGACCCTACTGGTAGTAATGCTACCGCCGACATAGCTCTCAGGGTCACTGGAACTCACAAGCCCCTCTACCACGGCAAGGTGGAGATACCAATCAAGGGGATACCATTAAATAACGCAGCACTTCGCCCACGGAATTTGTTTGTAGCTTTATGTTCTTAAAAGAAGCATTGATTAATTCCCTATACGACGTTAAGCGGGTGGTCTTTGCAACGGACAAGTTGTACGTTTTCTGTGGGGGCAGTAATTGATTTACAAATCCTACTCATATTAGTTCCTGTCTTCAGATCTTTAAGCTTCTCCATACTGGATGCTTGAAAATTGTCACAACACAGTTTTTTGCATGTTTGAACTATTTATATTCTAATCCAGTGACTTCTCACGGCTGTTGAAATAACTAACAACATTTGAATGAGCAAACGTTCAACAGTAGTCGAAATATGCCAATAAGTTAATATTATTCTCACATATGCATCTGTGCCTCCTAAAATATTTCGTCTCTTAATTTATTTTTCCTTTCCGTGGGGCAACAGCCCAACTCGGACCTAGGCTGCCTCATTCTTACTGTGTCTAAATCACACACAATTAGACTCATATATCCGCTAAGGTGGGCCGTGATAGCGTAGTCGGTATAGCGACGGTCCGGGGATCGAATCCCAGCGGGGGCGAGATTTTCCGCACCCGTCCAGACTGGCCCTGGGGCCCACCCAGCCTCCTATACAATGGGTACCGGGTCTGTTTCCCGGGAGTAAAGCGGCCGGGGCGTGGAGTTGACCACTCACCCTCATCTATTGCCGGGGTTAAAGAAAGAGTAGCGCTATACCTCTACTCCCCCTCTGGGCCTTCATGGACCGTTCTAAGGAGAACTTTACCCTTACCTTACCTCCCGCTAAGACTTTTCTGAACGAGCGATCAACTCGTCGCTGCAGCCGCTACCTACACAACAAACAAAAGAGACGAACATAATGCCCTTAGCGGGATTTCTTTTTCTTCTTCTTCCTGTCCGGGGTTTTTTCCCCTTTCATCCATTTTTGTACTGTTTAAATCCTTTTCGTCCTTCATGTCGCTTTTACGTTCCATGCTACCTTCCTTATATAACAAACACAACACAAACATCCATGCCCCGGTGGGATTCGAACCCACGATCCTAGTAAGCGAGCGGCCGAAGACCCACGCCTTAGACGGCACGGCCACTGGGATCGGTTTCTCTTAAATTGTTCTAACGAATCTAACGTGTGCATTTCTTAACGAGATTATTTTCAATCGACACTGCCCATTGTCTGAGGCGCACTTGGTTCTCGTACGCACAGCTTTCCAGAAGTGGTTCTGCTTCCGTCATCAGGTAAAAGAAATAAAACCTATTCTTTAGGGTCCATTAATTCGAGCCACGTTGTGCATGTCACGTATTCCCCAGACAATGGACAATCCCGGTGTATGCGAATTCTGAGGTTTTCGCAGTAGCGGGTTCAATGAGATATCAGTTTTTCTGGGATGTGAAACTGCGTCACCGGGTATTTGGTTCCGAAGTCTCCATACATAACAGTGGTCTCGTCTTCAGGAGCCATGAGATCCACGAAAAAAAGGGTCTTAAGGTCCACAAATCAAGACCTTTGAAGATGAGACGGCAACGCTGTCTCGAAACGTTAGGAACCAAACACCAAAGACGCAGTTTTAAGTCCCAAAACAACTGATGCCTCACTCACTGTCACGGAGGATGATTTTCATTTCTTTGGCCCATGTGTGCTACGTGAGTTACCCTGCTTAATTCTTTTCGCTGCATTGAGGCACTGTACAACTTACATCACAAGATTTTCTTTTAATATTACGTTGGTATTAACATCTAGCCGATCCCAGTGGCCGCGCGGTCTAAGGCGTGGGTCTACGGCCACTCGCTTGCTGGGATTGTGGGTTCGAATCCAGCCGAAGGCATGGAAGTCTGTCTCTTGTGAGTGTTGTGTGTTGTCAGGTAGAGATCTCTGCGACGGGCTGGTCACTCGTCCAGAGGAGTCCTACCGAGTGTGGTGTGTCTAAAGTGTGTGATCACGAAACCTCGAAAAATGGGGCAGCCTAGGCCCCCAAGGGGCTATCGAGCCATTGAAAAAAAAATTAATATCTAGGTTTTCCAGGTTGTCTGAACCCTTGATGGATTCCGTCGTGTGTGCTACCAGTCTTGTCTGTTTGATCCTTGCACAACCTGCGGTAAGAGGGACAGTAGTCACCTCTGACACAGAAAACCATTTAATCGACCGTAGCAGAGCGCGTTATGTCGAGAAGAGCAATGACCGATAAATGTCCAATCTCTCAGCTGCTACTTCCCCACATTCTCTCCAATTAAGTGTTTCATCAGAGCTGCGTACAACTCATAAAAAGGAAAAGTGCGCAAGTACACTAGCGGTGAGATGGAAAGACTGTGTGTGTGTGTGTGTGTGTGTCTATTACGTCTGCTGTGTGTCCAGGGGGCTGAGGCGACCCACATACCTTCTCAAAGATTCTAGTTTAATTTCTTTCTAAGCTTTCTATAGGATATCTGGAAATTATACGCCATAAACCGAAAGATTAATTACATTGCGAAATGTGTGTCTGGATAAAACGCCCCTTAGCTTACTGGAGTAAGATTTATTACGATTGTTGAACTTCTTAAGGCTCAAGTTAATCTAAATAGTATTAATAAATTACGTTCCTGCCTCACAGAACATTGCGTCTGCATTACAAGGAACATTCTGTTAATGTTGTTTAGGGGAAGAAACTTATGTTTATTCTGATAATCATACGAAAGGCACAAATACACGTGTGATTAAACATAAACATTTTAAATGTATTATGTTATACAGTGTTGGTGTAGCGGTTTATGTGGTTAATTTCCATTCTATGCATGGGCAAGTTGCAGATTACACCTGGGAGTGCTTGCTGTCATTCAGGACAGAATTTTTCGGGTTCTGTTCAAAAACGTACAAATTAAAATATGCGTAACTGCAATGTTATCTGTTTTTCCTCGCTGTAAGGCAAAGACGTGGATTGAGAGCTGTTGATAACAGTTTGCTAAGGAGAATATTTGGAACCCCCAGAGGAAGAAAGTGAAAACTGCAAGCTTCGTAATCCTTATTCTTCATCAAGAGTTATTAAGTTGACCAGATTAAGCATGAGATAGGTTGAGCATGTAGTAAGGTTCAGAGAGGAGACATACATGTAAAATTCGTCACAAATCTGTGGATACCTTGTAATAGATGGAGTAAATTGAAATCTATTTCAAGACATTTTATGTGAAATGGATTTTTTGTGATTGGAATTGGAATTTTTTATAATTATTGTGATTATTACTCAAGGTCTTGTTTATTCGTTTATATTTATATTTCTTATATTTGTGCTCATTTCGTAATTGGCCTTTAAGCTAGAATTGAATTATGCTATTACTACTACGATTGCTTATTACTACTACTACTACTACTACTACTACTACTAACTACTACTACTATACTACTACTACTACTACTACTTCTACTATCACCCACATGCTCCTCACAGGACGTGCTGGCATATTCACACCGCAATCTACCTCATCACTTTCCACGGTTCATCAAGAGTTATTAATGAATTCATTGCGCCCACGGTTATTCAAGAGTTATTGCATTTTATATATTTGAGCGACACTAATCGCAACACGCAATGTATGATTGATCCTTTCTTCATCATTGTCAGTATTCATATGAGCTACGAAATATTTTAACCACTTTCTCTGAATGATGTCCTTATAAGTTACCAACAACAACAAAAACAACAACCGTATTAAATTCAATATTAATTATCACTTAAATATGAATACACACTAAGAATTCTCCGTATAATGAAGCCACAACTCGGTAACCATGGAAAGCGTCAAATATGCCAACCGGGGTGTGAAGTCACAATCCCGTAACCATGGCGACGGGTGACCTCAGTCAACGTAGTTCGCCCTCATAATCCGCTAACCATGGCAACGAAGTGTAATAATCACCAAGGTGTAATTCACACCAGTGATGTGACTCACAAGCTGGATTATATTATTATTATTATTATTATTAAAATAAACGTAAGAGTTTTGATGTATTTGTTGTAATTATGTATAACTAAGATTCCATCCTTCTGGGATATGATGCCGCTTCACTGGGTAATCAGTTCTCGACGCTTCGAAGTATCTGCACCATTACGGGTCTGGAGTGAAAAACTCAAAACTTGCATGTATAATTTAAGAGGATAGGGTCGTGGCCCATTCTGAAACAGTATACTTACGGAAAGCAAGCGTTAGTCTGTGCGCGTCGCTCAGTGCCAGGGGCAGTAAGTCGAATAGTTAAGTGATATAGCCACGTCTCTTTCCAAACATGAATGTCCGCGAGCTGTGCTGTACATTGTTGTTGTAAACAGAAGCGATGTTGTCAGGCACATAATTTCCACACGCAGTACACTGTAACTATTTACGTTAACCTTGTGTTTCTGTCAAACCATCCTCCTGATGCACAAATTGAAACCTGCAGGCCTAGAGGCCCTAAGTGAAACCTCATCCTAAATGTGCCGTGCCCTGGGCCATCACGATGCGCAGCATGTGGGCCTATTATCGACATGAAGCCGAATCTAGTGGCCTCCCCTTTAAAGCACAGCGATATCTATGCGCACCACACCTTATCTTCTCACTGCTGAGGCCCGGGTTCGATCCCGGGTCAGTCCATGTGGGGTTTGTGGTGGACAAAGTGGCACTGGGACAGGTTTTTCTCCGAGTTGTCGGTTTTCCCCTGTCAATTTCATTCCAATGGTGCTCCATTACTCGTAAAATTTGGTAAAAAACTGCTCATCTTCATCTTCATCATAGGGTTGCACAAAAAGCCTTAAGGCTGTGGTGCGTCCGTAGAATCTGCTGCGGGGCCCTTCACCATGTAAAAAAACACCTTATCTTTCTTAATTCTATCCACACGATATTCGTTTTATATAAACCTTACAATAAGCATCGATTATTTCCCTAAACAGCTTTAACCGGTTAGTGTTTAAAATGGAGAATCAGTGTGTTTTATATGATGTAAGAACTTAATGTCTGTATAGTTCTAGATGAATTTCTCGCAGTAACAGCAATAATTTCCCGGAACAGCATTATCGCTTTATGCCTATAATTCAGACCTTGTGTGTTTATATGTGATACACGTAGGAACTGAATTATGAAATATACGTGAACTTAGGCCGTGCCATGGCTCAGGCGGTTAGTCACCGGCCTCTCACTGCGGAGGCCCGGATTCGATCCCGGGTCAGTCCATGTGGGGTTTGTGGTGGACAAAGTGGCACTGGGACAGGTTTTTCTCCGAGTTGTCGGTTTTTCCCCTGTCAATTTCATTCCACTGGTGCTCCATTACTTGTAAAACTTGGTAAAAAAAAACTGCTCATCTTCATCATAGGGTTGCACAAAAAGCCTTAAGGCTGTGGTGCGTCCGTAGCATCTGCTGCGGGGCCCTTCACCATGTAAAAAAAATATACGTGAACTTTTTTCTTAAAAGTTAAGGCAGATGCGGTCATGTGTTCGTACGGTGTACCTTGGTTCAGCAGGCATTCTGTATACCTCGAGACATAAGAGAAAACTGGAATCTGACCTAACAAGAGTGAATATAGTTACTTGCTTGCCTTGTCTTGCCTTGCATTGCGAGTTGGCGGCCTACCAGCCAAGGCTTCTGTTGCTTTGCACGCTCGTCAGTAGCGTACTGTTGGGACCGCTCGCTTATCGTGGGTGTTCTAAACGCCATACTTCCCGATTCGATATTATTTCACATATTTTGCAAATTCTTGTGCACAGCAACTTGGATGGGTAATCAGGCTGTACAAATGGCAATCCAGGAAAAACCTCCGGCTATTATTTAATAACGGTAAATCCATATGCTGTACCTGAATAAATTTGTGTCGATATTGATTGACTATCGATATATCAAGTTACTTGTTGACAGCATAAAATTACTGTTAAAATGCTTCGTTACGTAGACCGGGATAGCGTAGTCGATATAGCGACTCGCTACGAGCTGCGCGGTCCGGGGATCGAATCCCGGTGGAGGCGAGATTTTCAGCACCTGTCCAGACTGGCCCTGGGGCCTACCCAGCCTCGTGTACAATGGGTGCCGGGTCATTCCCGGGGTAAAGCGGCCGGCGCGTGGCGTTGACCACCCACCCCCATCTAGCGCCGAGGTTAAGGAAAGAGTAGAGCTATACCTCTACTCCCCCTCTGGGCCTTCATGGCCTGTTCTAGGGTGAACTTTACCTTTTTTTTACCTTTTTTACCTACTTTGTTACAGAAAATTGTGGAGACGTTTCAGCTAGTAAGTGACAAGGAAGACAGAAACGGATACATAACCATGACTGTTCTGTGATGTAACTAAAAACATTGCGGTAGAGCAGTCAGTAAAGTTGCTAGGACATGGACTGGGCTATCTGGGTTCCGAGTTCGGTAGGCGCAAGAGATTTTTCTCCTTTCCACAATGTCCAGATCGGCTCTGGGGCCCGTCCAGCCTCCTATTCGATGGACACCGATGACTGTCCCCAGAGGTAAGGCCACCGGGGCGTGAAGCTGTCAACCCTGCTTCATTAAGTGCCTTTATCGGCTGAACGGGGACAACCTTAACTTTACATTGTCCAACACTGGACTTAATTAGAAACGTCGAACTCGGTTATAACGTCATGAAAGGGACTGAATATTTTGTGTCGTTATAAACGAGTGTTGTTATAACCGAGGAGTATATGTTATGGTAAACGGGGAGGAATTAATTGGTACCACAGAATATCTGACGCTATAACGAGGTGTCGTATAAACCGGTATCGTTATAACCGGGTTCAACTGTATTTAGATAAGTTCTTTGAAACTGAATTACACAATTAACATAAACGTATCAAACTATTTTGTATAGATTAAAACATGTTCGATAACGATACAGAATTCCATATTGATTCTCATCCCTAGATAAACACAGGCATCGACATTCTGAACAAGATTCCAACCCGCGATGACTATGGCCTGTTTAAAGGTAACATTTTAGAATTTGCTTGGTCTAGCTGGAATTTGAAGCGAATACCTCCCGACTATCTACCAGACATGCTTTCTTTGTCTGAGCACGTACAGTGATTGCAATGGACGGCAAACACCCCTAAAGTGACACTTGGTGAGGAACGTGAGAGTGAACCTTTACAGCACAGTGACTGCGATAAAAGCCACCCGCTTCAACATTCGCAACTCTGAATTTTTCCCATATTGTGTATTTGTATCATTTATACGATTTTCACAATAAACAGCGTACTTTATTTTTCTAAAGAGCATAATTCTTTATCTTTGTAATGGAGATGCAATGTGTTTCATGTGAGGTACGATACGCACTTTTAAATGTTATAAGAATTTCGGTTTCCAAAAGCGTCAGTAACTGTGTTGTTGATCAACAAATCCAAATACATCAGGGCTTTGTACCGCTAAGAACTTCTAAACCGAGTACGTTATAATGCGATTTTTATTTTATTGTAATAACTGCATAACACTGAATCACATGACCTGCAGGTTTAGGTTCAATGTCGTATGAACGTCACATTATGCAAGAATATAATCAGTACAGTCGGATTCTTTGGGGGTCAAAGCAGTGTGTCACTCTCTGTGTTCCTGCTTAGTCTGCGACGGTTTGGTAATTGTGGCCTGCTCCTTCCGAGATAATGAAATTTCCGACATAGTCTCGGAATTGGAAACACGGACTTCCGAATAACAGTGTGGAGCATAGTCTAAGACAAACCTCATGCAACTATATAGACGCTTTATTCCTTCTAATAAAATGCTCACTTCACACCATGTGTTTCTACAACATTTTGCCATCGTCAGGCATGTTTAATTAAGTATGAAGGTTTTGAAAAGTTTTGCACTGTGTAATATATTACTTTTTTTTCCAATGGCTCGACAGCCCCTTGGGGCCTAGGCCGCCTCATTTTTCGAGGCTTCACGATCACACTTTTTTTAGACACACCACATTCGGTAGGACTCCTCTGGACGAGTGATCAGCCCGTCGCAGAGACTACCTGACAATACACAACACTCACAACAGACAGACATCCATGCCCCGGTAGGATTTTTTTTTTTTTTTGGCTGTCCGGGGTTTTTCCCTTTGATCCATTTTTGTACTGTTTAAATCCTTTCGTCCTTCATGTCACTTTACGTTCCATGTTACCGTCCTTACAACAAACACAACACAAACATCCATGCCCCCAGTGGGATTCGAACCCACAATCCTAGTAAGCGAGCGGCCGCGACCCACGCCTTAGACCGCACTGCCACTGGGATCGGCGTTATATTACATTAAAAGCATAAAATATTAGGTATTTTTAATAGTTTGCATTTCTTATCCCGAATGAAGGAATTTGTAGTCAGATACGCTCCGGTTGCCCTACGAGAACGTTTCCTTGACGATGGCGTAAGGAGCTTCGCATGTTATTGTGTAGGCTGCCCATCACATTGTTCTGTCTCCTAACACCCGTGTTGCCATTTGGCAGATTTCGTCTTATGGCTATGAGACTGACTGACTGACTGACTGTATGTAAACATTGCCTCTACAGCACCGTGTCTGTTATGATTAACTTTAAAATGGATATCAGCAGTAGAACGTCATGAAGATATGAGCGTGGTTGAACTTCTGGCGATATTCACTATGTTGAGACTTTCGTGATTACTCTGATGGAACGTCAGGTCCCGTAACAACAGTTGAGACCACCTGATTTTGAAGGAAGCTGTGTGGAATGGACTTCGTTACTTAGATATTAACTTCATATTGTGGTCTTCTAGTATATGACTCTGTATCGATCAGGAAATAATTCCCAATATTATTAAGGAGCTTGCTGCCTCCATCTTCAGCGTAGTCGGTAATGACAGGGTGTTTTTCGTCGAACGCGGGAATGAGTACCACGGAGTGGGCGTCGACATCATTTGCTATGCAGCAACGATGTCGACGCCCACTTGACATCATGCATCCTGGCGTTAAGAACGCCCTGTATTTACCAGTCGACATGGTGTCATATGCTAGAAGACATGTTTATGAATAGCGCTGTGAGAAGCTCAAAAATCTCCCGAAGATGGTAATTGCTGAGACGGTTGGTTACTTTTTTTAGTTTGCGTCTTTTGTGGTTAGTTAATTATTTGCTAGATTGGCTGTTAAGCCGGTCGACTGTAGCGGCAATGGACATGCTGGGTGAAAGTAGCAGCAGTGTCATGCACCGTAATTGTTATGGTGGACCATTATTCTTGCAGCCCATTTCCGGGGTTGAGATGAAATCATGGCGCCTGCGCACTGTAACCGTCGCTCTTTTCAGGTGGATTATAAGAGCAAGAGAAGGTCATGTGACAATGACCTGTGTTACGTCACAAGTCGAATAACAATTCATTGACAAGTTCTGGAATATGAAATGGCGCATTGTAATGTAAACATTTGCGTACGACGGCACGTTGTTTTATTGAAGGGCGTGGGACACGAAGAACGTAGCTGCGACTCGCGTGCTTTGCTAGACACAGCAGGGGTTCCCTTAGTAACTGGACGTAGGGCACAAATTTACAAAAATGACTGACATTTTACTCGTTTTAAATGTTTATGCAGCCGAAGCTGTGCAGTGGACTTACTTTCGTAGGGATGGACAAATCGTACCATATCTAACTGAACTCACTCACTTATTATCGAATGATATGAGAGGGTGTCTGTCGTAGTGAACTTGAATGGGGAAAAATTAGTTGAGGCCAACTTATAGGTATTCGGCATTTGTCCGAGGGTTCGGTTTCTTGACCGGGATTTCAACCGATCAATTCTAAAGTACAAGCAAGAAGTGTTACTTTTTCAGCCATATTACTCTTTTTCTTTTTTTAATATAATGCTAATACATTTATTTCTTCCTCCTTTAAAAGCTTTCCATACAGAGTTTGTAAAGAGTCCTTCTTCTGTTGACATTCTTCCACGTAAAATGTTAAGATGCCTTTGTTGGTTTGGTTGCATAATTCCACTTATTCTTAATCCCAAACTGCGTACAAATGGATGATCTGTTTCATGCTCAGAACGAATATTTCCGGGGACAGAATCATTGATACATGTTAGACAGGAGGGTGAACACATCACGTAACCAGTCTCAATACCAGTTTAAAAGAGAAAAAAATCTTAGTGAGATGTGAGGTTCTCACGAGTAGAATGTGAGCCATTGTAGTTCGGTATAGGTGTCCACCGTTTTGGGGAAATCTGTTGTGTCCATCCTCAGAGGCTACCAAAATTTACGGGCAGCAAATTCTTCCGAAACATAATTACATTGCTACTAAATTACACGGTGTCATATCCCAGAAGACAAATGTCTTCAGGAAAAGAAAAAACTTTTTTCTAAAGCGAAGGGAACCTCTTTCGTTCATCCCGTAACCAATCACGACATTGACTGAGCTAACCTGGCACATTATATTCTGTTGCTGAAAACCCAGTTACCTTAACTGTTTAGAGGTGACGGGAGATGTTTCTTTCACTGACCTTCTCAAACACTAAATAGACCAGAACGAAGAATGTTTTTAAACGAGATATCTCGAGCGTAGCTTGGTAACGGTTACTCTTGTTCCTGTCGTACTGAACGTCACTTCTTCTTCTTATTCTTATTCTTGTCCACTTGCTTTTTAAAACTCACCAATCGAACCCAGACTATAATTGATCTCCAGTTCACGATAATAAGACAACGTAACCAAAAGAAGCATGCAGCAAAACGCTACTGAGTAACATGAACATGGACTCACCGCGTAGTATCCGTTTGTCTGTTTGCTGCGTTAACGGAGCTGTCCCTTGCTTTCATAAGAATCGGGCGATTACGCTGTTTGCTTCTGGATAAGAGCCGGATGAATCTGCTGATGAAATTCCGTATTATTTGTTAAGACTCGATTATTTTACCAACAAATGCCCGTGTTTAGATTAAAGATGAATGATATGCTGATGAAGTTTCGTGCTCGTATAAGAGTCCGATGGGCTTGCTGATAAATTTCCGTGTTATGATAAGAGACGAATGATTCTGCTGATGGCGTTTATTATTTTTTTATTAAGAGCTCTTTGATTCTACATATTAATTTCGGTGTTTAGACCAGAGCGGGTTGATTTTCTGAGATAAGTTCCGTGTTTGAATGAGAATCGGGAATTGCTGACACAGGTTAGATTTATCTGAATCTGTGGCAAATTAAGCGGTTAGACTAGACCTCGCTCGAAAACAACCCCATGTACCTTACACTTTTTGGTTCAAGGCTGGATGACAGGACACCGACCAACTGTGAGAGATAAGGAAGCCCCCATATTACAGTTCAAGTCTTATCAGATTTGGAGGTCATTCGCTTTGTTGCGTTACGCGCCCTGATTAATACTTTATTGTTCACGAATGTTTGCGCCTCCGGTAACGTAAATAATACATTCTGAGAGGTCATTGTTGAAAAAAGGCGTTCGTTCTTGCAAATAAGTGAACTGTCCGTTGTAGCGTTGCACAAGTGGCGCTTAATCATGCTATGATGTGGCAGTATTCACGGAACAGTCTTTTTGAACGGAAAAAAATTGGATAGAAATTCAATAGACTGCATTAAATACTTGCGGTAATTGTGACACAGTGAGGAGCCCAAAGTCCATGCTTCTCTAAATAACATTTAAAAAGTTCAGCTCAGATAGTGCATGACCAGGGGCGTAGCTAGGGGAGGGTGAGTGGTGCCAAATGGGCTGAAAAGTGAATATTATAAATAAAGAAAAAAACTGATTTCTTGTGCTCTACAAATTTTAAATTACTGGTCCATATACAAGGAAACTCAAATGATTGAGATTTTTTTTAAGTTCAAAATGTCTGTTAGGTGAGTAATCGCCAGTGTTATTACTGGTCCGGGACCTCAAAAAAACCTAGCTACGCCACTGTGCGTCATAATGCAAAACTGTGACGCTTTAAACTTTTAACAAATAGAACTGAGAACCGAGAAGGCCGATGTACCAGTAAGGCTGTAGCCTTGTGTGTGGGTTGTGCCCCGTTCGAACCTCAGGAGAGACTGGGTCACCGGTTGCCCTGATGTTTTTCTCTGTCTTTCCAGGTATACGCCGGAATAGTACCTCTATTAGGGCACGTCTGCTTTCTTCCATATCCTTGCCAATTCATAATTTACCCTTAATGATGCCATCGACACTCTATAGCCTAATATACTGACGGCGTCTTAAAACGGGCCACAAAAGAGAAACTTTGATTTTTTTTAAGGTCATAGGAAAAGTATACTGGAAATTGAAAGAGGAAGCACTAGATCGCACCCTGTGGAGAACTCGATTTGGAAGAGGCTACGGACCTGTCGTAAGACAGACTACAGAATGAAGTGTCCCTGATGATGATCCCAGGAAGGGATCGAAACGTGTTGGACTGGTTTACAGGGATTATATATAATATCTAAAATAATAATAATAACAGTGCATTTTTTGGTTGAGTGTTTTGTGTTTGATTGATGACAATAAACGGTATGAATAAAATAAAATAAAAGTTTATAAAAATGACAGTTCTCTATGTCATGCAGGAAAATATTTTCAAAAGACAGGATAAGGTAACTATATGTACCAGGTATAAGCTGATTTACCTACCTTTACCAAGGACGAAGGGGCACTACCTGGGAATCTTCAAAGCAATAAAATTTTATATTTCTCTGTAACAAATATATTGTCTCTTTCGGTATCTCCACTTTCATTCTTTCTTTCTTTCCTCCTTTTTTACGTCCTTTGTTCTTCCCTTCTGCCTCTTCTTCGTGCTTCCAAATGTTCCTAGAAGTCAAAGTCTGAAAGTCAGATAGAAGGCAACAACAACAGTTGTGTACAGATTGAGTATTACCACGACTGATGTGGAATACCAAGCAATAATCCGAACGATAATAGAACATTCTCTTCGCTCGTTCTGTGTGTAAATTATAACATGGCATATACAACTTGCACCGTACACACATTGCGTCACGCTATTAAACCACTCGTTGTTAAACAGTTAATGACCAGCTTCGTAACTTTGTACTCTTCCAAAATTATTAATAGGATGATGAAATTAAGTAAATTGGGCTGGGAACAGGTTGTAGCATGCAGATGAGATATGAGAAGGGCATACAAAATTTTGGTCTGAGAACCCGAAGGATTGACCCACTTGGAAGAACTAGGTGTAGATTTGAGTGTAGTAAAGTCGGATGGGAATGGTGTGAAGTAGATTAAAATCGCTCAGGATAGGTACCAGTGACGGGATCTTGCGAACATGGTAATTAGACGTAGAATTCCGTTTAAGAGCGGGGAATATCCTTGAACCAGCTGAGCGCCTGCGGACGTCGAAAGAAAGACACTGCTGTATGAAATTACGTGCATCTGAAATTGAACACTAACACGACATACTGAACATTCGAAGATGTACATAAGCACAAAGAAGGACGTGTCCAATTCTGATTTTCTGCGTTGTTTATCGGAGTCAGGGTAGCTCAGTCAATATCGTGACTAGACTACGGATTGGATGAACGGGGAGTCGTGGTTCTGTTCCCAGCATAGAATTTTCTCTTCTTTAATTTGTCCGTAAAAGCTGTGGAGCCCGAGCCGTCTGAACTCCCTATCCAGTGGATACCGGCGGTTCTTTCCCTAGTGATATAGCAGCCGGTGTGTGAAAATGACAAGACACCTTACTTAGTACCAAGGTTAGGAATGCGTGGAATTATACCTCCGCTCTTCAGTCCTTCTTCGTTGTGTTTTTACTGCTTCGCCTTTACTGTTATTCATGTTTTATTCTCTGACTATCTGATGTAACTTTCCAGGACACAAGCCGAAGAACTTTTATTTTGCAGGATAAACGGTATAGCCCAGATAATAATTTATCCAACACAGAATTGCAATATCTGTGATCAGGACCTATGGTGCAGCCTCCTTAGGTTCTTGATCTCAATTCCTCCCCTCCTCGCCACAGCTGTTCCATCCCAACCAGGTTATATATACGGATATCACTTCCTTGTCAGATAAGGCCCGTCAAAACATGCCTGGTTGATATCTTGTTTACAGACTGTCATCTGGCTCCGTAAACTGACTAAAGTGTGTATTGTTACAAAAACACTGAACTCGGCGCAAACCATGCAGGAATCAGACTGCAGTCTTTCGGCTTCCTCAGCAGATTAAATGAGGTGTCAGCCTCACAGGATCCTGCATTGAGGCCCTGATGGATATCGAATGAACAAGATATGAGCAAGACCGTTGGTTCACCTTTGTTCTGAACAACGTTCACTTAAATGTTGGAAGTATTACTTTGTAGGTGAGTGCAGGACAAAGATTGTGCTGTAACTAACGGAGCGACACGGTCGAGCGATTGGCTGGCCTATTTGTTGTTTTTGACCCGGAGACTGGTTAGCTTGGTTGAGGTTTTTGTGATTTTCCTCAGGCCATCCAGACAAATGCCAGGTTTTGTACCTTATATAGACCACTACCGCATCCTATAGCACCCCTTCCAATTAATTAGTCACCGATTACCCTGTTATTCGAGGCTATATAGTCTTGAGTTACTGAATCATAAATAGGCCTAAATACCGATACTGAATGAACTTTAATAATGTTATGCAGATTAAATGAAAAGGTAAGATGGACTGAACACGTAGAAATCATAGAAGGAAATGAATTAGACAGTACAAACATGTTGTTGGAAAAGTTAAAAGAGGAGACCACTTGGGTTTTTAGTCTTTATATGGTGGGGATGATAATACCGAAATATAACGTGGGGAAATAGTTTGTGAAGGTATAGTCGTGGAGTCGATTGGCGTCATGGTGGTGTAGCCATTCTCTTGACCGCTAGATAAAAACATAAGCACCTGAGCTACATAGTTAGCTAGCGGCTTTGGTCCAAGCGGTGAGTACGAAGTGACGTCTCACGAAAGCGGGGCTCCGTTACATCCACGGATCCGCGAAATGTCAGTTGCGGTCCTCTCTGTCACCGCTCCTCATCATGCGGAAAGTGTTCTTTTCCTTGCCATACTTTTTCTCCTCCTCCTCCTTCCCCCCTTTCTTCGTTTCCTTCCCTGCTTCTTCTTCGCTTTATTATACTATTCTTCTTCATCTTCATTATATGCTGGCATCAACATTTTCAACAATTTGCCACTTGGTCTATCTAGTCTTACAAATGAATAGACACAGTTTAATGCAGCATTAAGAATATTCTTAAATACACACTCCTTTTATCCTGTACATGTTTTCTTTTTATGTTTAAGGGTGATCCATAATACTATATATGATATCTTTATAGTATTTGTGTTGCAATAATTCTGTATATTTGCATATTTTGTACACTTTGTATTTGTGAGTTACTCCACATCCTACTGTCATTTTGGCAAAATTTGGATCCGTGGAATATATGTATGTATGTATCTATGTATGTGTGTGTATGTACGTATGTATGTAGGTGTATACCTATGTGTGTGTATGTATGTATTTATTTATTTATGTATTTGTGCTCTTCTCTCTCTCTCTCTCTCTCCTTTTTCTCAGCCACCTTCATTTGCTTCTTCTCATCCTCATTCTTATCCTTCTCATAAAACTATACATTATCCTATTTTTTTCATCCTATGAATTTTTCTTCTTGTCTTTCTTTCTATTCTGCTTGTGCCTCTTCTGTTCGTATGATCTACCTTCTTTCTCTGTTCCTTCTTCACTTCTCGTTCTCCTCTAACATCCAGACGTTTCATTTCACATGACTGTACCCTGCTTTCCCTGCCATCAAATAGTCTAGCAGATGCCACTGCATACCGCTCTAGTGCATAAGTGCGAGATTTCTTGTGACGTCACTGTTGTAGCAATGGGAGGCCATTGACCCCGGTTTGCTGTTCGCCCTAAAGTGGCACCCAACCTGCTGCTGTTTTACTGGGTCACCGTGGCGCACAGAATGCGTGTGTGTTGGGGGGGGGGGGGGTTAAGGCTAAACTGCCACTCCGCCTCGGGAGGAACAACTGAGGAGTTGTGTACTGTTCGACTGTCCTGGTACGAACTGGGCCCACCCATCCAGGGGAAAAGCGGTCGGAGCGTGAAGCGGATTACGTGTCTCCATCTACTGCGAGTATTATAAATGTGTAAGCTTTACATTCTCTCCCCCATTTTGTTTTCATGGCGCACTGCGTGAAACACGGATAACTTTGTCTTCACGTTACATTGTTATGGAGTTTAAATAAAAGCTGCTACGCACATACGTGTAGGACGTGCGGAGGAGATGAGAAATGCGTGCAAAATGCTGGTAGGAAAATCGCGAAGGAAAAGGTCATATATAAGACTTGGGCCCAGATAAGATTCCTACCGGACTCAGCTGGCTCAGACTGCCGGGCCCGATGACGGACTATTATGAAGTCTTGGTTCCACGTTTTTTGCTAGGTGTTCTAGCAGCTCATATACCACGAAATACATCAGTTTCTTTGCCCAGTTTTAGAAGTGATGGAGACTAATGTCATATGTTCCTGGTAAGCGTAGCGGCAGTAAAGCCTCAAATTCACGAAAACATTATTTAAAAATGAAGTACCTGTCTCACTGAAAACACTGTCTCCAATACAGAGCCCAACAGATTAACCACAGTTTAGTCTGATAATCGAATGGAACTTGTAAATACCTTCTGTGTGTAGAATATAATGACTGATGTTCACGCAGTCAGTATGTACAGTTAGCACTGTGCTTTACAGTTATAGGCTGGGCACCTGGTTTGCGAATTCAACCGGATCAATCCCAACTCATTTCCTTCAAACGATGAAATGTGATCCAGTGGCTAGTACCCGATAGACTGGATCACAGATGTGTGTAATCTTATAAAATATCGCACCCAGTACTGGAAATTCTGCAGTGCAATAGCTACGTGAAATATCTTACGAATACATCTCAAGGTATATTGTGTATTATTTATGGATTTCAAGGATACAAACCCAATTATCTGTAACTACCTTCTCATTTTTTATTTTTTCTGAGCTTTTTTCTTAATTCCTGGTGTTGCCACGTCATGAAAAATTCCCATTGCTGGACTCAGTAACTTCTGCTAGCCTTTACTTAGCTGGAACTATTTGAAGGAAAATAGACGGCATACTTGTTTCCAAAGACATTTCTGAGTGTTAATTCAACCAATAGGATTGCAATGTAAGCTGGGTGTATTTTTACGTAACATGTTCAATATTAGTTCGATGTGCTGCTTACGGCAAGCAGAGGTGGGCTGTAATCTAAGTTTGCCATCGCCGTTGCTTAAACCTTCGAAAACTGGAATGATCTTACGTTGTAAATAAAGATTCTGTTTGAATCTCATAGAGAATACCGCGTGCTTCCATCAGAAAGACCGATCGGTCAAGGGAAGTAACATGGTTGTTTAAAATGTCAGACTAGCTAACACTGTAGAGACTAACATGAACCTGAATTTTACTTAAAAATTCAGTTTGTAGCCCGCAGTAAACACATTCCGTGTCGGTTACAAAAACCAACATGTATAGTAAAATAATAGCAGTTTTTTCTGAGAGACAGAATGTAGATTTGGCCCTAAAGAGTTAATATTTTTTATAATAGTGACATCCGGAAGAGATTATTGACCAACACACATTCAGGGTTTGCTTTAGGGTTACGAAGAGGTACTTTCCACAGAAGTTAAACATGTAGGACAGGATACACTTATGTGAACAATGTAAGCAGGTTGGTCCACTCGCACAGAACTTCTGCATATTTCTGCCAAGGAGGTAGAGTGCTGTGTATGATAGGTGGGCCATCGCCGGTGTAGCAGTGTGTGCTCCTCTTGTAATTTGTCGCAAATTGTGTAAACTTTAAGAACCTAAACGTGTTTTAGGGGTTCTCTAAAGCAACAAACTTTTATCAAAACACACGAATAAGGCACTTCCTGTACTTTATGGACCAAACAGCAGCATCAGAACTGTGTTCCTATAGAGGCTTGTCATGTGTGTATAAATGCTGAATAGTTCTGCGTATTACATTTCCTTTAAAGTTTATATATCGTGTGGTTAATTTGTAGGAATATAAGATAAACTGCATGACAAATAGCGATGTATTATTGTCACAGGTAATTTGCGGTAAGATGATAATGACAAATAGAACTTCCTGCTTAGTATACGGGGTCAAATCTCGACGAGGAAACCGTCTGTACTAATTAATCTCGCCACTTGCCTCCGTATAGTTTGAGCTACAGATGGTGTCGTTAAATAAACAATAAATGTATATAAAGCACCGCGCCGTGAAGACTTTATGGAGATCGGAGATAAGAATTATATGTTTTCAGATATAGTTGTCGATAAGTAATTTCTTATCTAATTGATGCAGAAGCAGTGTATGACCTTCGTCATTCCAAAAGAGTGACCTACGTGTTTATTTTAGTTCCTGCTTCCCTCCTGAACTTCTTATAAGTTCGACGACCTCGACAGGCTCGAAGCTTGTGACTTCATATGACGTTCTGAATACGTTGATCGTGTAACCTCGCAGTTGGGCGTTGAATTTGATTTTTAAATCTGAACTTCAGATTAGACAGACACGTGGAGTATTTCCATGTACAAAAACATGTTTTTAAATTTGGTACAGAAACTTCTGCATTTCCCTTTAGCAGGTGATAGCTATTGGCTTGCTTAAGAAACTCTCGCGTTTTGTGGAAGGTTCATCATCCTTTTCACAAAAGCCTAACATTGGACTCATAGCCTATGAGTAGTTTATAGTTACTGAAGGTAAAGGTTAAGCTGTCCATGCCATGAAGGCGTATAGTGGGAATACAGGTATAGATCGACTAATTCTTAACCTCGGCACTAGATGGAGGTTAATGATCAACTTCACGCCTCGGCCGCTTTATGTCCGGAAAAGAACCCCGGTACGCACCGAATAGGAGGCTGGGTGGGTCCCAGAGCTGGTCTGGACTTTCTGAGAAAAGAAAATTTCTTGCCCCTGCCGGGATTCGAAACCGGACCTCCAGTTCTAGCCTAGTCGCTATACCGACTAAGTCACCCCGGCTTCCCAATTAGTTATTCACAAAAGCCAGACCTGGTTAAGACATGTTTCAAATACCTTGGATATGTGCTGTTGTGAAGTATCGCAAAATACTATGCCGACCACAGTAATCTAATAGATACTTTTCTTCTCCTGCAATTGTTTTGACACAAAATAGTGGCTTTTAAAACCATCAAAGGCGCTTGTTTTTCCTGGGTTTCTTAAAACAATCTTTACCGAAATAATGATTTTCCCCCTTTATTACGACATTCGTATGAATATATGTTATATTTATTATTTACCACTGACGTCACAAAGTATTTGTATGCTGCGTTAAACAGCTGCAAAGCAAAGACACGGAGGGGGGGGGGGGGGAAATTTACGGTCGTCTACAGACCAAAATGGAGAAATGGAGAAAAGAGGACGGTTAGGTTTAGTACAAAAGATGCAGAATACCTTCCTGGTGTTTTGCGTTATGTTCATTACTAGTTCTTCCGCCATGTATGAGGCTATTTGTAGCGAAATGTCTCAGCATTGGGCCTAATTAAGAAACGGTCCATGTTGCAGGTGAAATAGGCTGCAGACGACTGGCGCAACCCGAATCACAAAGAAGTGAAAAATTGCACAAAATGATACAGAAGAAAAAATATGCCTTATTCATTTCATATTTACAAAATTTAGAAGAAAAGTCTTGAAGGACGGTTCGCCGTTCTGTGGCGGCAACTTCTCCGCCTCCGTCGTTGGGTGTGTAGGCTAAACAATCTTCGGCAGGCGCAAATAATTTTATCTGGGAATATTCCAACTTTTTTAAACTAGCACAGAGCTGCGACTTTCAAAAACCATTACATTGCATATAAATTTAAAGGCATAGTAAGGGTGAAGGAAAGTGATCCCCGCCTGCCTGAGCACTGGTCCACGAAGGCTTGTAAGGGACGTTGAAGCAAATATGCATGAACTGCCTCCCACCTCATCACTAGAATGAATTGAATAATCAGCGTCATGCCCCGGTCGCTAGAACCCCGCAGAACGAGACCACGGTAAACACTGGGTAGGTGATAGATAGGTGGCCCAGAGACCCACTCAGAATTTCTTTAGTCATATTGATACGTGAGATATGCATACAAAAAATGGTGGATGCCGTGACTGACGAACTGGGAGAAATTAAACCATGCGGCGTATTAATTGGTTCAAAATGTGTAATTCAAGGTAAAATTATGAGGTGTGAGGTCCTGACGGAGGTGAATATGAAGACTTCTGCCTTCTGGGATACGATGCCGTGCAGTTTGGTAGATAACTTAGGAAAGTCCCAACCAGGAGCGTGGATGTTCTACCCTAAAGATAGAGGTAGCAGGTTCCTCCGAAGAACATTAACACCTCCTTCTTCTCTTGGCGCTACAACTCTTTGTGAGTTTGGGCCTGCTCAACAGTTCTCTTCCATGCTTCTCTATCCATAGCTATCTTACTCCAATTCTGAATCTTTATTTTTCGCCCATCCGCTCTGACATCATCGTCCCACCTTAACCTTGATCTACCAATCCTTCTTACTGCAATTGGTCTCAACTCTGTTAAACATTTGCACCTGTCTATATCAAACTACACTTCATTGCATTACAGATGATGGCACTCTTAAGGCGAGGCTGTCCCTGTGCCCAAACACCACACAATGAAGGCGTATTGGGATAGTGGACTGCCAGTTGCGTTGAAATAAATGGCCGATTTTGCTCGGGGAAAGATTCTTATATACCTGTGGCTGGGTGGTTAAATGGACTCCAAAGTCGATATCGTATTGTTACCTGATTTCTTCTGTATATGGTGATGAATGGGTGTGTTCTGGAGCATAAGTCTTTGCTTGTATCACCCCTGTTGTCTGCTCGGCACGAAGCTAGGCAAACGGTTCGTGCTTCTTTATCAAGCTACAGTAATAAACTCAATGAATAAAACCACACAGAGACCTCAATGAAGTTCGTCGGCCTCTTGGGATATGATCCCAGGTCACCCACGTCGGAGACGCGAGACGCATTGACTCTCACATAAAGGAACGACGACCATCTTTCAGTCTACTTTCATAAGTGAATCGTCAACATTTCTAAGAACCGAGATCAGTTTATCTTACGTAAAGTGGTAATGTGTAACATCTTCGGTGGTTTTGAACCTTGACGTTTTGATATACGGTTTCGGTCTGTCTTGGCGGATCTGGATGGTGGAATTCTGGATTTTGACGTCATGTAGGATCATAAGTTGCTAACGACGTTTCGGAGGAACGTGCTGCCTCCATCTTCACCGTGATGGGATTACGTCCACGTAAATGCCGAAACGATTGTGTAGGAGGAAGTGAATCGATTTTATTGTTTGCAAGGAATGTGGCCAAGTCAGAACCATGGCAAGGATACAGAAGAGTTTGGCCGGGAACAGTATCCGGAAGGGTATTGATACTGTTGCTCGTGCTTGCGCTGTTGTGGGAACTTAACCTGATGTTACAGGGTTCGTATTATTAGCGTTTGTGTGATATATGCAGCTGACTATTCGCCTCAGTTGTGTAACAATGACATGGCAGAGTTTTAACATACTGTCTCTTATACTGCAGTACAGAAGTATGCAATCGTTCAGTCTTTTAAACGTCTTTCTAATCTTGAAGCACCCAAAAATTCAATATCGTTAATACCTGACGCCTGGGCCAAATTCAGTCAACCACCCACCTTCACAACCCTGCATCCATTGCTGGAATTATGCAGTCCTTCGGTGCTGTGTTTAAGATAAAATTAAAAACAACATTTCGGGACTAGGATCGGTCACGTCCTCGGGAAGAGACTAAGGGAAACATCTACTCAGTTGGACTCGATACGCAAAACTCCCTAAACTGCATGTAACTTCAACTTCAACGTGTTAAATCGAATGATGCGTCGAGGGCGTACAACGTATAACAAGCAGAGTATGTTTGAAATCCACTCATCTACTAAACTGACCGTAAAATACTTAGGTATATTAATATTAAACTTCCATCTTCTTACGGATCTTCCAAGTGACCACTTTCCAAAATTTCTCTTACCAGAATAATGCATGCATTTTTTATTCTCCCCCTGCAATTATAACTACATAACCCTTGATTTTATTGCTGTAACAAATGGCAAATGATTTACAAAGCGGAAAATATACGAAAATTTACCTTAATGCATTTACCATTTTTATGAGTTTGGATATGAGTTTTTATGTGGGGTTCGATCAGTTATCTTTATGACCTGAAAATATGGAAAAGCTGAGTGATGGACCATATAAGGAAACCGGCTTTCAAATGCAGTCACACCTGGCAGATATGACGATCGTGACTGTTATATGAACAAGTAAACAGTATTTGTATTACTGATCTTTGTTTTGTCTGTGTACTTACAGATTTATGGTCCATTTAATGACTCAGTGGCTCAGACCATACAGCGTCAAACAGCAGTGTGAGAGTGAATTGTAACGGATTTGGAAGGAGTCGGTCGTAGTTTGATTCGAAATAATATTCCGACATTTGGCTGTGTGAACTGAGGAAAAGCAATAAAAAAATCTCATTTAGGATGGTTTGTTTCGGGCCGAGATATGAACCCATGAAGCTCAGGATACGAATCAGTAATAGTACGCTCTTTAGGGCGATGTTCGGTGTTGCTGTTACTGAGTGTTAGTACTGTTCTTTTTGTGAGCTATTTTACGACTCTTTAACTCAAATTTTATAGCGTCGAATGGTAGGATGATACACGAATGATGGTTTGCAAAGTACTGGAATGAAGGGATCGCGGGATTTGTATGTAGCGACTTAGGAACGCCAAAGAAAACGTCAGAATATCAGGTTACCGGGTCGAGATTTGAACCAGATATATCCAGAATGCAAAGTCCAGAGGGTTATCTATACACACAATTGCTCGGTCAGTAGCAGTAGTAGTAGTAGTAGTAGTTAGTAGTAGTTGGCTGCAATACGCGCAGCGGTGTTGGTAATACGAAACCGGATATCGCAGTCAATGAAGTAAATACGAAAGAGACAAGGAATTCAGGCGGAAATTTCCTTTCGCCACTGGTCTCCAGACCCCCTGTGGGCGGAGCCTGTAGCTTGTCTGGTGCCGAGCTTAAGTCAGAAGGCAACTGAAGGACTCCACGACGTGACATTATCCCATTAATTGACCTTTCATAAGTCGCTGTGTAGGCGTATAGATACATAAATGTAGGGGCGGTTCCGCATTTTCTGAGGCGTCGACACAAAAAAAAACCGTGGAGATTGTGGCTGTGACACAGTACAGTCCTGTATGTGGATACGAAAATATCGGTGGGAGACACTGCATCCATCTTAACAGTCAGCCCTAAAGATGGGGTTTAGTCATGCCTCCATAGTATTGGTATACACTTACAACACTACATGTTATCAACACACAACACCACACCCTGAACCCTTACCGCCGTAAAGTCTGAAGTCTTACAGTTAGAATCTTGGTTGCGATCCGGCTGTCTTTACCACAGAGGTGTCTGTGCGCTTGTTGAGATAGACGATTGGCTCGGCATATTGACCGACAGTTCACTGAACTTTGTTATGTAGTGCTGGACGCAGTACAATGCGACTTAAATTCCACTAATTTGTTTACGAAGCGCCTACACGTGACTTGCTTGCGTCACAGTGTTGCTATGTGGCTCTGTGGGGGTGGGGAGGGGGGTTCGAAGTTATCAGAAACAGCTCGATAGCAGAGCCAAGCATTTCCTGTGTCTGTGTTACATTCGGGCCCATGCTCCTCGTAATTAAGTAGCCCTATCTGCGAAAACAGAAATTTCGCACAAACGACATGTAGCTCAGCAGTGAAGTCCTAGATTGTAACTGTCTGGTGCTGGGTTAGAATCCCGGCCAGGGCATTGAATGTTGTGACTGCAGTTGTTTGATCCTCAGGTCATTTACCCCTTCAGTTTTTACCTTACGAAAAATACCGCGACTCCATTACATGCACAACGCCCTTTTATTCTGACAATCGTGCAAATCGCATTGTGTGGAGAAAACGCAGTCTTTCAATATTACAGCAGGTGGTACGTATATTTACCATTGTGTTTTAAAGGCTCAACGTTGCGTTTAGGAACTGAATAAAACGTCTAAATGAAACTTTAATCCTTTCAAGCCCGATTTATGTAAATATTTAAAAGGCCAGTTCCTTCATAACAGAAAATACTGCGTCTTGTTAACAAAAAACAATTGCTGTTTATTTTAATAATGCTACGTAACGTATATATTCTGTGGGCAAAATGCAGAGATTTGAATGTTAGGAACGGATTGTGGTACGTGCAGTAATATCTTTACCTTAAAGGATTAAAATATTAATTATTACCGTGGTAATGAAAATAATATACATATGGTCCATTTATTTCGGGAAGAAATAAGCTCTGATGTCTAAAATAAGGAAGTTATTTCCCGTGATCCCATATCACGTTCTGTAGTAACTTAAAGCATGCTTTCACAATTTAGAGTTAATTGCACAAGAGTGAAATAACAAGCAAATCAAAGGATTCTAGGAACACCGTTATGCAAACGAGGCATTTAATTAGGTCGTCGTCGTCGTATTGGGTGTGTCCTGATGTGCGTGATGTGATGATGATTCAATTCGTTTAAGTGTCTGACAACAGCAATAATAATAATACAGATGTTTAGTGTGTCGCTTGTAACTAAGGCACTGCGTGTCCACACTTTGCCTATCGACAAGATGCATCCAGAAATGTAGGTTAACAGCGAATACATGTAACAAGCAGTTACGGAAACTAAGACGAAAAACGAGGTGTACTTACGTTAATATGTACCTAACGCAGTCCAAGACAACAATTTTATTATCAAACCAATAAATTTTGTTTTTATAAAATTGCTACATGCTTCTACCCGATTGAGTCATCATCAGGCTTATATGACCCAATCTAGTCGAAACATGTAGCAGTTTTATAAAAACAAAAGTTATTGTTTTTGTAACAAAAATAATTGTGTTGTACTGCTGTATGTGTATTATTAATTTAGGAAACACTACGGGACATATTCTGTCAAGAGTGTACTTGTGCGTTGTGGGTAGCCTGGGGTTAACACACTTTACAGTGAGATCTAGGGGAATTACAAATTGTTTACACATGGTGTTGGACTTTTTGTGTTGTAATTTAAAGTGCTGTCGGCATTTGAACATATAATGTCGTTGGTAGGACGATTGGTCAGTGATGAATTGGAAAGGGTTTGGAAGGAAGCGGTCGTGGCCTATTCGAGGTACTACTCCGGAATTTATATGTAATAACTGAAGAGAACCGCGAAAAAATTCAGTAGTTGTATAGAGTGCCCTGGCAATTATTCTAGCAGAGCACCTGCACAATAAAACGCTTTACCGCTATGGCAACCTACTTGGTTTGTCGAACTTGGACGGACTGTTCGACACGACCCAAACAACGGAAAAGTAAACGTGATGGTATGGACTAGGCAGTGAGGAAGCAAATACATCACAGTTGTCGTATGTGGACGTAACAAGAGTAAAGGTAGGGGTCGCCCCGTAACGTGCCATGGATGGCATAGAGGGGAGTAGACATATAGCTCTACTCATTCGTAACTGCGGCGTTAGATGGGAGTGGGTGATCAACATCACGCTTCGGCCGCTTTACCCGCGGAAAATAACGCCGGTAGTAATTTTACAGGAAGCTGTGTAGCCCCCATGACCGGTCTGGAGAGTGTGGAGAAGATTAAATATCTTGATACCACCGGGGTTCGTACCCCGAACCCTCCAGCCCATAGCGAGTCCATAAACCGACTACGTTATCAGGGCTCCTGAAGTATCAAAAGTGTGTGTGTCATTATTTTTCAAAATTTGAATTCAGAAAGGAAAATTCTGCCAATGAAAACATTTTCTTGTCTCCTGAGTTTTGTAGAAGTCGGTACTGTGGGATGTGCACTTCTTTATTTTCAATCTGACTGTACCATGTCACATAATTCAGTTTTGTCCTGCTGGTGTACTGACTTACATTCTTCTGCGTGACGACATCTTTATGACACTTATGAAAGTATAATACGCACCAAGATAAACTGAAATATTCTCGTAAATGTTAGTTACAGCTTCATTAAAAAACATATTTTGTTACCTTACAATCTACACACAGTACTACCACTGAAAAAAGTGATTAATTCCTTAAAGCGTCGTGGTTGCTGTAAGATACACGATCTGTTGACATTACAGGGATCTAAATTTTGCACTCAGAATCTGTTTATTTGTTCAGTGTAGTTCTTAGAATAAACAACGATTATTTCCCTCAATTACGTCAACTGGTCAATCTTTTTTTTTTATCGAGACGCAACATGTTTCCTTTGAGTTGGGAACTACATATGTAAGTAGTGTTCAGATTAATTCTGGGTTCAGCGTGTTAAGTCGCGTGAAGAACTGTGTTTGTATATATATTAACACAATGCACGGTGAACAAAAAATCAAGTTAACTGTGTTTGTGTTCGTGTTTTGTTTTTATTTTCAGCTTTTACTTCTTCCGATTGCACAGTTTCGCTCAATCCGCAAAAGAATTAAATCCTTTAAAAAAAATACAAGAACCATTAGAAGGTCAACCAGGATGTTACGAAGCTTCTGCTTTTACAGAGTAACGCATAAGAGACCCTTGTGAATTCAAACTCCAGATTCAAATGCACGAGAAGCCTTAGACGGCGTGGCTGTATGTTATAGAGCATAGAGTCTATGTATTTGTAGTCTAACTGGTCATTTTAGCAGTTACATGCAGAATGAGCCCAGGTGATTATGATGAAAATGACAATGGTGATGACGACGACGACAGTAATTATAATTTAAAGATTTAAGTTGTCCCTGTCCGCGCCATGAAGACATACAATTACACTAAAATCGTAACCTTTCGGAATGTTTCTACACTTAGTCCCCTCTGTCTTTTCTGATCTTCCTGTCCTCTTTTCCCTTCTCTTCCTTTTCACCCGTCTCTTTTCTCGTCTTGCCTTCCCTCTGTTTTCCTCCTTTTCACTTGTTTTGTCCTGCTCCCACCATGCCTCTTATATTCATAAATATCCATTTCGTTTAGAATCACAGACTTTTCTTTCTTTAAACCTGACGAAATAATAGTAGATTTTAGGCTCCCGCCGCTGTGAATTTGAAGTCTTCTCCCTTCTGGGTTGCTGGGCGACGTTGGTTGGTAGTATATTACCGACGTTTCGGGACAACCTATCGGTTCCATCTTCAAGGGTCAAGCAGTCCAAGAAGAATGCCGGAGCGTAGGACGCTTGAAGATCGGATCGATACTTTATTTCGAAACGTCGGTAGCATCTATCAAGCAAGGCCGCGCAACATCCCAGAGGATCGAAGACCTGAAATAATTAATCTCCACGCCAAATCTAAAGGCCGCAGATGTAAAAGAGACATAAGTCCTTCTTGTGTGGTATAGCAAGATGACTTTGTTTACGGTTTGTTTAATTAGACTGTCAGTAACTTAAGTTGTATAGTGCTGAATGTAAGATGACGGGTGAACAGTGCATTCGAAAGGATGTGGAAGGAAATGGTCCTGGCCTATTTGACATGCTAACCTCAAAGCTTATTGCAGAGGCTGAGGGAAATCGCATAAAACCTCTCAGTATAGCTTGTCTTCGGAGCGAGATTTGAAGCCAAGACTTTCCTTATACGAACCAGGAATGTTACACATTTAACCACGATATCTCTTATATATAAAAAGACAAATTTAAGGGAATCTATTTTAATCGTGTATGGAATTGAGAATATTATTTCCAGTTTTCTTAATGCAACAGGCAGAAAGAATCGACTCGCAGTTGAATGTTTCAGTCTTTGATGCAGAGTCTTCGTGCATATCGATGTATCATTGTCAGTGTGCCAGTTCTGACGCGCTGTCTGTCAGCCTCTCACTTCGTTTGACGTGTGGCACACGGCGCAGTAGTTGTAACCCCGTCAGCTGAAGAGTGACAGCTGAGGTGAATCAGGTCGTTGACCTGTTCCGACCTTTGTTGAAGCAGACGAAACATTGATCGGTTTAGTCGATAGTCGCTCGAGATTCTCGCCCGGGGTCGACTCGAGTTGACCGACCGCCCTCCCGCCCACTTCCTACCTCATCCCTTTGACCTCACTGTAGCCCAACCTCCGTTAATTGTGTAATGTATTAGCCCACCCATCATTACGGAAATACACTTCTGATTGGAGAAGCGTAAGGCTCACTGAAATGTTATTGGTTCAGAGACAGCAAGCAGCCCTAGCTCTGGTATTTGCAGCAACCCCTAGGGGAAAATAAGATATAATCGAATACTTATCAGGTGCTTTACCCTGAAATGTCCGGATATATGCCTAAGATGTGTAAATAGTCCTACGGTGTTAACGAGCTAGAAATATCCTTTCTGTTCGCCGTCATTGGTCGAAAATTGTGTGTAACTCTTGCGCATTTACGCCAAGAGGAAAGCTGATTGAGGTCTGTAAACCTTGAGACAAGGTTCCATGTGACGTGCATATGGGAGAATAGTACTCTATTAAGATGGACCTTACGGAAACTGGATGATTTCTAGATGAAGATAGGGCACACGGTAATGAGCCTCCAGGGTCTATAAAAGCGAGGAATTACTTGACCAGCCAAACAACTGTTACGTTTTCAAGGACTGTACATGAACTCATTTCGACAGTATATAGGCCTATATTAAGGAAACAGAATAACTTATGTACTTCTTTCTACAGTAGAGTGCAAACTTCCCACTGTTACAATTTACAAATCCATACAGCTCAGTGTTTCCACTGGGGACCAGCTATGACAATATATTTGCATCTGCAACATCCAAATATGAAGTAGAATTGTGGAAGCAATGTGCAAAGACTATTGCAGATTGCAGCGAATCATTGCATTCTTTTCTTCTTTCTACAACATTTCGTCACTTCAGTCAGAAGAAGAGACGAGCATCTCAAAACAATGTACGCAAGGACTGTGCTGTTTTCTGCAAGATACCAATAGCAAAGCACTTTTGTTCCTGGAAGCGACATCACGTAGCAGGGAGGGGGCTGTGATTTAAAAGATGTTTCTATTTATCTGTGTCATTTGTGGTGTAGGAGTGAATCTGATCATCGACCGTCATGGAAGATGTCGCAGTTGGCAGGTTTGTGAGAAGGTCTGGGGTGCTGTCTGGTTGCGAATGTGGGGGCAGTTACGTCATGTACTGACTTCTGTTCAGCCAAAGATGATGATAGAGAAAATAATAATTCAATTAACTTAAATGGGTATTTATTAACATGCAGGGTTAATAGCACAATAAAATAATAATAATAATTTAGTACTTTAATCGAGGAGGTAACGATGGAACTGTCATGGAGCTTGGACAGAAGAGGCAAAGTCTTCATATCAAATGTTCCTGGGGAACCATGTTTGAAATCGGCCACGTGGAAGACTGAGAGGGATACGGGATGATAACGTGAAGGTGGATCTTAGATAGATTGTGCTTGTGGGAGATGGATGGAACCGGCTCGTGATCTTCTCCAGTGGCATGCTTTGTTATTAACGGTGTTGAACCTGCAGGCTCTGCAACCAGCAATTACTTTGATTGGTAAGATGGACTTAGGAAAAGAGATTGTAAGGTTGGGAGGTGGGTGATATGGTTCAGGATTGTGTCTAGCGGCGGGCTTCGTCATTAGTGGTGATGAACCTTCGGACTGCATTATTAGAGAGTGAATCGTAAGACTGGTTTTAGGCCGAGCCATGGCTCAGGCGGTTAGTCGCCGGCCTCCCACCGCAGAGGTCCGGGTTCCATCCCGGGTAAGTCATGTGGGATGTGTGGTGGAGAAAGTGGCACTGGGACAGGTTATTCTCCGAGTTGTCGGTTTTCCCCTGTCAATTTCATGCCACCGGTGCTCCATTACTTGCAAAAATGAAAAAACTGATCATCATCTTCATCACAGGGTTGCACAAGAATCCATAAGGCTGCGGTGCGTCCGTAGCATCTGTTGCGGGGCCCTTCACCACAAAAAAAAAAAGAATGGTTTTAGGAAAACAGGTTGTGAGAACCGATCGTGGATGGAATTGTCCAGTGGTTGGCTTTGATACTAGCGATGTGTAACCCTTGGGTTTGGTACCAAAGTTATTAATGTCGCCATAGTGAAACAGCTAGCAAACCAACCAGTGAAGTGGCAGAGACATTAAAGTGTATCTTTTCTGTCGCTTTGTATCAGTTTCGCTTATTCTGCTGTGGACCTAATGGAGAAAAGTCAAATATACCCTGCAATTTGCTCGGTGCTTTTGCCAATATGTACATTAGCCATGCCTGTTGTGGATGTAATTCAAATCGTCAATCCGAATTTCTTGTATTAATTACACAAGTGAACTGCGGTTTCTTAATCTGAATGCTGTGAATTTTTTGAACATTTAACTACTATGCTTATATACTGTGATAATTTCAAATAAAGAAATCATGTCTCTGGCGAATAATGGGTACTTATGTTTGTCAAATGCAATTTTGTACAAGTTCCAGAAAATATCGTGACGTATGACTTCCAATTACAATAAGGCAAATACCATTCGAATGTGCTTACCAGACAGGTTCTCTAGCAACAAGGTTTAAAACATGTGTCATTCTGATAGCTGATTGTCTCACGGTTTTACCGCATTAAAATTTCTGGATTACTTCTTAGTAAGTTAGTGGAATATTATTACTATTTTTTATATTGCTTTCACCGTGCATTTTTCACACTATTCAGTTTTACCAACAAAAGGCACACACAAAAAACTAAATTTTTATAGTTTTATTAGTATTGATGTATACCCCTACACGTGTTTCAGTCCTTGGACCATCTTCAGGGGGTTGATAAGCTACTACACTTCAACTTCACTCTTTGAACCCTTCTAATATGCAAGTTGAAGTGTAGTAGCTTATCAACCCCCTGAAGATGGTCCAAGGACTGAAACTCGTGTGTGGGTATACATCAATACTAATAAAACTATAAAAATGTAGTTTTTTGTGTGTGCATTTTGTTGGTAAAACTGAATATTATTATTCTTATTACTTTTATTGCTTTTTGCGGTTATATCTGTTGTGGCCTGTCTTTATTACCTTCACAAACACGTACTAAAAGGTAAAGTTCACCCTAGAACAGGCCATGAAGGCTTTCTTTAACCTCAGTGCTAGATATATGCCCTGTATATACATACTGTATTATGCATACTCCGATAAGATATTTGCTCGTATACAGGTGCGGTGCTTTTAAAATAAATTATCGCATATAGTAGGGTTTATACAAATGAATTACATGCATTTTGGTAGGCTACCTGTTACCTTGTTTGCTTACAATTTCTTTGACAACGCTTAAATAGCTCGGATAATACAGCGTCAAATAATTGGGTGATTATTCAATAATGAATTTGAAATAATGTGAAAGGATCAGTCCTAAACCATTGTGAGGTACCACATGATCACTCTCAATCAGGCAAGCTGTTCCCATGATAAAGATTTGAACCCGACATATTATGAATACAAAACAGGGTGTTATTTACTCGACCGTGACATAGGGTGGTACCTGTTATATAACTCCATGAAACACAGTCATTCTTAGCAGCTAATAGTTGCACAGATAGTCAAGAAATTCGCCGCATTTTATTGAATTCGAAAGTTCTTTACCATATTCACAACAGCCAATCACGTATCCTTGTCCTAAGTCATATTAATTCAGTGTACGCCACTCCATCCTATTTGTTTAAGAGCCATTTAAGATCCTCCCGTCTATGCCGAGGTCTTCAAAGTAGCTCTTTCCTTCAGGTTCCCCACCAAAACCCCTTATGCATTTCTCTCCTTCCCGATAGGTGCCGCATTTCCGCCCTGTGGTAACATTTGGTGTGGCGTGCAAATCGTGAAACTCCTCCATGTGCAGTCTCTCCAGTCTCTTATTACTTCCACCCTCTTTAAACACAAATATCTTCCTAGCACCCTATTCTCGAACACCCTCAGCCTATGCTCCTCCCTTATTGTGAGACATGACGTGTCACAATCATGGTACTTGTTATTACTTCACTTATTTTCAAGATATGTTTCTATGTGTGTTGCAGGGTAGAGTCGAATGTCCCCAGCACAACTATCCACTTCCCATGTCTGGACCAACAGCGCCCTCTGGAGCTGGTGTTCAGTGGTGTGACGGTTGCAGTGGAAAAGAGACCCATACTGCGAGATGTGAGCGGGGTGGTGCGGCCTGGGGAACTGCTGGCAGTCATGGGCCCATCAGGTGAGCCATCATCTGTAACTAACCCGTAGTACAGAGTCCTCCTTCAGGAGATGATGTTTGCCTTAGTGGCTCTAATGACCATTGCATTATGCACAAAAGGCCGCTGTTTTTTTTTTCCTACTCTGAGCTAGGTGAATGTAGTCCACGCCCACACACTTATCCTAATTTTTTAATACATATTTTAATATTATCCTCTTCTACATATAGGTTTCCCAAGTAGTCTCATTCCTTCAAGTTTTCCGACTTCAGTTTGTATGCATTCATCTCCCTCATGTGCGCTACATTAACTTCCCATATCATCCTACACGATTTGCTCACCCTGCTAATACGCGGTGAAGAGACCAATTATGAACCTACTCGTTATGCAGTTTCCTGCTGTTACTTCCTCTTACTTCAGATATTCTCCTGAGTGAATTCTGAGCTGCCAGTCCTTAAGCTGGTCATTACATTCAAGGAAGCATCAAGTCTTCCTGCTATGTGTGGGGTATAGACGTCAGAACAGCGTGCCGTAAGGCTAGGCCAGCGACCTTTCACCCGTCTGTTGTGTCATGTTCGGAGATGTATGCCTCCTCCCTCCTCCCTCCTGAGTTACATACCTGGAGGCTTGTGGCAGTAATGTGGAACCAAAAAGGGAATCAGTGCCGTGAACACAACTGTTTTTTATTATACATTAGTTGTTTATTTACATAATCGCAACTAGTTTCGGCCTTAGGCCTTCTTCAGGAGAAATCATAAGTTACAAACATCAAAAAGGCATAAGATTGAGAAAGGCATTTCCGTTACATTTGTGTGTATATATACTTAGTTGGAATTAGTATATTTATGTTCTCTAAGGTAATTATAAGCCAATCCAGTGGCCGGCGGTCTAAGGCGTAGGTCTTCGGCCGCTCGCTTACTAGGATCGTGGGTTCGAATCCACCGGGGCATGGATGTTTGTGTTGTGTTGTAAAAAGACGGCTGTGGACCGTAAGTGACATGAAGGACGAAAAGGATTAATACAGAACAAAAATGGATCAAAGGGAAAACCAGGAATTAGTAAAAAAAAAAAAATCCCACCGGGGGCATGGATGTCTGTCTCTTGTGAGTGTTGTGTGATGTCAGATAGAGGTCTCTGCGACGAGCTGGTCCCTCGTCCAGAGGAGTCCTACCGACTGTGGTGTGTCTCAAATGTGCGTGACCATGAAACCTCGACGAAACGAGGAGGCCCAGGCCCATATAGGGCTGTCGAGCCATAGAAAAAAAAGGTATTTATAAAACAGCAGTGTTCAAAAGCATCAAGTAAAAGCTATGGAGACAATAAAATCTCAAGGTTTATCAAGTAACTATTGGTTATTTATCAATATGCGAAGTCAGTCTTGTGTGTAGGGATATTTAGCTGCACGTTTCTATATTTAAGTTTTATTTCATAGTTTGCGTGGTATTCTGTATTCTTCTTTGTTAGTGTTCTCAATATTAATACACCTAATCTTCATGGACAGGCGAGAACATGATGTTGTTATGTGGTTGTTTGTGCTATGCCTTGTAGATCCAGCTAGGGTTGTTGCATTGTCTTATATACACAAATGTCATGGGAAAGACCTTTCTCAGTCTCATACCGCTTTTGATGTTTTTAACTTATGACTTCGTCTGAAGATAGCCTAAGGCCGAAACTTGTTGCGATTATACAAATAAACAACTAATTTGTAATAAACTAACAGTTGTGATGACGGTACTATTTTTCCTCTTTTTGTTAGTGTGTACAGCACAACGGGATGTCCTCCTTAAAAACTGTAATGTGGAACGCTGACTGTGGTTAGGCTCAGTGGCCTTATATCGGCAGCAACTGGGCATATGTTAGACCCTGCACCAGTGGTAAGATTTTAGGCCAAAGGAAAGCCATGGCGCGGGTTCGAATTATATCGGCAATGTTCGTGCGTGCGTCAGTCATACCTCCAGTTGCCATGTTCCCTCAAAACCAATCAGGTTATTGTAGCGGTAACACATCTCGAAGACACCCAGTTCGGAACTTGTTCAGATTACGAGCTACTGTGATGGATGTCGGTCATGGTTTTCCTCAGTCTGTCCACATGAATATTGACGTAGTCTATGAATAATTATTCACCAACCCTCCCATTCAAAACAGTCACTTATTCCTAATACATCATCGTATTTCACCCTATTCGACCCTGTATTACTTTTAGCAGTTGAATAGGCATCGTAAAATAAAGTAGGTAGTCAGCCGAAAGTCCCACGCATCAGTTCGTAGATGTATGTTACGGTAAAGCGCAGGACACAGGACTGTGTTCCGTTTCATTCAATACGTTACACGGGAGAGATTAGTAATAAAGAGAAGAGTTTTATTTGATGGGAGGATTTGATTAGTCGATTCCCTGAAGGTTCATTTCAAGGCGCACAATAAACATACTCCGACTCGGCTGCAAAAAGCACTCAGTTAATATTTATAGGGAAATAATCGCTTTTTGTTCTGAGAACGGTACAAAACACAGAAACGCATTCTGTGGGCAGAACATATAATTTTTTAATGTGAAATCTGGTTGTACATAAAATAACCACCGGGCCTTTAAGGGTTAATTTTTGCATGTGATATTAAGCATTAAGCCGTGAACGCGTGGGATCCTGCAGTGTAGGAAAGTTGATGGATCAAAAATAAGACTGAAATGTGTTATGAGTAGACTGACGTGAGTGGGCCCAAAATGAGACCCATGTGCTGTGGGTAGAATGAGTGGGCCCAAAATGAGACTCATGTGCTGTGGGTAGAATGAGTGGACCCAAAATGAGACTCGTGCTGTGGGTAGAATGAGTGGGCCCAAAATGAGACTCATGTGCTGTGGGTAGAATGAGTGGGCCCAAAATGAGACTCATGTGCTGTGGGTAGAATGAGTGGGCCCAAAATGAGACTCATATGCTGTGGGTAGAATGAGTGGTCCCAAAATGAGACTCATGTGCTGTGGGTAGAATGAGTGGGCCCAAAATGAGACTCATGTGCTGTGGGTAGAATGAGTGGGCCCAAAGTCAAATTCAGTGGTGTTACGGGTAAACTGAGTGAGCTCAAAGTGATACTCAAGTGTCTTATGGGTAGACTTTGTGGGCCAAAAACAAAACTAAAATGTGTGTGTGTTGTAGTTGGACTCAGTGGAACCAGAGTGATCCTCAATTGTGTTGTGGGTAGATATAATGGGCACAAAGTAAGCATCGACTGTGTTTTGGCTAGACTGAGTGGGCCAGGAGTGAGGCTTACATGTGTTGTGAGTAGACTAATTGGCCCAATGTAAGGCTGCGGTGTGTGTTGCTGGTACACTAAGTGGGCCCAAAATAAGGCTTAAGTATGGTTGGATATATTAGTGCAGCGACTGTCAATTTTTTCTGCCGCGACACACTTGAAAAATGTCGTCCACTTACGCGACACACTGCCATGGGAATACCAAAACTTTAATGCAACTTGAAAAGAACCAATCAGAGCACGGTTTGCGATTTCCGTGCCTTTTCTTCTCCCTTCTACTCCCTGTCTACCACAGACATGTAAAACATGCTTTTTGCAAGAATGTGAAGATGGGATTACCATTGTCATGTTGCTTCAGGAGCTATGCGGTGCCACGATTGCACATTACGCACGAGTACGCGAGCCGAAAGCTTTTCCCTTCCTTCCACATGCAAGTTTGAGTTTATGGTGTTCAGCGATCGACAGTACCATGATAATTTTAGTATCTAGCTAGAGAATTGCGTTGTGGATGGTCAAATTTCTCGCGACACACCTAGCAAGTGCTCGCAACACATCAGTGTGTCGTGGCTCAGAGAAGCGCTGTTTTCGTGGGCTAAATGTAAGGCTCATCTGTGTTGTGGGTTGCAGGCTGCGGGAAGACGACACTACTCAACTGTCTGTCCGGACGCGTGAAGCTGGACTCCGGCAGCATCCGTCTCAACAGAGAACGTCTCAGTAAGCGCTGGAAGCGGAAGATATGCTACGTGCTGCAACAGGACATCTTCTTCCCCGACCTCACACTCAGACAGACGCTCGAGGTGAGTCACATGTTCCTGGTGGCGCGTGTAATGCCCTCAGTGTGGAGTTTCCGCCCTGGGCTTTACCCACAACGTCGTAACAATCCTGGGAAGTGACCCAAAGGTGAATGCAAGGGGGCGGGGATATCTGTCTGTTGTGTGTTGTCAGGTAGAGGTCTCTGCGTCGGGTTGGTCGCTCGCCGATAGGAGTCCTACCGAGTGTGGCGTGTCTGAGTGTGATGGTGAAGCCCTGATAATGAGGAGGCCCTGGCCCACTAGGGGCTCTTGCGCCATGGAAAGAAAATTAAGTGAATATTTATGTACTTTAGGCTTGAGAGAAGTAATAGACAGTAGTTTCTGGTTGCGCTGTGTTTTGTTAGGTTACTTAAAGGCGCTGTTAACATTTCAGATCACTTGTATATATTTAACGTGACTTATAACATGATTAATGAATAATGAATTAGAGAGAATGTGGAAGGAACCAGTCATAGCCTGATTTGGGGCACGAATTTAACATTTATATTAAGGGACTGGAGGAAACGACAATTTTCAGGGTAGGTGATCTTCGGATCAAGATATGAAGCCAGGACCTCCCGTAAATAAAATGGGGGTGATATTTGTTTCTTTATAAATTGTGGTGAACTGAAATTGGCTTTAAGTATAGTGACTGAACTTCGAAAAATCTGTGGCTAATAATATGGTCCATTTTTCACACAAATAGGAAATAACATGATGTCCATTTCGCAACATTGTAACGGCGAGCAATTAAATGCTGATTGAAAAGTAGGAACCAGGTTACTGCTTTGTGCTTTTCACATGACCCATTGGTTGGGCTTTAGTGCTCCACAAATATTACTTCTGACATAAAATGAATAAGATCTCTGACCCACGGGAAGCAGTAGTCTACAAGCACCGCACGTGTGAAGCGTCTTCGAGATTGCACTCTGCAATTCAGTGGCCTTAACCTTGAACCTAGCAACCATTCTTACTTTAGACATAGAATGTCTGCCTAAACAAGAAGGGAACTGGGTATTTGTAATCAACAAACAATAAAACGGATGAAGACTGACTTGTTTATTGATATTTATGTAACATGCGTTCCAGCAATCCGTTGCATAAAACAAAAGAGATAATTGGTGCGTGCTATTCAAAGAAATTACGGCATAGAGACACTTGATGTTGCTTGCTCTGTGATATTTTTGGGTGCATTAAAAGATAGCATAATTAAGAAAACATACATCAAACCGTGTGAGTATATAACTTATAAAATACGTCCATACGTATACTCCTCAAGGGCTCAAACATATTAATTTTGATTGTTTTGCAGTGGTTTACCCGTTATAAGTGTCGCGTTACGAGAGCTGTCTGACTCAAAGGAACAGCCGTAATTCATTGGAATCTAGTAGTCGCTTCCTCAGTCACGAAATTTCCCACTTTGCACCAAACCCGAAGAAACACTGTTAACGCGTTTCCAAGGACTTGCCAATGGTCCCTCTCTTGAGCTAAATTAACCCGTTTCACGCCCTAAAACTCTGCCTCTTTAATAATCATTTTAATATTATCATTCCATCTACACTTAGGTATTACATCTACTTCAGGAAAATCGGAAGTAAGAAGACGGCAGGTTTTTGCCATATCTCAGGCGCCTCATTGCAAGTCTGTCACGGCCGAGGCCTGGGTTCGATGCCAGGATGTTCCATGTAAAATTTGTGGTGGAGACAGCGGCTCTGGGAAACGTTTTTCTCCGAGTACTTTGGTTTTCGTCTGACAGTATCATTCAACCAACGCTCCTTACTTACATTTTATTCCACTACCACCGACGATGTATAATCTTAGCAACTGAGAGCGTCGTTGAATGAAACACTTAAGAAGCACGTATCCGCTCCGCGAAATGTTTGGTGTTATGGAAACTGACATTAAGGGAAGAGCACAGGTTGAGGGTGTTCGAGAATAGGGTGCTGACGAAGATGTGTGTGCCGAAGTGAGAGCAAGGACCAGGAGGATGGAGATAACTGCATAATGAGGAACTTCACAATTTGCACTTCTCACCAAGTATTGTTAGGGTGTTCTTATCTAAGACGATGAGATGGGCTGGGAGTGGGACACGTAAATACATACAGGATTTTCGTGGGGAAACCTGAAGGAAAGCGACCACTTGGAAGACCTAGACGTAGATGGAAGGGTAATATAAAAATTAATATTAAGGAAGATAGGGTGGCGCGGACTGGATTTATGTGGCTCAGGATACGGAGAAGTGGCGTGATTCTGTTAACATGGCAATGAACCTTCGGGTTCCATAAAATGCAGGGGATTTCTTGACTGGTTGAGGAATTGTTAGCTTTCCAAGAGGGACTTTATGGAGTTATTTGGTTAGTTACTCTTCTTCTATGTAAAATCGATTTCAGATGCTAAGATTCTGTATCATCAAAAGATACTGTAATTTGTGAATAATAATTTTGAAAGCGTATAGGAGGAGATGTTCGTGGCATATTTTGATACAGTATTGTTATTTGGCAGGAGAAACTGAGGAAATCCAAAGACTCCGTCAGTATAACCTATCTTCGAGCCGAGAGTAACTGACGAATTTTAGGTGGTAACGTGAACTTACATGTGCTACTATATGCAGTATTTGCGCTGAAAGATATTGCTTAGTCCAAAAGTCTCTCTCCGCTCGCATGCTGAGCACAGCTAGCTACCAACTTACGGTATTTGTGTTCGTTCATTCGGCACACGTAGTAGAACAGACATTAGCGCAGGACGAAAGATTCTCTGTAGCCACGTTTCGAAATAAATTGACGCTTGTTACACGATAAAACTTGCTTGTAATGGAATACAGGAGAATCTGAACACGTGTCTGTTTCACGCAAATTAACACTGAAGTGTTTCAAGCATAGTGGTTATATATATATAGACCACTGCGCTACAAGCCAGAAGTTCGCTGTATCGATTCTCGAATGTCTCATTAGGATTTTTCTTTACTTAATCCTTCCGACCGCACTATGGGGTTGACTCAGCCTCTAACAGAAACGAGTACCAGGGATACTTCTTGGGGGTAAAGGCGGCCGGTGCTTAGGGCTCACAAACTTACCACCTTCGTGTGCCGATTTTCTGGAGGTCCTGGGAGCCTCAACCTCCTCGAGCCTTAAGGGCCCGTACAGGGATAACTTTACTTTTATATATATATATATATATATATATATATGCAACTTGAAATTAATGAAGTATGCTTCTAGTCCGCAGACTGTACAGAACATGTCTTCCGTGTGCTTCTCAGAATGAGCAACAATCATTTCCCTCAACATTATTAATTTCTTGTCCTTTGTAGTGGAGACATGAACTGAAATTTTGATTTCGATGTTGACGATTGACGCCCCGTTGTGCTTCAATAATAATAAACACTACTACACACGGTAAACACAACTTTTTATTCTTATTAAAATAATTAGTCACATAATCTCATAGCAACATACTTCGACCATTTTAAATCATCTTCGAACTAACTGATACGTGTAAAAACAAGAACAAGAGCGATTTGTGTTATAAAACTTTTGTAATGACAAGATCTCATTACAAATTGGCACGTGACTTTTATAATTTTATACAATTTTAGAATGTTTACATTTTTATACTTACCGGTTTAGTCTGAAGAAGACGTAATATAGTCGAAACATGTTGCTATGAGACGATGTGCATAACTGTTTTAATAATAATATTAGATAATAATAATAAGTTGTGTTGACGGTGTGTAGTGCCGTTTATTGACATTTTAAGTGTAACTTAGATAAGCCTCAAGCTTCAAAGTGTTAAACAAGTACAAAGTTTCTGAGAGAAACATAATACGGCGCACAGGTAGTTGGTGCTAAATATTTTCAGGTGCCGTTCTGCCTTCTTCCAGTACTCCTTTCAACTATTCTGCGCATAAATTACATTCTGTACTGTCAGACTTGAATATTCCTATTTGTGACAGGAATGTTCCATCTGAGATAAATTTCAGTAAATGTTTTGCTTCACTGATGTAAAATCGCCCTGAAATTCAACGGAGAATATTTTCTTACGCATCTTCGTCCTTAATCCCCTTGTACCGTTTCATTTATCCAGTTCGTACCCTGTTTCGTGTCCTTTCTCCTTAAGACAGGGAATTAAGCTACACCTTTAGCCTAGACAACAAATTCTCAAACTCAGGGTCACGATCCTTGGGTCGCGAGAGCCCTTAATGAGTCGTGAATTCCCAAAATAAAGTGAACCTGCTGGTGCGGTGTAGGTGCTGGTACTGTTTGGGTTGCAAGGCCAATGCGATTACGGTTTTGATTAAGGACAAAAGATTTTCTTAACCACCGCTTTAGACAGTACATTTTCGTAAGCAGAACTGAACCTTGCCAAGTATATGATAACTGCATGTTTCCATGAAAGTGGCTTTAGAACGACGCTGTATATAATCTCTTGCGTTTCCTGGCCTTTCAGGTTTCTTCTGGATTCCAAACTTCTTCCAGAAAACAAAAGCGCCCTGTGTACATTGTGGGGAGAGATGCGACCGATATCTAGATCTATGGCTTGTCTTCTCTTATCATAACTTAATTAAAAATGACACCATCGTTGTAAACCTTATCAGTGTGCATCTCTGTTACATATTAATTCTGGCTGAAGGCACTCCAACGATGTACTCCAATGTGACTTCCCGATGATGGTCCAGTGACCAATTACATATGTAATGGAGAATATAATGGAATTAATGTGTAATAGAGGATGACACTGGTAAATTGCATTATAATGTTAGGATATGAAGTTAAATTTCAAATTTAATACAGGGTAAATAATACATTTCAAATCATTCTTCTCTGTTTGCACCTCAGTTACCATACGTGTAACGACCACAGTAACATTTTGCACCTCAGTTACCATACGTGTAACGACCACAGTAACATTTTGCACCTCAGTTACCATACGTGTAACGACCACAGTAACATTTTGAATCGCTACGAATCTGCACTGGCCGCCTCGCTTGATAATGGAATGTTATCCAACTTTGACACTTTAACTCCCTCTGTCTTATTGACATCTTATGTTGGTCTGTGTTTTTCTTTAGTATGTGTCCTTACCAGTTAAGATAAGTTTAACAAGCCATCCCTTGGCACTTTTAGCCCAGGGTTCTACAGATTTACAGTTATCGTAAAAATTCAAAATACTGTCTTTCTGCTGAAAACTCGACATCGAAGCGGTTAGCCGTCCATAGTGAATTTTTTTAAGTCTGAACTCAGGACTACAAACTGTGAATGCGTAAATTCCTTGTGCCCTTCAGTAGTTGGCTTGTAGGCAGCGCCTGTCATACATGTTTAGATTGCCCGCTAAACTGTTGTGTCAGAGAAGTTTCCTATGTGTCACGGCGATCTTAACCTACAATGCGGCCGGTGTTGCATGTCACGCTACAGAAATTAATGTGAAATTCTAATTGAATTCACGGTCAAATTTCGTAATCCCTTTGAGTGTCATGTATTGGGTCCGCTGCAGGAAACAGGAAACAGCAAATTTAAATTGTTTATATGTTATATGTAACTGGGTAAAGCTACTTCTCTAAATTCCGTTGGGGAATTGTGTGTACTATTGAGTCACCTGTGGTCAGTGGGTCACTTGGGAGACGTTTCAACCCACATTGCAATAATCTTATGCAGAATATGACGTCATTATATTACTGACCCTCTTACGAGGAACACTCACGGATCTGCAGAGTGTTTTTTGTTTACAACAGATACTGCTATCTGTACTTGTTGTGGTCACACCTCAGTTCTGGTTATTACATACTTATATTAACTTTCCTTTACCATATTTGCACATTGAATTCTTAACCTGACACTGTTCGAATGATTGCAGCAAGAAGGGAAGGATAATCAGGACAGGTGGAACAAGTGAGGAACGAGAAATTCGCGTGTGATTTAGTAGAATTTCAATGCAAGCGAAGAGTTAGGGGACTTCAGACAGAGATAGGAGAGCAATATTAAAACGCATGTTAAATAAATAAATTGTGAAGATATGGAGTACATAGTCTGGTTCAGAATAGGCTTACACCTTTGTCATACTTTTGGTGATGAAACTGCCGATGTCGTAAGAATGGGATAGGTTTTTATGAGCTGCCAGCATCTCGAGGAGAGTTGTGTACTGTGAGGTCATTCATTTAGTTTATGCCTGCAGTATGGATACTTTTAAAGTCTGATTATTTTTCAATTTAATTTTAAATTAATTACAACCTTGCGCTTTTTGTTACGTAGGTGGTTTTCTTACATTATGGCTATGCAGCGTTGCAGTTGGTACTTACGCGATACTCTTCCAGTGCTTGTTCGGGAACGGAAAGAGTAACCAGAAAGTACCGTCAGAAGAACCAGTCTTGGCCATCAAATTTCGTAGGTCTACTTCCGAAGTAAGACACTGAAATCGTGCCATTGTTATGTCCGGTTTGCGAGTTGGTTTCAAAGGAATATTAGTTTACAAAGATGAAAATGTTTAGAATTGAAACTGTGACTTCACTAAAACAAAATGGCCGTTCCGTCGTTTTGAAACTGAAAAGATGTGTTCATACTTATAACCTAAAGCTTTCAAGGTGGCTGAATTTAACAAAACCTTTGCGGCCTAGCAGCCGTGTCAGGCGCTGGAAAGGTGAGAAAACTGACGTTTTGAGAACCGTCTCTGTCCTCATCAATGTGGGCTCGCAAACTCTCATTGGCTCGCGAACAACCATGAGCCAAGTATTCGGGCATGGGCGTGTGTGTGTGTGTGTGTGTGTGTGTGTGTGTGTAAGGCGGACTGACATCCTAGCTATACATTCCCTGATGACGAGAACAGACATGGTTCTCAAAACGTTGGTTTGCTCACCGCTCAAAAACCTGACGCCATTGCTATCCCGAGAAACCTTTGTTGTGTTCAAACTTGTGCTGCTGAAACTGTAATTATGTTGGTATAACAGATTTTAGCATCATTATTTCGGTACATTATTATTCAGGTACATGTACGTGTGAAATTGGTGGTCTTTTGCGTTTCTGCGCCGTGCGGTGGATGTGTTCCGATGTTTCGGAGGAACGTGCGGCCTTCTTCTTCAGGATGACTCAGTCTGGTTTAAGTGGACTTCAGCAGCCACGTGGATCAGACTTAGTCACCCTGCAGATGAAGGCAGTGCGTGCCTCCGAAATGTTGGAACACATATCTACCACACGATGTAGAAATCTAAGAAAAATACCACCAGCTGATGAACAACCGCCATGAGAACCTGAAAACACGTACGTGTGAAATGTTTACAAAATGTGTAAAGTGCGCGTAAAAAACTCAACAAGCCGAGGTCCAAGCCGTGACGTGACGAGCGCAAGAATGGACTGTTAATTACACTGCTTTGGTCTTGCCTTCAGCATAAAACCTCTCGCCTTTTGCCTAGTAGGTCTATATCATATTGGTCCCCGGCTTGAGTCACAGCACTCCTTAATTGTAGCTTACATATCGAAAACATTTCGTAAGTGATCGCGGGATACTCGTGCGATTTCGTGAATTATGTTACCGTTTCGCCTATGTACCATGTCATTCACGCGGTTATACATAAGAGACGAATTAATCAGAATTTTCATTTGTGCTTCTTTTGCAGTATGCGGCCCGCCTCCGGTTACCCGACACGCTGTCGCACTCTCAGAAGATGCAATATGTGGACCATATCATTGACGTGCTGGAACTCGGCGCATGTCAAGATACAAGTACGTGACTTCCTTCAGTGCGTCGCTTATATACTGTAGTGTATGGCATTTGTGTGACAACTATAGCCAGGGGTCAACAAAAGTTGGGTCAGTTTTGTAAATTAGACAAATATCCTGTTCACCAGATATTTCTCCACAAGAAAAATGGCGCCTATCCACGCCCTCCGACGTCTTTACGTTAGCTGCCATCACGTACATACAAGACATAAAGTATTGACACATATATATATAACATGCATGTAGGTTATCATTTATTCTTCAAATTACACTTTTGCATCTGTGAACACATCAGAAGTGGATCAGGGCAAAATATAAGAGAGTTTTCCACTCCGTATGCTTGATTTTTCTGTCGTTATGGGTAAAGTGGTAAGTGGCTTTGTTAGGCTGTGGTCATTACCACTGTAGGATAGAACCCAGTGGCAGGCTCTGTGAGTTTAGTAACAAATCGTAAAGTTGCGTTAAAGGCAGAGGACTTCTCGACCATCTGAGCAACTACGGACATCTTAATAAGGAACTTGCTCCATAAGTTAATTAACAAAAAAATCATTCTGTCGCACTCTTATTATTTGTTAGTATAAAATGTGATATCTTTATGTGAGGGAGGAACGTAATTATGAGTGTTTGAGAACACAATACTCAGGAAACTGCAAATAAAAGACACCATTATGGTATCCAAATAAGCTGTTCACATCATTCAATATTGTTCCTGCATATTTCTAACTGCAGTGACCATTCAGGGAGAAAATGTTTGAGTTAACACTTGTTACCAGGATGTTACATCATATAATACAGTGTTAAGATTGTATAAACTATGCACAATACAATTAGTACACAACATTCATATATCTCTACCTCTTCATATTTTGGAAACGTTTATGTGTAATGCTTGAGGTACATGGTAATGCAATGAATCAATTTAAAGCTTGGGAAAATATTTGAATATAATCTGAAGATTTCACGACGACTGAATGCAATAAATGACTGCCAGGGTAGCTCAGTCGGTATAGTGACTTGCTACGGACTGGATGGTCAGATGATCGAATCGCGGTGGAGGCGAATTTTTCGTGCCGTGCAGACCACCTCCAAGGCCCACCCAGCCTCCTGTACAGTGGGTATCGGGTTTTAACGGGGGGGGGGGGGGTAAAGTAGACTGAGAGTGGTGCTGACCACCCACTTCCTTCTAGAGCTGGGTTGCAAATGAGTTGGAGCTATACCTCCACCTCCCCCTCTGTGCCTGCATAGGCATGTCATTGGGTGACTTTTACCTGAATGCAATAAAACTATCTTGGACTATCAGCCACATCAGGCGGTCTCAAGAACCATCTCCATCCATGATGAGTATGGAGATGGTTCTCAGGATGATGGTTTGAGTGCTGTTTAACCACCTTGCACAGTTGTTAGCCTGAGAGAATTTTATTGCAAAATATTTTTATGTAAGAAGTGTGAAGTTGGCATAAGTAGCAATCACGTAAGAAGGAACCTGATTATTTAGTTACCTAGTATGTTCGGGATAATGAAATGTAAAAGGTTAGGATGGGCTTGACATGTGGGTAAAATCGGGGAGACTAGGAATGCATATAATATTTGTGCAGTGAAAGCCCTGTAGAGAAGTCGATTGTAAGACCATGAAGGAGGTGGAAGATATATGTAACTGGCTGAAGGTCATGTCCAGTGATAATCTTTGTTACTCGACGTGTTAGACATTGAATTGCTGCAGCCATAAAGTCAGTTAATTAGCAAGATGGATCTTAGGGAAGTAGATTGTAAGGATCTCAGGTGGACTTAACTGGCATGGGGTCACATTCCGTGGCAGGCCTTGGTATTAGAGGTATTAAACTTTTGGATTTTGCTACCAGGGTGTTAGTTTAATTTCCCACAAAGAAGATATTTATGTGTTTTATCTCTATTCAGATACCAGATTACATACTCATTTGTACTACCGAGACCTTAAATCATTGTAAATTGACTGGTGTGTGCTTGCAGTTATTGGTGACTACATTAAACGTGGTCTTTCGGGTGGTGAAAAGAAGCGGGCGAACATTGCATGCGAACTTCTCACAAACCCATCACTCATGCTGCTGGATGTAAGTATGCAGTTCAGACCAAGTACTAATGGAGCTTAAGGTTTCATTTTGTGGAATAACTGTACAGGGCTGGAAACATGGGTAGATGTGCATAGACACTACATACTCAGTATGAGAGGTTTCTTTTAAAGTAATTATTTCCAGTGTAAATGAAATTGTTCCCAATAGTGAGATGTGTAGCAACAGATCCTCTGTAGCTAATGACAGGAGATAGATACATTACATTTGCACCAGCAAGTTTGGTAACCAATGCCTCTAGGAAGATAGACCTAGTGCCTAGTGCATGTTTGTACTATGTATACTGTGTAACTTGCTGCCAACAATGAAGTAAATTGTTACCAGATTTGACATTCTCACAGCAGTGTTGTTGAAGACTCAGGTCTTCTGGGATATGACGCTGTGTCACTGGGCAAATAGTTCCTGACATTGTATGATCCATGATCCGTGCTTTATTTGAATATATATAATAATGGTAGCAAAAAATGCACATAAGTATATTAAAATTAGTTTATATAACCAATGAACTCCTACATGTTTCTGCCAACCATGTGGCCATCTTCAGGGATATAAAATACAAAGTTTATGTTAAAACTATAACATGAAATTATAATGTATTTAACTTCTGTATATTATATCCCTGATGATGGCCACATGGTTGGCTGAAACATGTAGGAGTTCATTGTGTACATAAACTAATTTTAATACACTTTTGTGCATTTGTTGGTACCATTATTGTATATAGTTCCTGATTTTTTAAAGGATTGTGTTGTTACTGTCTTTACTGAATGTAACTACCGGGAGTTAAGTACAGTAAAACCCCTATTTAATGAATTGCTGGGGGATTAGAATATATTTCACCAAATCGAGGTTTTCATTAAATGGAGGTTTATTTGTTTGTATGGAGCTATTGTCGGGACATAAAAAAATCATCACTAAATCCGGGATTTCATTAAATTCAGGAACATTAAATCGCTGTTTTACTGTATATCTTCTACAACTTTTTAAATGGGTTTCTTTCGTTTTAGTGTGTGGGAGTGAGGGTGAGACAGTTATGACAAAAGAGGAAATATGTCTGGCTTCTTTCTCTTTCTGTTGCTATGATTCTAGGGTTGCTACCACTATCATGCAAGCTTATGACAGAGAGTAAGAAGTGTTGGCAAAGTGATGTTAATGTAGAGACAAAGGCAAATAACTTTTATCATCATTTTGTTGAGAGCTGTGGTACCTCAACTGTTTTGTCTTTCACAAACATGTGACAAGACAGCAAACTTCAGCAGTTAGTTGTTGAGGTGCTGTGGCAGTTATTTGACCCCCAGCATACAGCATTTAATGTCAAATGTTATCCATCTTAAAATGAGTTCTTTAGTGTACATTAAAATAAGTAGAGCTCAGTAGGATGAGGTAGTGGTGTGGATGGACTGGGAGTCATAAAAAAAAAACAAGGACAGAATGTTTGTCCAACTATTTACACTTCCTTAAACTTCAACCAATAATTGTGTAACCAGATATTATTGTGATGGCAGCCAGATGATGACAGCAGATGCATTTCTAAAATAAAAAGGGAACAACTTCACAATACAGTGACCACATATACCCCTGCCACAGAATTTGAATTTCATTAGCAGTTGCCATTCTGAGGCCAGGGAAAGACGTCACACAGATACACTGCATATCTTCCTCTAACTGCACTACTCTTCCCCGTCAAGCATATTTCCCTGTATTCCCTTTCAGTCATCTAGCCATTCTGTCCACACATGTGCTGGTAATGATATCCATGGAATAACCTTTACTGGCGACGTATGTATATACATGCATATATACATTGCATTTGAATTCCATTGATCTAAAAGGTAGTCAGAATGACAGTAGGATGTGCAACACATCATAAAAATTACAAAACAGTCAGACTAGCACAGTTTAAACTACTGTGAAATAGAGAGAGGTCAACATACAGTATTCATATGATACAATATATTCATATATGTACTGTTGATAGAACATCATAAAAATTTATACTGTACAGGACAAACTTCTTGAAAAATCTTGGCTTTTTTTTTTTTTTAAATTGCATATAGGAAGAAAATGAGAACAGGTTACATACAGGAGATGCTTGCTACCATTCAGAACAGAATGTTTTGTTTTCCCATCTGCTAATTAAAAATATAAAGATTCCATCATTCAGAATCATAGTTTGCCTGAAGTTTTATATGGGTGTGAAACTTGGTCCATTACATTATGGGAAGAACACAGGCTGAGGGATAGTGTGCTGAAACAAAAACTTAGGTTTAAGAAGAAGGAAGTAACAAGTGTATTTTGTACTTGCTGACATGAGCCAGAAGGTAATGGAGGGAAATAAAACAGTAGACAGAGTAGAAAGCCTTGAGCATCACACTCACTGCCACCAGAATAGACCGAATGTAAACAGTTCTAAGCTACTCAGTGCCCTCTTAACTGTCACAGAATTTGGGTTTGGTTTAAGATATAAGCCTCAATTATTTGTAACTTAACTTATGCAACTGCTTATGGTATTGTTAAGCTGTATCAGTTAAAGTTCTTGACTGACTTAATAGTGTAATGAAACATTATTTGTAAGTTTTGTCCTAAAAATCAATGTAATTTCAATTTCATGTGCATTAGAGCATTTAAGAAATAAACTCTTATTTGCTGGTAGAGCAGGGTGGGGAATAATGCTGTTTAGGCAAGTAATACTGCTTAACGTGAGAATTATGTGAAATACATAAATACACAAGAGTGGAATTTTCTTAATGGTCAAGCAAATGGTATAAAAACAACATCCACTGTGCTGTACATATGGATTAAGATAGCTCAAATGCAGAGACTATATGTCATCAAACATATTGGGGGGACGGCAAAAGGAAACTATGCATCCCACTATAGGACAGTATACCCCTGTAACTTGCTGATTGGACTAAGGAAAACCATAATCTTTATTTTTCTTTGCCAGGAGCCCACTTCAGGTCTGGATTCTCATTCTGCATATAGCCTCATGTCAAGCCTCAAGAGGTATGCAGAGAAAGAAGGCAAGACAGTTGTTGTCACAGTACATCAACCCTCTTCTCAGATATTTCACATGTTTGACAAGCTACTCCTGTTGTGTAATGGACAGGTAAGTAGTGTTGATTGACTTTGAGAAGATTATTTATAAATAGTGTTCCCACCACTTTGAAGACATAGGCATAGATGAGATACTAAGATTAAAGCAGATTTTTAAAGATAGGGATTGTAATATGTGAGATAGTCATTTGACTCAAGACAGGGTCCTTACGAACGTGATAATGAAACTTTATGTTCCATAGAAGGTGGAGAATTTTTTGAATAGCTGAACAACTCTGAGCTTCTGAAGAAAGATTGTGGTCCAATGAGCTAGTGAGGTAGTTAGTTAATATGGTTTCCATCAAATATTTTATGTGCATCTGCAGTACTAGAACATTTAAAATGAAACTTGTACAGCCACCACGTAAATAATGCAGATGATTTTGAAGCATTCCCCAAACTAATCATCATTCCACACAAGGACCAGGCACAGATGCCTATTTCACACTTTAATAACATAATTTCAAACACACTTCTTTCGTGATGAGGTGAATTGACTTGTATCCATTTCTTCTGAGTAACCGTAGAGTTTCACAATTTGAACATTGTTCTGTTCGGTTGAGATTTTCAGGATTTTCAGAATATCATACAAATCCTCAACATGTAAATGAACCCGAGATCAACTGCTGATTCTGAACTGAACATTAAATTACTAAGGTCTTATATTTTTGTGTTGCATTTTCTTTTTCTGCACAGACTGCCTACTTTGGGCCTGTCGGTAAAGTAGTGGACTTCTTCAGCAATATCGGCCTCACTGTGATGCCTCAGTACAACCCAGCTGACTTCATATGTGAGTATGCTAACCAGTTTATGAAATCTCTTAATCATGAATTGGTTTATAGGTCATTTTCTATGTTCTTAATTTGTGTAATTCTTTCTGACTGTTACCAGCACTTTAATTTCATTTAAAAATAATGTGATGCCAAACTCTTATTGGAGCTAAATAAACAACTTAAGAAGTGTATGCATAGTGTACATTTCTGACATGTTCACCAATTTTTGTTTAATTATCTCAAAAGCTATAAAACTGATGAAAAAATTGTATTGGACATAAATTGTGTATTTTAGTTTTCTCTGCAACCTTTGTTTTCTCTCTCTCTCTCTCTCTCTTCTCCCCCCCCCCCCCCCCCCCATTTTAACGAGTATTTGGCAAGTTACACTTTGGATGCATGGAGAAATGTGTGATCCTATTGTAAAATATCTATTATTATTTTTGTCCAATGCAAACCAATATTTGAATGTGTTGATATATTTCAGTAAAACCCTCTACATTTCAACACCAAATTGGAGATTTATTCTGATTTAAACACCAACCCAGAGAAACTTGAGTATAAGAAAAGACATGGAACTAATACCATGCTTATATGATCATAACGCTTATAGCAGGATGACAGGAAAGGGCTCAGTCACATGTAGTGTAAAGTGACTTTCCCCAGTACCATCTCTGCTCATTGGTGGAGACAGTTGAACTTATGTCCATTGGCAGACATTACCTGTTGTCAAGCTGATGTACGGTACCTACTAATGATGATGTAGTCATCATTAGTTGGTGACAGTAGGTCATTGAGTCTGTCTGTTTAAGACCATCCTTCTTAGTTTTGCATCATATGACAGTCAGCCTGTTATGTATTTGTTTTAAACCTGTGGTCCTAAATAGATGTGGTTACACAAGTAATATAATATTGGTTTGAAAATGACTCCTGACTCAGGCTTTATGGGTATCTATAGTACTTGCAGGAGGATTTGCAAGAGGGTATCATGAAATAGCCATCATTGCATTCTTCCTCATTCATCACGACCCATGCACACTCTAATTCTCTGTGATTATATGATTAAGTTATATCATATGAGTGTTGGGGGTTCTGCTATTCAGTCACATTTTAAAGACAGGGACATTATTTTATCTGACAACTCACATCACTTCTTCACTCAGACCGTTTACATGGCAGCAAGCAGCACAGCATTCACCACTATTCCAATTTGCTGTGAGTCAGGGTCCATGCATTTTAGTTCAATGTACTGCAGTTAATTCATTCATTCATTCATTTATTCATTTTTCCGTAAATCCTGCTGGGAGTACAAACTCATGTGGATGTGGAAATCGTCCTAGTTTACAATACAACAAAAACAAGTACAGCATAACATACAGCAACATAAACATATAATATAGAATACAATTCCAGTGGACAAGTACATAGTAAGTGTCATAAATTTAATCACCATCTGTATGAATCAATGGCAAACCTTATACAATCCTACACAATGTCTGTTATTAAAAGTCATTCTTATAAAAACAGTCTTCAAAATTTATGAACCCTAACACAATACACAAGTATTTAATTGTGATTAAATTATTCCTCTAAGCTGTAAAATAAATTATTGTAGAGAAACCTTTTTTAGGCTGGCCTAAATAATTTTACATTTTTACATTTAACATTTTATGCTATTCATCCTCTACAAATCCTACTGGGAGCTCAAACCCCTGTGCATGCGGAAATTGTTCCAGCCCACAACACAAACAAAACACACACAGCACAACATACAGCAACACAGAATAGAATAAAGAACACAACTTACAGTGTGCAAGAACATAACAATATTAGGTGTTAACTCACAATATCTAAAGAAGGTGCCAGAAAAGTTTTTATTCAGCTCAGACACACGTCACATCTGACAAGCATGTTGTTTATTCCACGTCAAATTTCTGTCTTTTAAGCGAGCTGACAGGAAGTGATTACCAAGAGTTGTTAGATAAAATAATGATTCCATATTTCCTAAATGCAGGTACTGCGTGCTTAACTGCATGCACATACATACATACATACATACATACATATACACATACATTCACTGATCCAATATCCAGCAAGTAGGATTGGATATGGAATTCGTTAAGAACAGAGTAGATTGCAATATGCAATCAAGTCAAAACACTGAGATACAAATGAGATACAAAGTTACATAAAATTAGTAAAACACTGTAAATAACTAGAGAATTCATACTCACTCACTATGACAAAGTAAATATATGGATTACAATAAATAATAACAAGTTGCATGGTTACTTTATCTGAATATGACTCATTAAGTAAAGTGTTATGTTAGATGTGTATTTTGAAAAAAAAATAACATTGATATGAGAGTGTTGAAAGTATTCAATTTACCAGTAAGATGGATGGTATGTCCACTTGCTTCTAGAGCTCACAGCTTCATCATTTTATGAGCACTTTGGATCCACTCTAAAATGAAAACCATTCAGTGAATCAAGTTAGGACAGAACAAAGTGCAACATAAGATAGATTCACAATGGCATATTCCTTTTAAATGAGACTCTTTTCTTTTGCATAATGCATCGCAGTGCTGCATTATATTGGTGCTTGATGACATAGTTTGTTATTTTGTTGCAATTGTCTTTATGATGTTATAATGAGGTGAAGTATAAAACCCAGTTATTAATGGTAATCTTCAAGTGCCATGGTAATAAAGTGACCTCAATTGTTTGTTCATCACAAATTTCTCCTTCTCCTTTGTCTCCCCTCATATTGTTTCTTGCTATGTCATACATCTGTGACCTGTTTTTGTGTACAGATATGCTAGCTTCAAAACACATGTAAACAGGCTGTTCTCTCTTTCAGTGGAGCAAGTAAAGGGAAGTGAAGAAATGAAGGAGAAGATCATAGCAGCTTCCAAAGATGCCCGAAGCCTGCCCGATTACCCTCAGGAGCTTCTGCCAGACTATTTCACAAACTCAGTCACCATCTGTGATAAATATCTGAACAACTATCAAGAGAGTCATCTGCAAACAAATGGTACAGCCTTTACTCTGAACAATCAGGGTACTAATACTACTCATTATTTCTGCAGAGCTGTAATTTGAACATTCCAGGCACAGATACAGTCTCATTATGAAAAGATATCCATGCTCTAGATGGTTGTTTTGCAAATATATTAGAATAAACAAGACACAGGTTTGTAAATTATTCATCATAATTTATTTTAGAATTTTTAGAGTCCCATAGAAGCCAGCTGCTTTTCAGAGCACTTCAGTGTCACTACGGGCACATAGAGGTAATTGTCAATTTGATGTAATTTATGTGCCTTTCTTGTAGTCCTATGAGAAATTTTTTCCTTGAATTTAATTAAATATTAACCATATTTATATGAAAAAATTTGTTTTTAACTTTATACTAATTAAGTTTCAAGTTATAAAGATTAACATTCTAATTCTTGGGGGCCAGAATATTTAAAACTTCAGCTGATAAGACAAAGTTAGTGCAGACACTTATTGTCATATTTTACAAAAATTTGCCCATAGTATTGGATTTGTGAATATGACCTTTCCCATACGCAGTCACTCCATTTACGCTGAAGGAAGATCGCAGAAAGTAGTGGTATTTGGAGTGGTAGCTGAGTAACTACTCAGTTTGTTGGCTGCATCATATCATATATCTGACATATTGTCAAAGCAGGGCAACTGGTGCTCCCCTTTGAGAATGTAATGCTGTTTAACTGAAATTGATGTTTTATGTAATAGATCTGATATGTTTCCATTAATATACATAATGTTTTGTGACTTATGTTAGATCTTGAATACTGAGATCACTCAGCCAGAAGAGTTACATTAACATGGGTCTAATTTGCAGTAGCTACAGAGCGGTGGATATTTAAATTTCAATAATAATTTACACATAAGTAAATTGCTTTCATGAGTAGGTCCTTACACTTTACAGTTCATTTCACAATAAATGTATTACTTGGCCACAATGAGCTTGGATAAGGACTTCTAACTTGAATGTGTATACCTCCCAAGAACTGCAGAGTTATTTGTGTCTCTTGAAACATCTCAGATTTGATGAATTACTTTGTCTGTTGTTTTTACTTTGCATTCATACATTATTCCTTTCATTATACATTCAACAGAAAAACGAATCAGACCATGAATACACGCTGAAAGTGACCACTTCCAGTATTTATTGTATAATGAACTGTGCAATGCATGAACTTAGTCGTGAAAACAGATTGGTTATGTGTAAATAATGCTTGAACTTCACATACCTATAGATATGTAATGGTCGAGAGTCTGACCAATATTCTTGTTAAATTTCTGACTGGGAATAGCTTCAGTACTAAGTTTCTGAAGTAGTGATTGAAATAGTCATGAAACACTCTGTATATTTATAATTAACTTTCGTCTTTGTTTTGTGAGCAGAAAGCTGATGTGTGCATGGTCTGTTTTATGTATTCAAGACATACATATTTGGCTACAAATTTTGGAAATCTGATTGTATTTCTGTTCAAATTTAATTGTTGAATTCTTTTAATTTTCCCTCCTGCATGTTCAGTGTTTCTGTAAACTAAAAAGATGAGAAAGTAACTTTATAGTAAGGGATGTTGCTGGCTATTGAGTAGAAGTGGTAGATGCAGCTAGGGAAGATATACATAAACTGCAGCTGCAGTTCCAGCTTTTTCAAGCCATCATGATAACCATATGATTTTACTCCTGCCTTGTTTTTGAATACACTGAATATAAATTTGAGACAAGATTTAAACTTTCATTCTTGAATTTTCTCAACGAGTTTCCACAGAAATTGGTTAAATTTACAGTGGCCACAAACTGGAATGGAAGAACTGTGATTTGACATATGTTCCAGTACTTACTGGGGTTTCATCAGGCTTAATTTCCCTTTCACAGGAGATAACTGTATGGCATAACTAAGGCATATTTCCAGACCATTGCTTAAGAATAATTTTTAGGCATGTGTGCAAAACAGTTGCAACAACTATTAGCTTCATCATGTTTGTCTGCAACAAGCATAGTGACTCCCACCAGATGAATGTTCATGAGGTCTTATGTTTGGGATTTTTAGTAAAATTGGCCCATGTATGGTAATTGTGATTAAAATTGAACAAAAATAACAAACAGTTCTTATGAAGATATACAAACTCTCATGATCTCTTACCACGATTGGTCCCCATAACTGAGAAAGACTCTGTGCCTTGAGAGGTATGCTCTTGACACCCAAGAAACGTGTTGCAATTGAGACAGTGTTGTCCAGGGGTGCACCCAGGGGGAGGGGGCTGCAGCCCTCTCCCAAATCGAAATTTAAAGAACACAGATTTTGTAGACAAAATGATATAAAACGTTTTACATGATTTGGCCTTCAGCCAAAATCAGCCACTGAAATCGGCTGACTAGTATATTAGAATTTTGAAAAATAAGATAAAAAGACTTAGAATGTCTTAGATGAAATTAAAAAAAAAATTTGACCTTGTGGTTTAAATTAGGTGAGTGGGTCATGGAATATGTAGTTTTATTTGTACGTATGTAACTACAGTTGCAAACAGTGTTATGTTACAGTTATCCGTACGAAATGATTTTTATAACATATTTTTTAAAATCAAACTTCAATTATATATAGCCTTAGGATCAGCCCCCCCAGATGAAAAATTATGGGTGCACACCTGATGTTGTCTGTGAGGCACAATCTGAGGATGAAGAAAGGTTTGGGCATCAGGCATCAAACATTGAGCACTGAGCATGATCGATCGTAAACATCAAGCATTGTCATTTAAGGAACATGGTTTGTAAGCCTGTTTACAATATCCTGAAGATGAGTGATTGTAAATCTGTTGCTAAAATATGGAGAAACATACAGTGTGTGTTAAAATACCCATGGTTTTCTGGAATGTATTCACAAATTTGATATTAAAGGATTACTACAGAATGATCATGCCAAAAGTGATATATACTGTGGATATTACCTAAGTCGTTGTGATCACTTTACTGAAACAGATAAAAGCTGGTCAATTCCATATCAATATCAAGTTACTTTCTCATTACTGCATCTCTACTGAACAGCAAAATAGAGAGTAAAAGCAAGCCAGGGTATGGTGACCACACTGCATGATGATGTCTTGCCCCCAGGCCACATTGGCTCCACTAGTTGTCACTGCCAGAGGGATTTGTGGACAGGATCTAGGAATGGTCATGCAGTTCATCACCTTGGAGCTAAAAAAACCATCGAAATGTGTGCAGTCGTCGATTCTGGAGCACAAAACAATGTTTACACCACAATAGGTAGGAATTCCCTAGCACAGCAATAAATAAATCCCTGTAGGAAAGGATAATTACACAAACTCCCTTTTACATTGAGGTTACAGTCATCTGGTATGTGATGTCATGTAGTCTGGTAAGCAGGCACCAACATTTTGAAAGAATCTGCTGTCTTAATCTTCAGGGTAGAAGAGTAAATCAAGTGGGGAAAAGGTGATGTAATATAGGAAAGACTGAGGCTGTGATGGAAGCTATGGGAACTAGTGACCTTGAAAAGGACTAGTTTTTCAATTCGTTAAACGTCTTTTTCTCCACATTCCTTTCTCTTACACTTTTGTCTTTCTTATCCACTGACAAAACAGCCATTACCAATGTGATCAGTTTTAATTGATTTGCTCATAGTCCTGGTTCCAGGCATCTTTTCAACCTATTATGTACATCTTCTCCACTTGACTCAGTCTTTTGCCTTGAAGATGGAAGCAGTAGTTTCTTCAGAAACATGGGTGTCTATCTACCAAATTAATAGCATCACATCATAAAAGACCTAAACTTGTTATTTATATTACATGACATGAAATATCTGTTGTTGTGGTTCCCCAACTTTAACATATCAAATAGATTAAAATTGAGAAATTGGCACATGCCCAAGATGTACTGTATATATTGTTGTGCTTAGCATGATACTTTTAAGTTATTCTAGCATGCTTTGTTGCTGTTTTAAGTGTGGTATTATTGTTCAGGTACTTTACTATTCAAATTAGTTTCTATGTATCTTGCTATATGTTTGTAATTTTATAATGCAAAATTTGCAACAAAGTCATTGTGTTCAACTCCTAATGATGCAGTCAGAGAAAGTCTCTGAAACACTGGATACTGACACCTTTTTCACATGGCTGGTCGCCTGACAAGATGTCGTCATATTCAGCTGCAGTGAAAGTTTCAAATCATATAGGCCTATAATACAAATTCTGTTTTGAAAATGTAGTATACTTGTTTTTTGTTGTTCCTGTTTAGCAATGAAGGACGAGGAAGGGAAAACACTGTGGCTAGACAACCAGAGTCATGCTTCATCATCAGTCAGTAGTTCAGATGATGATGTGAGTTGGCAGTGGCCAACGAGCTTCTGGACACAGTTCAAGGTATGGCCCATGTTTAAAAGGATTGACACTTTAGAATAGTTCCTTTTTCTAGTTGTGGGAGTAGGATGAGCCTGAGTCCCTGGGTACTGCAACCTGAAATGGACCTGCTTTACCAGCCTGTAATGGTAGATATGTATGGAGCATTGGTACAGTAGTAACTAATAGGTTAAACTCTGGCCCAGTGTCACTTTGTCCACCATAAGTCCCACAAGGATTACCTTTAATTGGACATGGGTCTCTTCTATGAAGACACTTTACTGTAACTCATGTAAAGTGAGAGAAGGAGAAGTTTGATGTGTTACACTCTGTAGCTGCAATCCATGTCCATGAATTCCAAACAATAATAAAATACAAGGAATGAGAGGCAAGATGCCTGTGAGGTAAAGTCAATATGTGACATACTAGTTTTACAGTTTATTTATGAGCTTGAGCTGCATTTATTGCACATATATATTTTTGCTGTTGTGAGTAACTAATCAACATGCAGTATGCTCTGTCTTTTTTATATTGCCTTAAATATATCCTGTATTGAACATATCTGATAATGACATATTTTGTTATACATATACGTAGGACATCCAGAAAGTAAAGATACAAACACAATAAAATTTTTTAAAAAGAGTTATTAACAAAATTGAGTGAAAAAACTCTTAACACATACCTTTAGCTATTTTTCAACACAATCACCACCTTTGTCAAGGCATTTGTTTAGCCTGGGTACGAGGTTTTGTATTCCGATGTCATAGAACTCCGCCGCCTGTGCACGCAACCACGCAGTGACTTCGTTTTTCACCTCTTCATCTTCGTGAAACTTCTGGCCGGCCATCCCCCTCACAGACCAGACCTCGATCCCAGCAATTTCCATTTGTTTTTGCATTTAAAGAAATATCTGACTGGCCAGAAGTTTCACGAAGATGAAGATGTGAAAAACAAGTACACTACATGGTTGTGTGCACAGGCGACGGAGTTCTCTGACATCAGAATACAAAACCTCGTACCCAGGCAAAGCAAATGCCTTGACAAAGGTGGTGATTATGTTGAAAAATAGCTAAGGTAAGTGTTAGGAGTTTTTTCACTCGATTTTGTTAATAAATATTTTTTAAAAATTTTATTGCTTTTGTATCTTTACTTTCTGGATAACCCTCGTATTTTCATGTAAACATGTATAAAATTAACACCTTATGGTACGGTCATGAATGCATTTCCTACCACACTTACTACATTCATATGTTTTATTGCCAAAGTTACTAAAAAGATTTCAGTTACATTTGGTATCGAGAGGAAATCTGCTGAACATGAAGAAAATTTAATTTTGGTTTGTAAATATAATTTCTACATTATTGAAATTCAAACTGAACTTGTCAATTTATTAATCATTACTTGTTGTGCAAACAGTGTAACACAACTGAAACAAAGATCTACGTCTTGTCATGAACATTTTTGATCAGACAATTTTAACAAAATACAAGGAAAAATAATTTCTGACTCTAGACAGTATGATCAGCCTTACAAGAATATCAAATCATAGTAATTTTAGAAACTTAAATTTTAAAACAGCCAATGGAGAGTGCCCAAAGAAAACGTTCTAACAGAGGTAATATACCACTATTACCAAATTTTAGATGCATGTTGAAATTCTGTATGCATATCCCACCTGCCCCATGAATGTTACATGTCACACCCATCTCAAATCCTTTAATTGATAATCACAATAATATATGGTGATACAACGGCTACATATTTTTGGTAGGTATTGTCACAACGCAACTTCCAGGAGGCTCGGCCAAGGATGCTGTCTAAACTGAATTGGGTGCAGACAGTAGCACTTGGTATTCTAGCTGGTCTGCTGTGGTTCCAATTAGAGCATAAGGAAGAATCACTCCATGACATCCAGGGTTGGATGTTTTTCTCCACAACGTATTGGATGTTGTTTGCACATTTTGGTGCTTTGTCTTCGTGTAAGTAGCTGTTGAATATATTTAATATGGTTCTAATCAGAATACAGATGAATCACATGCTAGGCTAGATGCTGTCCACAGCATTATGCTGTACACATTTGGTTCTTTGTCTTCATGTGAGTAGCTGTTGAATATATTTAATATGGTTCTAATCAGAATACAGATGAATCACATGCAAGGTTAGATGCTGTCCACAGCATCATGCTCTACACATTTGTTGCTTTGTATTGATGTTAAAATGTGTTAGCATCACATGCATGCCAATATAGTGTTCTGTTTAAACAAGTCATTAGCGCATCTAAACAATCATTCTGTTATTACTGTCTTCTTATTGATTTACAGTTCCCCCAGAGCGAGAGGTTATCAACAAGGAAAGATTGTCAGGTGCATACAGGCTATCAGCATATTACCTTGCAAAGATGGTGGGAGAGTTGCCACTCACAATTACACTCCCAGCTGTGTACCATCTGATCTCATATCCCATGCTGGGTCTTCACAGCACCATTGTGTTTCTCACCCTTCTTGGTTTCCTTCTTCTCAACACCATCGTTGCTCAGGTAATCATCCACAGGACAGAGCATTATGATGTAGTAATATGAGGATGGTAAATTGTGAGAGACAGAATTGGAAGAGAAGGAAGTAATTCCAGAGATTTTATATCTCACTCATCTATTTTGTCACAAACATTGCATGTTTTATGCATACATTTGAACCTGTTGCAACTATTAATCTCATGAAGACTTTAAATGCCTTGCACCTCTGCTTTTTAGTGATTACCAATAATATCTCTATTTCAGATCTCATTTTCTGTACACTGTAGTAAATACAACCTAGCACTGCACAACACATACACTGCAATCCTTGCAACTTAATCTTTTTTGGTCATGAAACTGATCTCTAAATGAGCATCTTGTTTCTGTTAAGAGTGAGACATCCATTGTGATGCGATGTAAGCAGATTAATATAGACTGTCAATCACAATTGGACAATGTTTATTGTCTAATAAGCAACATGTTTCAGCTTATCTGCAAGCCATTATCAGGCACAGGTTAAAAATATGTGAAAACTCCTACATGCAACAGATTTATTAATTAAAATGACTGAGACCTCAGTCTTACAAACATAACAGGTTATATTTGTAACAGAAGTAACAAAGTACTATGTGTTTTCAGGCATGTTTGCAAAATTGCGAAAAGTGACTATTAGCTTCATCATGTATGTCTGTCTCTCTGTCCGTCCGTCTGTCCATATGGAACAACTCGGCTCCCACTGGATGGGTTTTCATAACATTTTGTATTTGACAATTTTTCAAAAATCTGTTGAAAAAAGTCAAGTTTCGTTAAAATCTGACAAGAATAATGGGTACTTTATGTGAAGACCTATGTACATTTACGTATTATAGTACCTTGTCGAATTCTTCTTAGAATGAGAAATGTTTCAGACAAACGTTGTAGAGAAAATAAAAACACACATTTTGTGTTCAGTAATGTTTTTCCAAAAATCGTGCCATTTATGATATAATGTGGAAAAATATAATAGAACCAGACAGGCCACAGATGACAATATAATACGGTGCATGCGCTTTGCATGCTGGATAACTAAGCCTATAGACACACACCCAGAATGCGTAATACTTATTGCTTTTCCACGGCAACAATGGTTACTTGAACACACCTCAATGTTACATTATATGTACATTGCCTGTCTTTTTATTATATTATTTAATATATAAATTATTAATAAATTAACAGTTCTGGCTTTAAATCTACAATAAAAACCTGCAGTGTTTTGGAAGTGTTGACATTATCTGTTGTTGGAAACTTCAAACTAGTAGTGTAAATGTATTTGGAAGATGTTCAGGATCAAATTGTGTAAATCTGTCTTCAGTATGTTATGTACAGGATGCATGAGAAATATTTGAATGTAACTGATAGCAGTTGCACCGTATTGTTACACAGCCACTACACCAATATGTACATCTGCATCATTACCATGAAAGGACTGAATTAAATTTATAAAGCATGTGTGAATATAAACCTACATATTCCATCCATAAAAACTGATATTTTTAAAAAGGTTAAGAGATTAAAATGAAGTTCAAAGGATACATGTTACAATAAAGGATCTTCTAATGAGCATAAAGGAATAGTGTCTGTTTTATTGACACATACACTGATGCATGTGCTGAATGTTTTTAGAGTGTTGGGTTCTTCGTGGGAGCATCTTGTATGGACATGCAGGTATCCATCACTATCAGCGCCCTATACACGCTGGCAACACAATTGTTTGGCGGATACCTTGCAACAAACATCCCACCCTGGCTCAAGTGGATGCAGTATTTGAGCATGGTCCACTATGCCTACCAGAACATGCAGATCGTAGAGTTCAGTGAAGACACACCAATAAAGTAAGTAGAATAACTTGTCAGCACTGGAGTCTTCTGCAGTAGCAGTCATTCAGAGAGACTTTCAATTACATTTTCCACCATCCACCCTGGTTCTGTAAACCATATGCAATGGAGATCTTCAGCTTCGCAGAAGAGTTTAGGAGCACCTGTTTGTAAAGACTGAATGAAAGGACCATAATGTGCCCCCAAATAAATATGAACAATTTTTAAAATAAACCAGCATTTTAGTTTTACTTTTAAGAATTGTTTTAAAATTGTTCTGTGTTTATCTTTTATTATCATGTGTGTACATTGTTTAATTTCATTAAAATATTTTTGTGTTTTTCGACCATAAGAGTTAAAAATGGATTTTAGTGGAACAAATAAATTTTATTGCCATTGAGAGCACCTTACACACTAAAATTTAGGAACTGGTTAAGTGCTTTAGGCAGATGCTCCCTATAAAGTGAATGGAACAGGCATGGTCTGACTCACTTATAGGTGTCTAGAGTTTTCTGTTCATGGTTAATAATGCATGAAACTCTACTTTCATATTCCTTTGATGCCTTCATGGCATAATGAAAACATTTTTAACTGTCTTCTGGGATGTTATGCCTTGCAGTTCAGTAGATGGGTTATACCGTTTTAGGGCAGTCTACCTTGCAGATGGAGGCAGCAGGTACCTGTTTATCATTCTACAGTGTCACATCCCAGAAGGCTATGATCTGGAAACTCCCTGCTGCAAGGACTGCAAAATTTATATTTTTTACTTTTTGCCTGCATGTGCAATAATTCAGGAGGTACCAGTCTGTTCACTAAATCAGGATGATCATTTCATATATCATGAAATGTTCATGCTGTCAGAACAACAGTACAATAGAATGTTGTTTTATAATAAACAGCACTACACACTGTCAAATGTCAAAATCAGAGTGTTGTTTAGTGGTTAATGAATTTTTATATCATAAGCAACTGTTTTCTTTTAATGTCAGATGGTGAATTTTAATACAGTGAAACTCATTTAAGATGACACCATGTAAGACATTTCCTGCCTTAGGTGTTAGAATAATTTAGTAGCGAATTTTCCCATATGATTGACATATACCTCATTTAATGTTTCCCATATGAAAGGACTTCCTGCCTACGAAGCAAAAAAATTTATGTTTCAGCAGACTTTTCACCTGTTTAATATATATTTAGCATCAGCATCTTAAATTCCTCTACTCCTCAATCCTTCATTTTGTTTCAAACATAGCGTGACACTGTCAGTTCCTTAAAGCTAAACTTTAGGGTCGTTTCCAAACCATTCACATACATATATTATTTGTGAAATGTGCAATATTCTTTTGTTGAATAGTGTGTGAACAGTGTTTGTGAAGCCTGTTAGGGTTTGAGACCATTTACTGTTAGAGGCTTGTGACAGATCACCATGATAATGTAAACATTTGTCAACCATTTTTATTTTACTGCTATCAAGTAGTAAGTAAGTAAATAAGTAATTAAGTATGTATGTATGTATGTAATATGTGTGTGTGTGTGTGTGTGTGTGTGTATATATATATATATATATATTAAGGTCAAGAACTTCCGGCATTGTGATAATGCATTTGGCAGCAGCACTTAAAATCAGAGAGAGACAGACTCATGCACATGGGCAGTCTACAAGATGAAGAAGCAGGGGTTTTGTGGAGAATGTTGCATCTATGCAACTCTTTTATTTTAATTGCAATAATTTAAAATATTCTGTTCACAAAATTTATATACATTTGTGTTCATTTTCACATTGAATATCTGTACATTTTCATCCTGTAGAGTGATTATTTAACAATTGATAGTATGACATAGAACATGAACCAATCTCCAATCAATGAAATTTGGAGATTGTAAACAAGGTGGATGATACACAAGGTGTTCTTCACATAAAAGTCGCTGAAAAACCTGCCATCACTGTGTTAACTTTAAACACCGTTATATCAGATCGAGACAGAGTACTTACACAAGTGAAATGTGAAACTGGAAGAAGATGGAAATAACAAAATATGAGAATTTAGAATTATTAATTATGAAGGGATTCCATCAAATCTGGCTCTTCATCTACCAGCTGTGCTCATAAAAAAAAATTGTTGTCTTATGTTCAAGAACGGATCAAAGTTGTGAAGGAAAGCAAAAATTAAAATGTGGTTTGACAATGAAAATTAATCATTCAATGCAGGATTGGCATGGAATAGTACTGTAGTAAAGTGAATGTCAGCATCATATAGAATTATGAAATAATGGTGCATTTTCAGGCCCAACCCTTTAATATGTCAACCCACTTAATAAGCCTGGTTTGTTGAATTTTTCCATGGAAACATCTTAAGTGGATTTCACTACATATTCAGATATAAATTACAGTTGTTTCACAAGATAAGGTTTGAACCACATAAGCAGTATTACTATGACAAGAAGATTATCGTACAATTGGTTCAGACCGCAGCGAGTAAGTCCATGGAATAGTGTGAAATTACTATTTTGCACCTCATTCTTGCAGATGTGCCACACAGTCCAAGTTTGATGTCTGCACAACCAACTCTTCTTCTCACATTCCGGTCTCTGCCATCTTGGAGGCACAGGGTGCCAGCTTACCTCTGTGGGCCAACACTCTGGTGCTACTTCTGTTCCTTCTCATATTCCGGATTCTTGGATACATTGTTCTGCGGTATTTCCGCCGACCAAAGTGACATAGCAAGCTGTAAGTGTGACAGTTTGTGAACAGAGGCACAATAGGTATTGGTTTCTGGACAGGAGGAAATAACGTATGGCTGTGTTGTTATCGTAATTTTTTTGAGCAAGTCCTTGTTGTTTCTCGTGTCCCAGACAGATGGTGTGACGGGAAGTTGCTATGTTGCGGTCTCATTCCTGCTGTTTGTATTGCAAAGAGAGAGAAGCAGTGCCTTTGGATGCAAAATATGTGCCAAGATGCAAAGAGGAACAGCCTAACAAATGGCACCAAGTGGTTTTCCAATGCAGTACAAGTGTTCATAAACGAGAATCACAAACAATACTTGATCCAGTTGTCATTTAAAGTTCGTCATTGTATTCCGTTTTTATACCTGACAAATGCTTGACATATAAAGAAATCATACGTCTTTTTTTTTTTTTCACGAGAAGAATCCCACCTCAGTACCGTTCATTGTACTCATCATATAGGAAGAAAAGAGACAGACACTGTGAAATTGAGGTATTACTCTTAACAGATGTTACCGCATGAAATGCGTCAGTACTGTAGCATATTACTGTAGCTTACAAAGTGACATGTAACCTTATAACAATGTACTGTACATTTGGCAGCATGTTTTTTAATAAGTACCACTGTCACTACAGTATATCAGAGGGAAATGCAGGGAGTTTTGTGTATGTAATTAGTATGAAAGATTGATTCTGTGAGTCAGTGGAGTGGCGTGTTTCGACTTTTTGAGTCGAGCAATTTTGACACAGACATGGCTCGTGTATTTCTATCCAGACCTCATGATTATGGCAGGAAGTTGTACAGTTGCTGAAGCAATGCAGATTATTACTGGTAATTTATTTTATACTTGGTATGTATGTGCTGTGAGTCCGTGCACCATATGTTTGTCATAGGACTATGCAGCGTGTTGTTGTCACGGCCTGGTGATTGTTAGTTTTTCCCTCAGACGCCCATCAGCCATCCAACGTGGTTGAACTGGGCATGTCCATCTCTTGTCTCAAAGCATTTCTTTCTCTGTCCTTCCTTCTTTCATATATAGTAAAATATTCTGTTCTTCTCCTCCCATCATCATACACATGCAACAGCATGTAAGCAGCCTTGCTCCTTGTCAGTATGTTATGCAAAATGTGAGTTTATTCATAAATGAAAAGACACAAAAATAGTAAACCAGATAACCTAGTCCATTAGTGTTTTTGAGAGCAAACTGCTGAAATGATGCTATTTATATCCAATAAAATTTGTTATTGAAGTAATGTTTATGTTTCAGTATTCTTCAAAACAATACCTCATATTTAGTACACTCAGCATTCCTTTATTATGAGCTGCTCTACATTTAATATTTAGAGGAAGGGCAAGCTGTGAATGTATAGCAGTTTTTGTACCATCAGGTTAGACTAATAATGATGACATATAACACTGTAAAAAAGAAATATTTATATATTCTCACGTGTTTATTACTTGTGCATATAAACATTTTCTTTCAAACAGAAACTCTGAATACTTAAGAGAACCTAAAATTTGAGATTCTCACAGCAATGAACGCTATGATTACTGTCTGCTGGTATATGACACAATGTAGTCATCTTCTTGCCTGGAGATGGATGCAGCAGGTTTCTCCAAAAGGTTAGTACCTGTCTACCAGACTACACAGAATTACGCCCCAGATGACCATGATCTTAACAAATTCATTAAATCAAGTTTCAAATTGTTGTTAATCAAGAATATAGACCAATAGTAAACTCATAGTTCTGTGACTTTATTTTACTGATTGAATTTCTGACCTACAAATTGTATGATGATTTTGTGCTTTCAACATTTTTACGCTTGAAAGGAATAGTGGGCTGGCCACATAGTAAGGACAGATGATCCTCATATCCCCAACAAAGTAATGGGAGGATGTTTTGGAGGAAGAAGGCCTGTGGGAAAGCCTAGAGGTAGATGGGAGGATGCTGTTAGGAGGGATGCTGTAGATTTGCTCCAGATACAGAACTGGAATGCATAAGCAACGTACAGAAAAGGTTGGAGGCAGAAGATCGGGGAGACCATGGCCTGAAAACATGTTGAATTGCCATAGAAAAAAAAAAGAAGAAGATTGAATTTCTGCAGTGCATTCTAGGTAAGCCTGTTAAAAAGAACAGTCCTGATGAAATATACAGGCTAGAGGTATCAAGGAAAAAAAAATAATTCTGAGGAGGATTATCAGGTTATTAGCATACAAAGTACATGGAATGATGATGAACCTCAGTAAAATTTTCTTGGGCTAGCAGTTGCGTCAGGTGGTTGAATGGCAAGTGAACCAATGCTTTGAGAATCATCTGTGTTCTCATCATCCGAGAAATGAGTAATGAAACTCTCCACCTTTACATTATTGGTCAGTGCAACTCCATATATGCATGCCATGTTGCTCAGAAGATGACCAAAAAAAATATTCAGTCCCTTTCCAGGTGTTCCACCAGGTTAGGGGTGATTTGTGCTACTGCTTGTTTTCTTAAACTGTGGTACTACATGTACCACTCCTGGTACACTAACCATTGTTTACTGGTATGCAGCCTTAATAAAAAATCGAAATATAAGAAAGGGTAAAAAGATTTTAAAAATTAGTAAAAAATCATAAGGCACATATATTTGCTAATAGACAGTATGGCTGACAACATTATATAATTAATCCCCGCTGTCAGCGAGTCTTTCCAATTTCGCTTTTTCATTTAAATACCAAAAATTGTATTGGTGGTGTATTGAAATTGTTAAATTTGATTTAGTGGTACACCAGGGAAAAGGTTTGAGAACTCATGTGCTACTGCATTTATGATTTGTTTCCTCAGTTCCTGCAAATGTGAGCTCTTTTCGTACACACCTGGCTCATTTTGAGCAGTTAACTGGTGCATTTTAGATTTTCATGATATAAAAAGAAATTTGAAAATTTACTTCTGCTGATTAATTATTTGCATTCCTGTTTCCCAAGAGTTTTAATGTTTCAAATAACTATTCTAGGTAAGTGTATAACATGTTTACTCCACATTCTCATTATATCAGGGAAGAGATGTGGTGTTTGGAATCCTGATGCCTGGCAATGAACAGTGGAGATACAGTCCTTCTTTTCAGACAGTTTGAGGAAACATTAGAATTTCTTGAAAACAACTTTTAATTCCAGTATCAACATATTTCTTATGCAGTTTGTACAGTGATTCCATGTGATCATTATGTTGCCAGAAAATGTTTGCATAAAAATTGTTGGTATTAGAAAACGTAAAATATTGTTTGAAAATGTTTACATTATTTGATCACTGCATTTTGGCCATACATGCTATACCTGTTACAGAACCTTCCAACCAGTAGTTAAGTATTTGAAAGTTAAACGTCTCTACATAAGGAAGGTAAAAAATCTTGCATATCTAACTACTGTGTTTCAAATTTGACTATCCTTTCCCCATAGTATGGCTTGTATTACATAAGACACGAGAAGAGAGGTAAGCCAAAACAAAGGGGTGTTGTAATATTACATTAGCATTCTCCCTCATAAATAAAGAAGCGACAGTATAAAATTCAGGTCTTGGAGAAGCCGTTACAAAAAGAGCTAAGAAGGCTAAAACTTCAACTCATTTGGAAGCAGGTAAAAAATAGGTCTATTAACCACATATATGATATTCCAACAAACAAAACGTGACAATTTTGTGGGCGGGGGGGGGCTTATTTGCGAACATTTGTCACATTATGTCCCCAGGATCAAATTTGACAATGCTGTCAAAAATTGGGTTGCCACATTAATGAGTCTCTTCTCAAGCCAACAAATGTTTTCTGAAATAATAATTATAAATGAAGGCACGTTTCAAGCTCAGATGAGGAGTCTTACAGGAGAAAGTCTTATTTTGTTTCAATCAGAAAACTATCAACATAACCTAATATCGAATCCTGGACAGTTAAGTTATCAAAGAAAAGCAACAAAATTCTCAGTTTAGACAGGAACATTCCCAGTCACAATTTACACAACATTAGCAATTGCAGAAGTTACCCTTATTTATTACTTTCATATATCCGTATACATTTTTCGATACATAATCTAGACCTACACATATACTGTATATCTGGACATGCTTCCGGAATAAACGCAATAATTATTTTAGCCATTACTGTATTCAGGTTCGGATCGTAATTTCGTCGTTGTCAAAAATAATGAAGTTCTTGTAACCTTTCTCGCATTTGTTATAGCTTTTCCAATGCAACCATGGCAAGGATCATCTTTCTTAAGTCTGGGGTAAGTAATGACATTAGTACAGTAAAAGTACAAATATGCTGTTACCAAGTGACACACACAAATAATTATGCCAATATTTTGGGTCTGAGCAGTATACGAGTAACTTACTTCACTGCTGAAAATCGAACCACGAACTCGCATTTAAACCATTCGATATGTATAAACACGTAAACACTACGGGAATCAAATGAAAGTCTGAATAGTCATGCCGGGAAATGCAGAGTCCATTAGTTGTATCCAGTCGACATCATGGAGGGTGTGTGAGTGAGAGTGACAGTGAAATTTTGCATCATATCAGAACTTCACCACCAACATAACCCAAAATTTCTACGTTATATATCTGGATGTGACCACGAAGCTATAATTTTTACGAGACACCGACCACTTCAAGCCAAGCAGTCGAGGTAAGGTGGACATAAAATAAAATATAGATGAAAGAGGAACGTAGAGCTAGGAAAGAGTCTCTCACTAACTGGTCTAGGACCTGTCACACTGGACACTGTTTAAGATACGATGGCTTAGCTTAAGAACCGACTCTACCTTTTGCTTCAAATGGGTCTTCGTACACGGAAGACACGTTGATATACTCACGACAAGCAGATACTTTAGCCTGACGACTCGTCTATTGCTTTAACTCTCGCGAAGTACTGCTACAGATAGTAAAATATCCGAATTGTCTAGTCAGATGGTAGTAGATTGGGCCATCTTTAATCATGATATTCTACTCGAATACATAGAATGTCAGGTAAACAATATAAATTTATCACTCAAAATAACATCATGGAAAACTTCACGAACTTTGTGAAGAACTCCGTGCCGCAAAAATTGCAACCAGGCGTGGGCGGGGGCGCCAAACCGATTTCGGTATTTGTCATGTAATTGTTAATGCTCTTACTTTGTTTTTTAGGTAATCGAAGCAAAACGTTTCCTTGTAGGCGAGGTAGGGGTGGAGTGTCCTTCGTGACATTTAGCGTATGATGTACGATTGCATCTGCTCTTCCATTCACGTGGAGTTGTGAAATTAAATTGTTCCAACTGTTACAAACGTATTCCGGACTGTTTGAGAGGGAATGCAATGTTTATAAAAATTCGGCGAAATATGAGTATAGATCATTTGTTGGCTTTGTCCGGTGTCATGCCTAGCGGAGCTAGCGGATGGGCCTATTCTCTACTTGAGATGACCAGGGCAGGATATTTATTTTCTTTCGTTCGTCAATCCGCAATCGCTACGTTGTACCAGTGACTGGTTCCTAGCCTTCCGCTATAGAATTTCACCGGCAAAATCTGACAAATGACCTGCATTTAAGTGCACGTTCTGTGTTGTGCATTCGAACGTGATTTTCCGAGCTTCTGCTTCTTCGAATTTTGCACAGCTGCTGAGACATCGAGGTTAATTTACCGGGACAGAATAAGCAAAACCACAAAACTAATCAGAGTGGTTTGTGCCCAGCCGAATCTTAGACATGAATTTTGCCACAAAGCGAAGCATTTTTGTTGTTGTTTACCTCTTCGACTTTTAAACTACACTCGATGCTTTCAGTACGTATGGCATGTATGTAAATCAGCTTCTACTAACCAAACATTAATTTCCATTACCGGTATATGAGATCTGACATTCTCTTGACTGCTTTCTGAGATGTCACTCCGCGTGTTATTGTAGACGGCGTTTAGAGCAAAGTGCTGGCTCCTTCTTCAGGACTGAAGCGAAACAAACTGGGAAGGTGGCTGGCTTATATAGACGGTGGGGAAAAGAAAAGGGTGACGTAGTTTTTGAATGATAAGTCTGAATCTGGGATGAGGGAGAAGAGGACAGGGTACAGACAAGCCAACGGTGAATATAGGCCCTGCAAAAGTGAAGTAATCTAGGACCATTTTCAGGGCCTACTTTCCCCTTTGGCTCGTCTGCACCCGTTCCTCTTTCTCCAACCCGCGTTCTGATCGGTCATTCCCATATTTGATGGCCCATTCCTTTCCCTCTTGCGTACATACCCACAACCTGCCACTGTCCCGACTTGGGTCATTTCGACGGACAAGATGTAGTTAGCAGGTTCCTCCGAAACGCTGGTATCAATCTATCACTATATGGCGTCAAATCTCAGAAGATCTTTATTTTAACTTTCATTTTTACATAATGTACAGAATTAAACGTTTTTAAAGTTAAAGTCTTTGTCAGTGCGGTCTATATTTAAAACAAAATTTACCAGATTCTGGTTTTTCTTATGATTATAAAAGAATTTAGGACAGAATACGACAAAAATGCAGCAAAATATTTCTGTCTTATGGGATATGATACGTGCAACTTGGCAGTTAGGTATTGTACCGAAGTTTTATAGAACAAGCTGCGCCAGTATTTAGTGCGGACATCTCGTCTACCCTGAAGTTGAAGGCAGCACACGTTTCTTCAAATCGTTGGTACCTACATACCAACTTCACTGCGTCACACCCCAGGAGAGAACAATCTTTATTGCCACCGCCGTGAGCACCACAAGTCTCAGATAAATGTAGCGGGCTCCACTAGTATAACTGGTGCATGTCGTTTGGCTATTACGAACAAAACTGGCATTTGTAACTGTCAGAGCGCAGTTTTAAACGTCATTGGACTATGAAACACATCAGAAAGAAAAACATAACCTGTTTACAAGGAAATGTAGAACTGTAAATTGTGCGAATTAAAATAATCCCTTAAAAAGCAACAAGAAGTCTTCTACGACGTTACTCAATTATACAAATCGGCAGTTAACCCTTTAAAGACGAAATCAGTGAAAGTACTTTTCCATCCAATGCTCCCCGATTTCTCAAAGAGCGTTGCTTTTTGGGAGATTCCCAGGCTTCGTCCGTTTGTCCTGGTAAGAGCACCTGTAGATGAAGATGAGTGTTGATCACTGGTGAAATTATACTGACAAGGGGAAAAGGAAGTCTGTGCCAGCGCCACTTTGTTGAAAGACGAAAACAAGCCTGAATTATATTTAAAGATCCAGTACGTACCGCGCAGTAAACATGCCGGGATGGCGTAGTCGGTATAGCAACTCGCTACCGGCTGGACAGTCGGGGAATCAAATCCCGACGGGGGCGAGATTTTCAGCACCCGTCCAGACCGGCCCTGGGATCCACCCAGCCTCCTGTACAATGGGTACCGGGTTGTTCCCGCGGGTGAAGCGGCCGGGACGTGGCTTTGACCACCACCCCATCTAGCGCCAAGGTTAAAGAAAGAGTAGAGCTGTACCTCTACTCCTCCTCTATGCGTTCATGGCAAGTTACAGGCTAAACTTTACCTTCACCTTACTGCGCAGTAAACACTCCGTCTCGGTCACAAAAACTACTCAGTTAATGTATTATAGGGAAATAATTGATGTTTGTTCTGAGATCCACATAAAACAAAAGCACTCTGCGGGCAGAACGTAGAATTTCTGAATATTAAGCCTGGTGGTATATAATGTAACCACTAGGTTTTCAAGTTTTATATTGGCCAGTTTAGTCGATCCCAGTGGCCGCGCGGTCTGCGGCCGTTCGCTTTCTGGGATTGTCTGTTCGAATCCCGCCGGGGGCATGGATGTTTTTGTTGTGTTTGTTGTATAAGGACAGTAGTATAGAACGTAAAGTGACATGAAGAAGGACGGAAGGATTTGAAAAGTACAGAATGGGTCAAAGGAAAAAAAATCCCGCTGAGGGCATGGATGTTTGTCTCTTGTGAGTGTGATGTGTGTTGTATGGTAGGGGTCTCTGCGTCGGACTGATCACTCGTCGAGTATGATCGTAAAGCCTCGATAATGAGGCGGTCGTGGCCCATTACGGGCTGTTGCGCCATTCGAAAAAAATGGCCAATATGATTGTAACCAACTCAGAACCTTTTACAGAAGGGCAATTTTTTCGAGTGTGTTGAATTGAAACAACTAAAATCGTCTGTCCGGAAAAAGCACAATAATTAAAAAACGTAAAGTAGTGGCTGAATGCGTAAACAACATAGCACATTATTTGAGGTATCAATTAAGCTCGAACAGTACAATTTTTTTTCATCTTCTCGATAGCAGTGGATGAAATCACAGGTGTTCCGCTGAGCTTATGGCGTTTATTCGCGATTGTTACTCAAATTTCCCTGCAAGTGAAGTAATATTGAAAACAATTCCTACGCATGGAATTGCTATTGGAGAACATATTTTCTGCAAGATAGATAATTTATTAAAAATAACTTGCACATAACAATGTCGTGTGCATTGTGACTGAAGGAGCTCCTGCTGCGACGGTTGTTAAAGACAGGCTTGTGGGAAAAAACGAATAGAAAAGTGGGTAGTACAGTCCGCAGTCTTCGTTGTACAATACGCCAAGAAGTTGTGTGTGGCAAAGTAAGAAGAATGGATCACATTTTAAAATGAGTTGGGTCACTCGTTAATTTTATTCGTGCCCAAGGTTTATACAGACTGCCCAGCTGAAAGCGGAACCCGCTCATAGAAACTATGAATCTACAAATCTACATCAATAATATGTATTGTATAACTTACGCATGTTAGAGCAGGTGTTGGAGATAACTCCTTTCACCTCTCGGACATGGTTGACACCTGGTGAACAATTATTAAAAACGGTTTGACGTTCTTGTCTAGAAATTGCCAGAACAGAGGGCCTTGTGATTTCTTGAAGTTCGTCCTTTGTGTGTTTGTGTGGATTATCTGTTGACCTGCTATTTTGAGTATTTACGTGACTATTTAAGTAATGTCATCTGTAAAATGAGTCAGCATTGGATCGACTTCATCACTACACACGGTTTCACAGAACCAGTTACAAAAACATACTGTCACAAAAAAGACCAATTTTTTTTACAACTCTAAATTTTTGTGGTTTGAAACGAAGGTGTTTCATGGCTGCGTGTACGGATTAACCTGATGCACCTATATCCTCTGATAACCGTCTTACGGATTTTGGTAGAGATGCTTCTAATCGCGCTCCAATAACATCCAACTTTTCTTCTGAAAGAACCCTTCCTTTATGCTGTCGCTTCTTCAGTAACAAAGAACCTGTTTTTCAGAATTTGTTCACTAGTCGATGTATTGTTTATTTCGAAGGTACTGAAATGCGGTGAAAATTTGCTACGACGCTTTTTATATTTCTTCGTTTTATAGGTTTCCACCTTAAAAATCCTCTGTATTAAAATATATTGCATATTCACGAACAAAAACAATAATTAAGTCACAATAAAAAGTCTCTGTGTTGCATTGTTCTTACATTTAGGAACGGCAACAGAAAATTCAAGCCTGTTAAACACAGCACACAAGACTCACCTCCTTTTGGAAGAAATCAATAAAATAACATCATAATTAGTGAAAGGGAGTAACAGCAACTCACTGTGTGCAGTGGCTCGACTGTGTGGTGGATGACCAAGCTTAAGTCACAGCAGGCCAACCAGCCTCCTGTCTAATGGCTGCTACATTCTCTTCCCCACAGAAGTAAAGTGGCTCTAGCTTGAAGCTGACGGCTAACCTCTATCTAGCACCAAGGTTAATAAAGCCTGCAGATGTACCTCCATTCCTTCATACACCTAATTACATGGTGTTTAATTAAGGTGACAGTAAAGGTAAAGTTTGCTGATCCCAGTGGCCGCGCCATCTAAGGCGTGGGTCTGCGGCCACTCTCTTGCTGTAATTGTGGGTTCAAATCCCTCCAGGGGCATGGATGTCTGTCTCTTGTGAGTGTTGTGTGTTGTCAGGTAGAAGTCTCTGTGTCAGGCTGATCACTCGTCCAGAGGAGTCCTACCACGTGTGGTGTGTCCGAGAGTGATCGTGAAGCCTTCATAATGAGGTGGCCCTGGCCCACTAGGGGCTGATGCGTCATGGAAAAAAAAAAAAAGGTACACTTGTCCCTTGTGCTTAAACAACATGCCATGAAGACATATGAGGTAGTGGGTGCATAGATTCATTCTTCTGTAACGTTTTTAGCAAATGCTGGATGTCAGTAGTCAGCTTCGTGCCCCCACTGCATGACTCCTGGAGAAAGATCCCCTGGTACTAACTGAATAGGAAGGATGGCCCAAGTAGCCTGTAGCCTGACTGAGCTACAGCAGCTCCCTGCTTAATTAAACACAGGGACAACTTTATGTCTGCTTAATTTTATACATATTCTGTGCAGTTGTCTTTCACACAGAAGTTTTATTTCCATACTGCACAAAGATAGATTTTGTAGCCAATATGCTACAACAGGTAGCTGAAACATGTAGGAGGGTAAAAACTAGCTTTGTGCAGTAGTTGGAAATAAAACCTGTGTGTGAACTTTACATCTGCTTTTATAATAAATAAATCAAAAACAATGATTCAAATCAACAAAAATTATATATTTATCTTCATTTTTAAATGCAACATATGATACAGGCTTTCAAACAGAAGTTAGAAATGCAGAAATAATCACAGTAGATCAAATTGTTACACTATACATTCTATAAAATGTAAGTGCCTTAACTGGAACATCTACACTGCTGACAAAATAGCAGAGAATACGATAACTGCAGTCCTCACAAATGCAACTAGCTACAAGACAACATGGTATCACAGTTAGTTTCCAGTGTCAAATTTTCAACTTCAAATTGAAATAAAAGGAAAATCATTATAGTGTTAAATGGTAAGGTGATTGGTGAACTGACTTAGAAGGGATGTGGAAGGTAGTGGTTGTGACCCAATTTAATGTATTATCCCAGCATTACCACCTGGAAAGCATACAGAAAACCACAAACAAAGAAGTTTATCAGGATAGCAGATCTCTGGACTGATACTTAAACCAAATACCCCACAACTACGAAACAGGCATCATGTTCCTTTTTTATGGTGGATTTTATGAGATTATGGTATATAGCACAATGTTAGGAAAGCTGGTGTGTGATGAAGTGGAAAAGATTCAGAAGGAACCAGTCATGGCCTAATCCAGGTACTATTCAAGCACTTGCCTGGATGGACTGCGCTAAGCCACAGAAAAATAACCTCAGTCACAATAGTCACTGTCATTGCAAAGATTTTAACTGGGCACCAACCAAACACAAGACTGGAGCGTTCCTTCTACACAAGTCTCCTTGGTGCCATTCACGTGTTTCCTAGCTACAGCTAGTATCTAATGGACAAGCCAGACTTTTAGGAACAGGTTTAATATAATGGAGGGATCATTTTAAGTTGGGGTGGGCAAAATATGACCTGTGAGCAATTAAATCCATTCAGCAGCAGTGTTCAGACATTAATAATACCATCCCTCAGCACTAACTTACTTGTTCATACACAACATAAAGAAAGAACTGTAACTGCAATAAAATTAAAGGAAACAAAAGAAAACAATTACAATAACAATAAGGGTTTGAACAGAAATTCAAGATCTGGGGTTTCCAGTACACATACTACGAGTATCTTAATTGCCTCTACCTATAGCAATTCCAGACTGACTTACTGTGTAACACAACAACACCTTGAGAACATTAACCAGGTTTAGGACACTGTGTATGAACCATCAGTGATGTCTGTTGATGAAATGAGAAAACCATTAGCTTCTCAAGGAGGACTCTGCTCCATGGAGTTCAATATTTTTATGTACTCTGTCATATTTATACAGCAGGTTCACTCATTTTCAACAGCTGATAGCTCTTTAGCCAACTTTTGAACTGGAGAATGTTTCTCAACGAACCTACCACATGGTTATTTCAAAAAGTGCTCCATTTGGCATGTAAGAACAGTTCCACATCCTTGCTTTAGTTGCCACTGGCAATAGAATAGAAATGTTTAATTTCATGCTAGAATTGTTTATGAGGTTTGTATATAACAACTTTCAATATTAGTGTTTCATTACCCAAAGATAAAAAATCCACACAGATATTAATACAGTATAGTCCAATTATCTGTAAGGGAAAAGATGCACAAATAACTGCAGAACACAGATAATCCATTTTTCAGCCATTTCACCTAGAGTCCATGCACTTACCAATTATATTTCTGCAATAGCTGAAGTAAGCTACAGTGTACTGAAAATGTCAGTGACTGGTTAGTAGGGCAAAAAACACACATTGAACAAGGTCAAGCACCTGCCACCCATATCTCACTCCATTCTCCATTTGTCCCTGTTCTTCCTTCCTCACCTAGTGAAACAGCCATAACCTTGTTCAAACATGGAAAAGGATGACAGACTAATTCACATGTGTGTGCATTTAAGAATATGTGTAACTTTATATGTGAAAAAAAAAAGTGCATGCACAATCCACACACACAGATAATATGGACTATACTCTACAGTCTGTCTTGCTCAAACAAAGTTCTGAGTAAACAGAGGTCTTCTTTATAGACAGATACATAATATACATACAGGTTTTCACTCTACTTACATAAAAATTATTTATAAGTGTGAACTTCTTCATAACTTGACATCCAATTCAATATTTCACAGTCTCTCTGCAAGAATACAGTCTTCCAGGATGTCATTCCATGTAGTTTGATTACCAACTATAATATTCCCAATCAATTTAGTGCCATGAGAAACTCACCTTATATTTGTACAGAGTTATGAGAAAACTGCAAAAGCAAATTTTCAGTTAACTGTTGCAGTATAAATAATGTACAATATAAATTTACTTCTGATTTTCCTTATATTTGTTACACACATATTTAACATCCTTTTTTGTTCATACAGTTCACATATTATTTGAGCAAGCTTTACCTAAAACTGACTTTCGAGATATCATGACTACTAGCTTTGAAAATCAAAAATATATTTTAGACCTGTAAATCCCTTAACAGTCATTGTGTTTTCAAGCCCTTCTTTATAATTGCTGAATGGAATACGTTTGTGAACAGGAGCTTTAAGACTTCCATCTGCATACATATTTGAGAGATCTTTGAACATTTCAGTCTGCTCTGGCATTGCAGCATGATCAATGCTCCAGCGTGTCATCCAGAATCCACGAACACCAATATCCTTAAAGATGAGAGCAGAAGTAGGCACAGTAACAGGTTCCCGGGACATCCCACCATATGTCACCATAACGCCGCCTCTATCAAGATGGCGGAGACACTCCAATGCATTTTTTCCACCCACACAATTTAGTGCAAGTTTAGGCTTTGGCACCGATGTCTTGAAAAGTTCTGTTGTTCTGTTAAATGAGAATCAGAGAACAATAGCAGCTAAAAATTCAGACCCTTGTCATTTAAATGATAAGATCCAAGAGACATGAAGTGGAAAATGAAGAATATTAAATAATGAGGAACTTTGTGATTCAATACCACCAATTCTTAACTTTTTCTCTTGTCTCATAATGTATGGTACAAATAACATTACAGATATAATTATTAGTGGCATATCCAGATAAGTGTGGATTTTTTGTTTTGTTTGCTTTTTGTTTTCACTTGTTATTTCTGCTTATTTTGTTTTGTGATATAAAAATTAATGTCTTGTATGATATTAACACGCCTAGTTATATTTTAGTGCCATACCTTTTATAGTGAATGTGATCTTGTATCCCAAATGTAACAGAGCATTAGCATACTCTGTGTATGTTTTAACACTTCCTCAAACCTGTATATTTTCACCATTTATGTGTGTAAATGGATTTTCTTCAAATCTGATTAATAGTTGAATGCTTGCAATTAGTACAGTGCACACCCCGTGTTACAGATTTTCAGGGTACAGAATTCTGTTACATAATTATAGCGCATGACCATAAATTTCAAGACATAAACCACAGATTCAATCTTCCAGAAATTTGGGATAAGTAGTCCAATGTTTTCAGCACAAACTGCAAAACAACAAATTCATCCTAAACAATTTTTAAGGAAATTATTTGCTTGGAAATTTGACTCAAATATGTGCATGCATCAGCCACACAGCACGATATGCAGCTGGCCATTTATCATGTGCCAGGATAGCTTGGTCAGTATAGCAACCACACTACAGGCTGGACGACTGTGAAATCATGGTTTAATTGACAGCAAGGGCGAGATATTTTTCTCTTTTCCAAAGCCTGAAACCCATCTCTGGAGTCCATCCAGCCTCCTGTTAAATAGATACCGGGATTAAGCTGATCATTCATGTCCATCTAGTGCCAAACTTAAGAAAACTTGAACTACCACTCTGCACACACTTCCATGTTAAACTGAGCATATGGATAATGTTAATTTATGTGCACACATAACTGATTCAGGGGGATGGTCATCATATTTCAGACTGCTGTAGTTCATTACCCTTATATAAGATGTGTGGAATGAAATGACAAAGTTATAGAAGTACAGCTAAAAGAGCACGGAAAGAAATTAAACTACAACTATGGGGTGCAAAAATTTCCACAGGAATCTGCCTCCCTTTACAACATGGGAGACAACAGAAAAATAGGGTATGCATTATGAAATTTCACAACATGTAAACATTTTCAAGAACACAGCTCGTCTGTAACACTGAAGTGTGCTATATTAACAAACAGACTGCAAACAATCCAATTTTCTTGTCATGAGCTTAAATTCTGTCTGATATAAGAAGTCCTTACTTACCTGAGTTCCTCTTCAGTAAGAACATATGAGGCTCCCAGACCAATTAAAAAGGCTTTCAATTCATCAATGTTATCTCGATTTCTCACAACATTAACGGTGGTGATCCCCCATGCTCGACACAACTGAATGACATTTTGTCCAGCTGCACTGTTTGCTCCATTCTGTATAACTGTACCTCCTTTTGAAAGAGTAACAAAGTCACGCAGCATGCGGTATGCTGTGCATGGGTTCACAGTCATTGTAGCTGCTTCAACAATGCCAATATTACCTGGTATCTAAATCAAAATTCAGTAATGCACTTCATTATTAATTTGTTATAAGGATGACTGATAACATCAAGTGTTAACTGTTATTATTGTTACACTAGTGTAATGGCCATTGAAAATTTCATAGGAATACTATGATTAGGATTGTGGAATGTGATGTCATGTAGTCATACTTCCACCATCTTCAGGACAGAATAAACCTAACCAGCTTCCATTCTCAGGATAAGAAAACCCTGAAGATAGAGGCAGTAGGTTCCTCCAAAACACTGGTGTATGAATCTACCAGACTACATCATGTCACATCCCAGAAAACCATGAACTTCATATTCACCACTGTAAGAATCTCAAATATCACCTATACAGTCACTTCATTTGTACATAATAATGTCATTGTTTAAAGATAAAATTTTTAAACACCCACACAAGGGTGAGTCTACAGTACCACATGCTTATACCATGTGGCAGCCGGCAGTGACATTTACCACAACCGCAAGTTTCATGTCTTCAGCATTCACTTATCCCCCCTTCTTCTCCCTTTCCTGTATCCATTTGATACTAGTACTTATCTCCATCCTTCATTTCTCCCATATTCCTTTCCCTTACCTTTTATGTGTCTGACCCACTAAAATATATGAAAAGCTAGGCTACTGACCCAACCATCTGTTGAATCTAATGATAAATACAACAAACCTAACCCCTCACATGCCATAAAAGACATACAGCAAAAATAAATTTGTATAAAGCATTCATTATCCTTTATTGTCCATTTGTTACACTACTATGACAGCACACTCATGGTCCAGCTGGCTTAGCATAACATTTTGTCAGTACAAATACCATAACCTGAGTCAAAATCTGGCCACTGGTGTTATAGTAGTGGCAGATTTAAATCCCCTGTTCCCAGACAATAAAGGTGAAATTACCCAAAGACACTGGTAATGCCCAGTGATCACAGTGCATGACAAGATGGGGTGAAATGCTGATGAAAGCAGTTGAGTCACAATGACAAGTTGAAACTCTCAAAATACAATTTATTTATGTTTTAATAAACTCCAACCCTGTAAACTTTCACAGTATTATGTCAATACACAGATATGACTTATTTCACAAACTTACTTTCATCATTTCTTTTGCATCACACACTGCATGTGTCCGCCATGTGCCCCAAGCATTAGCTCTGGGCAACACTCTATCTCCTGTCTTAAGATCTGTAACTTTAGGGCCTACACTTATAACTTCTCCAACTCCTTCATTCCCAGGGATTGATGGAAGAGGAGGTTTTACAGCATACACTCCTTGAATTGTGTTAATATCTGCAGGATTAACAGGAGCCGCCAACATTTTAACTACAATCTGCAAACAAAACATTACTACTATAAATTCCAATTGTAAGACAATTACTTAATTTAAGTAGTACACTGAAATGCAAAAAAAGCCTAATGTATCCAGTATATGTTAAATAATATCTACCATACGTCTAACATAGAAGACAGACAACTGATTCTCCACCCAGCACTTAACTGTTTGCAATTTTCATTCACTAACATTCGAAGTGCCCCTATTTCTTCAATAAAAGCAATATTTATGAGTGAATATGCGAATATAATCATAATATATACTTCCATATCTGCTTTGCTTTCTTCTCACGTTATCTATTTTATCAGAATCATAAAACAGGAATTTCTTTACGCGAAATATAAATTAATTTCGTCCACACAATCTGATCTGATATAATTAAGAATTTTATCGCGTTTTCTGATCTGCAATACATTTCTAACCTAAGAAACCCACCCTGCAGTTACAACGTTACTATTTATGCCTGCCGCTTATACTTGTAGTACAATAGGAAGCTTATTTACAGTTGTCACATCAAACACAGCCCACTGTAACCTATATAAACTTCCTAATCTGCCAACAAATTTGGCTTTAATATCTGACTGTACAAATACCTCATTGTCCTTGGGCGCCGGCAAGTTCTCTTTCTCTTGACGTACAACCTTCACGGGATCTCCATATGCTGAATACACTAATTTTTCCGCTACTATACTTTGGCAACGAATGAACTGTACTCCAAAAGAGGATCCTCGTGAAATGTGGCCAAAATGGGGAACAAAACAAGCACCTATCTTAACACCGAACGCCATTCTTGTTTACCGTGATTTTATTGCCTAGTAACGCTCGCCAGCTGGCGGTGACGTGTGGAACTTGCCTGGTTATTCTCATGTTCTTGTACACGATGTGGAAATTCTTCCTCGTATGCACAAACATATTCCAGCATGCAGGACACATTTTCTGAGAGGTGTCTATGAATATTACTTTCATCTCTGATGTGATGCCACGTAGTGTGGTGTAAATTTACCGACGTTTCGGATGAACTTGCCTCCTGTATCTTTCACCATAAAGATGTGAGCGTGGTGAAATTACGCATCTAAGGGCGTCGTAATTTGCACTCAATGGGTGAATAAATAAGGCGTGTGTGGTAAAATTAACAAAGAAAACGAAAGCGGTGAGTAAAAAATATAAATATTGGTTGGAAAACCACAGCAAGGAAAGGCTCTGTTTTGGAAGTGTACAAATAAATGGGATAGTATAAAAATGTTTGGGATTGGAGGGTTTCCCGGCTGTGAAAATTTATAGTGTGGGCTTCTGGCTATGACACTATTTAGGTTCGCAGGTGGTTACCAACTTTCGGAGGAACTTGCTGTCTCCATCTTCAGGGTAGAACGGTATTATAACCAAGAACAGCATACGGTGGCGTAGCTAGGATTTTTGGGCCCCTATGCGAAGCTTACCCTTGGGACCTGTCCTACTCATGAGGTACATTACCATCTTTTTTAATAAAATCCCTAAATAGAATTTGTTTTCAAACAACCGTTTATTATACACGTAATTACAAGCAGAATGGGTGTGATTATCACGTCGAGGATACTGTAAGTAGTCTTTTTGGCACTACTGGCGGTTAAAATAACTCAATTTTCGGAAATTTGGAACCTGTGTTATTTTTAAAGAAGTCCCTCAATCAACTTGCAATTTAAAAAATCTCATTCCTGTTCTTTGCTTTTGCAAAAATCACTGACTGATGTCCATTTTGGCTGCTTCGTTTTGTTCGATATCCACAGTAGCAAGGGATTAGTCTGGTTTGGCCTATCGAATTTCTTTTGTAGTTTTCTATTATTTTTAATTTACTCAGTGACTTTTCAGAAGTTATAACCGTTACCGGAAGCGTCAAAACAACATCAAAACAGTAAATATGTCGCAAAATTCACTTTCCGGACGCTTGTAGTTTGTATGAAGTGATTACGAAAATTGCCTAATTGACCTCGTTTTAACTCAAGTCTTTTCGTATGGAGGAAAGTGCATGAGCCGCCTTACTGGGAAACTGAGAAATAATGCTCCGGATGTCTTTTGTTGAGATTTGCACACAGGATTAAAATCTCTGCTTTTGGCATATTGATGATTATTTTGGGTTCAAAAAATCTCAAAGTTGTATTTTATATCTAGTGTTTTTATGTTTTCGTATTCAGTAAAGGAACTCTCAGCGTATGCTTTGAGTGGTGTGAACAGCGTCGGAGGCAATCCAAAATTCCTGTCCCGCTTAAGACGTTCAGCGGTTTTGCCGATCTCGCAAATTTCCATGACGGCAAACACTCTGTCCCTCTCACATGGCGAGAGATCCCTGTGCCTAACCTGTATGTTGTACTATCAAGGTGATTAATGACTCTTACATCTGGTAGGCCTACGCCAGAATCAGTAATATTATTTCACTGCTGAACATGCTTGAAATTGACAGGAGGCACATGGGGCTAGAATTTAGTCAGGTGTGCCCCACGATGTTCTTGGAGATAGGAATTTAAGTTGTTGTATATAAGTTACTGCCCTCACTACACATACAGATCAGTGGAGCATTTCAGTTAGCCTTTTGGTTTCATAGCAGATTTCGTAAGCCTGATCGCAAAACTTTGATTTTTCAACATCAGATCAAAGCCGGTTCTCGAATTAGCAGCCGTAAACCTTTGTTTGTGCTTCCTTTCATTTACTGTTTCAGCCGGGAAGAAGAAGAAAAAAAACAAAAAAAACTCCTCTTAGACACTAGAGCATTGCATCATATATTTCTATCTAAGAGAATTGACAGGTTTTTTTGTGATGGATATGAGATGTGTTCCCTTTGAGATAACTAGGTTTTTAAATGTCGCTTGGATGAGTTTGGCTTCAGCGGGTTGGAAATAGTTTCTATAAGAGAAGACTGCCCTAAAGACAGCACCTACCTTGGTCTGTGCCTATTTTTAGTCACGCTTGTAACGACTGTGATTGCGCATATTGTTTTAAAGTCCCTTTAGCTTGATACTTAAGTCACTCGCAATCCTTCATTTTCCCAACAGTTTCAGATTTATTATCTCTGCGCTCACCTTACCCACTACTGTGTTTGCAGAAGTTTATAATCCACTGTTTCAGTAGTAAATATGAAAAGTTTAAAGTACGTAAATTGTTTTGTGGATTCTGTCCATCGTCTGGTATTCCGAGCAGAGGACAACGTTTCGGAAGATGGATCTGGCTCCGTCCTCAGAAGAAAACGTGGGGATGCACCTATTCAGTTGAGGTCCGCGAGACTAATTGCAACTACTCTTTTTTGGAACATCAGACAAGAGACACAGTCCAGAAAGCCTGTAATGGTAATTGTACCTGTCAATTGGCAGAATCATTCGGAATTGGTGACAGACCCTGCGCGATATTTCGAATTCTGATTGTATTTGTTGGGCTTGAGAGAGCCTGGCATTGTAAAGTAATCATGGGTACTTTCAGCAGTCAGAACACTTACGATGCACTTCTTGTGTTTAGTAGCATGCAGTGTCCTTCAGAGGCAGACAGCGTGACGGGGCAAACACGCAACCAGTATCACACGGGAGGTGGCATCCCATACCTTCTGGATAGCCGGGGTGAACTCACTGTGAGCCTGACTACACACAGTCTGCAAACGCACTTCCCTTGCTTGTTTAATAACACAGTGTTTCTTTGGAACGAGTCTAAATACATGTTTTTTTTTTCGTTTGTGATGAAGGGCCCTCGCACCACAGCCTTAAGGCTTTTTGTGCAACCCCAATGATGATGATAGATGGATGAGCAGTTTTTTTTTACCAAGTTTTTACAATTAATGGCGCACCAGTGGGATGAAATCGACAGGGGAAAACCGACAACTCGGAGAAAAACCTGTCCCAGTGCCACTTGTCCACCACAAATCTCACATGGACTTGACCTGGGATCGAAGCCAGGCCTCCGTGGTGAGAGGCCGGCGACTAACCGCCTGAGCCATGGCACGGCCCAACATGTTTTTAAGCACGTTGGCATACTCGCGAAAAGCTTCTATTGCATTAATCATGTCCGTCTGTCCGCACGTATCAGCGCGGCTCCTACGGGACGGATTTATGTGAAATTTGATATTGGGAACTTTCATGAAAATCTGTGGGGGAAATCCAAAAGTGGTTAAAATCCGGCAAAAATATCGCGCACTTTACTTTTTATTGTTGCCGGCGATATTAAATCACCATAAAAGCGCTCTGTTCGAATGAAATTGTATCAGGCTGTTAGGATAGCCGAGAAGGTACAAATATTAAGCCAAACAGCCACAACGTTACGTTATAGTACATTACATATCTTGTTTTCTATTTCAACCATGTCTTTGACGTCCACCGAACATACAGATATTGCTACTACCAATGAAAAACTAATGAAAATTGAAATTCATATACGTAAAGAAGAAAGATTGGCAATGAAGAATGGAACTGCACCCTGAAACGTCAGGTTAATAAATACATGCACATCGCTTTACAAGCCGTTCATGCCGGAAATCTAGAAAGACTACGGATTAAGTTTCGTCATATTTTTGTGTATTATGTATTAAGTCCGCGGTAAGAAACTGGAAACAGGAAAGTCTGATGTATTGTTTTTACATAGGCCTATTTGTTAAACGGTAAGGGCTTCGTTGTTCCCCCTGAATTGGCCACGATTAGAGTTATTTTTTTGTGCAAAGGTATTAATAAATACGGAGTTAACTAACTCCGTGTAGCAGAGTCCTTGAAGAAACTATGTTTATTCATGTAGCGAAGAAATTCGTGTTTGATGATATTGCAGGTTTTACAGCTTTTCGCATGCTTGTCTTGGGCCGTGTCTACATGTATAACAACATCGTACACTTTCAGCACGTCTCTCTCTTTTCTCCTGATTTCTGTTCATCTTGCCATTGTAGTTGTGTCGAACAGCAGTCAGCCCAGTGGACCGCCTTCCACAGGTGATTATGAGAACGTATAGTACATTAGTACGCCTATAACAGTTTGTCTGTCACGCGTCGAGCGTCTATATGGCCTCTGCCGAAGCAGAATTAAGTCTGAAAAATAAATTCTTCAAATGAAAAAAAAAATTGATTTTCTGCGCTCAACAAATTTTAATTTATTGAGACAAGTAAAAAGAAATTCAATAAATTTGATTTTTTAAAGTTCGTAATTTGTGTCTGGGGCGATCATTGTGATTGCTGGCCCCGGGCGTCAAAGAAACCTAGCTATGCCACTGCAGTGGGTACCTAGAGTCAAGCAGCGGGGCGTGAAGCTGGCCACCCACCCAATATCGTACCGAGGTTAAGAATGAGTGAGCTCTAACTCCACTCCCACAAAACTTTCATGGCCTGAGCAGGGACAACAAAATTTTTGACATTCTTTACCAAGTAAGAAGAAAGCCGTATGTGCAAACCACGTCCGTCCGTTCATTTATCAGTCCGTCTGTCCGTCCGTCTGTTTGACTGTGATCTAGCATCAGCAACTAAACCATTTGTAGGGTTTTCATGAACTCGTTGTAGACCTAGGACTTCTCTACAAAATTCTGTCTACGAAGTATGAGTCTCGTGAAGATCGGTGCAGTGAAAGCGCTACTTTACTTAAGAATGTTAAGAAACGTTTCCCCACATTTTCTATTTTTTCGTCCGATTGAGATAATATTCACCACATGAGGTGTTCACAGAACCATGTTTAATGCAAGTGAGTTTCGTGGATACAGGTAAAGTGGAATCCATACTTTACTTAAGGACGTAGATGAATTTATGTCCGTAATTTCCAAATCGATTTCCTATTTTTGTGAAGTCGTGTACAAAGAAACTTAACGTAATGCGCAGAGGGTTTATAAGTGTCATGAAAATCGACATAGTTAAAGCAATACATGAAATTACATTTACGCATGTACCGCAAAAATCTGTGACATTTTGAAACTAGAGCACGCCGTGGTAAAACCTATGAACTTCGTCACGGTATACTCGTACGCCATTTGCAGTCTGGTTTCTGCTGTTTTTATATGGAATCAAAAAAAAATCCTGTGGAATGACAAAGAGTTTTGTTTACAACAATCTTTTATTTTCATGTAATTGAGTATTATGTTAATTGCTGTTCAAAAATTGTATAAATGTGTCGAGTAAGACGTTTGTTTTGACAGGCCACGCCTTATTTAATATACTATCTCTTTATCATAATCTATTCAAGTACCTTTTTTTATTTACAATAAGGTCAGATTTTCTCTTTGAAGAAAGCAAGTGCAGAAAACCAAGCGTCCTTCACACTGCTATGATTAATGGGTACTTCGCCTTCTGGATCTAAATATGCCGCCCAGGAGACAAGAAAATAAATTAATGATGGTGGAGGCCCTTGCCATTCTTATTGTCTAACAGATGTGCGTCAGTTCAAATCCGCGTTTACTAAGTGACAATTTAATGAAGACACATTAACTGTAACACATTAACACTTTAAAGCATTGCCTGCTTTAAGGTTGAGCAACTCCACATTTTGCCCAAAAATTAATATGTGGGTATTATATGAGACTTAGTACAGATAAAGGGCCGTCATGTCCACCACAGATTATGTCCACAGCACTAGCAGCACTAACTGATTGGTGTTTGTAATGAAGGGTCCGTGCCTTTTCTGAAAGGTACGAACTAAGTTTTAAAATATTGTTTAGACGAAATTCGGTCCCCAAAGTGATATTTTCTGTAAAATGAATACCGCATTAAGCAAATTGTCACCTATCAAGAAATCATAATATAAATATGGCTAATAAATAATTCGAAATTTTAATATGACACATCCCTTTTGTGTTATCAGTTATGTGTATGTTCAGTATATCGTCATAAACAATTTTACAATACAAGTCAATTACGCAACATGTTTCGGCTTATTTTTCAATCCATCATCAGGCCTTAATTTAAGAATCTTAGTGAATATTTACAACTGCAAGGAGGAGTGCGATCTGACCCTTTACACAACAATGATACATAGTAAAATATTGAGAAACAATACAAAAATCTCCGTGTAAAATATTGAGAAATAGTGCAAGGAGATTCTCGTATTATTTCTCAAATTAAAACTTACAAAACCCTAAACTTTGCTGTTGCTATATGAGTGTGAAACTTGATGTATGAGCTTGAATGTGTGTGTGTGCGTGTGCGTGTGCGCGTGCGCGCGAGTGCTTGTATGTGTAAGCTTTTTTAGTCAATTTGAGAAATGATTTCAAGCTAGAGCAAAGTAGGAATTGCATTGGACCGGTAGAACCAAACTGAATTTGCCCAACAACGTGTAATGTAGGCACTCCCCTACGGCGGACCCAAATTCAAACGAAAGTGGCTTACTTCACAAATCAAGTATTGCACGGAATCTTAATTTACAAAAGATCTATCACTGGAGAAATTATCGCCTTGGCCATTTCGCAATAATACACAGAACTTACGTAACAATGGAACAAGGGAAGGAAGAACGGATCCGATATTTCCCAAGGTTCAAGGTCTCCCCACCCTCCCACTCTTCGAGAAAGCGGAAATTACATAAGAATAAATCTGGGTGTTACTTTTGTTGCTTCAGTAGCTGTGAGAATGAACATTGCCTTACGGTTGTTACATGCCTCGTATTAGCCATGTGAAAACTGAATGGATGGGCAAAAGATGATGTGGGGCATGTATGAGGCCGACGGCTGGATAAATCAGTTTCGACCATGAAAGTTATCCAGCAAATGAGTAAGACTCATTAGCCTGGGTGTTCACGGAAATTATCGTTTAATTAAACAGAGGCTTGATTTCAGGTTGGCGAAATTTTCATTTAATGGCGAATCCGAAGTCCGGAGTGAGTCTAAATAATATTTTAAAATTTTGTATTTGATGCCTAAAAACATGAACCTGAAAATGCTTAACACATAATTTGGCTGTTATTGTGTGTGTATACGTGAGGAACTTTTCCATGTGTCCGCATTAAACGGTCGTTTATAGCGACAAGCATTTAGTTCAATTTCGCCTGGCTGTGCCGTTGTCTATGGAGACCGCATCCGTAGCCTTATTAGCATCTATACGCCCGAAATCTGTGCCATTTATAAAGATGTTTGCTTCATCCAACGTTAGCCACAGCAGTGTTATTTTCTTACCACTAGACCCTTCAGTGTGCTTTGCAGTCTCTATGCTTACACACCTGACCACTCCGTTATCATGGAAATTCTGCAGAGTCCATCCCACCTCCACAAGGCAGGGGAATCTGCAGGCTTTTGCTGGACACTTGGTCATCTGAACCCCCCTGCACGAGATGATCTGTGGTGCCGAGGCAATGACCAACGACAGTGCGAAAATGGGGGACTGTCGTCTCGCTGGTCTCGAAACAGACACGCGCCTGTTTTTTCTGCCCGGAAAGATGAATGGACCCTTATAGAGGTCAACTAATTGCGAACGGTGAAACTATCCTTGCAAGTGTGACAGTCCAGCTTCAGGTCCACCAAGAGGAAGGAGTCACCTAAGCACAACTCAGAGTCGGTCACACTCGCCTGACACATGGACATTATTGGGCGGAGAGCCGGCCCCCCTTGGCCTACACCGTGGGACACCTGTTATCTTTTCCCACATTCTGGTGTTATGCCAGTGTTACATCAAAGAGCGTTGTACCTACTGTTGCCAAGGCCCGTCGTGCGATATTCCAGCAGATGATCGCTGTGAGATTTCGAAACTCTTGGCATTCGTTACCATCACATGGCTTCCGAAGCGTATGTAAATGTTTTCTTTTACATCATTTAAAATTTCTGACTTCGAAGCCACAGATATATCTGTGCTTTTGTCATTATTTCTGCTGAATCAATATTAGGACTGTGAAAACAGGTGCCTGTGCAGACTGTCATGTTTTGTCGCCTTCTATACATGATTTGTTTGCACTGATAAAAAAAACAGAGCAAATTTATCTTACTTTTCAGAGCCCTGATGTCCTTCTCTTTATTCTATTCCTTTTAAATACTAGCGCTCCTCTAAACTCACATGCATACTGTACTACGTACATACATACATACATACATATATACATAGACGAATGGACAGGAATTTTAGAACTAGGTTTAAAGAGAATTTATACGACACAAAATACAACAAAGAAAATCCATAATACCGTAGGCTAAGCTCGGTCTCAATGTCCAGCATCCATGCGAACAAATACAGTACTTCATGAAGTTCGTGTAAGTTATTCCCAAAGGACGTCTCAAGGATACAAGGAAACAGCTCTTTATTACTGAATTGTGATTAACAGCTTTAATAATTATTATTCAATAGTTTACAGTAATAGAACTTGGAAAAACTTCCTGACAGGAGAAGACAAAATAATATACGTTTTGTGCTGTAGTCAGAAGGGGTCTGAACAGAGGACAGGAATATAGGATATAGCATCAAGGGATGGTCTAAATGTGACTGTGAATGAAATCAATTCAGTTCAGATACTGTAAATGCTTGGAGAGCAGGGACAAGAATTTCTTTCTTCTCCAGTACGTCTAGACCGGTTTTGGGCCCACACAGTCTCCTATTCAATGAGTACCGGCGTTATTTCCCAGGACGTAAGCGGCGGGGGCTTGATGTTGACCACTCGCCTGCACCTAGCGTCGATGTTAAGAGTTAGTGGAACTATACTATATATTATGACGTGGACAAGAACAACTTTACGTTTTTTACAGATAAAATTTTGTTTTGGAAAGAAACAGACAACAAACCGCGTAGGTCTACTGAAAGTGGCTTACGTTAGTGGATACACAGTTGGAGAAAGTAATGTTTTCAGAGCAATAAGATGTCAACGGATTAAGCAGACTTTACCGACGTGTTTTTCACTTTCAAAATGTCACACATTTTTGGGGGTAACTTGCATATGTAATTTCATTTACGCCCGTAAAGAAAGTACGGCATTTACTGGACTCATTTTCACAAAACTTGCACGTTGTATATAGCATTAGGAGCCGATCGCTTACACCGAATTTCACAACAATCGAATAACATATTCTAGTAGAATTCTATTTACGCTCTGACGTGAAGCCTGGCTTCCACTGTGCCGAGTTTTACGAAACCCACAATCGCTAAATAAATTGTTGTGGACATCTTCTATACCGAACTTTATCCTATCGTACAAAAATTTAGCAAGTACGGTCAAAGCTTCTTCTACGTCCTTAAATAAAGTATGCATTTCGTTGCACGTATTTTTACGAATCTCACTATTATTCAATGGTGTAATGTGGAGATATCATGTTTCAAATGTCATCCAAAGGGGTCAGAAGTATCAAGATACAGGTAAAAATTGATTGACTCCTTAAGTAAAATGTGGCTGTGACTGAACTGAGTTTTACGAAACTCAGGCTTTCTTTTGACAACTTTATGTGAATAATTCTCCATGCCGAATTTTATGAAAATCTGACAGACGGTTTAGCCGCTTGTACTACGTCACATACGATGGACGAACGGAGGGACATTGTCTCCACTTAAAACTGCCCTTTTAAATTTTCAGTTCTTGTAGGCTTCCATAAACTAGAACTTTTTTTGGAAAATGAGTAAGGAATATTAACACTTACACCATTACGTAACTTGAGAGGTTTCATTGACCTGGAATATACAAAGGCACTATGTTGGCACATGATGCCAAAACGCATATGATGAAGTGACACACAGTAGTGTGTAATGGTGGTTTTCTGAAAATTAATTAGTGGAACTGAAATGCCTACAACACGCAGTGTGTATAGGTAATATATAGGCTACCTCAACGGCATTAAACTGTTGGTTTCTGTAATGGAGCAACTGTGTCTTTCGTGTAAGGTAGGAACTGAATTTTAAAAAATTATTTAGATGAATTTCCTGCTTCAAAAGTTTGACACTTTTTTATTTATTGCGCCAAGACAGCACTTTATTTACGAGTAGGAGTACTTTATATTCATTTAACACGAATGTTGCCATCCACCCTTATAAGCACATTTTTTCGGATCTTTTTTCTGTTTAATTACCCTTTTTCTCCTTACTTGACTTACAGTGCTATTGCTCAATATTTGTCAAGGTATCACCATGACGACAATTATTGTTCTTATCCTCATTCTGCATCTCTTTCTTCTCGTGTCGTTTGTTTTCTTCTTTTGTTTAAATTTTTTATTTAGCACTTCTTATTTTTACGTTACAGCTCTTACTATGATGTGAGGAAAACAAACACGGCGGTATATTTAACCATTTACACTACAGCAAACATAATGAATAATGGGTGTCAGAAAAGAGCGGTTGTTTGATCAGGACGAATGAATCAGAATGCGTTTCGATGTTAGCATAACCTTCACTCTTTCAATTGAAAATTCTTACAGTCAGTCGAAAGAACGATGACTTGTCAGTTGTAAAAATGTATTGCAATATATTCCACACCGTCCAGACCGGCCCTGGGGCCCACCCAGCCTCCTGTACAATAAGTACCGGGTCATTCCCGGGGGTAAAGCGGCCGGGGCGTGGCGTTGACCACCCACCCCCATCTAGCGCCGAGGTTAAAGAAAGAGTAGAGCTATACCTCTACTCCCCCTCTGGGCATTCATGGCCTGTTCTAAGGGAGAACTTTACCTTAATATATCCCAGGGTTGTGTTATATGGGTGTGAAACTTGGTCTGCCACATTGAGGGAGGACGTAGGCTGAGGAAGTTCCAAACTAGGGTCACTGAGGAAGGTAGGGACGAGGTAAGAGGAGATTGGAGAAGACTACATAATGAGGAGCTCTGTGATCTGTAGGGCTACTGCTCAAAAAATATTACTCGGATGATCAAGAAGAATGGGATGGACAGGGCGTGTAACACGTACTGGGGAGAGGAGAGATACATACAGGGGTTTGATGGGAAAACCTGAGACAAAGAGACCACTTGGGAGACCTAGGAGTAGATGGGAAGATAATATTAAAATGGATCTTCAAGACGTGTAATGGAGGGCTATGGACTGGATTGATCTAGCTCAGAGTAGGAACAAGTGGCGGGCTTTTGTGAAAGCGGTAATGAGCCTTCAGGTTCCATAAAATGGGGAAGTTTCTTCACTAGCTGAGAAAGTGTTAGATTCTGGAGGGGCTCTGCTCCATGGAGCTAATATATCCCAGGAGTCATACATGGTGAGTTGTTGCACGTAACCTCGGAAAAGGTACACAATTTTGTAGCGAACTTAGAGTAACTTTGCACGAAATATGACATGTAATGAAATTCCTTCAGCAACAGGACCCATGTACTTTACATAGCACGTCTACCACCACAACATTCTGACCGTAGGTGTACTTTCTTTAATCACGGCTTTGGTTTCGTGACACTGTACTCGCATCGCCAATGTCGACATCACTTCGTGACAGCTCTTCACACTACAGTGCTTTGCGGTTAATTTCGCCTGCCTTCCTGAGGGACACATGCAGCGCCGTGCGCTCTTATCTTCTGGACCATACTAGATGATGTGTGTTCTGGACACCTTTTAATAGGAGAGTCTAAAGTAAAGTAAGTTAAGGTAAAGGTAAAATTGCACTTGTGTCTAGCACCACGTCATGGACACGAATTTTGATCATGAACTGGTATTAGATGGAAGTCCAGCCTACGTTCTGGCCGCTTTCTTCCCGGTAAAAAGCTGCCTGGTACTCCTCAGTAAAAGTAGAAAGTAGAGTCAAACCTCGATAAGGCGCCACTGTTTGTCCACCGAAGCTTGTAACGGTATATGGAGGGTGGCGGTAAATCGAAACATGTATAATAGGGAATTTATATTTAGAGACTTTCGTGGGTTTTAAGTGAGGGTGGTGCTATAGGGGGGGGGGGCGTAATATTTGGGTTTGTACTTTCTTTTGCAGTGCTCCCGGTTTCCGGAAGGGCGTTGCCTTGTGTGAAGTTTCCGAGGATTCGCCCGATTGTCGGCCTGGTAAGAACTGCATGAAGATGAAGAAACGTATGGAGCGGTGGTGCAATGATACTAAGAGCGGGAAAGCGAATTGCTTGGAGGAAGTCTGTCCCAGTACCCTTTGTCCACCAAAAAATCTTTGAGAGAAAAATTGTTTAGACAAAATTTGTATACATTTTATGCCAAACGCATTCTTCCTTAAGTCTGACGCTTTTATAAATAATAAATAAGAGGCAGTGAATGCGCCAGAATTGTTATTCCACTCCTATGTTTACTAGCTTCTTTAATAATACTCGTAGCTTTGAGGAAACTAAAATCCTTCCCTTACTCCGTGTATTATAGGTCCTGGCTTCGTATCCCACATGTTTCTCATTATAATTCTCAACATCTATTGACAAAGGAATTCTTTCCTCGGCTGTGGCAGTAAAAGTAGCAAGAGGATTACCAGAACATACAACTCTCACAACAGCACACAAACATTTTTATTCTTTCTCCAAACGAATGTACCAAAGTAGTTAGAGAAACACTAACAAACTTTACGTGACCATATGCAGGAAGTTGAAATAATCTGCTTTCTCTTTTGGAAAGAAAACGGAATCCTTACTATGTAAAATTACTGAGAAATCCCTGACATATTATGTTTAGAAGAATTTCGTGACAGAAATATAAAGTCTGTTTTTCTATTACACATTCTTGCAGTAGGTAATACAGTCATGTAAATTTAATGCTATATTCCAATAAAGTAAGTTAATGATCAAAAACGAATTACGTATTTGCTCAGTTTGCATTACATCTTACAAAATAACATGTTGAATTTTGCTTTTTGTATTTTAATAGTTACATTTTGTATACAGTAAAAGGGAAAACAAGGCATTATTAAGTGCTGAGTAGCGAAGCTTTCCTCGAATTTAATCTCTTCTTGATGTCTTCCTGCATTCATAGATTTTTGAGTTTTAGTAGCATATATTCAACACTGAAATTCGTCTAAATAATATGTAAATATTCAGGCCTTATGTCGTACAAAACTCGTGACACTTCAACGCAACGACGAATATGTTAATGGTGAAACAATTGCTCTTTATTTTATAATCATGCTGAACACAGGACTGTACTGTGTAGGCAAAATACAGAGTATCATAATGTTAAAGCAGGTGGAGTATAGATTTATATAGACGCTGCTGTGCGTGGACGAGATAAAGAACCTAAGAACCTATTAAATTATGAAAGGCATGCCGGCTGTTATGAATAAAGTTTTATTACGCCTTCTCAGCCTCTCCAGACAGGTACTGGTACATTAAATTGACACAGGCCTTGCTACCTTTTTGCAAACACTTGCCTGTCTCCTATTCGTTATCAAATTTTCGTCTGGCTTATTGCCATGTAATACCGACGACTGCAAAAAAAAAAGCCTTCAAGAACGTGGGAAGGAACCATTTAGACCTTCTTACCACCTACTACACTACAATATCGACATTTCTTGCGACTCGTGCGAAGCTTAAGAATTTATTACTGAGATGCCCAACAGCCTTTTTATATTTTGTAGCCATTCGTCAGTCACACGCATTTGGACGCCTAAATACACGTTATTCTCAGCGGACCTTACCCTAATTAACGTGTAGAAACGAAGATGCAATTTGTTGATATTTTAAAACAATTGTAATAACTGTTGTTTAGTTCTGTACGTTACGTGTTGTTTATAAGCTCTTACCTCCTAACTGCAATAGTGAATTTTAAAAGTTAACTGCAAACGTGCCAAAGAAATAGCGACAAAGAGCAACAATTTTGAAATGGTACAACTGATAATGAAATTAACAACCTGTCAAACACGTGTTAACTGGGGTACCGTAGATAGTCAGTGGGGATAATGCAAATTTGTGCACTGAAAGGCATATGACTGGTGAATGTTTGCAAAGTATAGAAAGGCTGTTGGCAATTCAAATAAACTTGTGTTATGCAAAGACACACAGCAGGCAAAGCATGAACGTAAGAATGAGGACACCCTACATGATTATAGCTCACTCTCACATTTTCAGATTTCTCATCCCAACCAACGCCAACCCCAAACAAACAAATACTTTCAAACGCCTGTTATGAAGAATTAAAATTAAGAAAACCCTTCTTACTTATTTGACTAAACGAAACTCACAAGGATTTGGGAGTTGTGAGGTGTTTACTCAGTATTGTTAGGTTCATGGTGTGATTGTAGCAAGAGATGACAAAGATACGTGTGTATAGACGTTGTTATTCAAAAACCGATAGATATGAAACAGCAATAACAAATAAGCTTCGAATTTAATAATATTTTCAGTCTTTTTGGGCTGCCTGAAGGTGGAAGGGAGCAACGTGAGGCTAGTTGCCGTCCCAGTGCCAGTAGTCTCAGGCCTGTGTACTGACTGCACGGTATAGTGTCGTGACTGTTTTGATTATGAAACACATTAATTAAAGTTGTCGGCCGTTTATTCGAATCCCTGACCTCCGGCGACTCTTTTGTGAAGCACATTTTTAGTTACAAACAAACCAGTGATAAGATGTAAAAATCCTTCAACCGCTTGTTAATTAACATGTTGGTTTATCCTTTGTTCCTAAAAACGTGATTAATCTCCCCTCTGCCTTTCACTCAAATCAGCGTGAATGTAGTCATAGCTGTTACTACGCGACATAGTCACATCGAATCTGATTCCTTTCACTTTGTGGCCTTCGTGCAACTGCTCCTTGGTTCTTACTCGCTTGTCAGAATCTCCCAAGGATGTAGCAAACACAGTATTTTAATAAGCCATTGAATTACATAAAAACTGACGTTGCGGGCTAGTGGTTAGCACTCCTTCGTATTTGGAAGGTACCGGGTTTAAATCTCGACCCATAGACCGGGCACAGTCACTGAGGTTTTTTGTGACTTTTAGTCACTCCCTCAAGTGCTAGGGTAGTAATCACAACTGGGCAACGACCGTTTCCTTCCATATTATTTCCAAATGACTAAACCTTTCAAGCCTGAAATGTATTATGTAATATTTTAAAATTACTTCTTACTTACATTTTGTGTCCATCACAGATGCAAGTCTTATTATTGCTGTTAGGTAAGAACTCGCTGTTTATTCTGGGAATTGTGCGAAACACATAAATTAGTCTATGGGTAGAATGCAGAGGGAATATTTTTAATGTTAACATGGAGGTGGTTTATACGGCAACCACCTTGCTTTAAATTGCTAATTCACAAGCCTTCTTAGCATTCGCCGCTATGTAAGCTGACCTATCGAAAGTATCGTTAAATAAAAGATTGAAATTATCCCATGACATGCCTATGCAGACATAGATGGGAGGTGGAGGTACAGCTCCAACTCATTTGCAAAGTCGGCTGTAGAAGGGGATGAGTGGTCAGCACCACGCCCCGGCCGCTTTACCCCCGGTAGTCATTGTACAGAAGACTGGGTGCGCCGCGGAACCGGTTTGGACGGGCACGGAAAATCTCGTCCCCACCGGAATTCAATAACCGGACAGTCCAGCCCGTAGCCCAGCTATTTCGGTCGCCCATCTTTAAATAATGGATAGCTAAATAAATAAATACAAATATAGCATTATCATCATTGAGAGTGCTTTCTGTCTTACGTTTCGTATTTTAACAAGTGAGTCCACCGGTTCGGTTCCGTTCGACTGTAGTGAAGAGTCCGTTGAAGATACGCTGGGAGAACATTGCTTTTATCGGAGGAAGGTAGTGGGAAGGGAACCAGGATAGCGTAGTCGTTATGGTGCCTAGGCTTACAGACTGAAAGATCCGGGACTTGATTCCCGGCAGGATGAAGAAGTTTATCTATTTTTCGAAGCATCCAGACCGGCTGTCGGGCCCATCTTGCCTCCTATTCAATGGGTACCGGCGGTTCTTTCTCCAGGGTAAGGTGTGTAAATTCACCGGTGCTTGCAGTTTACTGCTTACGTCCGCCTCCATCTAGTGTCGAGGTTAAGTATGAGTGGAGCTATAATTATACTTCCTATGTATGCCTTCATAGCGTGGACAGGGACAACTTTACCCATTTTTACTTTTGTAGATTGTGTGAAGACACCCCCCCCCCCCCTCACCCCCATCTAATGTGTTTCTGCTTCGTCTGTTTTTATCAGTGCATTGTGACGTTCGTTACATGTGAAACGCTGTGAAACGCTGTGAAACGGGTCCGAACGGCGTTGTAGTGTGCTGAGAGGCACGGGGCAAGGCTTTTGGTTTCTTGCCGAATGCGATGTGCATTGTATTGCAGTGCATTATGTTCACTTGATTGCTTCCTGCTTCGTGTCTGTGTGTCTTCTTGTAGGACAATTCTCGCCATTCAGAATACATCCTTATTCTTCACTTCTCATTCAGAGCCACATAATAATTGCAGATATTACGGTGCTGTTAAATAACTTACCAGAAAAGAACATTGTAACGGCCGTAGTCTCAAGCATAGTGCTGTTCCTTCTGTTACAGAAACCCGATTCAGCCTTGGTAACCGTAAAATCGACGGATATTTCTGCGCCTATCTGAAGGCGATGCAGGTGCACATAAGGTTTAGAGACAAATCCATATATCTATATCTCTGCACTAGATGGTAGTAGGTGGTCAGCATCGCGCTCCACCGCTTGCTACATACCCAGCTGCCTAGAAACTAGTGTAAATTCCAGAACCGGTCTGAAAGAGGGAAGAAAAGTAATTTGCTACTACCGAGAATCGAACTTACAGTATGTAGCATGAGTCATCCTGGGTCACCATCCTGATAGTAGGTTAAGAAACAGGTAAAGTTGTTTTCACATGTAACACCACACCGGTGTAGTGTATTGGTTCATTAAGAAAATCACAATCAAGGTAGAACGTGCGATACTCGTGAAGTCATATACCATTATTGCAACATACATTTCAATCCTAAGATCCTTCTCAAGGGGACACTTGCATAATTATGCAACCTATTGAAGTCTGACATAAAATTAGGACTGAATACCCAAGTTCCACAGAACTAATGTTATAGTTTCGAATCTTCACGTTGAAGTATTCTGACATACAGAATATGTCTAGTCATATATATATGAACATTTTGCCTTATGTATTTGCTTACATTACATTATTTGTGTTTGCTATACAGAGTGGTTATCGTACAAGTAAGTATTAGTGGGGGAGGGGCAATATTTATCATTGATGGAACCTTACTGCTCAAATTCTTCAGTATTATAGTTTTCCTTCCTACTGATTTTTTATGTAGGCTTTTAATGCCATCTTTCATCAGCGACTTTCCTGTCCGTGTAGGATTTTAATTTGGTTTACTTTGGCAGTTTTATTATTGTCTTGTATTTTGAAATGTCTATAATTTGCTGATACTCCTCTCTACAGCATATTCTTAGGAGGGGGTGTGCGTGTGTCAATATTGACCGGAAGAAACTTTTATAAAAATTATATTTCGGGAACCGAAATATTTTATTTATTTAATTTTATTTGGTAGAGAATAGAACTGCCTCAGCTTGTTCTTTGTGGGATAGGAGTATGCTGAATTTAAATCTGTTGTTGCCGCAACGTCTTTGGTTTCTTTAATCCCATCTGTGTTCAGTTTAAAAATTTTAATAAGTGTTTATTGTGACGACAGTCACGTAATAGTCCGGAAGAAGACAGATCAATATTGCATTTGTTAGTATTAGTGTCTGTTCTCCATGTCTGTAAGCTGGTTGTGACGGACATGCTGCATTATTGTCACTGTTGCTATATATGCATATAGTAGGCCTGACCGAACAGTGACATTTGTGTCATCAGCATAAATTGAGATTGCTATGTTATTGTCATTTCCTGTGGATGAAATGGCATTATTATTATAAATGTTAAAACGTGTTGATTTGTAGTCAACCTTCCTGAGGAACTCGTACCCGCACACTGCCTTAGCTTCAGAAAGAACGTACAGAAAATGATCGATTTTGGTTATAATTGTGAATTATATGTATTAGGTAAGAGAGAATTGAATAATTTTTTTGCAATTAGCCCCGTTGTACAGACTTCACAAAAAGCTCTTTCGATTTCTCAGAATGATGCCAATGTAGCTCTGTTACTATTGCAGGCATGTACACTCCTTGTCAGTGTGAGAGTTGCGGAACTTTGTTTTTCGAATCCTTGTTGGTCGTCTCTAAAAACTTCGAGTTACCAAAGTTGCAAATTGAGTCTTTTCAAAACAGTTTTCTCACATAGTTTACCGAAAGAACTTAGTAAGTTTATTGGTACAAGAATTCAGTGGGCAGCCTCACAGTCTTTAGCCGGTTTTGGGAGCGTAATCATTTTAGCATCTTCCCACTAATTTGGAAAATAATTTAGCGCTACTATATGACAGAGTTATTTAAACGATACTTACAATCTCAGTGCCTTCCGCACAATAAACAAGCTCCATCTCTAGTACAAGGAGCAGGTTGTTAATGCTGTTCAAGGAAATGGTTTCTGGTCATTGTGACAGTCACGGCGAAAACACTTTAATAAACCGTGTGGGAACAATGCAGATATATTCATATTTAATGTGAAAGCAGGTGGCACAGGTACTTACCGCTGCCCTATAAAGGCTAAAATACACTCGTCATTACGATTATGTGTACCGCCTGCTCTAGGACCAAACACTGCACTCTGCCAGAGAGTGTATTCATGCTTTTCCTGTGATTTTCAAAATACAGTTGAACCCGGTTGTAACAACATCGGTTTATACGACACCTCGTCTATAGCGTCACGTATTCTGTGGTACCAATTAATTCGTCACTGTTAACCATACCATTATACTCCTCGGTTATAACAACACTCGTTTATAACAACACAAAATATTCAGTTCCTTTCATGACGTTATAACCGATTTCGACTGTAAACAGCAATTGTTTCCTTGAACATCATTGACCGATTTTTCTGTAGTGGAGAGGCAGTGTATTTTCTGTGACATACGAATTGAATTCTTAGCCTGTTTTTCTTCCTAACAATAATAATCAGTCTTATGATATTACCACGCTAGCTGTGTGTCCTTCCGTTTCATTTTTTGAACCAGCTGACTGATGCGTGACTTCAGGCTTCCGCCGCGATGTACATGACATTTGCCCTCTTCTGGGATATTACGCAGCGTAGAATGATAATTCTGTACCGACGTTTCGGGACAACCTATCGGTCCCATTTGCAACGGTCAAAAAGACCCTTAAAGATGGGACCGATAGGTTGTCCCGAAACGTCGGTACGGAATTACAACTCTACGCTGCGTAATATCCCAGAAGAGGGCAGGTCTCAGCTGACTAATATTCGAAAACTTTGTGTGAAATTTGCGCCACTGGAGAAAACACCGATGCCCTAATTTTCAATTTCTAGCCGAACGTGGTAGACGGACTCGACGCCAGCCTTTATGTTCAGGGTCGTGGAAAGATAAATGATAATAGATCTTGGGAGAAGATTAATTATTGGTAAAGTAATATTATTGAAGAATTTAAAATAAATGCATAATAACGACCGTGCTAAAGTAGCTAAATGACGCTAGGCATATGACATCGATTATGAAGACATGATGACATACCTGTGTGTTATGCGTGTAATACTGGTTGTAAGTCAACAATTACAAACATGGTGAGGATGGGAAACTGTAAGGTTATAGTTCAAATCCCTTTTAGGACTTTAACGATCGTCGATTTATAATCAAAACCAACGTTTCGGAGGCCGGCTCTGCTTTCATCTTCACGTGCTTGAAACGAATCTAACTGGTTTACCCCTTAGAACATGGGTCTCCAACATTTTTATGGCAAAGGGCCACGCCCGTTATTGTGAGCTGGTTCGCGGGCCGCAAGTGGAAAAATAACAGTAAGTGGTTTACATAACTGCCTTAATTATTGTGTAATTTTTACAGTATATACACAATTTACAAATGTGGCGGCGGGCCGCATAATACAATCAGGCGAGCCGAATGCGGCTCGCGGGCCGCAGGTTGGATACCCATGCCGTAGAACGAGCTACTCACAGTGACTGACCCATTGAATGAGAATAGCACAGCCGGCTTTCGAAACGTGTTTTAATTATGAATCGACGATGGATAAAGTCCGGAAAAAGGAGATTGTTTGAGGTTTATACCCCACAGATTTAATGCATGGTATGCAGAATGTGTACTTAAATACTAAATTATTTCCAAACATAAAATGAAACAATGTAATACTAATAGATGCGTGGGGCTGCAAGTCTCTGCATGGGACAATAGGCTTCATAAATTCTGCTCGAAATTCCTTGTCAAGTATTATTTAGACGCAATTCAGATTTCAGAGGGATAACATTCCAGTGGTTGAAGTACGACACCACGGCCATACATTGTAGTTGAATGAACAGAAGTATTTCTGACCCAAGTAAATGGTGATCAAGCCGTTGTAGCGAAGAAGTACCGGGTATGATGGCTGTCACTGTCTCAATGGGAATGTCAGGATACTGTCTTCCTTAGTTACCTTTTACTCACAGTTCATGTTCACCTTCGAAATCCATTTGACACCACTGACCTATGCAGCTCGAACAGCTGCGTTTAATGACATAAGTAGCATGCCAGTCAACTGTACGTAAAGCAGATTGTCTCGTAGGTCGAGCGACAGTAGCATCACGCAGTGGCAGGTCCGGGAACTTCATCCAGCACGTGACGCAGCTGTAGTAGTGTGCCGGCGGCTAAAGCAAAGTGTTGGCGTGGTTATGTCTGCGTTGATGTGGTGCGGCAAGTGCGCGTTTCAATATTAGTCGTGTGTGTGCGGCGTTATGTCTCGTTACTTTGAGCGGTAAGGTTAACGAAACGTCAGTGATTTGGTGGTGTTAAAATATCGGCTCATGTTCACTGACGGTAGTTCCGAATTGCTGTCTGTCGCACATAACTTCTGTTGTGCCTGCATGAGTATGATGTGGAGTGCCTTCGTGAAAGGAAAGTGTGCCTTCATTGTTACTTCGTTTGTTCTGTTTTTAAGACCAGTCCTGAATTTAGTGGGCGTTGCATTAGACCTGTAGTAAGTCGTTAAATCATTCTGGATATGGAGGTTACTATATAAGCCTACACGTTTAGTCTGTGTTATGCATGTCTAACTGCAATCAAGCTTTACGTATTTGCAGTTGTAAACCGGTAACAGTCACATATTTCAGAAAACATATCGTGGTTTCGCTTTTTAATATCGGTGCAACAATTTGAAACAGGTGTCAGCCTGCCCCTCAAGACGGTAACTATATGTAATAAGAAATATCATTGAAGTGGTGTAATGAAGATGGTGCCCAATTCAACAACAGTAACGTCAAGTGGATTCCCAAGGCTGCTTTTATATTACATTTGTCACCTGTTTTGTCAGAACAGATGCCTTCCAAATTCGTATTCTTTTTGACAGTGTTTTTGACTTCTATAAGAGTGTTTAATTTGATTTCAAGGAGGTAATGATGCACAGACAATTTTAATTATTGAGTGCCGTGTTGTACACTCAGGCACAGTTAATATTATAACAGATTCAAGATATGCCGTTCCTCTGTAGAATTACTCAGCAGTCGTTATGATACTGTCTTGCGTTGTGTTATTATTCTTGATCAGCGTTATATATAATCTTATAAGTGAAAAGGACATTTATAATTTGATCTTACCTTCGTGCCTGTAAGTGTTGAAGAGCTTGATAGTGAACAGGTGTAACGTCAGCAAAGTGCTTAGTGTGATTTTGTAGTCCATGTGAACAGTAATATTACATGCGCAGAAAATGAGTTGGTTTTAGTGGGAATTTTAATGTTCGTTCACACTAACAAAAATGTGCATAAGTGTGTATAAATCATTTCTGAAATTGTCCCCATTAAGTGGGAAGTCATTGATTGTGTTTCCGTGATTGTCGTCTGACACCATGGATGCTGGAGTCAGTAGTGCGTTGACAGGGGCGTCGCGACGCACGAAGCTCGGTCGGAAGCTGTCACGACGCTTGTCGTTGGTCGCGAAATTTCCAAATATGATCAGCGTGAGACTGAAACAGGAACTTGGTGGGTCCCGTGATTCACTGCGCAATGGTCGGAACTCTCATCACAGGCACCTGGAGATAACTGCGATAGCACCGGACAAGACTCAGAGAATTGTGAGTACCCTACCTGTTGTTTCGTACGAGCGTAGAACCCGGTCCCACACCGTAAGGCATGGGTATCCAACCCGCGGCTCGCCGGCCGCATTCGACCCACCAGGTTGTATTATGCGGCCCGCGGCCACATTTGTCAATTGTGTACGTACTATAAAAATATACAATAATTTAGACGGTTAGGTATACCACTTGCTGTGCGGCCCGAGAACCAGGCCGCTGTAACGGGTGTGGCCCTTCGCCGTAAAAAGGTTGGAGGCCCATGCCGTAAGGGAAGAACGTAGTTGACGATGTTTGAGAACGGGTTGCCGAGGAGAGTGTTTGGGTCGAAGAGAAGGAATAAACAGGCGGATGGAGCAGCTTACATAATGAAGAGGTTCATAATTGTACTCGTTTATGACATATTGTTGATGATGAGATCAAGGATGATTAGCTGGGCGGCATATATGGCACACGGGGGGGGGGGGGGGGGGAAGAAATGTGTACAAAATGTCGTCTTAAAACCTGAAAGGACAAGACCACTTGAAAGACCAGGGTGTGTATGGGAGGTTGATACTAATTATTTCGCAAATCATTGACTGTTGGCAGACTGTCATTCGTTACGTTGGCGCACTAATGCGCTGCCGGCAACGTACTATGCACTTCTGGACCGTCTGGGTTCCCGACCGCAATTCGCGTAATAGTGTGTTTGATAAAGCTTATAAATACTTTCACCTAATTAAATTTAATTTTTATTCTCTCTAATTTTCTACGAGATTTTCACGTTATGACGTTGCGAACGAACATGTTTCTACAAGTGGGCCAGCCTAATTCGTATGACGTAGTATTTGAAAGTATTCGTAGGTGTAACTTTTCTAATAACACTGGGGGGGGGGGGACAAAATTTACAGTGCCTCTCTTCCTTTGTAAACGGGTGACTCGCCCGTATTCAGCGTCACGTAAAAGGCAGGTTTTTAATTTTTTCTGTTTTTAAACAACCAACAATCGTTTAGAAAATATCTCAGTTTTTTTATTTGCCGCTCTTCAACTCAGTAGCCAAAAACTATTCTTGGGTGCAAACAAATATTGGAGGGCCATTTGGCCCCCCCCCCCCTGCACTCACCACGCTACGCCTATGGTTGTATATGTGTGTTAAGTTACACTATCATCAATTGTAATTGTATTTAATTTAAGAAATTGGAGACAACGAATGGATGCCAATAATCAGTTCTGTTAACGGTGCAGTACAGATGTATCTTTGGCAAGCTATGTGTTACGAGTATTTAGTCTTGTATTTCGTTAAGAATTTGCCGTGTCGGGAAGTGTTTCAAATTAGTGTTATATACGTTAGAACAGAGATTCGTAAGACTGTGATTATGAAGACTTATGTCTTCTGGGAAACGACTGTTGAAATGTGGTAAAGATGGCGGCAACTTTACGGTGTCGTGGACCGGAAAATCGAGTGAGTTCTGCGCATAAGTTGTCTTAATGACAATCCTTGGAAAGTTGGTTAAAACTCATTGTTTTATTTTAGAAACGCCACAAACAACATTGGTGTTTCAATAGCTTGTCCTTCTACGTATTTCATAACAGTCGTTACACTTTATGGTTGTAGTAAGAACTTTGTACATCTCACAAAGGCACTCTCTCTTCCTTTAGACGCGCCGTACGTCGCGTTCGATCGGTGAATGCACACTTCAGGCCCGGAGACCTGCCATCTTCACTGAGGTTCGTGGTTTTCCTCAGTCCCATCTTCTAAACGGGGCAGTAACTCAAATCAGTTACATCCGCGTCCTTTCACGTCTTTTCCGTTTCATTATTCACGAACCGACCTGTCATTCAATACTAGAAGTTCAGGGTCTAAGCCTCTGACACCGTCGTTAGATAAACAATAAACAAATACACCGTTTAAGCCCGAGGCGTCTCTGAATATAAGGCCGCTCTTTCTCATTGAGGTATTTAGAAAAAAACTCAGAAAATTTAGGAAATATATAATGACATTGAAGTTTTGGAGAGGCAGATATAAAACCAAAAATAACAAGGATGCACAAATCCCGGGCGCCAGGTCGCCCAAAGAACTAACTTTTGTACGGTGGCCCTTAATATTTTTGGGTCTGTAGTATGGACCTGGCTTCATGTCGCTCTTCTGGCTCCTAGAATTTTGAGGTGGCTCCTAGATTTTTGGGAAATTTGTGCACCCGTGGAGGATAATACGTTTTACTGACCTAGTGATTGAGAAAGAACAGCGTTATAGCATGCCTTATTAGTCAGTATTTGCTAGTACAATGACGTGTTACTGGGAAATACCATAACGCCTCAGCTGCAACGCGACGCCTCATTTTCTGTGCAGGTATTTCAGAAAAAAAAAACTCGCCTTATGTTCTTGATTATATGGTATTAAACATAATCGAATGACCTTTTGGGTCTGCACACATCTCTTCTTTCGTATGTTTTGTTTCATGAGTTAATTTGGGTGTTGTTTAAACATTTTCGGAGTGGGATTTATAAATGTCTTTTCGGAACGCTGGCAGTGGTTTTGTTAATATAACCCGCCCTATTTAATCGTGTGAACTGCAAAACAAATCAGTTGTGTACTGCGATGTGATAGGTTCAGGTGTCGTTGTGCTTTTGTATCGTAGGACTAACTGTCGGAAGGTAACCGAGTTCTTTGCTTGGCTGCGTCTCCGTGCTCCTCGAATGCTTTCACTGTGTAATTCCTTGTCAGCGTGTAACGGGGCAGCAGTCGTTCACATTTCGTTGGTAGCCACCTGCGCAGAATTAGGAAATGGTCGCTAACGTGTGCCAGACAGTGTGTTCTCTTCCTTTATCTTATATAAAAATATAAATAATGAAATATGAAGACTCACGTTTTGGTTTTCTTAACACTGAGGGAGGAACACAGGCTGAGAGAGTTCGCGAATAAGGCCGTTAGGAATATATTTGTACCTAAGGGGCGGCTGCAGACAATTTCAATCTGAGGAGCTTCTGGTTTTTACCCCTCACAACATACTAGTAGAGTGATCGAATCAAAGAGGCAAAGATGGGCGGGCATGTGGCATGTATGGGGGAGGAAAAATGGATACAGGGTCTTTTGGGGGAAACCTGAAGGAAAGAGACCGCTTGAAAGACCTAGGCGTATATGTGATATTATTAAAATGGATAGTAAAGAAATGGGATGGGAGGGCGTGGACTGCATTCCTGTGGTCCTAGATACGCATAGGGTCGTAGAAGAAATATGTTGTGAAGGTATAGACTGGACTGCACCGTCTCAAGATAGGATGCAGTGGCGGTATTTTGTGAGTGCTCTAATGAGCCTTGATTTTTCTTTAACGTAAAGGTTTTCCATTTACCAGCTAAGGAACTATCAAATTTCGTGGTGGTTGAAGGGCCAAAGCCAGCATATACAAGAAGATTCCGTAAACATTTTGGTGCTGTAAATTTGAACTCGACGGACTCTGAATGTTGTCCAGTCTGGAAATATTACGCTATACCATGACGCGTGTAGGCTTATACACATCTCGCAGAGACGGCTTTCAAACACCGTTCCGAGTCAAGAGAACCTCAAATCGCTGGTGATGAAGATGGTTACGGAAGTCAAAACTCGTAGAGCTACGCCAACATTGTAATTTTGCTCGATTTCGGGTTTCAAGAAAATGAAAGTAGCCAATATTTGTATAAATTCAGAACACTAGGTTACCATGATGTTACGTGTCCCGACATGTTCGAAGGAAAGGAGTAGGTAGCAATTCAGAGGAAGGTTTAATGCTGTAAAGCACAGTTTGTCTCTAAGAGCGATCTGCTTTGACATTAAAATAACACCGCGCTCACCAACACACCATACTTGTAATTTACGCATTATCCTCAAAACAGATACGGTTTCCTGAAACGGCATTAACCGATTGATCTTTGTAAAGGAGACGTATTGTTTTCTGTGAGGCAGTATCCACATTTTAACATGTTAGACGAATTACAACCGTAGCAGGGTTTGAGGAGATAACTAGTTAATAACTCGATAGTGTAGAGCCTTCCTTGGAAATGTGTGGTTTCTGAGTTTGCTTATGCAGTCCCTGGGTTCTTAGATTTGAGGGTTTCCCACTGTTTACAAACCACACCCTTCTTATCAAAAATATATTTTATCTCCAGTTAGTCGTACCAAGTGCTCTTTGTCGAAGTAAACTAAACATTTAGAGCGTGTTTTTCAGGGTTATGGCATTGTTTAGTCTCGTAGGTCGTTGTCAGGATTTCGGGACTACCTTAAGATGGATACAGCAGGTTCCTCCAGACTACACGGTGTCATAATACAGAAGACCACAGTCATAACCTCAAAACTCATGAACAAGTACAAGGTAGGGCTTTGTCGCTGAAGAGGAGGACTTGTAAGCTGGACGGGTAGCCGAGCCGCCGTAATGAGTTTTTTGAGTTCGTCGGTGGTAGTTTCCAAGGTCCCAGAGGCGTAGCACCTCCTGGCCCCAACGACACACTTACAGCATTTTTAATGATTTACAGCACTTTGCTAAAACGTTGGAATAAGTGTTTACCTAACTACCATCCAAACAAATTCCATGGAGTAGAATCCTTTTTGAGAAGCTGGTAGTCAAGAAATTCCCCACATTCTGTAGAACCCGGAGGTTCGTTACCGTGTTCACAAGAACCTGCCACTTGTCTCTGCCCTGGGCTAAATTAATTCCGTCTCCTATTCTCGATAACAATTAAAGTGTGTGCAACCTAAAATTGTAGGTCTATACGTACTACGTATGTAGATATATATTAATGAAGATGTAACTTGACGTAACAACAGCATATCTGTTAAGTCTCATTTGAATAACCACTTGAAGTGTTCCAACTTATCGCAGAAATACTTCAACATGTATGTCAGTATGTCATTTATAATTTCTTCTGCTCACTGCACATATTAAGTATGTGTGGGCCTGCACTACCCGTCCAGACCGGCCCTGGGGCCCACCCAGCCTCCTATACAACGGTTACCGGGTCTCTTGCCCGGGGGTAAAGCGGCTGGGGCGTGGAGTTGACCACCCACCCTCATCTAGTGCCAGGATTAAAGAAAGAGTAGAGCTATACCTCTACTCCCCCTCTGGGCCTTCATGGCCTGTTCTAGGGAGAACTTTACCTTTACCTTTACGTGGGCCTACGCTGTTTATTTTTTCAGTCTTGTTTAAAAAGAAAGTTAATAACCTTTCATTATGGCTTAAGGTACTACGGACCAATAAAATGTACAGAAGGGGGGAGGTACAGATATACGGGTAGCTCTGCCCTTTCTTTAGCTTCAGCGTTAGATGGGGGTGTCTGGTTAATGCCACGCCCTGGCCGCCTTACGCCCGAGAAAGGGACTCGGTACCCATTGTGCAGCAGGCTTTATGGGCTTCGGGGCCGATTTGGACGGGTGCGGAAAATCTCGCCCCCCACCGGGGTTCAAACGCCGAACCGTGCAGCCCCTAGCGAGTCGCTATACCGACTACGCTCTGCGGCCGCCTTGTGGACCAGTACACATATAATTAAATTTGCTCGATAGTTTCAGTATAGACCGCAATACCTAATTCAGTCGAAACTCATTAAATTAAGTGGTTCTGAAGTTAAATGTGTGACACACCCACAACAGGCACACCTTCAGAGTATGTGCATCTGGAGGTTTCTCGTGATGTAGCAGTGTGTGTAACAGCTTGGAATCGTTACTGTCTTCGACATGAAGAGCCCAGCCTGCTCTGATGTGTGGCGCCGTGTAGGTCAATATATAGGCTCTAGCGTTTCGAGAGAACTTACAGCCTCCATCTTCAGGGTCAGTTCTCTAGGATATGATGCCGTGTAGATTGGTGCATATCGTTTAGCGGGAGCTTTCTGAATCCATCTTTAGCCCTGAAGGTGGAAGTAGCAAGCCCCTCTGAAATGTTTGTGCCTGTATTCCAGTTTGCACGGCATCATACCCTGGAAGACTCTAATCTTTGTCAGTACCACTGTGAGTTCCTCAAATCTCGCATCTCGAACACACATGTCATCTGCCTATTACAGAATTTGTTTCACTGGCCGGATGTATTTTGGAATTAAACATTGTAAATATCTCTCTAGTACTGGCAATGTGTAAACATACCAAAAAATATAACTACAAAATTCCAAGTGGTGTTCTCAGTGTGTTAGAACATGTTTTAAACAGGTCTAAAGTGGACCTCGCACCCAGGTGTAGGTACAATAAATTGAAATACTGAATATGTGCAGTTGTGACTGCATGTTTGTCAGATTCTACATAGACATTTATTTGCAATTGGTTTATGTATTACGTGTGATTACATTGTATTATTGGTAGGAAAGTAAGTGTAAATAAATAAAAACGGGCATTTTATTAATAATATCTTCACATCTTCACTGACTGTATTCAGGTCTTGCAGTCAGGCCATATTTTACTCGCCCTGTGACTGCTGCCACAAGTGAGTAATATGGCTGTGAAATGATAACGTTCCTAGTATGGCCTTATCGCCCCGTCATAAGTCAAAGGAACAGAGATTGATTTAACTCTTTAAAAACCTAAAATTCATCTAAATGCTGCACAGAACTTGAGTTCGTACTTCACAGAAAAAACATTGCTTATTCATGACAAAAGTCCAACCGATTAATGCTGTCTATGGAATAATCGCATAAATACATCCTGCCCAGTATTTTGTAATGTTAAATCACGTTAAACGGTTAAATCTCACGAAGTTTTTAGCCTTCAGACAATGATGCTGAAGAACTGTAGCAGTGTTTAGTTGAAACTGTTTGAGGTTAAGGTGTTTTATAGGGACACACTGTTATGGTGATGTGTAGAAAACTAAGGAGATCTAGTTATGGTCTGTTTTATTATGTTTTGGTCGTCTTTCACTTCTTTTTTTTTTCTGTAGTTCATTGTGAAAATAGCTGAAAATCGTGTTCAGATAGGATCGGACAGGGGACTAGGGTTTCTGGATAGGTCTGTAGTTTAAGAAACAGACGAACGTTTCCAGGAAATGTACTGGCTTAGTTTTGTCCGTACTAAGACTGAAATTCCGGCACATATGAGGTTTAAGCTTGCTTGTGTACGTATTAAATATTGCAGGTCCTAAGTACAAGAACCTTTGATACATCCGAACTGTATGGCGGGGAGGGGTGGTCCGGATTACCAGGGAATCCGGACCACTGAGGGGAACTCCGTGGTATAGGTAACATACAAAAAATTATCGCTCAATGCTGAAGTAAAATTCCTTAAGGCGAAAATAATAATAATAATAATAATAATAATAATAATAATAATACTTAACACCACCAGGTCTCGCAATCAAAGTAAAAACATATGGCAGCAGACAGCAGTATACGTTGTTCCAATTATAAAATCAGGTACGGGAATTATACCCAAGTCTCTCTCGACTACTCTACAAAAGCTCGACCTACATCTTCTTAAGTATTTAAGCTTACAACTGCAAAAGTCTGTTATACTGTATACATATGCAATGTTTCAAAGATTCTTCACTACCAGTATATGACTGTTGTGCAGTATCGTGTCCTAGACCGATACTGGCATCAGAATGTCGTAAATGCTGAACTATGTATAATAATAATAATAATTCTCATTAGACTGCTAGCTTAACAGCTCAAATGCCAGTAACAAAACTAGCACAAAATTCACAAATAAATACACACACAAAACAACATACACAATTAACAAACAAATGGTGAACACGAAGCAGCAAATACAGTGACCACAAACTGAACACAGCGACATTTTATCTACCTAACTTATATATTTTAATGAGTACCATACGTCTATTTTTTTTCTATGGCTTGACAGCCCCTAGGGGGCCTAGGCCTCCTCATTGTTCAAGGTTTCGCGATCACACACTTTAGACACACCACATTCGGTAGGACTCCTCTGGACGACGGACCAGCCGTCGCAGAGACCTCTACCTGACAACACACAACACTCACAAGAGACAGACAATCATGCCCCCGGCGGGATTCGAACCCACAATCCCAGAAAACGAGCGGCACCATACGTCTATAGCTGGTGTAATAAACAATTTAGTCCTTGCAGATGAACTGTAACATACTTCGAAACATGTTAGACTATTGTTAGACTATAGCAGATAATAAAGAGTGTACATTTGTTGGATCACGATTTTTTGTAATCAAGAAAATGTACGGTACAAATAACATAAAGTTACATAAACATAACACAGCAATTAAAAATATTTAATATATAACTTAAATTTGATCACACATTAGCTGAATGAGTGAAACTACAGCTCAAATGACACGTGCTACCAACGTAAAACATGTTTCAGAGTACTAATTTGCTTTCTAAATTTGTCTATATCATTGCATATTAAATTTGTAGCAGTTGCGCATGTAGCGGAAGGGCAATTTTTGCGTGCTACAGAAAACAGGGTAAGTTCCTAATATGAGATGGAACTCTGAGGCAAATGTTATCAATCAAGGAAGGGCAAATTTTGATCCTACTTAAGCATGAATGAACAAAACGAGTATCACGGTGATACCTTCTAACTTGTAGTGTGTGTAACTTTAGAAGCTCAAATGCATGTGTAATTATAAGGAATATCAGGGGAAAAAAGCGACTGAAGCATAGAGCTGTAATAATAATAATAATAATAATAATAATAATAATAATAATAATATATACCGTAAGAATTTCAGTGGGAAATACTGGGCTATTTTTGGCCCAAAATTGTCCGGCCCACCCGAGGATCCGGATTACCGAGGGACCACTGTACTGCGGTCTTCTGTGTTATGACGTGTTCGCCCTGCCCCGGGAGTGGGGGTCAGTGTGGTCCTCCGAAACTTTGATAACCGACTACTGAACTATACGTTGTCATAACCCTGACGACTGCATGCTATAGCTTCACAGCCTTGAAAACCTTAAATCTTAGAGGAGTACATAAAAACATGAGAAGCTTTGGATTTAATGGCGCAGTAAATATGCTAATTTGGCGGTGGCTTCAGTTTAACAGCCATTTGTTTTATCTACTTAAAAGATGTGTTTGTTGTCACCCGAACGAACGAGGTAGAGGCAAGAAATCAGTAAAGCTATCGGCTGCGGCCTGTATAAATAGAGATTCGATTTCCTGTACAAGCAAGGACTTTTTTCCTCGCTGCTGCGTCCAGACCGGCTCTGCTGCTGACAGTGTCGTTAAATAAACACTGAATGAATAAAATCCTGCACAATCGCTGAACACAACAGATAAATTTATAGTTACTTATGTTTAGGTGTAATACAGGACTAGCATATAATCCATTGTTATTTCACCGTGAAATCCTTAAAAGCAAACTTTGTCAACAATACCTAAGCTCAGTAACTTTCAACAGGTTTCAGAGACAGCTGTGCCCATACTAAAACACTAAACTTGATAGAATAATGATATGTACTAAGAGTTGGTGCTGCGGAGAAGCTATATTTTTTTTTTGGGGGGGGGGGGGTTGCGAAGGTAGCTGCTGTAATCGAAAGCATACCTTCAACTGCTGCTATCACATGGTCCAACTCGTAATTACTTATAAAGGTTACGTGACGAAAATACAAACTGCCTTGTCATTTTATACGATATGAGGATACTTGAGTCGTTTAGACAGTTTTATCACACTGTCATTACTTAGTATGTTCCAGGAACTATACCCGATTCGAATCTCGGAAGAGCTATCCTGACTGACGTTCCCTTCAGTCTCGGAGTGAATTCCGGAATATCTGATCGCGATCGCCTCCCACATTTGCACCTGTTAGCAATGCTTGACCATTAAGATGGTAACTAAACAGTTAAACCTTATTTCGACGACGCTGGAACTTCAGAGTGTAAGGCTGACACGCTTCTGTCGGCGACGACGATGACGTGGGACATGACGCCGTACAGTCTGGTATATATACCAATGTTTTAATTGCCCTGATATGGAAACAGCAGGTTCCTAGACATGTCGGTAAATTTATCACCAGACTACACGGCGTCATATCCCAGAAGACGGTTATCTGAAGGGCAAGATTTGTTGCGTATGTCTCGTTATTTTTGTTAATGCCAGTAGCCGATGTGGTTCTCGTGTATTTATAATAAGCAAAACAGTTTTGTAACTCAGTTTTAACAAACATGGCAGCCGTGTCGTTATTCGAGATAGCAGCTGTTATTTTCATTTAAGGATAAAAATGCCTTTTGTTAATCTGTTACTGTCTTGATTCTGACTGAAGGTAAATCAATTTCTTGCGTTAATTTATTCACGAACAAGCCAGTTCGCCTTGTAAACTATGTGCGCGTGTCTTTTGCGTACTCTGCGATTACAATCTGAGTATGAAAATATTTTATGCCCAAAGACATGCAGCTTTCTCCAGCCACTTCTAGCTGCGCCACTTCTAGTCTTTTAGCAGTTCTGACTCTCAGAGGTTGTTTATTTATTCGGGAACATTCTACTGCATTACATAAATACGGACATACCTAGTTCAGTTTGGAGTAGGCCTACACATATTTCCGTGGCACGCGGTGGCGCAGTTGGTTGAGACTCTGCACTGCAAGCCGGAAGGTCGCGGGTTCCATTCCCAATGGGGTGATTGGAATTTTTCATTGACGTAATCCTTCCGGCCGCAATATGGCGCTGGGGTCGACTCAGCCTCTAACAGAAATGAGTGCCAGGATATCTCATGGGGGTAAAGGCGGCCGGTGCGTAGAGCTGACAACCTTGCCTTCTGGGAGCTTCAACCTCCTGGAACCCTTAGGGCCTCTCCAGAAATGTATACCTTTTGCGTTCATACGTAATTGATCTTTAACATTCATTTATTGCTGATACCAAACCATTGTTGCGAATCAAATTATCTTTGTTCTTCGAAATTATCTTTCTCTCTTTTAATCCAGCAGTTCTTCCGACTGATGTTTAATTTCAATTCCTCATCCACCTGAAACACTGTACATCTTCCTTACAAAAACCAATCCCATAACGCTGTTCCATGTAATATAGGATATGTAGTAAACAACCAGTCATATCGAAAAGTGTTTAAAGTAAACCTGAACGGATCTTACGAGATGTAGGCCTGTATGTTACAATACATGCCAGTCTGTTGTATCATAAGCATTTGTGAGCAGTGGATGCTGATTCATTGAGCGTTTTACATGTATTGCACCGAAACAGACTGAGTCATGGCGTATTTAAAGGTCGCAGCCTGAGGAAAACGCCGAAAAGCTTCTTTGGATGTAGCCGTTACCCGGTCCTGATTTCGACCAGTGTAACCCTCGAATGCTGAGACTAATTACCACTGAGACAACCTGCATTATATATTTCTTTAAAGAATAATATAGTTTTCTTGCATACGAATTTTACGGTCTGGTGTTCCAAACCACACGGCGTCACGTCCCGAATGACAGTACTGTTCATGGTCACCGCCTTTAGAACCCTAACTCTCACGTCGTCTTTCCTAGTCTATTTAAAGACTTATTTAACTACAAAGGTAAAAAGGTAAAGGTAAAGTTGTCCCTGTCCACGCCATGAAGACATATAGGAGGAGTGGAGGTATAGATCCACTCATAATTAACCTCAGCACTAGATGTAGGTGAACGGTGAACTTCACGCCCCGGTCGCTTTACTCCCGGAAGAGAACCGCGGTACCAGTTGAATAGGAGACTGGGTGGGCCCCAGTGCCGATCTCGACGTTTTGAAGAAGATTAGCGAGCAGATGAGATTGATGTGTATATTGGGAGGTCTTGAGAGATCGTCTGGTATCTGTGTCATGTTTTGGTACGGAATGTTAGATGGTGCATTTCAGATTCGGGACTGTGAAAGCTGCGTGTGGTACCTAACCTGATTATAGGGTGTTATCAAAGCATTTTTTCAGCCTTCACGCTGCGCGCCATACTTACCTAGTTCCTCATGCCCAAGATCTGCCTGTTGATTGTGGATTTGACAGTTGGATTTCAAAGCTTGTATGACATTTTGGCCCCTGTTATAAAGCGCAAGTTTAATCCATAGAAACACTATACTGCAGCACCGTGCCCAAATCGCAGTGGTAATTATACGAGCCCCTCACTTTGTATGATGCAATAAACGGTGATTATTTCTCAAAACAACATTAACTGTTCGATATTTATTAAAAGACCTAAAAATTCTAAAGGTGACAGCATGGTTGAGGAAGGCACAGGATAGAGATCTGTGGAGAAAAATCAAGGAGGTCAAGACCCACAAGGGACTTAGCGCCGGAGGAGGAGAAGGAGAAGAAGAAGGAACTGAATTATTACATGTTATTTAGATGAACTTCGGGCTTAAGGCTTCAGGCTTGCAATTCAGTGGAAAGGTAGAAATGGCTGTTTCTGGATGTAATCAGCTACGAACCGGATAAACTGATTAATACACATATTGAGATAAGTTTATTTAAATCTGTTGAGACAGACATATGTAAGGAAAAGCATTTCCGTTGTTCTGCTGAACTTCTTCTGAAGCCTGGTTGCGTGGAAAGGAATTTCTCCCGCGGCATTGTGATTATTGCTGCGTTCTTCGGAGGCAAACGGTCGCAAGGCACAGTCGCTTCACTCTCTGGAGCCTGGTTTTCGAAGTATTTCAAAATTCAGCATTTCATCCTGTTCAGGGAGATAAATCGGCATATTGTGAACATCATACCAATCACGTACATGTACTGTGTGGGCAAAATGCAGTCTTCATAATGTTAAATCATGCTATTTACTACTGTGCCTTATACATTTCGTTGTGTAATAGACATGCAGTAGACAAATGGCTAACCTTGATCTTCGGAAATTACTGATTTCATTGATACGAGTTGTTGATTGTGTCAATAAATCGCTTTTATTGTGGGTATAGCAATAATTCTTAGATCAGGGATGTACAAATTTTCTAAAAAGTAGGAGCCCCCTCAAAGTTTTGGGCGCCAGAATGGTGACGTGAAGCAAGTGCCATAATGAGGACCCACAAATTTCAGGCGCCACCAAACAAGATTTAGTCACCATGGCGGCCAGGTATCCAGGATTTGTGCACCCCTGTATTAGAGGTGTCTAAAGTGGAATTACCGATGATAAAGCGGCCGGGACGTGAAGCTGACAATTTAACTCTGTCCAGTGTCGAGATGTAGAATGAACGGAGCTTTACGTTCACTCCCCCATATGCCTTCTTGGCGTGCAAAGGGATAAATGTACTTTATCTAAATTTGAGTTACTTGGAAGTACAGGAATGTGAAATGTGCGGAGTCATTGTGTTAACCACAGTCTACCTACGATGTATATGGACAGAAAGTGTAACATAGTCGAGGATCAAGTCAGATGCGTGGCATGCGTAATTGCCTATCGCACGACAGCCACGTAAGTTCCATTGCATGTGAAATTCGATTCGGGACATGCAGTAAGAAGGAGTGAACTGCGTGCGGTCAAAGGTACTTTCCCTGCTCTCGTTCCGTAGCATGCGGATGGCATGTCGCTCCCTGGCTAGTGTGTGTTGCCTACTCCATACTCATGCTGGGTTAACCAGCGAAGAATTCATCTTGAGAAGGCAGTAGTTGCTTATCGGGTTCTGTCGGACCCTGAAGTTAATTACCGTGTTGACGAGGGCCCGCCGTTGGTACCTGTCCTAAGCCAAATGAATCCAGTAGACATCGTCCCATTATGTTTCTATAAGATCCATTTTAATATTATCCTCCCATCTAAGCGTAGCTTCTTCAGTCCTCCACTTTCCTATAGCTGCCATAGCTCAAGCGGTTGGTCGCCGATTTCTCATCGTGGAGGCTCAGGTTCGTTGCTAAGGCAGTCTGTTATGGTGGACGAAGTGGCAGTGAGACAGGTTTTTCTTCCAGTACTTTGGTTTTACCCTGTCAGCTATCACAACACACATGCTCCATACCATCTATCAATAGTGGTTGGTACAGTAGGTCCATTAGTGGCCAGGGTATCAAGGGACTCAGACCCACCCCACCCAAGAATTAAACAAAAACAGACTGAGCGAAGCCTGACTCACTAAGATGCTGCAAAGGCAGACCCATTTTTTTTACACAGAATCCCTGCCTGCGGGTATATCTGTCTGAATCGGAGCTGAGTCGATTGATGCTGACTGGAGGGTCCCCGTTTGCACTATGTGAGTGAAACTCGATTCGGCTTGACTGGCATCGCCTCAGTTACGTGTACCAGCAGCCTACGAAGGGATAGTATTATTGGTGTATGAGAATTTCGAACTAGCGGCTTCTTAAACCTCAGAGTAGCCAAGATTTTCGTCATCCTTGCATCTTACGAGAAGCAATAAGTAGTTTATAATACACAGTATTGTTGATATTATACATTTCCGTGGAACAGACATGCAGTACATATGTTTATTACCAACAAACTGCACCAGTTAAAATGTAAAGGATTGTTACTCCGACATGTTTCGGCTATTGAGAGTAGCCATGAAGAACATTTTACTACTTCCAGATGTTTGGAAGAATACTGTACATAACTTTAAATAATATAATGTATAATCATTTTTAACCTTTTTATTTATTAATATCACATTAATAGTATAATTAAGTTGCTTTATGTGTACCATTTACCAACGACAACGATATGTTTTAACACCTATACTTTTTTTGTTAAAAGTACTCCCTGACGATGGCTACTCTGAATAGCTGAAACAGTGTCGCAATAATAATCCTGTACATTTGAACTCGTAAAGTTTGTTGGTAATAAACGTACATATTACATAGTATTCTATTCGTCACCGAAATATTTTATGATATTCAACTGAGGATGATGGTATGTGCGGGATTTGCAGTAGGCATGGGTGAGATAAGAACTGCATATAAAATTTTATTCGTGTAATATGAACGGAAGTAATCAGTTGGGTGACACGGACATGGATGGGAAGATTGTATTGAAGAATGGGGTGTAAGCGTTTTGGATGGGTTGATCTAGCTCGGGATAGCGTGCAGTGGTGGGCTGTTGTGAACACGGTAACTGTACCTTCGGGTAGTATAAAATGTCGGGAAAGTTGACTGGTTCAGCGGCTATCAGCGTCTCAAGAATTGCACTGCCCATTAATCATACACTACGAATATTCAAATAAGTCCGCCATCAGATAACAGATGTTTGTCTTGGTAGAACTGTAACGTGTGACGCTCGGCAACTCTCTCCTTTAAACGCAGGTTGGCAAAGGTTAGCTTGGTGTTACCTGCAACTGGTATTGGGTAATTATTCTTGTATAAGCGACTGTATGTCTGTCTTGGCAGGATATCAAAATACTTTATCGATTTCGTCATACTGAGTGCGTGTAACCTTCAGGGCATTTGTATGCGACACGTTTATTTACTAGCTCGTGAAACGTTTTCAAATATGCATCGTCTTATAATTCAGAGGGAATGTTATCAGATGTCGCTATATATTTAATAACAAACTCTGCCAGATAGCACCAAATGTTGCAAGTACCGCCGGTGACACCCCCCAAAAAATTAGGTAACTAAAAATATTGTTTACAAGAAACCTTTTGATAAAAAATATTAACTTAGTAAAGTGGACGCAAGAAATTGTGAGGTGGGAGCGATACTAACGCAACTGTCGAACTGCGGTAACCATGGTAACCAGTAGTGATCATGGTAATCATTTAGAACTTGTTAAAGTCCTGCGGTACGTAAGGTAAAAAGAATAGATCTTGGTTAAGTTTTACGACTCTTATTTGAAACAGTTTTATTATGGGTGAACATTTAGGGATAGAGGCGTATCCAAACGTTTCCGGACTGAGGCGATAACGGAATGTGCCTTTACTTTTGTTATTGGTCGTTGTTACCCGTTTTGAGTTTATGCAACGTGCCGGTGTTTATGTCACTGCTGGAAGCACCGCTGCAACTGACTTATTGGAATCGCGTGTATGAGGGTCCGGGATTTCTCTTGAATTTCAGGGACATCGTAGAAGCGACGCGCTTGTAGCTGCGATCCCATTCCCGGGAACGAGGAGCAATCACAGGGGGCCAAATTGAGCGATCGAGTAGGGTGGGTGACCACATCTATGTTTTTAGCAGACAAAACTTTCCGCTGCTTCTAATCGTGAGCAACCGAGTCACAAACTTCACGCTGATCCGCCTTGTGTTCAAATTCTTAATTCGCTGGTATTTTGTTGTGAGAGGCTTAGCCTGCATCGATTTCCGAAATGGTACTTTCTCGGTGTGTGTTGAAGATTTTACCAACTTTGTCCGTGTTTCCTTATGTGCGAACTGTATAGGGACGAGCTGAACACTCACAGTCTTCAGCTGAAATTTCCCCGTGTTTGAATCGACAAAACCACTCAACAGTTCGTGTTCTCCCCATGGCATTATGACTGAGAACTGTTTTGAGCACTTCATGCGTTTCCAATGAAGTTTTCTCGAGTATGAAGCAAAACTTAGCGCAATTGTGCTGTTCAAATCAGCCATTTGAAAATCGCGTATCACACTTCACACGCACAAGAGTGAACAGCTATTGTGAAGCAGCGGAGAGGGTTATGGCTGCAAAACTCACTGGAAGGACTAAAAAACTTAGCGATTCGGCGGCATCTAAAGGCAAGAATGTGTACTACTTGTCTTTCTCCGTCCTAGCGGCCCTGACTGTTGGTTTGAATGTTTTTCAGCAGTACATTAATGATATCGGCATATTAGCTGGATTGACTTTGCTTTCATTTAATTTTGTTCCCGCTATTGAAGAAAATGCGCCGATCCCAGTCGCCGCGCGGTCTAAGGCGTGGGTCTACGGCCGCTCGCTTGCTGGGATTGTGGGTTCGAATTCCGCCGGGGGCATGGATGTCTGTCTCTTGTGAGTGTTGTGTGTTGTCAGGTAGAGGTCTCTGCGACGGACAGGTCACTCGTCCAGAGGAGTCCTACCGAGTGTGCTGTGTCTAAAGTGTGTGATTGTGAAGCCTCGAAAAACGAGGGGGGCTAGGCCCCTTAAGGGCTGTCGAGCCATAGGAAAAAAAAATTGAATAAAATGTATTTGCGTTAAATAGCAGGTGATTGTCTTAATTCCTCAAGTTTTATTTAAAATATTAAGGAAGTGTGAGTCAGTACGGTATAGTTTTCACTGAAGGTTAAATGTTACAACGTCAATGTATGATTGTTGACAGGCTATGACAGCCAAATAGCAAATAAAGTACGTCGTTTATATGAGCCTATAATTAGCTTATTTCAAGGGTAAAGATTTATACCAGTAATATCAAGCATTGGACATGAAAGAAGTACATTTTATGTACCAAATGAAGCAAGCGCACGTAACTCTTTAAAGACTAGGTTTACCTAAATTCTATTTAAAGATTTAGCTCGTACCGCTCGGTTAACGCTCCGTTTCCTTTAAAAAATAAGTCACATAATGATGTATAGAGAAATAATAGCTGTTTGTTCTGAGATCCATACGAACCACATAAATAGTCTGTGGGCAGAATTTAGAAATTTTTAATGTTAAACCACTTCGCTATAAAGGACAGGAAAGAAACCACATCCCGGGCCAAGAACGGCAGTTTTGCCTACGATTTATAATTATCCCCCTGCAGCAGTAAATTAAAATCAAGGCCGATGAGGTTTGTGACGTAGTGAAAAAATAAATAGCACTTGGAAAATGTGTGTACTGTGAGTTTCGCTGCATTTTTTCCGCTCATGTTTTTACAAGACGCGTTTTTTTGTTGCCTTTATTAGCTTCTGTTTTCATGGTAACGTACTGTATGTCTGTTGCTGAAAGACCAAGGGAATTAGTTTCGTGTCCTTATGAACTGCTCTTGTGTAGTAACAAAGGACTCCTAACCAACGAGATATCTCGTACGTGACATGGAAAGTATTTGAGTTTGAAAAACGTTTCTTTACGCGTCTGTAAGTAGCGCGTGTTTTTTTTAATGATGCCGCAGTCTTTTGCGTGAGAGTTCCTCGGGTTCTACTGACCCGCATTAGTTCCTGCCGCCCAGCGATGGGTCATGTTTTTCCTGTTGCATACCGACAAGTTGTTTCAATCCAGTGTCGGTGCTGCAGCTTGAATACTGGTTTGTCCGAGACGGTTGACACAGTGGTAACTCATTGTGTTGGTATCCAGATTAGATACCGGACGAAGACCTGTTGACCTAACTGGGTTTATATGCTTTTGTTCTTAGACTTTCGAGCGAATTCTGGTGTAATATTTTAGACATGAACCCTCCCGATTCACACTGTAATGATCTGAGAGCAACCTGTACGGTGTCGTGATATCCTGTGGAATCAGCGTTACTAGTCGGTCAACAGAACGCCCAGTCTCCTTTCGAAGTCTCGGATGACGTGTGAAGGGACAACGTTTCCCTTATACAAGTTTGTTGCACTGTCTCCATCGAGTAGAGATCTTCTCGAGAAAGTGAGGTCGCTCATTTGGTCAGTTCCTCGGCATTCAGTGGAACTCAAATGTTTATTAGAATGTTTTAGGCGCGTTCGCAAAATTGCAAAAAAGCGACTATTAACTTTGTCTTGTCTGTCTGTCTGCCTGTCCGCCCACATGGATCAACTCGGCTGCCACTGGACGGATTGTTATGAAGTTTGGTATTTGAGTATTTTTCGAAAATCTGTCGAGAAGGCTTAAGTTTAATTAAAATCTTACAAGAATAACGGGTACTTTACATGAAGACCTGTGTATGTTTATGACAGTATCTTGCTGAATTCTTCTTAGAATAAGACATGTTTCAGACGAAAGTTGTAGAGAAAATCAAAACACATTTTATTTTCAATAACAGTTTTTTCGAAAACCGCCGTTTTTATGAGATCATGTAGAAAAATATGGCAGGCCACAGATACAATATAATACGGCGCATGCCGTTTGCGTGTTGGATAACTAAAGCTACAAACACACACTCAGAATATGCAATACTTATTACTTTTCCACGGCAGCAATGGTTACGCGAACGCGCCTCAATGCCACGTTATACGTACATTGCCTCTCTTGTTAACATTTTATTCCCGTCTACGTTTAGGCCAAGTGGTCCCTTTTTCGTATGTTCAGAGTTCACCAAATAACATACTGAAGGACCACCCCTTATCACTTCTCCGCGCTAGCTTCTTCGCGGCTACCGTCCACACCCGGAAGCTGTCTCCCCCGTTAGGTACGAACACTATTTTCACTTTATACTCAGTTCTCAATGAAACCTCTCGTTTTATCGTCCGTCGCGAAAGAAAAATCAAGACCGATGAGTGGAAAAATCTTAGAACCTATTCTTTAGTATTCTGTACATCTCGCTGTTTTAATTTCTCCACATATGTGAGATAGTAAATATGGGTATCCTGCGCTTTGTTACCGCAACACTGATTTGCGTTAACGTTGAAGAGTAAGAAGAAATTAGAGGGAAACACAATTACGGTGTGCTGATAGACTCAGTTTGTTTTCTGGAGAAATGTATGGAAAGTAAAATGTTTATCTTAAATGTGTTAACTTCAGCTTACGTTTACGCTAAGCGTCCTTAATTTTTGGTATTTCTTCGCATCTCGAGGAATAGTGTTAAAGTCTCTCATATAGTTGACATTTCCTTAAATTAATCTGCTTGCGTAGGCTTTATCCTGCAAATTTTAACTTACACATGTAATTCTAGGCCTTAAAAGTACGTTCTTCGGTAATATGGTGTCGTATAATCTATTATACAGGTACTACCGTTAGGCTCCTCCGACACTACAAAACGTAACATCCCAAGCGACCGTAATTTTCATTCATGAAAGTAAGAGCTTCAAGTCTAATAAAGATAGGCCTATTTTCCATGCCTCTTTATCCTTACGGGTAATAATAGGCTTGAACTCGGTTATAACATCATGAAAGAGAATGAATATTTTGCTTCGTTGTAAACGAGTGTCGTTATAACCGAATAGTATAATGTTATGGTGAACAGTGACGAATTAATTGGTACCACAGAATATCTGACGCTATAGGCGAGGTATATAAACTGATGTCGTTTTAACCGGGTTCGACTGTATATGTACATCCGAAGATATACTGGTAGGGAATATACTGCATGTGAAATTAATCATAGATGGGACGATAATATTAAAGTGTGTCAAAGAGAAATGGAGGTGTTGACTCGCTTGAGTTCGGATAGTTCTGAGCTGCGGACTTCTGTGTACGCGTTGTACTTTTTCAGGTCTCGTAACAGCAGCGAGTATCGTGACGAGCTTAGTAATATCAGCTGCTCAAAGAACACTTTGCCGTGAGCTGAATTCCTTAGGTACTCAAAATGCTTGGTTTATGCTGTGTAAACGACATATTGTTGGATGCAAGAGGGTGTTTGAGTACAGAAAGCCTTTTCTCTGTAGCTCAAATATGGGAGGCTTGAAGTCAGGTAATGCTTGGGTCTGCGGCTGATCATTTGCTGGGATTTCGGGTTCGAATCCCGCCGGGGGTATGGAGGTCCGTCTCTTGTGAATGTTGTGTGTTGTCAGGTAGAGGTCTCTGCGACGGGCCGATCCCTCGTCCAGAGGAGTCCTACCGAGTGTGTGTCATTGAGTGTGATCAAGTGCAACAATAACCGTCTACAGCTACAGTGAGTAGGTAGAAAGAGAAAGAAGAAGTCACGTAATATGAAACTAGTAGATACTGAACTGGTATTGTGTTTAATTTGCTTTACTAACCTATAAAATGGCAAAAAAGTGCATTATCCAAACTCGTGGTTATGTATGTAGCGTGTTTAGAAGTGTAGATGCTGGAAGTACGCGGTTTGAGTTTACCTGAGACCTGAATTTCATCGAAATAATATTTGGGCTCGGTTCATATCTCACAGAGGACACGCTGTGTCTGCATTACACGGACCGAGCAGTAAATGCTGTTTAGGAAAATAGACGCTGGGTATTTCGAGAACAATATGAAGTACATACAATATACTCTGTAGGCAGAATGCAGAGATTTTACACTGGAAAAGTATGCCGTACGTATAGTTACCACTGTGTTCTTGAAGAGTTGGATAATTTCTACCTTTGCGTAAAGGAGTCAGTGTTTGTCTTCAGATTTTAATTCAGTTCGCGTCATAAATTCAAGCACGTAAAGATATGCCCTAGTTCAGAGCTTAGATTCCAACGAAGACTTAGTTTCCACTGTGTTGTATTTAGAAGAACTAAGTTGCCCATAAATGGAATGCCTTATTTGAAATTCATGTACGAGTACCTTGCAGAATATACTCGAGTGGTGAACAACTATTTGTTTACTCAGCCGAATAGTGCTAGATCGAAGTGAGCGCAAGTCAGACTCTTCTTGTAGTACAGTAATCTTCTGGGTTTTAACGCCGTGCATGTGACTGTATTTGTCAGATGAAATAAGTGCACTGTATATACCAGAAGATGCATATTTAATAGGCCTATTATTAATAGTAAATTCTGACGCACCATCCTGAACTCTTAGTGATATGATACGAAAATCGAAAGTGTAGTGTGTGTCCCAAGGAACTTGATCATGCCTTGTTGTAGCTGGAGTAGATTAAAATAATAAGTACGTGTAGTTGGGAATCTAAACTTCGTATATCCAGTAACTCTGTCCTTTCTTCTCGCCATTTGCAATAATATTTCTTTTTTGTCTGAGAAAATAAGAAGTTAATAGATGTCTGTGTTAATATTACATAAATACCATTTTGGGATATGTTATATTAACACCCCGTATGTATCAATCATTGCGCGTAAAACACTGTCTTTATATAACCTGCTAATTCTTCAAAGTACCCTGGTAATCTTATAAGCCGCCAGCAATCGATATCGTTCGGACAATTGCGTCTGGCGCAGTGATATTTTTCATTCTGATGTGTTTAAACGTAAATTGTTTTACTCTGTGCCCGGCAAACTTAAAACAATCAAGGACGTGATAATGTTCGGCCTGGTCTAACCTAAGGCTGAAAAGAAAATCGACCACAAGCTGTCCATAGTGTGATCCCTTGTTAAATGTGGTGCAACATAGCCAGTGTCCGGAGACGTTTGTGCTTCGACATACACGCGACCGTGAAATGGCAAAAGCATCAGATGAGAGCCTTGTGGTTACGGTAGGTGTTTGAAGCCGCTCCCGCTCCTGTCAAAGCAGACGGCAGTACGCCGCAAAGCATTCTCTCGAGCAAGTCTTCCTACCTTGACATGGACCGTTGGCACAAGCTGCCTGAATTATGCCACGAGATCGCCGATAGTCCTGGGAAGGACTGAGTAAACGTGCTCCTTCAGGTGTCTCAACATGAAAAAGAAATCCATCAGAGAGATCTGGCCACCGAGGAGACCATGCAGTCAGGCTTTTAACGGGCAGCCCCATCCTCCTGAATATGCGGCAATCAACCAGTGCCGGACTTCCCCCATGGTGTGCCGCAGCTCTTTCGTGCTGAAACCATACCCTCTGCTTCTCAGTTTTTTTTTATTGAAGGGCCCCGCAGCAGATGCTACGGACGCACCGCAACCTTTAAGGCTTTTTGTGCAACCCTATGAGGAAGATGATGAAGATGGTGAGGTTTTTTCTGCTTTTCCATTTTAATGGAGCACCGGTGGAATAAAATTGGCAGGGGAAAACCGAAGTACTCGGAGAAAATCCTGTCCCAGTGCCACTTTGTCCACCACAAGTCCCACATGGACCGACCCGAGATCGAACCCGGGCCTCCGCGTTGAGAGGCCGGCGACTAACCGCATGAGCCATGGCACGGCTCTTACTTCACAGTTACTGGCCATCTACAAACAGCTCCAGCAAAACAGTTTCCAGAAAATTACGGTATCGTACAGCAGGTAGCCTATCACGTAGCAGATTGGGGGTCACGACAGTTCCCGACGAGATCAGCTCAAATGAAGATGATGAAGCGGGACTGATGCCCACGTTCCGGTAAAGCACGAGGATTACCTGGCTGTTGTGGACGGTGAACACACCGTCACGCATAAGGCATGCTTCCTCTGTCCACGGAATTTCGTGTAAAAAGATCACATTCGCAGCGTTTTGATGTCGTAGCCTTTTGCAAAATTGCTTTCGTAGACACGATCGTCTGGGGAAACAGATATGCGCTCCGCGAGTAGTGGTATGGATGCAACTGACTGTTACGCAGTTCTTCGAAGACCGATGCTTGGGATACTCGCGATTCTCGTACAACGCCTGAGCTTCCATGATCATTGGATCACAATAGAACCCTGCTGTGCGCTGTCTTGAGTACTCGTAACAGCGCGGTTTATCGTCGTGACAGTGACACTGCTGAGAATTGTATCCCATTTCAAGTGACTGTCTCGAAAAGTAAACGTCTCTGGACATACGTTGTGTAGTATTTGGGCTTAACATATTACTTCAGATTTAAGATGCCCTCTAATTTAAGACGCGCCCCACTTTTAAAAAGAAATTTCATGAAAAAAATTTTTGCAAGCAAATACATTTCAGTGCCCCATAAAATTTACAACTCTTTTAGCGAGGCCACTTGTTCTTCGAAGACAATGATGTTTTCGAGACTTTCGAAGACTGAAAATAATGCCTCGAATTTAAGACACGCCCGAATTTTAACTTCGGAAAAATGTGAAAAAAATGTGCGTCTTAAATTTGAAGTATTATGGTATTTTTTTTAACAAGGAATCGCACTACGGAGAGCATGTGCGTGAATTTCTTTACCTTCAGTACAGTATATATCAGGCGGCGGTGATAAATGAGTGTTGAACAATGGTGGAATGATTAAGAAGGAAAACGTAAGAAATTTTGGAGACAAACGTACTCTAGTGTCATTGTATCCATGAACCCCATTTTGTCACCCGGAATTGAACCGAGGCTTTGCAGTGGCTAGGGAGCATCAAATCGCGTGGGCTGTATCCGAAAGAAATACTTGAAGCGAAGCAAACTTAAATTGCTGGCCAGTACATGTAGACCTGGCGTATTTCTGCACGTACGTTTCGTGTAAAAGGTATGGTCCGTATACGGCGTCCACATATGTTCAAGACACAATGGTAATTCTTTGTATTATGGCTGGTCAGGACATGTAAGGACGTACTTGATTAGTATAAGATCTTATCCTACTCAAACGTTACTGTAATCTTAAAAGTATTCTATTCTTTTTATTCCTGTGCCGGAAATACGTTTGGTATACTTTGTGGATCGTATATGGTGGACAAGGACACTTCTTTTTAAATAGTGTGGTTGAGAATTTAGGTACCGTAGCACAAATATAGACGGCTGGAGGAAGTAGCAGTATAATGGGGGGAGAAAGTCAAAATTGCGAAGTTTGCATGAAATGTTAAGGCGATCAAATTGGGGAGGATGGTATGAACGGGACATGTAGCGTGTATGTAGAGATTAGAAATGTCTACAGATTGTTGGCTGGAAAACCTGAAAAGAAGATACCATTTGGAAGACATCAGAATCAATGAGAGGATAATATTGAAATGGAGCTTAAGTATATAGGACCGGTGTGTGGGGACTGAATTAATTTGGTTCAGGATAGGGTCTATAGGCTGTGTGAACACGGTAATGATTATGCGGGTTGCGTAAAAGGCGGGGAATTTTTTGAGTTGATGAGCGACTACCAATTTTTCAAGGAGTCATATTCATCGAGTTCGTTCTGTTATTCTGTTGTGCTGTATCAACTGTGAATGAGATGCGGTAGGCCGATGTGCGTGGAAGGGGGTTGGAATGTTTCACAAATTATTCTGCATTCTTTTTGAGGAGGAGAAAAAAGGGTTTTCTATCACACGGCCCCGACTAGAATTCGCATTAGTACTAATTGCGAGGCAGGCGCTTTCAGATGTTACTAAGTACCATCGTTAATTTTATGTCATGTTGGCCGCTAAATATCCGTCTTATACGCACTTAACTTTGATTGATCAGCTTCGCGCTCCTGCCACTTTCTCTTCGAGTAAAGAGCCCTGGGTACCGATAAGAGGCTGGTTCTGAACGTAATGGAGAAGATGAAAAACCATTCGTAAACCTGAAATCATTCCCCGGGATCAGTTACGTATTGACTCAGCTGTCCCGAACTGTGCACTGTGGAGGCAAAGTGTTTCCAGGACACGCGAGGATAACTTTTCTAACGACGAATGTTTACTTTACACAGTGACGGGATAACATGATGTCTTTAAAAGAAGTAGTAGGTTATTTTAATTCTGCGATGTGGCATAGGTGCTAGTAAACAGTGTTTGCGAAACCTCCTGTAGATTAATGGTTCAAGAAGTATAACCCGAACACACTGTTGATATGTTTAAGTAACCAAACAAGCCACAACTTCAAACCAGTGAATTCGGTTTGTTTTCACTATGCCTTAAGCGTGTTCTTTCATACTTGCCTCAGATTTTAGGCACACGTAAGCGTGTACCACTATATTTAGTTTTTAGTAGCCATAAAGTTTTTTTAACCAAAATGACTCCACAGCAAAATATGTTCGGGAAATCCTGCTCTTGTTTTTCGGACAGGTGCTATAGCTTTGAACCCTGGATCTCAGTAGGTATTGCGTCAGGCATTGTTGTAGATTATTCTGAAGAATTTAGGGGTTTCGAGAAGATAGTATTTGAATTTAATGGTAAGGGGAAGCTGGGGAAAATTGCATAATTCTCTTTCTCTGTGGCTCGACAGCCCTATATGGGCCTGGGCCTCGTTTCGTCGAGGTTTCATGATCACACACATTTGAGACACACCACAGTCGGTAGGACTTCTCTGGACGAGGGACCAGCTCGTCGCAGAGACCTCTACCTGACAACACACAACACTCACAAGAGACAGACATCCATGCCATCGGCGGGATTCGAACCCACGATCCTAGTAAGCGAGCGGCCGAAGACCCACGCCTTAGACCGCGCGGCCACTGGGATCGAATTGCATAATTAGAGGCTTCATAACTTTCAGTCTGTACCAAATACTCTTATTATGGCAATCAAATGGAGGAGGATGAGATGGGCAGAATGTGGAACACGCATGGGAGAGGTGAACAATACGAAATTTTTAATCGAAAACCTAAGGAAACAGACACTTGGCAGACCCAGGTGCAAATAAGATGACAATATTAAAAGTGGCATTAAAAAGTAGCGTGTGAGAGTGTGAGCTGGATTCGACTGCCTCAGGATAGGGTCAAGTGGCGGGCTTTTGTGAACGGGATACTGAATGTTTGGGGTCTATAAAGGGGGGGGGGATTTTTTTACTCTCTGAGTGACTGTATAGATGATACAGTTATACTAGGGAGATCCATAGATGCGTTGAAGGAAACAATGAAGAAACTTCAAAAGCAGAACAGGTAATGGGACTTAACAGTCGACATGCAGAAGACAAAATGTATGGAAGTAACAAAAAGACCAACACATACCAAAATAACCAACAAATGCCCTCTTATTATATCTTGTTATGTTATACAATACAGTCACAGTAAATTAGCCAGACATGTTTCGATCCCTTGTTGGGATCATCATCAGGGACTTTTAGATTATAAATTACACAATTACAAATTAACAATAAAGGTACATATTAAAAGCATAAGATGTATAAAGATTAAAATTGTAGGCTATCTCTGTTGGCTCCTGGGTCCACTGTGTATCGGAAATTGCCTATTTACATGTTGAGGGCTAAGACAGTACCCAGGAACCAACAGATATAGCCTACAATTTTAACCTTTATACATCTTATACTTTTAATATGTACCTTTATTGTTAATTTGTAATTGTGTAATTTATAATCTAAAAGTCCCTGATGATGATCACAGCAAGGGATCGAATAATTATGGCTAATAAAACTAGCTGTGGGCTAAAGAAACAGTTAAACTCACCGAATCTGAAACGACAGGCTAAATGTATGTTATATAAAACCCTGTAAGACATATACTTACATCTAGAAGCGAATGTTGACCGCTCTCAAAGAAGGATGGAAATATGCTCCTAATCTTGGAAAGAAAAATATTAAGAACGATTTATGACCCTATTAACGAGGATGGTACATGGGAACAAGATAGAATAATGAGCTTTGCAAGCTCTACGATGAGGTAGACGAGTCAAAGTGATAAAATTAGGAAGACTGAGGTGGCTGGGACACCTGTTTAGAATGCAAGAGCTGGATCCTTGCAGAAAGTTAACTTTACATAAACCAGAAGGCATTCAACGTGTTGGAAAACCCAGGCTGAGGTGGGTTGAGTCAGTTGAAAATCTGAACACCATGGGCGTAAGGAATTGGAGACGTACGTCGCAGGATCGAGACCAGTGGAGGACAATTTTGGAAGAGGCTAAGGTCCACCGAGGGCTGTAATGATAGAAGAGTAAGAAAAAGAAGAAGAGTGACTGTAGGTTTCACATGGACTCAGGCCGACGGAGTGAGTTCAGGCGTACACTGCACACACGGCTACCCTAGTAGACACGTCACTGCGCTCTAAATCCACCGCACGTCGTCTGAAGTGACCCCGACAGCCGACAGCCATGCAATTCTATTCTGTGAGTGCCAGCAGTTTAAACGGCTGACACATGACGCACGCTGAACTTTCAAAACGGGCCAAACAGTAGACCTTAGTAGTAACCGCAGCATAGAGATCAGCTGCCCTAATTACGTCACGACACTTATTTCATTGCAACGTAACGATATACACCGAATGACACAGTCGAGTGGCAAACACTCCTGTTTCGTGTTGTAGACTTCCGGGTTCAGATACCGGTTCGGACATTGTCCAGATTGAGCCTTGTCGCGGTTTCTCTGTCTCAACTGAAATGTATAATACCCCAAATTAGGCCATGAATGATTGCTTCTGTGTCCTTTCCATCTAATCCTTATATTTGTGTATGTTTGTGTGTGCATGTGTATGTGAAACTTGGTCTGTCACATTGCGGGAGGAACATAGGCTGACGGTGTCTGAGAACAGGGTCTGAGAGGGACGAGGTAACGGGAGACGGGAGGAGGTTGCATAATGAGAAGCTTCATGATCTGTACTCCTCACCAAATATTATTGCGTGATCAAATCAAGGATAATGAGATGGTCGGGGCATCTAGCAGACGTGGAGGAGAGATACATACAGGATTTTGGTGAGGAAGCCTGAGGGAAAATGGCCATATGGAAGACTTAGGCGTAGATGGGATGTAAATAGTAAAATGGCAGGGTAAAAAGGTATAAAGTTCACTCTAGAACAGGCCATGAAGGCCCAGAGGGGGGGGGGTAGAGGTATAGCACTATTCTTTCTTTAACCTCGGGGCTATATGGGGGGGTGGGTGTTTAACACCACGCTCCGGCCGCTTTACCCCTGGGAAAGAGACCCGGTACCCATTGTACAGTGGGCTGGGTGGGGCCCAGGGCCGGTCAGGACCGACGTGGAAAATCCTGCCCCCACAGAGATTCGATCCCCGGATCGTCCAACCGTAGCGATTCGTTGTACCGACTACGCTATCCCGGCCCATGTTAAAATGGATGTTCAGTAAATCGGTTGGGGTCGTGGACTGGATTGATGTGGCACAGGATAGGGACAGGTGGCAGGCAGGCTGCTGCGAACGCGGTGGTGAACCTTCCCGTTCTATAAAATGCGGATAATTTCTTGACTAGCTGAGGAACAGTTAGCTTCTAAAGAAGGACTGTGTTCCATGAAGTTAGTTATATGTATGTGTATATTGGACGCTTGGTTTTTGGGTGAAGTTACAGCCTGGAGGCAAATGAAGTCCGCAGACTTGGGCGTGCCCAAAGTAGCGCACCTTTTGTGGTGTGCTGTACGTTCGCAGTTTTGGTTTATTTCTTACTGTGCTAAAATGTACGTACATTTCGAATGTGGAGTGGTAAAGAGAAAAAACTTTGAACATAATTGAACTGTTGCGTGTTAGTGAAGCATTCACAAATAATGTGTCAGAGCAATGTTTTTGGTACGGTGGAGTTATGTAATTGTTGAAGTAGACATACATTAAGAGAGTTGTTTTTATTTCCAGTAGGTATAAATATTTTTTGGCCGATCCCAGTGGCCGCGCGGTTTAAGGCGTGGGTCTACAGCCGCTCGCTTGCTGGAATTGCGGGTTCGAATCCCACCGGGGGCATGGATGTCCGTTTGTTGTGAGTGTTGTGTGTTGTAAGGTAGAGGTCTCTGCGTCAGACTGATCACTCGTCAGAGGAGTCCTAATGAGTGTGTTGTGTCTCGAGGGTGATCGTGAAGCCTCGATAATGAGGAGGCCCTGGCCCACTAGGGGCTGTTGCGCCATGGGAAAAATCAAGTATTTTTGATTACGAATAAAAGGTCGTTTATTATCCTTTGTTTCACAGTCTATCATTTCTGACGGGCAGACTGGCTGGTTATTTACCAATTATTCTAACCGTTTGGCGGTATAAATTCTGTGCACTGACAGCGTCTTTGGATAAACCACAAATAAAAAAGTTGTTCGAATAAGCATAACGTTATCATTTTCATGTTCTATGCCTTTACAGGGAACCCCCGGTTACCCTAGCTTAATATTAATTTTTAATTTGCCATGAATGCGAAGTCCGAATATGTAACTTTTTCCATTTATAACTGGAAGCTGCTTTCATACATTGTTAATTTCGTAACCGGTTATTGTGTACGTCGTGTGCAGGCCAACGTGTGGTTGTGCAACTGGCAACCGGCCAAAAGCTAAGTACAAGACAGGTTCAAGTATTAACTGACGCGATGGAACAGCGTTCTTTGGAGCTAGTAGTCGCTCAGATGGTCAAGAAACCTTCCGCCGTTTATGGGTCCCGAAGTTTCATTGCTTTGTTCACCGGTCAACCACTGTACTCTGTCTTGAACCAGTTCAGTACACCCCATATTCTTACACTGTATTGCTTTAAGATTCGCTTTAATATTATCATCCTGCCTATGCTTAGAGCACTTTTCTTCAGGGGTTTTCCGCTGAGATGTCATTGATATTTCTGATTTCTTCTATCCATGCTAGATGAGGCCCGTACATATTATTTCTTGATTTGATTGCTCTAATAACATACAGGAAACATACAAACAAACTGTGTAGTTGATAATACGTCTCAGTGTCGTGAAAAAATTAACAGTATAGAGCCATAAGAAGCTAACGTTCGTAACTCTAGTTCTGCCTTCTCAGTTTTTGTACTGTAAGATGCCAGTTGTTCTCTCCCCCCACCCCTCCAGTATAGGGACAACTGTGTTGTCTGCAGAGCGGCCAGCGAACTGTTGGAAACTGATCTCTGTGTGACGTTTCTTGCTTGGTATAAGAACATAGTGAACAAATTCTGTGTGTCCATATGGCCCTACCTAATTTATTAAAGTAGTGTAACAATAATACCCGTATCTGCTGAGTGTATTTAAAATGCTTGGACAAACTTCAGGTGTGAGATTCCCACATCAAAACAAGGAGAAAAGTTCATGTCAATGTTCGCAGATTCTTAGTTTTCGAGGTACAGCAGCCACGTTCGCCCGACCTCAGTCCTTTAGTTTTTTATCTGTGGGGACACTGCTTAAATCGCAGTGTATTCAGCTCAAATTTAAAATGACGAAACACTTCACTAACGCATTTTTTATGTCTCTTACACCGTTCGCAACCGCCCCGGGGCCTTTGAAAGGGTGCGACAGTCCATGATCAGACGTACCCATGCGCGCTGATTCAGGTGGAGGACATTTTGAGCATTTGTTGTGAATTGTGACTTGATAAACAGTAAGAACTCAACAGGTATTAAATTAGAAACGTGTACTGTAGGTGAATTGTGTCAGCTGTAATTAAACCATTACATTTTTTTTTCAACGGATCGACAGCCCCTTGGGGGCCTAGGCCGCCTCATTGTTCGAGGCTTCACGATCACACTTGAGACACCACACTCGGTAGGACTCCTCTGGACGAGGGACCAGCCCGACGCAGAGACCTCTACCTGACAACACAACACTCACAACAGACAGACATCCATGCCCCCGGTGGGATTCGAACCCACAATCCCAGTAAGCGAGCGGCCGCAGACCCATGCCTTAGACCGCGCGGCCACTGGGATCGGCTAAACCATTACATAGTTAAGGTATTTATTGTTGAATATTATCTTTCAATTAAACTCAAAAAACCACTCATTTCATACATACAGTTCGTATGAAATTGTTTCTTTATTTTGATGTGAAGAACTCACTGTTGAAGTCCGTTAAAGCATTTCCCAAATGCCCTTATATTTGCGAATTTCTGTGTTTATTTGCAGTACACAGTTGACAGCGATTGTAACCCAGAGAATATGCCATACCAACATCACTTTGAATCCAAGGTGAAAATTAGAGAAGTTGGAAAAAGTGTTTAAAAGCGTGGAATATCTATAAATCAAACCAACATTTTCACAGTAACAATAGATAGCGACTTCATGAACACCTTTGTGTAAGTTTTGAAGTTTTCACATGGACGCAGATGTGTATTGACGAGTTCCGGTTTATGCCATCGTGGTGTCTGGTAGGTGGGGTTCCTGAGATGCTGCCTCCATATTCAGGGTAGAATTACTTTCTGTGATGCTGGAAGTAGTACGATCCTCCGAAACGTTTCGAACCACATACAAGACCACAGTATGAGTAACAACAATATAAAATCGAAAGAACTTGATTCTCTCGCAGTCAACAGAAGAACATAAGTCACTGTGGCTGAAAACAGCATGCCGAGGAGAATATTGTATCTAAAATAATGGCAGAAATAGTAAGACGCAGAAAGTTGAATGAATTGTCTCCGTAATTTGTACTTCGTGTTTGATATTTTGTGACTGATCAACGAAAAAGCGTGAGACAGGCAGGGAATTTTTTGACCACATGAGGTGAGTGTCGTACCACTTATTTACTTAGTTAGTTAGCCAATTTCACTACAGTGTCGTCCCCCATGATTCTTTTTTCGGAACGAATTATCAGTGTGTCTGTTCTGAATCATTGTGTTAAATAAGTTACTGTAATGGCTGACTTTTTTACAGTGACAATCATGCTGTTGTTACGAGAGTCGTTTGTTTTTAGTTTCTTTTCTTTCACTTGCATTCTGTCCAGTTCAAAATAATTAGATGCAAGATGCTAGAGTGATGTACTGTAATTTGCCTTTATTACGTAGTTCCCATTGCGATGTCACTTCAACGCGCGATGAAAAGATGTTTAGTGTGTACTCAGTGTCACATTTACATCATAATTCAACAGACAAGCCTTCTTTCCTAATAGTTTAATATTCATTCATCTGAAGCTGTTGCTTCTGGCTACTTAACCTTCAAAATTGTGCGATGTGTTTGCAGAGTCGTCGTCGTCGTCGTCATCGTCATCGTCATTGTCGTCGTCGTCGAGGCATCTTCTCCAATTAGTTTATTAGGACCAGCCATACAAGGAACCGTTCCTTACAAGTGTACACTTCTTTCTGTTGTCTCATCCAAAGAGCTCTGGTCCCGGTTTCTTACCGCCGACGTGTAGAGAGCACCCGAAGTCATATGTAGCTCAGTCACAATAGTGACTAAGGCCACCGAGTGAACGACTGGGGAATCAAGGTTAGATTTCTGACAGAGGAAAAGAATAGTTCTCTTTTCTTTAGCGTCCAAACCGGCTTTGGGGCCTACCCAGTCTCCAATATAATGGGCACCGGAATTCTGTCGAAACGGTAATCACGTAGGGGACGTCTTGAGACCAAAATTTGGAAACAGTAGTGACACTTCTACAAAGCAAACAAGAACAGAATGTTCAGCGCCATCGTTTTCCTGTTATTTTGCAAACATTGTTTTAGGGTAAGGTATACATGAAGAGGCTTATGTGTCCAAGATATGACAAGGTTTTTCGTGACCCCGTGTCCCTGGTTTTATATAATATGTAGCGTACATAAAGTTGTCGTACATATAATTTCGCCGGCTATGGTTCCAGTCAGCCAGTCACAATAAGGTCCTAAAGGATTTCCGGAGAAATCACACTCGGAAATTCTCATGAAAGACTTTTGACGAAGACTGATGTAAATTAGTTGCATTTGATTTCTCAGTACTTAGCCTGTGTCCTGTTCTACGCAGTCCAAAATCATCGTCTTTGACAGATATTATGAAGTATTATCTTCTCGGGATTGCTCATGTCTGATGCATACACAAACATCCGATGGTGGAAGAGCAAGGTTGACTCAGACCGTGTGTAGACTGTGAATAGTGCTAGTAGCATGAAGTGACAGATATGATACGTGTTTGACTTTAATACGGTTTCATTTATTTTACTCGTTAATTAGCTTGTACAAATAAATGCTGCTATAAATGATGCAACAATATGAGTAACGTAATTACGACCGACCTCGATGTCGTTATAGAGCGCTGTGCGCCGCACCCCCCGAACTTTTGCGTTTCTTCAAGAGTCAATATTTATTGTACTGGGCGCGGAAGTTGACTTGGTCAAGGACACGAGTAATGCCGTACCTTTCCTGCATCATACTGACATACATTTCTTTTATATATTTCAGGTGTGTACATTTTGGATAGGCCAGGCGCCTTGCTTTATCTGTCTCGGAAGGACCTGTTATGTCAGGTACTGGGGAACCCATTTTATTTCAAGTGAATCTTTAAAGCTGCATATGTCAATTGGTTTAAAGAAACATTGCTAAATCTTTGTGATGGGATGAGGGCGTAAGAACAGAGTATGTGCTCTGTTGTTATGCAACGCGATGTGTCACTACCGTTTAACAACAGCCTATCACTAGACCATATTTTAGAGCCAGATGAATCCAAGCCTACACGCCCAAATCGCACTTCTTTAAGGTCCGTTTCATTGTTGTTTTCCCTTCTACGCTTAGGTCTCAATCCCTTCAGTTTTCCCGGTAAGAATTGTTTATTCATTTCTCCCAGCTTTGTTTCTCATCATTATCCATTTTGTCGCTCTAATGTGCGGTAAATAGCTCTTCATTACGTCAAGATCTCACGAAGAATAGAATACAATTGAAATTAATTATCTTAGTAATAATCATTATTATTGTTCGCAACCCTCAAGCAAGATATTTATATCATAATATGACACTGAATATTCCTACATGTTTCGATCCACAAGGGATAATCATCGGGGTTCCAAACCTAGGCAATACCGCATAAAACCAAATTAGCCACTTTTATACACAGTTGACAGGGTGTAAAAGAGTCAAATAGTTTGGTTTTATGCGGTATTTCTTTAGTTTGCTTCCCTGATGGTGATCCATTGTGGATCGAAACATGTAGCGATATTCAGTGTGATGTAATATAAATATCTAAGGGGAAATAGTTGCATTTTGTTGGGTGAGTGTTGCGAATAGGTTATCGACAGTGCACCTTCCGGCTGGACGGTCCGGGGATCGAATCCCAGTGGGGGTGAGATTTTCGGCACCCGTCCAGACCGGCCTTGGGGCCTACCCAGCCTCCTGTACAGTTGGTACCGGGTCTCTTTCCCGGGGGTAAAGCGGCCGGAGCGTGGCGTTAACCACCCACCCCCCATTTAGCGCCGAGGTTAAAGAAAGAGTAGAGCTATACATCTACTTCCCCTCTGTGCCTTCATGGCCTGTTCTAGGGTGAACTTTACCTTTACGTTCACTAATATTTCTTCTGTTACGTCAAAATATTAGCACGGGAATTTTTGTCGACTTGGAGGCAGGCAAGTGTATGGTGAGGATATTAACGACACTCTGGATAGACAGGGGAAATGTTTTTGCTTTTGTGATCATTCGTGATATATGGGCCTTATATTAATATCAATTGATTCTGGCCACTTCTGAGATCTAAGCGTAGATCGGAAGGTAATATTAACATGGATCTTCATGAAATATTGTATGAGGATGTGGACTGGATTCCAGTGAATTATAAATCCATTAATAGGATTTGTGAAGATGGTACTGAACGTGAGGGTTCTATAAGATATTGAATTTTCTGACAAGGAATGACATGAAAGATAAATACAGCCTTCGACTTATTAAACAAACGTAAAGTTCTAATTTTATCTGTGTATATTCTTTATTTCTGTCACTTTATGTTATTTTATCAATACTGTGTATTTACTGGTATTTATAAAAAGGTAAAGTTGTCCCTTCCCAGGCCGTGAAGGAAACAGGGGAAGTATAGGTATAGCTCCACTTATTCTTAACCTCGGCACTAGATGGAGGTGTGTGGTCAACGTCACGCCCCGTCCGCTTTACTGCCGGGAAAGAACCCCGATACACATTGAATAGGCTGGATAGGCTCCATAGCCGGTCTGTGCGTTGGTGGAAAGGAGATAAATCTCTTATCCGTGCCGTGATTCGAACCCCAGATCTTACAGCCTGTAGCCTAGTCACTACACCGACTACACTATCCCGCCCCAGTGGTATATGTGTAATATGAAATATGTCAGCGTGTGTATTATTTTAACAATATACGTGCAAATTCTATCTTAATCTCTAGTTGGAATACACCTGTCCACTGTTGTAAGGGGGAGCCTGTAATGTGGAGTATTGACGTTACAGTTTCGAACCCAAAACCACCTGCGCAATTACCACTTGCTGTTCCTTCGACTGACATCCAACTCAAAACTTGACGCAGCGAGGTTCATGTTCCTGGAAATGCAACCAGCTCAACACGAACACGTATCTCTCGGTTCCACGCCCACACTGGGCTCTTCGGCGTCGTCACGTGGTTGTATGGGCAGCTTCTAATTAGCTACGTGAATGAGGTGTCCTGCTTGAGACGCTGACAGTCATACGTTCCCCGCCTTTTATGGAAACCGGTAGGCACTAGCGTGTTCACAAACCCACTCTCACACCCTATTTCTGTAAGATCCATTTTAATATTATCTTCCTACCTATACCTTGATCTTCCGAGTGTTCTCTTTTTTCCTTGAGGTCCTTATTGCATTTCATAAAATGTTTCTGTTAAAAGATAGTGTCCCAACTGAAAAGTGCATATCTAAATGAGATCTTTATATCGTATGTCCGTTTCTCTTTACTCGGCCGTTGTTAAGAAACTTGATAAACCACAATTAAAGTCGAAAGACAACTTTCAGTATCTCCCCTCAGTTAACCTTTTAAAGCACAGTGGTAACTGTATGTACCACTGTTTTAACATCCAAAATCTGCTTATTTTGCTTGGGCAGTTCCATATGATTTTCACAGTAAACAGGTGTTATTTCTCTAAAACATTAACCGGATGGTCATTGTAATATAGACGCAGTGTGTTTTCTATGAGTAGTAAACCGCATTTTTAAATACTACTGGTATGTGGATAAATATTGTCGCCGAACACCCAGCCTAGTGAGCATTCGTGAGGCCTCGTGTAACATCCATGTACGAAAAACACATACCAAGCCGTTGGCCTGATATATTCACTGGATTTTCATTCACTTTTCCGACTATGTAATCGAAATGCATCGGTTAGTTTCGGGGGTGAAGCATACTGACAGATGGGCATATCCTGTACTTTATGGACTGATTTCATGAGAATTCAACATCTTGTTACTGAAACAATGGTTCCACAAACCAGTGAAGGTCCTTGGCTTATTAACAATGGGAAATTAGCTAATCCTTGGACCAGAACGAATTCAGACGAGCGACATTGTAGTAGCTTAGACGTTTCTCAACGAGCAGTTTCACTTCGGTTGACTTAGCTGGCGTCTTCTTTATCTTGGGCTGTGCTCACCCGGCAGGCGCTAAAGTGAAACTGAAGTCCACGTTCTGCACGTGAACACCTCAGGGCGTGACTTCACTGTTGATGGACAGTGACGGAAGATTAACGAAGCCGTTTGAACTGTTTGGGAAAACATCATTAATATTGTTAGGCGCGGATTTTGAAGGATTTTTTTGTGGCTGTTTGAAAACCCTGCCCACACATTTGCTTGAAGACGCACAAAAGCCACATAAGCCCGATATGCTTTCGTTGGTAACAGCCTCTTTCAAAACCCTTAATTAAGTCATTCATATACCAGGAATTCCGGAATTCCGTTGAGAAGTTGATGTTCGACTGTTGACAGACTTCTTTGCTTGTATGAAATAAGATCTTTCATCACTGGATGACCGAAGACTGGCTATCCCGGGTGACACTTTTTATCGTTATACTCAGTTCCTGCAGGCAAATATTGGGATAATATGTATGATTAGGCCACAACTTTTTCCTTCCACATTTTATCCAATTTAGAAGCGTTCTTTACCAAGTAAAAATAACGCCTTATGTGGAGACGACGTCTGTCTGTCTGTGACCTAGTATGAGCGGCCACACCGTTTTGTCGCATTTTCATGAAATTTGGTGTGAGAATTTTTCCAAAAAGTTATCGAGCAGCTTGAGTTTAGTGAAAATCGTCTTAGTACTTAAAGGGCGTAAATGAATTTTTACCCGTAACTTCCATATTTCGTGACGGATGTGGGGTGGAAATTCGATATCAGTGATTTCACGTAATGCCACTGAAGAATTGTTAGTTACGTGAAAACTAGTGCAGTGGAACCCACATTTTGTATAAAAGCGTGAATGAACGTTTACACGTATTTTATACATTTTTCTTCCTGTTTGGATAAAATTTGGTACAGGAGATCTCTGCAAATATTTATGAAGTGTTTGTGAGTTTTATGAAAATCGGCGCAGTCAGAGACGTAATGTAGTTAGGGACGTCAATGAATCTCTGTTCGTACTTTGCACATGTATTGTCCGATTTGGGTGGAATTCAGCATAAGAGATCTGCATCTGTGAGTTTCGTGAAAAGCGGCGCAGGGAAGGCCGTACTATGGGAATAAATAACATTACATGAACGCGTGTGCCACGAAACCGTGTGCCATTTTGAAAGTAAAGAACGCCGTTGTAAAATCGGTGTACTACATAACGCAGTGCGCCATTTGCAGTCTTGTTTACGCTGTCGTACCATTCGACGCTCTATAGCAGTGGTTCCCAAAGTGGGCGGTACCGCCCCCTGGGGGGGCGGTGGAATTACCGAGGTGGGCGCTAATAGGTACGAAAGGTGGAAGGGAGCGCTGATATTATCACAGGGGGGCGCTAGTAGACAAATAGTGCATTTATTTTTCTAATAAAATTCCAGTAAAGTAATTTTTGTGTTAAAAATAAAAAATAACTAAATTTCTTAGTATTTTAATTTATGACTCTTATTCAAGCACATATTATTTTAATAAACTTTTGTAAATGAATTATTGTTAATCATAAAAAATATAATAAATTTTAATTTATTAATTAACACATAAAACATTAACTTTAACTGATAATTTTATTTAAACGATTTTTTAAATATAAAATAAAAGTGGAAACAAAAGCGCATTTATGTTTTTTTTTAAAAAGGTAGGGGGCGCTGTGGGTGTGCATATGGAAATAAGGGGGCGGTGGACCGAAAACGTTTGGGAACCGCTGCTCTATAGCATGAGCTAGTGACAGCATCGTTACACAAACCGTAACTAAAGTTTTAAAAAACCTAATCGTTGTGAAAGTCTCAAATTTCGTACGTTGTTTACCTTTATGAGGATGAAATGTGTTCATATTACATCCTGATGTGGGCTACAGATACGGAAATTTGACTGCGTACATGTTGCGCAACAGTCAGCAGTACGAAGAGTCTGTAGGGCTTCAGTGTGTTTTGAATGCGGGAGAGGCTGTAGAAATAAGGCTTGCCAAATTTGACGTCACATACCAATTGGTCTACGGAAAGCTTGAAATGTGTTTGCTCATGAACTTGTAATGGACTGCTCGTATCGATGTAATCGTAAGACAGAAGGTACAGGTTTTGCATTTAATTTTGCATTTAAATAACATCAGCTGTGTTATATTAATTACAACTGGAACAAACGTGAAATCCTGTATCCATTAAACGTAAAAAGAAAGTGTTTCAGTCTGGGGCGTGCTCTGATGTCAACACTAGATGGCGATCTCGCAAGCAAATACCCGTTTCTTTCCGAGAACTACCGTATGAAATGGGTATATAATTCAAACCTAAACTTGAAACATACAGTCAGATGCTCTTATCGTTTTACTGAATTATGCAGAAAGACCTATGCTTGATGATTGGAGGGGGAGGGAGGGCTTAACAGGAAGGCATTCCGCACCCTTCCGCATGACCTGACCGCCGGATAAGGATTTGCCACTGTTGTATGTACGTAGTAACCACTTTGCTTTAAAAGGTTCAGGTGAGATATATCAGAGAGATGCCCCGTTGTGCTGGACTGCAGCTATTCTCCAGTGAGACCAAGACCAGTTGTCATGTTTAATACGTAATAATAATAATAATTACGAAAGCAGCCATATTGGGCACTGCACACATACTTCGGAAAGTGCTAATGTAAAAGTACATTCAACATGTGAAATAACATTAAATGTAGCATAAATCGTAACCACAAAGTAGCTGCAAAACTATATACCCTAGAAACACGATTTGTTTCAGGTATATACTTGTAAATACCCTACATAAAGGTGATAACAAATAATAATAATAATAATGAAAACGGAGTTTAGAGATTTACAGACTTTGTTTAGGATAGCGTAGTCGGTATAGCGACTCGCTTCGAGCTGCACGATCCGGGGATCGGATCCCGGTGGGGGCGAGATTTTCAGCACCCGTCCAGACCGGCCCTGGGGCCTACCCAGCCTCCTGTACAATGGGTACCGGGTCATTCCCGGGGGTAAAGCAACCGAGGCGTGGCGTTGACCACCCTCCCCCATCTAGCGCCGAGGTTAAAGAAAGAGTAGAGCTGTACCTCTACTCCCCCTCTGAGCCTTCATGGCCTGTTCTAGGGTGAATTTTATCTTTACTTTACCTTTACAGACTTTGTTTTCAGTGTGGCGTTTCTTTTGTAAATGCCCTCCATAGAGCTTTCTTTTTTGTCTGTACAGATTAAAAAATGCCTGTAAAGGCATCATAATCTTTCCTGAATCTCCTTGCCCTTTCTCTTATCCTTCACGCTGTAGGTTTATAATTCCATGCTGTCTGCGATCGCCTGTCTTTACCCTCTCTATCATCATGCGTGCTACAACTATTCCTGTATGTAATCATCTCTTCAGCTGTATCTTCGGCTTTAACATTTCTGTCGCCCGAAACGTGACGTCTTGCAGTTGTGACAATTACCACAATTTTGGAGGAACTTGTGCCGTCCGTGTTCAGTCTAAATGGACACCAGCGTTGCAGAGGGCCCACCCAGCCTCCTGTACAATGGGTACCGGGGCCCTTTACAGGGGGTAAGGCGTCCGGGGCGTTCGTTGACCACCTACCCCCATCTAGCGCCAAGGTTAAAAATGGGCAGGGTTATACGCCTGCTCCTCCCGTGTGCCTGCAGGTCATGTTAAGAGAGACCTGACATACTGGACATCAATTTATCTAGGTGTCTAATTATTATTTCGGTTAAACGTACAAATACTGGCCTTCAGTAGTCCACACCTCTCTCGTGGGTAGAATTGATAGTTCTTAGAAGCTCCGCATGGTCTCGTCCGTCCGTCTGTATGCATGAAATAATTCGAGAATCGCTGAACCTCTATGCTTGAAATTTTATATTTTGGAATTTCAGTACAATTTTTGACACATTCCATTTTGGTGAAAACCCGAAGACAAAGATAGCGGGCACTTTGTATGAAAACCTGCGTGCGTTTCTGCTCGCATCTCGAGCGTAAATAGCTAAATATTTATCAGAGCGAAAAATATTTCTAACAAACGCACATGTTACATCCAGTATACCTTTTCCTTAAGTCTAAAGGTTTTCGAGGCAATTGAACAAAGGGGAAGCTAAGCATACATTTATAACTTGTAGGCCATATTCAACACTCGACAGACGCGAAGGTTATCAAGCAATCAGCTTTTTCCGAACATACGAAAACTACCGAAATCTTTTATTCTTGATAATAATTAAACGCATTTACCCCCCACTTAAATTTATGTGGGGGCCGGGATAGCGTAATCGTATAGCGACTCGCTACGGGTGGACGGTCTGGGGTTCGAACCTCGGTGGGGGCGGAATTCTCCAACCCGTCCAGACCATCCCTGAGACCCACTCAGCCTACTGTGCAACGGGTACCGGGGTTCTTCCAGGGGGTAAAGCGATCGGGGCGTGGATTTGACCACCCACCCTCTACTAAAGCCAAGGTTGAAAATTGCAACGGCGATACCACTGTTTCACCTCTGCCTGCATTGGCTTGTTGCGAGGTGACATTTATTGTTACCTTGAATTTACATGTGTAAACAGTCATAAACATACATGTGATTCAAGTGTAACTAACCGTATTGCCTAAGTCTTTTCTTGGTCGTTACAGGCATGAATACAAATGTTTCATTTGTTTCAGAAAAAATCGTGATTGCGTATATACTGCGTTGTAAACAGTCGCCATTTTTAATGCAGTAGAATAGAATAGAATATATAATGGGTTCGAGCCCTTAAAGGCCCGATGCACGTAGGCCTTTTTAACAGACCCTTTGTGCCCCCTAAAATGCAGATGCTTTCTTACAGTGTTGTGGCCCAACATAAGGCCACAAACACTCTAAGTTATACACAGCAAAAAAAGTGTATATATATATAATGTATATATAAAGTACAGGTTCCGGCCCAATAAACATATTGGCCGAGCTCCCCTTGCTAAATACCTTTAGGTTCCCAATGGAGCCCCTGTAAAAAGAAATGTTCCTTTTCCAGAGCCTTCTATTACACGTCTCTCGGAGTCCTCAGTATGGGAGTGTTTAAAAACTTCATGTAGGCCTTTAAAGGTAAAGGTAAAGTTCACCCTAGAACAGGCCATGAAGGTCCAGAAGGGGAGTAGAGGTATAACTGTACTCTTCCTTTAACATCGGCGCTAGATGGGGGTGGGTGGTCAACGCCACGCCCCGGCCGCTTTACCCCCGGGAATGACCCGGTACCCATTGTACAGGAGGCTGGGTAGGCTCCAGGGCCGGTCTGGACGGGTGCTAAAATCTCGCCCCCCATCGGGATTCGATCCCCGGACCGTTCAGCTTGTAGCGAGTCGCTAATACCGACTGCGCTATCCCGGCACCATGTAGGCCTATATGCATATCGTAATTGTTTGTTAGGCCGATCCCGGTGGCCGTGCGGTCTAAGGCGTAGGTTTGCAACCGTTTGATTGCTGGGATCTTGTGTTCCAATCCCGCTGAGGGCATGGATGTTCGTTTCTTGTGTTTGTGTGTGTTGTGTAGGTAGTGGCGTGTGCGACGGGCTAGTCACTCGTTCAGAGGAGTCCTACCGGCTGTGTGTGTGTGTCTGTGTGTGATCTAGACACCTCAACAATGAGGCGGCCTATGCCTGAGTTGGTCAGTTGCCTCACAACAAAACAGTAATAATACCTGTTTATTCAGAGAATCACATGAAACACAGATACGAGTACATTCCGTGGGTGAAGTGAAAACCTAATTGCTCAAGTACGTTCTACGTATAGTCATTACCTTGCTTTAAAGCTTTAAAAGGGATAAAGTAGGGTCACATGTAGAGAACACTTTACAGATTCGAGACGCCACTTTCAAAATGTATTTGTGATAATATTTAACTGCAAAAAATATTTCATGATTTCAGACATAGTTGAATGGTGTATCCGTGTAACAGGCCTACTGTAATGTACCAGTTAGGTAGGCTGCTTGGGCCACAGTACGGTGGAGAGAAGGTAATGAATCCATTCCGTTGGCATTTATCTAACTCCGGCACTACGACCCGGGGCCTAGCCACCGTAGGACTGAGCTACCCCTAGTCAGTAACCCCCAGATTTGCTGTTTGTATTAACACGAGTGATACAGTTGTTGGAAAGACTGAAGTACGCAGAGCGTTAAAGTTGACCTTGCAGTGGTGTGGTGGGGGACGCCGCTGAATTGTGTGAGTTACCTGCTGAATGGGAATTCCGAGAGAGCAAACAGTGGCCTTGTGTACATTGTGTGTGGCTGCTTTATTTGCGTCTTGTGATTGTGTTCGATACCGAAACTAGCTGGCTGGCTGGCTGACAGGATGGATGATTGACTGACTAGCCAACTGGCCGACTGTTTGACTAGCCAACTGGCCGACTGATTGTTTGGGTTTCAGATATACTGAATGAATGAATGAATGGTCGGGCTGAATGACGTAGCTGACTCGCTAAATACCTGACTGATTCGTGTAGACTGACTAGCTGTCTGACTGGCTTAAATGCTTGGCTGACTGACTCGTTAACTCAAGGCGTGGCAGTGGTTGAATACGTGACTGAATAGCTTTAGGCTATATGTGACTGATGGCTGCATAAAGAAAAAGACGAGACCATTTGAGAGACATTCTGACATGGAAGGGTAATATTACAACATCAGTAGCTTGAACTTGACGTAACTAAGTAATGATCACTATTGTAGAAATGTTTTGCAGTGAAGTCTTGCGTAAGTTGTTTAACATTTATGACTATTGAATGGCTCGTGTTAAGATTCTTGCCATTTGCAAGTGACCGTGTAATGTTATAACGAAGTGCACACTTTATGTCATTGTCCTTGAAATGAAGCACTCTTGAGGCCAGTTTAAGTACTTTGCTTCCTTTCCTCTTCAGCGGTTGTTCCTTGAAGACAAGTAGCATCACTTTGCGTAAGGTAAAGCTCTCCCTAGAACAGGCCATGAAGGCCCAGAGGGGGAGTAGAGGTATAGCTCTACTCTTTCTTTAACCCTGGCAGTAGATGAGGGTGGGTGGTCAACTCCACGCCCCGGCCGCTTTACCCCCGGAAAAGAGACCCGGTACCCATTGTATAGGAGGTGGGTGGGCCCCAGGGCCGGTCTGGACGGGTGAGCATCACTGTGCGTACAATTCCGAACCCGCATGCGCTGGTAGCTGTTCACAATGGCAAAGTAGTTTATTTCATTTGTGGCTTATTTAATGACAGTGACAGGATATCAGATTTTATGGCATCGAATTACAGGATGAGAAGAGAATAATGGCTGTGAAGGAATGTGGAAGGAGGCGGTCGTAGCCCAGTGTGAGTTATTATCTCGGCTTTCTCTGGGAGATACTGGAAAGACCACTATAAGCTTCGGTTTCAGCTCTGAGATTGGGGAATAGCAAGTCTCCAAAACGTAGACTTCTTAATGTTTAATTTTCTTGAAATTTCGAACGTAAGGCAATGGGAACGACCTTATAAATATCGTACAGTGTTATTCAGATCTGCATAGAAATACACGCAATTTTTATCCAAGTTTATTAGAAGTTGGACATTTTTTTCCTTTCAGGCGCTTTTGCAAAATAATTACGAAAAGTGACCGTGAGTTTCGTTATGATTGTTCGTCTGTCTGTGTGTCTGCATGGAAGAATTCGTTTCCCACTGGACGGATTTCTGTGAAGTTTTATGTTGCGGATTTTTACTCAGATCTGTCGACCAAATTCAATTTTGGCTAAAATCTGACAAAGACAACATTTATCTTTATGAATGACATCCCGTTGTGATATATATATATATGAACTGTAGAAAGTACGGTCAGTCATGACTACATATGTTGCAGTTTATTGATTGGTACTTGTTTCGGCTTTTGTGAAAAGCCACCATCAGGCAATTAAAAATACATAAATGAAGATAATTTAGATACAACCCATTAGAATCATACTTTTTCAGATAGCTGAGATCTCCACCGTACAAAAATTGGAGTTGTATAAGCCGAAATTAGATAAACGTCGAGATTGTGTATTAAAATGTTAAAATTGTTATCCAGTACTTCGGGTGTGAAAGGGAAGTTCTTCAATATTAAAATAAGCCTCGTGGGGTACAATTTCGCGTTAATTTTGTTTCTTAATTTTGATCAACGCTGGAGAGGTGCGGTATAATATACGTAGTTTTTTCCCCGTAGTTTTTCGTTCGCCGATCCGGGTGGCAGCTCGGTGTAAGGCTTGGGTCTGCGGCCGCTCGCTTGCTGGGATTGCGGGTTCGAATACCGCCGGGGGCATCGATGTCTGTCTCTTGTGAGTGTTGTGTTGTCAGGTAGAGGTCTCTGCGTCGGGGTGTGTGTGTGTCATTGAGTGTGATCAGGTGCAACAATAACCCTCTACACCCACAATGAGTAAGTAGGTCAGACAAGTAAATAAATTCATAAATAAATAAATGTTTTTCGTCCTTTGTATCTCGTCTAGTCAATTAGTGGATTTCAAAGTAGAATATTAGGTGCAATATATCTTCGTAAGTGAGTAAACCGATTAGACCATCGGTCTCCAACCTTCGGCCCGCCAGGTTGTATTGTGCGGCCCGCGGCCACATTTGTAACTTGTGTATATACTTCAAAAATTATACAATAATTAAGGCATTTAGGTATACCACCTACTGTTATTTTTCCATGCGGCCCCCGAACGAGCCCACAATAAGGGGCGTGGCCCTTTGCCCTAAAAAGGTTGGAAACACGTACATTAGACCTTCGTAGAATAAGGAGGCTACATTTTACTGCATTGTTAAGGAAGTACTTGTAGAAAGCAATAAAACTGATATAAATGTAGTTGCGATTGGCGGTCTGTACTTTTTTGCTGCAAGACAACATACACTTTACACGAAGACCTACGTATGTGTGTATGTCGCTGAATTTTTCTTGAATTGAAAAAGCTTCATGAAAGGGTTTGGAGGAAATCGAAACACACATTTGATTTGCCGTGTACGATGCATTCACAAAAAATACGACACAGCCAGTGTCCAAAGAAATAATTAACCGTATAAGCACAACACCCCTATTTTGTAAAAATTATATTATAATTATAATTTTTACACCTCAGATAGCTCATTTGCATTAAAGAGGAAAGGTCTTGAAAGTCTGTTTTTTGCTTCTCCTGTAAAATTGATGTTTTGTGGGTTGTCCCGTTACAAAGTAGGGGCGATAATGTGACGCCACATTGAGACGATTTGCATGTCAGGTACTGAAGGCAACATACAGTCTGATCTGGCGTCAGACGTAAAAAGATGTGAAATGGATTAACTGACTGCATGAGCGTGGCTGCATTGTACTTGTATAGAAGGACATAAACTATCACTGTGCCTATTATGATGCTGTTGGTACAATATTGCAAAGCAAATGTGTACGAGAGTTTGAATTATTTGGAACATTTTGTCTTTTCGAAAGAGACTCGTAGAGTTGTTAGAATTAGGACACTACAAACTAAATGGACAGTTTAGGATGCAAAGTTTCGAACACTCTTCATTGTTGCGTTTACGCACATTACTGTCAGTTTAATTTAAAAAATCTGCAGTTTGTAAAGCGTTATTGCTATTTACATAATGCGTACTGAACAGTCTGTTAAACGCGTTCGCATAGTTGCGAAAAGCGCCTGTTAGCTTCGTAATGTCCGTCCGTCTGCACGTATCAGCGCGGCTCCCACTGGACGGATTTCCGTCAAATTTGATATTGCGGATTTCAATGAAAACATATCGAGAAATGCCAAATTTGGTTAAAATCGGACAAAAATATCGGGCAATTTACCCGAAAACCTAAATGCGTTTTATTGTTGCCGGCGACGTAAATTCGCCATAAAAGCATTTTTTATGGATCACTCAATATTTTTATATTGTTCGCGGTGACATGTAGCTCATTGTTCCATTGCAACAATGGTTACGCAAACGCGCCACGTGTTACGTTTACGTACATTGCCTGTCTTGTTTGACGTAAATCTTAGGAACATATGTTTGAAAGAGTAAAAGTTGAACTCACAACTATGGGACTGCAGACAGTGTATAAATTGAAGAACCACAAAACCGCATATTGAAGGGCGGGAGGGGGGGGGGGTGCATTGTACAACATGGCTTGCCGAGTTGCAAGGCTGAGCTGTAACACAATCTCTTGTGGGTAAGCAAAGCGTGGCCGACGTGTTATTGTGCCGGAAACAACACTGCCACAAGGTCAACGCGAATTGTCAGCACATCACGTTCGTGTTGCTACTAGTGTAATTGGCGTTGCTCATACACAGGCGGGTGGTAAAAACGAAGGAAACACGGAAAGATGAAACACTCGTATTTCTTGGAGCCTTCGTCTCCTGCTGTTCTATAGAGGTTATCTAAGTGCTTCTTAAGGCAATCAGTAGAGCCCGATGGTTGGGACATCGGACCAAGCAAGGACTCAACTATCAGTTCAGCAGTCTTTTGTTAGTGCCACAGTCTGATTCGAGCCTTGGTCTCTAACGTTTTATAAAGGTTTTCTAAATCTCTATTAAGACAAGCCGTGGGACTCTGTGCGGATGATCAGACCAGCTCAAGGCCTCTGCCATCAGTTCAGCGTTTTATTCACGGCGCTACAGATGAATTCGGGTGTTAGCATTCTGTATGGTAGAGGTCTGCTTAATCTGTATTGAAGCAAGAGTTAGGGCTGCCTTGTATGGCGGTTCAGACCATCGCAAAGCCATCATCAGTTCTGCAATTTCTTCTTGATGTACAGCCATTTCGAGCCTTCTCCATTGAGGTGTTCTAAACGTTTATTAAGACAACTGATAGGACATCTTAGACGGAGGCATCATCATCATCGCCGCCGCGCACCACCACCACCACCACCACCACCACCACCACCAACATCAACAACAACAAAACAGCAGTAACAAAAACAACAACAACAACGCCGCCGCCGCCGTGATGATGATAAAGATCATCATCATCATCATCATTTACAATATTCTGCCTAGTAACACCTGTTATGGATATCATATAATTCCTTCCATTGTTTCAGAGGCCTTCCCATAAATTCTGTTTTCATTTCGGTTGATATTTCATTTTTAGGAGCGTTATACGTACATTGCCTGTCTTGTTAAATTCTATCGGAGTTCGTGCTGTCAGCATGTTGTTTCAAATTTCCGAGAGCGTTACTTTTGCTGTGCTAGTCCGATCTTCACTGTTACTATGTAGTGTAACCACATAATGTTGTTTATAACGATGGGGGACGTTGAGATCAGAAAGATGGGTATGTTGTGTGTTTTCAGAAAACCAGAAGATTCAAAAATATTCGTAATTTGAACCGCTGTTTTTCATGGGTGTGAAACATAGTGTCTCAGTCTCAGGTAAGAAGAATATCAGACTGAGGATACTCGATGATAAGGTGCTGATTAAAATACGTGGTCACAAGAGACAGAATGTGACAGGAGGATGCAGCAAGGTACATAATGAGGAACGTCATAATGGCCACTTTCATTTAACACTCTTGTTACGAGAGAGTTACTTAATTAGTATGATCGATCTTCGGAATAGGTTATTAAGGTTAATGCCGCAAGTGCTGGCCAGTTGTAGCTTTGTGATTATAGCTGTTGAACATTCGGGTGCTGCTACTGGAGATGTTGGTTAATGTTGTTGTTGTATGTATGTATGTGATGCATGTATGTATGTGATGCATGTATGTATGTGATGCATGTATGTATGTGATGTATGTATGTATGCATGTATGTATGTGATGCATGTATGTATGCATGCATGTATGTATGCATGTATGTATGCATGTATTATGCATGTATGTATGTATGTATGTGATGCATGTATGTATGCATGTATGTATGTGATGCATGTATGTATGTATGTATGTGATGCATGTATGTATGCATGTATGTATGTATGTGATGCATACGCCGAATATCGAAAATGATATGACGAGTCTAAGTTAATGCACCGAGAAATTCCGTAAACGTAAGAAAAATTCTCTCCTCATTACACTAACATGACTGGCGACTCTCAAGGCAACACTTCTTTTCATAGTGCAAGTTACACACACACGCGCGCGCGCGCATCATGTTTGCTTTCACTGTGCACACACGTGGTATTTACACACAACCTGGGCGTTACGGGTTGTGTCATTTGTGCTGTCGAAATCATCATTCATTTAAATTTATCACACACAAGAGTTCTTAGTAGTTGTAAACAGACTGATTCTTGTAACTCTGTATTTGAAAATTACGGATTGTTTGCAAATGAGATCCATGATCAAAGTGGGAGACATCTTATTATTCAGTTCGGGAATTCGTTGCCACGCACTGGGATCTCAGAAATGTGGCCGGATATACATTAAAAGGACAAATTAGAAGTGTTTTTATGGATAGATGCCAACGTTTCGGAGGTACATGCTGCCGGCCTCTTCAAGGTATAAAATGCAGTCTTATCTGAAATGTTCGTATCTACGACATTACACGGCTTGACACAGAAGATAGTAATGGTAATAATTGCCACGTGTGTCAAAGTATCTTAGTTCAAGAGGTGTGAAGCACAGTAACCCTTCGCCCAACGCGGTTTTGACTATACGCTGATGAAAATAGTCAAATATACGGAAAATAGAATTTCCCAACGCTGAAAAATTTAAATACACACGGACAAATGCGGGCGGTTAAACACCGAACCGCCGCGGAAGCTGCGGGGGGGGGGGCTTTAAGTTTTCGCATTCACGTAACCGTATTTTTCACATAATGAATTTGCGAAACGCGTTTTAGGTCAACTTGCTGCTGGACGAGGGATTACTGCATGACACAGTGGGCAGTTTGAATCGAGTTTTGGCTATTGTATTCCCGGCATGGACAGGGATGTTCCTTCTTGTCAGGTCGCCCGGACCTACTATATGGCTCCCCCTTCTTCCTCTACACTGGCTACCGGGAGAGCGAAGAGCTGACGAACTTACCTTCACCAAGAGCTAGACTTGATAATCTGTGGAGCCTAACATCCACCCTTCCAGTATGCTTTATATGGCTTGTTATTTCGCAGTTACTTTAATCTGTAATTATTTCCGGCCCGGTTGCTGTTGTCCACCCCTACATTACACTTCTCTGTGATGGAGTCAGTCGTTCAACAAGTTCCTTGAATTCGTGTCGCTTGGCTTAAGTATGTCTGTCAGTGGGGCGTCTGATCTGCATTAGCACTGTGTCCAGCTCGCTGCAGGCATCAGTATAATAAAGATGACTCTGCCAGTTTTTCAAGGAAGGACACATTCTGAGGACGATTAAAGGGTGGAGTTTCTTCTCAGGAACCATAATAACGATCTAAATATTCCTGTTGGTGTCATGAAACAATTAACTGACTCTCTGGAGCAGACTCAGAAGCTGGCCTAGGAATTCTTTGGTTCTTATGTAAGCGTAAGGTTCATTACCGTATTTACAAAAGTCCACCACTGGAGCAGTTAGTATTCAGATTGCCGTCGTCTGGGATGTGACACAGTTGATTTGCTTGACAGGTACCAGTGCTGCTAAGGAACCTGCTGTTTCCACAAGGGTTTCCAAGGAAGCTGCTGCCTCTATTTTCAGGGTAGAAGAAACAGGTTTGTCTACAATGTTGGTACCTGTTTACAAAAGTACACGGCGTCACGTCCCTGAAGGCCATAAATTTGAAGAAGACCGCAGCTACGTTCTTCTTCTTCAACAGATTGCACAATACGAATTTCGTCATTTCAGAATGTAGGCGTATTCCTTCCACCTAGTGATGCGCTTTCATATAACCAATCTCGGAAGCTCAGCATCTCCAATACCGAATCTCAGCGTCCTTACGAGTGGATCGCAGACTCCTCCTTGTTGTGACAGCCAGGCGACAATAATTTCCATCTGGCACCGTATGGATATCATTCATTCATCATCATTCTGTAGTCTGTCTTACGACAGGTCCGTAGCCTCTTCCAAAGCGAGTTCTCCACAGGGTGCGATCTAGTGCTTCCTCTTTCAATTTCCAGTATCTCTTCTTTTCCTTAAGGTCATCCAGTAGCTGCTTACGTCTTCTCCCTCGTCGTCCCGTCATTTCTATCCTTCCTTCTAACTTTCCTTCAATCACGTGTTTCAGAAGGCAGTTTCTACGCAAGATGTGACCAATCCAGTTAGCCTTTCTTCTTTTTATTGTATGTAGGATATTCCTCTCCTCCTTGACTCTGTGTAATACTTCTTCATTTCTCACACGATCGGTCCAACTGATCTTCTCCATTCTTCTCCAGCACCACATTTCAAAACTTTCCAGATACTTCTGATCTGCTTTCCGAAGTGTCCACGTTTCAGCACCATACAAAGCTATGCTCCAAACGTAGCACTTTACTAGTTTCTTCCTTAAATTTAATTCCAGTTTGCTGGTGAAAAGATTTTTCTTCTTGTTGAATGCTGCTTTTGCCATGGCAATTCTCGATTTAATTTCACGTGTACACCTTGCATCACTTGTTATCATGCTACCCAAATAATTGAAATATTCCACATTCTCCAATTGTTTTTGATCTATCATAATTTTCATTGGGGATGGTTGCCTTGAGATTTTCATTACTTTAGTTTTTCCCACATTCATTTCCATTCCATAGCGTCTTCCAATTTCAATTAGTCTATCAATCATGCCCTGTAGCACCTTTTCTTCCCTAGCCAGTAGTACAAGGTCATCTGCATATTTCACAGTGCGAATTACTTGTCCTCCTATTTTGAAGTCTCCAAACCCTTCAAGAGCTTCCTTGGTAAGGTATTCGCTGTATAAGTTGAACAGAATCGGTGACAAGCAGCAACCTTGTCTAACTCCTCTTCCAATCTTCACACTTCTCGTCTCCCCTTGGTCCAGTCGTATTTTGACACTCTGTTCCATGTACAATTTGCTGATCAATCTTCTTTCGCGCCAGTCTATCCCAATTCCTTTTAGGATTTGCATTAATTTGGTCCAGTTGACACGGTCAAATGCCTTCTGCCAGTCTATGAAGCAAGCACACAATTCCTCATCTATGACCAACGTTCGTTCTGATATTATTCTCAGCATCCCAATTGCATCCCTAGTTCCTTTTCCTCTTCTAAATCCAAACTGATCTTCTCCAAGTGCATCTTCAATTTTCCTCTCAATCCTTCTTCTAAGTATCCTCGCTACTATCTTTGCTGCATGAGCGATGATGCTGATTGTGCGATGGTCGCTGCATTTTGTAGCTTTGGGCTTCTTCTTTAAGGCAATCATTGTAACTTCAATAAAATCTCTGGGCCATTCTCCAGTTACATACATGCTGTTGATCATCTGTGTCATTAGCCTTAGACCACCTTCTCCCAACAATTTGAGTACATCCCCAGGTACATCATCATCTCCTGTAGCCTTCTTATCCCTCATCTCCTTGATAGCTTTTTCCACTTCACTTTGCAAAATATGAGGGCCTTTCTCATCTTCATCTACTTCATCTTCAGGTTCGACGTCTAGATGTTCTGGTCGATTAGCTCGATCGTAGAGCTCTGTGATATAATTCTCCCAAATTTGCAGTACTCTTCTCTGATTTATTATTATATTGCCTTGAGAGTCTTCGATGCCAATGTTTTGAATCCCATGGTTTTCTTTCCAACCTAGTTCCTTTGTCTTCATGTACATTAAATCATAACGTCCTATTCTTTGAAATTCTATGATCTCGTCACATATGCTCTCCAGATATTCCTTCTTGGCGTTGTCCGTGGCTCTTTTCAATTCATTCCTCAGTCTTCTGTAGTTCTTCCGTCCTTCTTCATTGTTGACATTCTTCCATTTCCTTCGTTCATCCATTTTACTGATCATCTCCTGTGTAATCCATGGCTTTCTTGCTCTCCTCTCGACTTTTCCAACCAAACCACTCATAGTATCTAACACACATTTCTTGATATTGTTCCACTGCACTTCCACATTCCCACTTTCACATTTGATTGCACCAAGCTTTTCTTCTAGTCTATCGTGTACTACCTGTCGTTGAGCATATAGCTTCTCCAAATCCCATCTTGGTTTTTTCTTGTGGAACCTCATGATCTTCTTCAATCTGGTGCAGATCTTTGCAACCAGTAAATTGTGGTCAGAGTCAATATCTGCTCCAGGCAGTGTCTGCACATCCTTCACACTGTTCCTGAATCGTTGTTTCACTAGTACATAGTCCAGCTGATATCGATTCCTATCTCCTGGTGATTTCCACGTGTACAATCTTCTTTTAGGTTTTTTGAACCATGTGTTTGTTATAACAAGTCCATTTCTTTCACAGAAGTCAATAAGCATTTGACCTCTCTGATTCCTCCTTCCCAGTCCATATGGTCCAACAGTGTTGTGATGTGCTTTATCTCCAACCACACTGTTCCAATCTCCCATTATAATCGTGTTTGTCGCACCCTTTCCATCCTCTTCAAGAATTTCTTCAATTATATCATACAACTCTTCCACTTCGTCATCTTCATAGTCCGATGTTGGCATATACACTTGCCCTATCAAAATACTTACCGGTTCTGCCTGCAATTTAATAGCAATGATTCTGTCACTATACACACTCTTCTTAACAACACTTTTCACTACGCTTTTATGCACTACTATTGCTACGCCTCTTTCAGCACTGTCACCCCCGGAATAATACACTGTATAATCACCACTTTTTATTTCACCTTGACCCTTCCACCGCACTTCACTAACACCTAGCACAGACACTGCGTTCTTCTGCATCTCTTTCTTCAAATTTTCGAGTTTTCCTCCTTGATTCAAGGTCCTTACGTTCCAAGTGCCTATTTTGAAGCTGTTCTGTTCATTCTGTGTCTTCTGCTTTTGTCTGTAGTCATTACCGCGTGGTGTCTCCCCTAGAAACACTCCCCCCGGAGATCCGAATGGGGGAGTAGTTTACCTCCGGAATGTTTTGTCTCCAGAGGAAGCATCTCGCATTTGGCATTTGTCTCTGTTTCTGGAAGAGACTATCCAGGAAAAGTAATAATGTGGTAGTTTTTCCATTTGCTTTCCACATCGCAGTACAGCAGCCGTTCAGACCAATCTGGTCACGCCTGTTGCTACACGATCATGAACCATCTCGAGCATCATTTGCTCTGTGCTTCATGTCGCTACTGATGTCGCTGCTTCCGGCATCAGGGGAGCTTTTATTCGGTTTCCCATCTCCTAGGCATCTCTCTTCGTCTGGTTCCTACCCTTTTGATCTGTCCGGCTTGGGAGACCCTACTGGTAGCACTGCTACCGCCGGCTTAGCTCTCAGGGTCACTGGAACTCACAAGCCCCTCTACCACGGCAAGGTGAAGATACCAACAAAGGGGCGTATGGATATACGGGGAAAAAAATATGCAAATTGAAATAATTAAGTTACGAATACTTTTTACCACTTGTATTGTCATATGAAGCCATTTCCCAAAACATTTTCCAGGCACATTGCCGTATATCACAGAGAATACACAATAAATAACTGTATGCGAGTAAAAGAACGTCTTGTGTGGAGGTAATAACTGTCCGTCTATCAATACCAGAATCTTATACAGTTCATTTCACAGTGCTACATCCTGTTTGTGTGTAGATGAAGACGAAACTCTCAGGAACGTCACAGAACAAAGTAGTCCACCAACAAATTTTACACCACTTAAAATTTATTAATTGTTCCCATTTGTTACTGTATGTCACACCCAACAACTGTGCTTACTACGAATTGTGCTGTACCGCTAGTACGAGGGACACCGCCACTCCGCTCGCAAAGAACGCGGATCCGTTTAATGAACACAGTGCGTGATAACGAGAAGGGTATAAACCATACAGTAACTTAGGCTACTAGTGGTAACAAGACAGGCAATGTACGTATAAACGTAACATTAAGGTGCGTTCGCGTAACTATTGTTGCTGTGGAAAAGCAATAAGTATTACATATTTTGAGTGTTTGTCTGTAGCCTTAGTTATCTACCCGTAGCATGCAAAGCGCATGCACCGTGTTGTATTGCCATCTGTGGCCTGTCTGGCTCTACCATATTTTCCCCACTTAATCTCATAAACGGCACGATTTTCAGAAAAACTTTGTTGAAAGTAAAAAGTGTCTTTTGATTTTCTCTACAACTTTTGCCTAAACTATTTCTCATTCTAGAAGAATTGAGCGAGATATTATCATAAATGTACATAAGTCTTCATTTAAAGTACCCGTTATTTTTGTCGGATTTTAATGAAACTTGAATTTTCTCGACAGACTTTCGAAAAATCCTCAAATATCAAATTGCATGAAAATCCGCCCAGTGGGAGCCGAGTTGGCCCATTCGGACGGACAGACAGACAGACAGACAGACAGGTATGACGAAGCTAATACTTGCTTTTCGCAATTTTGCGAAAGCACCTGATGACATCGGTGTGGCTGAAACGTCGGTGTAAATCACAACAGTACCAGGAGAGATCAAGGTCTATATTCGCCAGCCGGTCTCACCGTTGGTGCCAAGAGCAGCTGTGATAACGATCTACGTAATGTGACAGTGGGACGGAAATTGAGATACTGCAGTGACGGAACCTGGTTACAACGGAAAACTGTTCATTACTGTATGAGTACACAAGTCCTGTTTTAATGTTTTCAGGTATTTCAATTCTAAATTTTAGTAGTGGCTAAAGTACATTGCATTTAGAATAGCTTGGGATAAGATGATGGTATTTACCTACTATCGTGCCGAAACGTGTAATGAAAATTATGAAGTGAAAGAGTTTTCACATTAATCATTGTCTGTGGGTGAAACATGTGATAGTACATTTCGACAAACACAACGTGGTGCTTAAATATGCTATTTCAAAAATCGCCCTCCGCTACCCCCACCTAAATGATAGGTTACAATTTTAGGATTTTTTTTGTGAATATGACGCTATTACTTAGTTCCATCTGATGATGAGTTGAAAAGGGCGAAACATGTAACGATGCTGAAAATTCTAGCATAAAAGATATGAATGGCCGATCCCAGTGGCCGCGCGGTCTAAGGTGTGGGTCTGCGGCCGCTCGCTTACTGGGATTGTGGGTTCGAATCCCGCCGGGAGCATGAATGCCTGTCTCTTATGAGTGTTGTGTGTTGTCAGGTAGAGGTCTCTGCGACGGGCTGGTACCTCGTCCAGAGGAGTCCTACCGGGTGTGGTGTGTCTAAAAGCGTGATCGTGAAGCCTCGAAAACTGAGGCGGCCTAGGCCCCCAAGGGGCTTGTCGAGCCATTTGGCCGGGAAAAAAAGAGAAGATAAAAGAGATGAATGGTAATTATTTTGTGTGACGATTATTGGGATGTTTTTCATCAGATTGTTTATAATTCGACGTGAGAGATATTTTGTCGAATTAAAAAGAATTCAATGAAGCCAATTATCGTTACATCAAACGATATTGGAGACATACGAGTCGAATCCTGGTATGGGCAGCAGATCTTTCTTTATTCTAAACGTCCAGAAAGGCTCTGTAGCCCACACAGCTTTCTCTTCATTGTTTACTGACGGCTCTTGCCCCAGGGATAAAGCGGCTGGAACGTGAAGCTTACCTCTTACCATCATATAGTGACGAGGTTAAGAATAAGCGGAGCTATATCTCTACTCCTCCATATGCCTTATTCTGTGCATTGGGGTAACTTTACCTTCGTGTGGGACACAATAAACATTTTCGGTATAGTTATCATTTTCGGCCGTATCCTCCCATAATAAAGTCTACGTCACTTAAGACCCTAAATTGAGAAACATGTATCAGGTACGTGTAGACTGCAGAGAACGCCGTTGGGAATTTCGTGTCCTAAATTATGGAATATTACACTATTTTCAGTCCTGCCTCAGAAAATGTCGCCACTGTATGCCCAAGCCCCTTTAATGTGACACTTGAACACGAAATATGCGTAAACGTTTAAAATTTTCGGCACTGAACAGAGATTCGTTTCATAGAGTGGAAAGCGAATGTACTGTGTGATAAACAGCTAAGAAATTATGAACACAGTGAAACCAGATACAGTGCCACCTCCGTAGGCACCCATGAATGTCTATAAAGAGAAATTCACTGTTATACAGCTTTTTGATTTATCGCCCCCTCAACATACCGCCACAAATTGCGGCGAACACAGTGGCGCTATATCGGGATTTGACCGTGTTGTAAAATTAAGTCGGCCACCCCTAGTCACTTTCGGGGAACGAAGGTTCCCAAGGGCAGGTTGGAATAGCGAAACACATGACGATGCAGTGAGTTGCATTTGGTATGATTCATGGTGTTGGGTGTGTAACAGATAAGCGGTCGTCTGCTTGAACGGCGTAGCCTTGTACAGTACATTGTTTCCTGGCGATAAACAACAGCTTGGTGTGACTGCTCGTTGTGTAGCAGTTCAGCCGCGATTCGATTTTGTTTATCCTTGGCTTCCCTGGTGTGTGGCGTAGCAAGCCGAATCACGGAGGGAAGAATGTAGCGCTGTTGGCCTGCATTTGAGCATTTGAGCAGGTTTTCTTAACCCTGCAAGCACATATCTTTATTCTTACCACATTGTGTATTTATATGTTTCATATGATTCTCACACCGAACAGGGATTACTTTCCTAAGGAGCATTCGTCTTTTGGTCTTTATAACGGAGAGGTGATGTGTCTTCTTTAAGGCAGGAGCTGTTCTTTTAGTACATAGTGTTAAACCGAATCTAAATATGAAACTATTCACAGTTCTTCAACTGAGAATATACAGCACAGAGTTGTATTGATGTACTTTTCTGGGTTATGAAGATGTTTTCTGGTAGGTGGGTACCAATGTTGTTGCTTCCATCTCCAGGATAGAAGTGAGAACGTTTCGGAGGACCATAGTGCTTCCATTCCCGAATGTACACAGAAGATGAAACTGTCGGAGGGACATACCACATTCATCTTCTGAGTGTACATTAAAGATGAAACTTAGGGAAGAACATACCGCATCCATCTTCAGGATATATCCAGAAGATTAAAGTTGCGGATGATTGTACTGCTCCTGTCCTTCAGGATACAAATGAAGATACGTTTCGGACCAGCATCTTTCAGGCTGTAATACGAAAAGAGTATTTTTTTTTCCAAAGTTTTGGTACCCCACCTGTCAGACTGCACGTTGTCATAATCCACAAGACCATATCATGCATCGTTACCACGGTGAAAACTTCAAACTTTATCACCGTACTTGTAGTATTGTTTTCCTCAAGCACGTTACATTTCACGTTATTTTCATTTCTTCCTAGTCTTCCAATTTACGAGGGATGTGAAATAACTGAGGGTCCCTGGCCTGTAATTTTTGTCGTAAGAGAGCATTTTTATTTTTCGGAAGGAGGTAGCACTTGTAGGAGAGAGAGCATGCAAGTTGATGTGCCTGTGGAAACTTGGTCCCTCCAAGACGTTCGCAGTGTGATCGGTTTTTATGGACGAAACGATTTTCCTCATCCGAATTGACCGTTGATAAAGGTGTATGTATGGTGATGACGTAATGAGAGTGATACATGCCATGAAATGGTGCAGATGGTTCAAAAATTGTCGAAGTGGCATCCATGATGGATGATCAGAAGGACCCTGTTTCTAGCGCGACGGAATTTTTAAACTTCTGCTAAGATGGGACGGTTGCATCGGTGTGTTCGGGGATTGTGTTGGAAAAATAATGACACCTCGGGGGAATAACTGAACTGCCTTTGACTTTGTTAATGACTTCTCATTTAATTTTTATGACCTAGGGAACGTTATTTATTGAACACTTTTCGTGTCATTTCGATACTAATTTTAAGGTAGGATTTACCTGTATTTGTCAGCGAGTTTAGATAATCCTGCAACAGGTGTGTTACGATATGGCGTGCATATACACTTGACCTAGTAATAAATGTTATTGGTGGGTGTTTTCGTTGGGAAGTGTCGTGACCCTGCCCCGCCTCTGACACACTGATTCGCAGCCAAGTCTGGTTCTTCCATTCCCGTTACACGATCCAGTCTGGCGACAACAGTTCGAAGCCGTGCGTGGGTCGTCTAACATGTCCATTTCTCTAGAATTACGTCTGAGTCATCATCAGGAATTGACAGTTTTAATTCACAGCATGACTCAGAAGTTCATAATGCCCAATGAAGCAGCAACGAAGTATCCAGTTGAGTGAACCGAGTTGCATGTTCAGGATTGACATTTTTTAAAACGCCGGAAATCATTATTAGGGTGAACAAGACAAGGATGGGATAACAGGCATAGGAGATACGAGAAATACATACAAAAGTTTGGCCGGAAAACCTGGAAGAACTCTGGGCAGACATAGATAAGATAATAGTATTTAAACGGATCCTAAAGAAGTAGGAGCAGAGGGGAACGGACGTGACAGGAACCATTATCGGGGTCTTGTGACACGGTAATGCATCATCAGGTTTCGTAAAGGGCGTGCTATTTCTTGACGAGCCGAGCAACTAGAAGCTTCTCAAGAAGGAAATTGCTTCATTAAGTGAATGATTTCTTAAGTCTTTGAACCATGAAATTATTTTCAAAAAACTCTAAAATATAAAAATTTGGTTCCTACCTGAAAGAAAACGCATTGAGTTTCATTACAAAGACCAGCCTCTTAGTGGTGTATATGACGACAATCGTTACTTAGTCTGAGAGTCATACGAAACACACAACTGCACTCTGCTGCCAAAATCCCTAATATGAATCTTTACGCACATCCATCTGGTGTAAATCGAGCTGTCCGTGAGGATGGACAGACGGACGGAGAATGAAATTGCTTTGCGAAAGCGCCAAAAAAGGAAATATGTTCTTGAACAGCGTTAACCGATTGATCTTTATAATGAAGGCGCGCCATGTGTAGAATAGACCAGTACATAATTGCAGGCTGGTTATAACGTAAACAGGGTTGAAACACGAGAGCCATTAGATGTCCCTCATTGAGACATCGGTCTCACAATCTGTCTTTTCCTGACAGGTTCTCCATAACTTACGGGTGAGTAAATGTATACATATTATGCAGTTACTATGCGACCTGTCTCACACTGAAATTTGTGCTGTGTTCGAGGCATGAGAGCGTATATTATTACTGGATTTGCGTTACTAGCAGACTTAAAAACATCGACTGCACTAGATTTCAAATAACGTCACCGATTTTAGCGGACGACTGAATAGGATTTTTTTTTGCTTCTAATTTACTGGATCCAAGGTAAAATTTCGGCCCGGAGACCGACTGTCGTGACGAACGTTTTTCATAGCTTTCCCCAGTTCAACCGGATGAATTCCATTTTGTTACCTCAAATAGGCAACCTTTCATACACTTTTCACTCCGCTATGCACATTGATCATCCTGCCATTCCACACTGCAAGTCGTAGTCTAGCTGCTGACATCGTCGTTTAAATAACCATGCATGAAGGAAATAACGTCCATACACGCTGTGAATTAGTGACTTGCAAGCAGAATGAAACCCGGAACGGACAACATTGGCAGATTTCCCTACGATTTGCAGGTCTACCCTTTTATCTGCTGAAGCACAGAGCAGAGGAAAACTGCACACTGCGGAAGTTCATCCGACGACAGCACAGCGCAGTATGTTTGATTAGATACGTTCAGAGACGTTCCATAGTCTGACGGACAGTGATACTGTATCTTACAGCCGCGTGTTGCTGATAATGAACCGAGTCAGCAAGTTTTACGCGTCATCGGAGCTCATCCCAGCTGGCATATCGCAAATTGTTGTGCCTCTTCTAAGACATGTTGGTATTACGCACTTGTAAGCGTTTTGTCGCGAAGAATAAATAAATAACACTACCAACTGCGTACGGATATTCCTTTGTCAAAATATGCTTTATTTTAAGGCTATGTTCCTTAATGAGGTGGTAGTTTGTCGTGTGCCAGCTTCTTGTACGATGAGCCGTTTCTGAGATAACTAATATCGTTCTGTTTGAACTATAATGCAGGCTGTTTCTACACCTTTTTTTCCCCCCATTTAGGAACCCCTAAAATATTTTTTCATATCCCGATGAACCCCCCACCTTGAAAACTAAAACAAAACAAAGCGACGTTCGGTAGCCCAAGGGGATTATTCAAGTACTGCCAATTGTCGGACAAAAATTCCCGTAATATTTCGAGGGATATGTGGCATATTTCGAGATATTTCAAAATTGTGTTTATTTATGATTTCCCGCTGAACATCTAGCTAGGAAAACACGGAAGCAGGCTTCATGTGTACAGTATTAGGGGAGTAGGTCTGCAAACCAAAATGAAATTTTTATCTTCAGAGTTAGGACACTATGTAGTCTGATAGGTGGATACAAAAATATTGTCTTCAGCTTCAGGGTAGACCTTGGTAATCTGACCAGACTATAGGGTGTCATGATCCAGAAGACCACAGTATAGAAACCTCGTATCTTATTTAGTACAAACTCAAATGCTGTATCTTAGCTTTTAGTGAGGACACTCCAATGCCAAATTTGATCAGAAACCTTCGATTAGTCTCGGAGGTGACGAGCGTGCAGATACGACCTCGCTGGGAAAGGCGCGCGAACCGTATCTACTTCTCTCAAAGTTCACCTTCGCTGTTCTGATGTTTCCAGCTGTCTTGCTGACAGTGTAGGCATGCTATTTAGGATTTGCTCACGGTATGAAATTCATTCCGCTAGGCCATTCTGCTTTTTGTATTGAACTCCCAGAGGACACGCCACAGTATAAATAATCACACCGGAAATAGGCTTCACTGCGGAAATCTCATGATGCACCACACCTACCAGCCTGATTAAATGTAGTCAGTAGTTTTCTCGCTTTGTCAGAACAGTGACATTCACAGGGTCCTCTTTGAAGCCTGAAATTCTCTAAGTAATATTCACATATTCCGTTCTACGTAACAGAAAACACATTAGGACTCCATTAATGTAGACGAACTGATTAATGCTGTATAGAGAAATAATCGCTTTTTGTTGTGAGACGGATACGACATATATATATATATATATATATATTACTTGTGTGGGCAACACTTACAGCAGACCTGTGTGATATTAAAGCAGGTGGTTTTGTGGTGTGTGTATGTATATATGTATGTATGTGTGTATGCATGTATATGTGTGTATGTATTTATGTATGTAACCTGTATATGGATAATAATTATTCCATCAGTACTTTACCGCGTTTTTTCTGTAGATTGCCACTCGTTTTTAAGGTCTGTTGGTCTATCATCCTTTCGTCGCCTGTCGTAGCGTTTAGCGCGGTATTTGTGGCGCCGAAGACTGCGTGGCGACCAGTAGATAACAAACCAGTGTAGTGACTAACGCTTTTAAGCCTGTAGCTTATCTAAATAATAATTAAAATCCAATTTATGCATGATAGAAAATATTGCATCTCCCTTAGAAATGCCTGTTGATGCTGTTTGTAGACAATCGCTCATGCTAAACGTTAGAAACATACTGCTTGGTAAAATTAAAAGCTATTGACTGTTAAAAGAGGTCGTACATATAGTTAAAACTCTGCTTTGTAAATGTGTGTTGAAACAGATGATATGTATCATTAGAGGGTCTGTTAAAAGAATATCCAACGTAAGTAGATTCTAAGCATGCTGTGAGCTGAATATTTTCCTTCGGTCAAACGTTTGATATTCGTGGCTAGTAGGAATCCTACCTGAACACAGAAGACCAATGGTGCCCGAAATTAGAGGCGAAGTTTGGCATTCTTGTCGATAAGAGTGATTTATTGTAATTCTGAGGCGGTAAAGCCGGTTACAAATCGTTTTATGATAATGACGGGAGACAGTAATACCTGGCCAAACAACCTTCTTCCGGTATACAGTATAATACCCTTGTGTAAGTGAGTGAGTCACATCCGGTTGCCAAGGTTCTCTTTGACGTACGCGCCGAGACCGAAGAGAGTTTTTATAATTAAGACCCTATTACTCCACGTAAAGGTAAAGTTCTACCTAGAACAGGCCACGTAGGCCCAGAGAGGGAGTAGATGGTATAGCTCTACTCTTTCTTTAACCCTGGCACTAGATGGGGGTAGGTGGTCAACTCCACGCCCCGGCCGATTTACCCCCGGGAAAGAGACCCGGTACCCATTGTATAGGAGGCTGGGTGGAGCCCCAGGGCCGGTCTGGACAGCTGCGAAAAATCTCGCCCCTACCGGGATTCGATCCCCGGACCGTCCAGCCCGTAGCGAGTCGCTATACCGACTACGCTATCCCGGCCCCATGTTACTCCACGTAACAATTCAGAAGACCGGAATCCTCAACATCAGCGCTGTGGAAACTTCAGTCTGGCATAAGTGTGTTCTCTGTGAGGTACGAGCTGTGGATCAACAAGACAATTGATCATAGAGCTTATAATACAACGTGACAGAGTCAGATGACTGCATTCCGATGGATGAACCTTACACTTGGTTTTCTCTAGGAATGCAGGAACACATATGAAAGAGGCCGTGGAGTAGCGCGTGAATATTGTGGCAGCCTCCCATATGGCGGACACGTACCTGGTTTCAGTATAACCATTAAAAAATAGATATAACGCTGTCGGTTGACATCAGACTTCCAGCACGTTCCGGTAATCAGGGTTTCGGCTTTTCCCTGGTTGAACAGCATGCAAGAAGAATTACTCGTCGTAAACTTTTGACTATTGACAATAGAGGGCAGGGCAGAGGGCTGAACCTGTCGCTATTGTTTTATATTAATGCCGACATCAGAACGACACTTTCTACTCCAGTGTTGATGTTTTTCCTGGATGTTGTTCTGTCAGGGATATCCAAACTCGTTACAGTATCACATATTTGTAACATACTACGTAACAATTTCATAATCCGCTGTTTCGTTTACTGCTCTCCTAGGGATCCTTAGGACTTTTTTTTCTTTTACAAAATCTCCCCTGATCATTTGTATTGATTAAGAATACGACGTATCTGCTACTGCATTTTCCCGCCGTCAGGGATGTAATATGATGTGATCTACCCAGTGTAGCCGAACATTGAGTTCGAGCCCCTGTCGAGCCTCCCCACCCCTCTACGCTTGGAAAGGGAAACATTTGTGTGTGTGTGTGTGTGTGTCCAACCTCAGCCTGAGGAAGGACCCTCTGACTCTCCGACCTTCTAGTTTCGCTCTACGATGTGGGTGGAGGGACAGAGGGCAATAAGAAAAGGGAGTGAGGTTGGAGACGGGGGGGGGGGGGGGGGTGTAAAAAGAAGGTAGAAGAAGACCCGGCGACCGGCAAAAGTCGAGGTTTTTAGAAAAATAAGTCTGCGGGTCCGTGTTGTAGCCGTCTGTGATATGTGTATTTGATGTGACTAAATAATTGTTGAACCTCAATCGAAAGTGAGCTCTCTCGCCGTTGAGGGTACTGGACCAACCAGCAACGGACGGCGACACCAGGTACTCGTTGAGACTTTCGGATTTTTTATTTTGTTTTATATTTTATTTTTGTGTGTATAACACTTGTCATTCTGCTTGCTGGAACAGGATGTTCTCGTCAGTAACTCGGTTTTAACATGATCATCATAATTCCATCCTTGGTTATGATTCCAGAAATGTGACCAAAAATCAGTATTATTTGTAAAGGTAACTGCAGATAGCAAGTATATGAAAGATAGGAGGAAATTTCATTGATACTTGTAGAGTGCGAGAAGAGAAAAGAACAGAAAAAAATTGGGAAAGCCGTAGCCTAGGAGGAGTGTAATGAGAACAAAAAGTAGTCGTTATGATAATAACAAATGTCGATGTTTGGGTAACATTCGACCGGAATTTGGACAAAATCCTGTTGTAAAATAAGCTTGTTTTCTTCCTGAAGTCACCGTGTTTTTAACAATGATGTAAACGTACTTTGGGCAATTGTATATAACCTCGTTTCGCTGTACATTTTCATGATACTGCTTAATGTAATGTTACTGTGTGGGTCCTCAGTTGGTCCTTTGCGTTTGATCGGCACTTCTCGGCTTAGTTTCCATCTGCGATGGCTTTCCTTTGCGAGCGTGAACGTCGCTTTGTGGAATGGGCACGAGGACTATACAAAAACTTGCAGTGACATATGGAAGTTACGTTGTTGTGACTTACTAGAGCGAAACGCTCTCTTACAAATAATCGACATGACCTGCCTGGTGATGTCACTTGTTGTGTTGTTATGGTGACATACCTGCTACAGTTACAGTTTTGCAGAAACAAAGAATCACTTCTAAAGCGACTTAATTTATTTGTTTTTGTGCGTAAGCAAAACACGAATAAATTAAAGCCACAAACGCTGTCTTTGGCTCCGGTCGAACTGTAGAAGGATTTCGTGATTAATGAATTGGTAAGGATTGTCAAAGAATCGGTCGTGGCATGATTTGAGATAGTATCCTGATATTTGGCCAGACGAACTGAATAAAACCACGTACGTGGAGTTAGGATTTTCGGTGTTCCGTCCTATGTTCGAACTGGGCGTCTTCCAAAGACAAGTCAGTTTGGGCTAACTTGCTCTGTGCAGAACTCTGTTCCACTGTTCTTTTACAGATTACTTACGTTGGCGCATAATCGAGGGGATCGTGTTAGTTAAATTCTGAATTTACCAACGAATTTGCGAGGGTAATTGTTATGGCGGTCCACACTAAGCTGTCGGGTCAGTTTGATTATGTGTTGTAACAGTATGGTCGAACTTTATCGAGTTTCTTAATATGACTTATAGCGGGACCCTTAAATAAATGGGAAGTCACGCTTATTAATTGGGGCACGCGGTGGTGCAGTGGGTTGAGGCACTGTGCTACAAGCCGGAAGGTCGCGGGTTCGATTCCCGATGGTATCATTGGAATTTTTCATTGACATAATTCTTTCGGTCGCACTATGGCCCTGGGGTCGACTCAGCCTCTAACAGAAATGAGTACCAGGAATATTTCCTGGGGGCTAAAGGCGGCCGGTGTGTAGGGCTGACAACCTTACCACCTTCATGTGCCGATTGTCTATAAATCTGGGAGCCTCAGCCTCCTGGAACCCTAAGGGCCTGTCCAGGCCTGTAATGGGATTTCTTTGCTTATTAATTAATTCGTGAAAGTTACGGAGAGGAGGTGTAGCTGCACGCATTACGTAACAAACTCTTAGGTCTCATGTTCATCTACAAATTTTGAGACATTTCTACATATGATGCATGTTTAACGAAAGGAAAAGAAAGAATAATATTTTATGAATATTCGCTGTGATATCTGTAGTGTGTTTACAATCAGATATTAAGAAGTGTAAAATTAACAACTGGAAAGAAAGGTAAAAAAATAGAGTGGACTGGGAGAGGGTCATTAAGGAGGCGAAGGTCCGCATTGGACTGTAGCGCCACCGAAGAAGAAGATCTGTACTGTGTTAACCCTGTAAAGTACAGTATAAATGAAGCAGAACTTTTTGGCCGATAAATTTTTCGAGCGGAAGGAGGGAGTCGCTTTCGGAACGATAGTGCAGTTGTTTGTCTTATGCTTCCAGAAGTACAATCTGTTCAAGAGAACTGGACCTGACGTGTACTTCCAGTAGTCCGTGGTGGTCCTTACACGCATTTTTAAATAAAAGTTTTGTTTAATAATAATAATAATAATAATAATAATAATGAAATGCACTTAGCGCTAGTTGTCTCCTAATATTTCTACCCCCGATATTCCACCCTCATATCCATCATATTGACTGTCACTGCTGCTGCTGTTTTGCTCACTCCATTGTCCGTGATTGTTTATATTTTCAGCCCTCTCTTCTGTCATAATTCCCGTTCAAAGAAGTGTTTTTCTAGTGTACATTTTCACTAACACTGATCAAACTTAAGATTCAAGTCCTCTGGGAAGTTACGCTGTGTGGACTGGTAACTGGTTACCAACATTTCGGAGGAGCGTAGTGCCTCCATCTGCAGGGTGTATTTTGTATCCCCTTTTCAGCGTCTGTATGGTTTTTGTCTGTCCCTGTATCTTTATAATTTTCTGCTGTCTTCGTTCACGTGTCTTCCTTAATTTCTCGCCTTTGTCTACTCGATCTTTCCGTCTCTTCCTATAAGCCTGTGCAATTTGGTATGTGCATACTAACCTGTTAACTCCAGATTCGGGGGTAGGATTTTCTGTAACGTTGGTATCATCTGTCAAGATCCACGGCGTCCTATCCTATAATACACTAATCTAGTTGCCGTGAGAACTTCAAATCCCAAACAAATCGCCCTTAAAAATCTTACCTCTGTCACTTTCTGTAGAAGGGTCTAGGTACGTAGCCTATACAGCGAGGAGTCTGAGACTTCTCATTTCTGCTTGTATGCTTTGTTAGTCCAATACTTACAAATTATACTTTCTAATTTTTTTCGAATGTCATTATTTTAAGAAGTATATCTTGTTTCAGTTTTATGTACATATACATGTTTATTGTGGTCTGCTGGCTTGTGACACTGTGCAGTCTGATAGGTGGGTACAGATGATTCGGATGAATGTACTACCTCCATCTTCAGATAGGTTAGTTTAGGTTCGTTAGGGTTGAAGGATTCACTATTATTATTATTATTATTATTATTATTATCATTATTATTTATTATTATTATTATTATTATTTACTGCAATTGGGTTTTCACCCGGTGGCAGTAGTCCTTACACTAGTACACACAATACAAATGGAATATAATATACATAAAAATAACAATACAAAACAAACTATACACAATTACAAAACAAAATACATACAGTAAATACAAGTACACACATTAGAACACCGTACACACATTACAAAAACATCCACACCTTACAAAAGCATCCACTCCTTACAAAAGCATCCACACCTTACAAAAACATCCACACCTTACAAATACATCCACACCTTACAAAAACACCCATACACATACAAAACAAAATACATACAGTAAATACAAATACACATATTAGAACACCGTACACACCTTACAAAAACACCCATACACATACAAAACAAAATACATACAGTAAATACAAGTACACATATTAGAACACCGTACACACCTTACAAAAACACCCATACACATACAAAACAAAATACATACAGTAAATACAAGTACACATATTAGAACACCGCACACACCTTACAAAAACACCCATACACATACAAAACAAAATACATACAGTAAATACAAGTACACATATTAGAACACCGTACACACCTTACAAAAACACCCATACACATACAAAACAAAATACATACAGTAAATACAAGTACACATATTAGAACACCGTACACACCTTACAAAAACACCCATACACATACAAAACAAAATACATACAGTAAATACAAGTACACATATTAGAACACCGTACACACATTACAAAAACATCCACACCTTACAAAGCATCCACACCTATATCCGAGTCGGTATAGTGAATAGGCTCCTGACTGAACGACGTAGGAATCGGGGTTCAATTCGAGGCTATGGGAGATATTTTAGCTTCCCCACAGCCTCAAAACCGGCTCTAGGGCCCACCCAGCCTCCTGTCCGATGGTTACCCGAGAAACTTTCCTTAGGAGTAAAACGGATGGTCCGTGAAAGTGACCATTTTCATCTAATGTCGAGGTTAATAATGCCTGCAGATGTATTTTCGCTGCCCCGTACGTCACCATGACGTGATATTTAATTAAGCAGAGGGACGACTCGTACGTTTATTGAAGATGTTAGCACTACGCGCTATGTTCTTCCGAATCGTTGATTCCCCAACTGCACGATGTTGTTTATAACCCAGAATACTACGAAGTGAATCCTCACCAACATGTAGACCTGAAACACGACAGGCCTGGACCCATATGTGTAGCTACAGGTTTGCCTTTTCAAGTTTCTCTCACCTTGTTAGCTTGTATAAATATCATTATAACCAGTTAGCAACTCACAACTGTTCTTACATGAAGCAGACAGGCGTCCCATATTTTGTTTTAATTGAGTTAAAACTCGGAGAAAGTCGCCAGACTGTTGCAATGCGTATCACAACGTTAGAACGAGCGGAGACAGCTGCGTAGGGCAGATGTGGCGATACCCGTCGTTTTGCGATAGCTGGACACCATTATCGGTTTCCTGGTTATCAAATGCGATCCTCAAAGCCTGCAAGTTACATATTTTCTATTTCGTTTTCTGATTGACTTATTGCCGCTTGCTTTGTGGACCCCGAAACTGTGCGAGAACCTGAACCACACTTGATTGCCTTTCACCAGTATCGTGTGATCCAGATTTCCGGGTGGTGTTTCAACATGTGCACAATGTTACATCGCCGACAAGAGAAAACTGCGTTGTCTATTTTCGTTGTTGCAGTCACATAGACCACTGACAATTTGGCGTCTGCCACACTTGAATCGTGAACCTAGGGCACACTCTTTAGGTAGAAATAATATTGTATGATCGTAATTATTCCGCTTAAAGAGGAGCCTGTGTTTAAATCAAAGCAATAATTGCACCTCTGCTGTTATTTATATAAGCCTGATTCATTGCCACGCTTTCCAGTTTACGTTCCCATCCTAGGAAGCCTGTCCGAGAATTCCTCTGTACTCCATGGCCGGTTACACGTGCCTGAGTAAAACATGCACGCAACACTGCCACATTCACGCAACGGCACGTGTCCAAAAATAATATGCAGTACACTTGTACAGACTGTAGATATCAAGGACATTCAGAAGGTAATAGTGATACAGACAACAAGTGGATTGTAGGTGACCAACTGTGTAATAAGTATGGACTTGTCTGCATACTGTGCCTGCAGACTGCCTTATGTAGGTATAGTACACCCTGCAGTCTACATTAGAAAAAGTCACACCAGGTTTTTGTAACGATTCATGCTCTGCTGTACACGAACTCTGGCGGCTTACAATGTAATTTTAAGGTTCTAACATAAAGTATCCTTTCACACGCTTTTGTATGCAGATTTTAGAAAAAGTATAATTATTAGATAAGTTTTAAGTACGTCAGTTTTAATACTCGGAGTTTCAGTGGCCGTTTTATGTGTAATAGCGCATGCATTACAACAGTAATTGTTCCAAACTCCTTAAGACGACACGATCCTGTCGAAACAAGTAGCGTGTATTTATTGTGATTGTATTTTTAGCTGAAACATATATACTGATAAAACTGCAAAGTGACGTAGAAATATATAACGGCGAAGAACCTTCAGCTTACGTAAAAGACGGAAAATTTTGATCAGCTGAGCCACAATCAGCTTTACGTCTTCGTAGCAGTAGCAACGTAATCGAATTTACGTTACACAAAACTCGGGTTTATTATTACACTGCATAGTGTAAGTTCAAATGCATTAGATGCATCAAGGAAGTTTAAATTTCAGGACTTCTCCAATATTCGATCGACTCAGTGGCATTTTGTGCATGCCGAATTTTACGAAGAGCAGTCAAGTGCTTTTACCGAAACGAGTTGTGCATGCGACAAAAAATGTGGACTGTTGTGCTTCCCCGTCTATACCCGTTCGGATTGTTTCATAGTTTCTGTATCCTTTCGGCATCGAACCTGCCCGACGTTGCCCCTTACTGCTATGCCAGCACGCTCCTGACGCCGTACCTACCCCTCACCAGCTGCACAGTCAGCTTGTTCGAGCAGTATGCAATACGAGAGGAGCATGTGTGTTACGGGTAGGCTACGATTAAGGGTTGAAAAGACGGACGCAAAGCGAGTGCAAAATTGGGTTCTGACCCCATGTGTTTGCTCATGTCTTGACGACAGAGCATTGTCCGATATTAGAAGTGCCGTTACCTGCATTACCGAGGAAGGAAGGGCGTAACCAAGGGAAGGGGGGCGAACCACCGGAACCGATATGCTGCTTTAGCTCAACAATGAATATAGTGCAAGCGCTGTCAACCTTATGACTTTTAGGACCTGCTTCTCTGTTTCTGAATCTCGTTTTATGAAAACGGTCTATCAAGTTACGTTCCATTGTGATGTGATGAAACTTCTACATTTTCCGGTTGATTTCTTTAAATTAAAGAGTTATGCAGCCTAAGTGGATCCTGAAGGGTACATAAACGGATGAAGTCTGGTGTTCACATAGATAACATCTGACAATTCAGTTCCTTTCTACAAAATGCGTCAGCATTACAAGGATCGATCTGTTAATGCTGTTTAGGAACCAGCCGTTGCGAATTCTGAGGTTTTCGCAGCGGTGTAGCTGAGGATTCGGTTATTCTGGGATACGACGCTGCGTCAGTGGGTAATCTACCCCGACGTTTCGAGGGAACGTATTGCCTTAAACTTTAATGGTCCATAACCCGTAGACGAAACGTCGGAACCCGAAACCCCGTTGACGCCATGTCATATCCTACAAGAAAGGAAGCCTCCAAGTAATTGTTTAGTCTGAGAATTCTATGAAACATAAATATTTATACTATTCTTACCGTGCATTGTCATTTGAACACATAACACTTGACCAACAGCGACTGTATTGTAACTACAAAAACGTATAATAAGAGTGCATCTGCTGGTCAAGTGTTATGTGTTAAGTGTTCGTATGTTGACTTAATAGTCTGCTTGAAAGAATTAAACCAGCCCAAGACCGAACGGACTGGTGTGGAGATAACCCTCTAGACTTGTATCCGGGAGATGCCTGGTTTTAATCTTTGCTTGTCATTGGCTATCATGAGGTTTTCAGTAGTGCCCCCTCAGTTTTGGTAGGCAAATTCCGGGATAGTACGTCGAGTAGGCCACGACCGCTTCCATTGAAATCCTTTGCAGTTCATTAATCATTAAGCATCCTACGCATAGTCTGAGCTACTGACAGACTCATGTAATTGAAGGCTTCCGCCGTGGTCGTAATGTTGCTTAAAATCTTCTGGGTTGTTACCCGTCGTCATTTTTTGGTGTATGACCAACATTTCGGGATCATTTGTTTGTCCCATCTTCAGGGTCTTAGGAAAAAAGGATCATTTTTCCCTAAGACCCTGAAGATGGGACAAACAAATGATCCTGAAACGATAATTTTTTCCTAAGACCCTGAAGATGGGACAAACAAGTGATCCCAAAACTTTGGTCATACACCAAAAAATGATGCCGGGTAAGAACCCAGAAGATTTTAAGCAATACTAACAGACTCGTCAACTAAACAAAAGAGGACAATATAATCGGAAGGTCAGGCACAACAGGCCGTTTGTGCTATTGTTTATGCTACTGCAGAACGACTACAGTTTGTCTCTTTATTTTTTCCCATTAGCATTCACAAGGCAGTTTCATAGTAGCACATTTCAACTGCGGCTGTGATAACTTTCACGGCGGAATAATTTATAACTTACCTTGTGACCCTTTGACATGTAAATAAGACTAGCCTTTTTAGTGATGCAGTTTAAGATTCTGACGGATTGCCCACCTGTAGCGACTGGCTGTGGGATTGGGCATCTGAATTTCTACTCCCATTACGGGCGGGGAGGTCTGCTGTTTACCTTTACGTTCAGATCGCCTCTGGGGACCATTAAACCCTCAGTTTAGTGGATGCCTGAGGCTCTCTTCACAGGGTAAATGAGCCAGAGCGTAAAATTATCCACTGACTCCTGTCTAGTGGTGAGTTTAAGAATGCATAGAGTTACACTTACATTCCCCCATGTGTCTTCTTGGCGTGGTGTTGGATTAAATTCAATGTTAATTTTAAATACTACTTAGTTCACTAGTATTCCCAGTATGTGGCAGTGTGGGCAAGTTTCATGTGTTTAGCAGTTCAAGAGTTGGCACTATATCTCCCGGTCGTTATGATTTTAGTACAAATATTAATTAAAGTAGTAAGTTCCAACAGTGTACAAAACATGTAATGATTACTTGCCGCCTCGTAAGTTCGCACCGCACCCAGTGACAATAAGCGGGTTCTAATGACAAACTGAGAGTATGAATGACGTTCGATTCCTACCGAATCTCGACATTCCATTTTCTTTTTTAAGCCTGAAGTTCATCCAAATAATTTTTAAAATTTAAGTTCCTAACTCACAGAAAACACACTCCATTTTTATTCCAAAGACCTATAAGTTAACCCTTTAATGACCAAGAAAGAGAGAGAATAAGTTTATTAGTAAATGCCGGGTATCTGAAATGCAGTTCCATATGACCAGACTCCTAGACCTTTGAATTACGAGCGATGCAGAGGAGATCAGGTTTAGAGACTAAGAACACTTTAAAGACGAAAGACGATAGGGAAGAGCAAGGGAGTAGTGAGTTTAAAGACTAAGATGAACCTGAAACAGTTCGTATCGTGCAGTACGCCTCGATTATAAAAGTCAGTAAGGTAATGCTGTATATCAACATAATCACTCTTTGTTCTAAGGACCGTACAAAAGAGATGCACTCTCTGTGCAGAACGAAGATTGTTTATTATGAAACCTGTGAACCATTAGGCTTTAAAGGGTTAATGTTTTTAAGGGAAACAGTCGGTTTGTACTGAGAATCGCATGAAACACATAATAAATACATTGTGTGAGCAAAGTGAATCTGTTTTAACTGTTACAGCTGGAGGAACATGTGGTTAGTACTGTGCTTTAAGGGATTAATCAGATAGGGTAGAGTTTTTATTCGGGAGATACTAGTCACTTTCCACTAACGAAATTCCTCATTGTTTTAGGGAACCAGAATTTGTCATTGCTGTGTTCACAGAAGGCCGCCACTTTTCCTTACCCTGAGGACTGTCATAATGCGAAGTAAAATCACCAGTTGCTAGGGAATGCCCGAAAGAATCAGCGGTCTCTGTCTAACCTCATGAAGATCACTCCCTGGAACGAATGAGTTATATTAGTGACCAACGAAGACAATAAAAGGGTAGCCCAAGGAATGACGACATCCGTTCTAATAATGGTAAAATACACCCGTGAACCAAGCGAATTATGAAGCTACTGATTTCGTTCGAGATTACTGACGTCAGCTTCCGTGATCGTTGAGGATTAATGTGTGTGTGTGTGTGTAGGTGGCGGTCATCAAGCAGTATCGGCCCTTGTATGCTAAATGGCGAAGTCATTTGCCGCTTGTGTGCGTAACGAATCCCGTCGTCCATAGCGCTTTGTGAGGAGCTACAAGCGTTTGGCTGTTCAAAAGATGTCCATCATGTACGGAACCCCAAAGTTAATTACCATATTTATAAGATTCCACTGCTGGCCTCTGTCCTGAGCCAGACAAATCCAGTCCAAACTCCTGACAACCTGTTGTTGTAATACACATCTTAATACTGTCTTTCTCTGCGTCTCCTAACTGTGTCTCTGCTCTTCAGGTTTCCCGACCAAAATTTTGTATGAAATTCATGTTTCCTCATGCGATCGACATTCCCTGTTCTCGTCTTTCTTGATTATATTTGTTGGATATTAAAAGTTTTTGAGGCTCCACATTACGTTGTTTTCATAACATCTGCGTAATAAAGTAACTGTGATTGGAAAGACCTAACAGTGCGGCATGCAACAACTGGGCCAATCGTATCAAGCGGTAACGTTTCTGACTTGTCTTCGGAAGGCGCTCGATTCGAGGCTTGGCCGGGTTACCGAAGTTTTTTTTTTTTGTGATTTTTTTCGGCACATTTTCAGAAAGTAGCTTTCTTTGAAATAGGCCACGCTTGCTACCTCCTCAGCCCTTTAATTGCCATCGAACAGGGTCATCCTCTGACCTCATTCGACGTTAAATAAGCGTTGCAGTTGGTACATTGTCTTTAAATAACATAAGATCCGGTACGTAACATTTCATGAATTATAAGCCGATCTATAAAAGAGACGCTAGGTGCCCTGAAAACGATGATGTTCTACTAGAAGCCAAACTACCGTTTCTCTCTGAAACCTGAAGTCAGTAGCACTGGTAAGATCTAAGGTTCTTACGACGGAGACCGCGAAGATTACTTCTGGGTTGTAACGCCGTGTGAAGGTCACGCCATCACATGCAGTTAGAGGCACCTAGGGGTAGTAGAAGTAGGCCTATAGCTCTACTCTTTCTTTAACCTCGGCGCTTGATGTGGTTGGGTAGTCAACGCCACGCCTCAGCCGCTTTAGCCGCGAGAAAGAGCCCCGGTACGCATTGTAGAGGAGGCTAGATGGGTCCCAGGGCCTTTTGGAGGGGCATGCAGGAGAGAAAATCTCTTGCCTCACCGGGATTCGAACCCCGGACCGTCCGCTCCGTAGCGAGTTGCTATACCGACTACACTATGTGACACCGTGTAGTTGGGTAAAATGTACCAACGATCCGGTGGAACGTGCTGCCTCCATCTTCAGGGTAGAAAAGTGAGTCTACCCTTACACCCATCTACATTGTATTTAAAATTTCGGTTACGACCTCACAGACCAAAAATTGTGTTTTCGTGTGGAAATAATCGCTGCTCATTCAAAGAATCACGTGAAACACGTATGTTAAATGCACTGTGTAGGCCAAATGCAGTTTCTGGTAATGACAACGCCTGTGGTATTTGTGCTTTCTACTGCGTTGAAATGGTTGGTGCCTTTTGTATGAAGAAACAGGAGGAGAAAGAGGGGTATTTGTACACCGATGTGAGAGTAATGAGAGTTCCGCCTACGAATTCCGAACATTTCATTCATCAAATGAGAATTGTGCTGTGAGCTGTGCCGTGTGCGAAGTGTGAGTTGTCATTTTATTGAGAGCTGCAGACTGTTGCCTTCGTGTGTCAGAGAGTATGTATAGCTGTAGCATCGATAGCAGAGCCGTTACAGTAACGGTAAGCTCTTCGTCCCCTGCATGCGTCAATCATGCCGCTTCACAGAAGTTGGCACATGTCTTGACAGGGCACAGTGTCTGGAGGATGCGTAGACACGGGGCACGGCTCATTTTATTCAGGTCACGTGTTCCCAGTTAACCTGAGTACCTCAGCCCTTCCAGCTGAAGACGGGAATAGTGACTTAGGCAAACCACGGAACGCCGGTAGTCGCCCCCAACTCAGTGTCTCCCAAACGTGAGTAGGAACTGTTGTTTTTTGTTTACCCAAAAATACACGTTTCGGTTTAGAGCATTTTGTCAATAGGTCTGCTATGTAAGAACATAAATATAAAGTATACAGTAGTAATGTTACGTGGGATGTTGCAAGGCGTTGGTTGGTACGTTGTTGCTGACGTTTTGGGTTCCTTCTTGAAGGGTCAAGCAGTCCGAGAGAGTCGCAGTAATTGTACCTATTCTTTTATGTATGTACCGGGATTGCTCAGTCATTGTAATGATCAAGTTACGTTCTGGTCTGCCGGGGATTGTGATTCGATTCTCGGCGAGGATAAGGATGTTTAATTAAGCACAGTGACAACTTTAACTCTTTACTTGCTGTCTCATCGTATGGGAGTGAAAGGGATTTAGGGTGTTTGACAACAGCGTGCTGAGAATACGTAATATTTGGAACTAGGAGGGACGTAGCAACAGTCGGTCTAAGAAAATTACATAATAAGGAGCTTCATAATTTGTATCCGTTTACCTCTATAAAATGAAATGGGCGGGACGTAGGCCTATATCAAACATAGGAAAATGAGAAATGCATAGAAATTGTCGAAAACCCCCGCTAGACTTCTTGGGAAACGGAGCCTTAACTGGGATGATGCATGTAGTAGGCCTACAGTGTACAGCGTTATGTCGCACAGAAACATGGTGTGACATTGCGGACTGGATTTAACTGACTCGGAACAACAGTGACGTAGCCAGGGGGACGATGGGGCCGATCAGTCGCTGCCCTCCTTTTTCTTTTTGAGGCGCCAAGATTAAGAAAATATACACTTCGAATTCCTGAAAGTAAAATATTCTCGTACTTGAGAGCGCAGCTCACATGTAGGACTCTGGAAATAAACTGCATATGGGATGGACATTGAGAGACTACGTGAAAGTTTTCCGAGGAAGGCCAAGGCTGAGGTTCTAATAGACTATGTATACAGATTAAAAATACTATACAGAACTATTTAGAATGTGCTGCAATGCAAGTTAAAATAACGAAAATTTCGTATCTGATATCTTATGCTATGTGTTATGTAACATTTTTTGCTTGAAACAGTTATAAACATTGCATTAACTTCACATTTGCGCAAAGTTATTTCTATATAGTATTCTGCATGGAAACTGAATCAATGTAAACGTTAAAAAAGTGTTAACATTACAATGAAAATATTTAAATATTTAAATGAAATTTAAAGAATTCGCCTGCTGCGCTGTGAGGGGGCGTTGCAGCCCTCCCTATATTTCCCTTATGGTGCTCCCCCCTCCCCTTGAAACAATCCTCGATATGCGACTGCAGAGCAGACCAGTGATAAACTGTTGTTGAAGTGGTTATGAAACTTTTTGCTGTTCGAAAATAAAGTTGTCCCTGTGCTTGCCTAAGCACTATGTCATGAAGGAGGAGTAGAGGTGTAGCTCCACACACATTCATAATCTCGGCACTATTGAGCGTGAATTCTGGTTGATGAGAACGGAGGTATTCTTGACCAGCTCGGCTGCTGTTGGCTTCTCACAAAGATCTGCAGATGAATTACTTTGGAATTAGTTTTTTGTATGTTCTTACATTTCCTGTGCCTTAATTTTTCCACCCTTCATTTCTGTATTATTACTGGCACTAGCGTCGATATTCCATGTTCAGAAACGTTCTTGCTGCCCAGTCATTGAGTCCGAGGAGTTACTTGTACCGTGAACATTTCGTGGGTCTCCTCACAGTTTGCAGTGTTTAGATTCGTTGCAAAGGAGGACGTAGTTTTCAAGTACTCAGCCCTTCCGTCTATGTATATTGTCCGTTGTTTCTGAACCAAACCCTCGCAGTTCATAATGTAGGGCAGAGTTCTTGATACACCCAGGAAGTACGTGACCTTTGTGTGTCTTGAGTGGGCATATTTGTTGTGCTTGGTTTCTCGAAGAAGCCTGTAATTACCGTTATTTGTTGCTGTGGCCAAGTGTTTCAAACCGTGCAGTTGATTCCCTGCTGACAACACTCCCAGAATATTTATATATTCGCAAGTTGAAGTACACGTCCTTCGCCCGGGATGTGGTTACTATCGTTATCGATATCACTATACACGTGTACGGTAGCAAAAACTTCAAAGAAAAAGAGACACTCATTAAGAAATTAAAATTCACTCGATAAAAAAACAGTGGGCTTTAAATTTCGAATAAAACTCAGAAATTTACCACAATACTTATACATAAATTTAACAGCCGTGGCTACCGTACACATTGTCAAGAGTACGGAGTAAATTTCATAATGTGTGTTCCCTACTAGGTGCGTGGAAGGAAGCATGAAATTGACAGAACACTAACATCTTATGCGCACACGTAGTAAAAAAGGCAAAACATTCGCGCACATCTCTCATTAGTGTGATTCGTTGTTTTAAAAAGGTCAGAAGCATTGTATAACATATGTGCTGAGACATTTATTTTTTTGGGATATTGCTAACCGTCAAATGGGACAGCAGTGTTCTCAGCATTGTTACTGTCACGACGATAATGCGTGATGTTAGGTGCGCTCAAGACGTACAGTGCACTGCAGGGCTCATTTGTGACCTTACGATCATAGAATACACACACGACGAATGATGCGACATGCCCTTAACCCTGGGTGCCTGTAATAGTCGAGCTGGTTTCGCTGCACAGGAATAGGCGCAGCATTATCCTGGGTGACGTTATCCTGACGCTAATGTGTTTCGACGACTAGAGTAACGTCTCCGCGAGACATGAAGTGCAACGTCCATAACACTTGTGAATTCAGGTCGCCCACAGACTGTACGGACACCAGCCATTGAAGATGCCAAAATTGCAGCTGTGGAACGAGAGACATGGAGGAACTCAGGTGATATCGCGCTAGGATTTGGGACTATTCAAACCATCTGCCACTACTACGTTCTTCTGGGATGTAGGACCTCCTCACTGGGTGTTTCCGATGTTTCGAGACAACGAATTGGTCTCATTTTCAAGGGTGGAATTGCTCAAGAAGAATTTATGGTGAACATTTTCCCCTTTGAAGATGAGACAACTTCGTTGTTCCAAAACGTCAGGAACCAACTGCCCAATGACGCGGCATCATGTCCCAGGGAATACCTGATACCTTAGCTATACCGTTGCGAAAACCCAGAAACTTGTATACACAGTTTCTATTTATTTATTTATTTATTATTTATACTATATTTAACGGCGCTTTCATTAGTTCAGGTTATAAGCATTAGTGCCGAATTATGGGATAATAAGTGAATAATGGATTGGAATATGCATGGAAGGAAACGTTCTATGCCAAGCACTGACGTGGAGTGAGGGAGCAAAATCACGAAAACTCTTAGAATAGCCGTTCCCCGGATCAGTATTTCAATCCGATACCTCCCTAGTACAATCACGGGCACACAGTTTCCAGATGCATTGTCTACAAGGTTACGTCTTTCATTGGTCTTGATGCTAATTTAGATTAAAATTCAATATTGACAAATCTTCCATAGTACAGATTAGGCCTAATTCCATGAAACAATGGTTAATTAATTAATTGATTTATTTGCTTACTTATTTCATTGTGGACTTGGATAGCTCAGTCGGTATAGCGACTCGCTACGAGCTGGACGGTCCGGGGATCGAATCCCGGTGGGGATGATATTTTTCGCACCCGTCCAGACCGGCCCTGGGGCCTACCCAGCCTCCTGTACAGTGGGTACCTGGTGATTCCCGGGGGTAAAGCGGCCGGTGCGTAGCGTTGACCACCCACCCCCATCTAGCACCGAGGTGTTGAAGAAAGAGTAGAGATATACATCTACCCCCCCCCCCCCCTGGGCCTTCATGGCCCGTTCTAGGGTGAACTTTACCTTTACTTATTTCATTGAGAAATTTTCCGTTTTTGTGAAATAACTTGCTCATTGTAGTGTTTAAAAAAGCCGAATGTCGGGCCCTGTGTTGAGGCAGGTAGTTCAGTCCATACCACGCATTCGGTTATGCAAGTGAACGTAATAAAGTGACCGACAACGGGCTAGAGGAATGGGATTTGATTCGCTACGGGGGCAGTTTTTTTTTTCCCCCCACCACGTTCAGACCGGATCTTGGGCCAACCCAGTCTCCCATGCAGATTGTTTTGGAAATCAAGCGACCAAAACGACCAGAAGCGACCAGCTGCCAATTCGTGTCACTGAGTGCCAATAATAAAATAATGCAAAGAAATGTAACTGCATTTGTCCGATTTGATGGAAAGTGATTAGGTACTGCACAGTTTTGCTTTTTACATAATACCTGCATATCTGTCCTGGCCTTTCATCTTCTGATCAGATGACTTTCTGTCAAACTGAATGTCATACAACTTGAGAAGATTATCAGGCTTAATGATTAGCTGAGGACTTGGAGGATGGTGGTTTTTGCCTGTTTGAGTGAAATATCGTAGTGGTCATCAGGTGAGAAAGAAGGAAGCTGTGGAAATCTCAGTGAATGAGACTGAACGGGATGTCGCGCTTTTAGTCCTTTGAAACTTGCAGTATATCTCAATAATGTTAAGAGTTTAGTTCCTATCTTACAGGAAACAGAAAACGTTACAATGACCAATTAGATAAGTAATTGTTGTTTTTGTAAGAATCATATGAAAGAAAGACACTTCGTGGTCAAAGAGCTAGAGTGTTTGAATGTTAAGATAGATGGCACGTATAGACACATATTAGTGGTATTTACACGTTAAACGTGTCTGACGGTAGTATATTACATTTAATATTGCTGTGTTTCTGGACTTTGTCCAACGTTTGGTATTTTGGACAGAACACATTTTAGAAACGGGATCTGTGGCCATACACAGACGAAAATTTCGAAGGCACCTGCACTGTTTTGACTCTTAGAAAGAGTGAGTCTCAAACACACTGCGTTCTGTTCGGGATACTATAAGATGGACAACGTCCAAGAAACCAGTAATATTAAGGATAGAGGTCCAGAGCTTTACCAGCCGGTAAGAACTAACACAGCGACGTTCACGTGTGTTCGACCTTCGAGACAGATGAAACTGTAATACTTTACCTTAGAGACAGATGGACTGTAATACTTTACCTTAGAGACAGATGGAGCTGTAATACTTTACCTTAGAGACAGATGGAGTTGTAATACTTTACCTTAGAGACAGATGGAACTGTAATACTTTACCTTAGAGACAGATGGAGTTGTAATATTTTATCTTAGAGACAGGTGGAACTAATACTGTACTTTAATGGCAGATCGAACTGTAATACTTTACGTTAGAGAGAGATGGAACTGTAAATATACATTTTACCTTAGAGACAGATGGAGCTGTAACTATTTTTATCTTTATAGAGACAAGGGAACTAATACTACTATTTTATTATTAAGATAAAAAGAACTGTAAACAGAGGAAATCTATAATACTTTCTAGCCCTGAGAGGCCGAGATGGAACTGTAATACTTCTGGCCTTATGGACGCACTTAGAAGACTCTGAAAAATTAAGTACGATTGTTATTTGAACGTTTGGACAATCTTGAATCAGAAACGAGTATTGGTTGGGATTAATGCCAAGGTGAACTTCTTTTAAAGCCATTAGAGAAAGAAAACTACTAAAACCACGTCTTAACATAGCATAAAACCCTATAATATATATGTATATTTGTTTTCATCATCGAATATTATTAACTTCAAGAATCATTTCACATCGAACCCCAGTGGTGGCGATATTTTTCGTACACATCCAGACCCGCCCTGGGGTCCACGCAGCCTCCTGTACAGTGGGTACCGGCTTTCTTTCCCGGGGTAAGGCGGCCGGGGCGTGGTGTTGACCATCCACCCCATCTAGCCCGAGTTAAAGAAAGAGTAGAGCTATACCTCTACTCCCCCTCTGGGCCTTCCTAGCCTGTTCTAGGGTGAACTTTACCTTTACCTTTATAACTAGTTTAAAGTAGACAGAGAAGCCTAGCTGTCACGCGACTCTGCTGTGTGTGTGTGTGTGTGTGTGTGTATGGCAGTGATACGCACCGCACCTATACGAATTATTCAACTTTCTCTGCAAGTTCGCCTTACCATCTACTGACGACCGGCCTAGTTACACGGTACAACTATCGTTCATTTCTTTCACCTAATGTAACTCAATACGATGTAAGCCAATCAAGGTGCACGCTGTATTTTACCGCTAGAACACTGGGAGTACGATTTGAGTCCCGCCTTAACATGGGCGCGTGCTTATTTCTGCTTTGCAGACGTGTGCTCTGTACGACACACTGATTCGCTAGCAGCTTGTTGCCTGACGCGATCAGGACAGATACACAAACGTTGTACAATCGGGAAACCAGGCTTGTATGGGGTTGTAGCACCAAGAGGAAACTGCCAAACTAATGGCAGAGCAATCATCGAGAGAGAAGCGTATCTCAGTCACCACGACGTAAATTTAGGCAGCAGGGGTGTCTACATGTTTCGGCTATATAAAGCCTTCAGGGGGCCAAACATATTAGTGTTCGGCTTGTTGGCTTAATGATGGATATGTAATACCGAAAAATGTAGCCACTGTATCACCTAACTGATAAGTTGTATTTGTTGAGATACGCTTCGTTTTGAGTTACTGGCTTGATACAACGGGATGGCCCAAATAAAGACTGATGGTTTGAGCCTTACGATGATCAGATTTCCATCCAAGGGGTCCTACTAGTCAGTCTTAATACAGGCCGAGGAAACCTCTTCGGTACAATAGACAGGCTGGCATAGGGCTGTAGCACCAAGAAGGAACTGCAGAAGCTTTGCGATGGTTTCATCCTCCATCCAGATGGTCCTCCGCTTGCCTTCATAGAGATTTAGAAAACCTCTGCAGTGCAGGAGATCCAGGTTGGAATTTTGTTGTAGGGGACAGTCAGTTGAATCTGATGAAGAATTTGAGAACTCATTTCTTTAATATTCATTTTAATATTATCTACCGGTGTATATTTTTGTCTCCCGAATAATTTATTTCCGTGACGTTTTCCAACCAAAATGCTTGGTGCATTTCCCGTTTGCGCATGCACGGTACCTGCCAGCTCGTCCTTCTCGTCCTAACAGCTTAACACAGCCTAACATAATCGTGCGAACAACTTTGTATGCTCTGTCCTTTCTCAAAACATACATTTGCACTTCGACATGGATTTATTTCGACGTGCAAACAACACTAAGACACGGCCTTAGTGTTCCTCCACAGTGTAAATATTTGTTGATTTATTTGAAGGCCTTATTAGTGTGCTTTAGAAAAGAAAATGCATTCCCCGGCCATTGTAGGTCGCTGTCAATATTCGGTAATTTTAACGCGGTAAACAGCATGAAGGATGGATGTTGTACCTTTGTAGGCAAGGCATGTGCAACCTGGGGTCCTATGGTTGTAAATATTTTGTTCTGCGATCGCTGAGGTCTAATAATTTCATTCAAATTTATTCGTGTGATATATCGTTGAATTATAATCAATCATTCTGTTCTCCGTTTCGCGTTTTTCTCTTTGCCTGCACTGTGTCTGAACTTATCTGGAACTCACTCAGCCTCCTTAGACAGTGGCTTCCAGGGGCTAAGTTGAAGTATCGTGAAGCTGACCACTTACCTCCACCACTGTTCCCAACCACGTAACCCACCCAGCCTCATGTAGACTACAGTGGGTTCCGGCGGTGAAGCAGCCGGAGCGTGAAGTTGACCACTCACTCTCATGTAGTGCGAAGGTTCAAAACGTGTATTTTCACTCCACACATTCTGCACACGTTCAGTACGTGTTCTTATCACTGGAGTAACTTTACATTTGTCTCTTCCTTACAGTTGCCCGCGACATCTCCTACAGTAGTTCGACATCTTGTTGCGCCGATAATTCAGGAGTTCTCTCTTACCAACTTTCGGTTGCTGTTGGCTGGTTCCTTGGCCAGGGTGAATCCTGATGCTGACGTCAGCCTCCTGAGGGCGACATCCTGATTATAGAGAGACGCAAATAAGCCGCAGGACTCTCGTGGAGGTAAGGAAACATGAAACGTCCTTCCGAAGTCCATTTCTGCTGCTCCAGCACTTCTTACTCTCACAGTGGTTTTTCAGTTCCCTTCATTGTACAATTTTAACGTGTTTATTTGTTAATTACTTGAAATAATTGTCTTCATTTTAAACGTCCATATGTAACTCTATTCCCAATTTCACAATGCTCTATTTCGCCCATGCATTGTTACCTTGTCTCAGCATGGTGTTTTCTACGGATCTGATCTCGCATTTGGAAAGCTTAAACTGTTCGAGAATACAAACATTACTGGCCGCTGGGTTCGATTCCAGGCTGGGGTATGTATATTCTTCTTCACAACGACTGTGCCCAAAACGGATGTCAGGGCCACCCAGTACATCTGTAGAGGACTTCCTCTGGGGTTGTGCTGGACAGAGGGTGAAGCTAATCACCAGCCTCCATGTAACGCTGAGGTCTTTTTGTAGCAGGGACTGTGGATATTACTGTCTTGTGGAATGCAGCGCCTTGTAGTTTGGTAGATAGGTACCAGTCATCTCCATCTTGGGTGTTAGTGTATAAATCCGTAAAAAAAAAAGTGATCTCATGTTTAGAATATTCAGATCGTTAACATTCGCGCCTCTGCTCAGGGCAGATTATGGTCTGTCTGTAATTGACGTTCAGAAATAAAAGGTGAAGTTAGAGCTACCTCTTTGTTTGAGCACCGTGGCGTTAGAGGCCTATAGGAGCGCAGAAGTAGACGTTAGAGTATTCTGTGGTGGGTTGAAATACGAGTATGTGATTCGCTTCATATATCTGGCGGATTTTATTCCTTGCGAATGCGGCCCCCTGCACCTGGCGGGTAGCAGCTTGGGTATGCCCTGTAGCCATCCTGGACAATTGTGATTGTTGTCATGAATAGAAAAAGGTTCAGTGTTCTTCCTGAGAACTCAACACCGGTCCATGGCCGAAAACCTGAGCAATAAATACAAAGGTAAATGTAAAGTTTCCAGTGGCCAATAAATAAAAATATGTTATTATATTATATGTCGGGTGCCAGAATATATTACTTGAGAGGCCGGTAATGGAAAGAGACACTTTTTGGGGGTAAATAATCCCAGTGATAACTTGCTGTGCTATATTTGCACTACAGGCCTCTCAAGTGATACGCCTATATATTCTGGCACCCGACGTAAACACTTTACACGGAAGTCAGCGAACTCCTCATTATCAACACACAGTTTTTAACCTCTAAATACAAGAAGAATTTGTAACAAATTTTGGTACTGTGTTTTAATGTAATTTTTCTACAGTACTGCCATTACACTGACAGGTTTGTTCCACTTCATACAAAAACCATAAATTGAAGCTACGTCTAAACAGTTACACATTGTGCAATGATACTGTGGGGTACGCGGTGGCGCAGTTGGTTGAGGCACTGCGCTACAAGCCGGAAGGTCATGGGTTCGATTGTCATTGGAATTTTTCATTGGCATAATCCTTTCGGTCACACTATGACCCTGGGGTCGACTCAGCCTCTAACAGAAATGAGTACCAGGAATATTTCCTGGGGGGTAAAGGCGGCCGGTGCGTAGGGCTGACAACCTTACCACCTTCATGTGCCGATTGTCTATAAATCTGGGAGCCTCAACCTCCTGGAACCCTCAGGGCCTGTCCAGGTCTGTATAGGGATTGCTTTACCTTTACAACGATACTGTAAGGGGGAGGCCTCTCTCGATATTATTCCACTTTCCTTTGTACTTTTTTGTGATGATGGCCGTACAGCCGAAACATGTTGCGCATGATTACGTAAAAAACGAGTGTTGTTACGATATAGCAGTGGTGTTTGTTTTCATCTATTGACCAAGTAATTCTGGTAACAACGTGATGGCTCTACCTAAGATTGTGAAGTTTCCGTTATGCTTAATTCTGTGTTCTGAAACTTCGTTGATTTGAATGAGATTTATTAAGTCGTTTCAGCAGAGTTCTGAGTCTTTGGTGCCTACGACCCTTATCTTACTTTGACGTTACATACTAAATTATTAGAAACTATCAGAAATTTCTCTGGTTCATAAAATAGATATTTCAGCAAAATGTTGAGTTAATAACACTTGGAATCCCCTTAAATTATTTTACAACCCACATAATTCTGTGCTTAATCAAGCACGACACCATTAAGACGTATGGAGGAGTGGTGATATAGCTGCACACATTCATAACATTGGTATAAGGCGTTAAGGGTTTAGCTTCACGTCCCGGCTGCTTTGCTCCTGTAAAATAACCCCAGTTGCCGATTGAAAGGGGTCTAACTGGGCCTCAGCCAGTCTGGATGTTGCTGAGAAGAGGAAAAACTGTCACAGCCTGAAATGAAATATCGATTACCCATTCATCCATCCATGTAACCTAGTCATTATACCAACAGAGCTATTTAAAAATTCTTCTGGCCCGTGAGTTGTTGCTTGGAACGTATGACCATACCCAATTACAGATCACAATGCGATATTCTCTTGTTCTTTTTTGCATGTCGCTTTGTTTTGCTTTGCAGAGTCTGATGTTCGGTTTCGTCTAACAGAAACGTTACTGAACGAAGAACGCGACTACAGCGCCTTGCTGGGGTCGGCCGGAGAACTATATGGGGGTCCGCTTAGAAAGCTCTGTAGTCTTACAGCCGATGAACATTTCCTGCTATTTGGCGGGCTCTCCGACCTTGCAGCTTTTTCGAAACAACTGTGCAGCCAGGTAAGCAATCACGTTTGTTGAGTTTATTGAAAGACTTTTTTCAACTACATGTATTAATGGCAACGACATATTTCCAAGTACAATCTGTGTAGTTGGAAATACGGCTTCGAATGACGAAGGCCTAATAGTGAATTAACGAATTGAGGGAGACATAGTAAGTGGTCATGGTCTGTATAAGCATAGGCCCACTGTTCCAGAATTGTCTTGGACTGAAAAACCGCGACAACTCTCGCTGTAATCGGGCCAAGTGTCAAACTTCAGGCCTCTGGAATACGAAGCAAGAATGCCAGCAACCATTATAAGTCTGTTATGTTTGCATTGGCCCTTCTGCAGCTTAAAGGTGGTGAGAACCAGATACTGATAAATATTCCAGTCGTCTGAGATATGACACCGTGTAGATTATTACAGTTTTCAAATCTGTATGGCATCTTATCAGTTAACGATTTAGGATATTATATAACGAGAAATTTATATATGGCGTGTAGTATTGTTAGTACAGAGAAATATTGTTGAGCCGGGATGGTGTAGTTGGTATAGTGACTGGGCTATGGGTTGGACGATCCGGGGTTTGAATCCCGAATGCAAAACGTCCAGACCGGCTCTCCCCACCCAGCCTGCTCTTGAATGGGTATTGGGGTCTTTTCTCGGGAGTGAAGTGGCTGGGCGTGGAGTTGAACATTCAACTCCGTCTAGTGCCGAGGTTAAGAATGAGAGGAGTTATATCTCCACTGCCCATATAGGCCTTCATGGCATGCACAGGGACAATATTGTCTTTGCCTTTTTGTGATACATTCTATGACCTGTATGGTTAGGACACAGGAAACAAAGAATGTCTCAGAATATTTAGGGGAAGCTTCGTAGTAGGTCACTTTGAAGACAGAGAAGAAGTTGGGAAATATATTGTGGGAATGATAGGAGGATGAACTGTACCATGAAGTTATAGCAGGCTATACTGTTTGCGATTTTAGGTGCTCATGGTGGTGAATGTTAAAATTATGGTCTTCTGGGATGTGACGCCGTGTAGTTTGGTAGATGTTTAGCAAATTACTGGAAGAACCTGCTACTCCCATATTTGGATTAGTGAATGATTATACCACCTTAAAAATGCATGTTCTGAAACCGAACTACACAGCGTCATATCCTGGATCTATTAAAATTGCTTCTCCGTTTTGAATCCCACAAATAAATTTGACCTTGAATATTACGGAGATTGATCTCCATGTAGATTCAGTTTTTTGCAGTTCCAAACCACCGTTTTTTTTTCTTCCTCACATAGAAATAGGTATAAATCATAGTTAAACCTGTACTGGTTCTTGATGAAAAATCGTCACTGCGGCGTGACGAAGAAGTAGTTCAGATTATTCTCAGGAGGTGGTGCCACAACACTTGTCAGGACGACCTGCCATCTAGACTACATTAATGGAACTGTACAAGAAGCTCTTCACTGCAGACGCTGGCAGACTGTGTTCCTTCCGTCGCTTTCCCTCTGTTCCCCATCTCAAAGCGGTAATGCAGCAGGGGTTACCGAGGATCGGTCCCCTGTCTGTCTCACGTTGTATTGTAGAAGTCTACGGATCTAATAATATTACGCGTAGAATCGTCACTTAATAATATACGAATTAAAGCCTTTATATAGTATTATCTTACCGTCCACACCTATTAACACACGCAAAACTATAGCTTTACCAGTGTTTTGTATACAGGTCTCTCTCATGAAGAGAAGTTAAGCTAGACTGAGGTTGTTTCATATTACGTAAAGGGGATCAAATAACGGGATAAGTTGTACTCGCCAAATATCACAATAGTCACACCAAGTAGGTTGAGATGGGTGGGGCATGTAGCAGAGAGAGAAAATAAGTGTATACAGAGTTTTGTTTTTAAAGACCTACGCATAGATGGGGGGATAATAGTAAAATTGATCTTAAACAAATGGAGTGGGAGGGTGTGGACTGAATCTTGGGCATAGTAAGGACCAGTTTCGGTCTCATTTGAAAAAGGTAAAGTGCTTTCGGATTCCATAAAATGTGGGGAGTTCCTGCACTAACCCAGAAACCGTTAGCTTATGAAGACGGACTCTGCTGCCTGGAGTTATTTGGTAACCCTTCTGCACTTGCATCTAAAAAGTGGTATCTTTCTTTTTAGAATAAATTCTTCCGTGTGCATGCCATGCAGGCTTGTAGGGGTGGAAGATTTATACCTTTACCCATTCTTAACCTCGGCACTAGTTTGAGGTGAATGGTCAACCTCACGCTCCGACCTGTTTACCCGGTAACCCCAACTGGTCTGAACGTTTTAGAGAACAGAAAATCCTTGCCCCTGTCAGGAATCGAACCCTGGGTCGTCAAGCCCTTTCCGTAATCTCTATACCAAGTACGCCTTCCCGGCTTCGGCCTCTTTCCTTGAAGCTATCCCTGTACAGGCCCCTAGGGTTCCAGGAGTTTGAGACTCCCAGATTTCCAGACAATCGGCACATGAAGGTGGCAAGGTTGTCAGCCCTACGCACCGGCCGCCTTTACCCCTCAGCAAATATTCCTGGTACTCATTTTTGTTAGAGGCTGAGTCGACCCCAGGGCCATACTGCGGCCGGAAGGATTAAGTCAATGAAAAACTCCAATGATTCCATCGGAAATCGAACCCGCGACCTTCCGGCTTGTAGCGCAGTGCCTCAACCATCTGCGCCACTGGAAATAAATACGGTTCGTGACCCCATAACAAACACAGAGGTCACATGCGCTCAGGTGAACCTGGTTTATGTCTGCAATATGCCTCATGCAAATCTTGTTAACTGCATAGGTGTTTCTGGCCTTTTTAAGGGATTTTTCTCGGTTCTTTCATAGGAAGTCCAAGACTGTTTTTAAATATGCCACTACAAGTTCCTTCCAATGTAGTTTTATTTTTTAGTTCATATTCACTTTCTGATCTCACGTAAAGTAACTTATGTAGTTGATACTGAATCAATTTAGCCAGTTATAACCGACCAGGCCGAGTGGTTGTGTGACAGTACAGGAAACGTAGGCCTATTGCTGCGCGACCTAGACATGACTGCAACGCTGTCACGGGATTGGTAACCAGGTCTTGGCCGGCATATATTAGGGCCGTTCCGGGTTCAGTTCTCGGCCCTGAGACCGACTATCCTGGCTGAGGTTTTCGTGGTTTTTCTCAGTCTATAACCAGTAACTTACCTGAAATTATGCCACGACCGCTGCGCTTGTCATTCTTTCCATTTAGTTGCTCACTATTCGTCCTGCCATTCTACGCTGCGTAGTCTTCACTACTGACAGTATCGTTAGATACCAATCAGAACAAGCTACGGATGAGTTCATTGCTTCATTCTGCCACCAACAGTTCTAAACGTGTGAGTACTATTACTGCTTCCTACGCAGGGCTTACCTGTTCTCATACTGAATTATTATCACATATTTCAGCAGAGTATATTAATTGAAAGGTACTGACCTCTCACATCCATCTGGAAAAGTAATCATTCACTGGTTCACTAATGCCATATCAAGACGTGGCGGTCTGGCTCCACAGGGGTGAAGCACAGATGCTTATCCTCTGGCATCAGTGCAGTGGTGTTACGGGAGGTTCAGAAAAGAAGACCACCGAAATCAACACGACGTCTGTGCGATTAGTCGATTAATTTTAATCATCCTGTTTTTTTTTCATTGGCGCAACAGCCCCTAGTGGGCCAGAGCCTCCTCATTGTCGAGGCTTCACGATCACACTCGATAGGGCTCCTCTGGACGAGTGATCAGCCCAACGCAGAGACCTCTACCTGACAACACACAACATTCACAAGGGAAAGACTTCCAGGCCGCCGGCGGGATTCGAACCCGCAATCCCAGCAAGCTAGCGGCCGCAGACCCACGCCTTAGACCGCGCGGCCACTGGGATCGGCCATCCTGTAATTAGTCGTTATACATTATAAATCGGAGCCGGGGTGACTTAGGAGATATTTTTCCAGGCTACAGGCCGAATGACGGAGGATTCAAGGGTTAACGAATGTGGAAGTCTTCTGGCATGTGACACTGTGTCTTTGGGCCAGTAGTAGTAGTAGTAGTAGTAGTAGCAGCAGCAACAGCAGTGTCGGGTAACGTCGCGCCAAACTACACAGCGTCGGTTCCCAGAGGACCTGAATCTTCAGGAGCATCGCTGTGGGAACCTCGAATCATGAATCAAGAGTTAGATGCCCTGCATACCGGTGCTGGGATACACACAACCTTCTGTCCTAGGAGTAAATGGGACTCGGTCCCTAAGGTTTAAGTGGCCGGAGCGTGAAGCTGACCACTCCCCTCCATTTAGTGCAGGGGTTAGGAATGACTAGCACTGTACTTTTACTTCCCCATACGTCTTCATTGTTTGCTGCATAATAAAACACGGGAGAAACTTCGTGTGTGCTGTGCTTTACATTATAAATTATGAAATTTCGCACGATTTCCTTGTCAAGATTTCCCTCCTGAGATGATCTCATTTCCTGCATTTCTTTATCCAGTAGGCATGTACATCTTTAGGCTACTCCATCTTCAAAGTTCCTGTTTTACATAACATCTAATCCTGTAATAACATAAAACCTGTTAAAATCTAAACAGGAAATTGTTAAAAACAAACAAGTGCCAGAAGAACGTATTGTCTCCATCTTCTTAAACCTACGGATGTTGGTAGTACGTTCCTCCGAATTGATGGTACTTGCGTACCCGACTGTAAGGAAGTGCCATTACCCAGACTACCAGAATATGAATTTTCATCGCCGTGAAAACGTCGAATCTTAAGGGCGTTAAAGTTGTACTGGATGAGACCACGTACACTGGATCGTATTCTTCATGAATTAGTCTTGACAGACTGTTCCAACTCGAAGATAGGCATTCGTAAGTCAGTCGCTCTTTGCAGAAGTTGTTTTGATGAAAATTGAGTCTTTACCATTTTTATGTGCAGAAATCACTGTCGGTAAAGCCGACCGAACTTCGTGTATTAGATAAGAGATTTTAGATAGGGTAGTTCTTGGGTTCCACGCACAAAGGTCCGCAGGCACCAACTGAAGACTTTTCTGCATGTTGTCAGATGTGTGGACAAAATTCCACCCCTGTCCCCGCGCAGTCCCTACGGTCAGACAGTTCGCTGTTTAAAGGAAACCATTGCCCGTATGGCTACATCTTTGCAGTCATTCACGCGCTTCGCTGCTACTGATTGCAGACAGAATTTGTCATAAGTAACATTTGCGAAATGTTACGGAGAGTCTCAGGAGTGGTAGCGTATTTAAAGATACACATTAAATAATATGATGTAGCACAAAAAGACATACCGCCAGAATGGTGATGTTTAAGCGGTAGATCGGTTTTCAGATACTGTAACAGCCCTGCCCCACGCAAACGTGGTTATCTTAGTGTAAAAAGTTGCTACCGATTATTTCTATGTGTACACAAAAATCGCGATTGACAGAAGTGGATGTAAATGGGAGAAATGTAGATGCTTAAAATCGACAGTTAGTTGGGGATTGCTGTGCTGCAAGACACGATTATAACGGGATTTGAGAGGGTCTGGGCATTTTTTCATTCTAAACAGGTTTCCGTTTAGCACCATGTGAAGGTCCATAAAAAGAAACATTCAGCTGCTAATGGCTGACAATCATTATTCTGTTCCATACTGTATACTAGTGGCTGTCCTGAAGGAACTAGGCGAAGTTGCAAGACGATATGAAGGACAGTTGATCCTGTCCTCCGCAATAAAACACGGTCACTAAGATTAGTTTTTTCAAGATTAACAGAAAACATACTCCGATTACGATCTTCTGGAATATAATGCCGTGTACTATGGTTGATAGGTGGACTGGGCTTACCAACGTTTCGGAGGCACCTGCTGCCTCCACTGATAGAACCACTATCCTATTCAGAGGAGGCAGCACGTTCATCCGAAACTTTGAAACTTACGTATCAAATTGTACGACATCCCTTTTTCCTGGCCTGAAAATGTAAAAAGAGGTTCTTCCGAAACATCGATACATACCTCTTTGACAAACTACACTGCGTCATATTTGACTCACACTGTGAATATGGAGGCAACATGTTCCTCCAAAACGTGGTACCTATATGGCAAGTCACACGACATCATATCTGACTCTTCGATTCTGAAGATGGGGGCAGTCGGTTTTCCCGAAACGTCAGTATGTGTCATATTACACTGCGTCCCTTGTGCACAGGACCGCAGTGTTATTAGGGAGAGGCATTTATTGTACACTGCATTCTGGCGAAGAGGTACGAGCATGTGTGCTGTGTGAACTAATACGCTCTAAACCTTCACGTGCTCACATCGTTAACATACATGAAACGGAATTTCAAATGCTGTCTAGCAAACCATACACGCTCTCCTTTCCTTACTGATCCCTTCTGCACGCAGTGACACTATTTCTTCATGTTTGGGGCGTGACATCTCAAAGTATGTCGGCCACTTGTACTGTCCTCTTGAGTCTTTGTCTTAACGTCAGATTCACGTCCTGTCAACAGTTTCACTTTTTGACACTTCCATTGTATTCCTTGTGTTTGATGAAAGTTGATTTTATGGGCTCCATAAAGCCTGTCCAGGGACTGCGGGAGAGGCGTGGTGTAATAAAATGTGCTAAGTGTTGCTTCGTTATGAATAAAACCAACTGTCGCTTTGGTAGCATAACCCGAATTTTCAGCACCCTGAATTTGGCGCTCTGCCACGACTCAGGCGGTTAGTCGCCGGCCTCTCACCACGGAAACTGGGGTTCATTTCCAGGTCAGTCCATGTGGGATTTCTGGTAGACAAAGTGGCACTCGGGCAGGTTATTTTCCGAGTACTTCGGTTTTCCCCTGTTAATATTATTCCACCAATAGCCTACTCCATACTCAGTCGTTCGTCTCTCACCGACACTGTTTGATGGCGTCCTTAAATAACACACGTAAAAAATACCAAAATTCCCTATAAGTTACGATACTAAAACAATTCCATCGTCTCCCATCCCCAAACTATGTCCATACGATACATCATAATTAGCTCCTGTAGTAGAACCGAATAAACTAATACCCTCTCTACCGAAGACCGTCGTCGACCACGATCCTGAGTCAGTTCCATCCACCTGCCATCCTCACAGTCCATTTCCCAAAGATTCATCTTACAAATTAACAAACCGTGTGGTAGCTGAACCCGAAGTTTCAACGCCTCTTATACCAAAATCCGCTTGCAAGTCGGAGGCGCTACTGCTGTTACAACCTTCTCGCGGGCTGCACATGTCCCAAGAGTGTCTTGTCTAATTTTTTGACAACTTGCGTAGTGGAAACGTCATTGGCTGTCGCTTCCTTTGACTTACCAGGGAACCATTCCGTGTCGACATTTGTCTGCTACGTCTTAGATTTGGAATAAGCCATCACGTTGTTTTAAAATATGTGTCTCCTATCTCATTTCCGTATCTTTCCTTTGACCTGTGGCTTGTTGTTTCTGGATGACGCTGATTGATACTTACACCATAACCTGTCGGCTAAATACTTTCGTTCTTCCTCCGTGCATTTAATTGCGCCATTTGTCTCTGTCCGTCTCTTCAGCCAACTGTATGCAACTGCTTAGGTTCAGACAGGTTTAGAGACCAGCATTCCAGTGATCCAGGTTCAACTCTCAGTCTGGTTTAATTTATGAATGTATTTATTGTTTAACGACGTTATCAGGAGCTATAGAGCGCCGACTAATAGAATGATTGATGGATACTGAATTGGAATGGATATGAAAGGAAACGCCTGTGGTATAATTTGAGGTGTTATCACGGCTTGTGTCTGAGGAGACTAAGGAAAATCACGGAGAACCGGTGGAAGGCTGTGCTGGTACTGGTATCCATACAGGCGTGGTTTTCGTTCGGCGGTACCTAAGTTGGATAGTGAAAAAAGTGTCGTTAATTATTATTTAAAATGTATTTATATTTTCCGAATGCTTCCTATTATATAATGCGCGTTTTTTTCGCAAGTAATATGACCATAGATATGAATACCACGTAATTTTATTAATTACGTAGTTTATGTATGTGTGTAGCATGTCCATAAGTATAGTCTACGTGTATATTTCATTGATATGTCTGACCTGTTCCGTAGCAAGAGAACGTTCTCAGTTCCATATAATTGGTCCATAAAAATTTGAAAACCCCTCAATATGAATTTATAACCATGAAGGTGATGCAGTGCTGAATTGAAGCAATTTGGTGTCTTAACAAAAGTAACTGAAGTACGTGCGTCCTTGGGATGGAACAGTGTGAAACGTCTGGACAGCGAAACACTTGTGGCGTACTTGCATAACCATAGCAACCAGTGAACACTGGTAACAGTGGTAACTATGGTAGCAGGGAACAGTAATGACCATGGGAACATCTGTAACCTTCGTAACACTATAACCATGGAAACCAGAAAATAAATGTAACAATGGGCACCATAGTAACAAACTAGAAAGTCATGAGAACCATAGTAACAGCGGTAATCATAGCAACCACAGTAACACATTGGTCACTTTGGTAACAAATAGCCATGGTAACGTTGGTAACCAAAGTCGTCATAAATGTACATACTATGTCTTCATGTAAAGTGCCTGTTATTTTGTCCTGTTTTTAACAAAACTTGAATTTTGTCGACAGATTTTAGTGAAACTCGAATACACAGTTTTACAAAAATCTTTCCAGTGGGAGGCGAGTTGTTCCATGTGAACAGGGAGAGACGGAAATAACATGACATGACATGACGAAGCGAGTAGTCACTTTTCACAACTTTGCCTACGCGCGTGCATTCTACCCGGTGTATAAAGTGTCGTTAAATTCACGAAGATACAAACATCCTCACAGTGGAGCAAAATTCCGTCCCTAAACATTTGGAAAATAATTGTTACATAAACGATCAGAAGCTAAATTCCCCATTTTTACAGTATCGTTCCAGTTTTGAAAATTTTCTTATTAAGAGTGATATATTTTTAGCCAGCCGGTAGTTTAAATTCATGAAGTTGCGTTACAAACACAACTTACATGCTTCTGCAACAACCACTGCCAGACTGAACCTTGCAGTAATTTTGCATGCAAATTGATTTACCTTTATAATCAGAAGGACGGAAAAAGCTGCTGTGATGGTGTAAATATATTTTCCAAACACGTTTTCTTAGAGGTTTTGCATGCCACATTCATTTTGGCGTACATTTATTGCAGATACAGATGTGTTACGTCAGTGATTTTTAAGTCGATACGCTTTAGACCAAAATAATTTGTTCCTGTATTTCATTAAATATTTCGGATGAAATTTGTACATCGTACAGTTGATTGCACAACATGGGAGACGCCAATGTAAGGAGCAGGATTAGATTCAAATACATCCTAACGCATTTGTGTAACGTTGAACGTGGTGTGGTACCTACAGTGACTACTCAACTTAGTATTAACTAAGGAATCGGTCTCCTTTATAGCCGAGTCACAAAAACGTACACCGGAAAAAAAAATTACCTCTTCTGCAAGCAGGATCAGGATCGACAGACCCACTGTATAGAGATAAAGGTAAACAATTTAAAGTTCTCCCTAGAACGGGCCATGAAGGCCCAGAGGGGAGTAGAGGTATAGCTCTACTCTTTCTTTAACCCTGGCACTAGATGAGGGTGGATGGTCAACTCCACGCCCCGGCCGCTTTACCCCCGGGAAAGAGATCCGGTACCCATTGTACAGGAGGCTGGGTGGGCCCCAGGGCCGGTCTGGACGGGTGCGGAAAATCTCACCCCCACCGGGATTCGATCTCCGAACCGCCCAGCCCGTAGCGAGTCGCTATACCGACTGAGCTATCCCGGCCCACACCCACTGTATAGAGAGCACCTTAAACCACGCGATATAGTACGAGTGTAGCCTATATGTCCTGGGTTCCGGTCGTGTAATGAAAGGCAGTATGGTGACGGAGCAGATTTGTTAGGTTTTGTGTGACCGATCTGAAGTGCAGTGAACGTTATGTCGTGCTGTAACATGCATTAGAAGGTTAGCGCAAAAACGAAAAGTAGAGAGAAATTGTGTTCACTGCTGTAGGCCGCATATTCATTATAGTACTTCACAATACCTTCCAGATGAAACGTTTAAAGGAAAGAATGCCTTGTAAGTCATTCAAGATCTTATTGTTATAGTGCGCCAGATTATAGTTGTATTTAAGTTTTTTAAGCAGACACCCATTGTCATGGTACGAAAGTCTACATTCGCTGCGAAATTAGGTATGTTTTCCGCTGCTCTTCTTAACTGTTCTCTATGGATCACCCCATAATGAAGTCACGTATAACTGTTAAAATGACTGGAGTAACACATACGTAAGTACGTGGAGCGTGTAAGTGTCGTACCATGAAGTGAGGTGTGTCACGAAACTGGGCAGATTCTTCCTAATCTGCTAGTAACAGACACTGTACATATGTTCCTGTGACCGCTCTTGATGTGTGGGCAGCAGTGACCCATGTTACAAGATAGCCAAAAAGGTATGTGCGCTTTGTTGAGAAGCTGTAAATACAGGGGCGTATTGTTGACATGGTTGGAGCACTGCGTAGGCGTACTGAAATGTGCGTTAATGTCGTGCGCGGACCGTGTAGCTGGGTTTGTGCTATATTTTATTACGAATTACACTTATTTTACTTTTACATTGAAATTACCGTGAAAATTTTACGCGAAAACTGGTACGTCCTTATATCTACATGTCGCCCAGTTGGACTTCCTTTCGCTCACACTTGCTTGATTAATGTACCCAACGAAGTTCGGCAAGCTACTCCGAAATCATCCTGTATACGCACAGATTAGCTGTGCAGTACCCGTTTTTTTTAATAGTTTGTAATTTCTTCTCTGGTTAAGAAATCACCTGATTTTATGGGATCCGAAGGTTCACTAACGCATTAAATAGAATCTGCAGTTGGACCGTGTCCTGAGTTAATGTAATCCAATCCATGTATTCACACTGTACGTCTGTACGATCATTTTCAGTGTCACACTCTCGGCCATGTAGGCCTACCAGTTAAATTTCGACGTTAATTGCGAGTGCTTAACAATGGTAACGTTCGATTTCCAGCGACTTTCTCACTGCATCAGTTATTGCTGTCCGGAACGGAGGAGGCACCGACCTTCGTATGACGGATACCTGTGTAAGCCCATTCATCTTCCTTTCCCTTATTTAAAAAATCAACACCCTTGCATTCAGTTCACGTGCGAAGTTCATCCCATAGACAAAGTAAAATTTCTCCTCAATAATGATTAAGCATGTCCGGCAAAATATAGCATGCGGAATGATCGAGTTTAACCAACTCCACGGAGCAGTTTTTTTTTTTTGAACTAATCTGTCAGATACCCAAATAATTTTCGGCCTCTTATCGAAACCGAAAGTTTATTACCGTGTTCATTGACCCACTACTGGATCGTGTCCTGAGCCAGATGAATCCAGATCACAAGCCTCCCGCCTTACTTCTTTAACATTCATTTCAATATAATTTTCCTCGTCACGCTTGGGTCGTCCAGTTGATCTGTTTCCTTCAAGTTTTCGGACCAAATTTTATAGCGCTTTAGGTCTGTCACCCATGGTACTTCTCATTATCACTGATTTTTTGTCATTCTAATAAAGTCTGATGAAGATTAAAGATTATGTGGCTTCACGTTATACGGTTTTCTGCAACCTCCTGTTACTTTCTGTAATATTTCTGTGTTTATGACGAAATGTAAGTCATTTGCGGACGCTACGATTTACCGACCTCCTACTGGCGACTAAGGGCATTGTTGTATTGCTTTGCTTTCAGTCAGTACTTTTTTCATATTTCTATTTCTAAACAGATTGCTTTGTTTTATTTTGTTTTAGATTCAAGAAGTTCTGGATTCTTGGGAACCGGAAAAGTCAACTGTTGGTAAGTACATTTAATTTCACGTTAAATTTAAACCACGCAGAACAAGTGGCTAGAAGATAGTCATTTATTCCCGAAGCTTGATTATTATTGAGATAGTGCACGAATTCGACAGGCAGATAAATAATGTCCCGCAGAAGCAGCAGAGGTGCGATTTTTGAGAATAGTGGCTGGATAGAGACACAGTACAAATGTAGAAACTGCGACACATGGTGGGACTGCTTGGACAATTGTTTGACCCATCGCAAGGTCTCTACCTACATACGACAACACACACACAGAAAACACGCAGACACATCCCTGCCCCGAGTGGGTTTCGAACCCACGATTCCATTGTTTGACCGTCTGAGGACAGTACACTCCTTAGACTGCGTGCCCACCATGATCAGCATAGTTAGTTTTAAATGTGTAATTTGAATAGGATAAACCCATGATGCTAATGATGACTACAATCGTCATTATGCATTGTTTATGATAATTCATGTCGCCCTTACGTTCTCCTTCGTCATTTTCATTTTTGATGCCTTTTGCTTCCATATTTTTGGCCGCAGTTTGAGCTTTAAGCCCTCAAAACGAGGTTCCTTAGTTTGAGAAATGAGGTTGTCGTTTTGAGGAATAGTAAGACTGCGGTCTACCTAGATGTAACGTCGCGTGGTTTGGTATATGGTTACCGATGTTTCGGAGTAACCTGCTGCCACTGTGTTCAGAGTTAAAGACTATGGAAACAGCGGGCGTCTCCGAAACGTTGGGAAGGACTACCACGCTACACAACGTCACGTTCGAGAAAACCGCAGTTCAGTCTGTCTCACTCAAATATCTACAGCTCGTACAGCTCTTCCAGCTGCTCGAAGTCTTCAGATGAACTCACTGTGCTGTATGTTTATTGACCACACACTGCCTGCCCCTGTGATGTTACTTGCTTGTATTATGCTCTTGCCATCAGTTTTGAGCTGAAACGTCGTAGTGGCTGACGCCTTCCCAAACACTGTGTCATTCCCTACTGCTATTTAAATGTGTGCCAGAACGACGCCTCACCCTGGGGCAGCAAGAATCACTTGGGCGTGATGTGCCGGAGTATGATGGGTGAAAGCTTATGTTGCCTGAAACAAGGTTTCTAGTGCCATTTTGTCATTTGTCGTCCTTCATATGGATTTTCTTTTTTGGAGCAGGTTGATTGTGTTTTATAGGTACCCGGTTCAAACCTTGGCTTGGTCACCGGGCATTCTTAATGAGAACTTTTTCTTTAGATAAATGCCCATCATGATACCTTCAAATTGGGCACTAATGCTTCTTTCGAAATCTTTACCTGCTCACATTTCATGGTCATCTTTACATCTCATTGGACACTTCATAACCTCTGTAGTTTACATTGTGTCGCTAGATGACTCAGCCCTTTGAAGCACAGAAGCAACCATATTTGCACATGCTTTAATGTTCAAAAACATATGCGTTGTGCCTACGCTGTATATTTATGTTTTGCCTATGACGAGTAGAATACCCTTTAAAAATTCAACGATAAATTATGATAGTACCAGAAGATGCAAGTCTTCTGGTGTACCCCATGTTGATGGGCAGATGGTTTTTGTAATGGAGATGCAGAATGTTCTCTGTGAGGTAGGAAATAAGTGTTTAATGTAGCCTAATTTAGACTAGCATCAGGCTTCACACTCGGTTTTCGCCTGTCAGCATGATTCCGCCATAGCTCCGTACCGTCGTTATCTTCAAAGCTGTTCTTAAAAAGAAAACCGACGAAGCCTGGGGACCTTCCAACAAATGTGATGCTCTTTTGGAGATTGGGGAGCATCAAGAAAATAAAAGCGGTTTCTTGCGTGTCAGGCTTCGCAGGGTGAAGGGTCGGTCGATTGTAAGTTTGCTTGTTGCCAATTAGTTACGGACACAAGTTGGTTGGGCAATCTGATCACCAGAAACTGAAATGCTTCTTGCGTTGCTTTAAATAGGCGCATAGCAATTACAAGCCCTTTAAATATGCTGTGCATTCAGTAATTAAGTCTTATGCTTTGTCACAGAAACCGTCATATCTGGGCATTAATTACAGTCGATAACTTTGACGTTAAAATTATGTATTCATTATCCTTCAGGAAACTAAAATGCCCTACCATACACGCAGATATTTGCGTTTCCGCCCACTGTAGTCTGTGCGTCCGGTGTTAGAGATATTAGCTCATATTCTCAAATGGGCGAACTTCGCTGCAGTGAGAGGCTGCACCATGTGCGACCACATTATCTTGTGATCTGGAAGCATTACAAACGATACACGAGCTGCAGGAAACACCGTTCACCGTTCAAGTTTGAAACTGATCTAAATACAAATTTAAAATTCTGTTTATGCCTTAGAGAAAACACAAGACCACCTGGTTAACACTGTTTAGGAAGATAATAGCTGCTTATTGTGAGAATCTTCCGAACACATTAATACTCTCTGTGGGTGAAATGCAAATTTTTTAAAGCTGAAGCAGGTTGTAGGTCTACATCTACGTACCACTTTGCTTTAAAGGGTAAAATTATTATTACGCACTTCACTGGGGGTTACAGATGCCCTATATTTAAATGTTCAATATCAGACGGGTGCAGTTTGTCCGGGACCGCAAGCTGTGCTCCAGGCAGGACTGCCACTTTTATGCATAATTTAAATTTATCTCGCATGTCGCTTCTTGATGGTAAAAAGAAATGCTGTTGCAACTGGACGTATATCCGACGGGTAAACGATGTATATATATGGGGCTACAGGTTAACTTTAAATTTAAAATCTTATTATTCTGTTTCCTTCCGTTCAAGTATCTACCTGCTCAAGATTGTAGACTTCAGGAATCGCTCCAGGCTCCCTTGATTTGTTTATGAATTGGTTGAGTGTTAGAACGTCAAAAGGCTGAGAAAATGTGGCGGCCTGTCGAACGTTTTTGTCCCTGTGTACTGGTATTCGATTCCCTGTGCTGCAAAAATATGTAACTACAACAAAAAGTTCACCCAGCTGTCGATTCAATGCAGCATTGGGATTAACTTTTATTTTGAACGTGAACTGAACGGGAAGTATCGGGACACTACTAAACCGAATGCTCGGTATCCCAGTTTCCATCATGGAGGTTATCCATGGCCGTGGCCTCTGGCCTGGGTGATCACATAAAGTATTTTCTAATTTACAAAAGTACAATAAAAAAGTCGGATGGTCTGTGTCCTGAGAGGATTCGAACTGGGAATTGCCGAATACAAGTATACATACCTCGTACTTAGTATATATTCTGTCTTTTCCACGCGTACTGCATTTCCGTCCCATCTCGTCTTCTTTGATTCTGTTATCCTGATAACATTTGATGGACAGTAGAAATTATGAAACCCTTATTATGCAATATTACTGTCCTTCGATGTCGTCTCCTTTAGAATCTGAGATATATTCGCTTTGTGATGTAACTGCAGGCTGCGTGTCTCTCAGGAACCTTGTTTTGGACCCAGAACGTAACACACAAGCCTGGTGCATGTTCAGGTTTAGGGTGCTTGCCCGAAATGTCTGTTTTTATGCGTGGACCTTGAAGCTATCTGCATTCCATTCGGAAAGCCGCGTGAAGCCGGCTGTCTGTGAGTCAATGGAGCGTTGGGTAGCGGCTGTGTTTTGAATTATAGGTGCCTACACTCTCCTTCATTGAAACTCGCTGTCTGAACTTCCGCAGCCAGAAGATATAACTAGTGTAGGCATTAGATCAGTTCGGTAAAGCAATAAGCCTACCCTAGATTACCATCATATACAACAGGGATTACCTAATTAGCTTACGTACTTTGAAATAAAGTAAGCTTGCGTGATTTCAGGCTTCTGCCGCGGTGTAAATGAGATCTGTGCTCTTTTGGGATTTTACGCAGCGTAGAATGGCATTTTCTTACCGACGTTTCGGGACAACATATCGGCCTCATCTTCAAGGGTTGTCCCGAAACGTCGATAAGAAACTAGTATTCTACGCTGCGTTAAATTCCAAAAGAGCGCAGATCTGAAGTAAGCTTATTACATCACTGCTGTTTGTGTCTGTGTGTTCTATTTCATCATTTGAACCAGTGGTATGAACGATGTGCCGCTGAGTGCCACCCCCCAACGCCGTACATTTTGAATTCCTGCAGTCAGTAGTAACAATATGGCGCTCGCGCGAACGTGTGAGGCGGAAGAACACTAGCGTCACTGACTTTGTAATCATGAAATTATGTATGGTAATTTATCTGAAAGAATACACTTTTAGGTTAGGTGTAATTTTTGTAGGCTGTAAAATAACAATATGGCAGCTGTGTAATTTTTCTTTAGCTTTCGTTTTGTTAACGATAACAAATAAAACAGTGATGTTAGGCGTGTAGAATTTTGTATGGAGATGAATAGTAAGCGTACTTGCATGTTGTGTTTGAAATGTTGTTTGTAAGTCGGTAATTCAAATATGACAACAGTGCGAAAATTTGAGGTTATGTACGACACGTTTAACGTGTGCAGTATCGCTACTTAAGTAAGAATGTGTTCGGAAAAATAAGACAACAGTATAGCAGTAATAGATTTGTAGAATTTGAAATCTTTGAGATAAAAATTGGACTTGTGAGTTCTGCTCAAACTCTTTGTGTAAGATTATATGTAAGTGCAAATTTTGTCTTTCATATTTGTATTGGAGATCTAACAGAGAGCATTCAAGGATGTTGTGAAGTTTACTCCATGCTCATGCCAGTGTACAGAAAACTGTAATGAGACAGTTCACATTCCTAACTACACTTTTCATCCTGAATTATACGCAGCATGATTATTACGTATTTTATTTTTCACATAGACACTTTGTCAACCCATTAGGCGTAAATCAGCTGCAGCATTTGATATAACGTTTTTAAGTTCCAACTTACAACGTCATTAGGTTTATGAACAAGAGCTGTAACTTGTTGCCAGACAGGCGATTTACCGCCTTCTGTCATATTGTACTCTACATGTAGCACATCCCGACATAGCGATCCTGTCCAGTGTGTACCTGGGGTTAAGCTGCCAGTGACGTGGAACTGTTCACCTCTGTCCCGTGACTATCGCTCCTGCCAATTTTTCGTGAACGTCCGGGTTTGATTACGGGCCCAGAGGCCGGATACTGTCACATTTTTTTAATAATATTCCGCAATGTTTCGAGATAGAATTTTTTAGATAATTTTAACCTATAAAAGATATAGCATATGCAAAAGATACGTTTGAAGTTATTTGACTTTAGTTCTGAATTTATTTGCTTATTTCATTACTTTAATTATTTAAAGTCTGTGCTTTATCTGAGTAATATCATAAAAATCCACTTTCTTCTTTACAGAAAACACACAGCTTCTCCATTCTAAAGACCGTAGGTTAATGCTGTTTAGGGCAGTAATTACTTTTCTGATAACCATGCGAAAAAGCATAGTCGGTATAGCGACTAGCTACGGCCCAGACGGTCTGGGATTCGAATCCCGGTGGTGGAAAGAGATTTTCCTCTTCTCCAAAACGTCCCAACCGACCCTGAGGCCCATCCAGCCACGTATTCACTGGGTACCGGGGTTCTTTCTGGGGGTAAAGCGGCCAGGACGTGAAGTTAACCACGTACCTCCATCAAGTGCCAAGGTTAAGAATGAGTGAATCTATATTTCTGTTCCACATATACGCCTTCATGGCGGGGACAGGGACATCTTTTAGACGTAAATACACTCTTGAGGAAAATGCAGCTTTTTTAATGTTAAAGAAACTAGTGCGTATGACTACTGTACTTTAAAACAGTGGTCACCAGCCTTTTCTAGTACACGTGTGGGGACTACTTGTTAACTTCAACGAATTTCTCGGATCCCCACTTGCTAATAATTGTGCTTTTTGGTTCCGTTAATTGTGAGAATAAATAATGATTAAAAGCTGTTATGAAGTCATTAGACGTTGGAAATGAATTCACATCTGATTCATGACAACGTAAAACACAGAGATTAAAATACAGCAGTTATGTTCGAGACATTGTTTGGTCAGTCTAAAGAATGTATATTTTCTGAACTCCCTCTGCCCACAGGTTGGGAACCCTGCCTCAAAAGGCTAATTGTCCCGGCAATGCCTCTAAAGCTGGCTTCTATTTTCACATCAATCCGAGCCATGTGCATGTATTAATACAAAATAACGACATGTCGGATAATAATGGTCAATCAGATCGATGCCGCCAATTTAGACACATTTTGCTCCCGATCTAGTCCATGTGCTTACCATATAATGCTAAATACCCCACCGCTGTTTTCTTACAAATTCCTCATTGTCCCACTTGATACTATGTAAACTATGTAGTTGACAAGGCGTCATTAAATACAACAAGACGCCGTTTGCTCATGAAGGACAACTGTGCCTGAGGGCACTTAACGTGATTACAAGCGTTATCTTGCGTGATGCAACTCCAACAGAATCTTCCTCAATTTTAGTCAGTGTTTTTTAACTGTGTTCCTTGTAACAACATGGAGCCACGCCTTTGAATGGACCGCAGCTGCCTGCAGTTGAATGAGATGAAACACGTGGGTCGGGTCGGAGATGAAAGATCGGGCCGCCGAGAAGAAAAGTAAAAGGAGAGAAGCGAAGTGGTGGATTCAGCCACGTCTCTCTTACAGGTCACAAGATCGTGAAGAGCGCTTACGTTTAACCTTATCTCAGTAACCAAATAACCCAGTGTCTCGACGACTTCGCTTCGATTTCCGACAGGGACATAAAAGTCTCTGCACCACTGCTGTGTCCATACCGGCTGTGGGGCTGAGATGACCGCGGTGCCGAGATTAAGAAAGCGGAGGTCTTATCCTTATGCTTCTTACAGGCTTTTACAGCGCGGTTCTTAGGCGTGGGATTAACGTTGTGTTGACCTTAGGACACGGGTGCTCAGATTTTCTAAACATCTGGGCGCCACCTCTCAGAATTGTAGTCTCTGGAGGGTGACATGAAGCAAGTTTCATACTCAGGACTCACAAATATTAGGCGCCACTGTACAAAATGTAGTCGCCACGGCGGTCTGGTGCCCGGGGTATGTGCACATCTGGCTTAGTAGGCCTACGTACTGAGGTACAATGTTTAGCGTGTGGTAGTACTAACGGAACTGTGGGTTCCTCTGAACATGGTAATGAACCTTCGGGATCCATAAAGGGAAGGGAATATCTTGGCGAGTTCAGCAACTATTAGCTTTTCAAGAAGAATTTTGCTGCAGTATAGTTAGATACTGCATGACTCAGCCGAAGGTTGTAATCTAAATCCTATTTTCGCAGTTGTAGTGTCATGAAATTTAGATTTTTTCCCCCTAATAGACCACAATTTCTGGAGTCACCAAGTTACACGTATCTGATGATTTGCTTTATAGTGATTTATTCGTCGAAATATTTTGATAAACCTTTGTCCCAGATTTCACGCATATCGAACTTGTTGTTTTGTGGACTCAGTACATTTGAACCTCTTAAAAAGTGAAATGTTTGAGATAGGGCTTACAACGTCGCAAAAATAAACATACGAGTACAATGCGCCGACAGTCGCGTTGTTTTGAATCCTCCACTGCTGGGAGTATGGTAAGCTGACACGCGGTGAGAGACACGAAAGCGGGAGAATATGAAGAGAGAAACATAAGATAATAGAAAGGAGGTCAGTGAACCACGTCGACGGTAAAGTAGGTAATGAGCTAGAAAAAAAAAGTGTATAATAAAGAAAAAGGAGGGGAGGAGAAGGTGAAGCAGAGAATTGCGGATTTCTTGTTTGTGTGAGAAACTGCGCCTCACGATGTGGTAGTGCGTCGTACAGTGGTTTTGATAAAGCGTCCTGTTCCGGAAGATCACGGGCTTCTGATGTGTGACGCCGTTTAGTCTTGTATATCGGTACCAACATCTCGAAGGAACTTCTTGTTGCTGCTGTTGTTGCTGTTAAATGGAATCTTCGTGAAAGAAATGAGAGTTATTGGAACTGTGCATATTGTGCTTGACTGGTGCTGACTGTCCGTAGGACTATTCTGTTCCGTGCTTGTTAACGCACGAAATAATTGTAGCTTTGTGTTCAACTGCGCAACGTGAAGTAACTGCAGTCTGTCGTTAACCTGCGCTGTCAACTGTTTAAGTGTGATTTGTGTTTGGAAACTTGCGTATAAACTAATAGGACTTAACAGAATCTAAACAGATATAGGTGTGAGGTTATGTTTCTAAAAATAAACACGACATGAGGTTTTGTTTTCGGATTAATTTATGTGAATTTAGGGTACAGTTTTATGACTTGTAGTACGCATGCGGGGTATGAGGACTTTGTATAAAATTTTGCTTAGCAAACTTGAAGGGAAAAAGGCAGCTTAGAAGATCTAGGCGTAGATGGGGGGCTAATATTAAAATTGGCCTTGAAGTAGGATTTGAGGGTGTCGACTGGATTCATTTCCTGATAGGAACAGTAGCTGGCCCATTTGAACACAGTACGCAAATTTCGTTTTCCACAATACCTAAGCGACTCTTAGCTTCCCAAGAAAGACCTTGCTCCATGTAACTAGTTATACGTACCGTACTTGTTTATTTTTTCCATCGTTAAACTTCGCAGTGTTAAAATTGGTTACACAGATAGCGATACAATTGCGAGAAATGTCACCACCTATTACGTCATCCCCCAGTGCCTGACACATTCCAATTTTGTATTAGTTACTTCAACAGTCACTAGGTACGAGAGAAGTGTTGAAGGGCAATATAAGTAATTTGCCTGTACATTACGTAGGCGTCACCAAAACCGTTTTGTGATGTAATGGCCTTGTCAGTTGTCTTTGACGTTGGTTTTTTGCATTTTTTTCTGATTGGGCTTGATGATCGCGTTGACTTCTTCAGTACACTTTGTGATTTATATTACTAGCTGTGTCTGACGAACAGAGGGAAGTGGAAAAGGCCCTGTGAAGACTGACATTCATCTAAATTATACATAGGAAGTCAGTTCCTGCCTCACAGAGAACACAGTCCGTGTGTCCATTAGAAATGCCAACCGATTAATGCTGTTTATGGGAATAAACGGTGCTAGTTGTGAGAATCGTACGAAACACAAGTGCAGTGTTTGGGCAAAAGTTAAAGCATATGGTACATATAATTACCACTCGTCTTTAAAAAGTTAACTTTTTCTGTAAAAAGCAAGCAATCCCATTACAGGCCTGGACAGGCCCTTAGGGTTCCAGGAGGTTGAGGCTCCCAGATTAATAGACAATCGGCACATGAAGGTGGTAAGGTTGTCAGCCCTACGCACCGGCCGCCTTAACCCCCCCCCCCCTCGGAAATATTCCTGGTACTCATTTCTGTTACAGGCTGAGTCGACCCCAGGGCCATAGTGCGACCGGAAGGATTATGTCAATGAAAAATTCCAGTGACACCATCGGGAATCGAACCCGCTACCTTCCGGCTTGTAGCGCAGTGCCTCAACCAATTGTGCCACTGCGTGCCCCCTAACTTTTTCTGTACTGATTAATTATGTACCAGTTAAACACGTGCATTGTGTCAAACTTAACTCCTTAAAGCACATTAGTTACCATATGTATCACCTACTTCAACATTAAAAATATCTAAATTCTTCTCACAGGCTGCATCTGTGTTTCATGCAACTGTTACAATAATCAACGATTATATCTCTGAATAACTTTAAACAGTAGATCTTTGTGGTGGAGACTCTGTGTGTTGTGTGAGATATGAACTGCATTTTAGAATATCGTCTAGGTTAACGTAAGACTTCAAGGAAGTAACTCGAGACTTCACATTGCGACAAAGAAGTACGTGTTCAGTTAGCCCATACTACGATGCGAGCCGCTGGTGCTCTGTGATATGCAGTATTGTATCTTTCTGTACGAGTGTAGTGTTTGCGGTTTTGTGGCATCGTTTGTCATTTATTTTTTAACAGTAGTCCAGTCAGCTTCCTTCGACTGATATTGTGTACCTTAATAGCGTCCGGCTGCCGCACGGTCTAAGGCGTGTACATTCTTCTACCGCTCGAAGACTGGGATCGTGGGTTCGGCTCCTACTCGGGGCGTGGTTATGTCCGCAGCTTTTCTGTCTTCTGGCTGTCCTATGTAGGCAGAAGTCTTGCAACAGAATCCTTCCCCCTCAAGTATTCCGAACAAATGTATAACGTATCAGAATTAATTTTTTAAATTGGTACAGTCCAGGGGATCTAATTCGTACAGGCAAATAAGAAGAAGGAAAAGAAGTTGAAGAAGAATAAGAACAAGAAGTGATGGTGTCTCAAATGGATGTAGTATAGAAGAGTGTATGAAACGCACCTACCTTGGAGTGTTACGAGTTAGGGGGCGCTTTTGTTTGAACTGTTTTGAGCATATGTGTCGTCATGTGATTAAGAGGCACAATGTCTTTCACCCCGGAGTGCTTGATCTTAAGTAAGTAGAAGGAACGTGTTTTACTGCTACACTTATGTTTTATTGCACTTGTCAGTTTATTTATTTATTAGTGACTTGTTTAACATCTGTATCAATAACTCAAGACTCTCTAGTGTTAAAAGGTAAGGACAGTTAGTGAATAGAAAGGTAAAGTCCCTCTCCATGCCATGGAGGCATGTAACCTTGCCACTAGGTGGGTGTGAGTGGCCACTTTCACGCCCCGGCCGCTTTATCCCCGGTAAAGAACACCGGTATCCATTGAATAGTAGGTGGAGTGGGTCCCATAACCGATCTGGACGATTCTGGAGAAGAGGAAATCTATTGTCTCTGCCGAGATTCAAATCCCGGACTGTCCAGTCCTTAGCTAGTCGCCATACCAACTACGCTGTCCCGGCTCCCCGATTACTGAATACTGAAATGAATGTAGAAGGAAGAGGTCGTGGTCTGTATTAGACATTGTCCATTTACCTGGAGGGCTCTAGGGAAACCAACGAAGTTAGTTCAGGCTAGTTGGTGTTCGGCCGAGACTTGAGGTATTTCCCAAATAAAATGCAGAAGCCTTACCGCTTGAACCAGCCCGCACGGTGCGTAGCGTCATGTGGTGTGGTGCATGAACTCCAGGGTGTTGTAGGAAATTGTGCCTGTCTCTTCAGGGTAGAAGAATCAAGGCTCCTCTGAAACATTAGTACTCTTGTAACCGAACTGTACGGTGTCACATCCCAGAAACTGTGATACTACTGCCCCTTTCTTAGTTGCGCAAACATTTATTCACCACAGTTGACGCCTACGGAGTGAACCATACTTTCAGAAGTGCCCGCCTTCTCTCCCTCTTGTCATGATTTATTGTGTTTAATTAAGCTATACGCAATGAAGACGTAAGAGAGCGTGCAGGTGTAGCTCCACAAATTCTTAAACTCGGTACTAAGTGGAGGTGAGTGGTCAGCTTCACTCCCCGACCGCTTTCGGGTGGGAGGCTTTGTGGATTTCAGAGGCGGTCTGGACGCGGTGATGAAGAAACCGATCGCTTCTTCAACCGGGATCTGAACCCCGATTCCCTATTCGTCCAGCCCATAGCCTAGTCACTGCACTGGCAGAGCTACCCGTGTTCACACTCTTATGTTACGTTCAAGACTACCTACAAAATTACTGTGGCCTCGAAAGGATTAGTCGAAGGTTCAGACTGACTTTTATTCTTGTTGGTGTTGTGGATGGTTTTATATCATTTTTAACTTTCACTTCATCGAGTCTTGGCGTATTAATTTTTTGTAAAGTAGGTAACAGCTTTGTTTTGTTTGCATTGTCCGTCTGTGTTTACAGCCCCTGGATAATGCGTGGGCTCGCTCATTCACCTGCAGCTGATACATGGCATTGACCTTCAGGAATTGTACGTGTTCATCGCATGGTGCGGAGTTCAGCCTCTTGTCTTTGTATGTCAGCGATTGAAGTCGATAGTACGAGTAGAAAGTAATAATGGAGTTGCTTAAAATGTGGAAAATAGGTCACCTGCGAAATGGTTCCGCGTGTTCTTCTGTCGAGGCACGTTCAAGATGATCCCTCGTAAGTGCAATAGAGTGAGGCCGAATGTAGTGCTCACCATTACTTCTTCATATTCTGAAAGTCACGTGTTCGAATGTCGGCCCGCTACCGGCTGTCATGACTACTTATGTTGTGTTCTTCTGGGTTATCACACCGTGTTATAGTCTGGCATGTATGGCTGCCAACTTTTTTTTGACGAATTTACTGCCTCCGTTTTTCACGCCTGTAAAATGGAGGAAGTATGTTATTTGAAGCGTTGGTACCCTCCTACCGGACAATATGCTGTCATAACGCAGAAAACCAAATAATTTACCCTCACTTCCATGAAAGCCTCAAATCTTAGGATCATTTCTCATGACTAATGTTATCGCCCTTTTGCTCAAGTGTCTTCAGTCAGCTGTTCGAGAGTGCCTAATAAAACCGATGGGATATGAAGCTGAGTGGATAGGTGGCAACATTTCAGTTGAGCTTGCTGCCTTTGTCTTCAGTACTTACCCTTGGTCGAACCTGAAGATGGAGGCAGTAAGCTCCTCGGCAAAGTTTGTATTTGTATACAGATATACACTGCGTCATAAGAAAAAAGACTGGAATCTGCATCAGCACTTCTGTGAGAACTTGAGATCTCCCATTCGTAATTATTTACGGCACTATGTAACATCATGCAGTTGATAAGGCGTTACTACGTAATGAAACAAATCGGTTTGTTTCATTGTAGAGTCTTCTGAGTATCTCGCCGTGTTGACGTGGCAAACCCTACCAGCGTTTCGAATGAAATTTTTGCCTCCTTCTTCAGATCGGTACTGTTTGCGTTATTAAGGAATACAGATGTGTCAAAGTTGAACATGCGCTTTCTTGCTTTATATAAGGACACTTTAAATTGTGTTGAATGGTAGGAGGACTTGAAAGGATGAGGGAGAAAGCGCCTGCGGCCGTCGTAATATACTAACCAGTGCCCGAAAGCTGCAAAATACGTGTCCGGGTAATCAGAACCTGGCCGGGACTCGAACCTTGTACTCTCCGAATAAGAGCCAGAAATCTGTTTGTTGTGCACTTCTAATTTCACTTGTTTGTTGCAGGTCAGCTGTTCTCCAAACAGTTCTGGGCCCAGTATGACATATACCAGGACAAATACCGGAAAGCGAGACAGTAAGTACAACAAAACAGGCAAAATGTATTTGAGACGTATCAATATATTTGTATGTATTAACTGCGTAACGCACAGTGGTATACCTCCGCAATAACGGGGTGTTACTTGGCCACGTATTTGTGTGACGTGTCAAACCACAACGCATTGAGCTCAGTATGTAAAACCTGCTTTAACATTAAAAATATCTGCTTTTTGCTCACATGGTGCCATTATACATTTCATGTGATTTTCAAAGTGGACAGCGATTATCATTATGTAATTAGAATGTAGAATGTAATTAGAATGTAACCCAGAATAAAATTAGTCCGACATGTTTCGAATCCGTATTTTGGGACCATCATCAGGGGCTTGGATTGTGAATTACACAAATTACAAATCAACAATAATTGTATTTTTAAAATGTACCATTATTGTTGATTTGTAATTTGTGTAATTCACAATCCAAGCCCCTGATGATGATCCCAACATAGGGATTCGAAACATGTCGGGACTAATTTTATGGTAAATTGTATTGTATAATAAAGAATAATAAGTGTGCATTAGTTGGTTAAAGAGATGTATGACTTTCCCTTTTGTTTGTTAGACTACTTTTCTTCGCTTTGGAAATGAAGTAATATTAAGAGATCACCATACTATGTGTATGTATCAGTTGTCTCGCCATCCTTCGAACCACTAACGAGTTTGATATTTAACGAGAAAGTTGTGTTATTATAGGACACGCCAACGTCGTACCTTTTAATTTCATACAGTCGGTAATGACCAACATGGCGGACTATCGAACTTGTGAGGTGGGAGGTGCACTAGCGACAGCTGATCTACGTTCTGCAGATTATGTATCTTAATGGCGCATTCGAAAAACATGCAGCTTTTGTTGGGCAGGATAGTAAACTTTATAAGCTTACTTCTACTTCCCTTTTGGAATCCACTGCCTTTTCATTCTCCTAGGCTCCCCTTTACACTTTTAATTAACCGTGCTGGCAAGTTGAAAGCCAAAGAGCGACCTGTCATTTAAAATAACGAGGTGAAGCGTTGGTCAGTCTCGCATCCTGATGGCGTAGGTTCTGCAAACACTGTCCTCTCCTTGTCGAAGTAGGGCTCTTTCTACCCATCACATGGGCGGAATGCTTTTAGATATTCTAACTGAGTCAGTTAGATCGCTTGAAACTTTAAGTATCATCGAGTTAACAGACAGCAAATGTTTTAAATTAGTAATGATTCTTGTCTTGTATGTACAGGATGTTTGGAAAGTTAGATACAAGCGTGTCTACTTTTATTGACTTTATTTCGTTATTCTGGCATTTCCGTTAAATTGTGAACTTGTCGACAACTAACAAAGCAGTCTGTCTCACGATTAGTTCTACATATGTGTTGCGGAGGACTTCTTAAGGGACGTGGTCCCTACCAGCGTAGCTGCTGTCCAGTAGGTACCGCGAATTCTTTCGTCGGGGTAAAGCTTCCTGGGCGTGTAACTGACCACGTACCTGTTAAGAATGCGTGGAGCTATACCTGCACTGCCCCATTTACCTTAACGACGTGTTGCTGAATTAAGCACACATACAATGTTACTCCTATCTTAACAGCTGAAATATGTAAGTTTCGTTGCTGAAACGCCAGAAATGATTATCAATAACAAAGGAATGGCAGAAGCACGTTTTCACTAGCATTGTTAAACATCAGCTTAGAGGTGGCCTGTGGTTCAAAACGGAAAGTGTAGATCGTAAGTGGACAGTGTGAAGTACAACACCTGTTCATCTTGTTTCGTTCTTTGTCATTTTGTTGCTAACAAAACCAGTAGGAGGGAAGAACAGATCAGGGCGTGAAGATCCCCTCTTGCTCTTCTTTGTCCTGCAGGTGTATTTTAATATATTGTCGGGTTTGGCATCAAGTTTGAAACAGGTAGAAAGCTTGGGATGATATTAAACTGTGTTATTAAAGGAAGGTGGCGGTAAGAATGAAAGAATTTCTAATAAAAATTGTTGAGAGATTCCATAAATAAGCTGGCGGGAAGGACATTAAAAATGGAGGAACAGAGCTCCGCCCTTTATAGGGTGAGAAATAAGGGTTACTTATAACAAGCCTTCGAGTCTTATTTCATAAATTACTGTAGAGAAAAAAAAACAGTGCGATTATTTTTTGTTTTTAAGAGAATTATCGACACATAACTCAGACTCTTCGTGGCTTGAGATCGCTCTTAAAGTGAGCCTCCTCCCCCCATCAGTCATAGTGAGATTTAAGATAATTACCCATTCTGTGGCAACTGGAATTGGTTTACGTAATGAATTAAGTTTCTTGGAGCTGCATTTAGGTTGATAATCTCAGTTAATTTTGACCCTTTAAAGTACAGTAGTAACAGTATCCATCGCCTGCTTTAACGTTTAAAAAACTATGGATTTTCCTCATAATTTCATTTATGTCTTCCCTATGATTCCCATAATATGTGAAGATTATTCCCCAAAATAACATGAACCTTCTGATATTTGTAATGGAGTAGAAATGTGTTTTCTCTGGGGTTGGAATTCAGTTTTTAAAATACAGCGTACATTAACCCAATGCTTTAAAGTGTTAAGTGAAACGCGCCGGTTCACACCGTTGCTTTAACCGAGCATTGAATTGTACTGGACAAAAATACGTAATGAGCTTTTTAACGTTCACATACGTTTCGCGTAGTATTCATTTAAATAATCAAATTGTAAAGATGAAGGTGAACGGAACATTTGCACATTATCTTCATATTGTGTTTAAGTTTATTACTGTACGTTCCAGTCACACGCAACGATTATTGTTAAAATTCTTTCACCTACTCATAGCCACTACACGTTTCGGTAAGGTCGTACCATGTTCAGGTGAAATATCTATCGTCGTACCACACACACTTTTCAAATGCAGTTTACAGAAGTAGAGTTAAGACGTTCTTAAAGTAATAAAATGCGAGATATGTGGACCGTATATTGATAAATTATAACAGAAGACTTTAAAAAAATTATTTATGTATGGGTATACACCACCTATGTAATAGTGCAAGGCTATTTGAACTCTGATTTTAACAGTAAGTACAACATTGCATTTACTAGTAGAACATTGCCGAAACGTGCAGGGAGTATGTATAAGTGAAAGAATTTTCAGAATATTCATTTGTGTGAATGAAACTTGCAGTAATAAATGGAAGCCTTGTGGCACAAGATCATTTAGCGTAACATTAAAATTAGAGAAGCACGGTCTAAAGGTGTGGACTGTATTTATGTATTTCAGGAGCAGTGCTGACGAGACGGTGGGTGGGGGGAGGTGGAGCCGGTACAAATCACCAGATCCCGGAGTTTCGGAAGGGGGACCCGCTGCCCAACTGTGTTGCATATGTTTTTGTATTTCTCGTTAGTATCATTATTTGTCGAATGTACAAATTAAACCTTTGTTGAAATTAAAACTTCAAGCGCTAGTGCTACATCACTACCGTAGAAAATACAGTTCTAGCTGCACAGCTGGAGTGTTTCTGGAGAAGACTCCATCTCTAAACGAAGATTAAAAGAAACTAATACTTTAAAATGTAGCCAATAGATGTCTTAATCCAATTGTGTAATTATATATTCAATGTGTTATCATTGGATAGGCCTAGGCGCTGGTCATATTTTTCTACTACTGGCAGCGTCAAAACGTGAGCCCCCCCCCCCCCCGCCCACACACACACAGATATGCATCGTGACTGAGATGGTACAAAATTAATTGTTTGAAGAACAACGCAAGGTGTGTGGTCAGCGCTCTGGCCGTATATTACCAGACTGTAATTTCGAAATGGATACAGCACCGCGCTCTTTGCCGTGTTATTAAAGTTAATTGAGAGAAAGTACACGGCCACCTGTTTGATACTTGTGTCGCTTTGTGGCGCGCTGTTTGTTACATTTGCTTGTCATTTTGTCTTAGAAAGTAGAACCAACCACGTGACTGCAGTTAGCTCCCGGAGGCACTGTAACAGCCTTCTCCAGTGTTACAAAATACAAGTACCCCACTTTCGAGTACACATATTTTCAAGTTGCGTTTTTTTTCTTACTATATGACATTTCTCATTGGTCTTGGTATAGATTTATTGCAGGCACGACGGACGTATCGTGGTAATACAGGTCTGTTGTAAGTACAACTGAGGAAACTTTTTCGATTCCGTGTAGGGGCAAGAGATATTGCTCTTCTCGAAAATGTTTAGACCCGCTCTGGGACCCACCTATCCTCCTGTTGAACGGGTTAGGGGACTCTTTCCCCGGGAGTAGAACGGCCGGGTCGTGAGGCTGACCGCTCACCTCCATCTGATGTCGAGGTGAAGAATGAGTGAAGTTATAGTCCACTCCCTCATGTGTCTTCATGGAATGGGCGGGGACAGCTTTACCGTTATGCGTCTGTTTTACTGATAAATATTCTTAAGACGTTATGTTTATTGATAAATATTCAACAGCAGAAATACCACATTGCACGGACTAGAAAATTATGTTGTTGACAAAGCTAATGAATATTGCAGGCATGAATCTGCATACGCTATTTTGCGGATCTTTACATTTTGTTAGAAAAGTGTTGATTCAAAGAAAGTCTCAAATAATAAAGGATGGGCCCAGATCTTCACTAGACCTAAAATTTAGACCTCCTTTTCAGACCAATATTTTTACACAATAAAACATTTTTTAGATATTTGAGAGGGGGTTCAAGTGAACCAATGAGGACCAGAATAAAAAAAATCCAGCGACCTCCAGTAACTAATTACATTTTTTAGAGTCCTAAAAAATCCAGCAGTCAGTGAGATTAACAAATTTTGCAGCTTTTATGGGACCCGAAGCTTTATTACCATGATTGCAAGAGCCCCTCACTGGTTTCTATCCTGAGTCGAAGCCAGCTCTTTCCATTTCATCCAATTTATTTACTATCCAATTTAATATTATCATACCTTTGCTTTGGTTTCCCGTGTAGTGTTTTCCTATCAGATTTTGCAACAAATATTTTATATGCACTTTTCATCTCCCAAGCGCGCTGCATGTCGAGAGATCCCGTTTTCTAAAAAGTAAAACGCGGGATACGTAATGAAGTTTAGTTGGCGTGGGGGAAGAGAACTGTTAACCCGCTGCGCAATGAAAGAAAGCAGAGTAATCTATTAATATTACTACAACGAGAGAACTCGAGTGGAAGATTGTGACATGCAGATACAAAAATTAAATGGTAAGAAAAATACTACTCAATTCAGACCCTCAGTTCACTTACTGGTTTTTGTTTACGTATCCTTTCCGCATCCTTCGCAGTCTCAGTCCAGAGTCTGTAATGGCTAACCTCGACATATTGCTTCCTGTTAGTGGCTGCCAATGGGTGTCCTACTCCTGTAGATGTTTTCCCCCACTGTAGGAAAGTCAAAATATTCGCACGCTTTGTCAGAAATGTCGTGTTTTTATCACTTGGATAAACCCGGGACATTTTCCATCCCGAACCAAATTTTGCGGGACACCAGGACAGAGCTCTTCGAAAAAAAAAACGTACTGTTCCGGGAAAACCGGGACTAGTAGAATCCCTATGCTTGTCCCTCTCAACTTAGGCTCTCCAGTTTGATCATCTTAGTAATATCTGATGAAGATTACAAATTATGACGCCCCTGATTTTACAGTTTGCTTATCCTTCTGTTGTTTCGCCCCTCTTTAAGTCCAAATATGGCCGTGCCATGGCTCAGGCGGTTAGCCGCCGGCCTCTCACCGTAGAGGCCCGGGTTCGATCCCGGGTCAGTCCATGTGAGATTTGTGGTGGACAAAGTGGCACTGGGACAGGTTTTTCTCCGAGTTGTCGGTTTTCCCCTGTCAATTTCATTCCACTGGTGCTCCATTAATTGTAAAATTTGGTAAAACAAACTGCTCATCTTCATCACAGGGGTTGCACAAGAAGCCTTAAGGCTACGTTGCGTCCGTAGCATTTGCTGCGGGGCCCTTCATCACGTAAAAAAAAGTCCAAATTTCCTGCCCAGGAGCGTGACAACCTCAGGCTTTACGTTCTTGCCTTAGGTTGAGTGACCGAGTTTCATAAATAATCTCCAGTTCCAAATCTGATGAAAAGCAGGTAAATAGTTTCGGAAATTAAACATGCGGACGGACCAGTATGACCTCAGCACCCTGCGTTCACTTTATATATTAAATTTGAAAAACCCATAAAAATTATTTTGCCGTTATAGGTAGTTACTTATCTTTCCGTGTATATAAGAGCTGAAATACCACACACAGATTTAAACGAATAAATTCTGACAGCGCACCTGCCTACCTAACTAGCTCCGTGGAGCAGACTCCTTGAGAAGCTAATAGTGGTTCAGGCATTTAAGAAATTCCCCATATTTTATGAAATTCGAAGGTGTGTGACCTTGGTGTTGAGAGCTGCCCGTTGGTTCCTAACGTAGAAGCATTTAGAAAACGAGACCATTCCTAATACGATTTAGTGCCTCGGATGCTCGTGCACATATTTCACACTCCTTCACTAGCTTAATCCGTTCCCCCCACATTTCACCCAAGTTTTTCTTTATGGTCGACCTGACTGTTCCACATCTGTTACGGCAACGTTTCGAAATGACTCCGTAACGTCAAGAGCAGCCGTGTTAGTAGCGTGTTAGTAGCGTACTGCTGTACATTCCTTTATTTCCCCTCTCTGGCATCCTGCTGTCTGTCCTGTACTGAAGCTGATGGTCGTAAACATAAACCGCTGATTGAATTTCTGAATTTTGGAAGCAATGAGCCTTTTCCAAACGTACATAAAATTGTATGGTGGTGGCGAATTTACCTGGGAACACTTACCATTTATTCAGGTCTCCGACTGATCATGAGATATAAGTCAGTGAAACATTATGGCCAGAGCGAAGGGCGTCTCTGTGAATTACTTGGAAGCTCCGGCTTCAGATCTCGGTGCTGACTGTTTTGAGTGAAGTTACGAAAAACTGTTCAAAATTTAAAACACTTTTTTGCAGTTGTTCCTTCCAGTATTGCCTTTTTTCTTCTTTTGTGTCTGTATCTTCATATGTGCAATTGTACCAATTGATGTAAAATGTGTAATATAAAATACTGAGTCCCCGAAGATGAGCCAGAATTGAGGCTCGAAACATGTAGGACCGTGTTACACAATTAATGTGAATAAAGTGTACATTTGTCAGACTATAAATATATAAAGAAAATGTACGGAATGAATAATATTAAGTTTACATTATGACCATTTTACCGGAGATACTGTAAGCTGGACTTTTTGGTAACCTCACTTTTAAGTAGGGCATTAGCGAACACGTGGCTCGCCAAGTAACGTATGTGTTATATTATAATTACGCGTAGCACAACAAATTCAATTAACTTCTCCTCATGCTATACATTTCCACGGTTGATTACTGTATCTAGTAGACACTAGAACCATACTGCGGCATTAAGTAACCATTTCCTTTCGTTCTTTGCATCAGCCGATGATGTGGTGACAGTTGCCGCATGCTTTGCGTCAAACTTAAATAGCATTTGTCTTTTGTCTGATATTCGCGAAACAGTAAGTTTATGTTCAGTTTTTATGGATGCGAAACTCGGTCCCTTACCCTAGACCAGACCTGCACACATCACAAATATATTCAGTCATTCTGCAGTCTGTCTTATGACAGGTCCGTAGCCTCTTCCTAAGCGAGTTCTCCACAGTGTGCGATCTAGTGCTTCCTATTCCTTCCTCTTTCAATTTCCACTATCTTATCTTTTCCTTAAGGTCATACAGTAGCTGCTGACGCCTTCGTCCTCGTCTTCCCGTCGTTTCTATCCTTCCTTCTAACTTTCCTTCAATCACGTGTTTTAGAAGGCAGTTTCTACGCAAGATGTGACCAATCCAGTTAGCCTCTCTTCTTTTTTTTTGTATGTAGGATATTCCTCTCCTCCTTGACTCTGTGTAATACTTCTTCATTTCTTACACGATCGGTCCAACTGATCTTCTCCATTCATATATTTATATATATATATATATATATATATATAAAATCACATCACTAATCTCAGCCACACGTAGAGATTGCCTGCAGACTGGTAGTGTGTAGCAGAGCTCTTTGGTTCAGCGAGAGCCAGATAAGTCACGTGACAGGAGTAGGTTGTTTGTCGTGGTCCATAAAGCATCCTCCCGCCATCATTAAAGATTCCTAGTCTAGTTCTTAAGCCATAAATAGGGAAATGTTTCTTGTAGATCCTGTTTACTGTTGAAGAGTTCTTCCACAGTAGAACTTTATCTCTTTCAGGTTGCTGCGTGAAAAGACGGCGACAGATGACGAGTTCGTAGAGTTCTGCAAACTGCGCAGAGGCGCTGCACAGGACACCCTCGAGGCGCTGCTGGACCTACCGGTGAGTTTATTCAGTTCAATATGTGGCAGACTTTAATAACACCAGTCTGTGTAGTATGTCAGTTTTCACGTTCGTGAGGATTCTTACTGAGGATTTCCGTGGTATAAACCTTTAATCGTGTAAGCGCATACCAACATTTTAGAGGAACGTACTGCCACCATCTTCAACTTCGTGCACGGAGGCAGAACGTATGTTCATCTGAGACGGCGGTAGCCGCGCACTAGACTATACAGTGTCATAACTCAGAGGACCACGTTAGGAATTAAATAACGTGAGGTCAGTATCGGATTTTCTCCGTTTGTTCTGGTTTAGTAAAAGAACGTAAGCTTGTCCGTGCGCACGTCATGATGTTACGGAGGGGGCTAGACGTATAGCTCCACTCATTCTTTATCTCGACACTAGATGGATGTGAGTGGTTAGCTTCACGCTCCGGTCGTTTTATCCCCGGGGGTGCCACCCCCTGGCACCCATTGGATAGGACACTTGTGTGGGCCCAGATTTGGTCTGCGCGTTTTGGAGAAGAGAAGTGTTTGTTGCCCTTACAGGAATCGAAACCCAAAACGTCTGGTCCGTGGCCTAGTCACCACGTGAAATAGTATGTTACCAGGTTCAGATTGTGTTTGGTGTTTAATCTTTGTTCACATATCGTCCTTCGACTGTAGCAGCTTATTACCAGCTCTGTCGGTAGAAAATAATTTTGAGATGTTGGACGCCAGTCATGTCTGTAAATGGTACCTTGGTGGCACGTACATTCTGCGAGCAGCCGAATTGAATGGAAATTATGGTGGTAACTGTACTAGCGCCTGCTTAAAATTATAAACTCTGCATTTTTTCTTAGTGTATTTATGTGTTTTTGTGATCCCCAGAACGAGCATTGATTATTTGCGTAAACAGAATTAATCAAATAATCCTTGTAATGAGCATCCGATGTTTTTCTGAGGTACAAACTGAATTTTTAAATAATGATTAGATGAACTTCAGGCTTCACAGGGTAAAGTAATGTTCGTGGCGTACGTACAAGTAGTGGACTGTGTAAACACGGTATAGGTCATATGTTAGTTTCTGGCCGGTGAAGAACCTGGCGGTCGGGCTTCCTCTGTACGTGAGGTGGCGAGGGCAGGGTATTTTTCTCGTTTCGTCTGTCAGTCCGCTGTAGCTGTCATCGTACAAATGACTCGCTCTTAGCCTGCTGCTTGAAAATTTCACGTGCAAAAAACTAACAAATGGCCTATAATGAAACCTCGAAATTCAAAAGCGAGGAATTTGTCTACCAGACGAGCGACAGCGTTTTTGTCGAGAAGGTCTGTACTGCATGTAGTTGATCGCAGTCACGTTTTTACATATGAAAGGTTCTTGGGGTTTTGATCAGGCCTGTTACAAAAGTTTGTTTCGCTGTGAGTGCTGTATTTAGTGATACATTTTTCTGTAGACCTATGTAGCAGGGTCACATGTCTGTTAGTTCCGCATTTTACCGACGGAGCAGGAAACGGGCTGACTGAAATATGTCGGTGCATGTGATGTAGCCTTTCCTGCAAGAATGTTATTGTGTTCTTAAACAAGCGGTTGACACAGTACTCACGTGGAATTTTAAAAAGCCTACTGCCTTACAACTCAAAGGTAAAGGTGTATTATTATTTTGTGAAATCACAGTTTTTTAAGCCCTATCGTAGAGGTGGGGCCCAACAGGGCGAGGCGACGCAAATTCCAACTCATGAACAATGACAGCTGGAGATGAACATTACCGGGGCGTGCCCCTGGCCCCAGTTTTATGGTACCTCCTCTCATGTCGCTACGAGGAATTGTCGACGAACCGTTAGTGTCAGTGAAATTATCATAGCACTTAATACTTTAAAGCATAACGGTAACTTCATGTACCACTTACCTTAACATAAAAAAGACTGCATTTAGCCACACTGTGTTGCGTATGATCGTTACAATAAACACCATTATTCGATCAATCTTTGTAATTAAGACGATATTTCATGTGCGGTAGGATCTGAGTTTTGAATATTGTTTCAATGAACTCTACTTCAGAAGCTTAATATGTAATGTTCGTATCTGTTTAGGTTTATTACAGAGAAAGTAATGCTTGGCTGAAATGTTGAAACAAGGCAGAGATCTGTAGGTCGTTCTGAAGGTGTGTCTCCTGAATCAAACACCAACATCATTGTTATTGACTGCCGTGACCATCATATTTGGACCCTCCTATCTTTGTGAAACCTTGTGTAACCAACAACACTAATATGGCAGCCGTGCGAACTTGAGAAGTGGGAACAACGCCTGTGTTGTATAATAGAATGTCCTGAAGTTTAGTATGGTGACAGGCATGGGTGCACAAATTTGTCCAGAAATCTGGGAGTTACCTTAAAATTCTAGGCGCCGGATGGGTGACGTGAAGCAAGTTCCATCCTGAGAACCGTCAAATATTAGGCGCCACCGTACAAAATTTTGTCGCCCGAGCAACCAGGCGACCGGGATTTGTGCACCTCTGGTGAAAGGTCTGCGTAAAGACGCCTGCTCAACATTTTTTGTAAAGCGGGCAACTTGGGCAGAATTTGATCTGCATGTGGATATTATGAATTTCAATACACAGAATGAAGCACGAATAAGTATGCGTGTAATTATATGTATACTTTTAACTGTGTATTCTTCTATAAATCATGTGCAATTAAAGTATACTGAGAGTAAGAGGAAAATTTATTAAAAATGCAATTCACAACCTAGGTTAGGGTGTCGCTATTTTAGCACATTTTTACAAAAGGAATTAGTAATGTAACGCATGTTGCATAAACAAGTAGCTAACAGGTTTTCAAAATTGCTACGGCGTGATGTTTGTCTTTGCCAGGGAAAGGGTTAAAAGACGTTTTCTTATTTCAAATGTCTCCGCAGATAACATAACACTGCGTCGCGAGCAGCATGTTGCCCGCGAACTACGGGTTGAGCGGGTCTGGTGTAAGGTATGCATTATTATTATTGAAGTACGTTTCCGGGGATGCGAAAAACAAGAATTTTGCTAACAAGCGTGATAATTGATGATTCACTATAACTTGAGTTGTGCGACACTTTATGAACAATGCTGATGCGCTGCCAGAATGCTGTATTTCGTTACAGGAGTTGGAACACTAGACACTTAAAAGACAACGCAGCTTTTAAAAGTAAGTCTAGGTTGAATCGTTTAAAGTACGAGTACAACGGTAAATGTATACAAAACTTGCTTTAACATTAAAAGACCCGGCACTTAGCCCATTCAGCAGCCTATATTAATGATTCATGTAATAAACAGCAGTTATTTACCTAGCAAGTATTTATCGGTTGGTCTTTGCAGTAGAGATACTTCGTTCCAACTGAATTTTTAAATATTATTTCTATGAACTTCAGACTTGTAAAATATATATATATATATATATATATATATATATATATATATATATATATATAAAGTAGAGGCTGTTTACCAGGAGCTAAATTAGATGTCCTTCGCGTTATTAATCACCAGTGGCCGAGCGTTAATTTATTAAGACGTGTGAATGGTGGTTCGAGTTTCATTTGTACCGAAGCTGGACAGGGCTGTTACCTGCAGTTATTTATTATGCACGATTGTGCCGAGGCTGCAGTATATATTGTTTGTTACAGTTTTGTGAACCCTTTTTCCTTTTTGTTCAGATCCCAAGTCCGCCTGAACTTCAGAGTCCGACCAGTTTAAGCCTGCTCCAAGACCTACCGGCCTTCCATTACTCTTTTCATTATTCTTATTTTTAAACTTATTAATTTTTAGAAATATGGTTATGAGTTGTGATGTTGAGGTTGTTTTAGGAATGTTGTAGACATCACAAGGTATCCGGGTTACGTCAGCCAGTGTAATGACTTGTCAAGTATTGGACGTCCGGGAAGTCTGTGTTCAATTTCCGTCAGTTTTCTCTCCTCCTCTGCATCCAGATCGGCTGTGGGGCCCACCTAGCTTCCTACCCTTTACTCGGCGTGATGCTGACCAGTCATCTTCGTCTGTAGTGACGTTGTCAAGACTGTAAGAGAACCCTTACGTTTTCATGAAGTTTGTCGATTTTTCGAGTATTCGGAATGAGGGCTTCTGATCTTTCGAGATACATTCATTGGTGTTAAATTAAGTTACAGACCAACTGATGCACACTAAAACCACTTTTTTAAGTAGCTTTATTATTAAAATTGTTAAAAATTGTACCCCTACACTCCACCGTAGTACTCCTCACCGCACAACACGCAGTACACTCCGCTCCACGCAAAAACATTTCATATGCTTTTAATACCACGATCCCACACGCCAGCAGTTCCACAATCTACCATCTACAGTGCTTTTATAATTTTACAACTTTTAACGAATCTCTTTACAAGATTTTAACTTATGTTTTAAAGTGCAGATAGAATATTTTAAATCATGTGTTGAAGTGACTGTAGCTTTTAGCAAGAAACCCCCTGACGATGATCCTAGGATCGAAACACGTGTAGGGGTACAATTTTTAACAATTTTAATAATAAAGCTACTTAAAAAAGTGGTTTTAGTGTGCATCAGTTGGTCTATAACTTAATTTAATATGACGAAGATGCACGGTGGCAACAATGTGAAATTCATTGGTGTTATCTAGCAGAAGCGTCAGATCATCTGATGGTTGTTAAGTAGGCATCCTGTTCGAGTCTTTGTTGGGGTACAATTTATCTGACTGACGCTTTCTGTGATTTTCTCAGGCACCTCCAGACGAACCTTAAAATAACGAACTAATTACAAATGAATACGTAATTGCCGCCGATACAAGTGTTTATTAATATTACTATTAGATCTTTAGAGTATATGGCAACATGTTTCGACCCACATTTAGGTCTGAAGATGACCGAAGTGTGGGTCGAAAGGCATGATGCCACATACTCGAAAGATCTAATGATAATAGTTATAAACAGTTGTGTCGACGCCCATTAAATACCTTTTTGTAATACTGTAAAACACAGTGGGATGTCTAAAATGAAATTAACGAAGTAATAAAGTGGCTATCCCATTACAGGCCTGGACAGGCCTTTTATTGCTCCAGGAGGTTCAGGCTCCCAGACTTTATAGACCCTAGTAAGGCCCTACGCACCGGCCGCCTTTACCCACCCACCCAGGAGATACCCCTCGTACTCATTTCTGTTACAGACTGAGTCGATCCCAGGGATTAACGAAATAATTCCTGTACTGTATTCCAGTGGTTGGAAGATCAGGACTTGAAAAGCGGAAAGCTGAAAAACCGAATGATTAGAGAAAATTACACAGTGAAGAACTTTTTATTTGTTGTTTTCAACATGTAGTAGACTGTTACTAGGGTTCATACGTTAAGAAGAATAAGACGTCAAGGACGTGGGGGCAGCGAGAAATGCATGATTTGCATTTGGGTAGCATTGAGGTAGAGACTGCTTGGGAGACCTACGCGTACTGTGAAGGATAATATTAAAATGAATTTTAGAAATTAGTGTGCGAAGGTGTGCATTGATTCAGCTGGCGAATAATATGTCCGGTGGCGAGCTTGTGTGAATACGGCAATGAATCATTGGTTCCATAAATACGTGAACCTCTTGATGAGCTAACAGAATGTTAGCTTTTCAGGTATGACTGTACTGTGGAATTGGTTGTCCTTGTTTTAGCGGAAGTACGGGGTACTTTGAAGATAACGCCAGCCGAAGCTTGAGCAATGCCGCTTATAAACATTGAGTTCCCTGCAGCGTCGGACACACCTTTAAGCTGTTATGACCGACATTCCAAACAATAGACTATCACTTTACATTCTACATGAGCCTGCACCTCCAAGTTTGCCCCGTATGCTACACCGTTCTGGTTAGTAGTTTTCAAAGCCGATCCCACTGGCTGAGAGGTGTTTCACTGCTGGAATTCTGAGTTCCCGGTTTTGGATCTCAGTGCGGACATGCATGCAGACACTCCGACTTAACGCAATAGTTACGTTCTGGAAAGGCCGGCGCAAGTCACATTTTGCCCAAAATCTAAATTGATTAGATTGAGTGTCAACTATATATGTATAAAACTTTACACGTTTTAAAAGGGAGTGCTGTTGAAATGCACACTCCAACGTACTGTAACCTGATGGGCCGCGGTATGACCGCCCCATCGCCTGTTATCGCCCAGCAGTATTCTCCTGCCACCTTCGTTTAATTGCGCTTTCATTCCCGCAAGGAAAAATTGGAAACGCGTTTCAAAAATGTTGTTATTTCAATTTTCTTACTTCTCTTTAAGTTACGTAACTTGAAATTGCGTAAGGCGGGGAGTGTCTCTGTATGTCCGTGTGGTATGTGTCGTTTCGTTTAGGCTGTGCGTGGGTAGCTAGGCCACTCTCCCATCCAAGGGACCCTACCGTGTGTCTGTAAACCTAAATTTTCTACTTCTGAACGGACCTGAAGAGCCTACTTTGTGGTAGCATGGTAAATGAGATGATAGGCCAGTGTAATATTGATCTGACGGGGAGTGTCTGTGATGATATGAGTGGGCTTCAAATGGTTCAGCATTATGTCCAGAGGCGGGTTATGTTGAGAACACGGCGGTTAGTTATTTACTTAGCAAGTTACCAATTTATTTAGTCTTCTCGCTGACTTAAAAAATAACTTATTTGCTTACGTACATACTTGTTCACTTACTTGGAACACACTGTAAATATCGTAAGAGCCGAACTGTGTGTTTTTAATCCGTAAGACAATTTGCTGAGGCATTGCAAAATGACAGAGTTGTGACAATAATGCGCGTACATTTTATTCCAAACATTGAACTGGTCTCTTCTTTCGGTGAGAATGTGTGCCACCTTCCATAATTGTATAAATTCCAACACATACAGTTAGTGTAGACCGGCTATTGACCACGTTTATCCACTGAATGTGACTACCCGACACTCCTCAGTTCTTTTCCCTACCCAGAATGCAAGTAGGCCTCAATCATTGCTCAGGTGTCGTTGACGTAGTTTATACTCATGCCAACAGATGTCTGCAGGAGGTATTTCAGCTGTAAGTAGCAGCAATATTATTAAGACTACTTGTATTGTTGTCGTCGTCGTCGTTGTTGTGGTGGTCGTGGTGGTGGTTGTCGTCGTCGTTGTCGTTTGTTCGTCCTCCTCCTACTCCTCTCCTCTCCTCCTCCTCCTCGTCTTCCTCCTTCACCTTAAACTGCTCAAGAGTTAAAGCCTGTTCCGACTTCGTATTTATTTTGGTTTGTATGTTTGTCTGTGTGTCTTTAGTTTGTACTGAACAGCAGTCTGCCATTGTCCATGTGTTCATTTGGGTTAATCTCTTCTCCCTAACCATCTTCTCTTCGTTTAGTCGAGTAAATATTTGACTGAGATTGATGTTTCCTGGGATGTGATGCTGTGTAATTTTGTAGATATCAACGTTTCGGAGGAACTTGTGGCCTCCGTCTTCGGGGTAGAAAGGACTACCAGATTTCAGAGTTACATAATGCAGAGTATCCTGTAGATGGAGGAAATAAGTTGTTCCGTAACGTTAGTGTCTCTCAGCCGAACTCACGCCGTCATATCTCAGAAGACCGCAATGTTGATACTCATTGTGGTCAGAAGCTCAAACGTCAAATATTTATTTCCTTGCCTTGGAGGGGGAGCTGAATACATTCCAGTGCATTTGTATTGGAACTGAATTCACTTTGTAGAATTTCAAGTTCATCTATTTCCTTGTTCGTTTTAATTCCCTGTTTATCGCCCAACATATTCCTTATGAACTGTGAAGTGTGCAGGTACTTGGCAGGATTTCTCGCTGACGTATCATACGCTACATCTGTACCAAGATTATAGCCTATATATTTATATAGTGTGTGTGTGTGCATGTAATTATCTATGTATCCACCCCAGTCTATTTGGCCTTCTTTGTTATTTTTTCTCTTTAGTTATGTCTTTCACTATTTCAGTTGTTAATAATTTCACATCATTACTACTTGCCGCAGTAATAATAGGCTACTTCTGCAACTTGTTCTTACGACCTCGACTCATGGCCTTTACGATACACTGTGTGAGCGAGAGGCACAGGCGGTATTTATTTCATGTACGTCGAATTTTAAATTGCGAATTTTACGGCGTTTATACGTAATGCAGTAGCGCATGGGACACTTCCCTGTCATACTCGTACTCCTCATATAACATTACAATAGGAGAAGCTGTCGCTTCAACTGTTGTCCTTCGGGTCATAGCTTAAGATCGAGATGTATGTATCAGAGCGCATAATCGCTGTGATGTTATAAATGCTGTTAATGCCATGACGTATCCGCTAGATGTCAGTTCCTTCGCACAAGACGTGTCAGACGTTCAGCTAACCTTGCAAAGCAAGCACATAAAATTAAAACTTTTACCCGAAAAGATCAAAACGATTTTGCCTAGTAATTTGAATTCAGTGTGATGAATTTATCTTTAAGAATAGGCTGCGAGCTTACGGTCTGGGGTTCGAATCCCGGTGGAGGCAAACGATTTTTCTCCAAAACGCCCAGACCAGCTCTGGGACCCTCCGAGCCTCCTATTCAATGGGACCGTGGTTGTTTCCGAGGGGTAAAGCGGCCAGGGCTGAAGTTAACCACTCACCTCCAGCTAGTGGCGAGGTTAAGAATGAACGGAACGTAACCCCAACTCCCCTATATGCCTTCTTGGCATGGACAGGGACACATTACCTTTACTAATACCAAGCAACGTCATAAATTGTAGAACTTAGCTCTGTAGTATATTAACTAGGCTATGAACTTGACGGCCGGAGAAGGTGGTTTTATTCTTGGGGGGAGGGGGTGGGGGTGGGATTGTACTCTTCACTGCAGCGTCGAGACCGGCTCTGGGGCTCCTCATCTCCATCCGGTGCTGAAGGTTAAAAGGACTCGAAAAGAAGGGCAAGGTTTTTAGTACATTGCTGTGCCACCCATTTAGCTTTGTACGCTACAGTTTGTGAAAAGTGCGCTTAAATTTGAAGGTATGATTATTTTTAATTTCGTTGATTGTCCCGAAATGTATTAAAATTTTGTTACGTGGTGTAATGTAAGATATGTCTTATGTGCCCATGTAGTGGGTCCAAAAATCCGGTACAGTTCATTGCAATCATTTCTACAGTCATGGAGCAGAATTTCTCGATTATCTGAGCGACTATGAGATTCGAGGTTCACGCCGAAGTGAACATGAAGTTGCTTTATCATAGGCATAATCTGTCCTTGAGGAGGAACCGTCTCCGTCTTCAGGCTTTTCTGCAGGTGTATTCAGGTTCCTTCGAAACGTTGGTACCTGTCTACCAAAGTGAACGGCATCACGTTCCAGAAGATCGTAGTGGTTCAGTACGCAGTCCGTCAGGTAGACCCCGCAACTATGCAGTTGGAGTTGATCAGTATTTCTGAGAATAGTTTGCATATTTCATTTTGAATTACTCGAGCTTAATAACGTGCATAAGCGGGGGTCCTGACAAAGGCCAAAAGCTTGTGTTGAGGTTAAGCTGTGTGTTTGTTATGACACGCAGACATTTCATTTGCAGTAACATGCTGTGACGTAATAATGTCCACATACAGATCACTTTATATTGTTGCTCATATTACTTAATCTTTCTCCGGGCTTCGTACAGGGTGGCGAACGAAGAGTTGAACCTTTATTTTGTGTTTTACATTTATACCGTGCAGGCAAGTAATTTCAGACTTGCGGGTCAAGACAGTTCTTGGAAATGACTCTGGCGTGAATTGCAGTACGGTTGTGCCAGAGATACGGCGACGAAGGCAGTTTGTAAAGACTGCGGACAAATGTCGGCTTACTGTCGAGCAGAGCAAAACGCATTGTGTTTTATGCTCAAACAAAAAGTTTTATTACAATGCAAACACCTTTCCGTGTGCATTTCAGCACCAGGCAGGCTCCTGCTAGCAGTGTTACATGCAGATTGACACAGCGGTTCGAAGAGCAAGGTTCAGTTTTGGAACAAAAATTCCCACGCTTCAAGCATTCCGTCTTCGGAGAATGTGGAAGCGTTGAGAGTGACCATGCAGGTTGTCCCAATTAAATCGACGTAAAGAGCGGCAAGAAACTGGGAAATTCACGTAGTTCCGTTCAGCGAATTCTGCACTCATATCTGCACTTGTTTATGTACAAAATTACGGTGTTGCATAAACTTGCTCAACTTGCCAAGGAACAAAGTTTGCATGTCGCCACTTGGGGGACACATGAAGGCGGTGTACTCCACAACACATAGTTCATTAACGAAGCTAATTTTCAGTTGGCTGGAACCGTCAAAACGCAAATTATTCGATTCTGGGTTGCAGAATATCCACGTCAGATTCAAGAGAGAAATATTTACGGTGAAGAAGTTTTGTTCGGGTTGGCCCAGCAAGCCAGGGCTTGCTCGGACCATTTTTCGTCGTCAAGACGATTATTTTGCCATGCTGCGCAACAATTTCATGCCGCAACTTTCTGCTATTGGAGTGCCAGTACGTACAAAGCGGCTTATGCAGGACGGAGCCAAGACGTACACTGCTAATTTGGTCCTTGATTTTCTTTATGAAGCCGTTGGTGACGGAGTAATGTCTCACCGTTTACCACATCGCCACGGTAGTGGACACATCTGGCCACCTCACTGTCCCGGTATTAATGCCTGCGACGTTTTCCTGTGGGGCTTCTTGAAGGAGAAAGTGTTCATGAGGAAACCTGGCACATGAATGGAACTTAGGACATTAATCATCCAACTGTGCCGCACAGTTTGTGAAGATTTGTGTGCAAGGTGGTCGCAAACGCTCACGTTGGTCTTTTAGAGGTCGTGAGGCAGAATGGTGGTCATATCGAACATATGGTGCACTAGAAACAATTCTCCATACTTTTGTGCTACAGTGGGTGTGTTGTATGTAACATTTTTATGCAAAATGTAGAAGCTAAACAAAATTTAAGTGTTTCATCCGAAGATATCATCCGTGGTGCTAATTTCGGATATATTCAGGGCTCCACTGTTGTATCGTCCCGCCCTCGGGCCTAGATCTTTGAGATACAGTGTTTTATGTGTTATTGTATGAGCGGTGTCAGTTACCAACCTTAGACCATCTGGAACATCGGATAGTCGGTGGCTATCGAGCTCCTGTTGTGGTAACTTTGAAGACTGTTGAAAGTATACGTAGTTTGGAATGTCATCTGTTGAGAGGCCGCGTATTCTATGGCAACGCTCGGTGACAGCCAGAGAGACGAGTTGGCGCCTGCGTGTAATTTTAGTTTTAAGTAAAGCCGAGACCGCTGACCGACCGAGGAATCGTGGTTCGATTTCCTGGCAGGCCAAGAGACCTTTCACTTCTTCAAAGCGGCTCTGCGGCTTACCCAGCCTGTTGTTTAATGAGTATCTGTCACGTCTACAGCGTTGTTGTTTGCAAGGTGATATTTAAAAAAAAATCGTGTGCATAGTTCGAGTAGATACTGAGAGGATTTCAGCAATTTATGTTGAATAAATTAACTTAGTTTTATATTTCATGTTGTCACAGTGGTGAATATTAAGTTTATGGACTGTTTGTAGTCTGTTAGAATGATACCTGCTTGTCGGAGGAATCTCTTTTTTACGTTGAAGATGGCGGTAGTAGGCTTCTCGGAAACGTTGGCACCAGACGTTCTACCAGACTACACGGAATCAGATTCCACAAGAGCATAATGTGAACTGTGTGTATATTTCGTGGATTTCCGTACCCAAAATATAGGCTCACTCTGCATAATAATTTGAAATTTTCGTCGGAGAAAGGTCACTTCGTGATCTGTTTAACAAGCATTGTCATCAATTTATATAGACACTGAAGGCCTCTGCCAGTCATTTTATTTTTTGACGACTGATGATGTCTCTAGTTCCATTATACTGTAATTCAGGACATCAGTGTGTTTGTCTGCCTGCTGATCCAGACTTCCTTTCATGTATTTTCTTCTCTCCTGATGTCTTTGTTTCTTGTTGCCGAGTAATCTTTGTCTAGGAAGATGTCATATAAATTTAACTTTAACTTATGCTTGCCCGCTCGCCTGAGGACAGGGACAAAGGGATAGCTGCTGCGTCTCTAGTGGACGAATATTCAAAACTGAAAGCCTCTGGCCTTTGAGGTGAGAGTTGTGAGGACGCTTGCTTAGCACCCAGCATAAAAAAAGATGCCACATGTTACGAAACGTACGCATAGAGTAGCAATTCTGAAACGTTGGCTGCCTGTTGTTCAGTTAGCTTGAAAACCGCAAGACTTAGGGAAAACGTGCACTGGAAATGAAGTAGTGTCATCTGTCATTTATTGTTGTAATATCTTAACCAACCCAGCCTCTAAAAAAATGAGTACCAGGAATATTTCTTGAGGGGTAAAGGCGGCCGGTGCGTAGGGCTGACAACCTTACCACCTCCATGTGCCGATTGTCTATAAATCTGGGAGCCTCAACCTCCTGGAACCCTAAGGGCCTGTCCAGGCCTGTAATGGGATTGCTTTCATATCTTAACCAAAATTTGGATTTGTTTATAAATTTTATTAGAACTCCCCAGTTTCAAATTACAAGAAAATCCTGTCACCACATCTCCAGTGCTTATGTCTTGACAGACAGACGTGTGTCAAAACTCATTGCAAGAGGTACTTTTTTGTAGCTTTTCTTTGCTAACCTCTCAGGAACCTGATTATTGTGCATTAATTAATAACATTACCCATTTCGCTGCAGTAATTAAAGTCAGATTAATGTCTGATTAATAATCTCCAGGTAAAGAGACACCTTTAGAGATCTACGCTTAAGTGGAGGATTTAGTACTAAGGTATGTCTTAGGAAAACAGATTAGGAAGTTCTGGTACATTCAAGTGATGATGAAATTCGGCGGTGCAGTATAGCGATCACTGTAACGAGGTATTGGATTTCATAGCAGCCGAAAATATGTTGACCAGTTTACTAAGTAAGAACGGCTTAAGGAACGTCCTGTACCACGGATTGACTAAGTTAGTGAGTTAGTGTTTGTTGTTTTTTCATCAAGTACTCGAGAACCAACACTGTTTCTTCTGTGCAATTACAAAACTTTTCTATCGCCCTGTAGTGCAGGTAAGTACGTAATACCACATTTTTGCACGCTGCGCATTTCGCAACATTAAGGTGTGTGCGAGAAAGGAATGTCTTTTAGATACGAGTGCTATTGCAAGGATTGAGGCACTCTGCGACCTTTCTCCGGCAAAGTAATGAACAGGTGTCTAGAGACGCTGGTGGCAGTTCCGTATTGTTATGCACCGTCCATTATTAGGGCGTCTCTAAGCAGTTTCAGAATTAAACAGAAGTGGCTATTAAGGTCTTCACTATCAAAATATAGGCAAGTTACTGTAGTCTTACATAGATGGCCGTACAGTTGTCTTCTGTACTTAATTGAGCACCACACCAAGAAGACGTATGGGGGGGGGGGGGGGGATAGCTTCGTACATTCTTAACCTTGGTACTAACTTCACGTGAGTGGTCAGCTCCTCGACCCAACATATTCACCCCCTGGAAGGAAGTTGCCCCAGTGCACTTTGGATATGAGACAGTGGTCCAGAGGCGGTCTTCACCCTGCGGAGAAGAAAAAAATATTTTACCTTTATTGGGAATCAAACACCAACTGCCTGGTTGTCCAGTTCGTAACCTAGTAACTATAGTTCTCGGGTATTTACGAGTAGTGTAAATGTGATAAGTTAGAGATGCACCAAAATTAGGGTGTTGGGGTAGCACTCTAGCCTTGTGTTTGGGAGGTCCCGGGTTCAGTTCTTGGTCCAGTGACCGGCTGGCCTGTGCAACGTTCCTTCATGGTTCTCCTCATGGCTTCTAGACAAATGCTAGAGTATTGCCTCAGATTAGCTCACTTTACATTGGGTGGAGTTCTAGGACGTTTAATGAATAATTTGGAAATAATAGAGAAGGCAACGGTTGTGGTCTGGTTTGAAGTACCTGCTCTGGAAGGGATAAGAAAACCTTGAAAGGCCTCAAGACAGGATAGTTGTTATCCGAGGTGGGATTTGAACCGAACACATCCCGAATGAAAGTCAGAACCGCTATTGCTTGAACCAACTTACTGAATTACACGATTTAACTTCTGTTAGACCGTAAAGAAGACAAAATGTTGCTGATAAAGACTCGGTCGTAACTGACTATTTGGAAATGAACATGAAACGCTATTGCAGTTTGCATACTCGATAAAATGATGGTAATAAAAACCTTTAGTAGAAATCCTTCGCCATTACATAAGTGATGATGTGGTATTTAATACGAGAGAATGACCCCTGATCCCACGGTTTGAAGTAGAAGGCAGGTCTTAGCGGCAGAAGGTGAGTGGGAGGATGCGACAGGAAGAAGGCCTCTTACTCATTGCATTAAATCTGTGAAACAGGATCTTACTTGCACTGATCCGTCTCTAAAATAAACAAAACGTACCCGTCTTTTATGGAACTGGAAAATTCATGACCGTGTTTATAAGAACCTGCCACTGGACCCTATCGTCAGGTGCCATGAGATTTATTTTTAATATTATCCTCGCGAGGTTTAGGACTACAAAAACGTCGTTTGAGTTCAGGTTTTCTGATTATTAAGTATGTAGTTTTAATCTTCCATTTGTACTACATACTCCATCCATTGCATCCGTTTTGGTTCGGTCTCTCTACAAGAATACAAATTACATTTATGGAGCTCCTTAATATGCAGTATTCTCCATCCTTGTTACGTCCTCTCGCTTCTTCTTCTTCTTCTGGTCGACGCTACAGCCCATATAGGACCTCGGCCTTCTTGACCACATGCCTCCATTCCTCCCGGTCCTCAGCCTTCCTTCTCCATCCTTTGACTCCTAGCTTTCTGAAGTCCTCCTCTAAGTCATCTAGCCATCTTTTCCTGGGTCTACTTCTTCTCCTTCTCCCATCAGGTTTTCCTAAAAAACTTTCTTAACACTCTTTGTTTCCGGCATTCTCTGGACATGACCTGCCCATCTTATTCTCCCCTTCTTAATTGTCAGAACTATATCTGGTTGTTTGAACAATGCTTGTATCTCTATATTTGTCCTCATTCTCCAAACATCTTTATTGTTCGTTGCTCCAAATATCTTTCGTCCTCTCGGTTGGGGCCAGATATTCTCAGTACCCTATCCTCAAACATCTTCAATCTTTGCTCTTCCCTTGTATGGGGGAGCAAGTGGCGCATAGTGTAGCGCAACAGGTAATACTGTGGTGCTGCAGATTGAAGTAAACACACATCGTGTTTCCCAAACGCGTTCTTTGCATATTTACGAACCTCATTTGGTCTTAATGTTTGTTTATTGCTTATACAATAAAAATTTGTTGTTCTCTGCGTGTTCTTAAATTTATAGTGTCACAGATCCTGTATAAGTCCTCTGTCTGAAATAGGTATAACTCCTTTACCGCACAAATATTTTGTACTTCTGGTCGGTGTGTCCTGTCGCCACTCATACGCCATGATGTGTGAATACTGAATAAGATTATGTATGTATTGAATCACATCATATTTTCAATAAAAATTTACTTTAGTGATCGTTATGTGTATTAATGGCTGTTTATTTTCGCCTGATGAATTGTTTATTGCGTCTTTGTCAAGTGAACACCAGTAGTTACTTCCGAGTACGTTGCGCAGTTATTCACACTGCCAGAACATAAAGCCAAAAACATTTTTCCTTACACTTCGTTAAATATTCACCACATCAAATAATTCTTCAAATAAAAATTTTAAGTTTTAGCGAAATCATTTTATGGCGTATGCAGATTTTTTGTGCGATGGGGCTTTTTTTGAAGAATAACAGTAAAGTTCGATTTTAACTATGTGTAAAATAGGCTTTAACTTGACTTGCATGAAAGTCAGTGAAATATTCCACGCAAGTCGGTAGTGTAAGCATCCCCATTACCGGTTTCGTAGAACTCTGTCTGATGGCTGTCGGGGAAAAAACGTGCGAGCAGTCGCATCTCCCCGTTGTACATCACTTATTTGTACTTTATGCAGAGAAGATAAGTATTAACGACGTTTCGGAGGCACACTCTTTCCGTCTTCAGAATGCAGAACGTACATAGAAAATACGTTCATGAAAACTCGTTTCAGAATTAGTAAGGTTTTACACGTGCCAATTCTTTCAATGCAAATGATGGGGACTGATGTGAAAACAAAAGAAATTACTAGCCCACGCAGGCTGATTTTCATGTTTCTTTAGCAAGCAGAAGACACGCAGGGGCGTCAGAGTTGTTGCCTCCTACCGCGAGGTCGTTGACTGAACATGTCGGCACTTTGACTGAGACGGGTTGTGTAACAGTGACCCTAATTCATGGTTAACAAGATATCATGACGTTTACTATCACTTCAACGCCTTCATACAGATACAATCAGGGAGCGTAAGGCTGCTACTAAATTGGTGCTTCGTTTCTGTGCGTAATATCCACTTTGCTTCGAATCTTTAAGGAAGACTTTATGATCCGTGTGGTCACGTGACGTCTGTGGCTGTCGCTGAACCATTCAACTAATGCTCTTGTTCGTGTGCATATTATGTCCAAACATTGATGTTTTTAGTTCATTTTAAGTGGCGACTTTTGTGATCTGTGTACTGTGTCAATAACGTTGTTTACTGGGCTATAAAAATGTAAGGACAAGCAAGTACGCACAAGGTTCTGCAGGAAGAAGCGCGGGAACTGGTGTGTTGGGGTTGAGCCTCACCGAGCGAGTGGCGTGTAGTGGGATCACGGATGGCAGTGTCAGTCGTGGACGACAGGGCAGTGAATCTCAAACTGCCGAGCAATATCGCACGAGTTAGGTCAGCCCTTCCCGACTGCTGTCTGTGTGTGTACGAATTCCCGTATGATTCCGTGTCTATCACTCATCAGCCGTGGGATGAATTTTCGAAAGAAATTACCGAAGAAAGAAGTGAAATAGAAGGAAAAATGAAGAATGTATTGCGTCATTATCACAAGGAGTATGGACAATTTTGAATTCAGAATAGGGGACGTGGAATAAATGATGACTATGATTCCAAATGTTTCGCTTTTAGATCACTTTTATTTCTAAAAGGACAGAAACCAATCCAGGATACCAACGAAACAGTTGTACGTTTTCTTTAATTAATATGTTAATGTCCTGTGTTCAGTTTCATGTGAATAACTGTTTTACCTGGCGTAAAGATAGCTTACTGATAACTGGAATCGATTCTTCAATTTCCGGTTTATGTTTCAAACAGCAGATGCACATGAGGGCGAAGAATTGTGTGAAGAAGACGTTGCAGAAAGCACAACCGTGGATGAAGAATTGCAAAATACAATTGACGCGGTTGACATAAATAATGGAGAAGAAAATTCACGGAACACAGAAATGACGACAAGCGGTGACACTAAAGACTTTACTGCAGTTACTGAGGATTCGTGCAAATTTATATCACCAAATTAATTTTACGCCAGAGTCAAAGTAATGTCCTGTCCAAATGCCGATGCAAAGGCAATGGCATCCTGTGGGGTTCTGGCCAGTTTAAAATAAAGCCTGGAATTTCGGAAGACATCAAGGGATGAATATGTTGCATCTGGCGAATAAGTAGCATTTAAAAGTAGAAACCTCGGTACGCATTATGCTTGGGAAGTGCTGGAATACGTAATAGAATAATTTTGAAGCCTCCATTGGCAAGTGTGCGTAACATCATTCACCTTACGCTTCATAATATGGTTTGGTATTCTCTTTCCGTCAGATTCCGCTCCCCGTTAGATGTACTTCCTTGTAGCATTAAGTCACCTCTCCTTCCAAAGGAGACGTTGACACCTTATCCGATAACGCCGAGGGTTTATTTCGGTTCGTCAGCGGAGTTTATAATTTTGAACATTCAGACCAAACGTCGCTGTCTTAAGTATCATTCCTCATTCATATTCGGAAGGTTCCAGGTTCAAGGCGCAGCTCTGTGGACGGCTGTGCTGAATGCAGCTTTGTACAGTTCTTCTCAGTACCCCAGGAAAATGTCGGGATAGCGTCTGAAATTAGGCAACTAGCGCTTCATTCCACATACTTTCGAGTTTATTTCTTATTCACTAATCATTTCTTCCATTTGACGCTGTGATAACCTCAGAGTTGATGTCGTTAAAATAACCTTTAGTAAAGGAACATAAGTAAACAAATAATTTAATAAATTAATTAATTCTTTTACCATGCAAGAAAGTTTTACACAGAATCTGTGTGGTGAGACTAGTAGCGATCACGCCGTGCCGACTGCAGCTATGCACACTATTAGGATGCTCAGCTAGCAAGTTGTTTGGTCCCTACAGTACTATTATAGCTAGAACTCTAAAGAAGGAACAACACTGAGGTTAAAAATTGGAGTTAATGACGTAATTAACAAGAAAAAGATTGCGAATGTGGATTCCAATCGATTGTATAAAAAAACTACCGCAATACTTGCACATCGGTTTAGCAGTCTCATCTACCGTACATACTGACATTAGTTAGGGTATATTTCATATCTTTTAGTGTTCTGTACTGGGTCCACGGTAGGAAACAGATACGTCGTATATGTTAGATTGTTACTGAGTAGTGCACACCCCGTTGAAATTTTAACAGGATATTATTAAAAACAAACTTGGTGAAAAAAGCGTTATTAACCTGCGCGAAGTTTCGGGGAGTCAGCTGTTGATATTGTAGTAACGATTTATGTGTAACCTCTACTGCTGCCATCTTCTGCTTCTCTTCATAACTACTACTTGATTACATGAATAACGAACATATGTAAGACGTATTAACATGTAAGGATCCTGCTGTTATTTAACGACGCTGCGTCAACTGCAGAGGTTAGGCTAGCGTCTGATGAGATGTGAACATGACCGTGAATAGTGATTAAATTCGAAAGTGCAGTCGTGGCCGGATTTAATTTAGCCCTAATATTTGACGTTTCGTCTGGGCAGGCTAAGGAAAACCACATAAATTTCTAGGCAGAATAGCCGGTAACGTGACCAGCCCTCGAACCGGTAAAAAGGTAAAGTTCTCCCTAGAACAGGCCATGAAGGCCCAGAGGGGGAGTAGAGGTATAGCTCTACTCTTTCTTTAACCTCGGCGCTAGATTGGGGTGGGTGGTCAACTCCACGCCCCGGCCGCTTTACCCCCGGTACCCATTGTATAGGAGGCTGGGTGGGCCCCAGGGCCGGTTTGGACGGCTGCGAAAAATCTCGCCCCCCACCGGGATTCGATCCCCGGACCGTCCAGCCCGTAGCGAGTCGCTATACCGACTACGCTATCCCCCTCGAACCGGTACCTTCCGAATATAAGTGTAGCGGTGATGTCACGGAGGCTACATGAACCCAGGACCCTGAAGTGTTGCAAACTGTAAGGCACTTGCCAGGAAGTGATCAGGCTTCGTGAAGAAGTAAATTGCTGTTTGCTGTGAACCGTCCCAAGATTAGATGAAACCGCAGCCTGTTAAGTTCCACTCCATTGTTGTAATTGTCATCCGGACAATGGATGAGTGTGCGCTCGGACACTGGATGAGTGTGCGCCTCAGGCAACTTGATGAAAGTTTTAAATGGAAAATAACGGAGTGTCCAATCATATGAATGGAGGTGTAAATTAATCACAATTAGGCTACTTCAAGAAACACTGTGAAAACCGTATGACAGCTAGTTTCTTCTGAAGTTCATCCAAATTCTATTCGAAAGTTCAGACCGTACCTCACAGAAAATACTATCTCCATTACAAAGACCAGTCGATTAATGCGGTTGGGAAATAACCCTGTTCGTTCTGTGACTCACACAACAAATACATGGCTAAAATTAGGATTATTTAAATGTTAGAGCAGGTGGTACACATAGTTACCACAGTGCTTCACAAGTTTAAAACGCGTCCGTCTGTTTATTACAGCGATGTGACCTTAAGTGTTTAACGCGCCAATTGTCATTGATTCTTCAGCTGTCCCCAACATATCGGAAGATTACGCGCAGCGTCCATGTTGTAAGTTTCATAACATAACACATAACCAACCCTATGCAGTAGAGTCCTTCTTGAGAAGCTCCTCAGTTAGTAAAGAAATTCCCCGCATTTTATGGGACCCAGAGATTCATTAACGTGCTACAAAAGTTTGCCACTTGTTTCTACCCTGACCCGGATGAATGCAGTCCAAGCCATGCCATCCTATGTAAGATCCATTTTTTAAAAAATAACCATAATATTATTTTTCTGTTATGTGTGGTTGTGTCCTGTTGTTTAGTACTGCTAGTATTAATTCTAACGTTCCATCAGCACAACTATCTTTCAATAACAAAGTGATTACTCATTATTTTATTGTCTTGGCTGTGTAGTTCGGATTAGGCATATTTTTATGTAAGGTCAGATGTAAGTGGGAGCACTGCACAAAACATTCAGAAGGAGGAGAGGAGGTGTTGTGACGGTTAGAACTACTAGTAGATTAGTGCGAGTTGATTAGTAATATCGAGTTCTAGTTATTAAGGTTGAATGGGCTGCGCACTACAAAAAACGTGGTGTTAGGAGGCGCAGCACCTACGTGTTGTACTGTGACATTATGTATACTTGGCTAAGCTAGTAAATCTGTCTGTCTCTCTGTCTGTATGTCTGTGTGTCTGTCTGTCTGTCCGTCCGTCCATCCATCCATCCATCTATCTGTCTATCTATCTATCTATCTATCTGTCTTATCTATCCTATCTCTCCATCTATGTTATCTATCCTGTCTCTGTCTTATCTATCCTATCTCTATGTAATCTATCTATCTATCTATCTAATATCTATGTTCTGTAGGCTACATATATCGGCGCTCCTGGGTGCCATACTTGGGATTCAAAATGCAGTCAAACCCGTATTACACAGTATTTCGATTTACCGCTACCCTCAATATACCGCCAAAAATTGCGGTGAAGTAACAGTGGCGCTGTTATCAGGGTTTGACTGTACCTAAACTCAGCACATAAATACATTCATCTTAATGAAGCTTCAGGATCCATATCGGCCGTTGCGACGTTCTGTCATACTGTTAATCCTCCCCCCCCCCCCCCCTCCATAGCATATTTTGAATTTTTCCCTGTTTGCCCCGTGTATAGGCCCTACTCCTTGATACTTCATGTCGCAGATGCCACATTCTATGTACGAATGCTGTTCTCTGGACACAGTTTGACGGCTAGGTCTACACGTGGTTCGCTAATAGGCCTATAGTCAAAAACGTGAGGGTTTGATGGCGAGGACCATGGTGCCTTGTTGTCTCATAGGTGGTTCCAGCTATTAGGAAGAACATGCGGCCCGCAGATTCAGGGTGTAGTTGCACGGTGTCGTAATTTAGAAGGCCATAGGCTTAACTTAACACTTTTTACGTAAAGGCAGTCTGTAGAACCAGACTGCCCGTGTCTCCTACAGGCCCTGCACCTCGCTGCACCGAGTGTCCGCGTACTTCATGGGGCGAATGTCGGCGTTAAAGCAGTCTATCTGGCTTTGGTATCGCATTCCAGAGAGTATGATATAACGAAAGATGCTCACTTTCACCAGCAGCCCTGAGGCCTTCATGGAAGGTCGCTTCCCTGAAGTTTTTATAGGTGTGCATCATTAAACACACTGCAGCGTGCTTGGTATAAGCATATACAATCTGGAATAGCAATACTGTGTAACAGTTATACGCAGATTCAGGTGGCCTCGCGATTTACCCATTTAAAGTCTGAAAAGAGAGAGAGAGAGAATTCATGAACGACGGCTTCGTACAACAATTTCGTGTATTGACGTTATCCAGGGCCTGAGCACTGCTCACTAACCTGCGTGTTCACAGAAGAGGTATATTAGAGAAATTTATTCTATAACAGAATGCATTGTATCTTCCCTGCAAATGCCAAATGGTTAAGGCTCTTAAGGAATGTAATCGCTGTCCATTGTGGAAACTAACATAAAACCTGTTGAAATGTAAACCGGTAATTGTTAAAAACAACCTTCAACAAAAGGAGAAGCCCTAGTCCTATATGTACGTGGATTATACTAAATGCACAGGCCTACTTAAATATACTGAAACAGGCCTTGTGGGAAAGATGCGTAGTTATTTAATGTTAAAGCACGTGGTACATATGGTTACCACTGCACTTTGAAGGGTTAGACACGGAAATCCTGTGTTATAATCCCGCTGAAGACCTGTATGTTTCGCCCCTTTAATTTCTCTTTCTTGGCGGTAAACTTTATTTTGCCAATGGGTTCCTGCCATTTGAGGAATTTGCGTTATGAGTGGTTACGAATCGACTGGGCTGTAGCACGAGAAAGATACAGTGGATTAATGGGCTCATATTAATAGGGGAATTTAGTAAGATAACCGGATATCTGCTTCATGTAATACATGCTTTCTGTCACAACGTTTTAGGCCTCAGATCAGTCGTGTTGGTGTTTAAGAGAAGGCGGTATTGTAACCGGTTTCAAGTATCCTCTCGCAGCTACCAAGTGCGTGCTGTTATCAGCGTAACTTCATGTGAACACGTTAAGATATTGTGCTAATTACGTATACCATCTGCTTTAACATTAAAATCTCTGCATTTCGCCCAGGTAGCTTGTATGTGTATGTGTATGTGTGTGTATTTATCTATCTACATTTATTTCGTGTGCCCTGAATAAGGGGCGATTATTTTCCCAAGCAGCATTAGCCGTTTGATCTTCGAAATGGAGAAGCTGTATGGTTTCTGTTATGTAGGAGCTGAATTTTTAAATATTATTTAGACGAATGATATGTTAAATTTCAGCGTGTTGGAACGCCTATTCCTTTACGTAATTTTACACGAGAGGTTTATATTTAACAGAATATTTAGGCCTACTTCCTGAACATTGTGCTGAGTTTCTTCTGAGTAGAAAGGTAGTGCATTGAGGTATTCAGTGAATAGGGTTGAGTAATGGTAAGAATTACAGCGCGGCATTAGTAATTTTCGTGGGACTATTAAGGTTTTTTGCTTTTGTTTTCGAAGCCGGTGTACGTGGTTTAGGAACGAAGTGAATTGCTCGTCGAAGCTTGCTAATAAACACGTAAGAATGGGCATCGTTTAAAAGCAGTTAAGTGCCACGATCTTTAACCACTGAAAGCAGTGTTTACTATATATACCACGTGCTTTAATATTCAAATCTATGCGGTTGGCCCACGTTATGTGCCTGTAGTTTGTGTGATTCTCAGAATGAACCGTAATTTATACACTAACAGCCTTAACCTGCAGGTCTGTGTAATCGAGACGCATTGTGTTTTCTGAGAGGCAGCACCGGAATTTTTGAATATTATGTACATGAACTTCAGACCCAAAAAAAAAGTTAAATACACACGGTATCAAAAAATAAGATCTGTGAAGTGTTTATAAAAGGTACTTTCCTTCATATGTTCCTGTCAACGTGGCGAGGCTAGAAAGATTTGTAATTACTGTGATGTGTTAGTGAGCCATCCTTCGTCACAATTTCCACTGACATAGATTCGAATTCGCTAAATTTGTAACGCCTACGCAAGCATTTTCCCAACAGAGTTTCCTAAAGTCTGATTTTTACACTTTAGATGGGTATTTCAGCAGTTGAGACAACAAAGAGGAATTGGCATGCAGATGATGACAGCCGCATGACTTCCGGTCCGAACCACGTACAGGCATTTCAGTTGCTGACTGCGCGTCTATATAATACGTACATGTTTATACTTTAAAACTGATATTTATACAGGTACGTGGAATTCGTTTGCTAACAGTCGAACGTTGGGGTAGACTGTGGTCTACAGCGTTCCTCACACCACGTAGTCTGGTACGAGCGTATCGAATTTTCTCCCAGAATTTGGAAACAGTATGCTCCAACGAAGCCGATCCCAGTGGCCGTGCGGTCTAAGGCGTGGGTCTGCGGCCGCTCGCTTACTAGGATTGTGGGTTCGAGTCCCACCGGGGGCATGGATGTCTGTCTCTTGTGAGTGTTGTGTGTTGTCAGGTAGAGGTCTCTGCGACGAGCTGGTCCCTCGTCCAGAGGAGTCCTACCGAATGTGGTGTGTCTAAAAAGTGTGATCGTGAAACCTCGAAAAATGAGGCAGCCTATGCCCCCAAGGGGCTGCGAGACATTTAAAAAAAAACGCTCCAACGAAACTTTAATAACCACCTAGCAGACTACACGATGTCAACTCACACAACCATAAGCTAAACTCTCAACGCCCTCAAGACCACGTAAAAATGCCCTCCTGTCACCCTAACAGGCAGGTTTTGTACAAAAGGCTTAACTGAGAAAGCAAAGTAAATTGTTTCTTCCTAGCCATGACGTGTTGGCATACCGTTAGAGTTGAGTCATGAGCGTGTGGATGTATCTCCCCTAGTCTAGAACAGAGGATATCAAACTGTGGGTTGTAATCTCTTGTAGACTCCCTGTACATACGTCCTTTGATCTTTGTGCACCTTTGCGGTGCTGAAGCCTGTTGGCCTGTTCACTTTTGATTCAGACAACATGGGAGGTGTATGTTCTTTAGGCAACCTCATCACTGAATATCCTGCCTTCGTACCATTCCTTTCTCGTCTGAATATAATTTCATAAATAATTACTATTGTAACACCTGCTTTCACATGAACACATCTCTGCGTTTTGCCTGCGCATTGAATTTAGCATATGTGTTTCGTATGAAACTGGTAATAAACAGTGATTATTATCTGAAACCGTTTTAACTTGTTCGTCTTTATAATGGAGACGTAGTGTGTTTCCTGTGAGGTACGATCAAAACTTTACGTTTAATTTACTCGTAGGTGTATTTCAGGGCTCAGAAGTATGAGCTTCCGCTGCATCAATTTGTTTATGCCTCTCTTTTTATATGCTGTTTAATTATTTATTCATACTGTTATGTTATTTTGTGATGACGTAGAAGATATGGTTAATCATATTTTACTTCAACCTTATTCATTCCTGTACGGCGTTTAAATTTCCAGGTCATCCGCCGGAAATAATGTAACTCAGTCTGTCAGGGCAAGGGCTAAGTTGTATTCTGTTAACTGTACCTTTAAAGTTATGTCTTTTGTTTTCTTTCACGAGAGCTTGTTCCAAATGAGAATTCTTGGTGTCGTATTATAATCAGGATGGATCTTTCACTTGGAATAATGGACGTGCCCCTCGTTCTGTATTCAAAACTGTGACAGCGGTCGTAGTTGTGCGTCTACACACACGTGTTCCTGCTACTCTCATGTGTCGTGGTCATTCGTCAACTGACCGTGCTAACGGAAGTTTTACAATAAATTGTCATTGTAATATTAGATCGTACGTGTTCTTTTGGTGGGTGTGAAACTTAAGCTCTCTGCTCTGATGAAAAAACGTGTAGAACAAACTGCTGAGGAAAATGTTACAACATATGAAACGTTCTGACTGTGGAGATTTAGATTGGCATCATCTGGCTTGTGACACTTGTACCCTGTTAGGTGGCTATCAGTGTTTCGGTGAAGCCTGCTGCTTCTGTGAAGTGACGCAGTGTCTTAATCCAGAAGACCACAATCTAAGGGAGATGCATCAGAGGACTGAAAAATACATAATGAGAAGCATCATAATCTGTATTCCTTCTGCATTTTTTCCAGTTCATAATTTACACTCATTATCAAACCATTCGACGCAGTACGTATAACCTAAACGGCGTTAATAGGCTAAACCATATGACAAGCTTTAATTTTGATTATACATTTCATTTGCAGATTTATGACTTTGAATGGTGCAATTCATCTAAACCAGGCCTGCCTAACATCTGCCTGTAGAGATTAATGAAGCGGCCCTTTCATGTTTGGATGTTTATGAAATTTCGCCGTCATTATTATTGTTTGTATTTCATAATACACCCAAGAAATCCTGCAAATTTAAATACAAGGAGTATTTTACATCCTTGTGGTTTTATTCATTGAAAAATTTACGCATAAACAACGACAAGGTGTGTGACATTATAGGTAGCGGTCAGAGATGTCAAGTTGGATTTCGGATTTGGACCGCTAACAGATTTGAGTTTGACACGCTTGATCTAAATAATATGTAGAAAACTTAAGTTTTACCTGATAAAAATTACACTGCATATCGATTACACAAACCAACTGCTTAATCTTGTTTATGAAAATAAACAGTGTTTATTCTTTGAAATACACAAAACCATTAACACACTCCTTACGCAAAGTGCAGATAGTCACCTTCTTGCTTGAAGGGACTTGTTTATATTTTCTTGAAGAACTCAGAGTGCTAGGTTATGTGGTGCTGTATTTGCTAGAGATCTGATAAATTCAAATGAGTCTGATGCCTTGAGCCATTTTCAGAGATAAAATAGAAGAATGTATAAGACTGGTTTCTGTCAGGGACTGAACATTCCTCCCTGCAAGACCACCGGACTGGTAACGGAAGTGTCATGAACATAAGTATCAGAAATCTGTTGTGTCGACTTCAAAGCCAGATACAAAAACAGGTGTCTGTTTAAAGTGACATGTGTACTTAATACTGGCATTCTGGTACCGTAACTTCTTGGCACAGTCCATTGCTGTGCCTGGTGCACTTGCATATGCAGTACACACCTTTGTAAAGGTTCACTAGTTAAGGCTTGTTCTTATGAATCCATTGCTGGTCTTGCTCTCTCCACTGTCGTCTTTGTCGTTCTAGGTCTCGTCTTCCCCTCGTTCAGTAACGGAATAGCTGTTGTGAAAGGGGATTGCTTGTCGTTCTTTACAAATGGTTTTTCAGTTTTGTGTGCATCCTCGTATCTCTTCGTCTGCGTCTGAAATCTGCGTTTCTCAGATGTCAGACGTTTTTGGTGGTCTAATCTAGTGAAGCTCAGTAGTGGTATCAAACATGTATTTATGATACCTCTAATTTCTAGTATCTCTGTCGATTTCAAATCCAGATTTTACTACCAAAATTAAGTGTTGCTCGTGTTGTATCGTCATGTTGGCGCAATTTTATCAGTTGACGTTTTTGTGCCAACAGATCTTTTAATTACACTATTTATTTCATCGTACTGTGCAATTTTATGTCCTTCTCTTTCATCATTTTCGAAACCGTATATTCCAAACAAATATATTCAGATGATTTTCTATTATTTTTCTATCGGATTGCTCGTAAGTTATAGCACGTAGCATTTTTTAAGTCCATTTTCTCCCATTGTACTGAACTTAACTTTAAATATCTTCTGCTCGTTTATAAAGAGTTTCCTGCTGCGTGAGACAGATATTGGGGTCAATGTCTCCAGGTTCTTGCTCCACTAAGTCGGTTTAAATCCACGTAACAAATGATGGTGATTACAGTTGTCAGCTTACAAGAAAGCTGGCTGTACGCTCTGCATTTTAACACTTTGAAGGTGAAATTCATCAAAATAATATTTAAAAATTCGGTTCCTATCTTACGGAGAACAGACTCGCTCGTGAGTTGTCCACTATAGCACAAACATCAACACACAACACAGGGATATAACTCCCTTAGAATGAAGATGTCAGTAGTGATACAGATGTTCGTCTGCAGTTAAACATAAAATTGTCAAGAAATGTAAACTACCTGTAATTATTCTACATTTTATATATTTTTAGCAATATTTTAATTAAACGCTATTTTAACTTCATAATATGCACATCTTTGACAGCATTTATTATAAATGTATTCCTTTGTACATGACTTCTCTGAAGATGACCTATAGAGGCCGAAACATGTAGGTGGAGCATCACAAAATAACAAATATTTATTTGTGGTTACATGTACAATAAGTTGGGTTAAATACTGTATAGACTGGGCCTCCATTACAAAGACGAATTTGTGAATGCTGAGAGAGGTAACAGTTGTTTATTTTGAGAATCATTCGAAGTGCGGAGGTTGTGAACGTCAAAGCAGGTATGTCTGATGGGTCACATGGGCTCGATTTCGAGTATTTAACGACACTGCATCAACTGCAGATGCTGTTTAATAGATGACGGGATGTTTTCCTTGTCCTATCAGCCCCCCCCCCCCCTTCAAATTCTGAGTTAGTATCTAGAGTCAGGCAAAGACCATTTCGTTCTACATCCTTTCTAAGCCATTATTTACAGATCGTCATATTACTCCACCTTATACACTCTGAGCTGTTGAGAGCGTTGTTAAATAAGCCATTGCGTAGCTGCATTCCTTTTGGTTCTTTTCTGCAAGAAAAGTTGTTTTATGACTCTCCTGAGGAACAATTTAACGTTGTGTTACGTCATAAATTTGTGAATTTTAATACAATGAGACCACATAGTTGTTCTGGATTTTTGCAGCTAGGTTTTTGCTGCAGGTTGAAGAAGTATATTATTGGTACAAATCGACTGCTGCTAAGCTAGTCATACTGTGTACGTTACAGAACGTCGTATAGGCCATATTTGTTAGCAGTTTTTCGTTCGTCTGTTCGAATGTGTTCACATCATCTATCATTCCGCCAAATGATCGTGTGTGCGTTGCAAATCAGTCCATTAATAGCGTTATATGAACACTGTAAATTAAACCGTCATAAACTTGAGACCAATTGAACTGCCATAGCTAACACACTCAAATATTACTCGCAGTGTGTGTGCGTTGCAAATCAATACATTAATAGCGTTATATTAACGTTGTAAATTAAACTGTCATAAACCCGAGACCAAAACCATATCACACTCAAACAGTATTTGTCCGCCTGCGAGATTTCATTCTTGCAACCCACTTAACACTAGATGACGATGTGTTGCCTATTTACGTTGCGAAACACTTCTAAGCCAGTGGCCTTTAGGCGAACACTAACGTAATAAGGAGAAGCAAAATGCAAATTTGTTCTTCGCTTTCTATACCTACGTTCTGAAGTTCAAAAGAAAGTGTTTACATAGATAGTGGGTTTTCGTTTGAACAAAAGGCAGCCACTTGCCCGTTCCTTGGTGTTTTTTACGCTTTGCATAAACAAACACCACACAAGGTCCTTGTGTTTCCTTTCAAAGAAGGAACTGACGCCTATATTCACAAATTTAAATAAAACCGTCTTTATCTTGTTTTGCCTGGCGGCCTGTGAATTCCGTAAACACCAGAAATCTCAACAAGCGACGTGAGTACGTTTCAAGTCCTCCACGTGCCATGACAGGGCACTTCTTTACGCTTCTTGCGCTTAGCAGTAATTATGCTAAATAAATTTTGAAATCACAAGCGTCTGACCGCATTCTAATCAGGTGTGTAGTACAGTACATTAACCCTTTAAAATTACATTAATATAAACTGCATTAAATATTCAATTCTTTCTTCACACACGGTTAGTGCTGTATAGTGAAATACTGACTGTTTAATGCGTAAATAGTACGAAATGCATAATTGCACTGTGAGAGAAAAATGCAGATGTTTGGAATATTCACCTTGGTGTCTAGTAAATCACTGAATTTTAAATCGTTAACGCAGGGGACAATCGCTGCTTTCCGAGTGCATTCCACTTTGCCGTATGCAGTAATCGCCTCCTTCGGGATAAATATATCACAATGAAAACTGGTTCTGGGACCCGTACATTGTCATATCCAGTGGGCACCGGGGACTGTTTTCTCGTAGGAAAGCACTGTATGCTATGGAGTGGATGTTACCCGTTAAGGAATAATTGTTAATTTATTAATCATCTGCTTTAACGTTTCCAGCACCCTGCTTTTTGCCACACAAGAGTATTTACGCATTTCGAATGATTCTCAGAATAAACACCGAGTATTACCCTGATCAGCATTAACTGGTTGTCCTTTGTAATGAAGACGCGGTGTGTTTTCTGTGACATGGGAATCTAATATTAAATATTAAATAATAATAAAATAATAATAATAATAATAATATACTTCAGACTTCAAAGGCTAAATGCTGATTGTTGTGTTGGTAAAGTAGCCCCCGTGCTTATACACCACACAATAAAGATGTATGGGGGATTGGAGGCGAATATCTGTATATTCTTATACTCGACAGTGGGTGGAGATGAGCAATCACATTCACATTCCACTCACTTTACGCATGGGCAAAGATCCCCCACCCCCGCGGTATCTGGTAGACAGGACTCTTGTTTGGGTCCCGTTACCAGTTCTAGACGGGTTAGAAGACGTTCTAGAAGAATTTCAGTATCGTGTACCGAGGCGATAACGCTGCTGTTCAGCCACCGGCAGACGAAGATAACATTAACAGTAGGAGTCTTTAATCGTATTAATACGAAAGAGAGCTGTGCTCATAGACACCAATTTTCTGTGTAGCTTTTCTGCAGAATATTTTTTCTTAGTGGCGCAACAGCCCACCTCGGGCCTACGCCGTCTAATTGTTGAGGTTTCTAGATCACGCACAGTTAGACACACACACACCCGGTAGGACTTCTCTGAAAGAGTGATCAGCCCGTCGCAGAGGCCGCTACCTACACAACACGCACAAACACAATAGACTAACATGCATGCCCTCAGCGGGATTCGATCCCGCGATCCCAGCAGTCGAGCGGCCGTAGACCTAAGCCGTAGACCGCACGGCCACCGGGATCGGCCTTCTACAGAATATAGCCAACCACTTTTCCTTCCCGAACACAAAGAGATGCGGAACACAAATCAGAATATGAGAGATATACTGAAGGGAGAGGTAGCTACTAGGTACAATCCGTGTTGATTCTTTTCCTGACCTGACTTTGGCCTCACATCTGCATTGAGACGCCTGCATGAGACGACAGTGATCTGTGATTTAAGACAGAGAAAGATGATTCACCCACAATCTGTGGTTGGAAGCACTACAGCCAGTCCTGTCGTTGCATTCCTGAGCCACTACACCCGCCCTTCCTATCCTAACCCTCACCTCCGGCATCGCAATTCACTCACATTAATAGTCTGTTAGTTGTTTTCTTACCATGTTTCTGTTTTCCCCTGTCTGTTTCAGGTAAGTTACTGAGAAGAGTTGTACACAATTTTTCCAGAGTGCGTGCTTAGTGTTTGGATGCAACACTGTGGCCGCCACAGCCACATTTCATCCTGTGCGTGTCCTACTGAAGATAACAACGGTAAGAATACGTACTCATTTGTACAGGCATGTTAATTTATGTGTGGAACAGTACAGGATGTGACGGAAAATGTTGAAATTGCCTCTTCACTATTTCCCGCACCCACAGCAGGTGCGCACCCAACATTTTTCCTTTGTGGGGGGGGGGGGGGGGGGGGGAGGGGGGGCTGATCCTGAGGATATATATAATTTGTTTGATTTTAAAAATTATGTTATAAAAGTCATGTTGTAAGTGCAACATAACACTGTCTGCAACTGCATTTATATAGGTACGAATATAATTGCATGTTCCGTGACTCAATCACAGTGTCCTATCTTCTTTTTTTATAATTTAATTAATTTATTTTTCAAAATTCTAATGTACCAGTCATCAGCCGATTTCAGTGGCTGATTTCGGCTGAAGGGGAAATCGCGTAAAACTTTTGATATCATAATATCTACAACATCTGTGTTTTTTAAATTTCGGTTTAGGGGAGGTTTGGGGGGGGGGGGGCTGCAATCCGGCAGCCCCCGGCTTGATTGCGCCCCTAGCCTAGATCGTGTTTTAGAAATGTTTATGCACGAAGTAAGGGAAGTGCTTATTTCTCTCCTGGACGTTTCTTTAAAAAGTCTGTACTGAAGTAACGATACTGTTAACTAAGTGTGACCACAGGAATACCCACTGAAATTCAGCGGAGTTATTGACAGGTCTCATCTCCAGCTACGGTTTCCACAAATAGTCCTTCCATTGATCAGCTATTATACATTATAGCGCTGAAGAACTTTAAAGAAAGAACAAACTCGCGCTAAGAAGTTAAATTGGTTTACGTAGACCTAATTAAAAATAACATTGGGCATGAGGGACCACACTGCATCCAAAATCTCTACCGCAGTAGGCACATTACTTTAACAGCCTTGGTTGCCGTACATATTGGTACAGTACGGAGTTTCACCTCGTAGAGTGTTCTATGTTTACATAACGAGGATCTTTATGCTATGTACTCCTCACCAAATATTATTCGGGTGGTCACATCAAGAAGAATGAGATGAGCAGGACATGTGGCATGTTTGTGAGACAGGAGAGGTTCATACAGGGGTTTGGTGGGGAGACCTGAGGGAAAGAGATCACTTGGAAGACCTAGGCATAGATGGGAGGGTAATATTAAAATTGATCTTCAAGAAGTGGGTGGGGAAACATGGACTGGATTGAGCTGGTTCAGGATAGGGAGAGGTGGCGGGCTCTTGTGAGTGCAGTAATGACCCTTCGTGTTCCATAAAATGCGGGGAATTTCCTGACTAGCCGAGGACCTGTTAGCTTCTAAGAAGGACGGTGCTGCATGGAGTTAGGGTGTTCTGTGTTAAGTCCTAGGTGGAAAAGGTGCAAGTTACATTTTTATATATAGTAGATACCTGTTGTCTCAGGGGCACTGGAAACGACTTCTGCCCCTTCGTAGCGCTCCGGGAATCTGTTCGTTGTAAATTAACTTCTGAAAATGATTATATAAAGAAACTGCTTCTGTGACGGCATGCAGCCCAGTCGTTGTGTCAGAAGGCTTGTGGCCGGATACCGTTCGCCCTTTCCACTTTAATGTGCGAGTTTGCGTGACGAAAATTAATTCCTTTCGGTGCATCTCATGTCCCTCTTGATGACATTGTATCCTCAGTTCTAGAAGGCAGCAGGAATACTGCCGATTCGTTCCCATCAGTGTACGGAATGCTTCCTTTTATATTACCGCGTCCTCATTATCTGCTCGAAGCATTTGTCACTGAGAAGTGTTACGTGCAAAACTGTGACATGTACGTCAGCGCGTCAAAACATAATGGGTAACTACATCCTTCTAAATCCTTTTCAGTTCAGAGTTATTCTAACATTCTTGGCGATGTACTCTGAAATACTGAGAGCGTCATAAAATAAACCACCGAAAAAAAGTGCTGCGTGATGAGCCGTGTGTTTGTTTTCGAGCAGGAGTTTGTCAGAAGAACTGTACTGCCGTGAAATTCGAATCAGGCGTTGATTAGTACGCGTCATGTGACGTAAGCTTGGAAGCCTGTCGTCTGAGGCAAGTAGTAGGGTTTCACGTGAGATATCGATTTACAGTGACGTAACCGTCTCAGCCGGCCATTGACTTTTGCGTAAGATACTGGTGCTCGAATCAAATCGTAGTCATTGACTTCCGACGTCAAGGTTGCATTACGAAGCATTTTAACCCTTTAAAGCCTATAGTTGCTTTATGTAGAACGAAGTTTAGCATTTAAAAATCTTACGTTCTGCCCACAGAGTTCATTTATGTGTTTCGTGTTACTTCTCGAAACAAACGGAAATTGTTTACTTATGCACCATTAATTGAAATTCAGATAATACAAATGATATTAATTAGTTGAGTGGAAAATCAAACATTACACAGTACAGAGTATAGGGGGATGCAGCGGGTAACGCCGTGTTTTTGTGGTGCGCAGTCCGTATGTAATTGTTAGCCAGTACCCAGTTCCAAGCAGTGTTGCTGCAGATGCGCCTCTTTATGTTTACAATAATGATTAGTGCCGTCTGCACCTCCTCCTAGCACAGTTTTTCTTCCGATATTTCTGCTTAAGATACAGCATTAACTGATCGGGTTTTCTAACTTTTTTTATCCTACGCCTGTTCGAGGGATGTCTCCCATTTTCTTTCTTGCAGTCCAATATAATTTTGATAGATTCGACTATAGTAATTGGGCTGCATGGCGTTTTTGTGACTCGTTATTCCGACTTCCTGCCTTGGTTGTCTTTCCAGGGGGCACCGTGTGGAGGCGAGTCACTCACTTCACCCCCCCCCCCCCTCCTACGGTTTTCGTAACAGAGACGCCTTATGTTTACGGCACGGTACGAGCTGAATCTGTAAATGTAATCGAGTGTGACTTTAAAGGTTTGGTCCTGCCATGGCTAGGCGGTTAGTCGCCTACCTGTCACCGCGGAGGCCCGGGTTCGATTCCAGGACAAAGCTGGGACAGGTTTTGCTGCGTGTACTGTTTCGTCAGTATCATTCATTCCTCCATACTCATCTTTGTCTACATGTTGCTGTTTACCGGGCGAAACCTAGGAACCTTCCGTACGGCTACGCTCTTTCGGAAATAGGGGAGCATTAAATGGAAAAGTACTTTCAGTTTTTTTTAGACAGCGCGTGTGTTCTGTTGATTGTGTTGGGAGCGCAGTAGCTGGACTAACGGGCAGCAGTATTTGTTTTGTTTCAGTAAGCTGCTTTATGCCGATCCCAGTGGCCGCGCGGTGGTTCGAATCCCGCCGGGGGCATGGATGTCTGTTTCTTTGAGTGTTGTGTGTTGTCAGGTAGAGGTCTCTGCGACGGGCTGGTCCCTCGTCCAGAGGAGTCCTACCGAGTGTGGTGTGTCTGAAAGTGTGTGATCGTGAAACCTCGAAAAATGAGGCGGCATAGGTCCCCTAGGGGCTGTCGACCATTGGGGGGGGGGGACCTGCTTTATACCTTTACCACACTATCCTTCCGTACAAATGACATGTCTGACCGCAGTCTCATTGAAACTGTTACATAATATTGTAAACCATTTCCTGCCTTCCAGAAGACACTGCATTATCGCCAAGATCGGTCGATCGGTCAAGAAACTCTGCATTCAGCCACAAAATGCGTTTGTATATTTCATATAATCTCAAAGTAAATACCGATTATTTCCCTAAATGACATTACCTAATTTGTCTTTATAATGGACAGGGGGCGTGTTCTGTGTGATGTAAAAGATAATAGGTACAATTGTCCCTGTCCACGCCATGAAGATATATACGGGAAGCAGAGGTGTTGTGGTTCCATTCGTTCTTATCCTTGGCACTTTTTTGGAGATGAGTGGTCAACTTCATGCCCCGGCCGCTTTATCACAGGGAAAGAATTCCGGTAGCCATTGGATAGGAGGCTGGGTGGGCCCAAGAGCTGATCTGGACTTTTTAGAAAAGAGAATAATCTCTTACCCATACCGGGATTCGAACCTTTGTTCGTCCAGCCAGTAGCCTCGTCTCTGTACTGACTACACTATCGCGGCTCCCTTCTGTGTGCCGTAGGAAGTGAGTTTCAGAGAGTTAAAATTATATTAAAAAATGTTCGTTGTTTGTTCTGAGAACCAAACAAAACTCTCAAACTTTGCGGACGAAATGCTGTGTAATTTAATACTAGAACATGTGATACAGAGTATAGTGTTTGGGTGCAGACCGTGCTTTCATTTAACAGGAATTGCATTTAGCAGGAAGTGTTCTGAGATTGGGAATCTGCAGTAGAGGCCAAGGTTCTTAGAGGATCATTATTATTATTATTATTATTATTTACTGCAATTGGGTTTTCACCCGGTGGCAGTAGTCCTTACACTAGTACACACAATACAAATGGACATATAATATACATAAAAGTAACAATACAAAACAAACTATACACAATTACAAAACAAAATACATACAGTAAATACAAGTACATACATTAGAACATCGTACACACATTGCAAAAACATCCACACCTTAAAAAAGCATCCATACCTTACAAAAACATCCACACCTTACAAATACATCCACACCTTACAGAAACACCCATACACATACAAAAAAAAATACATACAGTAAATACAAGTACACACATTAGAACACCGTACACACATTACAAAAACATCCACATCTTACAAAAGCATCCACTCCTTACAAAAGCATCCACACCTTACAAAAACATCCATACCTTACAAATACATCCACACCTTACAAAAACACCCATACACATACAAAAAAAAATACATACAGTAAATACAAGTACACACATTAGAACACCGTACACACATTACAAAAACATCCACATCTTACAAAAGCATCCACTCCTTACAAAAGCATCCACACCTTACAAAAACATCCATACCTTACAAATACATCCACACCTTACAAAAACACCCATACACATACAAAACAAAATACATACAGTAAATACAAGTACACATATTAGAACACCATACCTTACAAATACATCCACACCTTACAAAAACACCCATACACATACAAAACAAAATACATACAGTAAATACAAGTACACATAGCGCCAGCAGTATGTGAATAAATAATGTACGGTAAGTGTAGTTGCGGTCAGTTGTCAGAAAATATGGCAGCTTTCTGGATTTCCTGCGCGCAAGTCTATTGGTCTCAGATTTTGAAAATAATTTGTAAGTACGAAGTAAAAACTGTGTCTGTACCTGAGTTAAGCACTGAGTTAAGACGCATGAAGAGCTATAGCTGTACGCATTCTTAACCTCGGCACTAATTGGAGGTAACTGGTAAGCTTTATACCCCGGCTACTTTACTTCAGGCTGAGAGCCCCAGAACCTCACTAGACGTGATGGCGAAGAGGAGAACCTCTATCCGTGCCGGGAAACTGATCGTGCTGAGGCACACAACTGCCTTGAGCTCCAATACGAAGTGCATGTAAAATTATATTTGATAATTTTGTTTTTACCTCACAGACAACACGTTGCTTCTCCATTACAAAGACCGACCGGTTGTTTAGGGAAATAATCACCGTTTATTCTGAGAATGATACAAAACAGATACGTACACGCTGTTAAAAAGGAACGCGAATAAACTTCGTAGATATATTTACCGAGAGTTAAAGAAGTCTGAAAAGTGGCACTCACATTTCGACCACCTTACTCTAGTTGTGACTGTAGATGTACCAATGTGCCACTTTTACACACAAATACCCAATTAGAAAGCCAGCGAAAGGTGATAAAACCTTTTACTACTCTTAGAAGTACTGCCAACTGTAGGTCTTGTTATCTGCTTCTTACAGTCGAGTAGTCTTTAAAAAAACTATGCACATTCCCCTCTCTCTTATGTCGAATGTGAAATGACACTGAACTGTAATTTTCAGTGTGGGTAGTATTAGCTTGGCCACAAAGCGCACAGTAACCAGCGAGAGGGTTCCATCGTCTTCATTTTGACCTCAGAGGGCGTGTTGATGAGTTACCGATCTTAAAAAGCATCCGAATAAAAGAAAATGGCTGTCCGCGACCCACTTTCAATACTAAAAAGTGTTTAAATAATTTGTATCTTTTCTTTATTTTCGTAACTGCCTAGTCATTTCTGTTGTGTCTCGACAGACAGGAGCCGGTGAATGAGATGGGATGAAACAGGAAACTGTGTGAAATTGCTGCGATGATGATGAAGCAGAAGTTGATCGCTGCAGGGGTCTTGCAGCGTTAAGTACAAGGCTTCGTATCCAGTTATCATCATTTTACATGTGATCCAAAACATCTGCAGTTCATGCAGTCACTCGGGATGCACTTGCGTGAAATCTCCGCCCGGACGCAGCGGCTGCCGTTTGTTCGTAGTTTTCCTCAGTTCCAACGGCATATCACTGGGTAGTAGGTACATACAACGAACGTTGCGGTCACGTGCATAGCACTCCTGCTTTCTATTCGGGAGTTCACGAGTTCACGTTTCGGTCAGGAGACCGGCTGTTCTCATTGAGATTTCTTGTGGTTTTCCTCAGTTCCCCCAGACAAATGCTGGGATACCACCTCAAATTAAGCCAGGAGCGATTTCTTCCGCATTTTTCCCCCTATTCATAATTCGCACGTTATTGTATATACATATATATATAGGTATAGTATATATAGTATATAGGTATAGTATATATAGTATATATAAAAAACACTATATACCTATAATCTGAAGTAAAGACAGCAAAAGGCATTAATAAACAAACTATATGTGAGATTTGGTCGCCCTCGGTGGACTAGTGGACTGGACCCAAGGTTCGCGGGTTCGTTCCCGACCGAGGGCGATGGATTTTTAAGGGTGATAAAAATTCCGGAGCACCACTTCCTTCGGAGGGGAAGTAAAGCCGTCGGTCCCATGTCGTAGATTTACGGCATGTAAAAGAACCTTACGGGCACGAATAGAGATGTTTCGTAAGCAAAATTCAGTGGCCATTTCTCACCCAAGTCTCCTGACAGCCTGCCAGATGGCTCTGGCAGTCACATCAGGATTGAGTAGAACTTGTGCGGTCAGTGGGCTGGTCACTCACTACATCAACGCACATGACCATAGAAACCTCCGAAAGGAGGCCCCTATGCTCCGCGTTGGAGCGACAGGGACAAACAACAACAACAACAACAACAACATGTGAGATTTGAGGTTTCCGCGGCTGCGATTTGAATATTATCGTAATTTTAACTACCGACGTTTCGGAGATATGTGCTTATTTCACCGTCAAAGTCGACAGTTGCAGCCAAACTCCGTGACGTATCTTATGAGACAGTTAAATTGCAAATGAACCATTTCATTTCTTTTTTACAAACTGCCATCTATTACTGCAGCCTGCTCCGTCCCTTGTATCTGTATTAGTCAGCCTTCAGCTGTGCTGATGGTCTAGCTAGAGTATCAGGTTGATAAACTCCCGGTAGTATCCACCCCAAAACCGCAGAAACAGCCATACGAAAGAAAGAAATTGTTTTCTTTCTGGCGTCCACTGAGGATCTAACAAGCTTGCCTGTAATACAGGGGTGGACAGTTAGTACCACTTGGGGCCACGCTGGATTATTTTGAAAGGACGCCCGATCGGAGAGCTTCGAGGAAAATTGTTGAGAGAAACTTCAGTGGCTGTCGGTTATTGATACTGACCGAATATAAAACCTACTTCATGCACATAAACAAGACATGATTAACGCTAGTAAGAATAATTAATTTCGATAAGTTGTCCTAAATTGTGATCGTGTGATCAGAGTTTTACGACAGGTATGTAATGAAATTTTAAATGGGTCCAGTTCAACTTCTTCAAAATCGGTTGTTGGTGTAGCAAATAATAATACACATAGGAAATATATGTAGCATACTGGGGACCACAAAATTTGCATTTCCGTAAAAGTCTAGTGAGATGGTGATGGACGAAGTGGTACTGGAACTGGTTTTCTCTGATTTTTTTCCGGCTTTTTCCTTGCTAATCATTTCACCGTTGATCCCTGCTCGTTTATCACCGCCTCCTGAGATGTGCGATAGCTTTGACCAGGCAGTATATTATCATATCCTTAGTTTTAAGTCGAATGCGTCATCTCTGACCTATACTTGGTTGGCTACAGAATAAGGAAGGTATGCAGTACTTATCAGAGCTGTGCGTTATAAAGTAATCTTCATAAGAAATATCGTCGCTGGTGATAGGATTCTATTCTTCCCTCGCCGTATTTTGTGCATCCCTTCAGCACTGATCGTTTCAAAAAGTACTACAACTGAAAGAAGCACAGAAATGGACACACACGTACTCTATTGTCAAGAAGTAATGATCTTTAGTGGTAGGGGTTATTGGCCCTCGTGGAAGGCGTTTCTTTCTCTCTTTCCATAAAATCATATTTGATACAGAGAAAGTACAGTTATAAAAATGAAGGAAAGGGTGTAAAAACAGGGAACAAAGGCGATAAGTGGTTGGCGGTAAGAAGTGAGAAAGAGATGGGAGGACAGAAAGAAAGTTGATGACCTGCGAAGACGTGCAGATGTTTGTCAAGCTTTGATTAAAGTCGTTTTGTCACTTTATGTACATAGGATCTCCACCGTCAAGTTGTCAGCGTGGAACTCCCTGCGTCGTTAACTAACTCTACAGAACACAGTCAGCCTTGAGAAGCTGATAGTCGCCCAGCCTTTCATGAGACCGAAAGTTCGTTGTCATGTAAGGAAGAGCTCGCTAGTTTTCTCTGTCATGAGCCAGGTGAATCCATTTTAAAGTAAGATCCACCTTAAATCTATTTTCCTATCCACGTTAGGTTTTACAAATGGTTTCTTCCATTCAGGATTTCCTAGCAGTATTTTTTAATGTTTTACTCATTTCTCTGCAGCGCAATGCATCCATTTTGGCCCTAAGTCTGAAGGAAAGATGTCGCTTGTTGTTAGATATTTAGACTTACGTGGGAGGATAATACTAAAATTGATGTTAAAGAATTGTGAGGTGGATTGAATTCTTCTCCTTAACAGCGTGTTTTTAAGAGCATTCTTCTTATGACTAAAATGTGCACGTGATTAAGATTTGAAATAAGATTAGGGCCTACTACAAGTGACGTGTATTTAATAAATGCACATGATTCGTTATCATCAAGTAGATATCTATATAGGTTGTATGTATGTTTATAAGTTTTATCCGCATGTATCTTTGTGAATACGATTGATGTCTAAAATATCGCAAAGAACGAATTTGAAAATTATTTGTAGAGCATTTAATATCGGAATAGACTTTTTCACGTAAATATCGCGGAAACAGTTTGTTAACTCCGAAATACGAAACAATAACACGACAGAGTGTATTTATGTAACTCTCATGATATGATGGAGTCTCAATGCCAAGACCTGCTATTACTGTAGACTTCATTCTTACTCTCCGTAAGACGTAAAAATCTTCATCGTTGTGTTGAAAAATAACGGGATACAATCATGGCGTTTACTTTCATTTCTTTTATTGAGTTTCTCTCCTTTCCTTATTTCAATTCCTTTTTGTATATTTTGCTCAAGTCCATCCCCATTCAGCGCTACTAGTGGTAGATAATTGAACTGTTGTTGACGGTTTGATCTCCCGCAGCGTCTCCTTTCATTTCCTTCGTTTTGTCTTTTTTCTTTCTAATTTCTTGTCTGGCTGTCTCTTCTTTCACAGTTGTTCGTCTGCTACCAAAAAACTCGCGTGAACGTCATTCAACATCAACCAGCTATTCAACCGCCATAAAGGTGAAATCACAAACTTTCGGCACATACGTTATGAGATAGGGAAGGTCTTTGGAGAATAGGCTTGCTAGTTCTTTTCAGTACGCAGCTAAGTTCCAGGAGGTTCTGGTAGTGTGTTCCTGAGAGACTGGCTTGCCAGAAGCGTTATTGGATTGGCGGGAGCTGATACCTGAACACTCTGTGCCCTTAAGCTGTATTTTTTTACTTATGAATGAAATGTCTTCCAGTTCTATTTCCTGTAGCAGGGACACGGATGTTCCTTATCAGTATCGATGTTACGACAGAATGAATCTAACGGAGCAGGAACTGTTCTCGGCCTGGACACTGCCTGTCCTGACTGAAGATTGTACTGGTTTCTTTTTCAATATCTCCAAGCAAATGCCAGGACCTTAAACAAGACCACGAATATTTTCTTCCACGTCCTTTACAATTTATTGTGCATTAATGAACATACTATTCAACGGTATATAGTTGAGCTGCAGGCAGCGTGTTAAGCAAATCATAAAGAAAGAAAGTAACGAAAAGATACGATTGCTGTCGTTACGCGACGAAAGAAAATTAATTTGATATATTGTATGGAGTGGGCCGGGATAGCGTAGTCGGTATGGCGACTCGCTACGAGCTGGACGGTCCGGGGATCGAATCCCGTTGGGGGCGAGATTTTCAGCACCCGTGCAGACCGGCCCTGGGGCCTACCCAGCCTCCTGTACAATGGGTACCGGGTCATTACCGGGGGGTAAAGCGACCGGGGCGTGGCGTTGACCACCCACCCCCATCTAGCGCCAAGGTTAAAGAAAGAGTAGAGCTATACCTCTACTCCTCCTCTGGGCTTTCATGGCCTGTTCTGGGGTGAACTTTACCTTATTGTATGGAACTAAACGAAATATAGTTGATTGTGTTTATGCGTAACGCTGTTTTCAAGAAATGTTCTTATTCAATGAACGACACCATATTTAGGTAGTGTTTCCTTTTTATGCGTACAGTTACTTGTTTAGGTTTCGGGTTTTTCAGTATTACACGAGACAAAAAGCGTTGAATTGGCATATAAGTTCGGGTAACTGATTGCAGCTACATTTTGAAACGTTGTGTTACATCTGTGTCGGGATACAGTTTTTGAGCTGTACGTTTCGTATTTTACCCACTTGTGGACGAAGCTTGTTCTTGCTTCGTGGCCTGACAATTAGCACAGTGTGTAAATAACCAAATTCTTGCGACGTTAAACACTTGGGCCATTGTTTAAACAGTGGAATCTCACTTCGTCTGTTGGCGTTGCAGCCCGACCCGACTCCCAGTTCCGTCGTTCTGAGCCTCTGCCAGCAACGTGTACGTAGCGACCGGGCTGTCCGCCTGCTGTCCAGTAATACAGCCGTCTTAAGTCCACGTGGAGACTGCCGCGTAGTTGGCCCAGTGGTCAGATTTCACGTACAAGGAAATGGGGGCGGGGATATTCTGTTTGGTAACGCTGGTTTGTCTTACAGAAGAAAACGGCCTTTGTTTGTACATAAGAAACACGATGGTAGCTGAACTTGAAGGTTTAAAACGTTACTACCAGAGTCCACCACTGGACACGAACCTGAGGCATTTCCATCGCTCTACCATCCTCACAGCATATTTCTGTAATTTTTGTTTTAGCGTCATGTTTTATTATGTAAATATCATATATTTCAGTCGTGTACAACAGTATAGGCCTATGTCGTGAATATTTTACGCGCATTCGCATAGCCGCGAAAAGCGCCCATTATCTTTGTCATGTACGTCTGTCCGCATGTGTCAGCGTGGCTCCCACTGGGCGGATTTCCGTACAATTTAATATTGGGGGCGTCTATGAAAATTTGTCGGGAAAGTGCAAATTTTGTTGAAATTGGGCAAAAATACCGTACTCGTTACGTGAGGACCTAAGTACGTTGTATGGTTGTTGGTAACATTAAATCGCAATAAAACCGCTCACGTGGAGTGGAATGGCATCAGGCTGTGATAATAGCCGAGAAGGTGTAAACATTACGCGAACGCGCCAAACTGTTGCGTTATACGTTCATTGCCTGTCTTATTCACATCACAAATTCGTTACGTCTTTCTGTATTAATATTATATCTTCAGGTGAATATCTTCGACAAACGACACTTTGTTCTTAAAATTGATAGTAAGATCCATCTAGCTAATTAACCAACTCTGTAGCAGTATAACCCAAAGTTTCGACACTGCTAATACGAAAGCCTGCCGTCTATCACAATCCTGAGCCACTTGTATCCACTTCGCATCCTAACAACAACTACCAAAGCCCGCCACCGGACACGTTCCTAAGCTACCAAAATCCGTCATTGGGCACGATCCTGAGCCAGTTCGAGCCATTTCCCATCATCACAGCCTATTTTCCCGAGACCCGTCTTATTAATTAATTAACTCTTTGGTAGCAGATCCCGAATGTTCAACACTTTTGACGTCTTAGCCCACCGCTGAACAAGATCCTCAGCCTGTTCGATCCACCTTCCAATGTCAGAACCCATTCTAATCACCTCCCGTTGTCAGAACCAGTTTTCCTAAGATCCATCCTACTAATTAGCTCTCTGATCGTAGAACTCCTGACCACTTATTGGATTATGGTAGAACCCACTTAAAGCCTGACGTTGAAAGCGATTCTTAGCAAGCTGGAGCCACTTCCGATCCTCACAACAATTTTTGCTCTTGGGTCAATCACAGGTACTGTTACTGTCTTGCAGCAGGCCGTGTTAAGAGGCATCTCCACCCACACTCCGAATGCATTCCATGTTTCCCAAATTGTAGCCACATCTTAAAGAGTCCTGGATATTTCAGTCAAAACACTGTGTGACAATAGTTCACGTTATTTAATATCTCGGGTTGTTCCCTTAATCCTTCTTAGGTGCAAATATTTTTCGGAGCACGGTGTTTCCAAACAGCTGTAATTATTCTTCCTTTAATAAATCAACCAGCAATGTACACAGTTATGGGTTGATTTATTAAAGGTTGAATTATACATATACAGAAATATGCAGTGTTACATACTTGCAATTTTCTTCGCCCAGAGTGATCATGTTCCACTACCATAAAAACAACAGGCAACATTTGTTTTGTATGTATGTGTACAACGGTGTTTATTCTTCCAGAAAGATGGCGATTTTGTAAGGGGTTTTAACTGAATAAGAACGAGTATTTACAGCATTTGTCCTCAAAATATCTCCATATCGATTATGTTGTAGTGTGGTCGCCACATAATTCAGGTTCTAACTTCAAAGCGTCAGACGTGAGAGGTAGTTGAGGTACGGAGTGGGGGTTGGTGTGGAGAGAGGATGAGAAGTGAAGATGCTAGAAACACACTGAAGATAAAAATATGTATCGAAATATAGACGGTATCACAACAGGGTTGAATGAATGAAAGTCGATAACAATAGAAAGACGTGATGAATAGACGATTGACAGACCAATTTTGAGTAAGTACGGATAACAACGAACCTTGAACTTTTATTGAAAAGTGGAAATAATTATTAACCTTTTTGCCTTTCTCAAATAAAACTTTTCCTTGACCTAGTGGAATTTTCTGTTATCGTTAACTTTCTGCTGGCCTACATGAACTGAAACATAGAAAACAAGATTAGCTACTGCATTATCCGCCTCTTTAGAAATCCCTGCGGTATGTGGATTGTATGTTTTGGAGATCATTGAAGCGGCAAATTAATGGAAGGAAAGGCAAATTTGGCGGGCGTCATTAAGCGGTTGAAAGTACCGTTCGATATTGTTAACAATCGAAAGAGAGAGAAGTGGAATTTTGCCGGAACAGAATGTTGCTGTTATAGTCACAAGGTGCTAAACCTGTAGACGACTCGCTGTAGCGTACAAGACACGTAGCGCAGATAAATTGTAATCGTGAGTCTCCCTCCGCATGTTAAAAGGAAAGTGTACTGTAGTGACTGCCGAATCAGAACGTAAAGTATTTTCGTGTGACTACTGCAAGGATTGCAGAATATAGGCGATTTTTTCTGTTCGTCCCGAGTTTTATCCCCTAAACCATTAAGCGAATTTAGATAATGTTTGGCGTGAAACGTTTGTAGCCCTAAATTATTCTACTGATGTTCACAGTTTCAGTTCCTACGTTATAGAAAACACCTGCGTCTTCATTACAGAGAAGAATTCGTTATTGCTGTTTGGTGATATAACCGCTGTTTATTCTTAAAAATTATACGAAACACATAAATATAGTCTGTGGGCAAAATTCAGAACTGCTTAGTGTTCAAGAATGTGGTACATACAGTTGTACTCTAAACGGTTAACACGAGAAGCCAGGATGGCGTAGACGGTATAACAAGTAGGGGTAGCAATCAGTGGACATGATGCTACCCCGCGCACACCTTCCATATAGAATCTACGTTATAGGTAGCTGGATTTCTTTCTTTCCTACTCGGACTCGTGACCCGTGAATATGGGACCGATACGTTGTCCCGAAACGTCGGTAAACAATTACCACACGACGCCGCGTAATATCCCAGAAGAGCGCAGATCTGTGTTGTAATTAATGACTTACAAACCGTATTTCCTACACAATATGTAGGTAACCTATATTCATAATGTGTTTTACATACCAAATTTCATATTCACAAATATAACCAATAAATATTAAATGTTGTGGTTGGACGTTTGTATTTTCCTTCATTATGCGTCATGCAAATCGCAAGAAGAAAACAGTCGATAACTGTGTAAGAACGTGACGTAAGAGCACGAAGACTACATCATTTTATTATGTGACGCCACAACAAATCTCTTCCACCTTACGTGGCGCCATATTATTTCATTATAATGAAGTATAAATGTACAAGTGTTGAGTATTATGATTATATGTGTGTTGTTTTTGCCTCAGCCATAATGCGAGAGACGAAATTTAACCTCAAAATTGCGCCTGGTCGAAATATTTTTTAACCAGAACTGTGCTATAGGGTCACGACCGTATAAAACCGAGCGGTAACTGTGCATACCACCTTCTTTGACGTTAAAGAAATTTTACATGTTGCCAACAGAATATATTTTTGAGTTTCTTGTGATTCTAAGCATAAACCGACTGTTCCCTTAACCAGCGTTAATCGTTTCGTTGTCTTGTAAACATTTTCCGATGATTGTCACTTTGCAGAGGGTTAGCATTTAGTCATAATTGTTCCTTATAAAATTATCAGCGTTGTGTTCGGAGCGCGCTAACTTCCAAACTTGTGACTGCACTAAGTATGTGGAGGAGAACCACATCAGTTTAATATGGGACATTCGTGTATACGTGTAAGTCCGATAGAAGTTCTTGTTTGAGGACGCTGTCAGTAACACGGGATATGTAGCGTGGAATGATAAGATGGTTATTAAAAAATGATTGTAAATGATCTGGATTGATGCAGTCATGACCTACCTAGTAATATCTGTGGATTTGCCTGGAGGAACTACGGAAAGTAACGAAAAACCTCAGTCATGGCAGTTGGCCTTTGGGATAAGATTTTAACTTAGAACCTAACTAACTACGTGGAGCAGAGTCCTTCCTGAGAAGCTAACAGGTCTTCAGCTACTCAAGAAACTCTCCGCATTTTATGGAACCCGAAGGTTCATTACTGCGTTCACAAAAGCCCGCCACCTGTCCCTATCCTGACCAAAGGATCAGTCCAAGTTCGAGGCCTTCGTGAATGGTTCGTATCATGGTAAGTTTTCACGGTGAGGGGTTGTCAACACCTCGCCTAACCCCCAGGATTGAGGTCCACCCCCTTGTCGGTTGTCCGCGACTGATTATTCAATATATTCGCAATTACCCTCCATCTTGGAGACTGTTCCTCCATCTGCAACTTGAGGACGCGCCATGCCGTGGTGACAGGGACTCACTTATCACGGACCTAACCTCCCTAACATAAAACAGAAATTCTAACCTCTCCACACTTTTCTTGGGTTGCAATGTACAATGTCCTTGGGAACCCTGAAATCTAGAATAGACTTCGAGGAACATTATTTAAAAGTACAGCCGCATTGTCGGATTACCCGGTGATGTTTTCTGTAGTAAGGCAGGCACCACAAGGCTCTCTTTCTACTTCTCCATTGATGTTATCTCAGCAAACTGGCGCGTGCGCGGACGGGTACAATAACCACGATGGTGATCCTTGTTGCTGTAGCACAACAAGCGACGTACAGTTGACGAAGAGTGTGCAGAAGTGCGTTTTCCCCCTCAGAATCTCTAAATAACTACAGCCGACATTAATTAGTGTATATTAATTGAATTCATAGCTGTGGTGCGTACCTCGCTGTTTATTTCCTACATTCGTCAGCCATCTTCAGTGCCTCTTAAAAATGTCTAAGCCACAACGCGCCTTCAAGAAAAGTTAGAAAAAGTGCCGTGATAACGTGAAAATGGCAAGAAATAAACATGTATTAGTATATGGTAGTTGCAGTAAACAGATAGGACACAATTATCCCAGTGTTTTAGTACGTCGTGAAGGTGTACAGCAGACCTTCAGGCCTAAATTCAAGACGCAGGCCTACGTGTATCCGAGTCGCTGTAACTTACAAGGTTGTCGCGTGCATTCTGTAACATTTGCTATTCCGCCTCCAGATGGCAGGCACCCTTGTGGTCGTCGCAGTACAGCGGGTTACCCTTTGTTACAAAGGTACAATTCAAGTAAACTTATCCGCACTCCCCACCGCCCAAAGGTATGTGATTAAGCTATCTGCAGCACTGTTTCTTAACCGTCAGGACTTGATCTGCTGGGTGGGACGTGAGCTCTCGAAAATAAGAAATTTCGTGAATGATTAATATAATACTGAAATGTGCATAGTTGCAGAGATACACTGCTTGGAAATAGAGAAACTTCGTTTTTGATGTGGGGAGGCTGCTTTTGGACAAAATAACCAGTACAATGCAAGGTACAAAGTGTTGAAAATTATTAGTCTGCAGCAATTCTAAGACTAGACTGGTTCATGAATTAGTTTAGTAAAAGATACGAGTATTACTGCATATTATTGTGGGAGGCCTAATGTCAGGTCAGACCGATCCCGGTGGCCGTGCGGTCTAAGGCGTAGGTCTGGCCGTGCCATGGCTCAGGCGGTTAGTCGCCGGCCTCCCACTGCGGAGGCCCGGGTTCGATCCCGGGTCAGTCCATGTGGGATTTGTGGTGGACAAAGTGGCACTGGGACAGATTTTTCCCCGAATACTTCGGTTTTCCCCTGTTAATTTCATTCCACCGGTACTCCATTACTTGGAAAAATGAACAAAAAAAAACTGCTTATCTTTCTCTCCATCTTTATCACAAGGGTTGCACAATAAGCCTTAAGGCTGCGGTGCGTCCGTAGTATCTGCTGCGGGGTCCTTCTCCACAAAAAGAAAAGCGTAGGTCTGTCGCCTCTTGATTGCTGGGATCGCGAGTTCGAATCCCGCTGAGGGCATGGTCTATTGTGTTGGTTGTATGTTGTGTAGGTACCGGCCTCTGCGACGAGCTGATCACTCGCTCGGAGGAGTCCTACCGAGTTTTTGTGTCTTAGTGTGTGTGTGTGTGCGCGATCTAGAAACCTCAACAGTGATGCGGCACTCGCACGAGTTGGGCTGTTGCGCCACCGAAAAAAAGAAGTCAGATCAGACAGAGGAAGACATTTGTTTAGGTGTGGGTGCATCTAAGGACATAATCTAGATACGGAGTTGTGAAGGTGGTCTTCATTATGCCGCCGCACCGTCCCATTCTATTTCTTTGCGATCCGTTTTACTATTGTGCTCCCTTATTCGCATAGGTTTTATTGGTGATTTTTGCTTTCTCTGCGTTTTTCAACCAGAACTTCCTATGGATTGCTCCTCGCATGTGTGTTTCATTCTCTTCCCGTCTCGTACTCCTTGACTTGATCATCGTAATACAGCGGTTCTAGCCCACTTGGTGCTCGCGGCACACTTAGGATAACCGTTTTGTTTCGCAGCACTCTAGAATTTGAATACAGAACTATCATTTGTAATAAGAATATGCGTATTTTTCAGTAGTGCCGTTAATTTGTATCAAATTACTCTAAAGCAGAAATATGATGAAGTTTCTTTACAAATATCAAAATTTAAATACATGCAGAGGTTTCCCTATTTTATGTACTGGAACTGGTTATTAATTGACAAAGGAACCTGGCGGTATTGCATATTTGGTAAAGGATTTGTAACGTAACCAGAATGTAACATGTAGAGAGAGACTTGTAACCCATGTACAGCCTAGCCTCCGGTGAGCTGGCCACAGCTATTTAACCGCCCACGTACGGCCCGTAGCCTCCAGTGAACTGCCTAAGCTGTGTAACTCTGCCCGTGCACGGCCTAGCCTTCTATGTGCTGGCTAAAGCTGTGTAACTCTGCCCGTGCACGACCTAGCCTTCGATGTGCTGGCTAAAGCTGTGTAACTCTGCCCGTGCACGGCCAAGCCTTCGATGTGCTGGCTAAAGCTGTGTAACTCTGCCCGTGCACGGCCTACCCTTCGATGTGCTGGCTAAAGCTGTGTAACTCTGCTCATCTTACCGACGAGCCTGCGGTAAGCTGTCTTTAAGCTACATGCCTGAGGGTAAGTTGAGGGATCATTGACAGTGTTATCAGCGTGTGATGACAAAATACCGCTTAGGTAATTAGGTATGATGATCATCAGTGCAGTGTTCTATTATTGCTCACTCAACCGCAAAAGAAGCAGTTTCAAACGTGGGTCTGCCCGACTGAAAAACTGAGTACCCCGTGCTGTGATCGCAAATCTGTTTGCTAGCGTTTAGTCCTCTAGAGTTATGACTTCCCGACAAACCCAGTTTTTATGTTACGAATTTCAGAACTATCGGGTTTAATCGTTGGAGTGAAACGCTGTATTGCAAGCTTTGGACTGAATGCATCAGATTGTCGCCTTTTATATGAAGATGTGACACACTACCACCAAATTTATTATTAATTAATTTATTTATTGATTAACTTTTTCCTATCTCTCAGATATTTGTTTGTTTCTTCCCCAGTTGTTCCGAAGATAGCAGTAACATAATTACTCGTAGTTATTCATTTATTCATATGTTTCACTTGTTCTTTCATTTTTCTTTCATTGCCTTGAGTTTTTCTTGTTGTTTCCTTTTATGCATATTTTTTTATTCTTTAAGTTTGGCGACTCGATCAGACAAACAACACGAAATGGAAAAGGAAGTGTGTCTTCTGTCTGTCTGTCTGTGTTCTGATTCAGTTACCAACATGAATAATATGACCATTAATTGATATTCGTCAGCCTCGGCATTGGATTAATGCTACTGGAGACCGCTCTGTTTTGATACCGTGATCAGACTTTATGTGCGTCTTACGGAAATAGGTTGTGACAATGGACAGTAGATGTATCATGTCCTTTGCTGAGCTTTAGTTTGCCATTTGCGATGCTGAACTTTCCTGTTCATATACGAACAGAGGGGTTAGTCAGTGAATTATTTAAACGAAAATGTTAGTAACGTGCCTAGGATTTATATACGACGAAAGTAAGCTTTTAAAAATTCAGTTGAAATTTTTCTAGTTATTATGTAGCCCTGCGTTGACAAATAGGTCAAGTTGTTACGGTTAGTGCCGCTACAGTTTCTTCGTACAGAACCAAAGTTCTGATTAGGCCGTCTGCAGAGGTCTGAAACACACAAAAGTGTGAAGCTGTACCACAAGTCGTCAGTCAGATAATAAGCAATTCGGTCTGAGGTTTTCGTTGTAAAATTTCGTATTCTGGTCGTCTTGGTTGCGTCACCGAATGGTCTCATAATAGTTTCCACCCTGAATATGGAGACAGCATGTTACTCCGAAACGTTTGCACCCACCTACCTGGCTGCACGATGTCATAACCCAGAACACCGCAATCTAAACTTTAAAACTCATGTTATTCTTGCGACCATTAAAGCAATGTGGATAATGCTGTTTACCATTGTGTACGTACCTGATATGAATAATCCGTCTCCATTATTGTTGTCACAGTTTGATCATACCCAACTTTTTGATGTTTCATCCTGTTGACTCGGTGACTTCACATAAGTGCATTGTACAATATTTGCTTTGTGATAAATCTAATACAATCTGGCACTGCGACTCCGTTACATGCTCCCCTGGCCTTATTTTGAGCAAGTAAGGGCGTGCTACCCAAAGGGTTCTATTACGAGTCTCAGGGATAGGCAGTTGTACGTTCTTCGCACACAGACTATAAACCGATCACACAATAGAGAACGCACGTTTGTCTGGCACATATTTCGTCTCAAGACAAACAGTAGATTTCGATCTAGTTTGGCATAAGTGGTGTGAAACTAGGTCTGTCGCGTTAAGCTTAGAATAGAGTGCTGGGAAGAATATTTAGACCTAATAGGGGTGGGGGGTGGTGGTGGGAGTAGTATTAGGAGGATGGAGATAATTACATAATGAGGAGATTCGTGATTTATACTCCTCTCCAGATATTATTAGGATGATCAAATCATAGAGGATGTGGCCAGCTGGTCTTTTGTCATGCATGGGAGAGATAATAAATGGAAACAGGGTTTTGGTGGGAAAACGTGAAGGAAAGAGACAACCTGGAAGATCTAGTATGGGTGGTTAGTATTAAAATGGATCTAGGATGTGAGGGTGTGAACGGGAGATATCTGGCTGAGGACAGGGACCAGTGGCTGGCTGTTGTAAACAGAGTAATGGACCTTTGGACGCCATAAAATGGAGGGAATTTGTTGAATAACCGAGGAGCCTTTCGCTTCTTAAGTTAGCTGGCACAAAGGGCCTACACTGAACACTGCGTACCCGCTACAGGCAGAACTGCATTTCTCTAAGATTTTAGTGAGAGAGGTGTAGAGTGAAGATTACAAGCCTCATTTTTTTGTGTGAAGACTCTGTCAGTGGTTCATACTGTATAGCGCCGAATGTTAAATTAGCTGATAAACTGAAAACCATTAGTAAGGAAGCGGTCGTGGTCTGACCAAGGTACTATCCGGAGGGACTGCGGTTGACCACGAGGAGTCTAGGTAAGATAGCCTGTGTCCCAACCGAGATTCGAACCGGGTACAAAGGGAATATTAAAGAAGTTTATGTGATGATGTGAACCGGGTTCAGCTGGCTCACAATATTGTTCAGTAGTGGAATTTTGTAAACAACGTAATTAACCTTCGGATTAAACAAAAAGCGACGCTTTTTTTTTACAGTCCGAGTAACTGTCAGCTCCTGAGCATAGACCTTGCATCGTAGAGTTAATTAGTACATCTAATCTAACCAACTCTTGGGAAACTGATAATTGGTGGCGAAAATGTTCCCGAACTTTCGTGGAAACTGAATGTTCATTACCTTGTTTACAAGAGCCAGCAACTGGACCCAATCCCGTGCCCGTTGAATTCAATCCATTCTCCACAGACCCTTTTTCTTTTAACAACCATTATAATATTATTTTTCCTTCTACGTCTGTAACTTCCAATTGGTTTCTTCTCTTTACGTTTTTGTGCTAAGTTTCGTGTGTTCTACAGTTGCACGGTTGCTGTGTATACTTTTACAAGTTCTTGTCATTATCTTCACACAAAAATGTTCTTGTTCTGAATGTTAAAGGAGGGTATAAAGTATCCAGGTAACAAAAAATGTAAGGCCTTTGTAGAAGGGTCAGTTTATATGTGGATGTCTGTTGTGTGGTATTTATGTTTCAAGGAGAGGGACTCAGAAACAAAAACATACATAGTTCTCTCAGCATGTGGTCCAATAATGAGGGTGACTGCAGCTTCGGGATGAGGAACCCATGTTGCATGGAAACTTTGGTCATCTTTGGTGCTTCAGATGGATTTTAGAACATTACTTTATGTACTATCCAGGACCACGTTGTTCCTTGGAAAACTAGTAACGTGGTTTCGAATCCCACAGGGATTACAACTGTGTCTCCTGGTTTATTTTATTCTTTTGAGTTGGTAATTTATTTTTCTTGTCAATACATCAACCATCTTAATAAAACACATTGTATTAAGTGCATAAGTTGGTTGATGCATTGAATGTAAGAATATGCACGGTATGAATGACATAAAAAATTATTTCTCCTTGTTTATTCAATGAAGGTTGTTATTGTTGTACATCACAGCAGCCCTTCCCTGGGGGTTGAGAGGCCAGGGTGTGAAGCTAACCACTCACCTGCGTCTATTGTCGAGGTTAACAATAAGCAGAGAGCTACACATCCACTCCCTCATATGCCTTTATGACGTGCCCAGAAACAACTTTGACCTTTTACATCACAGTGGTTAGTATACTTAACGCTACCCGTTTTAACATATACAAACTCTGCATTTAGCACGCACAGTGTGCCTATGTGCGTCACGTGATTATCAGCATAAGCAGCATTAATCGGTTGTTAAGTGTGCGAATCGTACGAAACACAAATGTACTGCGTGGTAAAATGCAGTGTCTTCGTGTTACAGCAGGTGGTACATGTAGTTACCACTATTCTTTGAAAGGTTAGTGGTTTCTTTTAACGGTTTGTGAAAATGGTCGATTCATTAAACGAATATAGTTGTGTTGGGGATTGACCACTTTTGAGGTACATTTGTTATTCACCACGGTTTGTGAGTTGACTGCACTGTCTACCTTAACCCTTAACACCTTATTCAAGAAAAGGCCCCATGTTAGAACAGCTGTAGCCGCCAGTGTGAAAAATTAAAGAATAATAACAAATCTGCTTCTGTCCCCCGCAGCTGGGAGTCGGTCTGATATTTGTGGTGTGCACAGCGTGGCACTTTGAGAAGCTTTTCTCCTAGGACTGCAGTTTTTCCTGTCAGTCGTCATTCCCATAATATTTAAAATCTATATTAATTCGTCTACCATAGCCTAGTCGTTATAGTGACTGGACTACGGTCGGGACGAGCGATGGTTTGTGTAGGGGGAGGAGATTTTTTATCCCTTTGCGGTCATCCAAGTAGCCATGTTCAGGGACTTTTCCCAACAAAATTCTGTACGCATTCTATATTTCCTAGCTACATTTCCAGCGTATAATGTCATTCTAAATTTCACACCATCGTACCCAATGCCAAGGGTTTATGTTATGTAGCATTTTCCATTTTTCATTGAATGTGTCCTGGCTATTTCATAAGCAATTTCCTCGCCTTTCTGATCTACGTTTCTTGCGTCAAAGTAAAGAGACCATAGTCCTCGACAACCGGTAGTTTAAGCAAGATATTTAAGTAAGTGCTTTTCTGAAATCCGTCGTCTGATAAAATCTCTGAAGATTCTCTAGTGAAGCCCCCGTATTATGTTAATGTGTTCTTTTAGTGGGGCTTGCCCATACATGCCGAGACCCAAACCCAGGAGGCAGTGATGTGATCTCCCAGCACCTGGCCCTTCCCCGTACTCAGCCGGACATACCTGAGATAACTTACCTGTCAGATCGCCATCCCTACCGAACGCTGCCGAACAGAACAATCATAGGGGGTTTGGTTTTTTATTCCGAACTGTTGTCGGGGCGGGCGGGGAAGGGAGAGGAAGCCGGCCCAGTGACGAGGCAGGCTCGTTCTGGTGTGTATCCAGTCAGTAGTGTGAGACTGTGCGCTGTGTATGTTCGCCGCCATGACAGCTTTACATGGAATTCAAGACGTATATGATTTCTGAAGGAATACACAACAGATATTGTGATAAATATGTATATCCAAGGTAGATAGTGATACATAGTTCTATTCGAGTGGACCTTGCAGCATCCCAGCAGGAATGTGGTGGGTTTATACCCCGCAGACACGTGGATAGTATTGTGAAAGCATGTGTTGCTGTATCAGAGTCTCGTGTCTGTGTTGTAAACCAAGTGAATCCGAAAATTAATAAAGTTTTAGAAGAGAAAATAAAACATGGCAGTGAAATGTAGGTCTTTGCGACTGTGTGGACGTGTTTGGCCGACACTTGGCGATATAGGCATGAATGCTTCAAGATTCGCGTGTGGGTTCGGTGCTCGTGTGTCCCGGATTTAGTTCCCGATGAGGAGAATAATTTGTGGCCGACTAGGTATAATTTTGGCTTATCGATAAAAGAATTACAGGAGTTATAATGATTATATCAGTGTGATTGTGTCTAAATCTGTATAGCAAAGAGAGAGAGAGAGAGAGATAGAGAGATTCTTTGTTTACGAATTGTAGATACATTTATGTGGGACTGTTGTTTGGAGACGGATTTTTTACAAGCAGAATGGTGATAAGAAACTGAACAGGAAAAGTGTAACCTCAAAGTGTTAGTTTTTACATTAGCTACCGGAAATCACATAATTTTGTGAAAAATTCAAGCGAGATTAAATTGGAAGTATTGTATTTGTTACAAAATATCCTCCCTCAAAATTTTTAAGTATTTATGCCTCATTTAATGTGACCCGTGTTCGTTTTTAAACCATTTTAACTGCCGTAAGGGACAGCGAGAACCTTGCGATGTGTCGTTATTCAAGCTTCAGCACGTAAAGGGCTTTGAGGCAAAAATTGAAACCGAAAAGTGCTGTAGTGTTCGCTGACATTCTCGGTTACCTCCTCCTATCACGCCGACTAACGCTGCTGGACTGTTCAAGTATTACCCGTTTACATGCCGAAGGACTGCATGGGCAGTACCAACTGATGCGTCAGGATGTTTGGAAGCATAGTCCAACGCCTACAGTCTCTGAGCCCCTTGGGTTCCCCCGTTACAAGCCCCGTCAGCTCACCAAAACCTTCACGACGTCGCTTCAAGAGCCCCACGAGGGGCCCAAAACGGCACCCCGGGGCGCGTCACAAAGAGGAGTATCGGGAGGTCCAGTCAGATCCAGAAGTTGATGAAACTGATACCGGCAAGACGTTTGGGCGTACAAGTCGCCACTTGTTGGACAAGCGAAAGAACAAGTCACGTGGCTCTGCCCGTACCGAACCCGGGATTAACAACAACATGTATGCAGAACGTTCGGGATTTGCTCCACTTCAAGGATCCAAGTCACTGGGTCGACTGGATGGGCTCAAAGAGGTAGGAAATTGGTTTGACGAATGTTTTAATAAACTCGACAGCTTTCATTCCTGTAGTACTAACAGAATATCTGTTTTTAGTCCATATTTTTGATAAGATAAACTGTGCCAAAGTTATTTTTGTTTTTACACATATTCTTGCTTAACTAACTGCATTTTTAGGCGTATAAAAACTTCCGTCTTTTCTCATCCAAGAATGGAGCGTTCTCTCTATTTCTGAGACAGCTTTTATTCATTTTTCCGGCAGCTTTATAATACAGTTCTACTTTTGGTAATCAGTGCCTTTCTTTCTACGTTTTTCCAGTTTTTCCAGTTTTTCCGAGGGTTACGGACGTTTTGCTTTGTATTTGGAACTTGCAAGCATTCCCCTGTGTCTATATTCCTGTGTCAGGTTTATAAAGTCCTGTAGTGGATGACGTAATTAAATTACTATTTTATTATAAGAAGGTTATGGATTATATTCGGGCTGCTGTTGAATGGTATATACGTATATTACTGCCTTGACACCGCATTGTAGTAGTTTCATGCATTAAGCGTTTGCCACAGAAGGTAAGGAAGAATACCTTAGATCGTAAATCCGGTGGCCTAACAATAATCCTAGAGACTGAGAAATGGAGGAAACTGGAAGAAAGTATTTATTTGCATGTAATAACCTACTTCCTCGATCTGTATATCGTAATCGTCACGTGTGATGCATAGAATCTAATACACTCCTATTCACTTCTTTCAAATAATGCATGTTAATTTCGAAATCCGGGCTAACGAGCTTTCTCAGGTCCTGCAACACACATAATAAGGTCAATCATGTCTGCGCGACTTGACAGGCCATTGTATTATTCATTCTTCTTTAAGGCCTTATGTTTAAGGGAACAATTTTTAAAGCAGTTACAGTTTGAAAGGAATTGCAGGTACTTGTAAAACTCTCATCCATCAATTATTTGTCGTGACTAGTCAAGGTTGGCGGCTTGAGGAAGGTATTCACTTGTCTGCTTCAGGCAGTGGGCATTACGACATGGCGAAATATTTCTACACGACATTTTGGTTAACATCAGCCTCGTTTTAAAATCCTAATTAGAATAAACGTACAAGCGTATAAAATATACTTTCTGTGTAAGAGTAAGCCAACTAGAGAACATGAGCAAGTGTTACATGAATTTATATAATACACGCAGGGGTATTCGTTCTTCGTCCGGGTTATGTTGCTTGTCTTCACATTGTCCCAATGTGTAGTTTATTTTTATATTTATGGTTTGTTTAACGATCCTGTTGGTAGTGCTGACGAGAGGGGGGCGGGGGAAGCCGGTACAAATTACCGGGGCCCGGCGATCCGGAAAGGGGCCTGGGTCCCGACTATATTGCGTATGTTTTTTTTTATTTCTCGGTAGTATCATTATTTGTCGACTGTAAAAATTAACCCTTTCAGACCAAGCCCAAATCACTCTGTAACTGACAGTCAGTCTTTCCGATCTTATGTAAAGATATTTAGCCGGTCCGCCTTTGCTGGGGGGGGGGGGGGGGGGGGGGGGCGAAAAAGGGTTTTCACCTGGACCCGAACCCGCTGTCAGCGGCCCTGCCTGTCAGTAGCTCAGACTGTAAGCTAGACGGCGAGTGGCAGAATGATTAGCGAATAATAAATTAGGAAGAATTTGAAGGAAAGCGGACGTGGCCCAATTTGAGGTACCATACCTGCACTTATCTAGAGAGACTAAGGAGAACTGAAAAAAAAAAAGAACTTCCAGGCCCAGATTTAACCCAGAACCCACCGAATATGAAGAAGGAGCCTCACTCGACAACAGTGTCGTTTGCTATATTCAGAGTGGCTCAGAAGTCACTTGACGCTAAGAGACAACATGTTAAACATTGTGTTAGGTGACTTTTGCGCCACGATGTATAACGTGTGCATCGTATGTCACAGTAGTTTGGTTAGCAATCCTGCTTCATGGTCATTCGGGAGGAGGTTCCAGTTTCAAATCGCGACTCGGAGACCTTCTATCCAGACGTCTATTTTATCGTGGTTTTCTTCAGCCCGTCCAAGCGAATACCGGGATAGTGGCCTAAAATTAGTCCACTACAGATTCGAATTCATTATTCAGTAATCGTCATGTTTTTTTTTTCCTGTGGCTCAACAGCCCCTTTTCGGGTGCCTAGGCCTCCTCATTTCGAGGTTTCATGATCACACACATTAGACACACCACACTCGGTAGGACTCCTCTGGACGAGGGACCAGCTCGTCTCAGAGACCTCTACCTGACAACACACAACACTCACAAGAGACAGACATCCATGCCCCCGGTGGGATTTTTCTTTTTTTTTTTGCCTGCCCGGGGTTTTTTCCCCCTTGATCCATTTTTGTACTGTTAAAATCCTTTCGTCCTTCATGTCAACTTACGTTCCATACTACCGTCCTTACAACTAACACAACAGACAGACATCCATGCCCCCGGTCGGATTTTTCTTTTTTTTTGCCTGCCCGGGGTTTTTCCCCTTTGATCCGTTTTTGTACTGTTAAAATCCTTTCGTCCTTCATGTCAACTTACGTTCCATACAACCGTCCTTACAACTAACACAACAGACAGACATCCATGCCCCCGGTCGGATTTTTCTTTTTTTTTGCCTGCCCGGGGTTTTTCCCCTTTGATCCGTTTTTGTACTGTTAAAATCCTTTCGTCCTTCATGTCAACTTACGTTCCATACTACCGTCCTTACAACTAACACAACAGACAGACATCCATGCCCCCGGTGGGATTCGAACCCACGATCCTAGTAAGCGAGCGGCCTTAGACCCACGCCTTAGACCGCACGACCACTGGGATCGGCTAATCGTCATGTTATTCGATGCTATATAATTTGAACTGTTAGCACCGCCATTAAGTAAACATTAAATGAGCCCCGAAATATATGAAGTTCATGCATGCATCGCCGTATTTCAGCAAAGTTTTATTTGACATTACTAATTACTAAGTAGGCCTATAGGACCGGGATAACGTAGTCAGTATAGCGACTCGCTACGGCCTGGACGGTTCGGGGTTCGAACCGCGGTGGGGGAAAGATATTTTCTTTTCACCACACCCGTCGAGACCGACCTTGGGGTCCACCCAGCCTCATATACAGTGGGTACCAGGGCTCTTTCCCGGGTGTAAAGCGGCCGGAGTATGACGTTGACCACCCATCCCATCTAGCGCTGTGGTTAAGAATGAGTAGAGCAGTACCTCTGCTTACCTCCTTGTGCCTTCATGACATGTTACGGGGAGACCTTTACCCTTTACTAGTTACTGAGTTCACAGTAATGTGTCTGTGCACATGGACATGTACCTTAGAGACCAGAAGACCAAAGAATTTACCCTGTGTATTTACATTGTCTTAATGTTCAAATGATGAATATTTGTACATAGTGGAGTATAGCCGACGGCACATTTTTAACTTTTACCGTAATTAATTGCAGAGATAATGAAGGGCCCGTTTCCCAGAACGCCATTGTAGCAAGAAAATATTTAATATTTGTAATATTAATACAGAACATCCAAGACAATTAGAAAATGTATTACGGCTATTTTGTAATCTATTTTCTTTTAATAAAACGTGACATGAATTTAATTCATTTTATTAATTATAAGTGGAACGTGACTTGAGGAAAGACATTTGAATGGATAACAGAGTACAAAACAAAAAGTTGTGGGAAGATTTTATGGCGCTTACTTCCTTTCAAATGCTTCCACCTGTATGATTTGCAGGAACTACAGTTAGCTTTCGCGTATAAATGCTATCAATATACGTTTTATTTCAAGCTTTTAGCTAACTTATTGTAGGAAATTAAGAAGTACGATGCTGAATTTGCCTCTAGGGCTATTAAGTTCGTACACATTTTTGTGAAACTCGTCTCCTAGTTTAAAGGTTTAAATGGACACACACACACACACAGCGAGGTGAGCTTATAAGCCTGCTGCTTTTCCTTTTGAGGTATAAGTGTCCCAACTTTTTTGTGTGTTTCCTGTTCATGTCGCGAACCTGATGGAGGGTACCGAAGTATATGAAATTTAGCCCTTACTTTTATCACTATGCACGGCAGCCACGGCTGTTAAAGCAATGTGCAGGTATTGAAGTAGCGTTCTGGGATACGATTGGAATCCTCATCCAAATGTACTTTTTTTTTATTATTACCAACCACAGTAATTCTTTTTACTCCTGCATGTTTCGGCAAACCATCGCAGCCATCATCAGGGAGTCACTTTTTACAGACTTGCGCAGCGTACAGTATGCCAATGAATGGTAATCTGTACATTAATTTTATTTACAGAACTGGTTATTTTATATAGTTTAAATTTAAATATAGTAAGTTAATACATAAAATATAAACTATAAATTATATAAAAGTCTGTCCCCAAACATCTGTCTTGCAAATCACTGCTAGTTCTGTAGGGTGGAGACCTGTAATGTTATATAATCAGAATAGGCTATTAAAATTATTGTGCAGTGGTTGGTAATAATAAGAAACTTATATGTGAAGTAACTGTCTGGAATATACATAATGTTAAGTACACCTCATCCAAATATTTTCTTTGGTTATACGAATAAACTTTGCTGTTTAAAATTGGGGTGTTAATGCCTCCTTAAAATTTATGATATTGACAAGGAAAGCAAACATATCCGGCGATGAACGGACACTTGTGTTTGTGTTGAATAATAATAATTTAATACAAGGATCTGATTTGTGTCTGTCCTCAATGGCTTACCGAACCTGTTCTATCAGCAGAGCCTGCACCTAGTAACGAATTAGAACCATAATCCAGCAGCGACCTAGCAACCAGTCTGGGTTGGCATTACCACCGACAGGAATAACGGCGTAATGCCGATTGTTGCTGTTAGTTCACACGAGTTATTCATAATCCTAACCGTCGACCTTAACCTACGGTTGAATCCACCCAGACTGGGGGGATTTTTGGCCTTGAGTACAAAGACTTACGCCAGTAGTAGAGGTACAGCAATCCATTCGCTAAGTGCGTTTCGAACTTTCTTTCGCACGGTAACTGGAGCAATGAGCCGTCGTTTGCTGAATACACTCACCCACCTTCTGGAAATGTATCATGAATTCTGTCAATCCTTTAAACGACAGTACTGAATACTACGCAGGTAGGCTATACCACCTGTCGTAACAATAAAAGAAACCTGCGTATTTTGTTCACGAAGTGTATTTTATGACATTCTTGAAATGAGGGATTAGCATTTCTGTAAATAAATTTTCTGTACAAAATGAAGCGTTGCCTATTTTATGGCTTTATTTTGAGTTTAAATTCCGTGCGAGGTGGAGGAGTTTTATTGTTTCTTGTTATGGTGCGCTTGTTGTCTTGTTTGAGCTCGAACCGTCTGGTCTTTGTAATGGAGGCGGGGTGTTTTCTGTAAGATAGAAGCGGAATTTTCAGATATTACTTCCACGAATTTCATGCTCCAATAGGTTAAGGCTATTTCTGCATGCAGATGTACGCCCGGTGCTGACAAGTACACTGTTTTTGTCACTGAAAAAACTCAGAAAAAATGCAGTAGATTATAAGTGTACAGCTGCCTAGAAGTTGAACTTGTTAGTTTTAGGAGCAGGAACTTACTGCAGGCTACAGGAATGGGCTTTGTGGACAGCCATTTCCTCGCACTAAATACAAACAATAGTCATTGAAGAGCCCGGCAGCAGTGTCTTTAATGTTCGACTAAGTATTTAATTACCCGGCACCTCAATCGTTTTGCAGGGCGCCGACGTATTGAGGGGAAGAGTGGTAATTCGTTACCTTTAATTATAAAGTGCAAGATTCGCAGAATAGGGTTCTTTGCTTGTAGGTCCTGTTGTTTTCAATTTAACCGCCATTCTGCTTTCTGAGAACAGGGATATGATATGCTCAGCGATTACTCGCATAGAAAGAAGACATTTACTCCTCTCTCATACTGTGAACGACTAGATTCATGAGAGACATGACCCCGTGTGCTGTAGAATTCCAGTTAGTTGTGCCAGTGGAATGAGGCAGTTTCTTGGTAATGCGACCTCAGTTAGGCCACATGTACCAGTCTCTGATGACAGATGAGTATGGACCATTTTAATGACAGGGAGAGGAGAAGAATCTGTCACACTGCCACTGTGTCCACCACATCGTGGATTATCGTGGGATTGAACTCGGGCGTCCGAGGTGTGAAGCCGGCGACTAACAGCGGGCGCTTAAAAGTGGAGAACCAAGTAGTACGTATTCACATGACAGACAAAGCAACAGAGAAACAACAGAATGTGAAAACGTGGTAATTTAGTACGAAAGTGTTACAGATATAATAAACTAGTTTACATTGTTTAAGTTAAACGACAAATTAACTTTTTCTTAACCCGTTTTTACATCATATTTCCCGCGTTCTACATCCTCTCGTTTTAAATGTGAGAATTTGATAGAAGTGGGGCATCTGTTCGTCATATTCACACTCTGTGCAATAGCCCGTTAGGTTACATGTGAAAATATTATAGCCTGTGGGAATTCGGTCCACTTTTCAACTCTGCAAATCAGCCTTGTCCTACACTTATGAAAGAAAGTCCTCATCACACTTTAGGTACACTGGCGGGCCGTATTACCAACTTTCTCTTATTAAAATGTGCTGTTTGGGTATTGTCATAAGAACAATGGCCTGTCGGCTTTTAAAATGTCTATCAATTCGGCCGAACAGATATGAGTTGCGCGCCATGACTTGATCGATTTTAATCACACCAACCATAGATTTACACCTCCCCCCTCGCCATATAATTATTGTAAGTTTAACTGTTATATTTCCGTTTCTTTACTCATACGTTTTGTACATTCATGCAGGAAGTTTCCTGCTGCTTAGCCCCCCTACAGAAACGACACATCAGTTCCTGCCAACAAGGCGCACTTCTCTCCTGACACCCCGCGTACACACCGTCAAGCTAAGGCCCTTGTGACAAGGGCAGGTGGCATAGACTTTGCAAGGGTAGAAGGAGGAGGGTTGCATGTTCCGTGCACTTTCTTCAGCCGTCATGCTTTCCTGGAAAGGGAACTTTCGCCTGTGCGGGGTGTGGTTATTACAGGCGGTCAAATGGACAGAAAAAAAGCTCGTGTTCACTCTCCAAAACTCAATAGATTTCGGTGAAATTTGGTTGTATCATTTATCTCTCCCCTGAAGAAAGAGGCAGTATTTTCCTCCAGGAATATTGGTGGCCACGTGCTAGACTACTCGGTGCCATAACCCAGAAGTCCATAATACGATTTTTCTTGTATTTATTGGTGAAGCAAATACATAGACGTACAGGAAATGTATGTACACACAGCACGATTCAGGGAATATTAACACATGTATCGGTTTGTGTTATTAAAAAGTATTAGCACGTACTGTACATACGTAGGTTATGTGATTCAGTAAAACGTTAACACCTGGGAGCGCTGTATCAAGTGCAGGATGGTTAACGGAGAGCAAATTGAGACTGTTAAGTCTAATTTGCGTTGTGAAATGCGTAGCAGTTATATTTCAAGCCCTATAACTGTGAACTTTATTATTCCATATGTATATACGAGGTATGTCTTGGTTGTGTGATATATGTGATTAATGTTTTGGTTATTTAACGACGTTCTGTAAGACAGAAAGATTATCTAGCGCGGAAATTTAAGAAAGTATGATCAGTTATGGTAGCTAATATCAACAAATGCACACAAGTTTATGAAAATATATTATAAACTTAGTAATACCTCCTACATGTGTCAGCCACTCACGTGGTCATCCTCAGAGACGTGCGTTACGAAGAATAAATAAATTGAGATGTTACAATTATTTGTGAACCAATGCACATGTAAGATATTAAATATTAAAAATTATGTGGCTTCAAATACGTGTTACAGTTTAAAATACAGATAAAAGTTTAATTCTTGTATGTAACGAATAATGTATTTAGTATGTATGTCACCATCCAAGCAGAGGATTATTGATGGTACTGTATCGGCCAACCACACCAGTGGTAAACATTTAATATTTAATATTTTACATGTGCATTGGTTCACAAACTTGTGCAACATCTCAATGTATTTATTCTTCGTAACACACCTCCCTGAGGATGGGCACATGAGTGGCCGAAATATGTAGGAGGTATTACTACGTTCGTAATATATTTTCATAAACGTGTGTGCATTTGTTGGCGTTAGTTACCGTGTCTGACTACTCATTGCACGGTTATGGATCATTTAAAATTTAAAGTATGATCATGTAATTGTTGGGTGGCATTCGTGACCAGTTTCAAGACATTAATTTGGAGAGACTGAAGAGAAACACGAAGCCCGTCAGTGAGTGTGTCTGGTAACAACAAAGCGTTGCACTGTGCAGTGCGGCCGAATTCGGTCAAGACCTTCGACAAAGGATTCCGTTGATGGGTCATTACGGATTTTTTTGCTACTAGTCTGCTCAATAGGGAGAGAGCTTACAGAGAGTGGTTACAGCCTTGTGTCACTGCGTTCTCGTAGCTTGTGAGGCTGTGATTAACACTTAACTCAGGGATTAACTTGTGAGGCTGGGACTAACTCCTAACTCAGGAACTAACTTGTGAGGCTGGGACCAACTCATAACTCAGGAATTAACTTGTGAGGCTGGCACTAACACCTAACTCAGGAACTAATTTGTAAGGCTGGGACCAACTCATAACTCAGGAATTAACTTGTGAGGCTGGGACTAACACCTAACTCAGGAACTAACTTGTGAGGCTGGGACCAACTCATAACTCAGGAATTAACTTGTGAGGGTGGGACTAACACCTAACTCAGGAACTAACTTGTGAGGCTGGGACCAACTCATAACTCAAGAACTAACCTGTGAGGGCGGGACTAACTCCTAATTCAGAAACCAACTTGTGAGGCTCGGACCATCTCCTAACTGAGGAACTAAGCGTGCTTCTTGAGACGCTAATAATTTATGAGTTTTGAGGTTTCCACAACGGCGTGGTTGAGGTTCCTGGCTTCCTGTGATATGACGCTGCTCACTGAGTGATCGGTTCCCGGAGCAGTGACGCAGAGGAAAGTAATTTTCAAGCGAATAGTTCTTCGGCTAATCAGGAAACTACCCGCCTTTGTATCGGACCCCAATGCTTATTGCCGTGTTCAGATCAACCAAATAAATCCAATCCGCGCGTCCTCATCGTGTTTATTTAAGGTACATGTTAATTCTCCCATCTACCCCTAGGTCTTCCATGTGGTTCTTTTCTTCAAGTTCCCCACCATAAACCTGTTTGCATTTCTCTTCACGGTACTGTGTTAAATGTTGTCATGGCGGTATGTGGTGATCAGAATGGGTGGAAGATTTTGAATTTGGATGTCCGTGGTCGTCTCATGCAGTGATAGGGAACCCGCTGTTTCCTCAAATTATGTCTGCGGCCTGCGACCGTATTCGAACACATTTAAGTTGCGCCCCCCTCTCAGATTGAAGGACGACTTTTTTTTTTTAGTGATTTGATGAACTTCGCTCGCATAGTTAAATTTTGATGAACAATATTTAATTTGTAACAGTATTCGTGCATGTTGCGTTAGCAAACGACTCTACCATCCCCCTTAGTCTTTCAGTTCTAAGTACCCTGATTATATTCTGATAATAATTAGCGCAAGTGTATTTCAGTCATAATTTTGTATAATGGAATTCCTTGTATTTCTTAAAAAATAGTAGTGGCAAAGAAATAGGATAACCTTCTAATTGACAGTCGTCCATTCTTAAAACAGTGTAAATTCCTAAAAATTAAGTCATAATTAACTGCGATTTTAATTTGCGTTAATAATTAATTGATAGTAATTTTAATCTTTTAATCGTCCAGTATAAAATAAATTTTCCCTGAAAAAGTGAGAGATTAATGTTAACAATTGGTTTGCGGCCCGCGCAAGGTTTGGAGATTTTCATATGGCCCTCGTGCAATTAAACGGTTGCTCAACACTGGTTTAGTGTGTAAACACTTCTTCATCTTCAAGCCTTAGCCTGAAGCATGTTGCCGGGCCATCTGGAAGCGGCCGCTGGTCGGAGAGCCTGGCTGTAAACATTCTTGAGATAGAGACAGAGAGAGAGAGAGGTGTTTTATTTAACGATACTCTCTACTGCCGAGATTATATCGCGTGGAGGGAGGATGAACAAATGAATACGGAGCGCTGGTATAATAACAGTTACAGGGAAAAACACACTACTCCCAGAACAACTGTCCCATCGTCACTGTGCCCACCAAAATCTGTAAATGTTTTGAAGTTAAAAATCGTTAAATAGCCATGAATTCCTCGCATTGACTGGTACAGAGTATAACAACGCCATATAAGAATTAGGTGTGGTGGTCTCTTGGTAGAGTTACAGGACACACGAACGCGGTGCACTGTAGACCCGCGTCAACTTTATTAGATCCTGTTGTGGGTATAATAGTAAATATGTGTAGTGGGAACATACTGATTTACATTTCCGTCCAAGTACGTACTCTTATTTGTTTCTACAGATTACTTTATTTACTGTATACAGTGGCATATATAAAAATTATTATTGTTAGTATCATTATTTAGTTATCCCTAGGACTCACAGAAAGAGTGAGTTGGAAGTTAAATATATGTTTCAGTTCCGTCTGTAACTTTTATTTGGAACATGTTTGTTTCCAGAGGGCACCCAAGGGGGGGCTGTCGGGCTGCAGCCCCCCAAACCACCTTAAACCGAAATTTAAAAAAAAAAAACATTTTGTAGATATTATGATATCAAACGGTTTACGTGATTTACCCTTCAGCCGAAATCAGTCACTGAAATCAGCTGATGACTAGTACAATAGAATTTTGAAAAATAAATTAATAAAATTAAAAAAACCAAGAAGATAGACACTTACTGAGTCATGCAGCATGTAGTTATATTCGTATGTATATAAATGCAGTTGCAGACAGTGTTATGTTATACTTACGACATGATGTTTGTAACATAATTTTTGAAATCAAAGAAAAATTATATATAGCCGCAGGGTCAGCCCCCCCCCCCCCCCCCCAAGTGAAAAATTCTGGGTGTGAACCTGTTTGGCTTCGATACGTTTTCGGCGACGTACGTCGAGATGCGCGCAGTGAGTAGATAGACCCTTATTTTTTTATCCAATTCCAACTCACAGTTGAATATGTCAGTAAAATTAAGTATACTTCCCAATATCGTTTTATGAAAGTCCGTTCAGTAGGTTTCAAGTTATGACATGCAAAAAAACGGACATGTTGGAGTTAATATACCTGTTTTTACAAGTTCTTGTTGTAAATGTGCCAAGAATTTTGAATTAGAGGTATTATTATCGTTGTGTAGACATCTCCTAGTCCCATTGTATTGTGTAGACTTAATTCGATACCTGTAGATTTTATTACAACGCAACAAGCCACTTCATTTCTTTTTTTTTTTTTGCATTATATATTCTCAAGGTCCAAGCTGGCATTCACGAGAAGGGAAAGCACAAACAAGAATCGCAGTTTCACCTGTGAACATTGACTTTGCATTACTATGTAAGTATTGGGTTTTGCCGTCCTCGTAATTGGTGGCCATTAACATCAATCTGACACCACTTTCACAACATATCGGTCTGTATTGACTGCCTCGCCCCAACATGGTGTGCATATCTGTGGCAATTTTTCTGTCCCAACTGTTAATATTAAGTCGTCAGCTTTCTCTTTTACAGTGGTTTATTTATGCCTGCTATTCCTTCTACACACTGCAAACGTTTTAAAATAGAAACGCATGATATTAATAATCTAATCATTCATGTACTGTAAAAATCTGAAACAAAAGAAACGTCGTAAGTTATAGATGGGTCGCTGTTGAACCGTAAATCAGAAACTTTCAATGTTCATATGTTGCTTTGCCTCTTGTCACTTGTTACCCCCTTGAAACGTGACGCTGAATTCAATAATATGTAAAATTTCAGTGCATACGTCGCAGAAACGAGTCGTTTTTAGGAAGACCAACCCGTTAAAGCAGTTCTTCTGTTTATGCTGAGTATCACACGAAAGACATAAACACACTGGGCAGAATGCAGAGTGTTTTAATGTTAAAACAGGTGGTACGAATACTAACCACTCTATAAGTTTTAAAACTTTCGCGGCGACATGATTCAATATAGTCTTCTCGGGCGCACAGCCGCGTCAATTCGTTTGAATACAACGTTTCGGGGACTAGCCTCCGGGTCCCCGAAACGTTGTATTCAAACGAATTGACGCGGCTACAGTTTTGCCTGAGGATGGGGACGGAGCTAGTCCCCGAAACGTTGTATTCAAACGAATTGACGCGGCTACAGTTTTGCCTGAGGATGGGGACGGAGCTAGTCCCCGAAACGTTGTATTCAAACGAATTGACGCGGCTGTGCGCCCGAAAGACTATATTGACTAACCACTCTAGTTTAAAATGGTGAATGCAGTAATGCTATGTGCCGTAGACAGCTAGCATTGATACCACCGCTTGAGACGTAATGAAGAGGAAGAGGGAGGCGTTTGCGTAGTGATTGGGGTGATAAGTTAAAAGAGAGTGAATTGGACGGGACATATATCCCATTTTCGGAAAAGACGCTTGCGTAATTTAAGTTAGAAAACCTGAAGGAAATATACGATTTCGGAGTCTTAGTTTTATACTGGATGATAATATTAAAACGCATTTAAAAATAGGTTGCGATGATGTGATTTAGTGAGCAGCAGCACTGCCGGAACGGGTTGATCCACCGGCTGGGTTACATACCGCCCCGAGCGAGGCCGCGGCCGGTACGCGGGTACCGTTGCTTCGCGGAGCATTGGGTCACGGGGCGAATCTCTGCCAACTCGATGAAGCATCGCGTTTGGGACGGTCCAAGGACGGCAGTCCAGTCCAGTGCATGCTCAACTGATACGGCAAAGTGCTGTTGTTTGTTGTTGATCGCTCTGGAAACCAAAAGAATTATATAAGAAATTACAGTACCCGTTCTTTGCCCTGGACGTGGTTGTTTCTGCTGTCAGTATCACAATATACACTGGCTGAAGCTTCACGAATAACCGTGAAATTAAAAAAAATGTGTGTTGAGGTATTCAAGCTTAATTGAAAAGACTAATTGAATAACCGATGGAAATTCAGTGGGATTTTTTAAAATCCCGTATCTAGCTATGGGTTTCCACATACTGTTCTGTTGATCTACTCGTACACATCGTAGCTCAAGAAGAACAAATTGATGTCACGAATTCAGTGATACGCATGTTGTGAACTTGAAAATATCTGGGAATATGGCTTGCTATAATAAACATAATAATTCAGTTCAATTCAATTGTAGTTTATTAATGTGCCCAGTCAACAGCCAGATAATAATAATAATAATAATAATAATAAATATATTTTGGCAGAGAAACGCTGATATTCTGTTCATTGCGATTTGATTTGAGTTCAGTTTTATTTTATCGTCTAAACGCACAATAAACGTTGAAAACTGAACGTGTCCTCCTTCAGATAGTATCAGGAGGGCTTGATAGGATAAATGATTTTGTTACTTGATCTAGACATTAACTTTTCCTGCAGTAGTCTAAACAATATGCCTTCTGCAGTGTACATTCTGATCCTGGTTATTAATGCGATTTTCTGATGCCATGAAAACGAATGACAAACTAACACTGCTCTGCAGAGACTAAGCGAAGTATATAAAACGCCTGGTTTATGAGTCACACACGGTTTCCGTGGTTTCGAAAGAGATTGGGAACTTCCATTTACATGGTTACGATAGAGCTTGGTTTGTGAGCCTAGGTCTGTCTCTACACTACAGTGTCCGTGCAAGAAGTGCTTATTTCGTCTCCCCACAAGCAGGCCCGATCATTAACTCCTATATCCCTGTTGACACATCTGTCTCCAGCATGAAAATTCCATTATAAGGGTCCAGCAGATTAGAGAGGCGTCGTTACTGATATTAGATACAATTTCCTTGCTTTCGATCAGCTTTTGAAAGAAATTTTGAGCATCTGTCCATTTGGAGGAAACGTTTTAGTGCTAGGCTGTGACTTTCCTCAGACGACTAAATGTTATTCGGGAAGTGTTACATTAGTTGTGGAAGTTGGTGTTAAAAAGTTCTCCATTATGGAGTCACGTGAAGGTAAAGGGTCTGATAACAAACATTCGCAACGCTGGGCAAAATCAATGTATTTAATGGGCAATTAAGCAGGAAATTGAGAGTTGGCAAGTGGACTTGATGAACTAGATCCGAAGTGATAGAGCTTTTAGGTGCGATGGTTCAAGAGGAAAATGTCACTACCATTCTCGCATCTAATTTTAAAGCACGCAATCATTTGTGATGATCAAAATGACACCAATGACTTGTCCCATCGAATTCCTCAACCAGCCATGTCCATGTGTGGCATGGCCCCCCCCCCCCCCCCCCCCCCCCCCCCCGGTAGCTGAAGCTAAAAGTGGAAGATTTTATCTGGTTCCTAGAAAGGGCTATTGAATGGCACAGCATTGGTGTTTAAGGGGCCTCAATCAAATTTTATCTCTGCAGCAATAATAAATGGTGGAAACAAAGGTGAACGCTTGTTTATTTCTCGTATTAACCTGGAACCAAGTGAAAGCTGGCTTCCCTTCACTGTGAGACATCGCCAGTTTTCTGCGATTTGGGCTTTCGCGATGACGATCAGTAAGTCTTCAAGACAGTCCTCTGGTTGTGTTGGCGTTTATCTTCTCGAGCGTGTTTTTGGATTTGGCCTGCTTGTTTATGATCTGCTTGCACGAGGAAGGACTCGGGAAAATGTTAAGGTTTGCCATCACTATACACTATACACTATACACACTATCAAGGAGACGTTTTGTCAGATTTACACCTACGCAAAATGTAATGAAAGAGTTATTGAATAACTGAAGTTCAATACGATTTTTTTGTTTCGTGTAATGTTTTTCGCCTGTATTGAGTAAAAAATGACAGCTTTCAGCTGAGTTTGCATGATGATGATGATGATGATGATTGATGATAGCCATTGTTGCAGTGTCTTCATCGGTCACTTCTAACTGCATGCTTACTACGTGTCTTTCCCATTACACCATAGTTATGTTTATGACCATAATAACACTTGGTGAACAGTACTGTTATGAAGCGTCTCATGAGGGGTGCACAAATCCCCGGCGCCAAGTCGCCGTGGCGACCAAGTTTTATACGGTTGCTCCTAATAGTTGTGTGTCTTCAGTATGTGAACTTCGTCACCCTTCTGGCGCCTAGAATTTTGGGATGGCTCCTAATTTTTGGAAAATTTGTGCACACCTGCTTCTCATTATGCATTCTTCTCCATATCCTGTTGTTTCTTCCTCCACCTTAGGATCAAATTCGCAGTACCCTGTTCTCAGAGTTTTTCAGTCTATGTTCTTGCGTTAGTTTTTATTAATTGAATTAGTCCATTTGCTGTTGCCATGTCTGAACATTTCGAATGAATAACCTAGCCCTACATATTTTGCTAAAAGTTGCAAAAGTTTGTACATAGAAAGATAATGAAATGTCGATTTATTCGTAGTTTTCTTAATGATATTATTGTAACTGCAATGATTTATTAGCTTCGGACAGTGGAATAACTATGAGTGATGAACTGGAAAGGGAGAAATTGTGGTCCAATTTGAGGCACTATCGCAGAAGTTTCCTGGAGGGACTGAAGGAACCTACAAAGAATCTTCGTGCAGATAGGCGGTGGTTGAGACTTCACAGACAGAAGGAGCCAGCTATAAAACCCGAATCAGACGTTACAAATTGAAGGGCCGTAATTTATAGATCGAGCGATGAAACCCGAAGGTGAGAACGACTTTCCATGCTCGTTATGTCCCGTATTCGTGACTCCTTAGTGTTGAAGAGGTTAAAACTTCGCAATGTCTCGATCTTGCTAATTTCTTTACCCACATTTTAACTTGTGCATGCCACTATGTCGTCATTTTAAATGTATGCCACTTGCGTGTTGCACAGGTTAGAAGGCAGTATATTGCCTGTGGAAGTATAATAAATCGCTTACTGCTGCCTCTTGACATTCACCAGCTCCGACCGGATTTTGATTACCTGATTTCATGTATAGGCCTGTAGTCTACTCTTGTCAATTTTTATAAAAAAAATTATATATCTTCGCATAATAGATATATTTTATAAGCTTCTACTGGGGAAGTGTTTGTGTGTTGCGTTTTAAACTTTGCAAAATCTGAAATGAAAAGAAAGTGGTCTGATCCCAAATCACTAACTCAATACAGTCGAGCATCTGTTATTAGAGGGGACAATTTATTATTTACTATGACTGCAATCTGCACGGAAGATATGCTGCTTCTTCATTACAAAGACCAGTAAGTTAATGCTGTGTAGGGAAAGAACCGCTGCTGCTTCTGCGAAACACACGCAACACATAAATACACTGTGGGCAAAGTTCAGGTTTGTTTGTAATGCTGAAACCAGTGGTATGTTTAGCTACTACCTGTTTCGCAGAGTAACAAGAGCGCGTGTCGTGCACTGTCTTGCAGGAAAGAGGTGAGAACAGTTTGCTTGTAATCGTAATAATCTGTTATTACAATCGTCGTTTGCCTATGTTGATAGTATTTTGCGTTTGCAACGAAAAGTTTCCAAAGGTTGTTATTAGCGCCGCCGTGTCTGTGTGACCGCATGTAACAACTCTAGAGCCGTGGATTATCATGGCATTTGACACTGGGAAGTTTTAGGAAAATGTATTGACACATTATAGATTTGGGCAAACTCAGCCAACAGTAAAGGGCAATTACTTCACTTGGAGACCTTCATACCTTCTTGTGCGCATCGCGAGAGTAACTCGCTAAACATTCTTCAGAGCGAGAACCGTTTGGAACGAACTCTGTAAAAACACGCACATGTATTATGTGCGATACACATTTTACGTCTTATAGTTCTGGGATCAGGACAGGGACAGGTGGAAGACGCTTGTAAATGCGGTAATGAACCTTCGGTGTCCATAAAATGCGGGCTAGTACTTGACTAGCTGAAGACCTGTTAGCTTCTCAGGAAGGACTTTGCTCCATGGAGTTATTTAGCTTATAGTCTTGGAGTTAGGCCCAATTAAAAGAGCGAATGCGTCAAGTTTGTTGCTTTGTGTGCAGGTTTCGTATAACTGCGACACAGTGGTGCAGATGTCAGCCTGCTGGGAGCGACTAAAGATGCACATTCACTGTTTATAGTTTTGCTCTTACTAAAGGGCATAATGGGCTTATTTGTACGTAATGATGCTCAGAACATTTTTCATAGGTTAAATGAAATATTTTTATGTGTTGCTGTGTTATGTTCCTTAAAGAACATGAGGCGGGTGCTACGTAAGTTCAGATACAGTGATTGTTTCTTAACACGTAATTCAGATATTTAACGCGGGTCGGACCTGGAATGCTGTAGGTTGCCCATTATTTTTCTGAGTCTTTCGAAGTGACAATTGTTTGCTTTCAAACACACACCTTCTGCCTATTTATTATTTTATCATATTATTTAATAAGAAGTACACGTAAGATATAAGTCGGAAAGCCCTGAAGGACAGTATTAAAATTTGTTGTAAAGAATACCGAAAGTCGCATCTCCTGCTTCGTACTCGGAGTGTCTAGGATTCATATCTTGTCCGAAGAGCGTCTATCCCTAAATTTGTGTTGGGTGTCCTTATCCCGTCCAGTCAGATGACGAAAGCATACCTCGGTTGAGGCCACAACCGCTTCCTGCCACATGTGTTGCAGTTCTACAGCCATCTATCATTCGACGTTGTGTAGTATGACCTGTTGACAGCATCGTTAAACCGTAAGTAAGTAGTTTAAAAAGTAAGTAAATGTTAAAGAAGTAGGTTGGGAGGATGTGGACTGGTTATGGTCCAGTGCCTGACTTTTGTAAACACGGTAATGAACGTTCCGTTTGAAGATTAAAGTCTTCTGGGATGTTACGCTGTGTCTTGGGTAAGTACTTCCCGACGTTTCGAAATATTTTACTGCCTTCTTCAGGGTCAAGTTGTGAGAACCTCAAATCTCGTAACCATCCGGTTTTTATAAAACGTGAGGAGTTGTTTGAGTAACTGAGCGACTGTTAGCTTCTCAATAGCTGTCCTCAGTGGTGTCAGTAGTTTGAAGCCTTGCCGAATTCAAGGGGTACAGAACACGTAATGGTTTTAGGAGCACAGATGTACCAGGTCGGTGCTCTCAGTGTTCCTCGGTTATACTGCTGGTTTTGCGGGAAAGTAGTCAGTCAGTTAGTCAGTCAGTCAGTCAGTCGTCTGTCCAGAAGATGAAGGCAGTACGTTTCTTTGAAACGTTGATAACTATCTTCCGAACGGACTACACGGTGTCAAGGCTAATGTCAACGGACCCAGGAAATGAGATAAGCGGACGCATGTGTGTATCGTAAAACAGCGGGTGGAATCCTAGCTACAATGAGAATCTTCAGCAATAAAACCTCAAATTGTGAATATGAGTAAAAAAAATTTTAATCTTTTTATTGTGGTATTGCACAATGAAGTTTTACTGCGTGAAATATGGGACAGAATCTTTTACGTAATAAAGGATATGTTTGCGTGACGATTCACTTTATATACGGGGAAATGTTGGTTTATTTTTATAATCGAGACGTAATGTTGATTCATTTTTATAATCGGAGAAGAAATGTTGATTCATTTTTATAATCGGAGACGTAAATGTTGATTCATTTTTATAATCGGAGAAGGAAATGTTGATTTCGCAAACACCGTAATATATGATGACATGTTACGTCGTCCTACGTAGACGCTTGGTGAACTAAGCACCCCAGGTCAAAGAGGCGTTCAGAGTTGTACTTGCTTTTACATTGTCTATCCATATATTTTTAGCTCTGAATTTATCGTTCCCTGCTTTTAGCTTTTCAAAGCAAAGTGGTTACTGTGTGTGTGTGTGTGTGTTGTGTGTGTGTGTGTGTGTCGTCTGCCTTAACGTTACAAAACCGCATTTTGCCCATTATATATTCAAGTGGTTCTTATGATTCTCGCAATAAACGGGATTATATGTCTAAAAAGCATTCACTTGGGTTGTTAATGGGCAGACTATGTTTTGTGTACAAGTCGCTATACCGACTGCGCAATCCCGGCCCGCTGCCTACTGAAACCATATTATGATTTATTTATGAATCAATCAGTTGTGTAGTTTTGTTTATATCGGAATGGTTTCACTTACATTCGCCAGTTCTGGTTTCCGATTCTAATCCAAGAGGTAAAATAGGTAAAGCAATCCCATTACAGGCCTGGACAGGCCCTTAGGGGTCCAGGAGGTTGAGGCTGCCATATTTCCAGACAATCGGCACATGAAGGTGGTAAGGTTGTCAGCCCTACGCACCGGCCGCCTTTACCCCCCAAGAAATATTCCTGGTACTCATTTCTGTTAGAGGCTGAGTCAACCCCAGGGCCATACTGCGACCGCAAGGATTATGTCAATAAAAAATTCCAATGACACCATTGGGAATCGAACCCGCAAGAGTTTGTGTGAATTATGCTTACGGAAGATGACGCTAGCAGCTGGACATTCAGTGTTTCTGTGCAGTGACATTCTGCCGGCCCATCAGGTCAGTAAAGAATGTACGGAAAGCAAGTTTACTGCCCCTGTTGGAACCTTGCGTATCTCAGGTGAGGCGAACACTTGTGAATGTGCAGTGTCAATACAGTGACGTTCATGACGACCCTGCAGGGTCAATGAAGGTGCCACAAAACGGAATTTTATCCTAGACCGATAAGAAGTCGCGAAATGCCATTGGTAGATCCGCGAGTTTGTAGGATCAGGGTGATGAGATATGCAAGCAGTGGACCGGCAACTGTACTGCTAGTAACGGTTGTCTCCATACAGCAGCAGTGTGGGCAGGCGGATGACCTGCATTGTGTCCCACCCACCTAAGTCCGGTCACAGGACTTCGGCGTGTCAGTGTAATAAACACTCCTGTTCCCAAGTGTGATTACGTAGTCGTCATGGTGCTGGAGGGGAGGGGATTGATTTCCAGCAGAGAACGCCACCACCTCGTTCGGACCCGCTGTGTGTACCTGGGATTTTTTCCTGGCAGTAATGCAGCCGGAGCGTGTAGCTCACCACTTACCTCTATGCCGAGCGTGAGGCTGCATAGAGCTTCTCCCGTCACGTGTTCATGGCTAGGCACAGGGATAGTTCTGCATTACATTATGTAACTTACCGAGATCGCAGTAAGTACATACGAACACCAGTTTCCCCAAAAGTCATACGTCTGTCTCGGCTAATAAAGCCCGCCAGAATTTGGGTTTTCTCGGTCCGCGAGTCACATCCGGCTGTTCTGCCAGAACGGATGTCGTCGAATCTAGATGCAGGCAGAATGTGAAGCTGAAGTGGTGCGTGAAAAGAGGCGCAGCGTTACTTGTCGGCATCTTGTTGAAAGATAAGGATTGTCATTCTTTTGTCATTGTTTGATACGTGACCGAAGAAAGATTAAAGTGTACAACACGTAACTTCACCTGCCGGCAAGTTTTGTGTGTGTGACTTTGTTCCTTTCGGAGGGAAGAACAGATCGATGGTATAGACATTCCCCGACTTATGCAGTTTTAGAGTCACACAATTTTTAAAGAAGTAAAAAACAAAAACGCGCCCCAAAATGTTTTTATTGAGACGAAGGTTGAGGAAGAACACTGCTGGGCGATAACACAAGCGGCGGGGCGGTTATGCTGCGGCTTATCACGTTCTAGTGTGTTTGGGTATGGATTTCAGCTGGACTCCCTTTTATGTACACGTACATTTGACCATATGTACACTCAATTCCGACTTGCCAAAAATTCGACTTACGCCGGAGCTCCCGGAACGTAACTACTACATAAGTCGAGAAATGTCTGTGACACGCAGTTTGATGGCTAAAACCAACGGAATATTATAGCTCGGTGTAATCTGGTAATGTTCTTACTGTGGGGGGCTGGCCCGGCAGGCAGTGCAACAGATGAAATTGGCAGAGGGCGGCAGATTCCCATGGGCGGCAAAGAGTGTGTTCTAAAAATACTTTGAGCACTCGTAAAACGCAAAATTAAAGTCGTATGCCTAGAAATCGATGGTTTGTTAAGTTCCTTCATGTGAATATGTCATAAATAAGTGATCGTTTCAACCGTTCGACATGTTAGCGTCTAGATTTTGTCGAAAATTGTAGCGCGAGAGTCAACTATACCCAAATCGTATGAAAAGACACGCACTGTACTGTATGTACCAGTAAACGAAGAACACAGTTGAGTCAGTATGACAGTGCGCTTATTGCAAGCCGTGTCTGGAATTTTATGTGTAAACAAATGTCTCTGTGCACACCACGAATGTCTACGGAGGACTGGAGGTATAGCCGCATTCATTCTTAACCTGGGCACTAAATGCAGGTGAGTGGTCAGCTTCACGCCCTGACGATTTTATTCCCCGTACTCATTGAACAGGAATCTGGGTAGGCCCCACGGCCGATCTGAACGTTTTGGAGAAGGGATCATTTTCTTGTCCCTGCCGGAATTCGAACCCCGGATCGTGCAGCCCCTGGCCTAGTCAGTATACCGACTAAAAGTTTTTCAGAAAATCGTTAAACAGATTTGAGAGTTGCGTGCATGGTGGTAGGTAAAGTGTGCGTATGTTTGTGATGGTGGAGGAGGGGGGCGAACGACTTCTGCAGCATGGTCGGCCCGGCCTATATTCTTTTTCTTCTTCTTCGTTGGCCTACTGTCCTTTTAGTTTAACCAGTGCCTCCTTCAGAATGATAGCCCATGCAGATCTGTCTTCTGCTTTTTTCCTCCATCTCTTGACACCCATCGATTTAAGATCGTTCTGAATACAGTCTAACCACCTTAATTTTGGTCTTCCTGCTTCGTCGTGTGCATAATTTTATGTTTACGACCATAAATACGAATTTTGGTTAAATACTGTGATTTGTTGAAAGTGGCCAAAAGGCGACCAACGACGCGATATTCGGAGATTACGTGTGTCTTAACTGTCATGTAATGGAGACCTAAGACTTGTTTGTGCCAGTGAGCCTTGTGCAGTGAAACATGAAACTCATATGTGTACTCCTTTGTATCGATGAACTCTCACTCCGTTTCGCTGCTATGTAACTAGCTGGGGGCAAGTATCTGGAGGGTGAAGTATCGTGTAGATAAGTACCCCCTGGGGCGGAACAACAACACGTTCCCACGTTTCATTCCCCCCTCGTTCCGGTAGGGTTCCCCAAACTTCCCCTCGACTACCCTGAAGATTCCACCTGTTAGTTTCTGCTGGATGCCCCGCCAATTTTATGAAACAAAGCTTCATATGTGACTTCTGAATAGGAAGTTTCTGTGTGTCAGATTGCGACATTTATTAGTGAAATGTTGGTATGTGTTTACGGAGTGGAAACGCACTTTTGATTTTAGTGACTGAATTCCTGTATGTGGTCGAACAAGTAATTGATATACTATGCATTATATTACTTCCTCGAGTTACAATGTCAAAACTTGAAGCCTGATCTGTGAAGGTACTTTTTTATCTTATGCTCACCGGTATCCGAAAGAGTATTGCTGTGTTCGATGGTTTCCAGTCTTCGCCCGCTTGTCCTTCTGATAAGAGCATTATTAAGATGAAGGTGAGTATGGAGCATTGGTAGAAATATGCTGACGGGTAAACTGCAGTAATCTGAGAAAAGCTTCTCGCATTTGCCACTTTGTCCACCACACTTTCACATGGACTGACCCGTGATCGAACCCCGACCTACGGTGAGAGGCCGGCGACTAACCGTCTGAGCCATGCTTTGAAGCCTGATGTTCATTTAAACCAGTGGTTCCTGAAGTGTGCCCCGCGGAGGAATCCACGACCAGTTCCCACGGGATCCGTGGATACAATTCTGTAATGGCTACTTCGAAGTTTACTTTTTTTTTGTAATTAAAGGAATAATGTCGTTAGAAATTCGCGGAACTTCTGTAATTGGCGATATATTTATGTCGTATGACCGTACGAAACTTCCTGGACCCACGAAATGAGCGACAATAATTTTAATTAAGGTCAAATCATGCAGTGCATTGTTACGCATGCTACTGGTAGGTATTCGTAGCTATCTTAAATCAGTTCTGAGATATGAATTTTTAATTTTGGATGCCTGTCATCCGGACAGACTGTATTTACGTGAGCAAGGACGTGAGGATTCGTGGTTATTTTTCGAAGCCAAAAGGGGTCGGCGGTCAAAAAAGTTTGGGAAACACTGATCTACACAATACTTGAAAATCCAGTTTTTACCTTACGAAGAACAAACTCCGTCTCCATTATATAGGCCAATGAGATAATGTTTTTTGGAAGTAACCACTGTTTTTTTTTTGTGAAAACCGTACTAAACACAAATACGCTGTGGGCAAAATTTGTGTGTGAGTGTTAAAGTAGGTTGCACAAGTACTAGCCACGTGACTTTCAAACGGTTGAGGTTTCGCGGAGAGGTAACCTAAAAATTCGATCTTGTATCCTAAAATGAGAGGCAGTATGTTCCTTCGGAACGTTGGTGTCTCCCCTAGCAGACGACGTGGTGTCGTAACAGAGAAGCGATTTGATTGTCACTCATGCCACCAGCAAATATTTGTTCCGTAGTTTATGTAACGACTCCGTCAGCTGCATGGTTCTTATAATGTGGAAGAAAGAAGATGTGGCCCGCTATTGAAAATTGTCATAGTGTTTGACTGAATAACAATAAAATGACAAACTGTCGTGAGAGGGCCGAGGTTGTAACCCGAATAAGCCTGAATATGACAGACAGTGTGAGTAACTACACCACGGACATACCAATTTGAAAAGGAGCTTCATCTGAATAAAATATTTCACTCCAGTCCCGAGTTATTATTTTTCATATTTGTGGGACTACAATGTTACTCGAAATGTGAAAACATCAGATTATGTCTTTGTTATTACAGTCGAATGGATTTACAGAAATAGTTGTGGCTGATTTAATGGTACGACTTTCACACAAAGTTCCATGAATTCGGTGACTTGGTTGGAAAGCTGCTGAAGGATTGCAGAATAGCATAGGCCCTCTCTTGAGGCCACGGAAGCTTGATGGGATAGTGGGGTTGCTGTAGCTCGAGGCGTTCTAACTCGCTGTCTGTGTCTGCTGTTGTGTTACCTCCACTCCACTCTGGCTTACAACAAACATCTCAAATCTCTTGTCGCTAGCAAAGTTTTTATCACGTGATTTTTGATGATATCAACAGTCGTGTGAATGGAATGACCAGCCGACTGGAGGGAAATAAGCCGATAAGAGGATATACCGTAGGAGGAAATGTGACAGATCGACAGGAATTGAAAGTTAAAATACCTGAAAGTAGAGTTTAAGCTATTGTTCTAGTATATCTGTATGTAAGTTAGTTTTTCCTTCTAGGGGAAAACATAGATCGGGGATGTTTGGAAACAAGGCGATAAGGAAAAGTTGCATCATTTGTATTTCTCACCGTATGTAGCCTGTTTTTATGGGGTAGGTAGTAGCTGCGACTGTTTCAGCAGGCTATTCTGACTGATGTTATTTTATGGTTAAGTCGCTTCATGCAAATGCTAGTGTACTATCTTGGTACAAGCCTTCCACAAACTTTCCATTCTGTTATTCACTAATCGTCGTATCGTACGATACTACATTCTCTGAGATACTGAAAGCGTCCTTGCACTGTATAAAACAAAAACGCAGAAAGGACGAAGAATATAACCAGACGGCTGCGGAGTAAACAGCGCTACATGCAGCGAGCGCAACATTGTGACAACCGTGCGGTCCATGTGTTTGTCTTGTAGGAGGGATTAGCGTTGCCTTACTAACGAGTGGTGCATCAGAGGCGCGTGTATTTGCTTGGTGGTAATGAAACGAAATAACAGTATTCACTTGTGTAATTTTACCTGTTGTTTTGTGTAGGTGTGAAACTTGGTTTCTTGCATTAAGGGAAGAATTAGACTGAGGGTATTTGAGAGCGGTTGTTGCGGGGAATGTTTTGGACCTAACGAGGGGGAAGCGACATGAGGATGAAAACATTTACGTAATGAAGAGCTTCATATGTCTGCACCATACATTATTGAGGTCAGCTAATCAAGGAGGATGGCAGGGGCGCGGCATGTAGCACGAATGGGAAAGATCGGAGGGGCGTACAAAATTGTGATCGTCATATATAAAAGGAAGAGATCACTGTGAAGACCGTTGAGGATAATATTAAATAGATGTATAGATAGATACTGTTTATTAGTTGAGCCAAGTAGACAATGTTACAGTATTAATACACATGGTTTTGCTCCTGCTAGCCCTTTAAACCTTAATAACGGACACATTTCGCTATTCTGCTTGCACTAATGTACTACTATTTACAGCCTCATGATACCTCATCTCTCCTAGTTGCCTCGTATGGTGCCACCAGTTACATATAACCTTATGTAAAAATATGTCTAATTGCCTCAAGTTAATATTAAATGTGTTAGAGAAATAGGTATATTATTAATGCATGGACTAGATTGAAGTCTCTTCGGATACAGTCTGTGTGCTTTTGTGAACGCGAGGATGAACCCGATTCTCTAAAAGCGAGAGTTGCCTAGGGAGTTATTCTTTATATAATTGAACATTTTGTACTGGTACTTAAAACTATCCTCACTTCCCTCCGAATCCGAAGTGGAAGTACTGCGAATTAGGCATCTCTGCCTGGACTAAGTCCAGACATGACAATCAGTGCCTGGATTTACAGCGCCTTTCAGCTGTACCAATTTCTTACATAATAACTCTGACCCTTTAGAGCACAGTGGTAACGTATAATTACCACCTGCTTTAACGTTAATGAAACACTCTGCATTTTGCTGACGCAGTAATTATGTGTTTGGAATGATTTTTCAGAATAAACCAATTATTTCCGAACACAGCGTTAATCGATCCTGTTTGTAACGAAGGTGTAATTTGTTCTCTGTGAGGTAGGAAATGGACTTTAATTATTCTTTCGATGAACGTCAGGCTTCAAAGGCAGTGCCATACCGCGGAGGCCCGGGTTCGATCCCGGGTCCTTCTATGGGAGATTTGTGGTAGACAAAGTGGCACTGGGACAGGTTTGTCTTCGAGTACACCGATTGTTTCTGTGCCAGTATCATTCAACCAATGCCCCATGCTCATCTTCGTCTTGATACTACTATTATCAGAAGGACAAATGAGCGAAACCTGGGAATCTTAATGCAAAGCAGTGCTCTTTCGAATATCGGGGAACCCTGGAAAGAAACGCACTCTCACATTCAGTTTTCAAAGGGTGCACGTTAAATCAACACGCCAGATATCATGTTTCTGGCTTAGCGGACTCCAGTTTGGCCCCCCAGTGCAACGATGATGTCAGGACCTTAACAGTGGCCATTAGTGCAAGGCAAACGGATAAAAACCACAGATCCCGTTTTTCTTTTCTGTCCATCGTCTCGTCGTGATGACTTTAAGTCCGCGTCTTTAGTCAGCGTGTTTGTGAATGGGGATACGTCGATCTTGGAGGATTTATTTATTGTAGGATGCAGTTATCTGAATCTCCAGTTTGATACAAAACTTTCTGTGTGCTATAACAATCCATTTCCTACCGCACGAAAAACATACTTCATCTCCATTACAAAGACCAGCCGTTTAATACAGTTTAAGGAAATATTCCCTGTTGTGAGGAAAGAAATGAAACATTATACCACGTACATTTCGAGAATAAAATACAGTGCTCTTAGTGCCAGTTAAAGCATTCGGTGTGAGTATGGCAACCACTGTGACTTATACAGTTTTGTATTATTCTCGCAATTGTCACTGCATCTGAACTAATCCCAGAGCAATTCCATGAATAATTGCACAGTCACTTCTTCCCTTATCCTGTCGAATGTGACGCCACAGACCATTTGCAGTTGATATGGAATAATTAAATAGCCTTGAAGTGATTGCCTCTGATTTTGGTTTCGGAATAAAATCTAAATATTGCGTCGAATGTTGCCAAAGTTGGCAATAACCTGAAATGATTTGCGTCTACTTCCTCTTGCCTTTCATTTCCGGACTGACAGCAACCCTCACTGCTGCCAGGCACTGGAGCTTGTTTCCGGCAACTTTATAAAACTGAAAGCCATGTGACGTCATCCCATGCTGTGTTGAAATCGGACGTAGTGTAGTTTGTGAATCTGCTGTGGGTACGAAATGGGGATTGTTCACAGAATTCACCTGTGCAATGGGCTGCTGTTAGGGGTTCAGATGTTTTGATTTTGGTGAATCTTGTCAGCATTGTCACTATGATAGGCTTCATATCGAATAACATCAAGACACTGGGGAAAAAAATTACCTATTGAGAAAGGGCATGATTTATAGACCTGCTCTTCACCTGATGTTCGTGAGTTGATTACGTCAAGGAGGAGGAGACAGGTGAGATGATAATGTATGTATTAAAATGCGTTGAAGGTTAAGGTAGAATATGAGATTTCGGTCTGGATTCGTGTAGTTCAGGACAGGCTTTTGTGAAGAGTGTAATGAATGAAGATTCAAGTCATCAGGGATGTGACGCCGTGTCGTTAGGCGAATAGTTTCCGACGTTTCGAAAGATTGTAGAAATTATAGGCCTGCTTGGACCTGAAGATGAAGGCACCACGATTTTTCGAAACACCGGGAACCACTCGCACAACGACACAGCTTCACATCGCAGAAGACTTGCGTCTTCAGCATTACCGCTGTGAGAACCTCAAATTTCGCGCTGCAGTGAATCTTCGGGTTCCATGAAATTTAAGGAAATTTCTGTATGAGATCTGAGATTTTCACGGTGGTGAAGATTCTTTTTGTAGTCGTTTGGGTTGTAACACCGTGGAGTCTGGTAGTTCTAATACAGTCAACCTACAATCTTAGCCTACTACTGGGCGCGCCTGTTCTGTTGTTTGGCCCTCCAAATGAACATTGTGATTAAGTTCTGTAAAATGTTGTTCCACCTGCATAAGTTCCACAAGTATAATTCTTGTCAAGGAGCTGTAATTGCCCTCTGGTCATTTGTTACGGGAAGATAAAAGGGGCTTCAGGTAGAGTGTTTGCCATAAAACGCTGTTGGAGTCAGTGGAACCCTTCATTACGTTTTTTGCTAAAACAATTAAGTTGCTTCTTGGATCAGCATACCTCTGCCAGGTAACTTTTAGTAAAGTGAAGTTCGTCAGACACATACCGAGCAGACCCACTCGTATGCATTCGTGTAATTTTCGACTTGCTGTTTGAAAGCAACCAGTAAACATGGGCCGTATTTTGGAAAGATTAATGCGTTCCGACCATCTCTGTAAAATGAAACCACATTCTCGATGACAGATCAAGCTGTTTTTTTATTGCGATATAGAATTCGTTTCTTTTACCACGAGAGTTTTACTTTTTGATAGTTCCTGTTGCATTTTTCAATTGAAGTATCAGCGCCTGTAAGTTGTGGCTCGACGTGGGTCACAGGAAATTAACTACTGGCCTGGATTACTAAGGAGTGCCGCTGTGCTGTTCTGTAGCATAGTGCATGCCTTGACGAGTCCTGGAGATTCAATCTGTTGAAGGAACACTCTGTATTATTGAATTTAGTGTAATCGAATGTAAACATTTCACCATATATGACAAATTTTTTTACCTTTGAAGACGCGACCGGACAGGAGGTAAGAAAGTTTTTCCAATATGTAAGTCAAACAATTTTTGCAAAGTCGATTTCATGTAATAAATTCTGTTCAGTAGACTTGGTGGCCTCGCGACCTGCACTCTGTGACGACGGGTTCGGATTCTTTTGGAGACATTATTATTGTCTTCGCGTGTTTCTTTGTTGTTCTGTGATGGTTGCAGCCTTGCCCGCACTCAGGGGTCGTGCGTACTAGGATAACGGTAGTCACTTGCTTTTTACGACACTGTACCGCGTAATAGCGCACAGTGGCACTGTTGTTCTCTTCCAGTAAGTGTTTCCGGTTCGCGATTACGAATCAGCGGCCGAATGATGACACCGCTGTGGTCATGCAAGACAGTTATGATGCATATCTCCACATTAACTGCTTAATAGCAGAGGCCTGAAGTCTTACAGTTCTTCAGCGGAAGATTCAAGTCTTGAGGAATGTGATTCCGTGTCGCTGGACGAGTAGTTCCATACGTTCCCAAGGATCGTTGTGCTTTCATATTCACTGAACAGCAGTACCGCTATGAGAACCTCAAATCTCCCTCAGTTTTTCAGGGCTTTGAATGTGAGTTTCAAGCTTCGTCTTTCGCCCTTAGGAAAAGAGGCACATTGAGGGTGTTTGAGAAGAAAGTGCTGATGAAAGTGTCTGAATACAAGCGTGAGAGGTAACAGGAGGATGAAGAAAATGCCATGATGGGGAACTTCTTTCTTAATTCGCACTTTTAACCAAAGCTTTTATTATTAGGGTGGTCATTCAAGAAGAACTGGATGGACAGGGTATGTAGCAAGCTTGGAGAGGTGAGTAATGATAGAAGGTTTTAGTCAGAAAGTCTGGATGGAAGAGACCACTTCGGAGTCCTAGGCGTTCATGGGAGAATAATATTAAATTAGATCCCAAACGAATAGAATGTGAGGGTTTGATCTTCATCTGGCACTGTGTAGCTTCCACTGGTTGTATCTAGTGAATGCAATGATGATTATTCGGGTTCCATAAAAGCTGGAGAATTTCTTAAGTAGATGAGTAACTGTTAGCTTCTTAGCGACTCTGCTTCACGCATTTGCCATTGACATATTTTGTCCAGGTTTGAGACAGTGCGAACACGACGAGTCTTAAGCAATTCAGTGAGTACTACGCACGTACATGTATGTGCACCACCAAGTTTAACATTAAACAGTTCAGTGGCTACTACATTATGTGTACTACCCCGTTTAACATTAAACAATTCTCAGTTTTTCCCAGAGAGTTTATTTGTGTGTTTCGTACGATTCTCAGAGTTAAGCATTAACCGACTGATCCTACAATGGACACAGAGTGTTTGCTGTGCGGTAGGAACTGAATTATTGAAATTAAGATTGATTTTGGTTGTTAAAGGGTTCTTTTCGATGTGAGAGATCTGCATAGAGTTAGTGGGCCATGCTGTCTTTTGCCATAACCGATTAAAGAGTCTTCTTAAGATCATGCGAGTAAATGAACCTTTTCATGTATATCATAAACCGTGGGCGCCAGGTCGCTGTAGCGCCTAATATTTGTGGGTCCTCAATATGGAACGTGCTTCATGTCACCCAACTGGAGCGTAGAATTTTTAGATGGCTCCTACATTTTTGGAAAATTTGTGCAACTTTGTCATAAACTGTAATTCGATTGTAGTAAAAATCAGTGTGAGACGTATTTGTATGTCGTCATATTGACCGGTTGCGCAGTCGACTTCCGAAGGCCAAAACTAACTTTTCTGTATACGTATCTCTACCAACCAAGTTGGCTCAAGCAGTAACACTCCTGACTTAATGACTTGGGAGGTAGCCGGCTGGAATGTCAGCCGAAACAGCGACTAGCCTGGCTGAATCTTTTCGTGGTTTTTTTCAGTCTCCAGGCAGAAGTTGGGTAGTGCCTTAAATTATGTTATAACTCGGGCGTTTTTAAGTGAACCCAGCTGTGAGCATGAGCGAGGCATTCTGTCCTGATATGAGTGTGCCAATTGTCGACTCATACTACGTAAAGTCTGCATGAATCTTAACCCTTTGTCGCTAGTCAGCTTACTTAACTTCAGATACAGTGCGGTCCGGTTGTACGATTCGATGGCCGTGCGTGTTGCGCCTGCAACCCCCCCCCCCCTCCCCCGCACCCCACTCTTTTGTGCTCCTCTTTTGTTCCACCTGCTCAGTACTCCGCCATGCAATCCTCGCCATCGTGAGGAACCTAACGCAGTTTGTACGCTGAGTTGAAAGTGAAAATGTTTACAGAGCTGCCATTTTTGTGACACGAGATTTACCTGAAGATGTGCTTTGTCCTACATTTTGTATGAACTTTTTCAGGCGCGTAGTTCCGTCGCTGCCTGTCGAAATCAACACAAATGCCGGAAATACAATCGGAAATGCGCTACCTGACAAAATCATTACTTGAACTTTCCTCAACCAGACTCAGATATCTGAATGAAGTGGCCAAAAGAGGGAGTTCGATTCTAGATTAGGTCGCCGGAAAGTTTGTACTCGTATGTTTCTCTCCCCTATGCGACTCTGGCACCCACCGAGGCGACTGCACATTGCGTGCTGGAGGCTGTCTCCCTCGGAGATAGAGCAGACAGCACGTGGGGTTATCGCTCAGTTTTAAGCAATGTAGAGGTAAAAATGAGTGGAGCCTGAAACTCCACTGCCTTAAAATGTTTCCTTGCCGTTCAGTGAGACAATAACAACATACAGACAGGTAACAAATCCTGTGAAAGTTTAGCAAAGTTTAAAATATTTGGGAACAACCCTTACAAATTAGAATTTCAATTTATAAAGAAATTAAAAGCAGGTTGAGCACAGGAAATGCCTGCTACCATAGGGTCCAGAATCTTTTTTCTTCCAGTTTGCTATGCAAAAATATGAAGACTAAAATATATTAAAATATATAAACTATAGTTTTGCTTGTATGGGTGTGAAACTTAGCCTCTCACATTGAGAGAGGAACATAGGTTGAAGGTTAATTAATGATTTATTAATTATTTATTATAGGTTGAAGGTGTTTGAGAATAGGGTGCTGAGGAAGATATTTGGGCGTGAGTGGGACGAGGTAACAGCAGACTGCAGGAAATCGCATAGTAACAAGCTTCATGATCTGTACTCCTCACCACATCTTATCCTGATAATCAAATCAAGAATAATGAAATGGACGGATCATGTGGCACGATGGGGGTGAGAGGACAGGTGTGAACAGGATTTTGGTGGGGAAACCTGAGGGAAAGAAGTCACTTGGAAGACTTAGGTGCAGATGAGAGGATAATATTATAATGGATCTTCAAGGAATCGGTTGGGAGGGCGTGAACTAGGTCGATTTGCCTCAGGATAGGGACAGGTGACGGGCTCTTGTGAACGCGGTTTGAACCTTTGGGTTTCATAAAATGGCGGCAGTATCTTGAATAGGTGAGGCACTCAGCTTCTGAAGAAGGATTTTGCTCTGTGGAGTTAATTAGTCGGTTACTTAGTTACATAAAGAAAACGGCAGTTGGAGAGTAAGGTATAATAATGAATTATGCATTATATTATGAGCCATGCGTATGAGTTGTTAAATTTAAAAGGGTACAGTGGGCTGAACATCATGTTTGAATAGTAAATGCATATCAAGGAAAATGTTATACATTACAGTCGGTGGCAAAAGGCCTGTAGGCAAATCTGTAAGAAGCTGGATTGAGGCAGTAGAGGCGTAAGAAATTGGAAAAGAAGCAGTGGATGGACAAGGATAGGGAGGCTATACACAGGAGGCCAAGGCCCGATATTGGGCTGTTGCGCCATAGAAGAAGTTGAAGAAGAAGAAGAAGAAGAAGATGAAGATGATGAAAGACAGTTAGTTAGTTAGTTAGTTAGTTAGTTAGGTGGGTGGGTGGTTGGTTGGTTGGTTGGTTGGTTGGTTAGTTGGGTAGTATCTGCTGAACTTCACGGTTCTGTGGGTAGCGCTCCTGCTTCGTACTTACCAGGGAGACTCCGGATTCAGATATGGGCGTGCAGACAGACTGTTGTCACTGAGAGTTTCGTGGTTTTATTCAGTCTTTTTAGACATGCCAGGATAATACTTCAAATTAGATCATCACCACTTCTTTGTAGGCTATATGTTTTCCGTTTTATTATTCGTTAATATTCCTGTCCGACCTCATGTCGTTTGACTTACTAATAGTGTCGTTAAATAAACCTTAAAGAGAGTTAGTGAAACTTCAAAGTGCAAAGAATGTGGAATGCAAGAAAGATTTTTCACTTAGGAGTATTTCCTAAGAAAAGTTGTAATTGTAACAATAAATTATCTTCGAAGACGGGTGTGGTTCAGCTGTAATGGCGGCTTTAAAGAAAGTGGAACAAAATAAAAAATTGCAAACGCACGCATGGCGCAACAGATTTGCTCACACTTGTTTAATTGTCTTGAAAACCGGGATACTTATGGTAAAAAATATATTGCACATGAAAGGTGTGTTTTCTTTTTTCTGTTCGGCTAGGTTTGCAACATTTTTCGCGTCGACAGTGTTGCGCCCGAGGTGCGCACAGAAAAGTACATCGGTGTTCGTGTAGAGGCTTCGTTATTGCTCGATTTAACGGAATTGGAAGTGTCAACACATTTTAGTACAACTCTCCCGCAGTCGAATTTTATTAAAATGTGTTAAGCGGTTATCGAGTCGCTAGCACGGGGCAAACACGGCAGAACTGATAATCTCATGTTTGCGACGAGGTCTCGGTTTTTATGTCGAAATATTTCGGCTTGTACGCACTAACAGTGCGCCCGTCTCTCGTAGTAATTACGGGTGTGGTGGGACGTGGCGGTGGCGTTTGTAATTGCATTACACAACCCAGTAAAGTGAGTAATATCATAAACTCTTTGGGCGATAACTCGTCTCTTGAGTTGCGTGATCAGCCATCTTGTCTTGCTTGCATGACTTTCCAGTGTACAGATGGCTTCTGTTAATTACATTACAAAACTAACGAAAAAAAGAAAGGCTGTAATTTATTTTGAATTTATATCCTTTTTTATGTAACCTTGGAAATTTTCTAAGTATTCCAATTTTTATTTACTTTCAGTTTGTCGCACAGCGTGTTTTATTCATCACAACTGCTGTCTGTACTCACAGACGAGTTACATTACAGGGTCTGGGGGCATGTCCGCTTGTTGGAGTAGAAAATTGCTGTGGAATTTGAGGTGTCCACGACATTGAAAATTCATGTTATGTCTCTCAGCGTTACTGCACCGTGTGTAGTCTGGTAAATGGTGACCATTTCGGAGGGACATATCCTACCCATCAGGGGTTACATTGAAGACAGGGGAAACACGTTTCTCCGAAACGTTGGTACCCACCTACCAGTATATAAAACGACCCAAAGTACGAAAGTGGCATGGATCAAAGTAGGAAATTGGCTATTTCACTCGGCGTCAGGTGAGGTTAAAAAAAAAGGTACAAATGCAAAGTCCCCGGCCATGCCATATAAGCATAAGGGGGAGGAGAGGTATGGTTCCACTGATCACGCCCCGGCCGCTTTACCTCCGGGAAAGAACGACTGTGGCTCTTCAATGGGAGGCCGGGTGGGCACCAGAGCCGGTCTGGCCGGTTTGGAGAAGAGAAAGTCTCTTGCCCCCTACCGAGTTCCGAACCCCGGACCGTCTTGGCCGTAGCCTAGTCGCTATACAGACAACGTTATTCCGGGTCACCCGCGTCAGGTCAGTGTGCTCCGTAATGTGACAACTCCGGGCGCACAAGCCGGTTGGCCAGTGACGAGAGCGTACCACCGGGGTTCGATTTGACAGGGGCGCTGGCATTTTTCTGATCAACACGGCTTATCCAAAACGACTCTTAGGACTACAAGTGGCTCCCCAGGAATATATAGGCCGGATGGTGAAGCTGATCATCCACTGCTGTCTCGTGTCGGTCTGGACGGGTTCAAATTCATATGCACCTCCTTTATGACAAGCTTAGACAAAGGGACAACTGTGCTCGTATAGTGGGCACGCGTTTTAACTCTTTCCATCATATTCACGTCACATTTCAATTACAAGTATTTGCCATTATGAAGATAGTGGTCTTATGGTATGTGGCGCCGTGTGATTTGGTAGGTAGGTATCCACCGCCGTTGGAAATATAAAATCTCACATTTGCCATTCTGTTACGTAGCATTTGACAAGACCACTCATAGGAAACTGTCCCACTGCCGTTTAATTTAAGACTAGTTGACATTCAAAACTCCAGTCTTCGGGAATATGACGTCGTGTATATTGGTGTGTAGTTACCAACTTTTAGTAGTAGCTTGCAGCATCCATCTTCATTGGTTTTGGGCTACCCTGAGGATGTATACATAAAAGTTCTTCGAAGCGTTGTTCCTTATATACCAATCTACATGGTTTCATGTCCCAGAAGACTGGACTCTTCATTAGCACCACTGTGAGAACTTCAAAATTTACACAATTTGACGTTTTTCAACAACGAAAATTGTATAGGTCTACGTGTTACTATGTAAATACACCATCACACGGAAGTTTAATTTACTTTAAACTGAGTGTTCCTAGAAAGAGCTAAAGCTCGCACTGTATTAACGTTAGTGCCAAGATTGTGCATTTGAATCCTGCTCTTGCTGTTGTCTGCGATATTTTTCTATTAAATGCCATAATCGGCACATTTTCCCTTGCAGATAAAATACAGATGTCTTGGAAACTGATGCAAGCGCTTTGGCATGAAAATTGGCACCGAGATGACTATGAAACATGAATTGATTTGCATGCATAGGACACGCCATGCCATGTGACAAGGGCCTCACTTTAACATGGAGCAACCAACTCCTATTCTTTATATTTCGAGACACTGAAATGTTTATTTTCAAGTTTTTATGAACCCTGTGACAAATCTCAGCAGGAGAGAATTTCTTCCTGAGCCGAGTAACTGTCAGCTCACAAAACCGCTGAATTTTGTGACCAGATAAATGACTGTCAAGTCACACAAAGAGGGAATTTCTTGACAAGATACGTAACTCTGAATTGCTTAACAATGACCATTCATCGAGGAATCAGTCAGCTAGACATGCGTAAGGCTTTTGTTGCACATCACCATATGCCGATCCCTTATCCGTGGTTGGCTTGCCATGGATGTCGCCCCCAGGGACTAAAGACATTAACTGCGACCGGTCAGGTTGAGAGTTGTAAGAATGAACCAGTGACCCAGTGATTGCTTGTTCATACACGGTACAGCCTGAGTGTGCCGGATGTCGTGATTAGTTTGTCTGTTCTCAGCTGTTTCCTTGATGACTGAAGATTGGTTACCCCAACGGCCGTGTCCCTACGTAACACAATGTGAAACTTACTCTTTTAATGATAGATATGAGACATTAATATTCTTATCTTCAGGATTGAGCAATTTAGTGCCCCTAGCCGCCTCAGAATACCCTTCATTGCGTCTCGTTGGTATTCTTTTAGCCCTTACCCTCTTCAAGCTGATTATTCACCTTAAGATTCAAACATGGGTAAGAACTTGGTTTTTGTACAAGCACGTTTTGTGTTCGTCTTCACTTTGTGACATCTGCAGCAAGCCTGTTTCGACTTCACGCGCTCTTTCTATTTTTTTAAGCTCTCGACCTTATTGTTTTTTTTTGGCCTAATGTTATGTGTTCTTTTTTTTTTGTTTGGCATTTTGTCCAAATATTTTATCTAGTTTTATCTATGCTTATATTGTTTTGTACTGATTGTATTTTCATTTGTTATTAATATCTTGATGCTTAACATGGTCTAATCTAGTGCAGCCTATGAGTGCCCTTAAGAAATCTATTTTGTTTGTTTCTTGTATCCCGTGTACGTCGTGGCGCAGTTGGCTGAGGCACTGCGCTACAAGCCGGAACGTCGCGGGTTTGATTCCCGATTGTGTCACTGGAATTTTTCATTGACATAATCGTTTCGGTCGCACTATGGCCCTGGGTTGACTCAGCCTCTAACAGAAATGAGTACCAGGAATCTTTCCTGGGGGGTAAAGGCGGACGGTGCGTAGGGCTGACAACCTTACCACCTTCATGTGCCGATTGTCTAGAAATCTGGGAGCCTCAACCTCCTGGAACCCTAAGGGCCTGTCCAGGCCTGTAATGGGATTGCTTAACCTTTTTATCCCGTGTACGTCATAGTGTTTAGTTTGTCCAAGTTCCGTGTATATTGTTCCAGTAACAAAATTAGGCCACTAAAATATATGCCTTTCCGTAGGTGGGAACCGCTGCAGTAACAGAGCAACTAATGGCCGTAAATGCGAAAGTACGTTTGACTTGTTTTGTGTGTTTTCGGTGGTTCGTTTGGTTAGGCGGGAATCTGTCAATTGCGTCGTGACATGGCAGTTTGCTACTGGCTGTCATTACAGGTTGTTTTGTTTGGAGGTCAGCCGCTGCCACAGAGCATTAAATTGTCCACATGTCGCATACTGGGCGTAGCAACAAGTTGTGTGTGTGTGTGTGTGTAATGTGGACCAAACTTGCCTTGTCTGTTCTAAAGTGGAATTGAAATGTTAATGGATGTCATGACCGAAATTATTTCATCTGTGTTTATCTGTGTTCATCATGCAAATTGTTTCCTATAGTGCGAACTGAAAGTTAAGGACCAGAAGTGTTTTTGCAGGCTCTTGACGTAGAGTTAGTCCGAGAGCAGCCTCCATAGCTGGAAAAGTTCACTGGCAGCAGTCTTGCGAAGTTTTGTTTCAGGCCACTTTTGTAGCATTCAGGACATTCGAAAGAGCCTGAGTGATTGCCCTCAAGAACATCAACCGAATATTGTTTTCCGTACGGTACCAAGAATGTTTAAATACTAGTTGGATTCATTTAATGGTTGAAGGGCTAACACAAATAGTTGTTCCGACCACTCGTTCTTGCACATCAAGCGGTTTGCTTTGTGTTGGCCTGGTGTTCATTATGTATGTTTTTATTGTGTTGGCATTATTCCTATTTCAATTAAAAATTCTGAAATTACGTAATTGTTGCTTAATGCGCGTATTCTTTCCGCGTATAATTCAGTATTTCGAAGCGTAAACCAGAAAGCTGTACCACCAACAATATATAATCTGGAAAAGACAAGTGGTGCGTGACTTTAGTACTGTAATTACAACATGTAAAATGTAGTCTCAAGTACGATGTTTGTTTGTTTGTTTGTTAATTACTCAATATTATCAAAACAAAATCTAATCAAAACATACAATTAGTAATATACAGGATTATTATTTTATGCGATTATCGGTTCCGACTTCCTGTCGGCAGGTTTTATCTATTAACGTTGCTCACTCAGCCGACCGCCACACGCGCGGCGGAGTAGCGGCGGGAGGTGACAAACGATATTTGTCGGATAAAATAAGGGCCATGTACGTAGTGTAATAAAAAGTTCGGAGTATCCACATTGTTTAAAGTAGCATGTATTAAGTTTCGCCTAGCGATCACCAGATGTGGTTGAAACATATAAGCTTATTTTTCGTTAATATTCGATAATTTTTTGGGGTGAGATAGGAGACTGGTCCCTTCTTCACAGCGACCTGACTGGCCCTGGGGTTCACCCATTCCCGTATTTCTGTAAAGAATGTGGAGCGGCCACGGTCTGTTGCAGACTGCTCATCTTCATAGTGGGGAACATAATATGTGAAGCTGTACCTCCACTCCGCTATACGTCCTCGTTGGTTTGGGTTTGGCACCGGTACAGACTATTTTCTGTGGTTTATACGAAATGAGCAAAAAGTCCAAGCCTGCGTAGGAATTTGAATTTCTTTCAGTGGGATACGTGTTGGGTCCCACGTTTATACGAGGTCAGTCGGTTTCTGTAAGGACAGTCACAACATAAATCGACATTGAAGGGTGAAATGAGTTGCTTGTTGGAGTTCCAATTGGATTTTCGTATGTGACTGTCCGCGAGGTTGCTGGAGGCCGTGGGTGGAATTTGCATTACTCTGTCGTATATTGTTCGGTGCCATGTTGGTAGTGCACTACATGTGACTGATAAAAAAAGTCAGGTACTGAAATAACTGGCTACGGCATTGCTTTGCCACTGTAATTCGGAGCCATGATAATTTCACACAAATGAAACGCACGGGTCGGGTTACCGAACTGTATTGGGCCTTGGGCACGATACTTCAATGCTGTTTATTCTTACTGTAATTGTATACAGTATTGGGAAGGCATAGATGTGCAAAATTATGCATGTATTATTATTATTATTATTATATTAATTTGCTATTTATGCTGATACATGTTTTCCAGTTTTTGAGGATGCTTTAAACTTCACTTAAAACACTTTATTTCAGACGTGTCGGTGCTTTGTTTCTTACTAATATTTTAAAGAACGGAAGTATTACACTGATGATGACGCATGGTAGCGTCGAAACGCGCTTGTAGACGCACAGCAGTGTTAAGTGCAAGGCAGTGGATCAGAATAATACTGGACATCATAATAGCCACCCGCACGGTGTGTATGAAATAAGGTTAATTATCCTTGCATTGTGAACACTTGGTATTCGTGTGCGTTGAAGGCAGATAGGAGAATTTACATGTTTAGTGTAAGCAGTGCACGTAATTTACATGTTTAGTGTAAGCAGTGCACGTTAAATCCGTCAGCCAGGTATTCGTTTACTGAAAATAACGTGTAGATTTTTGGACCATTTTAGTAAAGATATTGATTCTCCTGAACACACTTTGTTTTCGGACCGTACTTAGTTCTGTTCTTACTTTCCTTGTGTGTTTGTTTTAATTTGTTTTTAATGAAAATTAAAGTACCTGTCCATGCCATGCGGCCGTATAAGGGAGTAGAGGTATAACCCCACTCATTCTTAAAGTTTGCACTTGATGGAGGTAAGTGGTCGGCTTCACGCCCCAGCCGCTGTACCTCCGGGAAGGAACCCCGGTATTCATTGAATAGGAGGCTGGGTGGGCCCCAGAGTCGGTCTGGACGTTTGGAGAAAAGTTTGGTTTTTTAAATTGTGTTAAGTGCCGTTGTAAATTTATACATTTGTTATTTCTATCCCTTTGTTATTATTATCATTATGAGCGTCATCACTCCCCTCGACTTTCTGGTTCCTCTCATCATTTCTCTGCTCATTTATCTTCCATGTCTACTAATTTTTTTGTTCTTCCATTCGACAGTTCGAAACCTGCAGTTAAGAACAAGGAAGGCGTCAGCTATATTCTTTCACGCACCGTAAAATTTAACTGTGCTGCATGCCTGCAATTGAAATGTAAGAACCTAAAAGATGTGCGGCGATGGGATCCAGCAGTTAACTGCGCTTGAAAACACTGACAGCTATGTTCAGACGCTACGCGAGCGTAGTATATGTACCCAGGAGGTTGCTTACCACGTGAGACTGTAAATAAGGTACTGTGACCATATGACAGCACAGAACAGTGCTTCGAACGCTTTATCAACTTCGAGCCTGTTACTCCCTAGACGACGCAGCAATCGCGATTTCTTTATGAATCGTGGGGTCTTGGTGGAATGGTCAAAAGGCGGACCTGGCCAGCCTGCAGGGCCATAACAATATTAAGGCCGCGGAAAGCCCAATAGTTCCAACCCCTCCACATCTCCTTCCAGCTGTCGCGGTCGCCCTTACCAGCGTACTATCCATATTGTACTCCAGTCACCACATTTTCACATGAGCAAGCTATGTAGCCGGTGATGGGGGAGGCCAATACCGGATTGGGGTAGCATGAAGACACAATGAAGGGCCTGCTGGCAGACTGTGGAGCTGATCATCGGTAGGAAGTGCACATTTTTACTTCATGCTAAATTAGTTTGAGTGTAGTACTGGCATATGTAGTGCTGGTATAACCTCTGCTAGTCAGTAGCGCTTTGGGTTTGTTGTCATAGGCCAGAAGGTGCATTAGTCAGAAGGGATGGGTGGGGGGGGGGGGGGAGACCAGAGTGCAGTCGTGTCCAGTATCCATGGTACTTCTTTTCGTGGCCTCGACATGAACATACATAAGCATTTCAATAAACATTTATTACAGTCAAAACAAATAAATTGCTTTAAGCAAATGGGAGGAGTTAAGTTGAGATGCATATCAAATGACCGCCTGACGCCACTTTGCGCTGGAATGTTTGGTGTCGTCGTGCCCGCTCATAGCAGTTATTTGCAACGCAGACCTGCAATTGCCGGCTTGTGGATGGATATCTGCGTATCGTTTTGATATTAACGCCAAGAGCAACTTGTAAAGTTCAAAGAGTTTAAATTTGTAATCTACTGCAGTCTACACATATATTGCAAATTAATTTTTGACCTTCTTGTTCATTATTTGTTGCAGTTGGAACTTTATTGTTGTAAAGCTGATGACACTGGTAAATAATTTGTCCTTGTATTTATTAAACACTCTGCAGCTGGTTATGTCTTACGGCAGAATAACAGAAAGGCAGAGAGTCAGTAAATTAATACATTATGCGTACAATAGTATGATTTGCACAGCACAATGAATGATTCTGTGTACCGCCAGCTTTAACATTACAAACTTCTCACTTTGAGCACATAGTTTATGTTGTTTCATATGATTCTCGCAATAAATAGCGAGCATTTCCATAAATAGCAATAACGACTTGGTTTCTTTAATGGAGGCGTGGTGTTTTCTGTGAGGTAGGAAATTAAGTTTTAAATTTTATTTAGACAAACTGCAGGCTTCAAATAAGTACGTGTTTTAGTGTCACATACGGCCGGCCTTTGGCATTTTGGCGCCCCGGGCAGGCTGAAAATTTGGCACATCCTAAAAGTGATATTCTTTCAACATTTTCGGCTTTGGACAGGGCCGTCGAACTTTTTGAGGATGCGTGCCCAAATTATGGATAATTTTCGGAGAAATGCTTTTGCGTGTGGAAACCTGGTGTACTAGCACCATATTTATGATTATTCCAGTGACGTCTTAGCGCCTCTTACAGGTTGGGGCTGGCCCGCCCTCTAATCCGGCCCTGGTGTCACTGGGACAGTGATCATTAGCTGTCATGGGCGGCGTTTCGCATTTCCTCTATTACATTTGTGGGCTGAGTGTGGAAGTTCAGGAACGTGGCTGTACTGACCAGGTTAGCACAGGGACAGGAGCCGCCCCAGCTAATGACCAGACGCTGCATCCCACCCATTGTCCCGTCATTTGAGTAGGTCAATTGGTCGGAGCGTGAAGGTGACCTTGCAGCCGTATGTTGTGACGACGTCTGGAATATTCTTTGTGCGTCCTCTTGATGTGGTACTCAGTGGTGCAGTTGGCCGCTAGGATTTCATCAGATCTTGACAGCACAGCTGAAACGGACATGCTAGTGTGAAGAAAGGAATGCAGCGGCAAACACAAAACAAGTTGTTTCTCTTCAAGCATACCTTTGATACACAAATCATTACAGAAGAGGAAGGATTTCTTGTCCATGGAATTCAGGGGCAGGAAAACCACGTCTCGTGAGCCACAAGAGACCATCCTAGAAGCTAAGTGGCCTGTCTCATGGTTCCGACGTAAGACATGCTTTTTCGGAACTTGCCAGCCAGTCTTCTGTCTGCGCGATCCCATTGCCGGTGCAGGTGGAAACCTCGCAGAGGGCCTATTCGTAGTTTAGGGAGTCCTAGCAGCTCTGCTGATTTCTTATAGCCTGGGACGCAGAGGAAGGCCTTTCATTATCGCTATTATTTGTTGGCGTGTACAATTACAGATATTTGAGTTTTGGCGTGACGTTGGTTACTGGCTACAGCGAAATAAGTTTGTCGTTCCAAATTCAAATTTCCCTCGTCCGTGCTACCGATAACTGTATAGAATTTCGATCTAGTATTTTAAGATGTAGCCAGAACATGTCTGAATCTGTTGTAACTTTCTCTCAGATTTTAATATTATACACATTCTCCGTGCAATTGTCTTATACAAGCAAGTTTATTTCCAAGGAATTGCACAATATTTGGTTTACTCCTACATGTTTCGGGTACAAAACGTAGACATCCTCAGGGAGTTACAGTAATTGAGGACATGCAGCGTGTTACGTAACTTGTCAGTCTAAATGGTAAATTATATACATGTAGTGTCCCATTACAAGATGCATGGATGCAACATGTCACATAATTTTAATGTACTACTTGTATTATAATTTTAATACAATTTTAATAATGCTACATATTGTTACCTAACTGTGGAATGACCTACATGTATAATTTACCCTTTATACGGCTGACAAGTTACATAACACGCTGCATAGGTTCTCAAATACTGTAGCTCCCTGAGGATGGTTACGTCTTGTAGCCGAAACGTGTAAGAACAAAACCAGATATTGTGCAGCTAGTTGGAAATAAACTTGTTTCTCTGTCTGTGACAGCGGAGACATAGAAAGTGTTTAAATTGGACCAACAACCTGTTGTGGCGTCGCGTGAGACACAACACACACAGACGCAGAAATTTGTATCGCAAATCGGAAATGAGTAGGCTAAATGACTTTACAGTCGATACATTTAGCCCGTTTATGCCTGACATTAGACTAAATACTGTACACAAGTTCGGTTCCTGCGTCACAGAAAGCACCGTCTCTCAATTACATAGATCATGCAATTAACGCTGTTTAGGAAAAATAATCGCTGTTCATACGAAACTCATAAATATGCTCTTTGGTCAAAACGCAGAACTTTTCATAATTTTAAAGCAGGTGGTGCGTATATTGTGGTAACCGCAGTGCCATAAATGTTGAAGGTACTCCGAATTAGTAGAAATCCAGATGGAAGGGATACTGTCGCTTGCTACTTTGTCCAAGAACATGACGCAGTTTAGCAAATCCTCCTGCTGCATAGCAACCTTGACCACGTGATTATAGGCCAGAGTCATTACCATTATCATTATCCTACAACGGCAGACGCTTTTTATTATATTCTAGAAAAGCCACATCCTTTTCTTCCCGTTGCCTCACGGCCGTACGTTTGGTTCTGACACGCGATGTTTCTGTAAAGAATAAGAAGAATGGAAGAACTGAGTTCGAGAAGGCAGTAAGGGCAATCATTCATCCTAACTAATATTCAAGAATTCAGTTCCCATCTCATAGAAAACACATTGCGTTTCCGTACAAAGAGCAATGGGGCAATGGTGCCTGTGAATTTATCGCTGTTTATTCTGAGAAACATTCCAGGCATATAAATACACTGTGTGGAAGATATGTATTTGTCAAAACCTTCAAACATGTGATAGATACAATAACCGTTGTATTCAAAGGGTTGATCCCTTTCGTCTTGAAGAATAGGCAGTGCAGGCGAGAGAAGGGGGGGGGGGGGGGAAGCCGGTACAAACTACCGAGGCCCGGCAGTCCGGAAGGGGGCCCGAGGTCCGACTGTGTTACATACGTTTTTGTCTTTCTCGGTAGTATCATTATTTGTCGATTTACAAATTAACCCTTTCAGACCAAGCCCAAGTCACTCTGCAACTGAGAGTCAGTATTTCCGATTTAGTGTAAAGATTTTTAGTCGGTCACTCCGTGCTGGGGGGGGGGGGGGGGACCGAAAATTTTTTTTACCGGGTTCCGAACCAGCTCTCGGCGGCCCTGAGAAGAGGATCGGTCTGCCAACGGCCAGTTATTTCTCCTGTGATATAGGCCGAACACTGCATGTTGTAATGTCCGGAGAAAGCCCCAAGACTGCGAGATTGTTCTGATGGTCGTCGTTTCTGGCAGACTTCAGAGCCTGAGACCTTGGTGCGCAATGCCTGACTCAAAACGTCGCCAGAGCTAGCTGCGCATTGCATTGTTGACACGACAGGCTGGCCGTACTGAATTTTAAATGCGTTATTTAACGACGCTAGCAACTAGAAGCTTATATGGCATCGGCGATGTAGATGAACGGATGAATATGGAGCATGAGTGTGATACAACAAGGGGAAACCGAAGTACTCGGAGAAGAAACCTGTCCCATGGTCACTTTTTCCACCACATTAAAAATACCACGCATTTGCCCGCAATGTGTGTGTGTGTGTGTGTTGTGTATCACTCTCACAGCAAACAGCGAATATTTTCCTCATAGCTGGTGACTTTTGTAATGAAAACGGAACGTGTTTTCTGCAAATTAGGAAGAATCGAGTTCTTAAATGTGACTAGTATTTAGAAAAATTTAAAAAATTTAGCAGTTTAATTCCCTTATGATTGCTTTGTACAGTCGTTTCCAGTTACTTTAATTTTGCAGTTCCATGAAGTGTAATTATTGCTCACTTGAAACTTTGTGACAGCCCTCCGCGCTTTTTGCAATGACCCACCTTGACCCCGCCGTTTGCCACCCACCCACTCTTCTCCAAACTGCTTAGCAACGCCACAAGTAGTTGAGTTAACCTTGGAGTTCCTACAGTCTGCCTTGTGCTGTTCAGATCAATGGACCACGAGGGGTCATGTTGGTCTCCCACAAACTGTCGTAAATATGTATTGTATTTCAGCGGTGGGCGCCTTTTGAAAACTCGGCTAACAGAAACTGCTTGTAACTCCGTGTTGGTAACGCTGTTGAAATTGTTTCGGAATTATACTTAGGAATGTGAATCTAGTAACCCACAAATGAATACTACGTTACATGAAGAACGAGGCAGGAACAGGGTGATGGATGAAGAGAAATTCAGTATGTGGTTTCGTTGTACATGGTAGAACCAGGTCGAATGTCGCTTTCGACCATGTCACGTGTCATGTGCCGATAAATAAACGGTAAAGTTATTCCTATACATGCCATGAAGGCATAAGGGGGATGGAAGATTGCTCCACTTATTCTTAATCTCAGTGAGTGGTTAGTTTCACGTCCCGATCGCTTTACCCCTGGGGACAGAGCCCCCGGTACCCATTTAATAGGAGGCTTGTTGGGCCCTCATAACCGATCTGGATGTTTCGGGGAAGAGAAATGTCTTGCCCCTACTGGGATTCGAGCCGTCGATTGTCCAGCCAGTAGCATAGTCGCTATACTGACTGAGCGGAACCAGCTCCTTGTGCTTATAAACGCATGCGTTTAAGTTTTCGCGTTTCCAGTCACTTCGATTTTGGAAGTTCTTAAATTTGTCAAGTACGATACCACTTTGACACAGAAGAACTGAAAGATTGTCCTTCGCTTTTTATCTCACTGGGGGAGACAGCTAGTGTCGGCAAGCCATGACCTTGTCTCTTTACATTTACTTGCAGAGTCATCTTGAACCAGTTTCCACTTTGAAACAGAAATTGAACAGCTTCCTGAAGAACAAAGCCAGGAGGACTATCAGAAGCTAAACGAAGTCTTTTTATTCTCATTGTACAGACTTTTACTTTTAGTGTTTGAAATGAAAACATTTTGTACCACTGTGAGATTTAACTTCCGACGGCAGTGAATATGAAGGCTACTGTCTCCGTGGATATGACACCGTGTGGGTTGGTAGATGGGTGTCGGTGTTTCGGAGGAAACTGCTGCCTCCGTTTACAGGGTACAAGAGTAAGCAGCTGGAGAAAGGGACGCGAGAGGGCCAGTGGGAAAGGTTGTGGCCTTAAAAATGAAAAGATGTGTGAAATGTTTTTGAGGTGAAAAGAAGTGGATGGAAAAGTTTAAGGGGAGAGAGAAGTGTAAAGCTTGTCAGAGGAGCACAAAAGGAAAATATTTAACGTAACGTTTAGGAGAAATTTGTTGCCTGCATCTCAGGACAGACCAGTGAGTTGCGCTGGAAAGTGACTTCCAGACACATGAAAGTGCGGACAGGTACCTATGTAGCAAAGTACACGGCGTCACATACCAAAATGGCGTAATGTTCATGGTTATCTTTTCGAAAGGTATGCCGAAAATCAAGTGTAAGTTTTAAATATAAAATGATTTTTTTGTTTTGTTTTGTGAACTATTGTGAGAGAGGCGTATGAAATATTGACTTGTGAGGGGGGCCGTGCAGTATTGATCTTTTTGTTTATTGTGATTTCTTAATTTTACTAATTTGATTGCATAATTTGGAAAGACAGTTTGACGGCCTGCACAGTTGGGGATTTAATTGTTACTAATTTCAGTCGAGAGGGTTCATGCAAAGCATGCAGTAGCAGTTTGGAACTTTGGAAGCATCTCCGTATTTGCTTTGAAAGAGACAAAAACCGATAAAAGCTGGGTCCAGATGGCCGGTTGCAGGACATTACGGAAACATACAGCCAAGAGTCCGGCGAACAAAAAGAGTGTACTAGTCTGACGTGGTTGTCCTAGCATGTGCTGTTGCCTTTGTTGATAAGCGAGTTAACATTAACTTATCAAGAACAAGACAACACAGTGTTCATTGCAAAACCTTTGTCGTGAAAGAGACAATATGAGCTTCCGCAAGAAATTCTTTTGAAATAAGTGAGAGAAACAGAGACAGAGAATCAAGGGGACACAGCAGTGCCGACGGCTTGATGCATCAGGTTCGAGCAGGAAAGTTGGAACCTCTATACCAATTCACACAACGTCATATCCCAGAAGACTGGGGATCTTCATGGGCGCTGCTGTGAGAACCCCAGATCTCGCATTACCTGTTGTCTGTGTGACATTATTCCGGGTTGTCTGTTTACGGTTTTACACGGAATTCAACAGCAGCGTGGTCCGGGATAGCATAGTCGGTATAGAGACTCGCTACGTCTGGACGGTCCGGGGATCGAATCCCGGTGGGGGCGAGATTTTCCGCACCCGTGTAGACCGGCCCTGGGGCCTTCCCAGACTTCTGTACAATGGGTACAGGGTCTCCTTCCCGGGGTTAAAGCGGCCGGGGCGTGGCGTTGACCACCCAAGCCATCTGGTGCCGAGGTTAAAGAAAGAGCAGAGCTACACCTCTACTCCCCCTCTGGGCCTTCATGGCCTGTTCTTGGTTGAACTTTACCTTTTTTCAGCAGCGGAACGCTCCTCGTGAAGTAGCATCTATACTCCTCCTCCACTTCTGACTAGGCGGATTCTGTAAGTGGGTGGTGTGAATCACAGAAGCCATACAGATATCGGAGCGTCTGATTATGAAATACCGTGTGACCTAGGGCTGCTGTTGTAGGAACGTCATATAAACACGGCAGTGCAAGAGAGGCAGCCGTTGTGTTTGTACAGTGAGAGCCCGTTTCCATAAGCACCAGTGTCTCATCAGATCGTTCCAGTGCGAAGAGGAAAGCAATGACATCGTTTGATTAAATCTCTCCGGTAGGAGGAACGTGGAACTACAAATTTACACAGAAAGGACACTGGCGTGTCTTGCATACGGCATTGCTTCGAAGCGTAGACAGTGGCCACGTCAGAAATGCGGTTTGCAAGAATAATGCGACAGGCCTGTACTTCTGTTTCTATTGCGATTAACATTTTCAGTGTGTATGTACATGGACTACAGTTTGATTATAATAATGGGTAACAAGACGGGCAAGTGTACTGTAACTCAACATTGAGGCGAGTTGACGTAAGCATTGTTGCCGTGGAAAAGCAATGAGTATGAATATTATCAGTGTGTGTCTGTAGCCTTAGTTATCTAGCATGCGATGCGCATGGGGCGTATTATATTGTCTGTGGCCTGTCTGGCTCTACCATATTTTTCACATTATCTTATAAACGTCACGATTTTCGGGGAAAAATGTATTGAACGTAAAATATGTTTTGATTTTCACTACAAATATTGTCTGAAACAGTTCTCGTTCTAAGAAGAATTCATCGAGATATTATCACAAATGTGCATAGGCCTTCGTGTAAAGTACCCGTTATTCTTGTCAGATTTTTTTGCAACTTGAATTTTCTCGACAGATTTTCGAAAAATACTCAAATATCAAATTTCATGAAAATCCGTGAAGTGGGAGCAAAGTTGTTCCATGCGGATAGACAGACATGACGAAGCTAATAGTCGCTTTTTGCAGTTTTGCGAAAGCGCCAGAAAGTAGGCGTTAGCATTTTATTCCCTGCATGTAGTGGCGTGGAGGTTAAGTTCATGCATTCTAAATCTCGGAAGTGTGCTAAGACCACAGAAATAAGTCACATGGCTCGGCTGTTTCTACATTTACCTCTAGATGTTACGCTTCGCCCACCAATTACTTCCATATATTTCCCTCGAGTCGTCTGGTCTTTGTGTGCATATATACTGTGGTGATGAACCATAAATTTTTGCTAACAAGCGCTTGTGGCTGGTTGGCGGGCCCGAGAGGAATGGCACAATGGGCACAAAGTGGGAAGTCAGTTACTACTGAGCGTTCTTTTGTCGGAGACAAAAGAGCCGGATCGCGAAGCTGACCACTTTCTCCACCAACTGCGCAATATTTTGATCTATAAGTGTAGCCACCGTATTGGTCTTCATGGGGTGGTGCTGAATTAAGCACTCGGACAGTTTTCCCTTATAAAGGATTAAATACCGTCAACGCAGCTAATTTGTATTATTTTTAATTTATTTAAGCCTAAAATAAATTAACAATAATACAGATTAGTTGCGTCGACGGTATTTAATCCTTTATAATACTGTATAACACAACGGGATGTTTAACATAAAATTAGCTTTCCTATAATTTGGCGACAACTTGAGGCTTTTTTACGTTTCAGTCTTGCAGTACTAAAATAAAGGAAAGTTCTCTTTAGACATGGTAGGCCGGGCTGCTTTTTTTCTGTCTTTGTTTTCCAGGTTCACTTGGTTTTGTGAATCATTCCGCATGATTCCGCAATTCAAATGGAGATAGCTCATGACAGAGTCCCAGAATGGGTATGCGGGATGTAGCTATAACTTTGCTGGGCAGAGAAGATTACTTAGTGCACATACATCCAGACTGAAAGGGGGGGGGAGTAAACTCGTTGCATCGATGAAGATCTGTTACTTCCTGTCATTGGAGAACTAAATCTGATAGCCTGCAGGTGTCGAGCTATGCACGTCGCGGTATCTGTTGAGCGGCGTGTTAACTTCACCATCAGTGCCACAGAGTCCTCTTGCGTACATCTTCAAAAGCTTGTGCAAGACACTTGAGGAATGTTTCCTTGTGATTTCCTCGTCCTTCTGACGCACAGTTAGTTGACGCGCAGTTTGCTTCAAATCGCTGTCCTCCGGGCTCAGGCGAATGTGTAAGACTTTTCAAGATACTTCGTCCAAATAAGCATGTTTTCAAATGCAACACTGGACATGTGAAACGCTTTTTCGTGTTTAGATTTTTCGGCGATAAAATTAAGTGGGAGAGAATCTGGTAATTGAATATAGAAGGGTTTTATTTGTAGCTGAATTATATCATGTTTAAATAGCTTATACATGGAATACTTCGTATTAAAATGACTACCTTTATCAATTTAATCCTGCTAAATGTATGTAGTGAAGGAAATCCAATAGGAGAAATATAGAAATATACGCATGTGTTTATTTATATTTCTGCGTGAATGTAAATGACACAGATTATTCGTAACTGCTACTGGAAGAGCCACTTTCTACACGAATGCTGCTGTCGCTGCAAATATCGCTGTCCTCACGTACGCTTGTGCATGCAGCATGTATTTGTGAAACAAGCTGTCGGACTACAGCACAAATCCTTCTCTCTTCCTGCGCGCAGAAAATATTGGCCTGTCACTTGCAAGACGACTGCATCTTTACTCAGCGGCAACAATTGTAGACCAAATACCGTAGCTGCTCCTCTCTGTAATTTTCGGAATCCATGTTGCGGTCCTTCTGCGCTTCGTTAGACGGTTCACCGATAGCAGTATTAAGTCTGTGATGTGTTATCAGTATCTTATGAATACCTGCCGGCATGTAATACTGCACCAGTCTTGCAAAAGCGTGTAGTTTATTGTAGTGTCGCTCGTAAGCTTCACTGTGAATGGGGCAGCCACTGGTTAATGCTTATAGTGTGGTTGCAAAGCGAGCAATATTCATTTCATTTACACCTGTAATAGATGAAGATAGGAAAGAATTCTTGAAAAAGTGGCTGCCGATGTTGTAATTTGCCTGGTACACTTTTAAATCCACCTGTTAGCAAAATTTTCTAAACATGTCCGCTTTTATAGCAAGTATTTAAGGCTGTCTTCTTATATATTATTACCAGCATTCAAGTGTTAAGTCACGTTTTCATCTGCAGTGTGTCCATTCGACTTTATCGTATCCACGTGTAGGTGCATGGGATACAAATTCTAGGCCCGCAAAGTATTTCTCGGTGCCCATCGTCCTTACCTGATGGAACTTTTATCATATGAGTTTCGAATGCCCTTTCCTGAGAAGTAAAACGACCGGAGCCGGAAGATTACTGTCCAGCCCACATCTCACATTGAAAAGAACGCATGGCGCTATACCTCTACTCCTCGATACGTATTAATGCTACGACGATTAATTAAGCACATCAGAGTTTAAATTTTTGTCTGCGTAGTATGTATGTATGCAGGCATGTATGTATGTATGTATGTGTGTATTTTGTCCCACGGCGCAACAATCCCTAGTGGGCTCATTATCGAGGTTTCACGATCACAGACACACCACACTCGGTAGGACTCCTCTGGACGAGTGATCAGCCCGACGCAGAGACCTCTACCTGATAACACGCAACACTCACAAGAGACAGATATCCATGCCCCCGGCGGGATTCGAACCCGCAGTCGCAGCAGGTCCACGCCTTAGTCTGAGCGGCCATTCGAATCTGCTGTATACATATGTATTGCATATGTATATGTATATTCACATATATACATAATTTACTAGTCCACGATTCATTACTTTATACTTTGTATATGAAAACAGAAATAGTGCAAGGGCTGTGATATTTACGCTGGACGTATTTTTGCCACCCCTGTACTAGACCATTGCCTTTAACCTCGGCCTCATACCACTCCACGTTATCCTCACCCAGTAGGAGCAAAGTGTTTGCTCCTAACTGCGTAGCGAGGTGTGTCTTTGTGGAACAGTGTGTAGTCTGAGAATGCTTTGCTATTTATCAGCGATTACATGTTAAATAATTTTGCGTTTTTTGTAACGCAGATTGTAAGCAGTCAAGAAACAATTCTTAATCTGTTTCCTTGGTACTGCTATTAACAAGAAGTCGCTCATGACAGTGGGCAGCAGAGTGTTCTCGCACGCCGTACGCTTAGCTCGGTGGAATCCCATTAAGACACATAACCTTAAATTACCTAACTTTGAAAAAGTATGTACATTGTAACTCCGTCTGGCCATACATTTCTAACAGAATAACAAGCTGAAGTCAGCAGAGTGTGGTCTTGTGAGTTGTGATATCATGTGGTACATCCTTCCATCTTCAGGGACAGACATGACATGTTTCTTCGAAAGACTGGTAACTAAATATCGGGCTGCATGGTGTTACAACCCAGAAGTCACAGTGTGAGTCTTCACTCCGTGGAAAGTTAAGTGTTATGAAAATTAGACTATGTTTATTGTCCGACGAATGTACACTTTTATTCACTAGTAATTGTGAAATAAAGTCCTACATGTTTCGAAACTTATCCTGGTTCATCCTCAGAGACTTCAGTATTTTAAAATACACGTATTTTACATCAATGGTACAATTGGTTAAAATAGTAAAAATTGAATAACACGAATTTTACAGTCGAGTTATACACTGGTTAAGATGATAAAAAGTGAATAAATGTAGCTGCTGTTTGTTTCGGCGTTACAAACCAAGTCTTACATAGGTTAAAATGTTAAAAGCTGAATAATCTTTGTTATTATGATACCCTGTGTATTGGAGTTTGGTAGGTTGACTATTGGGTGGTGAGAACAGTTCTCATTCTCAGAACATTTTAACCAATTGTACCATTGGTGTATAAGTGTATAATTTAAAATACTGAAGTCCCTGAGAATGAACCGGGATAAGGTTCGAAACATGTAGGACTGTGTTTCACAATTAATAGTGAATAAACGTGTACATTCATCGGACAATAAACATAGAAAAGAAAATTTACGGAATGAATAATATTAGGACAATTAGACTCATGACTTCAGTTACAGATGCTGTGCAGCATATAGATATTTTCTTTCTTTAAATTGCAATGAAGATTGGATATATGCATTGAACTTACAGAACACTTTGCCCTGTGGATGCGTGCGTTCGGAACATTCTTTGTCCTATGGATACACGGGTTGAGAACATACCTACCACTCTGTGCTGTGGATACGTGCCTTCAGAACGTACTAAACACTTTTTCCGGTGGACACGTGCGCTGAGAACTTACCGAGCAATATTGCATTTTGGATACGTGAGTTCAAAAACTACCGAACATTTTGTCCTGTGGATTACGTGCGTTTGGAACATACCGATCACTTCGTACTGTCGATGTGTGCGTTCATAAAGTACTGAACAGTTTGTCGTATGTGTACGTGCGCTTAGAACATACATCCTGCGTCTCCGTTTGTGCACAAGATACTGAATATTTGGTCCTGTGGATACATCCGTTCACACTACCCTGTACTTGACAATTTGTCCTGCATGTACATGCATTCAGAACACACTGAAGGACCTGTATGGTGGATACATGCATTTATAGCGTTCTGATAATTTTGTCCTGTGCACTTGTCGTATTAGCCGATCCCAGTGGCCGTGCGGTCTAAGGCGTGGGTCTTCGGCCGCTCGCTTACTAGGATCGTGGGTTCGAATGGAGGCCGATCCCAGTGGCCGCGCGGTCTAAGGCGTGGGTCTGCGGCCGCTCGCTTACTAGGATCGTGGGTTCGAATGAGCCGATCCATGCCGCGCGGTCTAAGGCTGGTCTTCGCCGCTCGCTTACTGGATCGTGGGTTCGAATCCCACGGGGCATGTATGTTTGTGTTGTGTTAGATGTATGGACGATAGCATGAAACATAAGGTGATATGCAGGACAAAAAGGACTTCAACAGTACAAATGGATCAAAGGGGAAAACCCAGGAATAAATACAAAAAAAAAGAAAAAATCTCACCGGGGGCATGGATGTCTGTCTCTTGTGAGTGTTGTGTGTTGTCAGGTAGAGGTCTCTGCGACGAGCTGGTCCCTCGTCCAGAGGAGTCCTACCGACTGTGGTGTGTCTCAAATGTGTTATCGTGAAACCTCGACGAAATGAGGAGGCCCAGGCCCATATAAGGCTGTCGAGCCATAGAAAAAAACTTGTCGTATTAAGGAGTGTTTTCTACCGTGTTAAACACCATTTATGACGGACGATGCTTTAATTATGTTTGAAGGTATTATCTTCTGGGATGTAACGTAGTGTAGTCTGGTGTAAAGCTACCAACGTTCCGGAGGGATCTGCCTCCATATATTGGTACATTAAAAATGTAAATAGCAGGTTGGTTTGAAACGTCGGTAAATTTCTTCTAACTGCCAGCTACATGGCGTCGCTCCAGAAAACAGTAGAGGCTATTTTTCATAGTCTCCGCTGTGAGAACCTGAAATGTTACATGTACTTTATTATACATCATAATTCCAACTTTATGTTTGTGAAAAATTTTGTATTTATTTCTGGCTGGAGATATAACGTTAATTTATGATACTGTGTCTGGGGGAGGTAGGATCCACTGAACGACCGAACATTCAGGAACACACATTTTCCATAGACTGTGACTTGAGGAATCTTCCAGATCCCCATATGTGCCTAAAATGGAGACTTTAGTTAGGCAGCCTAGATAGGAGGAAAGCTTGTGATTCCAAACTTTGAGGTCACATCCTGCTCTGTGGGTGGTGACAGTGATCTAGTGACACAGTTGGTAACCCTGCTGAGGTCACTTACTCTGTGTCAGAACAATATGCAGTATAAAGTCATCACCACTTGTTCCTGCAATGCGGAAGTGTCTAATCGATTAATCTGTTGTTATACTTTAATGATCGATCATCATATCTACAGTGATTAATTGTATCGGTCAGATTTGATCGATTAATCCATTCTGTGTAGTCATGCCCTCTTCTTTGTATTTACCAGTTGCACAGTTGCAATCCCATAAATTTGTCCATCAATTTAGTACTGTCTTGCAACTGTTCTAGTACAGAATGTTTGCCGGCATCGGCACTTCTGCTGCCACCTATTGAGTAGTTTGCATTTAACGGTTTCTCTGGCTTGTAACATGTTTTACCTGTCTTGATTCATCTGTATTTGTGTTTTTTAACCCTTCGAGGCTTGAAGAACGAAAGAGAGATAGAGAGTGAGAAAGTGGGGAGGGGCTTTTGAGAGAGATTACATCTATTACGGGTTGGGGTGGGTACAGAATATTTTCAGCAATGTTAGGATACTAGGCAATGCGCGCTCGTCCTTTTGGTAAAAGTAGACTAGAGGGAAGGCAAAGCGTTAGGAAGACGTGGAGGTCAAGTAATTAAAAGTCGACTGATTTGTGTTATGCAACAAAGTGGAAGAAGGTGAGCAGGGTCTTTATTGTATTGGGGCGACGTTTTGGTATTAAAACCGGGAGGATTGCACGAAAGGCGCCAGTGTAACATGGAAATTACTCGTACATACCAACTCAGCATTCGCTCCAGTTCGTCTAAATAATATTTAAAAATTTAATTGGTAGAGCACAGAAAACACATCGTCTCCGTCAGAAACACCAGTTTGTTAATGCTGTACTCCCGGTACGTATTGAGTAGGAACGTAGTCTGTTAAAAATCTTGAAGTATTTGATTTTCTGTTAATAATTACAATCATCACTCTTTAACAAAATTTTGATTTGTATTTGACGACTGTGATGCAACCAAAATGCTCTACTCACAGACACATCACGAGTTTTATAATACTTGTATTTTATATAAAAACTGCAATTTAATGCATGTATAAACAGTGCTTGTAGTCAAAGAAGATGTCTGAAAGATCGCGTCAGTCGTGAGACTGCTTAGACACATCATTCAATAACACTTTTACATCTTCAGTGACTAGCAGCCCTATGTGTAAACAGGGAGAGTGCCCTTTTTCTGTTTCTTGATGATCATCGATTTCCAAAACAGCATTACTTTCGTTGGAAGGTCCCCAGGGTTCGTCCGTTTGTCCTTTTGTTAAGAATAGCTTTGAAGATGAGTATTGAGCATTGTTGGAATCATACTGACAGGAGAAGACCGAATTTCTCAGAGAAAAACCTGTCCCATTGTCACTCTTTTCACCAGGGACAGAACCCGGGTCGCCGCGGCGAGGGGCCGGCGAGTAACCGCCTGGGCCATGGCACAGCCGTTTGCAATATACGTACTTTTGCTTGGACGCTCACAAAGGACACGGATGTCGGGGAAAACTTTGAAATAACGTGCTTCATGGCAAAGCCGATATTTTTATTTTCTTCTGAACTGCATGTTCTAAGCGATAATTACATGAACTGTCTTAACGTAAAGGGGGGCAAGCAAGGAATAATGACAGGAACGTCGATAGTACGGTTAAATGGGGGTGGGAAAGTGATGTATGACAAAGAAAAGGAGATAGAAGTTCGGCGGACATTATGCAAGTTAATTTGTAACTCCTGCTTGCCAGTCTGTACAGATGGAGGTGCTTAAGGAAAGCAGACTTTGCGTTTATTTCAAAGTCTGCCAGTTGTGTCGCGAGGGGGGAACTTCTGACTTGTGGGCAGTCTGACTGTGCTATACATTGATTTTCATATTTGTTCTGCAGTCCGTTTACACCCACCCTGTCCGTGTGGGGCGTGCTGTAGGCACTTGTACGGCTACGTCGTCCACTTTAGTTTGTCTTCGGACTCGTCTTAGAACGCAGCACGACTTTCCTCTCAAGCGGAGTTCTCTTGTAATAACCATAGTAACATGTCAGCCGCAGTGTTTGTGATTCCCATGGATACATGTACTGGCGACATTCTGCAGGTGAGCTCATCATATTACTCTTCATGAATCCTGTGATCTGTCTGAAAGCAGTGGATCATAGTCCATTTTGAGAAGCTAATAGTGGCTGGGTTGATCAAGAAATGTTCGCCTGGTATGGAACCCGGAGTTTCCTAGCGTGTTCACAAGATTCATTTGGAAGATTAGAACTAACCTGCCGAAGCATATTTGTAAATAAATGTACGACGTATATTAACATTCAGAAACTCTGCATGCACCTCCGTATTTCATATAATTATCACAATGAATTGGTATTATTTTTCTAAACAGAATTAACCTGTTGGTCTTCGTAATGTGTAGCATGTTTTGCGAGGCAGAACAGTTTTAAAATGTGTGGGAGAATTTAACACTTTCAGAATGCTGAAATGTACAAAACTATGTCACCGGTTCTCTTCACAGAGGTAATATAACTTAACAGTAATAAGATTAACAATATGTCTGTGAGAACAGAAATGTGTGCAGTACCATACAAGGCGTTGGGGCGTGGCGTTGACCACCCACTCCCATATAGCGCCGATGGTAAGAATGAGTAGAACCATATCTCTACTCTCCCTCTGTGATGAGACCTTTACCTTTACTTACTATACTAGGCTTTAGAAGAGTTCAGTTCGAAATTGTTTGTTTATTTTAGATTTTATGGGGTTTTAGCTTGCAGTCAATAGGAGTGCCCGTGCGGGTAGCACTCCCACGTAAGAGAGAATCGGATTAGTATTGTGCGTGATGCAACATCGTGTTCATTGCACCCACCGAGTAAGAATGGAGCCAGAGTAGCTCAGTCAGTATAGTGAATAGGCTGTGGGCTGGACGAACGGGGAATTGGTGTTCGATTCCTGACTGGGGCAGAATTTTTCTCTTATTCACAGCATCCAGGACGGCTGTGCGGTGTATCAAACCTCCAGTCCAGCGCGTACTCGGCCAAGGTGTGAAGCCAACCACTCATCCTATCTAGTGCCGAGGCTAAGAATGAGTGGAGTTATACCTCTTCTCCCCCGCACTTTTTCGTGGCTTGGTGCTTAATGAAGTACAGGGACAATTAATTTTTCCCAGGTAGAAATATGGACTTAAAGACAAACGCCTTGGTGTTAAGCAACTTGTCGTGCACGCACAGTAAGCGGGCAAGTCTGACATTCACGGCGCGTCATGTCGCTCACTTATACATGTGAAGCAACGGCATGTTAGCGTTTCTGTTCGATTTGTTATGGACACCTGTACCTGTATCCCATTATGCTGTTGTGCTTAGGCACAGGGGAACCTCTCTTGTAAAGTCTTATGGGACGAATGATGCTACAGGATTATGGTATTTCGCGAAGTGACGCCGTGTCATCAGGCAGATAGGTGCTAGTGTTTCGGAGGATTCTGCCGCTTCCCTCTTCTAGCCTGAAGGTTTCCGCTAAATTTGATACCTGCCTACCAGACTGTACTGCGTTAAATCCTAGAGGACTGTAATTTTAACACCCACCACCGTGAGAACTTCAAGTCTCATGCAACTAACTGTTGGTTTTAACATCTGTTCTGTCTGCAGCTTTTTTTTTCAAACTTTGGCTGCATTTAAATTTTTCCTTACCGCCTTCTGCTTAAAACGACTACTTCCGTGACTATTATAATGTGGTCTTGTGGGCTAGACCTCAGACTAGTTGTAAATAGTATTTGAGTTTCGTATAGCCATGTTCACCTGGTCGTCCACATTTAACACTGCTAAAACTTCGCCGATTTCACTCAAAGTGTATGGGAAGCCTACACGAAAAGTTGCTGAGTAATTTTCATTTTGGTTTAGTCTCGATTATTTTAATTATCTTGACTCGCGAAAATGAACCGCCCTGCCTATCTTAGTGTTTTGACATATTCTGATCAAACTATATATACGAAAATGATATTATGCAGGTATTTAAGTGTGTAAGTTTTGTTTATAAATGAGTTTTACGAAGATAGTCAAAATCCTTTAACAGATTTTAATAAAATTTCATGGACGACAGGTCTCTTGCACGAGCGGTATTAACTGCGCGTACATTTACTTGAATTTATTTTAAGATTCGGGTTAACCCTTCTAAGTGTGAAGCTCGTCTAAATAGTATTTAAAGCACCGCTCCTACGTCACGCTAAAAACATCGCAATTTCAGACACCTATCGGCTATGCTTTTAAGGAAAATAATCGCTGTTATGCGGATTGTATGATCCACGTATCTACACTCTGAGCAGAGTACTGAATTGTTTAGCGCTATGTTAGTTGATACAAAAAGTAACCCTTTACTTTAGAAGCTTAGAGGCTTAAACGCATTATTTGGTTTACCTTAGTAATTGCTTACCGGATATATTCTGCAGGAAGAGTGATTGGTGTCCATAAATACACATGTTGTGTCGCACGTGTGTACAGTATTTACACACAAGTCCGAGGTTTCGAGAGTGTAATTAGTTTACCGACGGACCTGTAAATGAAAGCGTTTCGCAACCTCGTACTATTCCCCTGCCATGTTAACTTGTCCACTCGATTTTCATCGCATTTCATATACCTTGACAGCAGACAGACTCTACTTGTAAACGAAGGCACTTCTTGATGTGGTCCGAAGGGTACGCATGCCCTTTCTTGTTCAACTAAATTTTGTTAAATTTCCAGTATTCATATGGTAATAAGGTGCGTACTCGGAACCACAGTGAATGATCCCGACCGTCAGTGGCTTAATCCAGCGAATATGCTTCTCACACGATGTGCATACGGGGGGGGGGGGACAAGTAACGTATTTCGATACGAAACCGATGGCACAAATTCACGAAGTTGATACGAATTGTCGTTGGAGACCTCAAGGTCCTACTTGCAGAACTCCCAAGATTGCTTTCTAATTTCCTGCAACAGTAGTAGCACGTGCGTACTACGATCTCTGAGGTTGGAGCACCAACAGTGCGTTCCGAATGAAGGTTCACAATCCGTACGCAGGTCGCCGGGCGACTAACTTTGGTGGTGGCGCCTAATGTTGTGGTCCTCAGTATGACGCTTTATGTTACCCCTGGCGCTAGAATTTTTAGGTTGCCCCAGATCTTTGGAAATTTGTACACCCTGTAATAAGAGTAGTAACGGTAGCAATAAGAACCACATTAACCAAACTCAGAACTGTTAGTGCCTCTCTGAAAGTCGTTTGGATCAGTGAAGAGCATTCAGAATGGCAACACGCAAAGAACGTGCGTGGAAACTGTGTGTGCACATCGCTGCGGATTGCAGCTTTTTTTATCTTCTTATTAAGATGCCCTGAACCAGGTGAGCTCACAGATATCCCATGTGGAGTACCAAGTTTGAATTCTGCTCGTGGTTTTCCCCAGTCTGAAGTCACACGAGCGAGTAATGTATCAGTAGTACAATATGCTGTGTCTTCACGCTCCTGTCGCTGGATTTACAACGCGCTGTATGTAGCTCCAGACAGCTGACAGCTGTTACGTGTAAACGACAGGCACCTTTATCGTGCTACCCATTCGTTCGTTCTTCTTAAGTGACGATCCTTGTACTGGATTTGAATTGTCACGCGTGGCAGATTTGAGAAATGCATATGTTTCGGTCCGATAACCTGAAGATAGTAGACCGCGTGGGAGACGTAGGCGTGCATGGGAGAAAAGCTATCAACATGGAGCGGAGTCCTTCTTGAGAAGCTGATAGTAGCTCAGGTAACTGAGAAATTCTCCACGTCTGTGGAAGCCGAAAGTTCATTACCGTGCAAGATTTGAGGTTCGGAACAGGTGTGTTGATGAAGATTCAAATCTTCTGGGATTTTACATCATGTCGATTGGTAGATACCGACGTTACGGAGGAGTGTATTGCCTTCATCTTCAGGTTAAAGCAGTCACGGACCCTGGAGATTGAGATAGTACGCTCTCCTGAGACATCTGTAGTTATTTACCAGTCTACGCTACGTAATATCCCAGAAGGCCTGGATCTTTGCTCATTACCGTGTTCACAGGAGAACTGTATTTGTCCTTATTCTGATACAAATAAAATAACCCACAACCTGCAACCCAATTTCTTAAAATCAATTTTAATATTGCTATTCTGTTTACTTCTAGGTCTTCCAAGTTGTCTCTTCAGGCTTGCCGATAAAAATTTGTGTTTCTGTTCCCGTGACCCGTCCATCGCATTCTCCTTGTATTGACCATTCCACTAATATCTGATGCGAAGTTTCAATCATCAAGTTTTTCAGTCTGGCATATCCTGCCTCTTATATCTAAATATTATACTCATAATCCAGTTCTCAGATTCACTAAAACCATATAAAGTCAAGTTTCCCATTGCACGCCGTGGAGGCATATGAGGCAGTGGAGTGTAACTTCACTTATTCATAGCTCGGCACTAGATGGAGGTGAATGGTGAGCTTTGCGCCCTGGCCGTTTTAACCCTGGGGAAAGAGCCTCCGTTACCCATAGAACAGGAGGCTGGGTAGATCCCAGAGAGATCTCGAGTCTTTAGAGACGATAACGATCTCTTGCTTCAGCCGGTAGTCGAACCACAGTTCCTCAGTCGTCCAGTCGGTAGCCCAGTCACTGTACCGGCTTCACTGTCGTGGCCTCTGCCCACATTCTGTGTTCCTCCCTTAATGTGAGTGATGTGATGTTCGTTTATTGCCGGCTTGTGTGACGTGTTGTGATACCTCAGATTGTGTGGGGTAAGACAGCAGGCTGATTATGGACAATGAATTGTAAGGGATGTGGAAGGAGGCGGTCTTTGAGTTTATATACTTTTCAGCATTTGTACTATGTAGGGACGCCGGAGCGGCACTGGACACGTCAGCAGGCAGGTTGGCCGATCTCTGAGTCGAGACCTGAACTCGGAACATCCCGAACACGACATTTGATGACGTCATTACATAATTAAGATAGACATTACACAAATAGGATGCCAGCGTGTGCGTTATTTATTTAACTTAGGATAGATACAGTGTTAGTACATAACCTTAAGTTGTGCAAACGTCCGGATAGAGACGGAAACGTTTAAAGGAAAATACAATCGTGCGTTTCCCCTACCAAACGTCCTTCAAGATAGCTTTCTGCATGCCATTTGTTTGTATTTGCACGCACGCGACTTAAGTAGCCGTGAAAACACGCAAGGTGTATTCTGTCAATTATACCACGGGTTTATATAATATGTTCCAAAGTCCGAGGATAAACCGAAATTCCTGCATAATAAAGCAGTGAGCCAGGAGTACCGAGTTTCACAAGTAGTTACAGAAACCCAGCACAAAACATGTCGTTCATTTATTAGACGCCTCTATCACAAGTGAGGCTCTAGAAACCAAATTATGGCGGTATAATAATTATTATGCATCTTATGCTGAGGAAGTACTACTACCAGAACTTGGCTTAGGTTGAAATTACTGAGAAACTACTGACACCAGGATATTTATAGACCGGCTGTGAAGGTTATTAACCTGATGAACCCTGAAGTTCACCAAAATAATATTCTGAAATGCAGTTCGTACCGCACATAAGGTATTGCTCCGTTAGTTTTGTTTAGGGAAGTAACGGCTTTCTGCTCCGAGAATCCTACGAAACGCATGAAGACACTGTGTGGGCAGAGATAATAGTTACGGTATGTCTGAGCTTGTGGTGTGTGCAGTTATCGTTGTGATTTTGTGGACTTAATTAAAGAGTTGTAATTGCTGCAGAATCATGTCAGTAGGCACTGTATGTTGGTCTCCACTCAGCGATGAATTTTCATGAAAATAGCCGTAAATGTAATGGCTATGGACGTCACGATCAGACTGACAAAATTATTCATTACGCGGTTTGAAATAGAAAATACGTAGTAGCTAAGTTACGTTGTGCTGTTGAACGCTTTGGGCGCTCGTCTTATATTCCGTTGCATCACCCTTAGCTTGTATATGTGTATAAAAGGCCAACGATTTTTTTTCTGGTTGTACGTGTTACAATCAGAGTTGGAAGTAGTTAAGAATAGGAGCAGAAGATGACAGCAAAGTACCCTTGACCTATACTTGAGTTCGTATTGCTGTGTGCACTTCTGCTGCAAACAGCTGTAGATAGCAGCACCAGTTAGTGCATATTGCTATTCTACCAAGTTTAGTATGTTGATATTGCGAGTGTTTTCGTGTTTCCTGGGAGCTGGAGTAAACTAGTCGGGGTTCCCGGCAGGGACAGGAAGTTTTTGCGTTCTCCAAAGTGTCCAGGACGGCTCTGGAGCTTACCAGCCTTCTGTTCAGTGGTTACCGGGGGCTGTATACCCTGGGTAAAGCGGCTGAGGCGTGAAGCTGACCACTCATCTCTATCCAGTGCCGAGGTTAATAATGAGTGGAACTTGCCTGTGCTCCCCCCCCCCCCCCCCCCCCCCCCCCCCCCCGTATGCTTTCATGACGTGCACGGGAGCTGCTACTTTACCTTTACTTTGGCTGTATTTCCAGAACTTCTGACGTTATTCAGGTTAGGTTTTTGTTACAAAGTTTATTTATAGCGATTTCCGTTTTAAATTTCTGCGGCCATTATGCTACTTTAAAGATGCTGTTATTATGCTTGCTTGTGTTTGATTTAAGCATAATGCTTCGTGGGGAGACATTTAAACATATAAACGGGTTTTGTTGCTGGGATTTAACTTTGACTTAACGATCTTAGGTGGCGGGTTTATGGGTCTTGGGTTGTCTACTTCTGAATTGCCACGATTTATGTAAGTTCCTGTACTAACCATTTCCTTCGAAATTTTTGTGGCGTTATGGTTGTCAGATAATAATTACAATTAAAGTGGATATCTGTGACTGCTTGTTGCTCTCTCCTTTATAAATAATTCATATCGTAATGTATTTGCCATTCTGGAACCAATGAAGGTGGTTATAAACCAAATTCTTAATTACTACACCATATTTGCTCACAGTACGTGTAGTTTTTCATTTACAAATACAGTTTTAGAGGCGGTAATGCCCTATCCAAGGCTCCATTAAGCGAACCTCAATAGTGCATTTGGTCCAGTGCAAACTTTAACGTCTGCAATTTTATAAAGAAAAATAGGTGTGTGTAAAGGTGACCTTTTATTTAGTTCCCGGTTGTATCATATGTAGTTCTGTTCAGATTCTCTGCAGTCCTTAGGTATAGCAGCAGTTAGGAGAACCTGCAACAGGCATTGCCCCTATCATTGAGACCAGTTCATAACAAGATGCATTTTTCTGTTGAACAGTCTGTCATCTGCTAATGGCAAGTGTGTATATATGAGGTGGCTATGTAGCCCTCTTTCCTCTTTTTTTTAAGAAAGTAATTTATGGCCTCAAGTTTTATAGACACCAGCTTTTCAATCGAAAATAGACAACTTTTTTTTTTGCGTTTGCATATATGTATCTCATTTATATTATTTATTGCTGACTTAAATCTGTCGCTGTGCTCATTACATGAGGCCACATGTGTCACGCCATTTATTGCAGATTAAAATATACTGTTGCAGTAATTACATGAGCCTACACATGTCAGACTTATCATCTCTCAGGGAACCTGTTTTTCCCAATCTGGATGAAGTGCAACCAATTTGTTTAGCAGCTAGTTTACTTAGAGCATTGACTATTAAGTATTTAAATAGTATTTAGGACAGTCATTGTTTCTGAACATGCGGTACATACAGATTGATAAGGGGTCACGCGAGATGTACGCCTGTAGTGTCAAGCACAAGTAGGAGGACTCGAAACAACTTTTGACATTACTTTTGTACAGCCTTTTCTGTACCTGGAATAAATCAGTCCTGTTTAAACCGGATAAATGTCATGTTGATAATCCATTACAACGCGTATTTTGAGGTACAGATGAAGTCACTGCTGTAAAGGGGTACGTGAAGTTTCACTCTGAAGTCAAGGGGTTTATGAAATTTCGCTCTTAAACGAAGGAGGTGCGTGAAATTTCACTGTGAAACCAAGAGGTACGTGGAATTTCACTCTGAAACCAAGGGGATACGTGAAGTTTCACTCTTAAACCGAGGGGTACGTGAAATTTCACGTTGAAACCAAGAGTTACGTGAAGATTCACTCTGAAACCAAGGAGGTACGTGAAATTTCGCTCTCAAACCAAGAGGTGCGTGAAGTTTACGCTGAGACGAAATGTTGCCTTGACTTTAAATATAAATAAAAAAAAAACCTCAAAGATTCTGCTCTAAAGTCCGCATACCATGCATCGTGTATGGTCATGTAACGTCAGTGCTGAAGGAATATGACTGCTGGGTTGACTGTGTGTTACTGTACACTATCTTTATGGAAAGTAGCTCGATTTACAAATGAATGGAATAAATTCCACATACTTGAAGTGACACACTAGGAGATTGACCTTTCACCTTTACGTCCAGCCCGAAGCTCTCTGTCATTCTCTGTCACTGGCGAGCCTTTTCAGATGTCAAGCATTCTTTCATTTGAAATATCGAACACCTGCTGTTGGCCCTGTGTTATGCATAGAGACGGAGTCATAAATGTCATTAAAATGCCTGCTGTGTTAATCGTTTGAAGCACGGTAGTTCATGTACCACCTGCTGTAACGATGAAAAACCTTGCTTTTTGTGCACAGATTGTGCTTATGTCTTTCGTGTGGTTCCCACAATAAATATCGATTATTTCCCTAATCGCATTAGCCAGTTGGTTTTTGTAATGGAGAGGCAGTCTGCTGTTAGGTAGGGAAAGAATTATTGCATATACCTTACACAAATTTCATGGTTTCCGGGGTTGTTATGTGTTTATGTACTGACGGTGGTAACATCACTTAAATGGATCATTGGGTGTCATGGGATATTCCATTCACAACTGAGGGTTTTATTTGATACATGCTGATGACTGATGTAAGTCAAAACATGTAGTAAGTTATTTAGATTTTGATATTGATTACGGCTGTGCCGGCTAAAAATGTTTGTTGTATTTATTATATACATTTTCATACCTGGCCGAACAAACATGTATCGTACCCGTAATTCTGTCAAGTTTATTATCTTAGAATAAACATAATAGTATTTGCAGAACTTTTAAAGTTCATAGCATGCGTATTCAGTGAAATAGCGATGTCGAGGTGTCTGTTATGATCCGTAATGCATAAAGTGGATGGCCGTGAAGTGGGAACAGTGTGACCAAGAACAAAGTGATGACCACAACAATTTCTCCTTGAAATTTCACGAAATTTTATGGTAGTAGATACAATGATACCCAAACTAGTGAAATGGCAGTTGAAAGTTCAACAAGAGAATTCGACGTAACCCATCTGTAGCTGCGGTTTCCGTACATAACCATTCCATCGATCCAGTTCCACATTATAGCCATTGAGGAACACTCAGAAATCACAGCGTCCTTGAATGTGCACGCTATGGGCTTGAAAGGTTCTGGAAAGAGATCTTCATGGAATGACCGGTGCTACTGTCTCTAGAGGTAACCTTTTTTTCGGCAGAGGCCATGAATGTAATGCCAACTGAAGCGTACGTGCTTCCCACTGCCACTAATTGCCAGCATATTCTAGTTACATTTGTAAATATTGGCGACTCTGTATCGTAATGCTGAACATTGCCAGGTTGAGACTAATTAATGGTGAATCAAATATTGTAACATTAGCTAGTGAGAAACTGAGCGTGGTCTTCAGCACCTAGTCGTGTGTGTCAGCCTCAGACATTCATATTGTCGTTAAAAGCTACACGGATCAGATGATACGGACGCACTGTTAGTCTCTGAAAGGCGCTGATAAGACGCTGCGTGGTTGCACTTAACTTGGATCTCATGCGGTAGTGAGAGAAACGTTTTTCTGAACGAGAATTGTGCTGTACTATTTTGGAACGGTTTTAGAACACCTACACATGTGAGCAGGATAGTGCAGCGATGTAGCAAAGGAAGGAGTGTAAGGACGTGAGAGCTGTGGCTGGGTCGCCCTCCCTGGCGTGGTGCCAATTGCAAGGGAGAGAGGCACCTGTACAAGGGGTTGGTGCATGGAGAACTCGTAATGTGACGCGATATTGCTTATTTTTGTGACACATGTCTTCCGTCGCTATAATAGGACCGCGTAGAGACAAAATCCTACATGTTCAATTGCAAATGAATTGTAACACTAACATTTCTGAAATTTGGTATTTCACTTGAAGGAACAGCAAGTACGTAATTGAAAACACAGTGCGCAGGAAAATATTTGAAACTAAGAGGGATGAAGTGAGTGTAGTCCATATTGCTTGACTGTTACGCAGCAAGAAACGTGGTGAATTAAACAGGCCACTTATACTGAGGCCCCCGAAAGAAGTCCCATGGATAGACAGCCACAACTCCCTTGAGCTGTTACATTCCCCCCTCCAAGATAGTTACACCGAATCTATTCCACTCCAGGACATTCCCTTATTCCACTCCAGGACACTTCCTTTTCCCTCAGGACTTCCTTATTCCACTCTAAGATACTTCCCTTATTCCACCCAGGATACTTCCTTATTCCACTCCAGGACACTCCTTATCCACTCCAGGAACTTCCTTATTCACCAGGACACTTCCCTTATTCCACTCCGGATATGCTTCCCTATTCCACTCCAGGATACTTCCCTATTCATCCAGGATCTTCCCTATTCCTTCCAGAGTTCCTCTTATCCCATTCTGTGACAGTAGTATTTAGTTGTAACTGACACGTATTGGACGTTTTGCCATCGTATCGGTTTTTATTAAAATTTTCGGAAGGTGCAGCTGCTCGCTTCCCCAGGCAGAACTGTAGAATTATGAAATGTACCCTGAGGTCATCACATTGAGCTTATGTCTTAACCAGTGGACCAAACAGTGTAGGTGCTGTTCTAACAAGAAACGAGGGGATGGGAAGAGTTTAGTATGTGCAAATTCAGTGGAACCTTCAGAACCTTCAGATTGCTTTCAGTAACTCAATCTGTATAATGGCGAATGACTGGATGACAGTGAAATGAGGGATGCTAAAGGAAGCGGTGATGGCCTGAGGGAGTGGGGATAGAGACCGGACACGTGAGTCAGAATAGTCTGTCCATGTCAAGACTGGAACCGAGCTTTCCGAGAATACAAACCAGAAGAGTTGCCATGTGTGCCAACTTTTTCATTGTTCGTGCTAGTGATATCCACATGATATACTTCGCTAATGGCATGCGCTTTGGGCTTATTGAAATGGGCCAGAAGGAGTTGGAGGGGAAAACAATACGCAGCAAGGGAGAAGCCTAGAGGGACGTCATTCGCACCATCCATGCGACTTTTTTCCATGGCCCCATGATGGTATTAGACCCTACTAGGGCAGGCAAATCTGAAAGGATGCGATGGGCTGATGATGTAGCTCGGAGAAGGTAAGAATTGAATACGCGATATTGTTTGAGGAAATTTTTGGAATCTTTGACTGCCGATGGGGTGCCAGTGGTCCTATAATTTACAGCATATTACAGTGTTTCTCTTCTCCCAATTGTCCGTAATGGTTATGGGCTCACCCAGCCTCCTATTCAATGGGTAGCGGGGGTAAAGCGACCGGGGCGTGGCTTCCATCTAATGCCAAGATTAAGAATGAGTGGAGCTATATTTCCACTCCCCCCCGTACGCTTTCATGTCGTGTAGAAGGACAACTTTACGTTTGCTTATTCGGCAGTGTATTGACGCCGTCCATAACGACCTGCTGCAGCGTGTAATGACCGCTCTGCCTTCCGGAATGCAAGAGTACAAATGTCGCGATGGAGTCATCTGTAAAATGTCATCGTCAGATTCTGCTGGTGACTGTACTCCACTGAACTGTGGATGTATGTCTATATCTGTCAATAAGTGACACCCTTTCTTTCATTATACACTTCATTTCTAAAACCGTGACGCAGTTCCTTCTCCTTGTGTATGGTGGATACGGTCTGTTTAAAATACAGTGGTGTGGCAACAAGCCATGCAGAGGAACTGTCAGATTCACTTCCCTTGTTCATATCATGAAAAGTTGTCCATAAACTTGAGATGCTATCGCGATGCTAGAAAGAGTGTATAGTGTAATTCGTTCGGTGGTCACGTGGGTGCTGGACTGCCTTGACCTTGCAGGAACATGACCTTCCCTCTCTCCCTCCTTGCCTTGGCCCGTCCGACCGCCGGCGTCCATCGACGTCTCCGTTATATGTACTTACGTCGAAGAGCAAGCGAGAATTTAAGCGGTTCAAGACTTTTTTATTTTGTGCCCATTTTCGGCAGCTTCAGATTCTTTCCGTGAGAAAATTATCGCAGTAATACACGCCACATTTATGCAAAAGTGGGCTATGATGTTTCAGGGGCAATCAGTAGATCTGCGTGTGTATGTGCCAAATAACCGCGACACCGATAGACTGTCGTTCTGTATTTAGTATATTCATTTATGGTTTACATAATGGTACCTTCAGTAGTTCAGATTATATAGCGTCGAATGGTAGGATGATTGGCGAATAATAAATTCGAAAGGATGAGGAAGGAAGCAGTCGTCACTTAATTTGAGACATTGTACCGGTATTTGAAATGTTCAGTACCCGTCCAGACCGGCCCTGGGGCCTACCCAGCCTCCTGTACAATGGGTACTGGGTCATTCCCGGGGGTAAAGCGGCCGGGGCGTGGCGTTGACCACCACCCCCATCTAGCGCGGAGGTTAAGGAAAAAGTATACCTCTACTCCCTCTCTGTGCCTTCATGGCCTGTTCTAGGGTGAACTTTACCTTTTACCTTACCGGTATTTGAAGGGGCTGAGAAAAACAACAGAGAAATCTCAGTCAGTATAGTTTGTTCCCGGGCCGACATGTGAACTTGTGACCTCTCGAATACGAAGCAGTAGCGGTAGCTGTTCGAACGCGATGTTCGGTCGTATCATTCTGAAGTCGTATACGAATTTCGTGCTTCTTGGTTAGGCTAAATATTTTACGGGCGTGTAGCGTGTGTTTCTTTCAGAGACCGGGTAGGTCAGTTGGTATAGTGACTGTGCTTACGAGATGGACAACCGAAGAGTTGTGGTTCGATTCCCACAAGGGAAAGAGATTTTTATCTTCTCCAAATCGTCCACATTGGCTCTGGGGCTCTCCTAACCTCCTATTCTATGGGTACCGGGACTCTTCGGGTTAAGCTATCGAAGCGTGAAGCTAACCACTACCTCCGTTTAGTGCCGAAAAGTATGGAACTGTACCTCTTCTTCCCATACGCCGTCAAAGTTTGCACAAGGACTCGTTTTACTTGGTTTCTTCTCCAAAGAGACTTTTTTTCGTGGTAAATAGTCCGGGGAGTGAATGTGACTGTCACCTTCAGCTAGTGTTAAAGTTAAGAATGGGTGGAACTGTATACCTTCACTTTGACGTATTTTTTGAGGTGCTTGTTTACGCACAGAGACAGCTTTTAATATTATTAATAATATTAAATTAAGTTATAGACCAACTGATGCACACTAAAACTACTTTTTTAAGTAGCTTTATTATTAAAATTGTTAAAAATTGTACTCCACCGTAGTACTCCTCACCGCACAACACGTAGTACACTCCGCTCCACGCAAAAACATTTCATATGCTTTTAATACCACGATCCCACACGCCAGCAGTTCCACAATCTACCATCTACAGTGCTTTTATAATTTTACAACTTTTAGCGAATCTTTTTACAAGATTTTAACTTATGTTTTAAAGTGCAGATAGAATATTTTAAATCATATGTTGAAGTGACTGTAGCTTTTAGCAAAAAACCCCCTGACGATGATCCTAGGATCGAAACACGTGTAGGGGTACAATTTTTAACAATTTTAATAATAAAGCTACTTAAAAAAGTAGTTTTAGTGTGCATCAGTTGGTCTATAACTTAATTTAATATGACGAAGATGCACGGTGGCAACAGTGTGAAAATTATTAATAATGTTATTGTTATGTTAGAGTTAAAATGACCGGATCGTGCAGCTCATCACTTGCAGCCATTGTGGAGGATAAGAATGCGTGGAGCTTTCCTTGAAGTCCTTTACGTTTTCGTGGCGTGGTGCTTATACACAGGGACAGTTCTGGGTTCACCTCCACCCACTGTTGTGTCGTAGGTGTCAAAGCGACCATGTCTGGAGTTCTAACGTGTCTTCGTGTATGAGTTTTGTTAGATGGTTAAGATTTGTTCCAATATTGAGCCACTTCACACCGTCGTAGGCTGTCTGTAAGGCCTTCCACCCAGGCTGCCCCTGTCACCCCACAAGTGACGAGTCAGACACGTACTTAATTTGGAAATCATTAAATTCCGTACAGGAGATGTTTACAAAATGTTGTCAATTGAGTGTGAGTTTCGTGAAAGTGTGCTGAGTTCAAGTCAGAATTTACTCAGGGACGTGTATTAATTTCTGTCAATACTTTCTACATTTATTTTGCGATTTTGTGTGCAAATCGTTGCATGAAATCTGCACGGAATACTGTTGAGAACTGATCGGTTTCGTGAAAATTCGTGCAAGATAGTTTTTGTTATAAGCGTAAATGAAATAACTTTTAGGCGTGTGCCTTGAAATCGTATGACGTTTCGACAGTAAATAACGCCTTGGTAAAGTCTGTGTTCTGCGTCACGGAATACACAATGTGTATTCTTGTTGTACATATACGTAGAGGGGAAGTCCTCTCCGGAACTACTGAATACGTGTCAGTGACACTTAGTATTGCGTTAATATTTTTGACAGTGTGTTACTTCTAGTTCTGATTGGTCCAATAAAACCCCTACTTTACGTGAGATAGAAAAGCGATCGTCGTTTTCTCATAAATGGCCCCTTGTTCAGTAAAATGATATTTTACATAAATTATAGATCTGATTCCGGTTTACAGGTTTTGTTTCAAACGTCTTTTCGACATAAATATTTAACGAAATTAAAAAAAAAAAAAAGTAATATTTTGCTTTATGCAGTGTCTGTACTGTCATGAGCTTTACGAATATTTATTTGTTTTAAGGCATGTCTAATCGCAGACAGTTTGTTTCTTGAGCATCTTTCCATTTCTGATAGCTAATGGGATCCTTTCTGAAGAACAGCCCACTCCACCACTTCATGGCGAGTTGATTTTCCGTTATGTTCTGCGGGCGATGCTGGTGTCCGGTCTTTATTTAGAGCAGAGTAATCTTGTTTTTTTTTTGAGTGGCCCAGGCCTTGGACTAGATAACTGCAGAAGTCCTGAAATCACGTGAAACATCAATATTTGTTTCTATAAATTACATATAACTGTACGTGGCTTGAGGTTTTCACAGCGGTAAGGATTGGGATGTCGCCTTCTGGGTTACGATGCCGTGAAAACTATAAATATTATTAACCTTGCGGCTTTCTTCGTATTTCTGTTTTATACTCATCGACTAGTATCCATATGTATGTTATCTGTTGCTGTGTTTACATCACATACCTAATATCAATTTAACGTCCTTGCTTTGACAAATAATTGTGATTGTTGCAAGAACAAAACAAAATGGTTTGCTTTAAATTTGAATTGTTTGTAGCGGACATGTGGGCGCTTGTGGTGTGTTTACGGTTGGCAGTGTGTGCGCTTGCGTGCGTGTTTATAATGAATGGAAAAAATGGTGGGGTGACATATGGCACTTACAATCATAAGTGAATGTTTATTCAAGTCGTTTGGTAAATAGTTACCAGTCGACACAGTGTCCTGATTCAGAAGACTTGAAGCTCGTTAAAATTTTGTTTCTTGTTTTTCAAATCAACTATCAATGTCTGCGAAACTCCCGTCGTCAGTTTTTATCTATGCTACGAGTGTACAGTAAATAGCCTTAGCAGTTGATGTGGACGTTGCTTTGTAGTGCGGTCGGTGTGCTACTGTCCACATCTCCACTGTGTATCTCTCCGTCCTGCTGTCCATTTTTGTCTTCTCTGTGCTACGTGACTCTTCTCATGCGACAGGTTGAGTGTTTGACAGCCCGTCGTATGAAGGCGAATTCTTTTCGCCTAAACATCTAGATGCCTTCTGGCGTGCTAGTAACTTTTGGGTGCGTAGCTCCCTGCTTTCTTAACCTGGACAAATGATGGAAGTGGCAGGTCAGATTGAGGGTTTTATTGCATCACCCTCAGATAGTCCCCAGTACCGTTTAGATAGGCCGGATGGGTCCTAGATCCGGTCTGTCTGTACAGTGAATAGGTTCGATAGATGGTGGTAACTCGTTATCCAGATTTGAAACACGAAATTCGCTTTCTGTAAGATGAAGGGGAGTTGGCAGACTCATGCTGCGTCAATTTTTTCCCCGGGTATAGATCCACCGTTGCATGGATCCCACCGGCCGTCTTTAGTGGTAATAAATTCCTGTCCGTATTTGGATCACGGACTGCCATCACTTTTGCAGTAGATGAAGGGGATTTGTTAGCTTCAAGCTCCGTCCACTCTCTTCCCAGAATAACTGCCCTGTTACGTGGATTCCAGAGTCGTTCTGGGATGTCATGGTAAATACCTGTCCCGATTTGACCCCTGAATTTCATCCGTGGCATGTCGCTTGGTGACAGGAATGCAGCTTGCCTGTCTCTTTCCCCCCACAGATAAACACTATCACAACTTTCTTCTCTGTGTGAAAGCTCAAGTTGTTTATGTTGCTGATGACTACGTACAATCGATCACGGTGGTCGTTTGGTTAATGTAAGTAGCTAGCCACGTAATGCAAGTAAGAAGTGATCCCAACCTGTGAGGCGAAGGCACCAGGAGATCCGCCGGTAGAACCTCAAAGAAGTTTCACGATTCCGTATTTTAAATGACATTTCCCATTGAAACTTATTGAAACTGGTTCAGAAGTAAAATGGTACACTAATGTGAGAGCAGTTCGTTGGCATTTAGATAGGCCTGTGCGTACGTATCCTGCAGAATATGATCAACATTGGACCAATGCTAGCCAAATAAAACAACTTGTTGCTTTTGTTTGTAAATTCTGAACAGAAGAATTTGAAAGTTGTAGTGTTTCTTTGTTACTGTATTTTATTCTTGGCGGATGAAAGTGGGAATGTTACCGGACTTCTGACATCCTAACCAAGCTACTAACAAACAAGTAACATAACCCGAACTTTCAGCACTGCTGTAATAATACCAACACCCGTGACACAAAACTTCCCATTACAAAGACGAACTGGTTGATGCTGTTTAAGGAAATAATCGCTATAGTTTAGAGAATTATACGAAACACATTAACTACATCGTGTGGGCAAAATGCTTAAGGCAAGTGGCACATTTAGTATCCACCATGCTGTAAAGGATTAAAAACATACATATCTTGCAGGGTGATGTATTAGGCTTACAGTGTTTTACTGTAGTACTGAACATGTTTTCGGTTGGTGGACCGGTCTTTGTCGCCGCCATCAAGACAACAAAGACAGGCGATTATGTCCGCCTCCCCGGATCCTTTCAATGAGGTGCTGCTGTGTATTCTACGTAATAACGTCCATCCACCTGCTTTATGCTGCACCCAGACGACCAGGTTTCAATAGGGCTGACGGCTTATATACGTACACAAAGAAATTATATAAAATGCCAGCGATGCATTATAAATTTAGTACGCTACGTTCGCTAAGCTTATCTTCCTAAATTTAAGATAATTTTGTTTTCGTTACAAAAAAAAGTTACTTTGAGTTTGAAAGGGCTGGACGGAACGAATGGTATAATATTATAGTGGACACAAGATGGTGGTAGCGCAGTGTTATATTGTCTTATTTATTTGCTTGTGTTTGCTTAAAGACGTGTCAGTAGTTCAGACTGTATAGTGTGAATTCCTAGGCTTTTAGTGAATAATTAATTGCAAAGGATGGAAGAAGAGAGAAGTCTTGGCAGGGACTGAGGAAAAGCACAACAGTTTCAGGATAGCTGATCTCGAGGCTGACATTTGAAACCGGTACTTTCCAGATAAATAGTAGGAATTATATCTGTGTGTTATTTGTAACACAGAGTAACTTGGCTAGCTGTGCCCGTAAGAACAACACGTACCGATTAACACACTAGGTGCAGCACAGTGAGACGAAGCTTTAACACTCCTATACAGAATGACTCAAAGTGCCAGTACAGGTGGCGCACACTTAAAACACTTTTTGTAACTTTATACGTAGGTAGGCAGTAGGTATGTAGGTAGGTAGGTGGGTAGTAAGTAGGTATGATTACCTTGAGAAATGTATTACGTTTCTTACAGGTGCAATGGGATTTCTCTTATATATAATCATTTTCCTTAGTTCGTTGGTAATAGTGTTTCTGTAAATGATATTGTGCCTACTTGCACAAATTCATTCTCTAGAGGAGCGCGTTTGTAGACTCTTTGGAATTATTTCTTTGGCCCCGTTTCCGGAGTAATTTACAATTGATCCTCTTACACACAAGGAGAGAATAAGTCAAGGACAACATCAAGTCCCATTCACAAGAGGTTTTCTTAATTTCAGTTAACATATGCAGCTATGTTGTTTGTATTTAGCAAGGCTTCTGACACTTCACAGTCCGATTTGTCGCATTTACAAATCTTGTTCACATCTCAGATACGGATAAAACGGTTTAACCAGATATTTCAGTATTGATTTGTTGTGTTGTTTAATGAAGCTCCTTCCTTAAGTGACAATCTTACTTACAATCAGATAATATTCTAAATATAGTTTATTTCATACGCCAAAAAAAATACGATTTTTGCGATCTGAGGTTAGAATTTATGCAATTACATAACGTCTTATTTACGTATCACAACTGTCATAAACGTATAGAATGGTTATTGATTTGTCTTGGTATTTTAAAGGATCCTAATTGTGGCTGAAGTATACCCATATTAACGGCGCCATGTAAGTAGCTGACATGGCTACCGTATCGTTTATTGCAGATGATAGGAAATTTGTCTGTTGTGAATTTCATGAGAATCCGTAGTTGATTTAAAGTTATTATTGTAGTACACACGCACATACTCAGCGTCACTAGAAAATACGCCAAGCAGGCTGAAAGTTCAGATTACGTTACTATGACTTCTCTGGAGAGGGGTGGTTCAAGTTCTGTAGCTTCTGACGTATTTGGGAAAATAGCGGTTGGAATACCGACCTGAACACCGACTACGAGTTTCGTGATAGAGGTTTTCGTGATTTTCTCAATCCCTGCTGGCAGTACCGGAATAGTACCTCAAATTGGGCCACGACCCCCTTCTTCCAGTACTTTCCAATTTATTATTGACTGATGCTCTGATGTGACGCTATTAAAGGATGGCCTGAGCTGTTGACGGTGTTGCTAAACAAGCTGTTAAGTAAGACATTACATAACTTTTACAGTGGAAATGCGCTTAATTTCGTTCTTGCAATAGGGTTAAATATTTAAATATGCGTACACGATTTACTTTACATTGAGCAATACGACTGTCCGTCTCATATCGTAACCTGGTCAGCACTAAAACCACACTGCATATAAATAGCGAAAGGTTTTATATTCCATGTCGATTATGAAATAAACAGAATACAGCTGTGTATTGTTCCGTTCAAGTAATTCTTGTTCATGTACCTCTGAACCTTGATAGGATCATTCAGCTGAATTTCCATTTCAGCAATGACGATTATAATTTCTATTTGCATTTCATCGTTGATAGAACATGAGTGCCATCTCGAGAGATTGTTTTATAACTGCCGCTTTTTTGAGGCTAATATTTGCTTTCCTCCGAAAGATATTTCGAAACAGAATTGATGATCATAAGACTTATGGACAGAGTTTGACACGTTCACTGCCATGTAGGAATTCAGGCAGTAAAATGAAACCAATCTTGATTGAGCCTTTGTAAAATACAGTCTAATTAAAATTTATACAGGTATGTGACTACATGTTCCGGCATTTGTGTGCCTTTCTAAGGGGGAATGTTCATTTTTGTCTTACATCATTACAGTTTGTTATTGATTGTATTGTACAACTATATATGCTTATGTATTGTATTTTTTGATTTCTATAGAAGGCATAAATGTCAGTAAAGTCAAATTATTAACAAATAGTAATAATGTAAGAGAAAAAATAATATTTTACATTACTCTACATTAAGATTGTAATGCATGACTTTTGATAGCTTGCGTATTATAGTGGAGCCCCAAAAGATGGCGTATAATAAACTACGAAGAAGGTAGGGTTATGTAATTTAACATTAAATTCTAGAAAGTCTCGTTAAAATAAATTGTATATAAGCCGTATTAGCAGTTGTTTTTAATGTAGGGTTTGAAGTTTTCACTGCTGAAAATTCATGATATTATCGTCTCGGTTACGACAGCATGTAGTTTTGAGGTTGGTACCTACGTTTCGGAGAAACATGCTGCCTCCATTTTCAGGGTAGTAGTGTCATAACACAAGACCACCACAATATGAACAGACCAGACTTCCTTGCTGAACAGCTGTTTTCGCTTTCATTAAGAGCACGCTGTGTAGACCTCCATGACGGATACAGGCTTGGGTGAAGACTAACGTGTGTTTACGTATAGTAATTTATTAAAATCTAGTCATGGTGGAATTCTGCTGTTAATAATTACGCTACATCTTAGCGTAATTAATATAGTACAGGATTGCCTACATGGCTGAATTTATTTCGCTCAGGCTAGGGACCGGGGGTGAGCTGTTATGTACACGGTAACGAACCTTTGGGGTCCACAAACTGTTGGAAATCTCATGACTGACTGAGTGCTTGTTAAGGTCTCAAGAATGACCGCCATGGCGTTGGTTACTTCGTGCATGCATGAAGTTCTGTGGTCAAATTACAGGGGTTTCACGAAATGACCATTTGAATGTGTCCTACCGTTTTATAAGACCGTATGTTCTGGTGGTGGTACAGTTGCACTAATTAATGCTGTGGGTTTATTTTGTCAGGAGTAGTTTTAAAAGATGGCGTGTCACGCAAAGGAACAGAGGACGTTTATTGTGGAAATCTTTTTTTAAGATATGAGAGTGCCGAGCAAGTGCCAAGAAATTGCCGACAGCATGTTAATGTTCCTGCTGTTCCTTCAAGATATTGTGTAATGAATTCTTTGAAAATAATAGACAGTCTTAAAAGGTACACGTGGTTGCACTTAGGTGAACAGTAAGAACTGGTGAAACTGCGAAACGTGAGGAGGAAGCGGTTCAGAGAAGTTCAACGAAGTCAGGTTCTCGTCCCTCTCAACAACCTGCTGTTAGTTTTGGAACGACATATAAACATTCTCAGACGGGTCTTGAGTATGATTCCTTACAAAATACAGATTGTTCAGATGTTGAGTGATCGTGACAAAGACCGACGGATAGCTTTTATAGTTCACTTGCTGATTTCATTGAAACAAATCCTGATACTCTTAACAACATTTGGTATGGAGATGAGGTCCGTTCTTTTGTCAGTCGGAATAGTTGACAAACAACCGTTGAATATAGGAGGCAGAAAATCTAGACCTTAACAAGATGTTCCACTTCACCCAGCAAAGTGGAGAGTATGGTGAAGTTTTACGCAGTTTATATTGTGGGCTCAGTATTCCTAGAAGATAGTGCGAACTCGGAACAGTATGAGGCATTTCTGGAAGAGTATTTTATTCGCATTTTTGCAGAGAATAGGCTGTGAGTTCGGGAGCCGGGATAGCGTAATCGGTATAGCGACTAGCTAAGAGCTGTACGGTCCGGCGTTCGAATCCCGGCGGGGACAAGAGTTTTTTCTGCTCCAGAACTTTCCAGTCCGCCCTGCGGCCCTCCCAACCTTCTATTTAGTGAGTACCGGGCGTAAAGCGACTGGACGTGAAGGTGACCACTCAGCCTACAACTAGTGCCGAGGTTAAAAATGAGTGGAGCTATACCTGTTTTCCCCCTATATGCCCCCCATGGCGTGGACGGGGACAGCTTTACCTTTTTTACCTTTTTAGACTGTGATTTTGTAATGTGAATGGCGCAGAATTTAATTGTGTGTGTACGCCATGTTGAGGCGGACTGAGACGTATTGAGCACGTTCTGAAATAACTTCAAGGTGAATTGTGGTCATAGTGTATTAACGCGTATACCATAACTCGTAACCTAAATATGACTGACTGTGGTTTTGCTTTTGTAATATGATTGTTTAAATAAAAGTTACGTAAAATATAATATAGTTAAATATTTCGTGAAAACTCTGTAGCCTACGTCCGTGTCGTTTAGATTTGCATTCCTGACAGTAACAAAAGAGGAACTTCCTCTGACGTCACGCTATTTTCCCTGCAATGTTTTATACGGTCTTTCCGTTTGCGCTTCGGCGTATTGTTCGAGCGGCATAACGCTGCCCGCGGTACATGTGGATTAATGTCTACTGGAATATGACGCCGTGTAGTCTCATAGAAATTTACCGACTTTTGGAGGAACCTGCTGCTGCCATCTTCAGGGTAGGAGGTCCCAAAAGTTTGAGGCAATTTTTTCGTTCGAAAGTTTGGTAAATTTCTATCAGGCGACATTACATCACGTCCCACAAGACGGGAACCTGAAATGCCACACCGGGCAAGTCGTTGATCTACCGGCGGCATTTATCAACATTCAGTGACTTCGGTCCACACCCAGGTAATAGATCTGAACCCAAGTTGACACGCAGTAATGAAAATTTGCGTAGTGTCAACGTACCTGCAGACAATTGATTGCTCAGGTTTGACCATTCTTTGTCGTTTTGCTGCCACGTTATTGCCTTAAAAATAATTGCTGGCCAGGACGTACCTCTACATAGTTTCTTTCTCTTGCACCTTGAAGTTCAAAATGGAGCTCAAAAGGACACTGAACTTGCATAATACCTGAGCTAGTTTCGATGTGCCGATGTGTGTGGTAGCGGCTAATTGGATTCAGGTAGCAAGCAGTAAACCCACTTGTTACTGCCAGTACACACAGTAAAGCCGTGACACTTGTCATTTGTCATTTCTAGCGCTGCGGACACTCATACTCAGTGTTCACTTGCGTTAGCGTGGTGTATTTTAGAGTTACAGTGGGATAGATCTTGTAGCTCCTTTCCTGGGGATAAAGTAGTGCTGATTAGGGAAACAATTGCTGTTTATCCTGAGAATCATACGAAACGCATAATTACTGTGTGTGACTAGGGAGCAGAATCCCACGCTGTTAAGATCGTATATGTAGTTGCAACTGTGCTTTAAAGGCTATAAATCGTAGTTTTGATGTTTATGGTAATATATTTGAAATGCAGATTCCGCCTGTGGCTGGATCACTTGGCATTCATTATAGTTAGTCATGCCCTGTAGGAGCGGCACTGCCTGTGGAATGCAGGGTGACATTTAAGAAATGACGAATTTCATCCGCGGTGACATACAGGCGGGCAGACTGTTGCACCTAGCGATCAGAGAACTGGGGACTTGAACGAGAACGAAACCGGAGTGAGAAGTGGGAACAGTGAAACCGGAGTGAGAAGTAGGGTCTGAATGAAACCGGAAAAGTCAGAGGAAATAAATCTGGAAAGGGTGACACTACTAGTAAACTGAAGTTCCCTTTCCTTCTCCAGTAAAGTATAATGAATCATGTACAAAATAAACAGTGCCTGTATACAACTCTTCCGATCCCGGTAGCCGTGTGGTCTAAGGCGTAAGTCTGCAGCCGCTCGATTGCTAGGATCGCGGGTTCGAATCCCGCTGAGGGTAGTGTTCGTCTCTTGTGTTGTATATTGTGTAGGTAGTGGCCTCTGCCACGGGCTGATCACTCGTTCATAGGAGTCCTACCGGGTGTGTGTGTCTACTTGTGTGTGATCTAGACACCTCGACAGTGAGGCGGCGTACGCCCGATTTGGGCTGCGCCGCAGGGGGGGGGGGGACCGCAACCCTAGAAAGTTACAAATTTTCGTAACAGTACATTTTACGATGAAGGGTTGTTCGCGTACTCAAAATCTCCCTGATGGGAGACCACCGCTTGTCAGCTATCCGTAAGTACTTATTCATGACGTCTGGAGTTGCCTCCTCTTAGACATTCTGGTGTCATTAGGATTGCGGAATTAAGACGTTAGAGTGGGAGTGACATGTAGATAGAATAAATGACATAGAGATATTTGAAGTGGGGCCGTAACGTTAAGACAGATTACAAAATTGGGCGTGGGAATTGGAGTGGCACTGTCTCAGGATGGTGTTCAAACTTCGGGTTTTATTGCCAGGGAGTTCGTTAATTAGGAAGCTGGATCTGAGGGGAAATAAGATGTGAGGGTGTGAAGTGGCTAAACTGTGTTAAGACTGTGGTCATGGGTAGTCTTTGGTAGTAGCAGTGTTGAAACTTCGGGTTCTGCTGACGGAGAATTAGTTAATTAGAAAGGTGCATCTTATAGAAATAAGTTATTAGTATGAGAGGTGGATGAAACTATATGGAGACTGCGGCCAGTTGCGGCCCTCGGTATTAGCAGTGCTGAAGCTTCGGGTTCTGCTGACAGAGGCAGCATACAGCTTTAAACATTGTAGGCATGAAGATATTTTTATCCATTCAGTGTTAACACAGGCTCAGATACATGTAAAGGCGATTCACGACTCAAATCAAATCTGACATCTTTCGTACATTCATCTGTCAGTTCCAAATTTAATGCATAAATTAACAAGTAATGCATGCAGCGTTTCTTTTGAGGATCTCTGTGGAGCAGTCTGGATATTTATTCTTCGATGCAAAGATAATATGAAGGCGGATCTTAAATATACGTTTTTGTGGTAACGGTGATGAATTTAAAGGTTTACAGAATACAGAGTTCCTCAGTAGACAGTCATACGCACAAGCAGCCCTCTGCCATTCGTTTAATTCAGAGGAAAGTTTAGAGCTGAAAATCAAAAATGGGTTTCGTGATACTTTGTGCGCTCATGCCGATTTCATTTCGCATCTTCTACGTATTTGCAAAGGATACTGACGTCAGACCGCGCACTGATTACGTCCGGTCTGAGGTAGACACACACACATTTTGCATTGTAAATTACGCATATTACGTGGCATTCCTGCGTCGTGACCTATCGAGACAGGAAGTTTTCGTATCCAGTATGAAATGCAAGGAATGCGTTGCTTATATGGTAATACGGCAAGTGGCTAGCCTTGCGGTAAACATTTCCCGTAGGGTGTTTTTGTTTATCGACTTGTTATTTGTTCTTCGTCAATCCTGTAAAGCACAGTGGCAGTTTAATTGTGGAGTTTCTTTTGCAACAAATGTTAAATAAATTCCGTGGCACCAATGAACTGGTGGTGATTGAGATTTCAGGTGTTCCCGACGGTGAAGATTCCAGTTACGGTATTCAGTATTGTAACACGGTATAATGTCGTAGATGGGTACCAACGTTTCGTTGCCTCTATCTTCAGGATAAAAATGAAGATGGCGGTAGTATGTTCCTTCTAGAAGGACACAGTGTTTGTAGTTATTCTGATGGTCAAAAAATTGGCTGCTTCTCAGGAACCCAAAGCTTAATCATCGTGTCAGCAGTTTTTATCCTGCCGTAGTTCATTCGCGTTCGTAGCTTTACAGCATTTTTAATTTAAGATTAGTTTCGTTTTATTCCTTACCTACTGATATTTGTCGCCTTTATTTTTTATTTCCTGCCCTTTCCTTTCTTATTCGCCTGCTTTAGGTAAGTTTCTCAAGATCAACACTGCTCCTCGGAATTTGTGATTACTGTGTTTGATCAATTTCCGCTAAGAATTTCATTTTGTCAGATATAACCCCGCAGCTTTGCACCGTCACCATGTTTGGCATTGATGATATAGATTTGGTGCCGTTCCCATATAGTTTTACATTATAAAAATTATCTTTCAACCAGAGTTGTAATTTTTCGAGGGCGTTCCCCCATCACCAGTTCGGCTGTTTATTGGTATTATCTACGATGAAATTCAACAAGTATAAATATGGAATGACCCTTAGTGGTAAGAAATTTATACCAAGTTTTGTGAAAAACTATCAGTTGTTTCAAAACATTATTACTGGGGGACGGACACAGCGACATAGTATTACCGTAAGTCTGTTTTCGAGTGTGTGCGCGTTTAACTTTACTGTTTTCTACCGTGGACGTAACAGGCAGCACCCAAACATATGAAATGTACGTACTTCGTAATCGTACCAGTTTGTACGGTATCCACGAATGTTCAAGTGATGTGCGGAGTATTGCTGTAGAATTTTTGGATATGATTTAAATTTCGATTTACAACATATTTTTCTTAGGTACAGAAATAAACTTTAATTCTCATTTTCAGTGTTTTTGCTTCTTTAAAGCTTTAGCAGCAGCTGCACACGTGCATTGACAAGGAAACCATCCATATGCCGGTCGAAGAAGGCATGTTCCTGCTTTCAGTAAAATAATAGTTCACTGACTAGAGTAATCCATTACACAAGAAACGCCTGCAGTTTAAATGTTTAACTTTTTGTATCTTTTTAATGTGTATATGGATTGCTAGTTCAGTTTTGTGAAGTATTACTTTGATATGAATCCCTTATGATAATCCGATGAGGGATCGAAACATGTGGGATTGGATCAACGGGATACTGTAATGTAAAATATCTGGATACAATATAGTGCATTTTGTTGGACTGAATATTGTGGTTTAATTTATGTGCCTTTACCCATTTGTCCCATATTTACATCCATTTTGCACCGAAGCCAAATGAACAAGTTGTGGCTGCTGATTTTACTTGCAGCGTCTGCACAATGTGAGCGGACACCTGGTGGCTGCAGCTGAAACACACGTGCAGCAGCATAGTAGGCGATTATGTAATGAGGATAATAATAAGAATGATTGATGTATTAACATAAAACTGACTCCAGTTTTATTTTAAATTGTAATCGTGCATATGTAAGCTTGCTGCGTGTCATAATCTTAACATCTGAGGATAGTGTCACACCCAGAGTTGAAGGGCGATGTAACCTCTTGCGTCGACTACTGTGACTTATGGGTGGACGTTGCCGCCCTTTCTGCCCGAAAAGGCGCCGTCAGAACGAAAAGTTCCAAAATGTATCCATTAGATTTGTCATGTCTGTCCGAGTATAACTGGAGAACTGATGAACGGATTTGTGTGGAATTTGATATTTATCGGGTTAACTCTACTAAACTTTTTCGGGAAAAGGTTATCGGTCGAGAACAATGGACACTTTCATGAATACCCACATGTCTAAATATTTGTTGGAGTGAAAAATATTTAGAACGAAAGTTGTAAATACGAAGTTACATATTTTATGTTCTACGCACTTTTCCCCTAAGTGTTAACAGTTTAGAGATGCTTTGAGGAAAGGAAGCGAAAGCACCAGAATTACTTCGAACGGTACATTTCCTAATTTGGTCGGTTTTAGGTATCATCATTCTCCCAGGTATGCTATATGTTCTATCCGTCCCATAATAGAGTACATGTCTCCGGTGGGTTTAGTTGTCGTTTAAAGCAGTTAGACCCCAGAGAGGGGGCCACAATCAGAACATTCTCAATCATTCATGTTCTCTTTTGTTGCAGGTAAGTGTAACGGGACGTTTCGACGCCTTCTTGCTGCTGTCACAAGTAAGTTAGTTAACCGATTAATCGCTAGTTCTTCTTCTTCTTTTTCTTCATCTCTTCAATTGCTTTTTTACGTAGTATTCAATTGCAGAATGATTTTAATATAGAGTTGTGACAGAAATGGTCTTGGCCTGATTTAAGAAACTGTGTATCGACTGTCATTCATTAGAAAGGATTGAGGAATCTAAAGACAGGACAGCCGTGTCCGGACCTGTCATTGAACTCGGGACCTGCCTAATACGGAGCAAGATTTCAAATCATGTGGCAGTAACCACAGTGTGTCAGTAATGTCCATGAATGAAGTACAGGTGTGTTAGGAACACCTGAAGTGCAGCAGCCGTGTGATGCGGTAGGCATTGCAGGAAGTCTGAACCCCTTATGTAATGCATTCCATTCAATACGTACAACTCTGCTTGCAACTCAGATACAAAGAAGCGATTTCCACACAGGAATTCAGTTTCTCTTTGTCTTTTGGACAGGTTTGTGCTAACAACAGGTTCGTTAGTTTGCTGTATTGTCCTCGTATTCTGTTTTGACGCAGATATATTGGATAATTACTTGCGCATTAAAGTTAATTTTTGATCCACAAATTTCTAACCCCTTCTTGACAAGCCAATGTTCACACTTCTATCCATTGAATTCTTTGACGTTTATTTAACCCGAAAGTTTATTGTCGTACTCGCAAGAGTCCACCACTCGACAAATTCTGAGCCATATGAACTGAATTTACACCCTCCTACCCTGTTTATCTAGATCCATTTTTATAATAACGTACCATATACACCAGGGTATTCTAAGTGATCTTTTGATTTCAGGTTTTAGATGAAAATTTTGTGAAATTTTAATGTGTTCCGAGCTTGCTTGATGCCCAGAATGTCTCTTCCTCCTTCATTAGGTAACCTTAATAATATTGAGTGAAGGGTATATTTTGAAGCTCCTCGTTACGCAGTTTTCTCCATTCTCATGGTACTGCCTCATTTCCTAATATTCTGCTCAGCAAACTGTGTTCGAATGCTCACAGTCTGTGATGTCTGTAGGTAATTCATTTGTGATATATATTAAAGTAATGTGAGATTGTAAATATGTATTTTAATTGGGTTTCATATAAGTGGGTGCTGAATGGCATAAACGTTTTGATTTAACCCATATAAACGTATATTAAGTACCATGAAGATGTACAACATAAACCATGTCACGTTAATTATATGCAGTCTGAACGGGGAACAGTTTTAATAGCCATTATATTTTCTTATGCAGCATGTCAAACGTAACTGAAGCCCGCTTTATCTATATGAAGCGGTCTGAATGTATATTTTACCAAGATAACGACTGTGTGTAGTGTAAGAGTGACAATATTTATTATAAAATTAACGAGAAATATTGCAAGAACTTGTAATATATTACATGGTCTGGGAAATTTTACATACTAACAGCATCATCCACTATACATGGTTGTTCTGCTGCATCAGATTATTGCTTCATGCGTCATAAAATTTCGATAAGTAAGATTCATTTGTGGTAATCTTTTTTAAATAACCTTGCTCAATGCTATGATGATGATAGTGACAGTTTGGAAATATGTACACGGTAATAATAAAACTCAGAAGTATATTAAATCAGCATATGAAATTAAATAGCAGTGGCAGTGGTCACAGTATCACTGGCCCTGTTGCAACGCCTGTGGTTCCGAAAATCCGTCACTAGAGACTAAAACTTCTACATCTGATGAACACGTAATGACATCAAAAACATTCAAAGAACAGCAGGCCGTATTACCTGCCTCATAGTCCCTGTATTTCTTAGTCCTCAGGGTTAATTGTTGACGGGATTTGCAATTAAATCGGTAAAGCCAGTAACATCTAAGGGATGATAATGATGATGATATAATAATAATAATAATAATAATAGTACGTTTGCGGATGTGGTCAAGAAAGAAACCGAGAAGATTTTAAAATACAAAAACCTTACAATAGAAATACAGCGCGTGTAGAATGTAAAGGTCAAAGTGATGCCAGTAGCAATAGGGGCAACTGGAACCATCTGAAAACAATCCAGAAAACGTCTGAGCAACATACCGGGAAAGGACGGAATCAAAGAAATACAGAATACAGCCAAATACTGGGCACCGTATACATACTTCGGAAAGTACTAATGTAAAAGTACAAAGCATTTATGATGGAAAATAGCATTACATGTACCATAAGTTGTAGCCGCAGAGTAGCAGCAACATTATATACTCTGGTTTGTTTCATGTCTGTAATTGTAAATACCCTGCAGAAAGGTGATAAATAATAATAATAATAATAATAATAATAATAGTGGTTGCATTTGTGGCGTAACAGCGCTTAAAACGAAACTGGTAGGTCTTATTTACTGCTGAAGTACTAGGTGATCCTTATTAATAAATATGGTTCTACTCGTACATTGCTGGACGTACTTAGTCAAAGCACATGAAGCTAAACCATAAATGTTAAGTAAACAAATCAGGAAATGTAACTAACTAGATGTAAACTGTTATGGCGCATTCGTTCTATTATTGTCGCTTGACCGTACAGATAATGCCCGTACTCCGGGGGGGGGGGGAGCGTACTGCGGTAGATGCCTCTCTCATTTTTCTCTAGAACTATTTTTCGAAACATTTCTGCCGCAATGAATATGGTGTTTACACTCGATAGGTGCACAGAAACGGATGTAGGTCTTGTACCCTTAAATCTTTTCAGACTTTAATAACCAAAATTGGAATATTTCAACAGATTTTACAGAAAATTTTCAGTATAAATTTTTATGAAAATGTTTTCAGAGGTTCTGAAGTTACTACATACGGACGGCAGACGTGGCAAAGCTAATGGGCGCAATTTTGCGGTTTTTTTTTTGTGAATACGTCCTAGGAAATTATTCTACCATTCATTGAGTCTTCGTTTATTTAAAGATTTTTGTTCAGCTGTGTGAGCTATGCAGCCTGGAATAATAGGATAATGCGACATTACAACCCTGCACCCCCTTGAAACCGCAGCAGGAGTGCTAGCAACCGCACCATGATGATCCTACGAGATCCTGTATGTCATGTTCTGCCACGGTGAAGCTGCTGACAACTGCTATTCCTTCTCAGAAATATATGACACTGACTGTACGGCTCTCGGCTTGTCACAGGTTTATTGGTTTTACGTGACGCGGATAACCTTGCATTGCACGAGCGCAAAGACCTTGGTTGATTTACGGAGATGTGGAGCAGTGTTTGATGGCTGATAGGTCGCGATTTGGTTATGAATTCACCGAGACGTGATTTCTTACGGAACTTCCAGCTGTCTTTGTTGACAAGAGGATAAGGAGCTTTATTACGAGTTATTGTAGAATCCGATCACACGCAGGCACCCAGCATCCGATTTACATATTTGACTGTGAACTTCCCCATGCGGTGTCTATTGTTGCACAAATTATATTAACTCCAGGTAACGAATGTCATAATAAGTAAGTAGTAAATCCCGCCACTGGACACGATCGTGATACTCCTGCGTGGGACTTCCATCGTCGTAGCGTATTTCCGTCCGATCCGTATTACTAATCAGTAGTCTTGTAGCGGAACCCGAAGATTCATCGACACTAATAACGATGCTCGCCATTTGACGTGATCCTGAGCCAGTTTCATCCGCCTCCCTTCAGCACAAACCTATTTCCCTAATATCAATCGTAATGTTATGTTTCAATGGCCATCATCGCTGAAGCGGCTGCTTTCCATACTTGTCTTCACTTGAAATTTATGTGTGTCTCTTCCTCCTGTGTCTGAGCTGCATCTTGAGCCCGTTTGATGTCTTTCTGTCTCGTTTTTCCAAACAGAATTAGGCAAGTTACGTACATTCGAAGTTTTTTCCTATGATACAGTCCATACCCTTCATTCTGTATTGAGTTCTATCTTAGATACAGACGTTTCCCTGACCGCTACAGGGACATCATATTATGTGTGTGTATATGTATATTATAATATTATATATATATTGAATATTGGTAAGGCTAGACACTTATAAGTCTAGGAACGTTATCTAGGGCTTCTGATTCGATCAGTGTTGAATATTTCTTTTTGCTATATTAGTCGTAGTAGTACAGTGGTAAAATAATGTACCTAGGCAGTCTGTAATCCAGTGCCTGAGTGTTGTGTTCGTGCTGTAACTGCCAAATCATTCTGCTTGTTCAAGTTACAGAATGTCTCGAGAAACTTAATCTTGAAGAATGAGCAGGTTGCAAGAGAATGCATAGCGCAACACTTCTTGTTCATTCCCTTTTGTTTGTCTTAAGAGGAATACGTAGTTTATACTTGCAATAAAGTAACTTTTCTAATAGCAGGTCCAATTGTATTTTATTTAAATGAAGAAACAGTGACATATATATAAGGCCCTCGCAGACCCGCGGCGCAGACGTATATATCACGCTTTTTTGTGTGTGTGTTCTTTCGGCGGGACTCCGTTCTTCTGACAGAAAGCAGTATTCTGGATCCCTGTTATGATATCTGGCAGTAACGTCGCTAATAATTGCAGGGGGGAGCCAGACCGGCTGTGTGTGCCACTGATGAAGGCCAGAAAGGCATCGTTCAAATATTACCGACAGTATGAGACTGTGATAATCTTCGTGTGAGTTTCGGAAGACTTTTACGAGCGCTGAAAGTTCTGAAAGGTACGCACAGCGTTACAGCTTCAGGCGTGTTTTCGTTGCTTATTTAATCTGTTGTACTTAGTAGATGATCTCCAAGATATGAAATGTACCCCATATTGTTGTCAGTTTGTGTGATGGCAAGGGATATCGAAATGATGTGCAAGTACACGTACTGAAGTGGAGTTTTTGGATACGATTCAGATTCCCATCCCAGTTTTTAAAATTACGTAGGTAACTTTAATTTTTAAATATCAATGCTATTCATTTTTCTTAAACGATTAGGCAAAATGTACTGTGATATTATGCCTTTATAGAGGAACGTTAACCCAAATTTATTTAAAGATTCAGTTCGTATCGCGCAGTAACACTCCGTCTTGGTTATAAAAACCATAAAGTTAATGCTGTTTAGGGAAATACAGCTGTTTGTTCTGAGAGCCATATAAACCACAAATATAGTGTGTGGACAGAATTTAGAATTATTGGATGTTAAATCTAATGGTACGTGGGTAATCACTGGGTCTTAGGGGGTTAAGGAGGAAATTAATCCTTTCCCGTGCGAGGAAGGGCTACTTCTTGCATTTAATAACGTCAGTCGTAAATATTTGTAACAGCAGAATAACTCCAACTAGGTGTCTCGAAAATTAAGTGTCTACAGTGATACTGACATGAAAGTTGGTCCCTTCGTAGAGTTTTATTGTTTAAATACCTGTAGATCATGTCAGGCAAAAACTAGGCCTGTTTTTTTTTCATGTCGTTTCAGATATTTCTATCAAGAATAGAAAATGTCCGACATGGCCAATATGTAAGATCGATCTAATCGGTATTCGCATTTTTTACAGTTGATTTATCTGCTCGATAATTACACAACAATGTTCTGCGCAGTGCTCATGGCCTCTGCAGAACAGAATTTGATTTGTCAATCCGTTTATGTGACACGTTTATATATACACGTACAGGCAGTGCTTCTTGCTTGAATACGCACTGGAAATTGATTATATCTTATTGATACTTGCAATTGAACATTCGTCACAGGTTTTTAATCCCTGAACCACTTAATTTATTTCTCTCTTTCCTTCTTAACTTCTTTCATTTCCCTTCAATTCCATTCTGATTTACTTCCACCGTAAGACGGGTTATGAAGGTCACTGAATCCAATTAGCCTCTTGGCGGTGCGGATTTTCTACGGCCATTGTGAAACTACGTTACATACCGTAAGGGTGGCCAAGATACACCCTGCGGGACAAATCTGGCCCTCATTGGAAAAGACGCAAAGTGTCATAATAGTCTTGGTTTTTTATGACAGCAATGGATACTGCTTTCAGTGCTAGGTGTTCTGTGGCAGGTTGTAATACCGTACGTACCTTTCTTAACGCGGAGCATTATAATGTGTCTGCAGCAGGCTGGTCCTCCTGTTACAACGTCTGTCTCTGAAGTCCATATTGATACCTCCTTTGTATTCAAATTTAAGGATACTTACGAACCAATCAACCAAAAAGCTAGCTAAGGGCGGAGACTTGCACGCCTCGCAAGTCGTCGGATGTTACTTCAAACCATTCTAGCATCCGAAACGTTTAGCTGGAATTGGAAAACGATGTCCCGTTAAGAAGACGTAAATCCCTAAGGGAGAGCTGTAACAGCGACCGAGATTAAGGAAGTATGGATTATTATTGTTATTGTTATTTTGTTGCTACATGTCACAGGCTTTATCTTCCTGGTATTTCTCCTCTTCAGCCAACGATGATCCCCAGCGCCCAGGCTTCAGTTTTCAGAATGCAGTACTTCCCGTATGATTTGTGATGTCCAAGTAGTGAATATTTTGAATGTTTTCGTGCTATGGCTTTCAAATTTTTCTTTAAACCTTTTGTTACTATTTCGGTGGCTCCAATTATTACAGGTGTGATCACACACTTCATGTTCCACATTCGTTGTATCTATATACATAGGCCCTATACTCTCGTTTTTAGTTTTTTTTTCTGCATCCTTTTGCGTGACATTTCTGTCAGCTGGTATTGCCACATCTATCAGGATGTATGTTTTCTCGTTTTTGATTTTAATTATTATATCTGGCCTATTTGCCTAACTTCTGTATCTGTGTGTGCCCTGTAATTCCATTAACACTGTTACATCTTCATTTTCACATATTGGGTTGTGTGTGTGGCGCGTGCGTGCGGCATTTTGTTTTGTTTTTTTTTTTTTGTCGTTTCGATGCGTAGTGCTTTGCGTAGTGAATAATGTAACTGTGCACCAACTCTGTCGTGTCTGTTTAAGTACTCATTCTTCTCCAAAATGGGGCATCCTCAGATTAGGTGGCAATAGTTTCTTCATGTTCTTTACGTAACCGGCATTTACTATCAATTTCTTTCTTCAAAATTTTATTTTTAACCTAGTTTGTACTGACTGCTTGGTCCTGGACTGTCCGTATTGTACTTCCTGGTTTTGCTTGATGTCTCCAAGTTTTACCCATCGACATGGAATTGCCCATGCAGCCTTTATTATTATTATTATTATTATTATTATTATTATTGATTTATTTTACGACGCTTTGTCAGTCGGATATGCAGTGTCGGACGGTAGGACAATTTGTGGGTAATGAACTGGAAAGGATGTTGTGGTAAGCGGTTGTCTAATTTGAGGTGTGCCTTCTGCTCGCCCATTGTTCCAAGGGATTGAATAAGACCATGAAACACCTGAGGACAATCGGTCTCTGAGCCGACACTTGAACTGGTACCTTCCGATACGGGGCAGGAAAGCTGCTGTCTCGATTGCGAAACTCGGCAAACAACAAAGTTGTTTGTTTGCTTGCTTGTTTGTTTGTGTGTTTGTTTGTTTGCTGTTTTGTTGTTGTTTTTGTTGTTGAAACCTGTTAGCGTCTCAAGAAGGGCTCTGTTCTACGGGAGTTGGTTGGAGTGCTTAGACAGTATCTGACTCAAGATACATGGTGTATGAATGGAACAGAGAATTTTCCTGATACAGTACCCTTGATTTGCAACACACCGATTTCCATAGTCACGACAAAGCGTGGCTTCTGAGTGACGTCATGGCCGTATCAATATGAGGCATCTATATATATCGCCAATCTCCAATTAACAAAACATTTAATTCCAATGTTCCCGAATTCTTTTTCATGGTTTTTATGAGGAAGTTTCATTGAGATATTAAATAGTGATGATAACAAGTTGGAAGCCTTTGATGCGACTGATTAATGGTGTTTTACATTGATGATGAATAGAGTTTGATAACCTTTTATTTTGTTTAACCGGATTGTTATTGAAGTTAAATATTTTTACGGACTTTGTTTTTATATGCAGAAAACAAATCATTTTCTTAAGAGATTTTGTGCTGAAATTCGGTTTTGTAACTACATCAATTTCTTGTTGAAGTTTCAACGGGCTTTTGTTATTACTACTAAGAAGAAAATGTATACATTAAAAATGTTGTGGTAGTTTAAATCGCCTAGCTCAGGACAGGTAACTTAGGGTGCACGTACCGAAGCAGACAAGACCGGATCAGAGCAAGTCACAGTGACAAGACAGAACTACAGTGAACCTCAGAACGAACCATTACAAGCAATTTCCGAGACCGGCGAAGTCTGCATTTCTGTCATTGCAGCACTCATATGGCGACGGGGGCGACAAAGAAATAGACACCTTCAGGTTTATCCCACAAATTAAAGAAGGCCAGAATTTGTCGTTGTCTCTTATTTGTATTCCGATTTGTTGCAAGGTGAGTATAGACTCGGAAATTATTTTAGAATGTGTTTGCAGCCCGTCAGACCGATAATAGTTTTAGTACGCAAATCAGTTATGAAACAAAATACAGTAGAACCCCCGTATCCGCGGATTCAATATCCGCGGTTTACCGCGGCCCGAAAATATTAACACATTCACTGCCAAAGTCGACCATGGTCGATTTCAGTATTTACGTTTTAATTTGCCAGCGCCGACTTTAGTCGATCTAAATTTTACTCTGCGCTTTTATATATTAGGGTTCGCTACTATCCGCGGTAGGTCTTGGAACGTATCACCCGCGGATACGGGAGACTACTGTACAAATTGTCGTCTGTCCATTGCTCATTGATAGAAAGAAATTAAGTAATAGTAAATTCCGTGCAATAGGGCTATTCCGCATTGTCACCATGATTTGAAGTAGAATTGTAACTTATTTACATTCCATAGACCCTATTAGTACAAGGATTAGAACATATCGTAACACGAATATAATACAGTGTAATACAATACAATACAAATATCGTATACCTGGTTTGTGTAGCTATTTAAGTCATCGTGTAAGAATATCATATTATGCAGACCAAAATTGTAGCAAAGTACGTGCGTCAAAAAGGATTTCTTAATATGGGCCTACTTACGATCCTTCAGTTGATACAAATTGCTCTTCGGAGTAGGAGTGAGCTAATGCTGGCTTAAATACTTTTATATCATGATTTAAGATTTTAATGTTAGATATAAAAGCATTGTACAGCTTAGTTCCTGCATGGTACACACCTTTCTGGCAACTAGTGATGTCAGCAGTTGGCACATGGAGGTCATGTTTATGTCTCGTATTTATGCTATGTTTCTCTACTTATTTTAAGTTTTCCCGTATTGCCTGCAACGAAAGACAGTAATTATAACAGGTATTCACTGGAAAGGGGAAGTACATTAAGTTGTCATTTGCAGGCCAAGTTATAACTGCTTCATAGATTGTCACGTATAAATTTTTGACAATGGTTTTACATGAGTAATATCACCAACATTCACAAGGACTTCTTCCATTGTCACCAATACTAAAAAAAAAACAGGTAGCTTCCGAAACGTAGTGTTTTTTTTGTGAATGTTGGTGACAATGATAAAAGTCCTTGTGAATGTTGGTCATATTACTTCATAGATTGTTGTATTGTCATCAACTATAATGATAGCAGTGCGTGTTTTATTCGTAGCAAATTTAATGAAGTTTGTTTCGTCAACGTTTGATGTAAAGTTATAGTTTAAAGCTATTTGTTCAACTGGGCACGTTACTGTTAATATAATTATGAAATTGGTCGCTTCCAGGGTGGTATGTAATGATACTGGAATTATCGGCAAAGAGGTTTGGGCTGTGAATTGACAGTTGCGGGCAAATCATTCATGTGTATTTGTATAAGAGTTGTAAATAAAATGTTGATATATTCCACATTTCTGTCAGTGTCGCTTTGGATTACAGTAAATATATGTTATCAGTGATAAAACAGTAAATCAGAACCGCGTCATAACTCAGTGAAATGTTCAGTGTCCAAACCAGCCATGTTTTCTGTGCAGCTGCTGTCCAGATTGGTCCAGAATGGCGCGTGAGTTGCCATGCTCCACACAAAACAAGACAGAACACATTGTGTCTGGCCGTGACTTAATGCACTTGGGTGGCCGGCATTTGTGTGTATTACCGGAGTTACAGACTGGTCTGGTCTGGTCTGGTCTGGTCTGGTCTGCTTCTGTGTATCCGCACCCTTAGTTAATCAAAACGTGATGGGTTTGGATCATGCAGGTTGTTTAATGAAAACAGAGGAACTGCATGCAGTGTATTGGTGCGAAAACCGCTGGGAAGCGATAGAACCAACTAGGAGACGGGTGAGATTGTTAAAGTGAATGCAGAGAAATTGTTTGTGTGGGAGTGGGCTGGATTGCCCCACGTCGTAGTCATGCGCTTTGATGGGATTTGTTACTAGCGATGTGGAACTACCAGAGGGCTAACTGATGCTGAACTTGATTTTGTAACAGTTATGTCTCCTATATTTTGTAACAGTTATGTCTCCTATATTTTCCGTATTAGTTTTTGTACGTCATATTGCCTGAATTCCCACAAAATCAAAGTTTTGTAGTCTTATTTCTTAAATATTTTTTCTAGAAATTGGAAACGTGTTTCGTTTGTTTTTCGTGGGGTTGTTATGAGTTACTTTGCATTGCATTCTGCTTCAAGAGACAAATTCTTAACCATTTAAATCTCAGTGGCACCTGCTTGTACTGCGTGGTTGATTGTTAAAAGTTGTGTATTTTGCCCAGAGACTTTTTATTTGTTTCTTTTGATTTTCAGAATAATCGTCGCGATTTGTCTATCGAGCATTAACTGGTTCATCTTTGTAATGGATAAGCAGTGTGTCTTCTGCTAAGCAAGAAGTGAATTTTTAAATATTATTCACATGCAGCCTCGTAAGGGTTACTCGCGCTGCCTGCAACACAAGAGACTGTACCCAGAATATTTTTGTGTCTTACGGACGTGTTATCTTTCACCTGATTGGATTTTAAAATGCAGTGTTTGTATTCAGCAAGCTTAACGCCACATAGAGCGTAGCTTCACGCTACGAAGGGCTCTGGACGTCAGCCAGGAATGTGTCTATATGCTCCAGAATCCATAATGGGACTGCTTTTATCTCTTGAAAGTAGTTGGAAGTTGCAAACAGACATTGTCTGATAATGTCGGTCACGTGAAACTGGATCGGCACACCTTCCACCTGTTGGCTCAGATTTTTGTTCGGAACTCCAGCACCGAAGTGCATATCCGTCTGTCTGTTCCGTTTCAGTTTCTGGCATCAGTAGCGTATAGGTGACTGTCATGAACTGAAATGTGTTATGGTTAGTCTGTCATTCGGTACAGCTCTGTCGTAATCCGATAAATCAAAGTGGCACCGTGGGCTTTTACCCTCGCAGTATATTTATGTGTTTCAGTAATTCTCAGCATTACTAACACTTTTCCTTGAACGGCGTTAACGGTTTATGCTTTTCAGTGGAAGCGCAGTGTGTTTCGTTTTAGGTAAGAACAGAATTTTAAAATGTTATTCATTCATTCATTCATTCTGTAGTCTGTCTTACGACAGGTCCGCAGCCTCTTCCAAAGCGAGATCTCCACAGGGTGCGATCTAGTGCTTCCTCTTTCAATTTCAAAATGTTATATAGATTAATTTTTGGCCCTAAATGATACTAGATTTTAACTCCGTGCAAGCAGTACTAACATGGCGGCCTGGAAGTTTCTGGGTGATAGAGTCTTTAAGATTTGTTGTGATTAGTTTTTTCCTTGTTTTATGGAATGGGTTTTTCCCAAATAGAACGGACGGGAAGACTAGGAAGAAGATGTAAGCAACTTCTGAATGACCTTTTGGAAACGCGAAAATACTGAAAGGTGAAAGACGAAACACTAGATCGCTCTGTCTGGAGACCTGTCTTTGGGTAAGGCCTGTCGTAAGACAGACCACGAGATGGTGATGAGACGCTGTGGCGACCAAGCGAGTCTGTAAGTTCTGAACCTTGTGGATCTTAAGTGCACGATGCAAACGGTGCGTGATTTCACTTCTTCAAAATGTTATTAATATTGCAAATAATGTGAATTTACGCTTTTGTTGTGCGCAAACCAGTTTTTATTAAGGCTGTAACATTATGCCCATCTCTGTCAGACATTCTGTGCCACTGCTGTGCAGTTAGGAAATCAAGTAAAATTTTAGGTTTCCGAAAGATTAGGATTTCTAATGCCGCTTCTACCTTCGCCATACAATCAAAAGTTACAGCGATCGGTCGCACCAAATATTTCGCGACGTAAGCCTTGTTAATACTTTTCGTATTCTATGAACAACTGCTTTTGTAATAATCCTTACCTTTTATAAAACATGTTATTTCTAAAAGAATTTTGTACAACTGTCTTGGTTTTAATGGCATCAGAGGGTGACATGTAATAGTGTGCTGTTCATAGCGGTAATTTTGTCTCTCTAATGTTGGGACTATTAACAGAATCAAGTGCGGACGGACACATTGGCAGGCGAGCGCAGCTTTCTAGCAGCGTTTCTGGCCCTAAGAAGATTAAAGAAAACAGGATTCCCAGATGACCCGATACTTGATGCTCGGAGAAGAATGCGTACATTAGTTGGCAACGACCGTGCTATTGTTGTCGCTAACAGGCCTGTCCTACCGAGTGTTGTACGGTGTTTCACAAACAGTAGGCTACATGCCTAATGTAGGCTTCATGTTAAACTGCTGAGGATGTTTATCAATGATACTTGAAATGTAAATGACTATTAACGTTTGTTGTATATAATATTGGAAATGTTCTGTAATTCGAAAGAGTGGCCGCGTAGTCGGAGGAGCGTACGGTCCATGCCCGCTTTTACCATGCATCATGGTTTCAAATCCCGTTCAGAGCGTAGAGAATATCAGCGTTCTTCTGTTTAGTGTTGTTTGGTATAAATAGGAGGCCATGTGATGGGCCGATCCCCCATCGAAGGAGTTCTGTTAAATGTCCATTGATTCATTCTTCCGTAATGAATTCGGATTGGATGGTCAATTTGTTACAGATGAGAAGGGGAATACAGTTGATTCACTTAGCTCCCCGTTTGTTGTGGGCTCCACGCGTTTCATTTGATGCCGAGTGTTTAAAGTTGAATGTCTGTGTATCGTTTGTCCTTGCAGAACTTCAATTATGCGTTTGAGACGCCTGTTGTAAGTAACATGGTTGTCTGTCGTTACGTATGGTGATAATCAAATCGTGTGGGAATGTGGGCAATTTGTTGGGGTGCCGAGCGTCTAAAGCGAGAAGGTACGCAACTGTGTTTTAATTACGCGCATTGTAAAGAACATTCATTAGTAGGCTATGTTATGCTACCTGCGTGAACATTCGTGTCTGTACGTTCTGCCCACACAGTGTCAGGATGTTTCATATTATTCCCACAATAAACAGCGATTATGTCCCGAAACGACACTAACTGGTCCTTGTAATGGTAGGAACTGAAATAAGTAATACTTATCTAGTAAAACATTAACATTTTAGAAAAGTGACTCAGGTAAATAAGTTGGTAAAACCGATGGTTTTAACAGTCCCCTCTAACATTGCACCATAAACTGTTCGTTACATAAACAGAGGGATAGAAAACACGAAACAAACCTCTGTAATACAAACATGTAGGCCTCTCCGTTCAAAACAAGGCAACAGCACACACAGGACCGCCAACCGTTAGGGTTCGTGTATTTGAAGGCGGGACTGCAGCTCGGAAGTCAGTATGCATCCGGAAGATACTGCGACCGGTCATTTCGACAAAGATCCTGGAGCAAATTCTGAGTCGGTACCCAAATTTCAGGTTGCACTGCATGCTTTTCATGTAGCTGTGCCTAGCTGATATCAAAATGCTACAAAAACCATACTCAGATTCTTTCCTCCGCTTCCTAGACACAAAACAATCTGCTCCCAAAGTTTTACGTTCTCTCCTACCGACGTTAAACAGAAAGACGGAGGTCAGTGCCTAGGGACCTTCCAAACTGGAAACTTCCAGTCAGTTTCCTGCCGTCAAATATGAAGTGTCTCTTGCTACCACTTTCTGTCGCCTGTATCTGTCTGTCTCTGTTTCTCTTTTCGGACTTGAAATGGCTCAACACTTCCTAATTACATTTTAGGTGTACTGTGACATTCCTCAGAACCTTCAGGCAAATGTCAGGATGCTACCTCAAACTAGGCGACCACCGTTTCCTTCCACGTTATTTCGAGTTCATTGTTCTGTAACCATGCTGCCATATAACGCTGTGTGATACGAATTATGGCCAGCGTCGTTAAGTGAAGCATAAGTAAGTTGCAGTTTGTAGGCGGGTGCCTGTTTCTGTATTTCGTTAGTTGTCGCAAACAAATGGCTCGCCAATACAAATGTCACGCAGTGTCACAAGTGTTATGTCCACTAACATAGTACGGATATCCTGCATGTTGCTGTAATTACTAGTAATGAATTGTAAAGGGCAAAACTTAAGGTTTTTTTAAGAGTGCATGATTTTAGTAAGCTATTTTTCTTCGTCCATGTAATGGCGTTTTCTCAACAACAGAAATTCCGTTGGCAAAATGTGAATTTATCCCTGTACACGCCATGAAACATACAATGGGTACCGGGTCATTCCCGGGGGTAAAGCGGCCGGGGCGTGGCGTTGACCACCCACCCCCATCTAGCGTCGAGGTTAAAGAAAGAGTAGAGCTATACCTGTACTCCCCCTCTGGTCCTTCATGGCCTGTTCTAGGGTGAACTTTACCTTTACCTTTTACACGCCATGAAACATATAGGAGCGGTGGAGGTATTGATCCATGTATTCTTAACTTCGGCCCTATGGAGCCTTTCGCCACGGCAGTTTTATCCCCGGGGTAGGCCTCCTGTCCCATTGATAGAAGGCTGGGTGGTCCTCCGAGCCCATGTGGACGTTTTGGACAAGAGATATGTTCTGCTGCCGGGATTTGAATTCTGAATCGTCTAGCCTGTAGTCTAGTCGGTATACTGACTACGTTATCCGGCTGCCATAAATCAAATTGACGGATGGTTTTACTGCTGTAAGTGATGGATGTTGTACAGCTGTGACGAATTTATGTGGAATGGTCCTGCCATCGCTTGTTTTAAAATTCTGTTCTACGGGTAACCTGTAGAATCTGACGGAAGACTACGGTAAACCCGTCAGGGGAGTGGTCTTGTGGTCGAGAATCGAGCCAGGGGTTTTCCGAACACGAAGCAGGAGTCTTTACAAGTCTGCCTGCACATTTGGAGGAAAGTGTTAGACATACATATAAATATACTTGCACACTCACACCATACACACACACACACACACACACACACACACACGGACATGATGCTGCAAACTGTGGTCTCAAACGCAAATAGTACGCGGGCGAAGCACCTCATATTGAAATGTCAGGCTGTTCGTTTGTCATTTCAAGCAGTAAAGAAGGTATTTTCTTTCAAATTAGTCGTTGCGTTAAGAATGCCTAATACTTTTAATAACAAGGTCACAGCATGTTATAGGCATTGAACTTGAAATCTTATTGCATTGTTCTCTCTCTTGACTTAACGTTGCACGTTACCATCCACGGATCCAGGGATAGCAAAATATTGAGAATCGGTGGGAGGGTCATACAAAATGAATTGGTAGGCCGCGTGTTTCACACCATAGCGTAGCAGTGGGGAGGGGGGGGGGGGGGGGGTTCTGCGACAGAGTGCAGGAGGCGGCAAAATGAATACTTGAAATGAAAAATTTTGATTTTCTGCTCTCAACAGATATAAAATCATTGAGCCAAATACAAGAAAATTTAATAAATGATTGTGCTTTTATTAATTCATAATTTCTGTTTGGTGCGGCCATTGTGTTTACTTGCCCCAGACGTCACAAGACTTAGCTACGCCACTGTTTGAAACCTGTGCTCTGAACTAAATTGTTCTGTAAAATGATGAAAATACAGTTGGACTCGGTTATAACGCCATGAAAGGGACTGTATATTTTGTGTCGTTATAAACGAGTGTTGTTATAACCGAGGACTTTAATGTTATGGTTAATAGTGAGGAATTAATTGATACCACAGAAAGTCTGACGTTATAGACGAGGTGTCGCATAAACCGATGTTGTTATAATCGGTTTCGACTGTAGTGGAATTCGTGTGCAGTGAAATATCCGAGAGGCACAACTTTGTTAAACTCCCTATAAACTGTAATGGATCACCACAGGGTGGGAGCAGTCATGACACAATGGCCACACACACAATCTAAGCCTTCCGTAGAAAGCATCAACGTGATTGTAATGTTGATTGCTTAGGCGGTCCTGCAATTGCATGCGACACGAGGGCGTAGGGTATTGTAGCCTCATTCCGATATAACTGAGATACGTAACGTAACGTAACGTAACCGATGGCGGCTTCTGTGTTCATCAATCATTGTATGTTATTACTAACGTGATCATCTTCAGAATCATACTGGCCCCTCACAGCAACGTTTTATTTTCGTCTCGTGTGATTACGAGTTTCCTGAGTTCCGATTTTCGAAGCTTACGTTCAGTGCCAATGTCGCGTTTGAGTTCTCCATAACGCCTGTGTGTGTTCAGTGTCAGTGTCGCCTTTGATTTGTCTGTAACATCTGTTTATGTTTTCACCCACAGAATTCAGATGCGATTAGTAATCACAAATTGGTTTACCTGTGGTTCTGTGGGTGGATTTATGGAAAAACAGATTTGATTGTAAATTCCAAGCTATAAAATCCTCCCGTCTTCCTCCGCCACTTTTTCGGTTTCATGGTTTAAGCCGTCTACCATGTTGTGCATCAAATTCATTCATAAAGAAACACGTCCTTTAGAAAATCTGTCCTGAACTGGCGTCAGATGTATTCATGAAGCCTCATTAAGGGACCAGATAAGGTCGAAAGGGCCTGAAGAACGTCGTGACAACATTCTGCTGTACATTTTATGTGCATGGAAAAAATCTAGGGATAATCTGTCTGTGTGTCGTTCATTTCCATGAAAGGTAAAGGTAAAGCAATCCCATTACAGGCCTGGACAGACCCTTATGGTTCCAGGAGGTTGAGGCTCCCAGATTTCTAGACAATCGGCACATAAAGGTGGTAAGGTTGTCAGCCCTACGCACCGGCCGCCTTTACCCCCCAGGAAAGATTCCTGGTACTCATTTCTGTTAGAGGCTGAGTCGACATTTCCATGAAAACGTAACGAAAATCGTAGTTACTATAGCAGTAAAGGACAGTGGTACTATAATGTCGAACTTTGCCGGAAACAAATTTGCCAGTAGGTAATACAGAAGCGTCAGTTATTCTGTCAAGCTGATAGAAATCTTAGCGGGCGAGAAGCCACTTTCGTCTGAAGTCGAATCTGACGTTTCGAAGACCTTGTTTTTGTCCATGACCAGAATAAATGAAAATATTGAGGAAGACTTGTTTAAAATGCAGAAGGCCCTGTTTCTTGTCTTATTCACTTAATAATGCACGATAACACTTAGTTTGAGATAAAAATTTACATTGCCTTTGAAAATGGTACGTTGACCATAAAAGGTCTGCTAATTTTATGGAACTACTTGGATGGGGGATCAGCCCATCGCAAGGCCTGTATTACCCAAGACGACAAAACACAGCAGTAACACTGAAAGGATTCACTTCCAGGACGGTATATATCTTAACGGCCCGTGGCAACTAACATCTGAAGTCTTTTAATATCTCTTTTGATATAAGATAATTTCTGGTGAAATTCTAGACACATTTCCACATTGCGTGTTGTTTTGCCACGTTATGACATGGTATTCGCATTACCTGGAAGTTTGTATGAGTAATATTTAAACACTTTGTTCCTATCTTACAGCAGAGGCTGCGTCTCCATTACAAAGATCGTCCGGTTAATGCTGTTTAGGGAAATAATCTGTATTTGTTGTGAGAATCATGCGAAACGCATGAATAAAGGAGGTGGTACGTATTGTAACCACTGTGCTTCACAGTGTTAACAGCGTCTTCGTCACTCCTGATGCTTGGCAGCCAATCCAGTTCCCTCACTGGCTCTTGTGTCTATTATAAGCGAAACCCGAATCGTCAGATCAGAGCGGAAACGCGCCTCAACTTCCATGGTTGTGATGACGCGGGTAATATTTGTCCTTGCAAGGCGCCGTCATCCGATCTCTTCAGTCAGTCAGTCAGTCAGCCAGTGCCATGGAATTTCACTGTCACATCCACGTGTAGGAAGAATTTGAAAAAAGAAAAGAGTGTTTAAGAGTATGGCCTAGTGGCTTGCTAGTGTAGTCTGGTAGATACGTGCTGTCCACAGACCAGGAGTTGATCCCTTCTAGGAACGCGATAGATGCGCATGCGCAAAATTTCTTTTTGAATAACGAGTTGCTACTACCAGTCCTGAAAGCATGCGCACAGTGTACTCGCTCACAAAACGCCACTCGAAATGCTCGAGGTTTCCGGTCTGTGTGTAGCAGTGGAACAACCTGTCGTGCCTACGAATCAGCAGTCCAGCGGTCCTACCTATAGCCAACAGTCCCCCGCACCGCGCCAGACACGCACACCCCTCGCGGGAATCATTTCATGGTCTGTGGTCTGTACACATACCAACATTTTGGAGGAACCAGGGTTTATACACTGAATATGGAGGAACGTTATCTGTCTACCACACTACAAAGCGTCACAACCCAGTGGATCGTAACCTAATATTCACTGCAGTGACACTCAAATCTTATACAGAAAATAGTGTTCTTTCCGCAGCTCAGGCATTCATATGACGAAACACAGTTCGAGAATACGAGGCGCATGCGTACCCTTCATTAAAATATCACAGCTTTATTAGCAACTGATTCAACTCCAGACTTCAGTGTTAAAACGAGTAACTGGTTGAGTTGAGGTTCGGAATGAACAACATACAATTGGTGGCCTGCCCGTTTTTGCGCTTTTTAAACTTTTACCATAATTTTACCAGCATGTCGGACACGCGAACTTATGCCATCGTGAACATCATGTGTGGTAATACATTTTCGAAAGATTTGCATCTTATACAGTTTTTTTTTTAGTTTTAAAATTATATGGGGCCTGCTTGAAATATCTTGAATTCGTAATGACTAATGAATTATTGTCACTTGACATGCGACACCTTTTAAGCGTATCTGCTGGCAGGCGAGTGATAGTAACAAGGTGGGAAAAGAATGTATGGCATAATCCTGTATCGTTCGTTTCATTCTGTTTACGTACATCAACAATCATAACACTTACGGTGAGAGTTTATTTTATATAAAATGTGTGCTCCATTTTAACTTTTATTCACAATGTTTTTCGCCGCGATGAATGTTTAGCGAACAGCACTCAAGATACGCCCAGAAACACGTGTATGTCTTGAGGCAGAATGTCCATTCGGTTTGTCCCAGTTCATCCAAAATCGGATGTGTGGGCAACCTTTAGTAAAACTCCCCAGTGTCAGATTTTACGGAAATCCGCTCAGCGGTTCGCAAATTGATACACGCAAAATGACGTACCGAAGCCCGTAGGCGCATTTTTGCAGCATCATTGCGAACAGTGACGTAGCTAGGTATTTTGGCACCCGGGGCGAGTAATCACAATGGCTGCCCGTAACAGAAATTATTAACTACAATCAGTCGCAATTATTTGTTGAATTTCCTTCTTTGTGTCTCAATAATTTAAAAAGTGTTGAGGGCAGAAAGTTATCTTTTTTATTTAAAATATTCATTTTGCAGCCAATTCCCCCCCCCCCCTCCAGCTACGCCCTTGATTGCGAACACACCCAAAACCGAAAATTCCAGTCCTTGGCACTCTGAACTACGCTACACGGACAAGTGTGTTCGTGTTGTATAACCTGCAGCCAGCTGCACTTTGCTCGCATAATTATCTTCGTCGTCTATTTGAGATTGTCATGGACACCGTAACGATGCAACTGCTCACTGCACCTGTTAGGAGCCTTGACCATATCCTGTTGAGTCATATAAATGAAAAAAGGCGTGGCTTATAGAAAAGACATAGCTGTCTTCCTGACACACGTAATTCTGACGAAGTGCATTAAATTCTTTTGTATATGACTCTAATAGTACTGCGAGTAGGCTGCTTTTTACTTGTAAATCTTCTCTCGGAAAGTCTCTGACAGTTTGCGGTTGTATCTGGCTAAAAGCTTTGAAACACAGCACCAATTTACTGTATGTTTTTGAGGATGGCTTTGTTTGCCATTACTGTGGAGGATACTGGTGGGTCAGTCGTATGGGGCTGGAAGGAAGTAAGGATTTTATAGAGTACGGTATTGAGATATTAATTGCGTGTTTTATACTTCTGGCCACCATTTTGATCAGTTTACGATCGACTCATTTATGTCGAAAGTTCAAATTAGGCATTTATAGTGTTTGGGAAAGCATTACATAGAATATCTAAACCTCGCTCAGAGTTTAGGTTCTGGGTTATTACGAAATAAAGCAGCATAAATCGTAAGTTTGAGGAATAATTTTTAAAACTGTTAGAACAAAGGCAGTAGGCTGATTTGGCATAAGAAGATATGTTCTCTGGAACTTGACGCCGTGTACTTAGGAAGAAGTGCAGCGACGTTTCAGAATAATTCTCTCCATCATCATAATCATCATCTTCCTCTTCACACAGTGACTGCCGTGATTGGACAATTTGAACACTGCAAGACGTCAGACAAGTAGAACGTTTAAGAGAAAAGTTCTTGGAGATGGTGGCTCGTGATAATGTCCACTGGCGAACTCATGTGATTATGATAATGATGAACCTTGGGTTTCATAAAAGACGGATAATTTCTTCAGTAGGTGGGTGACTGTTTGGTATCTTAAGGACTCTGCTCTAAGGCGTTCTTTAGTGTGTTGGTGTTTATTATCTGTTATGACTAGAATTCTTAACTCGCTGACATGTTCGGTCGCATGGGCAGTGCACTCTTAGTATCAGCTGCATTAACACAGGTCCCTTTGTCGGGCTTTACGAAATGATGGCCCGAAAACTTTAAAAGTCACGGTTAAGATTTCTTTGCATTAAAATTATGGACCTCTAAAAGGAAGACATGGAGGGCGAGAAGAAATGAAAAAGAGCAATAAAACAAGGAATTTGAAACCAAACCGTTACCCTGAACCCAGAGACACTAAATGTGATTTAAGTCACTCCATTCATTAATGAAAATACACGTTTTAGACAGCTTTTAGGAACCCAAGGTCGTCTCCTGCCAGCAGCCATCTCGCAATCAACCCTCCAAGAGTTTTTGTGGGGATGAAATATCTTGTCGTTAAAAATCAGGTATGTAGGGACGAGGGGGCGACATCCTTTCAGATGTTTCTTTTTAAAAAGGAGACCTGTTTTATCTGTAGAAAGCATGTAAAATTTGTTTGGTCCATCGATGTGGAAATTACACAGAATGAGAGGGCGGTGGAAGATGAATGGATAAGGTCACTTGATTAGACAGGCGAATAGCTGTCGGGCAGTACGAGTCTGTCTGCCTAGAGAACAGGAAAAGATAACATGGTTGTAGCGATGTCACTAGTTCTCATTTCTGCTTTCGTATTGCCGTTGTATGTGTTTTGAGGTAAAACATTAAAATGTGTAGCTGGAACAGTTTACAGTTTCGTAAAATCATGTCCATATATTGGTAAAACAGTTTGGCGAGACGTGGACACAAGATGGCAGAGGCAGTAGAAGAACAAAAACTGCAAAACTGAGAATTTTTAAGACTCCTAGGCTTCGCTGAACACACAGGCCTACATGGATAGGTAGATAATTTAATACTGACATACGTGAAAAATGTAGGTCGATAACACAGTTTAATACCTTACTGTATATAGTGAAAGATACAAGGAACATGTCAAGGGAATGAAGGCGCCAAAATATTCTGTTCAACCAAGACAAAAAGCACTTATAGGTTTGTAACCCAAAATTAATGGGCGAGATGGAGTTAAATTAGTGGAACGACAATGTTAGAGCATTATTTACTATTTCGTATGGACTTATTCACTAGCTTCTCGGCGGGTGAGGTGGCAGAGGATAGCATTAGTTATAAACTGATTTAGGAGAGGAGTAGGAGAACAACAAAGGAGACGACGCTTCAAACAGAATGTTGAGGCCGATGCAGGCCTTAAATTACATGCTTTACTCTTGGCAGGGGTCTGGGGAAAACTGCGGAAAGTGTAATTAGCCAATTACGTGGCAGGATTCGAACTGGGTGCTTTCTGAATATTGGTAAAGCGTGTTGTTGGTTTACTGATCCGCTCAGTTTTTAAAACTCTGGTTGCAACGTAAATATCTTACTAATCCTGCGGAGCAGTATCTTTCTTGACATGCTAGTAGTCGCCCAGCTGGTCAAGACCCACTAAATGACACACACTACACAAGAGTTCGCCGTTTATTGCAATCTGTATTTCACTGCGCTGTTTCGACCCGTTACATGTGGTCATCTTCAGGCAGTTCGTGTTAAAAATCGCGAAGAAAACACATGAACGAACAATGCCATATATTTATGATTAACAATGATCGTGGTATTTCAGGTTTTTAATGGAACATTAAGACTTCATATATGCAACGAATATATACATATAAATTGGACTATAGGCTTGTTACAATCTAACGTCTTAACAAGTGGCGATCGTTGGAAGGGTAAACCATATCCAGTGAGGCTAGGGAAGTAAGAAAGAAGGTGAATCGCCTGTGTAACAAGAAGCCGTTGAGAACAGTCTAATTGGACACATTTGCCATGCGGACGAAAGTGCAATAAAGTGCGTAGTGCATCAGTGGCGTTAATACAACGCATCTGAAGGGAGAGCAACGTGGAAAATGAAGTTCTCAGCACATCGCAGGAAAGGGGCGGACTCGAAAACCTGTAATAAATTTAATCATTGTATATTTTGATTTGTGCTTTTCGAAACAACAGTCATGGATTTCTACACTGAAAAAAGTAGTTCCATCTTGTACTCTACCATGTGAGGTCAGTTGAAGAAGCGTATAATGACAAGGACCAAATCGTCTCTGAAATTACACGTAGGATCATAATATCAAACACAAATGAAGAGGCTTCGTCTGGAGGCGAAGAGGATGTGGTGATGTCACCTGGGATGCGAACGCAGAGTTTTCCGACATAACATAGCTTATCCCCTAAATTAACCACTAAGGCCGTAAGTTGGCCGTGCCATGGATCAGGCGGTTAGTCGCCGGCCTATCACCGCGGAGGCCCGGCTTCGATCCTGGGTCAGTCCATGTGGAATTTGTGGTGGACAAAGTGGCACTGGGACAGGTTTTTCTCCAAATACTTCGGCTTTCCCGTGTCAATTTCATTCCACCGGTGCTCCATTACTTGGGAGAGAGAGAGAGAGAGAGAGAGAGAGAGAGAGAGAGAGAGAGAGAGAGAGAGAGAGAGAGAGAGAGAGAAAGCAAGACCATCTTCATCACAGGTTTGCACAATAAGCCTCAAGGCTGCGGTGCGTCCGTAGCATCTGCTGCGGGGCCCTTAAAAAATAAAGAAACCGTAAGTTTAATAATATTTCTGACTGAAATAATAAATAGGACCTAATCGGATAATTGCGAAATCCATCAGCGGGAATGAGAATGTTTTGATAGTTCTAAAGCGTAATTTATAAGCGGAAGCGCATTTGTTAAAGAAAAGCGTTATGCAGTGATAACACCGATGTCTTCGACAGGCCTATGTTTTCGCCGTAAGGCTAGTACAGAGATAAGGGACTCTACCCACGCTGCAAAGTTCAAAGTCGTTCTGTTGAGTCACGCATGATACAGCCTCATTCATCTCTGCAGATAAGTCTTATTTCGATATATTTCTGTAACAGTGGAAAATTCTGTGCAGTGTTTATGTGATGTGATTTTTAAGTGATATGCTTAATGCTCTACGTACTTTTTATTCCGTTTTATAAATTACTCGCGTGTTGTGACAAGTTTTTAAAAATCAGCAGTCGGAGTTTTTATTTATATCTTGTAATGTGTACTTCTTGTCCTCGTGTTTTCTGAAACATTCCAGATATGGTCTGCATTATTTGATTAACGTGAATGATTGTGGTGGTATCGTAGAAGTTCTTGGTACTTCCTTGGTTATGGAAACTGTGACTGGTTCAGTGCGTGTAGTTGCTTCACTGTGTGATTAATGGCTGTGCCTCTATCGGGACATCTGTATGTAAGTTAGGCAGAGGTGACATTGGACGTATGTAAAGTATGTAAATAGAATATCGAAAATGGGGTTAGATGTGATTGTAGTTAGATCATTTAAATGCTCTTTTTTTCTGCTAATATTGTGTACGTAAAATTTCTCCATAATGCTTATATATTTTCCATTTTTAGCAACCTGTAGCATTTCCATTATATAATCAGTTCTCCCAAAGGCATGTTCCTGTCTCAGATATAGTGGGCGAAATTCGAAATGAATTTATTATTTCTAATAGCCTGAGTATGTTCATTGTCGGTCGCTCGCTTACAGGGATTGCGGGTTCGAATCCCGCCGGGGGCATGGATGTCTGTCTGTTGTGAGTGTTGTGTGTTGTCAGGTAGAGGTCTCTGCGTCGGACTGATCACTCGTCCAGAGGAGTCGTACCGAGTGTGGTGTGTCTGAGTGTGACCGTGAAGCCTCGACAGTGAGAAGGCCCTGGCCCACTAGGGGCTGTCATGCCATTGAAAAAAAATGTTCATTCTATCTAATTCTAAACGTTATGCTGTGCTGTATGCACTGACGGATTACAGGTCTGCAAGTTGCACTTTTTATGGAAGTTTAAGGAATTTGATTGACAAATCTCATTGATTGTATTTGATCATTTCGGCTTGTTGTTTCATTAGTAATCTAACTATTGCGTTATTGTTTTGCATGCAATCTGGATATTTTGTTTGTATAAAATTTTAGTGTTATATGCGTGTGTTCCAGATGTAGGCGAGTCTTATGTTTCTCACTTCTCATTCTCATCTGTCAGATGTTTCTGTAGTTTGTTCATTAAAAGCTGAGCTGCAAAGTTTCGTTTCGGGAGTGGGGGGAAGGGGGGGGGGGGGGTTGACGTGGACTGTTTGGAATTATGACATCTGTAGATTTGGCTTGTGAAAGATATAAAAGTGGAATGGATTATTATTAGCTATAATTGTTGTGCCTAGAAAATTCAATTTGTTTTCGTACTATTTTTTTTTTCGCATACAGAGTTGTATGTGTGTGTGTGGTGACACGTTATCGAATTCTCTGTGCATATCATCTGTATTCGTGATACTGTTATCAGATACGATAAGGATGTCGTCTACATAGCCAAAGTAACTAAAGATATTATGATATACTAATTTCTCTACAATTTTATTGCCTTTTATGAACTTTAGGAGTATTTCAGAAAAAGAAAATTGCGGACGTGTGCGCTCCCACAGTAAACCCCTGTTGCATGTTGCATGTTGTGTCTCACTTTGTCTATAAAATAGCTTTGTTGACTTACCGTTTTGTAGAGGTTTAGTATGTGTTCTTTATGTTATGCATGCTGTGGTTATTTGTTATTATTCATTAATGTTTTAATTATATCAGTTCATTTACAGGAATATTCCTGTACTTATTGTACCTATTTCTTGTTAATGAGGTCCATATATTCTTCCTAACACCCTCAGTCTGTGGTCTTCCCTCAAGGTCAGCGATCAGATTTGTATATCCGTACAAAATAACAGGGGGCGTGGAGTTGACCACCCACCCCCATCTAGCGCCGAGGTTAAAGAAAGAGTAGAGCTATACCTCTACTCCCCCTCTGGGCCTTCATGGCCTGTTCTAGGGAGAACTTTACCTTTACCTTTACAAAATAACAGGGGAAAATAGTTATGTATATTTTTAGCTGTACCTTGTAAGATAGGAAACGGGAAGTTGGATTCTTTACTGAATTGTAGCAAGCATTCCCCGGAAGTATTCTGCCCTGTATTTCGTTGTGAATGTTGTTCTGATATATTACTGATGTATCACACAGAAGGGGATGTCCCATGTGAAGATTGTATTACTGCGATCGTTAAATATTTTAATTTTAGTTAACAGATTACCGGCTGCTTGGCACTTGACGGGAAGTAGGAAGAACGCATGACGACTTCTACTCAGATGTCGTCTTTTAGTGACGAACCCACTTGAGCGTTGGAAGGTGTTACACTAAGATAAAAAAAACGAGCACAAGATAAGTTACATTCGTTGCGTCATTGTTGTTATCATTAAAAACTACACTTTAGGAAAAGCGGTCTTTCCATCTTCATCCCAGGATGCTACAATGTTTCGGCAGAAGCAGCTCAGGACTTATTTCTGGAAAGGTCTCGTACCACATGTGGTCCGTGAGGGGTCGTAATAGAGTGCGGGGCTCTTACTTAGAGGAAGAACTGCAAAAACGATGTAGGTCAGTGATTTGCAGACTGTCCTCTGCGGATTCCTTGGGCTGGTTTCTCTGGGTATCCGCAAATGCTTTCTCTAATAACGGGGTTTAATTTTACGTAACAGGTGAATATGTGATAGTATACCCTTAATGGAGAAGCAAACAGTTTTAATTAAGCGATACGGTGAACTGGCATGCCTGCTAGCAAACTGTATTGACAAACCTCCGGAAGAGTAATGGTTCAAGCAAGGGACTCTTTAAATAAATTGTTGAAATTATGATGCGGCAGTCGGAGTAATCACAGTAAACCTCGCTTCAAAGTAACATTCGGTTCGATTAGGTCATATTTTCGATCACACTTTACTTTGATTTTAGGTTACCATGTACGGTTTCGGTCATATTTCGTTTCTAATATAGGGCCTGTAAGTTTTATTGGTCTGTAGATCCATCAAGCTTTTTCAAAAGTAAAAGTTCCCTGCGACAGTTTGGGAAGCACTGTTGTAGATAGAGTGGATGAAGGCATGAGGTCGGAGATGGCTTGGAATTGTAAATCGACAAAGCCAAGAATTATCGAAAGACCGACAGCACAAAGAGAAGTGTGAGGCCAGGATAGGCATAAAGATGCTTGATATATGTCGCCATGTTTGCTGAACGGGTGTTCAGGAATAGGCGTTTGACGTCGTTCAGGCTATTGATTAAGTGAACTTAATTACAAAATTTACGGAACAACGTGTTTGTACAGATGCTGGTATTCAGTCAGCTTGTAACGAAACTCGATAGTTCATTATCGTGTATAAAAAAGCCTGCCACCGATACCTGTCCTGAGCCATACGAATTCAGCCCATTTCTTTACACCCTATTTCCGTAAGATCTGTTTAAATACTGTCTCCCATCTACACCTAGGTATCCCAATTGTACTTTCTCTTCAGATTCTGTTTCCTTCCGTTACGACGAGAGAACAGGTTTTGTGTAAAATGAAGAGGGATGTAGACCACAAGGGCAATTGAAAAGACAAAACAAAAACACTAACAGTCATGTAGACTTACAGCTTGAGTGCCTAAAGGGTTCGGGGGTTGATTAATTGTGCTGTGTCAGTGGCATGCGTCCTAACATTGAAGGCTGAACTTGAATGGTGATGTTACGAACTTCGAAGGATTTGGTCGTGGCTTATTTTAATGTGCTTTTTCGGCATTAGCATCTAGAGACGAAGAACTTCTGTCACGATACTCGGCAAGGCGTTCGAGATTAGAAAGGAATAACTCATAAATCGAAGGCTAGAGCGTTAGCGCTAGGGGAACGTCGAAGGGGGCGACTTGGCCCCCACCTGTTCCTGAACATGGAGGAAAAATATTTCTCAGAATCGTTGGTAAACCTACAAGTCTGTATGGTGTGAAAATCCAGAAGAGCATGATCTAAAGAAATTGTTTTGAAGTTTGATTTTAAAGATAAATATTTTGTGCAACCCTGGTTGAGAACAATGTAAACAAACTAATGTTGATAAGTGACAAGACAAGAATCTGATGGTAAATCGTCGAGAGGACTCCTCATTGGTTCTGAGGTCAACGAACCGTACCCCGTGGTATGCCGGAATGTGCCTAATTTGGAAAATGTAATAGGACAGCTTTCGAAACAGAAATAGCGCTCTGTCTGTTGAAACTGCTCTGGTTTACTTCTCTTCGTTTTAAATGTTTGGCTAGGGTGTAGGGCCGTGTCTGTGCTCCGTATTACACGCTAGACACAAATTCGAACATCTCTGTGGCATGGTGTAACATTCAGGTATAAGAGTTCTACTTCACTGTAGTGTTAACATTTTAAAGCAAAGTGGTAGCTGTATGTATTACTTGCGTGATTTCAGGCTTCTGCCGCGGTGTAAATGAGATCTTCCCTCTTATGGGATGTTACGCAGCGTAGATAGGTAGTTACCGACGTTTCGGGACAACCTGTATGTCCCATCGTCAAGGGTCAAGCAGTCCAAGAAGAATTCTTCTTGAACTACTTAACCCTTGAAAATTGAACCTTACAGCTTGTCTCGAAACGTCGGTGACTAGCTACCAATCTACGCTGCGTAACATCCCAGAAGAGCGAAGATCTCATGTATCACCTGCTTTAACATTCAGAACGTTTGCATTTGGCCCACAGAGTGTATCTATGTATTTATTACTATTCTCAAATTAACATCAACACGTTAGTCCTTGTGACAGAAACGGGTTGTATTTTCTGTTAGGTAAGCAGTGAATTTCTAAATATTACTTAAACTAATATTGTTCCCTGGTTACCCAGGCTAGTGAATATCGCTCAGGCCCCTATCGGCATGTATGTCCACAGGAGCTATTTCTCCCTCTTCCTCTCTTCACGTTTCTAATGACTAATTATTGATATGCAGATCAGATTGCACCCGGGAAGTTCATTCGTCTGCCTAAAAATAGGGACCAATGGCAATGTCCTGTGAACACGGTAATGAACCTTCGATTTGCACAAAAGGCGAGCAGTTACGTTGTAGCTGAGTAGTGACCGCAGTTCGGGTCACATCCAGGCGCAGCTCTGTCGATCAAGAACGGGCGCTCTATGTATTCTTTGCTTTCGACACACACGAGTAAGGTTGTTCACACTAGAATTCGGCATGATGTATAGACTGACTGCAAGTTGTGGTACAGATTTTAAATTTAAACGTCCTGTTTCGTCGAACTTAACCCGTTAATGATAACGGGTCTTGGAAAGATATCACTTATACTGGAATTATGTAAATACGCTGTCATCACGGCATGGTGCGTCCTCAGGAGATGGACTCTAGATATGGACAGTATACTGAACAAGCAGTCATGGACACCCAACAAGGGGCTGTCCTCCAGCTTTGGAATTGATCAGGGACTAACAAACCCTCACCGTAAGGAAAAGTAGCATTATACATATACAGGGCATACACAAAAGAATGATGCGGTATCAAAAGTGAATAAAAAATGTATTTCTCACCTTACACGGGCACAACATACACCGTCAGCGGCGGCAACTGTCCACGTTTCTCATTTGGTAATTACAATCCTTCAATGTGTGCACCCTGGGTCACACGACACACATCCACACGGTAATCAAACTCATCCCAGACCCGGTGTAGCATGTCCCTGTAATGGCCTGCAGTGCATGCGTTATCGATCACGAATTTCATGGATGGACGTGGGCAATGGTGGTACATAAACGCTGTCTTTAACGAACCCCCAAAGAAAGAAACTCACGCTGCACTGTAATCACAGATCTGGACACCTCAAAACGGAGCACACAGAAAGCCTTCTCCTGCTGCAACGCCATCTTTGAAACTGGCCCCGCGGCCACGCAGTAAGCATGAGAAGCGAACTGCTGGTAGCGCACGAGAAACTTGGACAGTTGCCGCCGCTGACGGTGTATGTTGTGCCCGTGTAATGTGAGACATAATTTTTTTATTCACTTTTGAAACCGCACCATTCTTTTGTGTATGCCCTGTATTATGTTTGGCATTATCTGCAATGTATTTTGTATACACAACGTTTCTGAAGAAGAATCAACTTTCCAAAAATAAACGACAGATAATGGACATTATAATGGCCTTTAATGAATGAACCGTTACCACAACTCCTTAGAAAATCATGAAAAGTGTAATGTTATGTTACAGGGGGTCTGACTTTATGTGATACAGAATATGGTTCAGTGAATGTGGTAATGAACCTTGGCTACCATAAAAGGAGGGGAATCATTTGACCAACCGAACGACTGTCAGTTTTCCAGGAACGGCTTTGATCCTTTGAGTTAGTGAGTCAGTAGCAAGTAGACCTATTTGTCCCTGTCTGGCTCTACACAAATGTGAGATTATTGTAAAATGGCAGAAGCAAGGCTGGTTCTACTTTGACTGCAGATACGGAAATTAAATCGTGCAAGGGAAAACCCAGATATTTCATATAAACACGCAGTTTATTAACATATTTGTAACTAAGTAACGAACGTAGTTTCTGACCAACTTAACTGCTAGCCTACTGTTACGAGTGACGTGTTCGTCTAATGTGCCCTGCCTTCCAGAGCACTAGTGACGTAAGGCATTAATTTTGTGGTACTCACTTATTGCATATAAATATGAATAAAGGCCAGCTGGTTTTGAGAATTGTGTTACTAACGAGCAACACTGTATGACAACAATAAGGTTAGTAATTTTGCAGGTTGCTTTATACGCGAACTTTTAGCCTGAGGAGGAACAAAAATTACTAATCGCATAGAAAGAAAGATATTTGGACGTTATTCGGCTGAAGTACGATACTGCATAACGAAGAATTTTGTGGTGTGTTTTACGGCACTGTCAGGAGCAGGCTGATTAATGAAGTGGGAACGACGTGGAAGGAAACGGTCTTGTTTTAATTTAAGGTACTGTACCAGAATTCGCTTGGTGAAACTGAGGAAGACAACGCAGGCCTGTCCCGGAAAAGTTTCGAACGCCCTATCTCCAAATTGGAGGTCAGAATCTTTACCGCTTAAGCCGACTGGCCCGGTGATTCGTGGTTTATGCAGATCGCGTAGTATACTTAGGGTTGTGACGTACAGGACTTGGCTGGGTATGTAGCTTGGTTGTGGGACACAAGAAATATACATAGAATTTTGATATGTAGCTGCCTTTTAAGTGACCCCTGCAACGACTGTTAACGAAACGAAAGGATACATGAAGATGGGTCTTAGAGACATACATTTTGCGGTTGGGTTGTGGCTGCAACTAGTTCAGGAACGTACGAGTATGTAGTGTCAACCTTTGGTATTAGCGGCGTGAGCCTTAGGGTTCTGCTGCCAAAGAGCAAGTTAAGTAAAATGGGTGTTACTGAACTAGGGTGTGCGGATTGTAGGTGGATGAAACTGTCTCAGAATGGTATCCAGTGGCGGGCTTTGGTATTAGTGGTGTTGATTCTTCATACTTTGCTGTCAGAAAGTTAACTGTTACGATGGCTCGTACGGAAATCGGTTGTGTGGTGGATGGAAGCGACTGCGTATTGTGTCCAGTGCTGGGCCTTGGTATCATGAGGTGCTGAAGCTGTGGTGCTGCTACAAAACAGATAATTACTAAGCTGGATAATGGGGCAGTAGGTTGTGAGGTGGACGGAACAGACTCAGGATCGTGTCCAGTGATTGGGTTTGGTATGAGCGGTGTTGAACCTTCAGGTTCTGCTTCCAGAGTTCGTAAATTGACAGGAATGGCTTGTAGTGTAGCTGAAGTTCAGAATATTGGGACACAGAAGCTACAGTTGTTGGCCCCTTTCATATTCGCGTAGCTGTTCCTGTCCATCTGTAGCCGTGACCGCCATAATGATTGTCACTACACAGCCGTTTTATATATGCACACTGGAAACCGACTGAGCAAGAGTTGGAGATGTCGCTAGTGGTTCCTTAGCTAGGATTTTGTGGCTTTACTGTCCCACATCATGGCCGACTCACGCATGCGTACTGGAAATCGACTACGTGTAATGCTGTGAGTGTGGCGTGTGTTTGTTTGGTTGGCTGGTACTGGATGACGTAATTATACGGAAGTCGGAGGCGTTCAGAAAGTGTGGTCGGTTGTCCGTAAGCGTCGGCACTTGCTCTTTTCTTTGATACGTGACCTCCTTGTTCTATGTACACAGATAACTAATTGTTTGTTTAGTAACGTCGTTGGAGATAACATTCCATCAGTATTAATGAAACAGGTTTTCCGTAGGATAAAGAAAGTTGAATTCGGCCCACCAGCTGACACCTCATGACCTGATTTTCTGAAACAAACAATTCTTTAGTACATTATGCGATATTGTGTTTAAGAGTCTTTGCGTTCTTTCGTCAGAGATGTGACTGTTCATATATTTGACGCAGTTAGGAAGACACTGAGAAATGACGAAATAAATGTGTTCTTGCTGAACGTCCTGTGAAACTAATCGTGATGAGTTCATGTCATTATAGTGATACGAAACTCATAAATAAATATACCCTTTGCGCAAAATGCAGAGGTCTTTTTTATGTTTAAGCGGCCGTTTCATATTGAGTAAGAAGTCCGATCATATGTTAAGTCTCCTGAGTGCCATGTTCTGTTGGAAGGTGAGCTTAAGTAAGTCGTTGTGTATTGATAGTATCTCGTCCCATTCATGGGTTAGAGTTCTTATGGTCAGTGGGCCTGTAACTGCACCATTTACCGAACTGTAGCCCCCGTCGAGATGGAACATTTGTGTTAACACAGGGATGGCAATAAAAACTTGTCTGGCCACCGTGGCAACATTGAGAGGAGTTGTAACTGTGGCAGGCTGGAGTTATGTTCCCGGCTGGGGAAGATATACCCACCACACCCATATCTGCTGTGCAGCCACTCAGCCTTACGATGTTCTGGTATATGAGCATATGGCTGTTTTCATGCTTTCTAGGAAAGTGCGGAAGTAATGTCTAAGTAGACTTAAGTCGCCCTTCTTCCATATTCTTATCTACCACATTCTATCTTCTCATTAAAATCGACGCTACTCTATACAGTAAGGCTACGCCTATGGTCTACGCTGTTGAGAGAGGGTCGTTAAACCCTTCAGAGCAGTGTGGTAATTATATGTACCACGTATTTTAAGATTTAAATCTCTGAATTTACCCACACTGTACTTATGTGTGTCTTAGGATTTCCTGAATAAACAGAGATTATTTCTTTAGACGGCATTAACAGATTTGTGTATGTAATCAAGGCGCAGTATGTTTTCTGTGAGGTATTAACCGACTTTCTAAGCGTTATTTACACGAGCTTCAGGCTTCAAATGATTACGAAACCTGTGAAACATATTGCTGAGCTTTTAAGTTTCATGTATGATGTTTGTATTCCCTGCCTCACAAGTTTCTAGCCGCCGAGTCTATGAGAAGAATAAACTGAGGGTGTCTGGGAACAGGGTGCCGAAGACAGTATTTAGACTTTAGCGAGAAGGAACAGGAGGCTAGAGAAAATCACATAGCGAGGAGCTTCATACTTTGTTTTCCATAAAATACTCTGTTGTTAAAGTTGTCTAGGGGCATCAGATGTGCGGGAGATGTAGCACGCACGGGAATTTGAGAAATGCATGCAGTTTGAACACCTGAACGAAAGAGACCACTTGGAGACCTAGGCGTAAGCTAGGATAATATTAAAGTAGGCCTTGGAAGGGCTGTGTGGATCGGACTCATGTGGCTTAGGTTGGGGGGTCAGTGGCGGGTTTTGTGAATGGTGATTCGATAAAGATGCGTCATGTGACATACAAACTGAGTGACTTTTTAGCTCTGGACGGCGACGTAGCGGGGTCCTTGTATTCTATTCTCTTTCTTTTTTCATATCGCAGTCGTGGTTTTAGATCCCTACAATCAGCGCTGTGTGTTTAATATTTTCTTCATTCCTGTAGTAATGCATTCTGTCTGCTTAGTGCTGGCGTGTCCAATGCAGTTAAATTCTGACCCATGTTCTGACATTTGATTCTCTGAAACTATTTTTGACCCTGTTTGGAGGCCAACAATTTTGTGTTCGAATACCGTGACAGTAAGCCGTGACAGTTGAGTGGTGTAATGTGTTATCAGCGCTGACAGTCTTACTTTTATAACTGAATTGTGTCCGAAAATCCGTTTTTCATGTCGCGTCAGACAAGATGGGTCGAGATGCTTTCCCCAGTCTACTGATACGTGTGGTTACTGGCGTCGTGATTGTTTGTCACGGACACGCGTCGCCGGTCAGTTCCGTCTACCTGTCGCCATTCGCCTCGTTTCCTTAGAAATGTTTTTGTGAAACATCGTAGGATATTGGTCTTAATTGTATTTTGTTACGAAATATTGCGTTTACGGGTCCATTTAGGTAATTCGTGATATAAAGGGACTAAAATGACGCTGAAAAATTTCATTCTTAACTCGAAACAAATGATGACATTAATGTACCGTTACAAATATGCAGTCAACGACTGTTTGCTCGGATTTTCATGTTTAACCCTCAACAGAATTGGAAAGGTGGTGATCAAAAGATAGGTCTCACATTTCAGCCTAAATGGTGGTGTAAATTCTGGCTGGCTCCTAGGCCGATAATGGTGTCTATTCTTTGGCGCCTTAGTGGTTTACTGGCTCTTCTTCGTCTGGATTTTGTAAGTGGCGTTGTCTCAAGATACAGCGTGAATCTGAACGTAATAATTTATAACTTTGGACCACTTTAAATGACGGATGAAGCATAAAATGATATTTTCTTTCGAAAATGTGTGTCATGGTTCTGGCTAAATTTCATTCTTTTATTGCGTATAGGCAGAAGTGTTCATAATTCTCTCGAGGCTTGGTTGTTGCCATCAGTGTCGCAGTATCAGAGGATTGCACGTCGCATTGGCCAAACTGTAGGAGCGTGTTGTTCAGGTTATTTGGTGAAACGCATGTCTGATAAACAGTAGGTCTATCATTTAAAGCTTTCACGGCGACTGAATTAAATAAAATATTCTCGGGCTATTAGCCGTGTCCCTGATGACAAGGACAGAGATGGTCCTCGAAACGTCGGTCTACTCGCCGTTCAACCACCTGACGCGGCTGCAAGCCCGAGAATATTTTATTGAAACTGTAGGTCGTTTCGACACCATTATCAACTTACGCGTTAGCTTAATGCTGAACTGAATGAAACGCCCTTTCAAATCACTGTTTTCGTCGTAATTTTAAACACTTACAGAAACATTTAAGTGTCAAGGTTTTCGCAGCATGTTCGAAATGCCCACCATTACACTGCCTGCTTGCTGTCAGTCTGTGCCATTGCATGCGTCCTAATTTGTTTCTGATATGAACGGCGGCTTCATACGCCTCGCTTCTGGTTTACCATCGTGGTAGTCTTTTCGATTCCGTTCAACCCAATAGAATGAAATCTAAAGAGTTGAAGTCGGGTGACCGAGCGGGTCAAGCCATTTGTCCTATCCGTCTTCCTTCGTTGCCGAAATCTGAAGGTGCTCAGTTATGTTGTATCCACAGTTGTCCTTGTGCTGCAAGATGCACATCCTCTGTGCGCAGTGGTAATTCTTTTTCCAGAAAATTCCTGTAATACGGAACTGCTAAATGTCTTTCAATAACACCACATTTTAAGTACAAATCTTCGCTGAAAATGACATGGCGCTGCCTCATATGGACTTTTTTGTGCCCAACAGTGCGAATTCCCTGTGTTGGTAATACCATTACGGGTAAACGGAGCCTCATCCGTGAACGGAATATCAGGCAGAATTTGTAACCGTGGTTGCAGCCATTCACAAAATCGTACGCAGTTGGCGTGATGTCCCTGTAGGCTGTGTTGTACTCTTTGAAGGTGATGCTGATGGACACTGTCAAGGTGCCTGTGCCTGCGCTACACTAGTCGTCGTGGAAATTCTGCATGTACTGAGGATTTCGCTGTAATATTGCCAGAACATGACCTCCACGCCATTGTTCGCGTTCTGCCTTCGATCACAGGAAGGAAACGGTTTTCCTGACAATACTGTTTATGTTCGCAAATGTTTCGCTGTTAAATTCAAGTTCATTGATGTAATTACGAAATGGAAATTCGGAGCGAGGATTCGCAACACATCCAAAAACACTGGTGACGCTGTGCTTGTACGTGCTTTAACAACAGTTGCTACCGTACGTACTGAAATCAGTGCGGGGTAAATTGTCGCATCTTTTCGCGTGCTCTGTATGTCTGCGGCAGGAAACTAAACTATTACAGTTCTGTGAATATTACACTATACGTTTTTCATTCTCAGGAGTGGCTGTACATTTTAACTTGTTTGGCTTTGTTATGGAGACTCGGTCGTTTTCTGTGAGGTAGCAACCGCAGCGCTAGACATTGTTTCTGTAAACTTCAGGCTCCAAGCGGTTAATAAATACGTGTGGGCCTACATAGTTCGGGTTTAAAAGCCATGTGTAAAGAATGGGGCAAGAATCTTGAAAACTGTGTCAAGAATCGTGGTTGAAACATACGAAGATAAAGCATTCAGGGTTATTGACTTGAAGCAAATGTGAAATGCACTGACGAGTTTAATATGTGTGTACAGTACACGCACATTCTACTGATAGCGGCTTTGTTAATGTGTACAGCTTTGTCTTGTTCTGCGGAAGTTACTTGACCTGTCCAAGTCACTGATTAATTCTTTCTGTGATGCAGAGTATTCCTTTGGGAGGCAATTCAATTACTGAGCTGATCAGAAAATTTCCCGCCTTGACGGAACCCGAACGATCGTACTCATCCCCTCCGGTATGTTTCCTATTCTGAGACAGTTGAATTAAGCGCACTACTTCGCAGATTATTTCTCCAAAATCAGTTTTAATATTGTGCTTTCATCGGTTTCGAGGTCTCACAAGTAGCCTCTTTTCTTGTGGCTTTACAAAACAAAATCCTATGTAGACATGGTAGCTAAAACCAACAAATGCACATAAGTGTATGAAAATATATTATAAACATAGTATAACCACTATATGCTTCGGCCACTCATGTGGCCATTTTCAGGGAGGTGCGTTACAAGGGATGGACACATCAGTATATTGCAAAAGTTTGTAAACCAGTGCACGGATACATGTATTTTTAAAACTTAATATTTTACATCTGTGCACTGGTTCACAAACTTTTGTAATATACTGATGTATCGATCCTTTGCAACGTACCTCACTGAAGATGGCCACATGAATGGTCAAAGCTTATAGGAGGTGTACTATGTTTATAATATATTTTCGTACACTTAATGTGCATTTGTTAGTTTTAGCTACCATATCTAATTGCTCAATGCAGGTTATGGATCATTTAAAATCGAATGTATTTATTATCTCCCCCGTGCGTGCTATTTATCATTTTAACCATTTAAAGCCTAATGGTTACTTGATGCATCAAGTTTTAACATTCAAAAATTGTACTTTCTGCCCACACTGTATTGATGTGTATTGTATTTATATTACAACAAACACCGACTTTTGCCTTATATAACATAAATTGCTTTGTTTTTTTTTTACCGAGATGAAAAGTGTTTACTGCGCGGTACGACCTGGGTCTTTAAATGAAGCAGTTTACGATTCGTCTTTAAAGGGTTAATATTAGACATCCCCATTGGTATGTAAATTCAAAAGTGCTATTTATCGCTTTCTGTTCACCCGTCTTTATATGCTGATCTAGCATTATGTGGTAAATAGCAAAAATTATGGAGCTCGTTATTAGGCTGTATAATTTTCTTCATCCTGTTGTTACTTCCGTGTCCATCTTTTCCTCTCCAAACATTATTCTCAGCTGCCTATTCTTAAACAATCTGTGTTTCTCCCTTAGGATGAGAGCTCGTGTATCACTCCCGCACAAAACTAGAGGTGAAAAGATAGTCTGCATTTTAATCCCTGCGTTTTTAGGTATACGGGAAGACAGCTGATTCCCTGTTGCGTATAATGTGTGGTGCAGAATCGTGAATGGAAGAGGTGTGTAAGGAAGCGGTAATGACCTTTTACAAGATAATATGACAGTACTTATATGGAGGGGCTAAATAAAGCCATGAAACGTCCAGCCGCATTAGCCGGTTTCTGGCTGACGTTTATAACCGGGCAAAATCTGCTTAAATCAGTTTCGAATCCAGTAGCTGCACGGCGTTGTGACTCGTGCTTCGTACATCCTTGTGTTGTCTCTGCGTTGCAGTGTAAAGGTAGTAAGGGCAGACGTACAAATACCCTGTGTTTAAGCACCCCAGTCACAGAGCCTATTTTTGCCGGCTGTCGAACCCTGGATATTGAAGCCGTAGCACATCACTGCCGTGAACTGTTCGGGCCATGGTGACGACGAGTGCCTGTTGGTCGTGATGAAGTGGCGTGTCTAGCCTAGTATCTGTACTGTGTGTAGTGATAAGTACTGGTAAGAGAGGAGAAGCACGGTATCTCGACGTGTACGAGATAAGTACAAGAAACAAGGCAGAGCCAGAGAGGCCGGAGAAACAGCTGACGAACTGTCTGAATCACTAGCTGTGTAGGCGCCGTAATGGTTATGCTGTACGTACTTTTCCTAACTTGTTGCATGTTAATGCAGGTGGCACATATATTCACCACTTTGCTTTGAAGGACTGATTATTTCGTTACAGTAACACGTTTTAGGCGCGCTCGCATAGTCGCGAAAAGCGCCTGTTAGCTTCGTCATATCCGCCTGTCTTTCCGTATGTATCAACGCGGCTCCCACGGGACGGATTTCCATGAAATTTGATACTGGAGACTTTTATGAAAATCTGTCAAACTCCTGATTTAGTTAAAATCGGACAAAAATGTCGGGCACTTTGTATGGAGACAGGTGCGTTTTATTATTTCCGGCGACATAAATTCGCCATAAAAGCATTGTTGTGCAACACACAGTATTTTTATATTGTTGACAGTGACATGTAGGCCAACAATGCACAACGCATTGTTGCGTTTTTATTGCAACAATGCTTACGCAAACGCCCCACAATGTTAAGTTATACGTACATTGCCTATCTTGCTTCATGTAAATTTCATGCACATTAGTTTGGAGATGGTCACGAATATCCAGTTATGTTGTTAATGAAGGCTGCTTCGTTCAGAAGCCTGCAGTTTGTGTTCTGTGAAGCTGGAATGGAGCCCACAATTAATAAGTCATGCAGACTACTTTGATAATTAATGTTTATGAAATTAAACGTAATAAATTGTCCTGGCATGTATTTGTACCACACCCAACGGGTCTCTTTATCTTCCATCACGGCATTTCAAGATGACATTTTCTTTGCCACAACTGAAAAACCTTGGTTCGCGATCTTCCTTAACCCGTTAAAACACAGTGGCAAACCGTATGTACCACGTGTGCTAACATTAAAGAAACTCTGTTCTCTTGCTTAAAAGGTGTGTTTGTGTGTTTCATACGATTCCCGGAATTAACAGTGAGCGTTTTCCTGAACGGCATTAAGCAGTTTGTCTTCGAAATGGAGACGCAGTGTTTTCTTTGAAGTATGAACTGGATTTTGAGATATCCGTGCTTCGAAGGGTTAAGCAATGGAGAGGTTTTTAGCAGACCGAGAAACACCTCGGTGTTTTGTTCATCACCGTCTTGACAAAACTTCGTCGTTTTGCATGGTCTCGAGCAAGTTTAGTCCAATCCGAATCGTCAGCCTGTTCTTCTAAAATTAGATTTTCTTCAGCGATGCTCGTGTCTCCCACGTGATGATGTCTGGATGAGGACTTCGTATGAGGGTGTTCAGCAATATTTTGTGAGGTAAATTTGCCCGTAGCGTTGGTCTAGGCGCCATGCCGTTGTGAGGTTGAAGCTTCGAAGTATATCTTCGCGGGTATTCTCGGTCTTGTTACTAGCTTGGGATGAGTGGTCAGCTTCGTGCTTTTCCCGCTTTCACCCCTAGGTAAGTGCTTTTAATACCCAATGGATACTCACCAGGTAGTTATTCTGTTTGTTAATCAGACGTAGGACACTCAGTGATCAATAGGAAACGTTTTGTATTGCTGGACAGGCACTGTAGATGAATGTTCGGGATGCTAAAAATGTACACGTGCAGTTTTGTAGCACGTTGCATTGGTTATAGCCTTGATTCTGATGTTCTGCATCCAGTTGTGTTATCTGTAATAATAAACAGTACTGCACATCGTCAGCACAACCTTTTGTTATTATTAAAGTATAATAAAATAAAGTTTTTATTACAACCAATACACTACGAATAGTAAAATTTTAAGATATAGCAATATCTGCGCAACTTACTACAAGAACCAAAGCAATGTATGTTATAATGCTCTTATAAGGATGAGATCTCATTCCACATTGACACGTAACCCGTAAAATGTTATACGTTTTAGTATGTTTACATTTTTATACGTATCGGTTAGCCTGAAGATGACTTACTATAGTCGAAACATGTTGGTATGAGATTACGTGACTTATTAATAATTATAAGTTGTGTTGACGGTGTGCAGTAGTGACTGTTGATAATCTTATTCAAGTTACGTATTAACACTTTGAACTGCCGTATGTCCTACCTGCATTACCATTTAAAAACTTTACATTTTGCCAACAGTCGTTTACTATGATACAATCAACAGCGATTGTTTTCGTAGACGTGTTGTCATTATAATGGAGACAGTGTTTTTGTGAAGTGGGAACAGTTTATATATGAGTATATGTGTATATTAGATAAAAATTCAGACTTCAGAGGATATGTAACATTTTAATTAATGGCGTTTGATTTCACGTGGTACCGACAGATGGCTCAGTGGTATAGGTGGGAGTACGAGGAAAGAGGAGAGGTAATGTGCTGTCAGTTCTGCTTGTGACCGCGTAGGAACAGGTGTGTATATGTGTACTGCGTGTCGCGAGATTTCCTGCGTTGCAAATTTGAAAGTACGCAGTTGAATTTGAGGAATCTCTTCTCATAAACTTTTAATTGTAATGACATTTTGTTCTTATGCTCGTTATATTGTGTTTTTCTTCGCGACTCGGGACAATTTTAGTGTCAGTGAACGTAAAAAAAAAATGGTACTTAGTGTTGTGATTTCCTGTGTTGATTAGGACGGTTGTAGTCCCGTTTAAAAGGCGTATTTAACATATTCTCTTGTAATACTGTGTTCGCGCAGATCAGTTTGGACATGGCGCAAGTGATTTGATGATTAGTCTGCTGTGGTGTTTTACAAAGTGGACTCGTGTCATCTGTAGTAAGACGGCTTTACCTGGAGATTTGTCGGTGAGTAAATAGGGCCGAATGTGTGTGTGTGATTTGATTTATTATGTTATTGTCATTACATTATAAAGATAAAATTTTCCCCTGTGTTTAAGTAAGAACCATGGCATGAAGTAGAGGTTAAGCGTAAATTTTTAACTTCGGCACTAGATGGAAGTAATTGGTCAGCACGACGCTCCAGCCGCTTTAGTCTGTGGGAAATAACCCCACGAATCCATTGGATAGGAAGCGGAAGCTGGGTGGCCCTGAGCCGTGAGGTGTGTAAAAAGGAAAATCCATGAGGAAGGAACAGAACCTTTGTACTCCAACTGTAGGCATTCGCTATCTAGGCGAGTTATACCAACTCATGTCAGTTTATGTTGCCAGAGGTATTTGACTGATGGACACGTGCTGTACCAGGTTCCTTATAGTAAGTATTATTTAAATTGTTGGGTTTGAGGTTATAACAGCGGTGCTTGTGAACATTGCAGTCTTCTTCTACATATGACGCCATGTACCTTCGTAGATAGATATGTAGGTACCAAAGCTTCGAACGAGCTTGCTGTCTTCATCTTTAGAGCAATTCGAGAAGATGAACTGTTCTGAAGATGGAAGCAGCAAATCCTCCGACACGTTGGTACCTATGCACCAGTCTGCATGGCGTCAAATCCCAGTAGCCCGGCATCTTTGTGTGTACAAGTTCACGCGGATTATGTACTAAGGGCGTTTAATTGATTCTGTGTAAAATATAAGCACATTTATTGTGGTGGAGTGTTGCTGTTTAAACGTCTGTCGGTATGGGACAGTCTGTTTTGCCACAGTATTTGAAACTGCATGTAGATAATGGGATTTGCATTTCTTAAGTAAATTAAGATTTTCTTTGTCGTCTTTGTGTTATGGCATTGTGAAGTCTGGCCAAGAAGGTACCGTCGTTTCGAAGGAACCAACTTCGTAACGGTGGAACTCGTTTCGAAGGAACCAACTTCGTAACGGTGGAACAGGTCTTTGCCTACCTAAACGTCGCTTTTCCTGCTGTTTAAGAGGAACGAAATTTCCAGATGTGTTTGTTACGTACCTAGTTTGCCTTAATGTTCATTTATCACAATTAAAGATCGCGGCATTGGGTCTTAACGAGTAGTCATACGGGATGTGACGCCGTGTAGTTTGGTAGATAGGCTTCTCCGAAACGGCGGAGCTGTCTGGTTATAGAGGGAGTGTGTTGTCAGCGAGTGCAAGGGCGGAACTTTGTACTTTTGTAGTTCGGGTACGACAGTAGGTGAAGTGGGGGAAGCTGCCATCCGCCTTCAGTATTCAGTCAGACAGTACCTGTCCACCAAACTACGCGGCGTCACACTACAGAAATTGTAATTTTGAATTCGCATGTGTTGTAAACTCAGTGAGTGATCAGAACGTAGTTATTAAAGAATGTCGTTCTATTTGATTAAATATTCGCCATATTGAAATTTTTTAAAATGAAAGTTGTGATGAGACGCGTATTTTGTGGCGAACGGCGAACCATTTCTTAGACCTGTCATTTTCATGTAAAATTGGGGAGGGTGGTGCAGGGTCCTCATACTACTGATACAAGTTAAAATTAAGTCAGCCCTACAATTCTTTAACAGTACTTTTACCAAAACTACTTCTCAGAAATATTCGTTGAGAAATTGCGGAGATGAAACAGGCTTAACATGCGCCTGCCTGGCTGGAAAGCTGAGGTAGGATTCACGCTCCGGTCTCTTTACCCACCGCGCACGCATTTGTTGTCAAATTATGTGTGACAACGAGCGTACATGATTATTAGCTCGAAGTAGATATCTGAAACTATCGCATAAACTATATTTCTTATCTTTTAGACCTTTGGATTTTGCGGCTTGAGATGCGTCGATTTAACTTTAATCCTTTGTAGATGAAGTGTGAGTCACAGTCAGATATTATATAGTTGAATCTCGGGGCTTCAAACGTACGGTTAATGGGAATTGTATTTAAACTTTGAGGTCTTACCGGACAGTAAACGCCCCGTCTCAGATACAAAATATCAGTTAGTGCTGTAATGTATACATAAATACGAATAGCCGTTTGTTCTAAGAACCATATAGAACACAGAAACACAGACTGTGGGAAGAATGTAGAATTTTTAATGTTAATGGTGCTGGTACAAAAAGGCCTTAGAGAGTAAAAAATTCAGTTCCTATCTCGCAGAGCAGACACTGCATTCCCTTTAAAAGGACCAATTGATTAGTACTCTTAGGGAGATAGTGGTTGTTTATCCTGAGAATCACACGAAACAACACACTCCGTGGGCAGACATGTAGATTGTCATGTTAAAGCAGGTGGCGCATGTGCAGTGCTTGCCACTGCGCTTTAAGGGCCCGACTCGCCCAGTCATTTCACATATAGGTCGGTATGCCCCAAAACAGGCAGAAGAGCCATTGTATTCGGTTTGTGCTGTCATTTTGTGTTAGCACATGCATGATTTCATTTCGTAGGGGATGAGATAATTTAAAAGGTAGGACAGTCCTTCTCCACGTCATCAAGGCATGTGGAGGAAGTAGTGGTATAACCACCCATTCTTAACCTCAGTCCTACATGGAGGTGAGTTGTGAACTTCATGCTTCGGTTGCTTTACCCCCGGGAAAGAACCACGGTACCTATTTAATAGGAGGCTTTGTGGGCCCGGAGCCGCTCTGGAATTTTTTGGAGAAGAGAAAATGTCTGCCGGGATGCGAACCTCGGACCGTCCGGCCCGTAGCTAGTCGCTATACCAGCTATGATATCCCGCTTCCCGCAGGAGATAGGGTGTATTTAAAAAATACATAAACATGTTGCACAATGGTAGCAATAATCTGTGGTCTTGAAAATATAACCCTTGATTTATCCGCAGACATTCAACTAGTGTAGTGTTGTGGCCTTTGAGGATTCAGTAGAATATGTGTATATGAAATACAGTTAGTTATTTGCAGAATTTGTCTGTGCCGCCTTCCCCTTCTCCTGTGTTTCTTTCCCACACATTGTCTTTGTGCATGCTATTGCCATATCTTTCCTCGCACTTCATTTGCATTAAAGATGGTTTCGTCAAATGTTCAAAACAGGAGTGCAAAAGTTTCAGGCGCCACGTAGCCAAAACGGCTGTCTTCTGTACAGTGGCGCCTAATATTTGTGGGTACTTAAGTGTTCCAACTTGTTTCATGTCACCTAACTGGCCCCTAGAATTTTGAGGTGATGCCTAGATTTCTTGAAAATTTGTGCACCCCGTGTTTCAAAGCATGCCGTATGAGAACAATGAAAGAAAACCAGTCCTGCTACTTACTGCATTATTATAACAACTACAACGAGGGTTACGTCTAACACACACACACACACACATACACACACACACACACACGTAGTCGCGAATTGCATCTCGGAAATCGCAGGAGAGCGGTGAGTCCGGACCAAAGTTTGCCGAGCTTGCCCGCGCCACGTAAAAGGTTGAGCAGGCCTGCGATCGAATGACGTTCCGTTCACCCAGTGGTGGGCGTGTAGCAGCCGGATGTAATCAGGGCCACAGGAAACAGTCTCATCCCCTGCTAAATCATGGTCAGTTATTAGTTTAGAGCTGGAACTAATCAGAACGTTTGCTAACCGTACTGATTATATTATGTAACAATTTATATAAATGGATGAATAACGTGAATCCTTGGTTTGGTCATAAATGTGACGAAGTTGCGATTCAGAGTGTGCGTACAACCATTTGTTACACTGCAGTTTGCAGTGCGTTATATTATTGAGATGGTGGGAATCTTTGCCACAAATTGATTACTTGTGGTGGTAGGCCTAATGTGGTCAGTTAGCTCTAGCTGTTAGTTTTAATAGCATGACAACCAAACTGTCACTAACTACTGAAACTCTTGTATTTGTATCCCACTTCTAATGCATCAAATTCAAGGTAACATTCCGTCAGTTTCTAGTTTTCTACAGCCGACCTAATGGTTAATACCGAAAGATGTTAAATTTAAATACTCCTCACTCTTGTATGTACGGTAGCCCCTGTTGTTAAGGTGGCTATTATGTTGAAGCTTTTGGACGAAAGTCGAATCATTCCCAATCCTTCTTTTAATTACGCAAGTAAACTTTCCTAAACCTCAGTTTTTTACCCCTTATAAAGTTTTATGTACTAAAGCCAGTTTTGTGTGTACTGACAAGGAAAGCAACCATATCCGGGGCGAAGAACAGGTACTTCTGCCTGTGTGTTGTATTAACTTATGACGCGGGATGCTCAAGTAAATAAATCGCCTGGCTTCGGCGTGAGCGATCGGGATTCCATTCCCGGCATGGGCTTAACCTTGCATTCTCACCGCCACCGCCATGTCGGCTTTTGGCTTCAAATCAGGGATCTTTTCCCGAGGATAGACTGTCTTGAGTTTATTGATAAAATGGGCACGTAACACGCATACTTTAACTCCATGGAGCAGAGTCTAATAGAGAAACTAATAGTTGTTAAACATGTCAAGGTATTCCTCGCGTTTCACGAAACCCGAAGTTTCATTACCGTGTTCACAGCAGCCCCCCACTGGCCCCTTTCCTGAGCCAGATGAGTCTAGTCCACACCCTGCCATCCCATTTCTTTAATATTCGTTTTCATATCACCCTTTCATCCTCAAGAAGTATGTTTCTTTCAGGCTTTCACACCAAAACCCAGTACGCTTTTCTGTTTCATTCCATGCGTGCTACATCATTGAATTTGAACATCGTAATATTTGGCCAAACATGCATGTATATTAAAGATAAGACTCGCGTCGTGAAGAAGTATGGCGGAGTGGTGGTAAAGGTAAAGCCTGTCTGATTCTTAATCTCGGCACTAAATGTGGGTGAGTGGTCAGCTCCACACCTCGATTGCTTTACTCCAGATGAGAGAGTCCCTGGTACTAATGGCATAGAGGGCTGGATTGGCTGCACACCGGTCTGGACGTGGTGGCAAAGAGAAATCCTCCCTGTGCATGGAACGGAGCTCCTAGCCAATTACTTTACTGCCTGACGTGTTTCGGCTTGTGACATAACTTCAGTACAGCTGATCTGCTGCGTTGAGAGTGCGGACACTTGGTTTTACTAATGAATGATGAATTACAGACTGATTGGAATGACATCGATGGCTACCGATGATGAGACTTCGATAGTTAAGCTGGAAGAGGCTAACAGACGAAGCAAGCCCCCCTACTTATTGCTTTTATTTATCCTTTTGAGTCATTTAACGGCGCATTCAATAGTGTAGACTACGTAGCGTCTAGTGGAGAATGAATTCGTAGGGATGTGGTGTGGAAGGAAGCGGTTAGTTTTATAATTTAGGTATCATTCCGGCATTACAATATCGGATCGGGTTGCCGTTGTCCGGATTAGGATTTGGAGGCAGGACTTCCCGAATGCGGTTCAAGAACGCTAAGGTTCCATCTTCTGGCAGTCCAAGAAGAATTCTTCTTGGACTGCGTGACCCTTGAAGATGGGACCGATAGGTTGTCCCTAAACGTCGGTAACTACAAATCTGCGCTGCGTAACAAGCTCAGAATAGCGAAGATCTCATTGACATCGCGGCGGAAGCGTGAAATCACGCAATTCTACTCAAGTTTGGGTGACTTTCCGTTGTGGCACTAATGCAGGTGTGCTTAAATTTTTCAAAATTCCACGATCCCCCACAGAATTCTAGGCGCCAGAAGGGTGACATGAAACAAGGTCCGTACTGAGGATCCACAAGTAGTAGGCGCCACCATAAAGTATTCAGTCGTCACGGCAACCTGGCGCTCGGGATTTGCACAGCCCCTTGCCGATGTTTCGCAGCTGAGTAACGCTCACCGTTGGATCCGCACAACCAGGTTTAAACTGACTTCTGCCGGATTAATGAAGGGAAAGGGGGACACTGCAGAAAGGACCTTGAGGATGGTATCAGTAGTAGAAAAGTTATGTAGGGGACGGAGTGTGATTGTTTGGAAAATGACGTCAGCCGAGGCACTTCGCATAATGATGTGGGTGGTGGTGGGGACGGCCCTTGAGGCTGGTGGCAAGTGGAGTGAGGGATATATTGGTTTCGTCATTCCTTAACTGACTTCATAAGATGAGCTGACAGCAGTGTCGTGTGTAGTTCATGTAACTTGATTGTGACTTGCGCTGTCGAGTTAGTGTTCAGTGTTTATCTGCCAGACTTCCGTCTGTTTTAACAGGGATTACAGAAAATCTCAGAGCCACCTTGGGCTTGACGAGTGAATTTTGCTTTTTGTTTTCTTTTTGTTTTCCTTTTTAATTGTCTGCTTTTAATAGGTGAGTTGCATTTGAGAACATAGAAAAGTGAAAATTTTTTCCGATTTTGTGGTACGGTATTTGATTGTTCTTGTTAAAGGAAATACGAAAGGCATTGGCCCTGGTTGTTGAAATTTATCGTAGGTGGCACACGTATTTCACTATTCTGTGAGGAGCTGACTAAGTCAAGGAGATGCTCCAAATAGACACTTGTGATTCTGATATAATTCGTGAAATATTTCCTGTCGTGCATATAATAGAAAATCCCTCTGTTAAGTTTCTGTTTTGCCTTAAATTTTACTTTCCTGACCTCTACCTTTGCGTAGTCATAACCTAACCCTTGTTTTTCGATTTATACGAGCTGTACCTGTTGGTGTTCCTAAATAAATTTATGTAAGAATGCAGTGATGTTTTTCCCAGTACACCGTCAACGTCAACAGGTTAAAAGCAGTCACTGTCATCAGACGTGCTCAGTATCCGCCATATTCTAAGAGTGTTTACCTGCTAATGCATTTCATTGTAAATTAAAAAGTAAGTGCTTCGGCGTCAAGATATTTCTGAATCCCTGAGTGCCTTCGTGAGTTACTGCTTAATAAACTAGTTCTACATTTGAACTTTGTTTTAGATCGCTATATGCTGGTATTTTTAGGAACGTGGTAGAGGAAAATTTAAGGAAAATAGTAATTTTTAAAATTCGAATGTTGAATTTTCTGAAAAGTGCCGAATCAGTGAACATGTTTGAAGAATAGTTTGTATACGTAACTGACATTGGTGACTTGAACGTAAGGATAGACAATGAACCCTTCCACGTATTGAATGAAGGACAGCCAGTGATGTCTCAGATGTGGGTGTATATAGACGGGCACATCACGGATCATGTAGCCACGGACAGCAGCAGGGCTCCTGAGTCATGTGACGTCTGCAGTTCTGAGCGAGCACGTTTCCTCTGTCCCTGGAGGCTGGACGAGGTAAAGATATATCTCATTACTAAAGCAACCATCGGAAGCTGGATTCTTCAATTCTAATACATTTAAGCAACGTCTTTTATACTCTAACATTCATAATGCAGTGGGAGTGGGATGTGTTAATATTTATGATGCATGTTCCCGAGATCATCTGGATAGACGGCAGGGGTTTTAGGGTAGATATTAACATGTAAATAGTAGTAGATCTCTGCCTGCTTTTATCACTGGCGTGGCTACGTCCCTGTCTTCAAGCAAATTCCTTGTTCCTACTGCGACTGTCATGCAAGCCTCCCGATTTAAATTCTTTATAATTAATCCCTTGATGTGAAGGGCATAAAATTATATTTCAAAACTATGCAATTCACCCTTAATTAGAAAATCAAAATACCGTGGCCCTTGTCGTAAGCCGTTACTTAACCTGTAAAACTGATGTTGTTCGTTTCCTTCGAAATAATTTCTCACTCTGATTTCAGGCTTCCGCCGCGATGTTGATGAGATCTGCGCTCATCTGGGATATTACGTGGCGTCGTGTGGTAATTTTGTACCGACGTTTCGGGACAACGTATCAGTCCCATCTTTACGTTGTCCCGAAACGTCCGTAAACACCATACGACGCCGCGTAATATCCCAGAAGAGCGCAGATCTCAATTTGTCACTCGTCCATTACTTTGCTTTTCTCTTGCTCTGCACTCTTCTAACTCCTCCCCTACAGTAGTTTTCGGAACTTAACGACCGAACGCGAATTAACAGATTTTATCCGCGAACGCCCAGGCTAGCGAGCAGCACTCAGACCCTTGATAAAATGCAGGCACAAAATTGACGTCACAAACCGTTAGCCTGCTTGTGTCTCCCCCCCCCCCCCCCCCCCCCCCCCCCCCCCCCCCCCCCAACTATCGTATCGGAGTCGATGCTTTAAACGGTTAATGTGCTGAAAACACTGTTTGTGTGTGGAGATAATGTATTTGGTGTGAAGCGTGATAGGGAAAGGGTTCAACACGATCTACAGACTGAATGCCAATCGAGTAACTGTTGGCGCGAATTGTCTGCCGCCCTTGTCACCTAGTTGGCAGGGTAACTGGGATATCAGTTGCTCCGTCAGAACCAACCGGAATATACTCGAAATAAACCACACTTTAAGGCAGACGAAAGTCTGGCTTTTGTAATTTGCTGATCTGTTGTCGTAAAAGATACTGTCCAGGTGGCTAGGTAAAGTAACGGACAACATGGGTTTATTTCTGGCGTTCTCACCGCGATAGACTACATCGTGGTCTTCTCGTTAGGGCCGTGTGTAATCAGTTATGTCGGTATCTGTCCCGAACGAACATAACGCCTCCATCGTCAAGGTAGATTTGGAAGGCAGTGTATTTCTCCGAAACAGTTAACGCACAAGGTGTTATTTCCTGGCAACTCCAGTTGCGATAAGAATACTTAATTTCTGAGCGCGATGTCTCGATTGTACGAATGACTTGGTAAGGGTTGGGCAGACCTTGTAATATGTTGAGCTGCTGTCACAATTCAAAATACTGCAGACCGCTTGGAGTGTGCTGGCGAGCGGTTCACCTTGGAGACGCAGCAGGTGGATACGTTCAAACACCTCGGTGATCGCGACGAACCCCACAACTTTGGCTTAGGATATTAAATATCAGTGCCACAGGACTTTTTTCCCCAGAAGCAAAATTGCCCTAGCTTGAAGCTTAACGCGTTATTGAGGTTATGTGTGGGGATGTATCTCCACTTATCCATATGCTTTTATGACATTGTGCTTAATTAAGCTGAGAGACAAATTCACCTAATAATTGTTATTGGCATTGTGTGTTAACTGGACATGTAGGGACAGAAGGCGCTAGTCGTTATTCCAGTTTTACTGTTCCAGAATTGACTTGAAATGACTGTTAAGCCATCAGAGTTCTGATCGCTAATTGATTGGTTTATAGGTTACTTAAAGACAGTTTTCATGCTGCAGAGGTCATCTATATACAGGTGAATGATGTAGAAATATTATGGTTATTGGGCGAGTATTGGGAATTATCTGGTTGTCTTTAAGTTAACGTCCTCGAAGATTTGAATCTCCATGAGCACCCCTATGAGAACCTGAAACTTAGAATAGACATAACTTGTTGGAAATTGAACCACGTATCTTCGAACTTATTTTCTGCATACCTTATAGCTTTGATATCATCACCCAATACAAGTCTAACGTTCCATTTTCTTTTACGTGAACGTTATGAATGCATATGGGGGAGTGGAAGTGTAGCTCCACTCGTTCTTAACCTCGGCACTGGATCCGAGGTGAGTGCTCAGTTTCACCCCACAAGGGGGGGGGGGGGAACTTGGCACCCGCCAAGTAAGTGGCTGGGTGAGCCCAAGTGCCGGTCTGGAACCTTTGGAGAAGAGAAACACAGCTCTTGCCCCTGCCAGGAATCAAACCACAATTCGTCGATTGTTCCACTCGTATCCTCATCACTATACTGACTGCGCTGTAATTAGGCCTACGTGAATTTTCATATTTCAACGGGTTAAACACTGCAACTTGCTACAGGAACTTAAGAAATAAAAAAAGGATAACATTCCTGTGGAAGCAGGCTGCCTACAGCATTATCTGTTAAGTATTCGGCATTCTCTTTCACTAAAATCTCATTTCTCTAATTAAAAGAATCACTTCCGTGGGATACGTAGATCGAGCTTGCAAGCGTGTAGGGTGTGTTCCAGATACAACGTCGAACGTGTGCTGCATACGGATACTTTTATATTCTCCAGGTATAACGAAGTGGGATTCACTGCACAGAATTTTAATTGAGTTGGCTTGAAACGCGACGCGCTCGACCTTCTGGTTTGAAACGGAGGCTGAGGAATGCAGCCTGTGTAGTTGTCGTTCTCACCGTATCCATTGCATTTATCTGTCTCCAAAAGCGTCTTTGTATATGGCTGTGAAAGTTTTTTAATGCCTGGGTAAGCTCTGTTAAGTATCTGGCTATGGTTCGATTCCCGCAGGAATTTTCTTGCCACTGTCAGCCTCCTGTAGGCGTACATTGGGCACTGGGGTCATTCCTTGGGGGCAGAAGCGGCTGAACCCCGCTTACCTCCATCTGATACCAAGACTGACAACGCCTACAGCTTTATCTGCAGTCAATCATACGTATTCAGAACGTGGCGCGCAAAGTACAGCGATATCTTTGTGTCTGCAGAATGTAATTTTGATCTGACAAGGCCACTGCTAGGAGAAGGCGACTGTTTAACACGGCTAATGCCAAACCTCCTGATCGGACATGATCCTGAGCCAGTTTCCATCTGGCTCTCATCCCCACAACGTGTTTCCCCGAGGGTAGACTTACTAATCACCTACTTGTGTGGTAGGAGATCATGAAGGTGGAACACATGAAATACCACTTGCCGCCATCGGACACGGTCCTGGGCCAGTTATACCTGTAGTTCCCCTAAGATCATTCTTAACTAACTCTCTGGTAGTGGAACCCGAACGTTCAACGCCTCTAGTACCAAAGCCTACTATTAAATCAGATCATGGCCCAGCTCCATCATCCTGTCTTCAACACATTTTTCCCTAAGCTCGTTTTTACCATTAACTAAATCTGTGGTATCATAACCATAAGATTCAACACCGCTGATACCATATCCCACCACAGTTTCTTGCACCTACCATCCTCACAACCTGTTCCCTAAGCTACGTCTTGCTAATTAACTCTCTGGCAGAGAAACCTCAGCCTTCAACTCCACCAATACTATAGCCCGGCGTTGCACGTGAACCTGGGTCATTTTCTTCTAATTTGCATCATAGTAACTGGTTTCACCAAGATAATCTCAATAGTGTCCTTAATATCTCTTTCTAAGTCTCTCCAAGTGATCGCTTTACAAAGTTTCCTTACCAAGATTCTACGTGCATTTCTCCACCCAAACGAGTTGCCGGCGTAATCCAGGTAGCCTTCAGATTTCCACATTTTCACATTACCTTTTATCTTATCAATTACAAAGTTTCATGTCATGTACTGTCCTGAATTACCCACTTAGGCCTAATTATATGTCTTTATGAAATTGTATGTGTAGTCTGGATGGGATGGACAGGTAGAATGCAGATCGAGAACTCGTTCGAACGGAAATGCATCGTAAAGCGGCTGATACTAAGATCAGAGGGGTAGTGGAGTGAAATAGTGTAATAGATGTTAGAGAAGTGGTTGTGATCTAACTCGGTACAAGCAGCTGAAGGTATCATTCAGTGCCCTGCGTGGTTACATTGGATTTGCTGAACCTGCAGCTTCCTTTGTGAGAGGTAAATTTTTTATTGTAGTCTTCTGGGCTGTTACTTTGCGGTCTTGTAGGTGAATACGGTATTTGGAGGACCATAGTGCTTCTTTCTTCAGGGTGAGCAGTATGTTTCTCCGAAACGGCGGTACCTATCTACCAGACTACACGGTGACATAACCCAGAAGATCACAATGTGTATTGTCACCGCCATGGAAACCTCGTACAAAGAGTAAAGTTGTTTGTTTATTATTCAGTGTTGCAAGTTCGACCCTTTTACTGTCGTCACCGTGGTAAATTTTCATCACCAGTGCACTTAGGTCGTTATGTATTGAGGGCTTAGTTTATGGCCAAAATCACGTAGCAATATGGCAGAGTAATTCAGATTTTTTTATTGACGACAGGAATGAACACAGTGCCTGAAACTTGCTGTGTTTGCAGCTGTAGAACATAGAAATGCAGCGTCACTTAGTCCTTTGAAGAATATGTAGAATTTCATGTCTCATCATTCTTTTCTCATTGTAAATATTTCTTCGTGATTTCAGGTGATCAGGTTATGTTCTGTAGTCGCATTGAAATGACCTTTCTTCGTTTGGAATCGCATTACCTTAGAACACTAACCGTGACCTTGAGATATTTATTGCCAGTTCATACGTAACGTTAGGCTACTGTCTGCTTGTGTCTGTTGTGCTCTCTGGCTCTTTCGGTTAGGACAAGGATGCACTACCTTTTCGCTGCCTGATAACCAAATTTACAGCAAAAGTTACTTACCAGTAAGAAGTGGCGTCATCCGGCCTCGTTACGTCTGTACCGTCTGATGGACATGTCGAGATATTTGTTGTTGCGCATAGTCGCGAAAGGTGCCTTTTAGCTTTGTCGTGTTCGTCCGTCTGTCTAACCACATGTATCAGCTCGGCTCTCACAGGACGGATTTCCGTGAAATTTGATTCTGAGGACTTTCATGAAAACATGGAGAAAAATCAAATTTGGTTGAAATCTGGGAAAGATATCGGGCACTCTGCTTGAAAACCTAAGTACATTTTATTGTTGCTGGCGACATGAAATGCCATAACATTCCTCTCTTCGAGTGACATTGTATCAGCCTGGTAGGGTAGCTGAGGAGGTATAAACATTACGTGAAGGCGCCACGGTGTTACGTTACACTTACACTGCCTGTCTTCTTACACAGTTGTTGTGTGTAGGTGTCTTTGAACGTAAGCCACAAAGAACCGAATTTCGAAGATACTGTTTTCTGGTGACACCGCGAAGTTTGGTAGATACCAAGATGCGTAACAACGTTTCGGTGTAGCCTGCTGCCTTTTTCTCAAAGTAAGCTGATGAAGGCAGCAGGCGCCTCTGAAACGCCAATCGCTGTCTGCCAAAGTGCACGACATCACATCTCACAGACCACTCTTCAGTCGCCGCCGTGAAAACCTCTATCACAGAACGAATTTAGTGTGTGAGGAGACATCCTGGTCACTATTATAATTTTAAGAAAAAGTGTATTTACTCTTATCAGTAGTACAGTCACAACCAACACATACACTTGCAAGACGTAGTCAGGCTACCAGTTTCAGCTCAAAGAGCCATCATCAGGCCTCTGACAGAAAACCATGAAACTCAAACTCCGTGCATTTTGATAAGAGGAAAAACTCACATTTTTATACTTATATATTGTTTATATTTTACATCTTTCATACTTACATTTTAACATATACTTCTCTTAGGCAGCCCTTTTATATATCGATATACATTTTGTATATGTAACTGTAAAATAGGGGGAGTTTTTCCTGTTATCAAAATGTACGGAGTTTGATTTTCATGGTTTTCTGTCATAGGCTTAATGATGGCTCTTTGAGCTGAAACCGGTAGCCTGATCACGTGTCGCAAGTGTGTGTGTTGGTTTTGACTGTACTACTGATAAGAGTAAAATATACTTTTGCATGTACATACCAACGGGGATGTCTAATATTACAACTGTAATTTTACTTTGTGAGTCTGGCTGCAGCATTAGACGAAGGAAGGCAGTGTTTGACAGTATACACAGTAGGTTGTATTGAGAAGTCCGTTTTGTTTTTCTGTATTGCCACATCCCAAATCGAGCCTAGGCCGCCTCGTTTTGAGGATTCTAGATCACACACTGACACACACACATCCTGTAGGACTCCTATGAACGAGTGACTAGCCCGTCGCACACGCCACTACCTACACAACACACAATCAACACAAGAGACGAACATCCATGCCTCAGCGGGATTCGAACCCTCGATCCCAACATCCAAGCTGCCGAAGATTTACGTCTTAGACCGCACGACCACCGGGATCGGCTGAGAAGTCCATTACTTATGATAAATTAGTTACAATTGTTATAACAATTTTCGTTAGTGAGATTTGAGATGTTTTCAACGAAGAGTTTATGTGAGTTTATGAGATAGAGTCCGTCATTAAATTCGGGTAGTTGCTCTGCAAGTAAAGGAGTCTGGAAACTCTTTAATGTAACACCAGGGTACACTGTCATGTTTATTAGAGCATACTGAACATAACGGAAGAAACAGTCTATCGTTCCTCGGGTCTGTTAGGTGTAGCTGGATGCTTTACAGAACGGGCATAGCTTCACGGACCGGAATTGGCTTGACCCTTCATGCTGAATTTACGGAAATAAATATTTCAGATGGTGGGGAGGGCATGGCGGCTGTCGAGGCTTCCTCCATTCTGCCTGTTCTTGTAACTTTCCGTTCAGACGAACTTGTTGATTTGCTACCTGTGCGTTGAGTTTGTCAGGGACGGATGCCTTTGCAGGCTTAATAGCAGTTGACCCATGTTTGGATATACCACCATCCCAGCGAATGGGAAGACTAGACCATTGGTATTCAACCTTTTTTGTTCGCGTACCCCCACATATAATTTCTCTTCAACTTTGTACCCCCAAAGTTGTTGGTGCATAATTCAAGTTATACCTGGTCTATAATCTACATCTAAAATAAGTTAAATAAATTTACATTTACGGTGGCGTAGTTGGTTGAGGCACTACGCTACAAACCGGAACGTCGCGGGTTCGATTCCCGATGGTGTCACTGGAATACATAATCGTTTCGGTCGCACTATGGCCCTGGGGTCTACTCAGCCTCTAACAGAAATGAGTACCAGGAATATTTCCTGGGGGTAAAGGCGGCCGGTGCGTAGGGCTGACAACCTTACCACCTTCATGTGCCGATTGTCTAAAAACCTGGGAGCCTCGACCTCCTGGAGCCCTAAGGGCCTGCCAAGGCCTGTATGGGACCACTTTACCTTTACCTTACAGAATAGTTCCAAGAATGCAGTGACTGTTGCAGGTGTAGTTCAGAGGGCGAGAATGCAGATGTCACGCGGAAACAACAGCACCTCTTTAACGCAGTGTCAGGCAAAGGATTTTGTCTTTTTGAATACAGGCCTGTGTGTCCATACCATCACGTACTCGAAGTACAGGCACGAATATAAGTTTCAGCCCTACTGACCTCACTGCACTCGCTACTGCGTTCTTGAGTCCAACCTGCGTCTTAACCAGTGGATATTGGGATATGGGATAAGTAGGACTGAGCGTGAAGCTGATCACTAAATTTTATCTCCGTGTAACATTGCTAAGACACAAACATATCTTTTAATTATTATGCAGTTGTTTATTCATTTATTGAAAGAAATAGGGTGTGGACTGGACTCATCTCTCCCAGGACAGGGGCAAGTTGCTCTTATGAACGCATTAATGAGCCTGCGGATTCCATAAAATGAGGAGACATTGGGTAACCGAGAGACTGTTAGCGTGTCAAGTGGGAATTTGCCCCATGCAGTTGGTTGCGTAGTTTTTGTTGGGAATATTTGTGAACTTTGAAGGCAGTGGTATAGTGGGTTGTTATTTTAAATGCATTTTGTTGTTACTGTTGTTGTTGGCGGCGTATTCCGGTTGCGTAACGCATAAAGGCTTCTTTCTTTGTTTATGAACCTGCGCGAGTTCGGATGGCAGCAAGTAACCCCACTCACGGTGTGACACGCAGAGCCCTCCACAGATGCACATAATGTCCATTACGAAACAGAACATTGCCCGACTGAAGTGTGGGCCCACTTGATGCCTCACATCACTACAGTGAACCAGTGAAATGGATTTAGATTTTGATCCTATAGGCGTGACGACGAGTAGCTGGGTAGATAGAGGGACGTTTCAGAGGGATCTGCAGTTTCTGTCTTCTTATACCATGGATAGTGAGGCAGCAAGTTCCTTCGGAACGTTGATACCTAGGCCTGTCTACCAGACTGCACATCTGGAAAACAGGGCAAATAATCTTAAAAAAGGCCAGCGCACAGTGCAACGAATGGAACGTAGCGATGGTGCAAAGTATCACCAAAATATTGTCCTCTGAATTGCCTCGTAATAAAAAGCTTGATTTAGGTCGGAGTGGTATTGTTATAACAAGCTGTTTAAGACGCTTTTGGCCCCCCAAAAGGAATTCGAAACCTGGACGTGACTTAAATGTTCAAAAGAGACGCCGTATTTCCTGTCGATCCGGTAACAACTAGCTACACTTAACGAACCGGCTGCAATTCGAGCAGAACGGATGTTTTATTGGCTCCGGTTCGTTTCAGTTCATATTTAAATATTTATGTTTTAAAAAAGAAAAGGTACGGAGAGTTCTTTAAACGCGGAAATTATTAGTGCAGAGCGCGGGCCGTCATCGGTCGCTATGCAGCAGCTACGTCCGCTGTACGGCGTGCAGTTGGCGTTAACGCGGGACTGCGCGACGTAAATCCGATTCGTTCCCGTTTTGTTCCCTACCGTGCCGTTCGTTGTAGTGCTTGATGGCCTTTAATATTCACCGCCATGTGTACCTCAAATATTGTGCAGTGTAATGGATAATCAGATCATTATGTATGGAACAAGTTATCCCCGCGGTTAACATTCACTCTTGAAACCATGTGCGAACGTGGAGGTACAACGCCATTCTTTATTAATTTTCGAAGTAGTGCTCAGTCATTCGAGCCGATTTGTCCCCAAAGTGATAGCTACTCGTGCCATTAATAGACCCTAGAGACGCTGTGGATGTACTGAAAATTTATAGACACGTTGATAGTTGTCCGTGCGAAATTGTATATGTATAGTGTGTTCCATGTGGCATCTTCTAAATTTCTGTTTTGTACAGTCCAGCTGCCAGCACATATCTTTTTTGGGGCACGAGCGTTTCGACATCTTTCACGTCATTATCAGTGTATTTTAATGTCTCGTGGTTGTACAGTGTCATGCTCCTACATGTTGTGTCACAACCCCTGCCAAACTGTCTCATCACATGTCGCACGCGTGTATTTTTTCTCTGCACTATCTTCGCCGCTGTTCTTGCACTCTGTTTACACGCTGTGTTGATTTCCGTTACTTGTGTTGTTGTTTTCCTTCTTACTGTGCTGCCCACGTGGCTTAATAAGTCAGCCATGTTGTTTTGGATCCGTGGGGCCGTGTGCGCGTGTTGGTGTTGTTCTTAGCTTCGTCTTTATTTATACCTGCAGCGATTAATTGGCTACTTGTTAAATCGAGCCAGTAAGTGCATTTTGTGGGTGGAGTTTGTTATTGTTCTGAAACAAACAGAAGAAATGAAGTTTCTTGGGTTTTGGGATAATCTTGTGAACCGAATTTCCGCTGAACCTTAAATGTAATGTTCGTATTAGAACAGTTATCAGTTTGGTACAGATGCTGGCAGAACCTAATTAATTGTAAATTTCGCGACACTGACGACAGAGCCGTCTACCTTCGTATTTAGGAAGTCCCGACTTCAAGTTTTGGGTCTGGCACCGACTATCATCAGTTTTTTATGTGGTTTTCCTCTGTCTCTCCTGACATGCTGGGATAATGCCTCAAATCCGGCCACGACCGCTTCCTTCCACATACCTTCCAATCCCTTATGCACTAATCCTCCCATTCGACGGTATACACTCTGGTTGTCATGTAAATGATATCTAACACACTGAGCTATTTGTTCGTAACGTATTAGGGGCAGACATACGTGACGATATCATCAACCTGCCTTTCATTAGAAAGGTAATGACATGTAAGGCTTAAGTAACTGAATTATATATACCTGTGGGATTAGAAAGGTGGGTAGGCTAAGAGAGGCCACCATAAGAATTTCTGACATTGCTGAATTTCCACAATGTTATGTCGTAAGAAGTACGTCACGTTTCACACAACACAGTATAATATCCGAGAACGACTGCTACGTAGCAAGGCAACTGATGTTGACGATGATAATTTTGTAATATCCAGCTAACGGTGTGATGTAGACATTTAATGTAATTATATCGTAGTGTTAATTTATTTAGCGGTCGTATCGCTTTTTAAATTAGTTACCGGGCAGGGTTGTCCAAATAAGTCACGACAATTACTTGTATTCCTTCTGGAAGTCAATGGTTTAGTTCTCGCAGTAGGCATTGACTTTTTTGAGAGGGTTTTCGTGTTGCTGTTGTGGTGTTCCGGGCTCTCATACCATGTAGTGTGGTCTGTGGGTGCCAACTTATGGGAGGACCCTGATACCTGAAGATGGAGGCACTATATCCCTCCAAAACTTTGGTAGCCTCCTGCCTGACTATATAATGTCCAAGACCCAGAATTTTCATGGCCTAGAAACCTGTGATCTCATACTTGCATTCATTAATTGACAAACCCTAGTCCGATCGTTAAGGAAGACGTGGGAACGTTGGGTGACAATGATTGTGGATGCCACATTATCAAGGTTGTTGAGGGTCGCTGCAGTCTTTCGTTGTGATGAAGCAGTGTTCTGGCGTGAAGACCTTTTGAGAAAGTTGCAAATACGCGAAAGAAAGTGAAATAATTTATTCCTCTTTCATTATACACGTTTTGCCACGGTGTCGTCTTGAAGGCGAGTGTCGTGCCGCCACAGCCGGTCAGACACTTGGGTTCAACAGCCCGACAAGTTGCTGTCAACTGGTTTTTGATTTTTATAATATGGGCTACGTTTATTTTCTACTTTGAATGTTGATTGCTTAGCTGAGGGCCAGGATTCCTCTACACTGCCACATGGAATATCGGAACTGTTTAAGCTTTTCGTGTTTTTAAATGATATTACATCAGCTACAGGGATAATTTAACGTTGAAGAACATAAGGGGTTAGTGCTTTCTCACGCGGTTATTCGGTTTCCTTAATCACAATACTTCAAATACGAGAATTTTTCTGATTTCATTGATATATATTTCCTGCCATATTCTCAGTTTGTAATAGTATTTTATTCATCTTTTTTTATTCGGTATTTTATGTTGCGGATTTACTCTTGGAAGGGACCTAAGAAATTTCGTAAGTGTAACTTATTTTATTGCTGTCTTCTCTTCTTGCCCCCACGACTCGCTTCCAAAACGCAAACTAGGCTTAGATGTTTTATGTAGTGGTGTCTCGTGCCGACCTATGCTGCGTAATATCAACAGGCGATAGTGATAAAGCAGCAATAAGGAAAGTTTGACGCCTGGCGCAATGTTTTGTTATCCAGTAATGGTAAAGTTGTCTCTGTACACGCCGTGAAGGTACTAATATATACGGGGAGCAGAGATACAGCTGCACTCATTCTTAACATCAACACTAGATGTAGTTGAGTTTTTATACTGTATTGAAGTATCTTAAAACTGGATTCTGTGTTCTTGTGTGGGGATGTCACATTTCTTTCTTGTTACCCACCTGGTAGAAACATACAGTGATTTCAGGCTTCCAGATCGGGCCCTTCTCTAGGTTTTTGCATTGAATTGCTAGTAATGTTTGAACAATGTATATAACGTTCAGGTTTTTGGCTTCTGGGTTTCGACACGGTTTTGTAGGTGGGTACCAAGGTGTTAGAAAAGCATAACTGCCTACGGCTTCGACAGTTCCCAAAGAACTTCACGTCGATTTCAGAATCGTAGCTTGAAGAGGCTCGGTGTAAGGACATACCGCGCTTTCCCCTTTGCCTCGTAACGTCAGAGACACACGATTGAAAACTGGCATCCTAAAATTTTATTATAAAACAATGTAGCGATGAAATGGCAACGAACAGATCAAACATTTAGGCCACGAACAGAAGGTCAAGCTGTCTTCGTACACGCCATGAAGGAATATAGATTGAGGTGAGTAGTCAGCGACAGGCCACAGCCGCTTTGTCCCACCCCCCAACCTCCGGGGAAAGATCCCCTGGTCCCCATTTAATAGGAGGCTGGATGGGCCCCAGAGCCTGTCTGGACGTTTTGCAGAAGAGAAAATTATCTTGCTCTAGCGGAAATCTAACCGTGCATCGTCCATCCCGTAGCCTGGTCACTAATACTGACTAGGCTATCAGCACGGCTGATTTTACTTTTGAAACTGTGAAGTAAAACTTCGTTTATGTAATGTTGTGCCTGCGCCTTACGTCTTGTTCCCACGCTCCTTCCGAACTAGAGTTGTCCTGTTATTAGCATAAGCCCCTTGAAAACCTTAAAGCCTCTTTTGGGCGCGTACTTGTCATTGTCAGAGCTGCTGTCGCCTGTTCATTGGTGAGTTTCAGCTGTTCAATAACGAGTTCGTGTTTTGAGTGGCCGCAATCTTGACATGCAGGGTAAAAGGTTTTCTGAGCTACGGAGTGTCATAAAGTTGAGCCTTTGTTACACAGATTTGCCGTGGATTGTGATAAAATACCGCCCAAAGCGTACCGTGTTCCTATTCCAAATTACAGGATTAGTGTCCCAGCCGACCGAACGTCGCGGTCGAGGGACTACTGTTCGTTCATACTCGGAAGAGGTCGCAGATTCAGATATCTGACCGGAAACTGCCTTGACTACGAATTTTCGCCGCTTCTTTCACAGTCGTTTCAGGCATGTGTGGAGAACCTGTATCTTACATTTAAATATACTGTCACTTTCTTACTACCGGACGCGCTGATTTGAAGTTGTACCTATACTAGAGAACTATCCGGCTGGCTGGAAGCCTTTTCGTAGTTACCCTTAATCACTTCAAGCGATTGCCACGGATGCCGGTAATTCATATTTGTCTCCTTCCTGATACACATTCGCCGCTCATGATCGTCTGTCTCATGCAGTTAGTAACTGAAATGGTGTGTTTTGTCGTTTCTTTTGTCTGCCCTCCATGTGCTTCATGGTCTTTTCCTGCCACCGTGTCTGCATTACTGTATGGCGTGTGGGGGAAGCAGGAGGGCCAAGACAGAATGAACGACAGTACATAGGTCCATTACGTGCATGTGATCAGGAACGCATCCTAACAACAGGCTGTGATTATCGAGCTGAAGGAAAGACAAACAAGCACAACCAAGGACGGGAGACCAGATTACTCAGTCGGTGTAGTGACTAGCCTACAGTCTGGACAAACGAGGAGTTGTTCGATTCCCTGCACATGCAGGAACTTTTTGTCTTCTCGAGAACGTTCAGACCGGTTCTCAGACCCACCCAGCCTTTTATTCAGAGGATACCGCTTGTTTCTTCCGTGGGGGGGGGGGGGGGGGAGTGGCGGTGGTGTGAAGCAGACTACTCATTTCCATCTAGTGCTGAGGTTATGAATGCTTGGAGCAATACCTCCACTCTGTTCATGTGTCTTCGTGGCTTGTATTGGGACAACTATATAACCAACGCTGTGATGAAGAGACCATTTCAGCATGGTAGATTTTTGGTAGGAACAAGGACTTTTGTCTTCGTTGCTACGTTGAGTGTGACTTTGAACACCCACTATGGGATTTTTTCCCCACGACTGTGTAGCCGCAGGAGCATAGTTTTACATCCGCACTCAGTTTCACTGAGTCAGTGACTGTGGGGGTGACAGCCCACTCAGTAAGCATTACTCACTTGTCTTGGCATTGGCCGTGAGCTTGAACTTCGCAGACATCTGTTGTGGGCGCTGGTACCTGCCAAGTCAGCTGTGCTGCGTGGGCGATCCGCAAGGACCAGGGTTTGTATGTCTGCTGACCTCAATCATCGTGATTCACTTTTTGTGAGAAAGGAGTTCACGACGTTCAAAATTTCTTTCCACTTTCCTGTTGAGCGCTTGTATTTCGTGCTGAATCATTACTTACTTTTGATAAGAGACCATGTCTGTGGAGTTAGGTTCATTATGGGCATTAGCTTTTAGGCCGACTGCAATATTGGACGGCAAACAGAAATTACCCCTTCTTTACCCGGTATATGGATGCTTCTGTTATCAATATCGCCTTTATATGTGTAACAAAAACTGCAACGTGAAAGGACTGACACTAAAATAGGAAATTAAGAAATTTTTAAAGTGATGTGGTGGTATCATTTAAGCGTGTATTTAAAAATTGAAAATTGGGCTTGGAGTTGCAGTCAGAAAACTCTACGCGGTACTTTCTTGTCGCATTATCAGCCATGAACTACCGTGCATAATGGCAACAGCATGGAATAAATTTCATAATATCTTTGTTGCATGTATCTGTTAGGTCGGAAATAGAACCCAGGAATCAGAACAGTTAATAATTTAAATCCTTTATCAACGCTAATAGTTAAGAATATATAGAACACGAGATGAAGGCAAGAAACAGTAACATTAAGATATAGAAGCAACTGGCAGTTAGAATGACATCTTCGGGCAATGGAAGTTAAGACAATCAAGTAGGTTACAAGGCCTGAAATTATGTGTTTTATCTTCCAACCTACACGCGGAAGAAACTGAAGCGAAGCCTGGGAATTACAAATATAAAGTAACAAATATGCATATTAAGTGGACAATCTTAACACCATGGAACATGGACAGTCTAGAGAATCTGATACTGGCTCATTTTATAGAGAAATTACGCGGCATTTTTGAAACCCCAGGGTTTGTTAAAGCATTTACAAGATTCCACCATTGAACCCTGGCCTGAACCAGATGCATCCAGTCCCATCTTAGTGCCATATTTCTTTTAGTTCTGTTCCAATAGTATTCATTATTTATTGGTCATGCAAGAGATAGACCTATGCGTAGGAATACTGTAAATGGAAAGACCGTCAGTCAACAGTGTGCAGTTCAAGAATAGGCCTGCATAAACCAGTACCTGGAGAGGTAAAGGAGAACCTCGAATTCATATTCGATTGTGTGGTTTCTTTTTTCTGAAATGTGTCTCGTTAAACCTCTTAGGTGTTAAAGAGGTAGAAAGTGTGGTTTTTCATTCAGCGTCATTGAGCAGTCGAAGCCTAGGTAGTGCCATAAAATGTGTCTGAACGTCTTTGTAACTCGCGGCTACCGGTATCCTCTACAAGATGCCAGATGTACCGGTTGCAGTTAACTAGGATTTTAGCGACTTAAATACAGCAAGATCCACTCCCCCGCCACCCTACTTCTTCAGCACTTCCTCCCGACTTCAGAATACTTATGCAACGTACATTACGCCCTGCTGCGGAGGTATACCGTCTGTCCTTTCAGGCTTAGCAGTAAGAAGAGTACTACAGATCTAGGAGATAATATAATTTATAATACAAACTTTACGCCTTGAATAGGTGTGTGTGTAATTGTGATTAAACCATTAAAGTAGCGACTGCATGTACTCCCTCCTTTAATATTAAAGCTTCTGCATTTTGCCCACGCGGTGTATTTCTGTTACGTGTGAATCCCATAGCGAAAAACATTCATACGTTGGTGATTGTAATTGAAGCAGTGTATTTTCTGTGACGTAGGATCTGGATTTTTTCTGTTATTAAGATGAACGTCAAGTTTCTGGTTTGTTACGAGAACAGCAGCTTTGTCAGGGGTGCACAAATCCGGGTGCCAGGTCACCCGTGCGACTAGATTGTGTACAGTGGCACTTCATATTTGTGGGTCCTCATTGAGGAACTTGCCTCATGCCACCCTCCTAGTGCCTAGAATTTTGAGATGGCTTTCAGATTTTTGGAAAATCTGTGCACCCCTGAGCTTTGTTTTGAAGTCAGTTGAACTACAGTAAGATTTGCCACAATGTTAACCGAGTTACTTCTTACAGAATGACGTTTTAACTAAGACAATATCTTTGTTCTTTTTTACGTATTTTACACTACGTCCGCGAATGACACGGTGAGACGCGTCGAGTCTCCAGTTTCCCCAATGATGGTATTAATGACGCATCCTCTGACCACATACGTGTATAATGATGTCTCACAGCTCGGACGAGGAAAGCATCCCTGTCCCTTGGTCCTCTGCACGAAGTCGACGACCCCTCGACTTTCTCCTTTCTGTTTTTATTTCGTCTCCGTCACTTCTTGTTCTTCATTGCCATTAGTACAGTAGATCATGAGGAAGCTCTGAATGAGGAGTTACGCCCCCGGAGCTCTGTTTGTACAGACATCCGCTTCGAATTGACGTTCCAAAGTGGCTTCAGAGCTGTGATAAGTTTATTTACTTCCCTGTGGGAGTCTAATAATTGCATGGACCAGTGTTTCTCTTACTGATGGTGGGTCTGCATCGTTTTTGCTCCGAGGCTGATGTGTTGCTTCCAAATGTGTGACTTGTGGGTTCGACTGCCGAAAGTGATTAATGGCGACACAGAGTGGCCTCTGGGACAGCTTGCGGATAGTGGCTAAAAGTGAGTCAATACAAAGTTTGTAGAACCTGTAACAGTATACGATTATGTTACTTTTTCTGAGTTAGTTAAGCACCACGTTATGACGACGAATAGGAGAACAGAGATTTAGTTCACTTTTCTTAATCTTCGGTACTGGATGGAGCTCAATGCTGAGCTTCACGTCCGCCGGCTTTACCCATGGAAAGGAGCCCAAAGTATGAGTAAGAGGCTGGATGGACCCCAGAATCAGTGTGGAACCAGGATCCAAAAAAATATCTGTCTCGTCGGAAATGGAAACCGATTTTTTGATGGTCCAACCAGTAGCCTAGTCACTAGACTGACTGAGCTGTAAAAAAATGCGCAGAGTTAAAAAAAATACTGCATCACACGTACAGATGTGTACTGTTCGAAGTATTGCGCACGTGGACTGTGACAGTGAAGGTGATACTGGTACTAATCGTAAGTGCGACTGGAAATAATTTATCAAGAGTCTTTCAGACGTATTTAGAAGACGTCCTTGTTTAATTCTCCAGTGCGGAATTTTTTAAGACGGCCATTCTGGGAACAGCAGTGATCTTTAGGTAGATGCTGATGTAGCCTTAATTTAGTTTAAAATGAATTTTCCATTTAGCCGTTACGTGATGAGTCTTGGGAAGAAAGTTGGCCCTGGTGTGATGGGCGGCATACTTGTGGTATGACGAAAATGATACCGATACTGAGGAAGAAGGGAAGAACAGTAAGAGTTTGATATCGTTCCATCGTCACCTTGTACTTACTGCAAATCATAACTGACTAAAAACCAACACAGTACGCATTATAAAATAAATTTGGGACAAACCAATTGGTTTGGCTCTCCTACACGTTTCGGCCCACAGGAAGAAACATTAATATTAGTGGAAATTACTAAAGTTATAAAACTGTTATACCTTTAAATTAGCTGACTTGTTAGATGCTATTTAAAATATATTTAATATATTGTGAACTATCTTAAACTTTCACACATTAGGTCAGTACGGGGTTTATCAAGAATTATACATTCTGATAATACTATGGTTACAGAACTACTTCCATTAGGGAGAAAATACAGGGACGCTAAGAATTTTTTTTGTAAATAGCATGTAACAAGTAAGCTGACTTACGTGTTTGTTTTATAACTTCAATGTTTACCGCCGATATTAATTGTTGTCTCTGAAAATGACTTTCGAGTGCTGAAACGTGTAGGAGAATGGAATAAATTGGGTTGTCTTTTATTTATTTTGTCATATGTACTGTGTTATTTTTTTAATCAATCGTAATAAATTCGGCTAGGTTCAGTCGAATTCTTTACGCAGTAAAGTGGATAATTTAATAACCTTATAATCAATTACATTTAGTTGAGGGCAGGATTCACGTATTCTGGGATGTTACGCCGTGTCGATTGGTTACCAACGTTTCGGAGGAGCGTAATACATCCATTTTTGTGTCCAAGCAGACAAAGCAGTCCATTCTCATACTGTTTGTCCCTGAATATGGCGACACTACGCTCCTTCTACACGGATTAACCTCCAGAAGACTTGAAGCTTCATTAACACCGCAGTGAGAACCTCAAATCTCGCATTTGACGCCAAATTAAGTTCAGCAGCAGCAGCAGTGGTAGTGGTGGTAGTAGTAGCAACAGTAGCGTGTGGGAACTACTCGTGAGTACAGTATCCTGTCCGACGAGACCGCCGACGACGTCTGTAAGCCATTGCAGCACTCACACCTGCTACCGGTCGCACAGAGAAAGCGGTCAGACGCGAGCAACAGCCGGTCTGGACACTTGGAAAGTGCAAATAAATTAATGTCTTAAAACTGGAAAGTTTAAACTTCTTTCAGATGGAAATAAAAATACGAATATAATATGATTGCGGGCACATTTAAGTTATGAACATTTCAAGCTAAGAAAAAGTGGTCCCGACGAATTAATTGGGCGCGTGTTTGCAGTGAACATGGACGGACTCGTGAGCTTTCTATCTTTCGAGAATATTAACAGCTTTAGCTAGGTATTGTGGTGCCGTCCATTGTGCCGAATGGCTTAGGGCTGTGGTCTACAAACTCGTTAACATCTGTGGAACCCTTGTGCCCGTGCCTGCATTTTCGTGGAATTCCTGGGAAATAAAAGTGTACTTTTTGGGTGTAGACATGAAACAAAAATTTTATAACACATTGTTACCGTGGACTTCGGTATATGAGAAAAATAAACCAACACGATGCACTATATTGCATTCATTTGCTTTTGATCCAACATGTTTTTTTTTTTGTTCAAAATAGCCATTATCATGGAACACAATGAAACTAGCAGAAGTTTTCAAGACCATTACATGTTAAAATTTTAAATGTAAACGTAGTGAAAAGGCAAGCTTAACATGTAGAGTATGTTAAAACATACATTGATTATAAAAGTATTGCTGAGAGTACAATGAAGACACGGCAGAGCATGTCAAAGTCGTAATCAGCTGTGAATACAGTGTCGTAAATCCCGGCACCTTGAAATGTGTTACAAGACAGGGTGCATTGGCTGCCGTGACGTAATGGGAATCAGCCTGTCAAATACGGTAACAAATACATAATCAAAATGCTTTCTTAGATAGTCTTACGTTTTAACTGTCGGATTTGCAAGCCAGGTAACCTTTTTGTGTGTTATTTTAGCCTACCTCCGATGGCAATAATCGTTCTGTTGGAACATACTACTTAGCCTGTCGCCGTCTAAGGCTGACTCCAACCGCTTTTTTTCACACATTTTTAAGGTTCCTGGATTCAAGAATCTGTAGTCGCTACTTACGTACACACAGTGATTACGACTTAGACATGATCTGTCGTGTCTTCACTGTACTCTATCAATTCCGAAACAGAATAATACTGTAATAATCAATGTATGTTATGTATACCCGACATGTTAATCTTACCTTTTACGCTATGCTTACATTTAAAGTTTTAACATTTAATGGTCTTGGAAACTTATAGTAATTTTATTGTAATCCCTGATAATGGCCATTTAGGCTGAAACATGCTGGACCGATATTAAATGAATGGAATATAGTGTACATTGTTGGTTCCTGTTCCAGATGAAATAAGTTTCTCAAACAATTTCTTTAAAAAGAAATACGCACATTTATGGAAAAACTGTGATTTGCACTTAAGATAAAACAGTGCCGATTATACGCAAATATGTGGGAGGAAAATTAAAAAAATACGATAAAATTATTAAAATTGTATTTTCCAGTGTCATTATGAAGGATACGTGTTTGCGGAAGACAGTGTCGCCCGCGGAAGACAGTTTGAAAACCACTGACCTCAGGGGATATGTAAATTGTGATGTACTTTTAAGTGTTCGGAAAATTTCGGGATGGCAGTGCGATGACTTTGGTGTGGAGGGGATGAAGTTTCTTGGCAAGGAACGTTGGAGATTTTTTTATTTTGCTAGTATTTTAGGGCAGTTATATTATGCGGGTAACAATAAATTTGACGTGCAGCTCTGATTGGAGTTTAAGAAAGAATTTTGTTGCCTAAACGCCCTCCACTCGACCTACATGTCCATCCTGTCGTAATATGTTTACACATTTCATTTTCGGTTAAAATCGGACAATTAAAACACTTTAACTTGAGCCTATATGCGTTTCAGCGTGCATCTCGAGCGAACTAAATATTTAGGGACCAAAAAATATTGTAAGCAGTGTACTTACTTGTCCTGTATTAAGTTTTACTAAACAAGTAAAAAAATGTCCACAGGGCGTAAAACTTCTTCCGCCTTCGTTCTGATATTGTGCCTATTATACTTTAAACGCAGTCTAAACACTCTTTTTATTCGTTATCCACGTGGGTTGATATTTTTATGTCGTCAGTTTTTTCTCCCGCATCTCTAGCTGTTTATTGTTTCTTGTACTTATCTCATAAACGTCGAGATACTGCATTGATGCATTCCTGTTGTATACGGCGAGATTTCTTATTTCTTGTACTTTCTCGTAAACGGGAAAGGTCGAGATATCCTATTTCCTGTACTCCCATAAAAGGCGAGATATTTAGATTGTTTTAGATATACACCAACAAAATGCACAAAATAAAAATGCACGGTGAGTTAAGACTAAAGATTTAGATTGTTGTTTCTTAGGCCTCAGTTCGTATCTCACAGAGAATATAATGTCTGTCCATTATGAAGACCAGTGACATGTGTACGTGGGTCTTCATGTAAAGTGTCTGTTATTTTTGTCTGTTTTTAGCTAAAATCGGAATATGTCAAGAAATTTTAGTAAAAATCCCGAACGTAAAATATCACGAAAATCCGTCCTGTGGGAGTCGCGAGTTTCCGTGCGGAATGGCGGATGGTAATGACATACTAGTAGTCTCTGTCCGCTTTGCGAAAGCGCCCAAAAATGAGCAATCACGCATGAGTTGTGCACTGCGTATACATTCTTAACTTGTACTTGGATTTTGTGAACACTGCGATGAATGTTTGAGTTCCATGAAAGCTGTGAAATTGCCCTATCAGTTGTGTAAACGTTGGTTGCTCAGTTAGCTGCTGTGCGATGACACTAGTTTGTTTCTTTGTTGGTTTGAGCGGTGTTTCGGATGAACCCCGTGACGTGTTTTAGATTTCCAATTACACAGTGGGACTGTGTCCCGTTGCGCGGTGTCATCATCAGAACATTCACTCCCAGTTTCGCGCTTCGCTTTCACTGCTCCAGGCGATCTTGGCACGCTTCGGTGAACTCGTGAAGATGTCAGGTATCAAATCCACCGCACAGTCAGAGCAAGAACCGAAGGAAAAAACGAAGTCTGGTGTCCTATACTTGCAGTCAACTGTGTAGGGAGTTGCCTTTTAAAGCACACTGCTTACTTACTTACACTGTCTTCAATATTAACCATTTTAAAGGCCAGTGGTAACTATGTGCACCGCCTGCTGTAACATTTAAGAAATCTGCACGTTGCCCACACCGCGTATCGATGTGTTTGTTTTAGTCCTTAGATCAAGCAGCATTACTTTACTGTACAGCATTAACTAGTACGTCTGTGTAAGGGAGGTGGAGTTTCTTCTCTGTGAAGTACAAGGTAAAGGTAAAGCTTTCCCCGTCTACGCCATGAAGGGGGACTAGAGGTATACTCCCTTCGCAGTCTCGGCGCTAGATGGAGGCGAGTGGTTAATTTCACGCCCCGGTCGCTTTACCCCCACGAAAGAACTCTGGTCCCCATTTAATAGTAGGCTGGTTGAGCTCCAGAGCCCGTCTGGACGTTCAGGAGAAGAGAAAACTCCCTTGCTCCTACCGGGATTGGAACCTCGGACCGTCCAGCCCTCTTCTGTGTGGGGTAGGAATTGATGAGTTACAGTCCTCAGGGCGTTGAAATTTACTGGGTTTTCCCACAGAATGTGTTCGTGTTTGTATGATTCCAAGAATATACAACGATTATTACCCGCAATAACGTTAACCGAATAGTCTTTGTGAGTCAGACAGCAATTTTCATGTGAGATGTGACGCAAATTTGTGGATATTATTTACATGAGATGCAGGCTTCAAACGAGTAACTTTCCTAAGATCCGTCAGTGTTCTGTATCAGGTTCGTGGTAGGAAACACTTGCGTCTTTATATACCCCTACATATATAACGGACTACTGTGTTTATGTAAGGCACTTCGGATGACGTGTATAACCAACAAAATAAAACGAAAATGCTGTTGTGGACTCTTTGACAAAGACTAAGGCTCCTTTGTACGTTTTTGCATATCAATAATGCAGCGCCTGTTAATAGCCATGTTTTGAGTTCAGTGTGTGTTTTATATAACTGTATAGTGCTAATATATAAATTTGTAAACATTGTAATGGTTTGGTACCATCCTTGAGTGTTGTTAAGGGTCCTCCTTCGTAATGGTATAAAAACCGAATCATACTGGAAAAGAATTAAATTTAAGTGAAGTTGTTTTGTTTTCACCATTGGTATATTGAGTTGGTCTCTTTAGAGCTTCTAATTACCTTTTTGCACAGTTATGAGTGGCGTGGGTTAACGGTGTTTTGTAAGTCTATTAAATTGTTAGGTGTTTCTGTTACTGCTAAAAAAAAGGGTGGTGGGGAGACTCCGAATACCTTAACGTTACTAGAAGTCGAGGCCATCTAGATGTTAACTGCATGCCGACTGGTGTTGTCAGTCGTAGACAGCAGTGTAATTAAGCAAGGGAATGGTGGTGCATATGACACTGACGGAGCAAACAAGGACTTCGTGAGGGGGAGGGGATGTTTTATTTAGTGACCCTATCAACTGCTACATCATATAGTGTCGGTGTAGGTGAATGGAGTATAAGTATGGCGCACTGGTAGAATGATACGTCGAAATTAAGATGAATTATGTAATTAGGGCTAAAATGTAAGGACTCTAATAGAGGCCCTGTTGCTCTAATGGAGGTAGTTGTGAACTAAAATAGGGTACTGTGGTATGGCATGGGGTGCTGTATATAGCAGAATGAATTTTCTGGCTGCGGCGAGGGATTTGTTGGATGTAAGAGAAAATATTTTGTTTTATGGTCCAGAATCAAATCAATTATTTATTAGTTCAGTCAATTTTTACAGAAGGCTGTGTGTGCTTAAATCAGGGGTATTCGTCGTTCACAGACTTTCATGTCTACATCTACAGGCAATACTTCTATTCATCATGTTCCTCAATCTACCACCTGTAAAACTGCCTCCAAGCCTCACAAACCAAGTATCGTTTTAAATATTATGACATCACTTACTTACTTTGTTTTATGTATAACTTAGAACTGTTATTCCTGTTTTATTGATTTTCTTGAAAAAAATCCCGTTCGTTTAATTCGTTCAGTAGATCGTCTTCTTCCTTCTCAAATTAAATAAATTATTTCACACTTCTGTCATAGGTGCATGAATCTATGAAGATCCAACCTTATTCCTTCTACTGTTACCATGTTACATTTGTTCTGCATAAAGACAAGCAATCCCTGTACAGGATTTTGGTGGGGAGACCTGAGGGAAGGGACCGCTTGGAAGACCCAGGCGTAGATGGGAGAATAATATTAAAATGGATCTTCAAGAAGTGGGATGGGAGGGCGTGGACTGGATTGATATGGCTCGGGATAGGGACAGGTGGCGGGCTCTTGTGATTGCGGTAATGAACCATCGGATTCCATAAAACGCGGGGAATTTCTTGACTAGCTGACGACCTGTTAGCTTCTCAAGAAGGACTCTGCTCCATGGAGTTAATTAATCCCTGTACAGACCCTTAGGGTTCCAGGAGGTTGTGGCTCCCAGATTTGAAGACAGTCAGCACCTGAAGGTGGTACGGTTCTCAGCCCTACGCACCGGCCACCTTTACCCCAGGAAATATTCATGGTACTCATTTCTGTTAAGAGTCGATCCCAGGGCCATAGTGCGGTCGGATGGATTATGTCAATGAAAAATTCCAATTACATAATCGCGAATCGAACCCGCGACCTTCCGGCTTGTAGTGCAGTGTCTCAACCAACTGCGCCACCGCCTCCCCCTCTTTCAAAGAAATTGTCCGTTTGAGTACAGTGCCAAGGGAAAGCAAGGTAATGGTACCATCAGAAGTGTGGTGGTTCGTAGGGAAAGAAAACATGTATTTGCGGAATATGTGCTAACAAGAAGTGCCGCAGATTATAAATGCACGTGACATTGTTTTGAGTTTCCAAGATTTTCTGTTAATGCGTGACTTAAATATGCAGAGAAAACACGGTTTGTGTGCTCACCCCGTAATGCAAGTGGATTAGGGTGAACCGTGTCATGCAGTGGTGTACTTTAAATAGGTCTTGCTGAAAATTGTATATTGTTAGATTAGTTCTAATTATATGAACGTGTAGCTCGAGGATAAAGCTGAAGAACTGTGCTGATCTGCAACAAATATTACACAGTAAGGGGTGGTCTCAGGTTTAAAATCGTGTCACCGATTTACCCTAGCCTGTCGTATATCTTGTCTTCCACGTTCACGCTACCTGTTCAGCCCAATAATGTCATTATTTTAGGGCCGGATTAAACGCGTGACACAGGTGCTGTTTTCTCTTGAAGCAGACCTTGAATCACGCGCTGACCTGCCTGTCGGATTGTACGCTTAACCAGTTGCCACTGTATATGAAATGGACCAGGCTGCCAACAGTTGGTCAAGAATTCGAATCACAATCCGGTTCGGCACCGCAGTTAACAAAGTTCGCCATTGGCAGGCACGATTTTAGTTTATGATCCTGGAGTTTCGTTAATTTAACCTTCCCATATCTGGAATTTTCTGCCAGCTTGTGAACGGCTGTAACAGAGTCTGACACTCTAGTGTGTAATCTGTGGAATTAACGGTTATAGAGTATGAGACTGATGGTGGGTAACGGAACATCGCCTACTTTATTTTGATCGTCCGAAAAATAGAGCAAAATGTTAAAAGGGTGATATGAACTTAATATTGTAGTACGTTCTTCTTAATTTAGTGTCAGCCTTGAATGTAAGATCTGCTCTTCATCAAAAGTAATATGTGTGATTAAAAAAGGGAGTACGAGATGGTCAGTTCTTGTAGCACGCATGGATGACATTAGAAATTGAGACACAATTTTGGTCTGAAAAACTGAAGGGATGGGATCTCTGAAACGTAAACATACTATAGAAAGAGTGTGGGGCTTGATTCGTGTGGCTCAGTGCAGGGTCCAGTGGAGAGATGTTGCCAACACATTAATGTGCCGGAGGGTTCCATAAAAGGCGGGGGAATTATCTGAGCTAGTTCCTGAAGGAGTTCCTTGCCCCATAGTGTGCTAGTTGGTTAACTCGTGCCAACTCGTACCAAAACACCCCTTTCTCCGCATGTCGAAATTAACACTCGGTGGTACCACCTGCTGTAAGACTAAAAACTGCATTTCTCCTATGGGAACTATTAGTGTATTTCTGTGATTTTCAATATGAACACCAATTACTGCCTTAAACAACGTTTTTTTTGTGAAGGGCCCCGCAACAGATGCTACAGGACGCACCGCAGCCTTGAGGCTTATTGTGCAACCCTGTGATCAAAATATTTTTTTTTTCATTTTTCCAAGTAATGGAGCACCGGTGGAATGAAATTGACAAGGGAAAACCGAAGTACTCGGGGAAAAACCTGTCCCAGTGCCACTTTGTCCATCACAAATCCTACATGGACTGACCCGGGATCGTTAAACAACGTTAATCGGTAATGGAGACGCAGTGTGCTTTCTCTAAGGTATACTTTAACTGAATTCTCAAGTTTAGTTGAACTTCATGCTTCAAGGGGTATTTGTAATTTACAACATGCATGTTTTTAGTCGGGGTTGAATTAGCGAAGATGCAGAGGGTCCTTGAAAATTTTTATCGTCTCTTGTGGTTTCGGATGAAAACTTCATTCCAGGTCGGTCGGCGACTTTCAGATGGCCTTCAACTTGTCTTAATGCTGTGCGTCTGGTGTTGGTTGTCAGCCACAGCACGTACTGTTGCAAGGCCGGCGTGTGTGTTATCACAAATCACGGTTTTAGTGTAATGACAATTAAGCATAACCTCAAGACCGATGGATGACCGGTTCTTCGTTACTTTCCCGCACATAGACACCTTGCCTCCTGGTATGAGGTTGCTGGCAAGCAGACAAGTTCTCTAGACTTTTTATGCGAAATACTTCTGACCTCACGTACCAGATATGGCGAGACATCTTAGAGAAAAGGTTATTTATTTTTTACATTCTTTTATTAAAGTAGACACCCTGCAGATATTGTACAGTCCGCAAGTGTTGTTATCCACCGATGTGCGATTTCAGGCACATGCGATATTGCCTGCTGTAACCTGAAACATGCCATGTTGCCTTTTCTATCGTGACACAAGCGATGTTGCCTATTTGTCAGGATAACTTCAGTTTTACTGCTTTCAAGGAGGCAAATGCTCGAATTTGGGTTGAGCCGCAAGAATAAAAAGAAGGAAATTGATTAAAATCTGAAAAGAATAATGTGATACTTTGGTGTTTATCTGTCAAGCCACACGGCGTCACGTCCAAGATGACCGTAATCTTAATATTAAAAGGCGGATGGCATCTGCTTTGGGCCCGTGGTTGATGCGTTTCTGTGCTTGGCGTGTTTCTGACTCGACTGTACTGCATGGGCAGCATTATGCCATAGATTTTGTACGTGAAGTGCTTCAGAATGACAGTTATTGGGAATTTTGGTGTCACGGCAGGTGATCAAAACAACGACGTGAAGAGCCAAACATCGACCAGAGAAAATTAAAGTTTATGTTGTCAGTTGTAACGTGTTAATTGCCATTCTGTCTTCCTCTACTGCGCGATGTTGGGTGCCATTGCTAATTTAAGCCATACAGTGACTGGAAGAGTCGAGACAGCTGAGTCATATAGTGACTCGGGCAGGGGTGCACAAATCTTTCAAAAATCTTAGGAGCTACGTCAAAATTCTAGGCGCCAGAAAGGTAACATGAAGCAAGTACCATACTGAGGACCGCAAATACTAGGCGCCACTGTACAAAATTTATTCGTCGTGGTGACCTGGCGCCCGAGATTTGTGCCCTCTGGACTCGGGTACGAGGTGGACAACCCAGGAATCGGGATTCAGTTCCCGGTAGGAGTACAGTTTATCTTGTCCATAGGGTCCATACCGGCTCGGAAACACACCGAGCCTCCTAACCAGTACGTACCAGGGGCTCCTTCTGGAATATATGGAGGTACACATCTACTTCTCCGTTTACTTTCGTGGCGTGGTGCTTAATTAAGCTCAGGGATAACTTTATCTGTACTTTTGCAATTAAGGAAGATAAGACTTGGCTTGTTGAGTTATTTAAATAGAATAGTGGTAAAGCGACTGTCCTCACTGATATGTTTCGTGGTTGTGTTCAGTCACTGTCGGGTTGGTCTATAGTCACATCCTTTTGCAGCTCTGCGGTATATGCCAAGACGTTACTGAAACCCTGCAGCTGGTACACCTTGACGAAGGTAACATAACACAGATGTTAATCTGTCACTTCTGCCCTGAAGATGGAGGCAGTATGTTTCACTGAATGTTGGTACCTTGCTACCAAACTGCACGGGGTCATAACTTATTTGACCTTAATATGATCTCCGTCGTGAATGCCCAAGTCTGATACTTAGTTTTGTGTTTGTCTGTCACAGCAAAATACCACGTTTCACTACCGTACAGAACAACGCACAAAATCATTGCATTGCCTGCTGTATTTTGGGCACTCTTTAGGATGATAACAGTTTTCTTTAAATAAACATAAATTTATTGTTGCAGTATAACAGTTCAAATAAATGTGATATATTTGTACCTAAAAGTCGGAATATGTTAGTGGCAATTTATTCTGTTTTAATTAAACCTGCCTTGTTTTATAGCTGCTTTCAGTCCACATCCTCTCAGTCCTTGCTCTTTCAATAAGCCACATTACATTAACCATTGCTAATTGAATCCCCTCCTCTTCTGTCCGTTTATGGTTGTGACGTCTCTCAACCAGTTATTTGAAACGTTTCTTGGCTCAGCATTCACTGATCTTCAGATAGTACCTTGGCTACTGTGGCGGGTTCAGATCCTGTTCAGATATTGATGTATTTTTACTGTTGTCTGTTTCCGGAGGCCGTACGATTAATCCTACAGAATATCACGGTTTAGGTGAAACAGATGGCACGTAAAGTCGAATGCATATCACGTATTTGGGACGTTCTGATTTCAGAACTCGGACAGGTGACGAACGATCCTGACTGAAAACACTCCTCTTGTCGACTTGTCCCAACCTAATGCAGGGCTGGCCATCCTCAACCCACAGGAGGGCCACATAATTCGTAAGGACTCGCCCGAGGGCCGCTCTTATGTATACATATATCGAAAAGAAAGATTGGTTTGCTGTGTGCTGCCCTAAAAGTGACGAGTTACAGTTCCTAAACAATATCTCTGGTAATGAAGTAGTCATAGTCTGTTCTGTAGACATATGTTTGTTAAATAGTATTATTGAAACTATTTAGGTGACTAAGGGCCGCAAATACTTCCCTCAGGGCCGCATGTTGGCCAGCCCTGATCTAATGTACAGTTGAAGCATAACGTTTTGGAAAGCGGCAGTGCTTCTTCCGTTCAGTTGCCAGGTGAATGCGAGTAGCTCTTGCTAAGGGCTCCGCCACAGTACGTGTATTTCACGATCCCTGCTACCTGAGGACGGAAGCAGAGCTGGCTTCCGAAATGCTCTCCTTCAGTTGCAATTGTTGATGGAAAAAAGTCGAAAAGAAGAGTGTTTCTGAATGTCATAAACCATCGTCAAAAACCTACAGAATTTAATTATTCTGATTGAGGTTTCTTGTGATGTTTCTCAGTCACCCAGGCAAATACCGATACGGTGCCTAAATTAGGCCACGACCACACTTTGCCACAACATTTTCAATTCCTTATTCACTGTTCATCCTACCACAATTCGACGTTATATCGTCTGAGCTACTGACATCCTCTTTAAATAAACCATAGATAGATAGGTAGACAGATAAATAGATAGATAGATAGATAAATAGAAGATAGATAAGAAAGCTAGAAGGAATGAAGGAAAGAAAAGAAGGAAGAAAGACTAATTATTTCCTGTAGATGTTCCAAGTCTCCAGGTGTTCTGTCATTTGTTTCTCCTGTTGATTCCCATTATTCCATTAGTCTAAGGAAACAACTTCTAGGACAGCGGACTGTGTAGTTTTACCAGTTTTAACTCCATACTTTTATTTCACGATTTTAACATATGATACAATGTTTTATAATCACCTAAACATACTGTGAAGTAACATTACGAGTGTCGTTAACAGACCCAACGCAGCATTTGATAAGCACTATTGTAACCCCTGATGATGGCTCCTCGTGAGCCGAAACATGTTTAGGGTTTTAATTATGATAAAAGGTTAATTTATACCTTTATTGATGGTTTGTGCATTTGTTGGTGACTGTTTGTAGTTTAAAAAATGCACGGTGAATTAAGACCAAAGTTTCTAGGACAGCGTTTGTTTAAACAGAGATCATATAAATATTTTCGCATCCCCATCTTTATCTTGAGGGTGGTTCAGAGGGGGTGGCTCGGAGGATTTTGTAGTTTGTGAGGAATCTGTGACCATCTGGTCCACATGTGGCGTGGCCGTCACACATCGGTATGCGGCAGGCGAGGTCATCGGACAAACCAGATTGGATTGGCAGCGGAGCAGCACGCAGCGACTACTGCGAGGTAGACCGCCGTACTGCCGGGCGCGTAAATCACTACTACTGCTACTACTACTACTACTATACTACTACTTATCACTACTATACTGTTGCTGCCGCTGCCGCAACCACTCACACCGGCTTTCTATTTAGGAAAATGAGCTCCTGTGAAATAAATGACTGGCATCGAGACATCTTCATTTCCGGAACATTTGCCTGTCTTGTGTAATATAAATTTACTCTTTGAGGCCTGAAGTTCATATAAATAAATTTAAAAAATTCATGTCTTACCTCATAGTAAAACACTCCAGCTCTGTCACTCACACTGGCAGGTTAATACTGTTCAGGGACGTCAATCACATATTATTCTTAGAATCATAGGAAATACGCAAATACACTGCGTGGGCAAAGTTGGGAGTTTTGAATGTTAAAGCACGTGGATGTATATGATGCTGTATTCACACGTTAAAGCGTCAAAGCACGAAATATTTCGGCGACTAGCTGCGCAGTCGGTCGTTAACTTATGTTGCGTTTGGATGGAACGTCTTTTGTTTGTTGACACTGTCACCGATGGAGATGCTACACTCAATTCAACAACGGAGACTACAAGTATCTGCTTGGTATCTCGCTGTAGGGACTGAGGAAAATCACAATCGTAACTAAGATTCGAACTCAGCTGCAGGTCACGGAACGTTATTGCCACCATTCAGACACGAACACCCCCTCATCGTATTCATTAACAACTCCAAATTATATTTTCTGCCCAAAAATATTTAATAGAGCAGGTTAGTTCAAGGGATATTGATTCTGATTTGAATTCGGTAGAGGTAGTTTAGAAACACTGAACACATATTTACCATTTTTAATCAAATGTAAATGTAGATATATTCGTAATTTTATTAAACAGCTCTGTTAAAATCCTAATGTCATCAGTCGCTTTAGAAACAATTTTGCGCATTTCCGCTTGCACACCAAAACCTGTTGATCTGTAGTGTCTCAAATCCATTGTGTAGTTCTGCATCTCCTCGCTTGTAAAACTAATTACTAATATATCTACATACGGAGGACGTGGTATTTTCTGTTTATACAGCACGCAGCTGCACTCCATCTTCATCCCGTTTTCATCTCCATCTCACATTCTTCATCAAACCAATGGCCAGTTTCGGTTCGTTCCTTTTCTTCTCTTGTGTTTGGGTAAGATTAATGTTCTGTGGAGCTGCGGCCTTGAATGGATCCAGTGTCCTTCCTCTGGCTAATTACTTAATGAGTATGGAGCATCATTGTAATGATTATTGATAGGAGAAACCCTGAGTACTCTGGAAAGAACCTGTTCCAATGCCAGTTTGTCAAACAGAAGGCCCGCATGGACTGAACTCGGGACTTCGTGGCAAGACGTCATCGACTAACCACTTGAACTGTGCCACGGCTTATACGTTATGTACCACTTCAGTTGTAAATGCAGCTCTATTAATCATTTAATGAGACTACTGCGAGGTCATGTGAGCCGGGATAGCGTGGTGTGTATAGCTACTCGCTACGGGCTGGACGGTCCGGGGATCGAATCCCGGTGGGGGCGAGATTTTCCGCACCCGTCCAGACCGGCTGTGGGGTCCGCCCAACCTCCTGTGCAATGGGTACCGGGTCTCTTACTCGGGGGTAAAGCAACGGGGGCGTTAACCACCCATCATCATATAGCGCCGAGGTTAAAGAAAGAGTAGATCTGTACCTCTACTCCCTATGACCTGTTCTAGAGTGAACTTTACCTTTATCTTTTACTACGAGCTCATACATACAAAGTGGGTTTTTATTCTTGTTCGGAGATTCAGCTTATTCCAGCATAGTAGCCTGTGCTCTTTCCACTTATACCTAACCAAACAACAAATATTTCTCTGCTGTCTGGGTTCGGTACGTTTTCAGTCTGCAACTTTGCCCAGATCTACTGATAAAAGACACGCGAATGCTCATTGTTTCTGTTTATACCGCAAAATAATTTAATTTTTATATCATTGCTTCGGTAACTAAGCCATAATTATAACATTTTCCGCCATTTTGGTCAAATGTAAAATCGTATTGTGTGTCACCACCCTATTTAGGCCTACCGTTCAGAATTTCGAAGCAGTTTCTTCAGAGCATTCAAGAAGCTCTGTATTTTCTGAATTACAAAGCATGCCCTAACCGAATACTGTACTGTCAGATAGAAATTCAGTCTTGTCCTCTCATGATCTAACAAAAAATCTCAGATGTATGAATATTGCAGTTTTTGCACTATTCTTTTCATGTTCGCCCCCCATTGACAAATTAATCCATCATTATTTCCGGTGTGTCCAGATGACCTCCTGTGGGATGGTTTTCTGTTTCGAAAAACAAAAAATTGTTCCTTTTTTGCCATTGTTCCACCAAACTTTTCATCCTATCCTGCTCCTCAGACTTCCAACGTGCAGTTTGCATCAAAGCCAAATATTAATTTCTTCATTTTATTCATGCTCACCCGATGCCCTTCCATTAGTTCCCTCATCTTCCCTTGTTACTTCCCCTTCCAGAAATAAAACCAAGTTGTCCAGTTGCGCAACCCACAACCCAGTCACTGTACTGACTAGAAGTACGTAATCTGGTAGTGGTTGCGTTTGTACCATATATACCTATGGGATCAGTATGGGTGTCGTTAGGACTTATACATGCAAAATTTGGCGTGGAGCTGGATCATGAGTGGTCTGCAAATTCTGTAGGAAACTTTTTATATGCTGACGGTTAGGACATGTCAGAGATGTGAAATTTTGAGGTTATGCAGAAATTGATGAGTACAGTGTGTTAAGTTCCTGTTGGCCTCGCCACATCAACTGACGCATTTGAAGGGAAGTGGGGGATATCATTTCTTCCCAGAACGTCTTATTATTACCATTGCCTGTAGAATATTATTGGCTACAGTGACTGCAGAAACTTGTACAATTGCATTTTATTACCAGTGCCTGCATAAGCTTGTACAAATACTTGTTATTACCAGTGCCTGCATAAGCTTGTACAAATACTTGTTATTACCAGTGCCTGCATAATATTGTAAAACTTATTCTCTTCTCTTTCAGGTTCAAAGACTGGCTCAGTATGAACAATACTTCCAGTCCATTCTCTGCGAGAGCCGCCATGACCATGCGGACCATGAAGACGTCTCCAGGGCTGCGGCGAAAGCCAAGCAGGTGGGCGACATTTTGAAAATAACGTATCCGTTTTATACAAAGCAGGACAAAGAAGTAACTTTTTTTTCAATGGCTCGACAGCCCCTTGGGGGCCTAGACTGCCTCATTTTTCGAGGCTTCACGATCACACACTTTAACACACCGCACTCGGTAGGAACTCCTCTGGACGAGTGACCAGCCCGTCGCAGAGACCTCTACCTGACAACAAACAACACTCACAAGAGACAGACATCCATGCCCTAGGCGGGATTCGAACCCACAATCCTAGCCAGCGAGCGGCCGTAGACCCACGCCTTAGACTGCGCGGCCACTGGGATCGGCGGAGTAACATCTAACGCTTAAAAAAAAACTTAGTGCTCCCTGATTTCCTAAAGATCACTTTTGTTGGAAGGTCCCAAGGATTCGTCCGTTTTTCTCTCTGGTAGAAGTAACTTGAAGATTCGTGAATTACACTGACAGAGAAAAATCGCTAAGTACTCAGAGACACACCTGTCCCAGCGCCACTTCATTCACAACAAACCTTACATAGAATCGAATCCGGGCCTCCGCTGTGAGAGGCCGGAGACTAACTGTCTGAGTCATGGCACGGCCGTTTTAGAGGCGAAGGTGGTCTGAATGATATATAAATGTTTAATTCTGCCTCACAGAAAACATTTCAGTTAGGAAGTTTATTCGGCTACGGTCAGGAAATGTATCGTAGTTTATTCTGAAAACTTATTGAAACTCTCTGAGCGAAATATTGAATTATGTAAGTTTAAATAATCTGGCATGTATCCAGACCGCTGCCCTTCCAGGGTTAAACTGAGGTCCTGTGATCAGTGACATGCACTCGCCATATGTAGTAGGGGATATGAGTTGATGTGTGTATTTAGTTTCGTACTTCAATATCGCTCATGAAACAGCAATTTGTCATAACCCACCGATACACAGTTTTACAAGAGACAGAAAATACTTGGCCGATCCTGAATACACCAACTTAAGCATGTTGTTATGTTTTTACGAAAATGTAAGGACAAGCAATATTTGTGGACACAACATTTTGACAGGAATTGTGTTTGTAACCCAAGTGTCTAGTAATGCGGGAATATCAGTCTGACGAACTGTGTGGGTTACACCAAACTGCCGTTTCATGAGCGATATTGTTTGATTTGTTTTGCGATATTTAACAATGAATCGGAGTTATAACGAGCACAGCGGCTGCATAAACGGAAGGTGCAGTGAGGTAAGGTATGTTTTCAGACCGAATAGTATCGTCCATGGTTCAGATGAAGTTACGTACACGTCTCTCACTCTCTCGCACTTGTATAACGTTACCACATAACGAACATACCTTACGTGGCCAAAGATAGATAATCGAACGGCTGTCGTATGTTTTTGTAATAGATAATTCAACGAAGTTCTGTGTGTTTATGATTAATATGATTTAAGTTTATCAACACAGCATCCAGGTATTTCAGCGACCATCACTGCATTGCGTTAGTAATCTGTCTTGACATCTCGAGGCATGAAGTTTAGTAACGATAAACATAGCAACCCTGACATTGCTTAGCGCCACTGGGATCTCCGTGCTGATTAATATCACAGTAGCGCGAAGGTTCCTTTGCTTTTCGTTTGCAAGATTATTAGGATGATCAAACGAAGGACGATGAGATGGGCGGATCATGTACCATTAATGAGAGAGATTCTGACTGTATAATGTGTACACAGTATTCGTCTGTTAAAGCCTGAAAGCAAGAAGCACCTTTGGCGTAGAAGGGAGGATTATATGAAAGTGGATCTTAAATAAATACGGGCGGGGGGGGGGGGGGGGGGGTGGGAGTGAACTGGATTCAGATGGCAAAAATAGGCTTCGATGGCGGGCTGCTGTGAAGGCGGTGAAGAACTTTCGAGTTCTACGAAACAGAGAACTTCTTGGTCACCCGGTAAAGGACTGTCTCCATGGACTTAGTCGCTCACTTAAAAATCAGTGATGATTGAAACCATGAGTTTAAGAAGGTTGCAGTACTTCGCAGGTACGTCGTATGGAATGGTGCGAGCGCACGCATGCAGGCGCGCGATGGTATATAAGCCTGTTTCTTCATATAAAGACGGTGAAAGTGAAGAAATTTAACCCTCTAGAACACGAAGATTATGTAAATAATACTTTAAAATTCAGTTCCTACATCACAGAAAACACTGCTTCTCAGTTAGGAGGATTAGCTGGTTAAGTCTGTTCAGCGAAATAATCATGAAAGACTGTTTGGGCGAAATGTATATTTTTCTCATTGTTAAACTAGGTGTTTCATATGGTGCACCTTATAGGCAGTCGAGAGGCAGAGACAGCTTCGTGCTTTGTAATGTCTGCACCAGACGGAGGTGAGCGGTCAGATTCGCGCTGAGTCCGCTTTAGTCCGATACCCTTTCATGAGGAGAGTCGGAAGCGTATGTGTTTCTGCCGGGAATGTATTCCGTATCCATTGGTTGAGCCGTTACACCTCATTTGTATGGTAATTATATGAAACTGCACTTGACATATTCTACTGTGTGTTTATTTTTAATACCGGAGGCAGACTGTATGTTACACACGACCAGTTACATTGTCATTAACTCCTCGGATTCTCGTTAAGTTTCAGCTGTAATTCGTGGCTTGTAGGAATCGACAAACCAGTTGTGTGGACGTCAGTGTGAAGCTACGTCAACACGCGACGGGGCTGTGTACTTAGGGGGCAGAACTTGTCTTCAAAATATTGGTTGGAAAGCTTAAACGAAGACTCCAGTTGGGGGACCCTGCGTGGACGGGAGCGGTTTTAATGACGTTGTTTCCCACTGTGATCGGGTGACGTTTATCACATGTTAGCAGTATTTGAACTCCTTTTCCTAATAAGCATATAAAAATGCGGCCCCTACCTCAACAGGACATACTCTTCGCTTCCGCTTCTTTAACAATTTTCAGAAATTGTCGTGGTCAAAATAATGTAGTTCTCTCGTCTAAAGAAAAGTAGGTAGGCTTACATTTTGTCACATTTGTTGACATTGATGTGTTCTTCAATTCATGGCTATGTCAGAATAATACAAAGTACGCGGTACTTTGGCGACGCCCTATTATCAACTATGTGAAACGTGAAGTTATTTAAATAATATATAAAAACTCAGTTTCCACCTCAACGGGAAATACACTACCTTTGTAAATATCAACCTCTGAATGCAGTGTAGGTAAATAATAGTATGCTGTATTCTCTGAGAATCATACAAAGTAAAGGTGCAGTAAGGACATATGAGGTGGAGGTATTGCTCCACTCATTCTTAACCTTCGACCGCAGCTGCCTTACCTCTGTACCCATTGGATACGAGACTGGGTGGGTCACCGAGCCTCTCTGGACGCTTTGGAAAAGAGAGAAATCTCCAGCGCTTGCTGAGAATCGAACCATGATTCCCCTTTTCTTAAGCCCGTACCCTGGTCACTGTACCGACTGAGCGATGTCGAAAATTTATACAAAACTCGTAAATGCACTCTGGACAAAACGCATAGCTCTTCAGTGTTCAAACAGGCGATGCATTCATTCAGTTCTACTACTGTGAATATTCAAGTCTTCTGGATGTTAACGCTGTGTGGAATGGTAAATATTCCGACGTTTCGGAGGCAGTAATACTCTCCAGTCGACACGGCGTAACGTCCCAGAACACCTGAGTCTTCAAGAACACCGCTGTGGTTTAAGAGTTTGAGTGGTTGTGAAGGAAATAAGCTATGAGATCATGGACTGCATTTGTCTGGTTCAGGACAGGGGCCTAGTGGTGGGCTGTTGTGAACACGGTAATGAACCTTCGGTTTATATAAAAGCCGGCGGGTCTAATGACCCGCTGGTCGACTGTTAGCTTCGCAGTGATGACCGTGGTATGTGCACTTCGTTCCTGAATGGACTTTTGATAATAACTCACTTATGTTATAAACGCACATTGTAATTTTCTAAAGTCCCAATCCTGATGCTGGGATCGTAAGAACAAGTGTTTTTTTTTCAGACATCAGAATTTGTTGAATTCTTGATCCAGGGTCTGTGAGAAGATAGTTTTACCCACTTCTTGGCCTGCATTAATACATCATTGTCTGGAATGTGGACAGGCGGTACGCTTGGCTTCAGGAAAACCCAGCTTCAAAAAGCAGCGCACTCCGCCCCATGAATTCCTAGACCAGAGAATATCGTTTACTGTGATCAGAATATTAGCATAGTCGGCTGATGAAAGGAAGACAGTGCATGTTACATGCATTAGACAAAGTGAAAAATATCAGGTCGCATTGCATGTAAATTCATTGTCGGTTTCTTAATGTGTTAGAGAAGGGGTGTTTGAAATTGTCCTCCCGTGCCCTATGCGACCCTACAATGCCTGCAGTATCGGCTTTCCCCTGTCGATTTATTCCACTGGTGCTCCATTAATTGTAAAAATTTGGTAAAAAACTGCTCATCCATCTATCATCATCATTGGGGTTGCACAAAAAGCCTTAAGGCTGTGGTGCGAGGGCCCTTCATCACAAACGGGGGAAAAAATGCCTGCAGTAATTAAGTAGCCATGTAATGCATTCTTGAACTCAGTGCAGGACGTGCACGCATGATGATGGGCTTTGTGGCTATTCGTGGCTTTACAGCTTAATTCGCAGGCAGCTGTGTACGGATTTTGTTGAATTTTGGTGTTCTGCAAAGGTTCGGCGTTTTCTGTTTTGGCTCATGAATCCCCCATATTCGGTAATAGACAATTTTGTTGTTACGAAATAAAATACTGTAGACAGCAGCAGCGATTATAGTCTTGATTTCATGTAACATTAAGTGCTGATATACGTCGTATAATTGGATCCGGACCGGACTTGTTTTGACGTGGTCCAAGGTTCTCTGTCGGTCTTCATTCACTAACCCGTTTCTTCCACCAGTCAGTATTTCCTTTCGTTCACGGTTCCCACGGATCAGCCTTCTTCACCATTCCCCAATTATTTAGCGAGACCTCCGTTACTCACTTGCATATCTCCTTCACCAGCTGCAGTATTAACTGTGTTGAGTGGTAAATTAAGCAATAATTTCACTGCGTCATTCAACCATATGGTATGACTTCGATTTGAGAATCGAACAGCTAGCTGCTGAGAGTAATCCAACTTCTGCTAGTACCATCGAACTGCATAAATATATAGTGGAACATGCTTCCAGGAAGCTATGATTCCTTGTCTTGGTGGAGTGGTAGGAAGGCATTATATCCAAGGCTTCACTCTGCAGTAAAGAAAATTGCTTTGTGTTGTGGCCATTTCAGTTCCCTGGGGGAAAAAAATGTTCAGGACAGATCCTGTGAAAAGGGTGCAGATAAAATCTTCAGAATTATCAGTGATTTTATTCCTACATGCTAAATTTTAATACCCAGCTTTTCCTCGTGTATTTCAAACCCTGAAAACTACCGGTCAATTTATAGTATTAATAAATGGCTAGCTCATTGTAATCATGTGACGATGTAAATTTTGCATGTAAATCAGTACCGTGTTTTGTTATGAGTGTGTAAAATTATACAGCAGCAGCAGCAGCAGCAGTAGTAGTAGTAGTAGTAGATTTCAAGTTACGTAACCTACGATAGGCTATATCTAAGTAATTATGTGAAAATCGTGACTGTAATGTACGGTTATATGATAAAGTGACTTAGGTGATCTGGTCAAATGACCTGATTTCTATGGCGATCCGTTCTGAGTGAACCGGATCTTGGTAAACACCCGTTTTGGCCACCGTTAGTTGGTAGCCACCTACCAGTCAACACGGTGTCATACGCCAGAAGACCCCAGAATTAGACAACCCGCAGTTCCGCGCGAACTTGATAAATCAGAGGGGAGCTTTTTATGTTTTCTTTTTTTTTTTTCTATCCTTTTTAAATCTCATTTCGAAATCCAGGAACTGCGTCGACTGAGTCTGTCACAGAAAGGCTTGTATTCAGGTCCATATTGTTGATCCACCTCCCCCTTTTTCTGTCACCGAAAAAACGTCTGAGTCGACACGAACAATTACGTCCAAGTTGGATTCATTTATAGCAATTGGCATCCATACGGTGGAGCTAATTTATTTGTTTGGGAAATTTGCTGAGAAATACGTGATAGGAAACGTTTATTCCTTAGTCTGAGGGTAGTTCTCAAACAGCATTCAAGGTAGAGCTCGTGTATATGTTTAACCCTTTCTAGCACCGTGGTTATTATATGTACCACCAGCTTAAACATTAAAAAGTCTTCATTTTCTTCATAATTTGTGTTTATGTTTCATACGATTGTCGGAATAAACTTCTATTATTTCCCTAAACAATATTTGTGAGTTAATTTTTGTAATGGAAACGCAGCTTTTAACGTGGCGTAAGGATTTAATGTTCATAAACTGCTTAGATGAGCCGCAGAATTCGTAAGGCGTAATTTATTGTATCTTAGACTGCTTATGATGAACAGATTAGACGTACGTGTGTAGCTGCATTAGAAGTGGTTTATGCATCATCTTGCGTGTAAGTCGGTAGTTACGAGGCGATGCGGTGAGTGAGGTGCGTGACTGGCAGGAGTGAGAGGAAGTGCCGAAAGTCTGCAGATGTTTCCATTTCTGCGTTTGGATTGTATTCTTGCAGCATCGTGACAAGACCCTGATTCATTGTCCGTAGACATAGCCACATTAACGTAAGTGGCGTTTGCCGATACAAGACGATTGCACGGCGTTACTAGTTGCGTGAATGTGCGAGTGACACCCGATAAAGGGGCGGACCATTGCACGTGAAACGCCCCCTTTCTCCAGAAGGACAGCTGTGCAGTTCACTCGGTTCTGCTACTGGGGTACAACCATCGTAGAGGTACTACAGGTTTTGGAAGGGGATGAAGCAACAGAGGAGAAGAGAAGAAGAAAAAAGAGTAGACAGCAAAATAAGAGAAAGATAAGACGTGGAAAAGGTAGACCGAATAAAGGAAGAAATGAAACAGGGTATAAATGTAGAGAACGGAGAAGAGAGTGAAGAAACTGGGTAGAATAAAAGCGGAAGAGAAGGCAGACTGAAATGAAAGTACGGAAAAAATGAAGGAAGTACGGCAAAAAGTAAAAAGAAGTTAGGTACATGATAAAGAAGCAAAGACAATGAAGTAAGTAAGGAAGGTGGAATCAAGTTAGGAAATACACTCATGGCATAACAATTATCGCTCGTTCGCTCACTTTTTAGTTGTCTCGAAAACTGTAAGATTTCCTGAAAAAATGTATAGGACATAAATTGTGTTATCCATTTTGTCTACAACTTTTTTGTAGAAACTGTTTTCGCTTGCTCTTTGCCTGTGCTATTTCACAAGGATGCTGCGTTTAACTGTACAGTGCAGAGTTAATTAAGATAGGAAACTTTAATTTGTGCATATAAACAAGTTTATTACCAAATAATTGCACAAATATTTTATTTACAAAAGTACTGCTACATGTTTCGGCCGAAACATGTAGCAGTACTTTTGCGAATCAAATATTGGTGCAGTCAGATGGTAATAAAGTTGTTTACATATGACAACTGCACGGAAGGTGTACAATACGAAGTTTAATTTGTGGTTTTTTGGTTGTTGCCATAGCGTATGGTGTGTAGATGGAAGGATACTGAAATAGGGCGTGATCGTATGGACTGGATTTAGCCTATCTGGCTCGGGTAGGGACCGGTGATACGGTTACGAACCTTTGGCTTTCGTAAAAGGTGGAGAATTCTATTAGCTGAGCGACTACCAGCTTTTGCTTCTTGGAGTCATGCTGTAAACTGTTCTTTTCGTGACTCATTCAAGGCGATATGAAACGCATTATGTAATCTCAGAAGGCGTTGGGAAATGCGACTTATCAAGGAATTGTCTTTTATCTCATTTATTGCCTAGAAAGGGGAGTTGCATTGTCTAGTCGTCTTCAGCTATAAAGTGACACAGCGCCAAGGTTCCGTATGCGACATTGTGAACTAGATTTCCCCGACCATGACAACAATTGCATAGAGAGTGACGTCCGATTTGTCTGGCGTGACACGAGGTCATGCTTGCGTCTTTCTGTGTCACATCTTCCTTTGCCTTCGCGTTCCAGGTGAGTCACGACACATGCCGTCTACATCGGATTATCTTAGTATGTCCGTGGATTTCAGTAGGAACTTGAAGTAAGTAGTGAAAAGGTACTTATTGTACAAAATAAATTTGGTAGAAATCCTAGAAATTCAGGTACAGGTCTAATTTATTTAAATTACTAATTATATAGAGATCTGTTTAAGAGATAAGAGATTTTACCTCTTCCATGTGCATACATACTTTTATTAATGAACTTCCTTGTAAACAACCAAGAAAAACTTTGAAAAATGCAGCTGTACATAGTATATATAAAAGCATAAATACCATTACCAATACGAATACTTATTGTCAGTATTTATATTTTCAGAGAAGTACGTACTGTTGTGGCATCGAAATATTCAACAATTTACTGTGCAGACTCACAAATCTGATGAATGAAAAGGAAAAATCTGAAACATGATTAAGGAGATACTTAAATACACACACATCTTATGCTGGTGCTGAAATTATAATGTTTAAAAATTACTCGTAGTCTTATTATCAGCTGTCTGTGATGAATCAGGTGTAACATTCGAATATTGTGTGTGAAATACTGATAGGTAATGTTTTTATCAAACACACAATAGTCAACCAACAAATACACTCTTATTATTTTTGTTTAGATATTAAGACATATATATTACAGTCTCTGTAAGCTAGTCAAACATATTTCGATCCCCTCCTGGGATCATCATCAGGGACTCTTGTGAGAGTATGAATTACACAAACAACAGTAACAATATAAGTATATGCTAAAAATGTAAAATGTATTAAAGATTATTAAATTGTAGGCGATCTTTCGTGGTGGGTCTCTGGTCTGTGTACAGGAAATTGGTTGTTTATATGCTGATGGATAAGACAGACCAGAGATCAACCACGAAAGATCGCCTACAATTTAACCATCTTCTGTACATTTTATGTTTTTTAGCATGTACTTATATTGTTAGTTTTGTTTGTGTAATTTATACTCGCGCAAGAGTTCCTGATGATGACCGCAGGAGAGGATCGAAACATGTTAGACTAGCTTACAGAGATTGTGATATATAATATCTAAAAAAATAATAAGAGTGCATTTGTTGGTTGAGTGTTTTGTGTTTGATCAGTGACAATGCACAGTATGAATAATATAAAATAATATTTTTATATTGTCTGTGTTGTGTTTTCATGACTTATTCCACATCACGCTGTCACTTTTGTCTAAGTTTTGTATCCACAGAATGTGTAACATATGTATGTGTTTATGTGTTGACATCTAGATGGCAGTGTTATAGACCAGTGCATGTGTATTAACTGCAGTTGCGAGTTCTGCATGAATGTGAAACGTGGTGTCTGACTTTAAGGGATGAACATAGATTGAGGACGTTAGACAACGGGACACCGAGAAGCATATTTGTTCTAGGATAGTAAGAGTGAAGAAGTAACAGGAGGATAGTGAAATTGCATAATGAGGGAGTTTCTTAATTGATGTTCTTGTAGGGTAATCATGTCAAGTTAGATGGGATACATGAGGAGGTGAGATATCCGTAAGTTTAGTCAGCAAGTGTGTTTGGATGAGACCGCTTGGGAGACATGAGTATAGTTCTGAGGATTTAACTGGCTTAGAATAAATGCCACTGGCTGCGTGTTGTGAGTATGGTAATGGAGGTTCGGGTTCCATTATAGGTTGAGATTTATTGGCCACCTGAGCGACTGACAGTTTCTCACGAAAAACTGGTTGGATGCTTGTGGAGTGATTGTGAGCATTTAAATTATTCAGGCTTAACTGATAATACTGTTGTTCGTCTTGTGGGGACTGGTGGTGTTTATAATGTCGTTTTAAATCCTTTTCCCTCGTTTTGGTCCCTTTGTTGCTGTTGAAAGTAACCGTAGCTGCAGCTTGTCATGCCCTTTCGTACAGTTGAAAGTAACTGTAGCTGCAGCTTGTCATGCCCTTTCGTACAGTTGAAAGTAACTGTAGCTGCAGCTTGTCATGCCCTTTCGTACAGTTGAAAGTAACTGTAGCTGCAGCTTGCCATGCCCTTTCGTACAGTTGAAAGTGACTAGCTGCAGCTTGCCATGCCCTTTCGTACAGTTAAAAGTAACTGTAGCTGCAGCTTGCCATGTCCTTTCGTACAGTTGAAAGTAACTGTAGCTGCAGCTTGTCATGCCCTTTCGTACAGTTGAAAGTAACTGTAGCTGCAGCTTGTCATGCTCTTTCGCACTGTTGAAAGTAACTGTAGCTGCAGCTTGTCATGCCCTTTCGTACAGTTGAAAGTAACTGTAGCTGCAGCTTGTCATGCCTCTTCGTACAGTTGAAAGTAACTGTAGCTGCAGCTTGCCATGCCCTTTCGTACAGTTGAAAGTAACTGTAGCTGCAGCTTGCCATGCCCTTTCGTACAGTTGAAAGTAACTAGCTGCAGCTAGCCATGCCCTTTCGTACAGTTGAAAGTAACTGTAGCTGCAGCTTGCCGTGCCCTTTCGTACAGCTGAAAGTAACTGTAGCTGCAGCTTGCCATGCCCTTTCGTACAGTTGAAAGTAACTGTAGCTGCAGCTTGTCGTGCCCTTTCGTACCGTTGAAAGTAACTGTAGCTGCAGTTTGCCATGCCCTGTTGTACGACTGTACTACATACGACTGTTAAACGCTAACGATTGATTTTTGTTGTTACGTATGTTAAGAATCTGTATTGCCTTGCCTACCCTTGCCGCAGACGTCCATAGCTTACGTCTGCATAACATCGCCGCGTAGTGCATTTTGTTACTCTGTCATTAGCATCTTGGTATAGATTGAACTGTCTTTCCAGAACGTTGCAAGGCATTTTAGTTAGGCACTTTTGACGAAGTTCTTACAGGCAAAAAATTGTTCACATACATTAAAATTGTTCTTTCATTAAGCTCCAAATTCAATAAGACCGATAATCGCAACAGTTTCGGGGGGATTTGTGTTAGTCCGTGATGGTAATAATGCCAGTAGCGTAGAGGGAAATATGATGACAAGTCTTTAAGTATTTAATCGAATTATGTGGTTTATTTAAGCGCGGACTGTACCTTGTTATAGCTGTCAAGCAAAGTACAGACCACCAGACCACTAATTAGTGTAATTATTACGAGGTCATTGCGCTCATCTGTGGTGCTGGCAGCGCTGGCAGAATCAGTGAGGAACTATACGATGTTGGGTTCCCGAATTCTTTAATCCCCTTAAACCAGTCGTTAATGCAAACGGCATTGAACGATGCAGTTTCTACCTCACAAATACACACTGCATCAATTACTAGGACCAATCATTTAATGGTGTTTAGGAATATAATCGTCGTTTCTTGTGAAAATCACATGAAACACATGACAATCCAGTTCTTTAACACTGAAGTAGGTGGTATATATAGTTACCACTTTGCTTTAAAGGGTGGTGATGTTTCGTTTAGTATACTTAGCGTATTTTGTACTGTTGTATCGAGTAATGTTACAAGAACGCATAACTTTCAGATTTTTACGTTTCATCTCTCCTCCTCCTCCTCTTGTCCCAGCTTCATTTCCCTCTGTGCTCTGTTCATCCCGATCGTTTGTCTTCCTCTAGCCTATCTTTCGATCTCACACAATTGTGCATATTTCCTGCCCACGTGTCTGTGTTAATCATTGTCCTGTAATTATTCTTGCCTACAGCTGCGACAATGAGCCAGTACATTTCACCATCCGTCTATCGGTCAGGCGTTAGGCATGCGGCCCGCCTGAGACTTTTAGCAATCAAATTTTGTACATAATTAGCTAGCACACATGAAACAGTAGACTAGTAGAGAATAATTCAGTGTGCTAAATACCGGTAGTTTCATTGATTTGATAAAAATTGACCAGTGTCTAGCACTAGGCCCATGACAGTGTTTTTGTCCGACTGAAGCTTAGTAGTCTTGATGCCTCACATCCCGTTATGTTTACAGTAGGTTATTTTCAGTCAGTCAAACATCCCAACACAGCTTGAGCTGTATTGTGTTGGACTGTTTGCTTCTGACTTGAAGTTGATTAAACTGTTTTGGGGATTGCTGGAGTATTACTGATAAAATTCTACATTTTTAAATAGCTAACTGGCTATATTTCGCAACCTTTATCAATAGAAATATTAACACGGACTGCACACACACGAATTTCTTATCATGTAACCAACTATTGAAACAAACCTGGACGCCCCTTATCTATCTATTTCTGTATTCACCGATACTGGTCGGAGAAAAAAGGCCAAAAAACTACTTCAGCATTTGTAAGATCTACTGAAATGAATTCATATAAGTTGATGTTTATTATAGTGACTTAAACTGCAGACTGAACGACTGGGGAATCGGGGTTCCATTCTCGGCGAAGCGGTTTCTCTCTTCCCCAAAACGTTCAGATCGTTTTGGGGTCCACCCAGCCTCCTCTCCGGTGGGGTATCGGAGGCTCTTTCCCCAAGCGCGCTGTTTAATTAAGCGCAGGAACATTCAAGTACAACACGACACATGAGATTCGAGTGGTGGATAGCGTCATTGCGATGTTGGACACTGTCATAGCGTCTGTGGTTGCGCCACACTAAGCCATTCATGCAAACCCACATGTTTTTTTCTTGTGCCTCGCATGGGGCGTTTGGAATTACTTGCTTTCATTGAGATATTTTGTCCTCATTTTCAGCCCTGGTAATGAAAGCAGTAGATTTATTCGGAACATTGGCACCTACCTGCCAGACTACACGATGTCACATTCCAGAAGTCCATACTCTTGTAATTCACCGCCTTGAGAATCTCATATCTCGTTTAAGGTCCGTTCCTTGAAGGAAAGAATGAACAACACGTATTACGCTGTGCGGTTGTAAATTTTATTGCTGACAAGTTAATGGACGGAGGTAATACGTAATTTAAGATATTTAACGAGGATTTTTAACTGCATGCCTTAAAATTAGTGTCGAATGAGGTTTGAAAATAATACGAATGTCCAGTAGGAAGTACTGCCACGATCCTTTTCAAGCCACTGCGTGCAATGAACCTCATCTCAGTCGCCTCTGCCGATGAGTAACCCAAGAGTGACTCGATGTGTTGGGTTCATTTAACTCGTCGTACTTACAGTGGTGACTGTAACACTTTGATTTCATCTTGTTTGCGCAGGATACCACTTGCGTTTTAGAAACTCAGACATTTCCGACGCAAGGTACTCGCTGTTCCATTCGTCTCTCCCAATGAACACTTAATGTTTCCCTGAACATTAAAAGACTGAATATTTTAACGGATATATTTAGGTTTAAGGGGAGGTGCGATCAGTTTTTTTGAAAAGCATGTCTAGGGGACCTCCGCGTAAAGGCCTCATCAGAGCCGCCTGGAAGGGAGGCTAATCGAGAAGCTTAATCCCGAAAAATATATTAAATAAAAATTGCAGCACAGAGTGAAAAATCGACACTGGCGAATGACAGTGATTCGTGTACATATACAACACACGGTGATCAATTTAAACTGTTATGCTGATGATGATGTCACGTATGATATTACCTTCGTTACTGAAGTGTTCTAGCCTATTTTGTGTTCAGAATCAAGGCGGTTGAGCTTGAGAGTCAGTTAACAGAGCGTCGTTTAAGGCAGAGCCAGCTGTACTCCATATTTTTAGCTTATTTGCAGCCAGGCTAGTGAGCAGTGCCCTAATCCTGGATAATGTTAGTGCTTGAAACTGATATGCCATGTCTTGAGGCTGTTATGTCTCCTTATTACTTTTTGTTAAACATATAATGAAACCATACGAACACTTACAATAGATATGAAGGGGGGTTGAGATCTCAGACTTCCTCACACATCACAAAAACATTGCTGTAATTGAACTTCCTCTGTATACATTTTATATTTGACATTTGGTCTGACGGTGACTTCAGGATAGGGCCGAAACATGTAACCTGTATATGAGTTAAAGCGTTGTGTTTGACTGAAGCACCAGCTTACTTGGTACTTGGTTAGTAGTGGGAAAACAAAGCACATTGGTCAAACCGAAGAGTTACTGAAAGGTACATTATGTAATATATAATTTTACCACTGCGTTTTAAATGTAAAACAAATAATTAACTCGTTTGTTACATCTACGTCTAGGTTTTCCGATAGGTTTCTTTCCCTTCAGTTGTGCGTAATTTTCATGACAGTGCCGAATGGCGAAGACCCTTTGGAAGAATAGGCGTAGATGGAAGGATAGTATTGCTATAGATCATGGACAATGTGTGAGAGTGTGGACTGGAGTTATCTGGCTCGTGATGTGGCCTGTCGGAGGGCTGTAGCGAACACGGTAATGAACCTTTGTGTTCCGTAAAGGTCCAAATTACTGTGAGGCTTACGTTGTCACGACTGTGCTTCGTGGAGTTAATACTTGTTGGGTGCTTCAGTTTCCGCACTTCTAACTTGTTTTCATTGATTTGCTGGTTTCAGCATGTGAAACCCTCCTCTTTATTGTCTCAAATCGAATGAGGCATTCAGGACTTGTTGAACAGTTTACGAAATAGTAAAGGGAGGCTCGGTTTCGATCCTAGGACAATCCTTGAAACTGGCACTGGGACACATTTATCTTCGAGCACTTCGTCCCCCCCCCCACCATCCCTGTTAGTGCCATTTCACTAGTGTTCCATATTCATTCATGTACAATCGACGCTGTGCAATTCAGATGACAGCTTTGCTAAGTTAACCACAAAACATGTACGCATGGCGCAACGATTCTGGCGCATTCGCTCGCTTTGTCTTTTATTTGTTTCTTTATGTGTGTATTCATTTATGGCAGAATTGCATTGGGCATAAAATGTGTTTCATTCATCTGCATCTTTTGTTAGAAATGGGTATTCTTCGCTCAGGTAGTGAGTTGCGTTTGACCTTTCTTCACTGAAAGGGTCTGTTACGGTCTGTGTGGAAGTCCCCAGTATTATATTGTATGAATATCATGTCATCGGTGCTCTAGTGGCGAGACTCTTACGCGGAAACATAGAAGTGTAACATGGTAAACTTAATAAATGCATTCTTACGGGTAATTTTTGCTACCATGCTAAAAATTAGTCGTGAGAATCAGGTAAGAAGTGGGCTGAAGATATATAAATAACTTAAGCCGAAATGGTTTAAAGTTGCTTGCCCTTAATTAATTATTTTATTCCAACAAATGCACTACACTGTTTTAGTGTTTACTTGTCCCTACATTTGTTTCGGCACTCCTTGTGCCATCCTCAGGGGGTGTCGTCGAGAGTTCACAATTTTTAGTGCATCCAATTCACTTCAAGGAGTGCCGAAACGTATGTAGGGACAAGTAAACACTAAAATAGTGTAGTGCATTTGTTGGAATAAAATAATTAAGTATTAAAATGCACGGTATATATAATATAAAATTGCTTGTTCTTGTTGCAGGCGGTGAAACGCGGACAAGAAGAGAGTGACTTGGAACGCATTCAAGATCTGTTCCCTAACGATTTCCTGAGACTGTACGATAAAGATGTTATAACAATGGTAAGTCTGTTCCCTAGTGATGTCTCAGACTGTATGGTAAAGCTGTTATAACAGTGGTAAGTCTCTTCCCTAGTGATGTCTCAGACTGCATGGTAAAGATGTTACAACAATGGTAAGTCTCTTCCCTAGTGATGTCTCAGACTGCATGGTAAAGATGTTACAACAATGGTAAGTCTGTTCCCTAGTGATGTCTCAGACTGTATGGTAAAGATGTTACAACAATGGTAAGTCTGTTCCCTAGTGATGTCTAAGACTGTATGGTAAAGATGTTATAACAATGGAAAGTCTGTTCCCTAGTGATGACCCAGACTGTATGGTAAAGATGTTATAACAGAGAATTAGCTGTTTAATAATGATGGTAAAATACGATAAAGTTGTAAAACAATGGTGGGCCTAGTTTTGTACCTAACAGGCTGAATTATACTCCAGGTAGATGCCAAAACTGCAACAGGTTCCTGTGTTCTTCGCCCTTTTGAGTTTTTTTTATCTCCGACAAGATTACCCCCGCTAGAACATCTCCTGGTCCCTTACAACCATTTTAATTAATGGGTAGCTCGGGAAGAGGAGACGGCAGCGGGAAGCTGACCTTCCGTCTTGAGCCACTGCAGAGGTCTCTTTACACTTGGAGGTTTGTCGCATGTTTTAGTGGACTGGTGCTGAAGTGCGGGCATCCTTGCATGTAGGTCAGGTGGTGCAGTGGAATGAAGAATAGGTCTACAGAAATTAAATTTTGTTACATGCATCCAAGAAACCGGGATAGCGTAGTCAGTATAGTGACTAGGCTGCGGGTTGCACGATTCGGGGTTCGAGCTGCGGCAGGGGAAAGAGATTTTTCTCTTTTCGAAACGTCCATACCGGCTGTTTTCCTATCCAGCCTCCATTTCAATGGGTACCGGGAGCTCTGTTCCCGGGGGTAAAGCGGCCAGGACGTGAGGCCGACTACTCACTTCCATCAGGTGCCAAGGTTAAGAATTAGTGGCGCTATACGTCCCCTCCCCGTGTATGCCTTCATGATGCGTATAGCAGGGGTGCACATATTTTCGAAGTTTCTAGGAGCCGCTTCAAATTCTAGGCGCCAGAAGGGTGACACGAAGCAAATTCCATACTGAGGACCCACAAACATTAGGCGCTACCATATAAAATGTAGTCACCATGGCGACCTGGCGCCCGGGATGTATGCATATTGGGACAACGGTGCTCCGTCAGTACACACCGTACAAAACATTTTCTTTCAATGCCATGTTCTTAAAAAGTCTGATACATTTTTTAAAATATTTTTACAGTCCTTGTGGTTTCCAGAGGTTTGCAAAACAAAAATTCGGTATTGATATCGTCATTGTGAACATGCTTGGTGTAAACGTGAAGCTAAGGTGGATTTGCAACATCTGTTGACTCATCAAGTTGTAATGCTGAACAAACCGCTTGCAGAACTTTTGATTTCATCAACAACATGTGGTAAAATATATGACACCTTGAATTCTTCGTCTAATTGTGTCATTCTATAAAAAGAGTGGCTGTGATTTAATTAAAGAAGCACTTCCTGTCACGATACTTACAGTATGTGTAGCACAGGGCAGTATAATCTCTTGTGCTATTGTGTGCCGTTCTTTAGCCTCTGCAGGTCTTTGTGCAACTCAATACGATGCTTCAATTGCAACAGCACTTTTTTGTTGGTAAGACCCAGAACTACCAAGTCTGGTTTCTTTACAACTTCACTTCTTCATTTAAACAAGATAGGAAATGTGCGCAGATCGTAACACTTGTGGCGCGATCGCTGTGTTGTTGCCCTAGATTTTAAATTCGCGAACAATTTCAAGAATGGCACTAAAAATTCGAGTATTGTAAACGTGCCTTTTCACGTGTTGCAGAACACACGCTAAGATTTCTTCTACTTTGGCAACAGATTTACAGTCAGTCATAACATATATTTCGTAAACGTTGAGATACGTCAACTGGCAGATTTACAATCAGCCATGCTCGTTGTATTTAGGTAATCTGCCGTGTCTTCGGCCTTAGTTCGTACCTTGCAGAGAACAGTCCCTCAGTCGTAAAAACCAGTTGAAGCGTAATATGTATGAGTGTACGTGGGTCTTCAAGTAAAGTGTCTGTTATTGTTGTCCGATTTTAACCAAAATCGGAATGTATCGACACAGTTTAATAAAAACCCCAAATACGAAATTTCACGAAAATCCATCCGGTGGGAGTCTGCATATTTGCAGACGGGCGGATATGAGGATGCTTGTAGTTGGTTTTCGCAACTGTTTAGCGAACTCAGTAAAAACTGCACCTCGCGATCAGCCATGTGTCCAGTTTTGTTCCCAGTTTATGTACGTACTTGGACTTATTTTCTAGCACTTGGCGGCGTATCACACACCGCACCATTTCTTCACCACAAATAATTAATTGGATAGTCTACATTATAAACACTTGGTGGTACTTTCTTTTTCTCATGACCTACAGTGGTCCTGCCATATTCAGGTTACACTATTAAACACGCACGACGTAAAACATAAGCGATGTTTAGATGAGTGTATTGTCACTCCGTAAGACAGGAAACCAGGTTGTTGGTTTAAGCTGAAAATGCTGGTAAAAATTATTCGTTGTTAAAAGAGCTAGACCAGTTTTCGAATTGGGAAATTTTAGAACCGGAACGGTAAGGAGAAATATTTTATGGAGATTTATATTAGTGTGGTTATGTATCAACCGGAAGGCTTTTAATATTTTTTTTATGAACCGGACGCGTTTTGGTGAATTTCGGTTCAATTCGAGCACTGAGTTAGTCATAATTCTTAGAAGTCATCGTTTAAATCGGTGTTTAGACAAGTGGGATAAACTGGAATTCAACTCGATATATGTGCCATTGTACAATCGGTTCACCACGGCAGTGTATGTGTATAGTACGGCTAAATGTCTGGTTGGTAGTGAAAAGGAAGTGAAGTTATTATCAAGGTTGTATCCATATATATATAGTTTTGTTACGCAGTATTTCCTTCTTTGCAACGTAAATTACTACGAAGCAGGGAAAGTTGCACAGAAAACCGGCGTATGTCACCTCAATGAAGCTTCGATATTGGCTTTTTTTTTTTATAAATAATCAACAGGTCTTTATAAAACGGTGGCAGTCCTTCGGAATGTCCTTCGCTGTCCGTTTTGGGTCGTCTCCCATATACAAACAACCGCCGATTTAATGGGTTAACACAGCTAACACCATTGCGAGTTCTAAGATGTATACTGCTATTTACAATGAGTGGTACTGTAAAATTGATATTGGTGTACACGCCATGTATAATGAGCCAGTAACGCGTTGCTTGCACGGCACTTGTTTTTACCTTTACTTCACCGATGTTGTTATGTTTGCAGAAGATGAAAGGTCTGATCCGCAAGCGGTCAACAACAGCCGCACGTCTGCAGAGGGCGTTATCCAAATCCCAGCGACCCGGGGCTGGAGAGAGTCCCGGTGACCCGACAAATTCGCAGTCCCCAGGCAACAGGGACCAAGGTCTACCCCTCTCCGGCCAGGAGAAACGTCAGTTCCTGATGGAAGCGCCCGTGCAGTTCTCAACGGTAAGTGGACACTGGGTGATTAGAGTTTCGATCCCTGCCACAGGCTCCACAGTCCACTGTACGCCTTCCTGGCGGAGACAGCCCAGCTGCATATCTAGCCCTCTTTGCCACTGATCGCAAGGAGGGGTATGTTCTCGGCAGTCTGTAATGCAGTTTCATGTTAGTGGAGTCGTGGTGCGAGCTCTGGAATATCAAAATCAATGATGCGATTCAGGCTATCGGTTTCTGTCGTGGACATGTACCGGCGGATTCTCATCTTACATTGAAGGGATGGAGCATTGCCTTCGCAGAACGTGTCAAACATCGCGGTGTAATATTTGATAGAAGGCGACTCCATATAGAAACGATAGAAGCCAAAGCTTTGGGAACATTTATTAGAGTCTATTCCCTATTCTGAAGTTAGCGATTAAGCACTGACGTTAAATTAACCCTGTGCTAAGCAGTCATTAGGTCTATAATGACTTATGCCTGCCCCGCCCGGGCATACACCCAACTTCTGAAATTGCAGCGCCTGGAAAACAAGGTTCTTCTCACGATTGGCAACTTTCCAAAGCGCACACCGTCCCGCGAATTGCATGTGGCTTTCAAAATTCCGAACGCGTATGACTGTAGCACAAAATTATGCAGGCAGCAAGCAGAAGTCGTACGAAATGATGAGAATTAAAACGTTCCGAACATTGGACAAGGCGAAGCCCAAGAACAGGGAACATAAGAGGCTTTACACGTGACGGGCAAGCTCACGACCGCTCAAATGAGTAAGCTACCGTTACAGCAAAAGCAAAGTATATTGAGGCATGATGAGCTGCAGAAGGCGTACACTAACAGAGACGTGTGTTAATTACATATTGTAAATTGTTTGAGTATTGAAAAATATGTGTATAGGCGAAGACGAAACATGTAGGTACGTAAAACCGAAAAAGATGGTGGGTGACACGACATGGGACAAGATCCGCCCTCTCGTCAGAGGCGCCCCAAGACTGATTAAGAGTAGTATTCAGTAAGGTAAAGGGTAAAGTTCTCCCTAGAACAGGCCACGAAGGCCCAGAGGGGGAGTAGAGGTATAGCTCAACTCTTTCTTTAACCCTGGCACTAGATGAGGGTGGGTGGTCAACTCCACGCCCCGGCCGCTTTACCCCCGGGAAAGAGACCCGGTACCCATTGTATAGGAGGCTGGTACCTAGACTAAATCTCGTCATGATACCCGGTAGGGGATCAACACATAGACGGACTAACCGTCGGGTGTAACATGACTTGAATTCCTCTTGAATGCGTTAATACAAATGTAGATAGTCGCTTCAATCCACCTACTTTTAAATGTACGTTGTTAATCAGGAACTTTTGTTCTGTTTCCTGCAGTTGTACTCTAACAGGCAGTGCCGACTCTAGGCACCTTCAAAGAGGCGACATTTTAACCATCTTGTTTTTTTTTTCTTCACAAAAATCCACTGACAGAATTTTAGTTTACTAACTGCAATTTCTCTTCGTTTTATTTTTCTAAATTTTGAGCTGCCCCCCCCCCCCAAAAAAAATGGTGGCAAGTGCAGAGAAGTGTGGGAAAAAAACCGAGACATTATAAGGAGGGAATCAAAAATTTGTTTGCCTGAGGCGGCAGAAAATAGAGCCGGTGCTGATAATAGCGCAGTACGGTTCATCAAAAGAAAGTCTGAATCACATTAATACACTCGAATTTCTGCGTCACGAAAGGTATTGAACTTAAATATCATTCACTTACAGTCTCCTGAGGGCGTGGAACACGCTAAATCGCTTTCATAAATCCTTCCCTGTTTCTCGTGTGGATTTCTCTATTTTATTAAATGATACTATAAGTGTTATCATATATTACATGAAAGTTGCTAGTACAATATTTATATAACTCCTCAGTTTGAATTTCTCCAAATAATGGCCAAAATGTGAAGCGTATCGCGTACTTTTAAACCAGCATTAAGACAGTTTGTGGTCTTGAACTAGTGCTTTGACAATCAGAGTAATGTTGTGTGACTTCAGGCTAGCCAGAACAGTTCTAGCAGCATAAAGAGCTCACACACAGGAAATCACGAACAATTATTGACTCAGGTGTTACAATAAGCGTAATGGCTGTGGGCCCACCTGATCTTAATGCTGTAACGGAATGCTAAATGCTAGCTGGCACACCTGCCAACGAAATGTCTGCTGCCATACACATTACAGTAATTTTGAATTTTAAATGTTAATGTTTTGTATTTCAATAACTTGTATATATTGCTTTAAAATATTGTGACATTATTAATATCTTTAGTTTTTTCGTTATCAGAATTCACTCGCGGACTGGGCCGGGTTGTCTGACGGTCCGCATTCGGCACGCGGATAATGGGGTGCACATCAATGATCTAAACCAGTGTTTCCCGAAATTTTTTGCTCTCGAACCCCTTTTGGCTTCGAAAAATAACCACGGATCCTCACATCCTTGCATGCGTAAATAGAGTGTCCGGATGATAGGCACCCAAAATTAAAAATGTATATCTCAGAACTTATTTTAGATAGCTACGAATACATACCAGTAGCATACATAACAATGCATTGCGTGATTTGACCTTGATTAAACTGATTGGCCCTCGCTTCATGGTTACACGGGGGTTTCTTAATTAGATATTCTAAAGGTCATACGAAATAAACATATCGCCAATTAAAGAAGTTCCGCGATTATTTTTAACAAAACATTATTCCTTTAATTGAAAAAAATTACAGAAATGTATCCACGAATCCCCTGCAATCTGGCCGCGGATCCCCCAGAGCACACTTTGGGAACCACTGATCTAAACAGTATTTAACATTTCAATTCCGAACTTACAGAAAACATACTACGTCTCCATTACAAAGACCAACTGGTTAACGCAGTTACGGAAATACATGCTGTTTATTCTGAGTGTAGGCCTAATACAGACGTAATAAGACACTGTTAAAGCATGTTGTCAGTATAGTTACCACTGTGATTTGAAGGTTTAGGTGACGTGGGGCACATCTAGTCAACTGAAATATCTTACCTCACTTTCATACAAGTGGGCAGTAGATGGTGATTCCATTGTTTATGACACTGTATTAACCTGATGATATGCAGCGTAAAGTGAGATACGGCATGATCATTCAGAGGCAGATGTCGTGGCCAATTTTAGTATACTCGTATTTGGCTGAATAAGCTGAAGAAAACCGCAAAGACCAACCGGGTACGTTCAGAAAGAAACTACTGATGTTACGGCATGCTCGGTTTAATTGTTAGCAGGATGCCAGTTACTGCATTGTTAGGCGTTACGTCCGTCTTGTGACCTGAGCTACTAAACCATGGGTCTCCAACCCGCGGCCCGCCAGGTTGTATTATGCGGCCCGCGGCCACATTTGTAAGTTGTTTATATACTATAAAAATGAGACAATAATGTAGGCGGTTAGATATACCACTTACTGTTACGTTTCGCCGTGCGGCCCGCCAACCAGCCCACAATAACGGATGTTGCCCTTTGTCACAAAAAGTTTGGACACCCGTGGCTTAAACCACTCTCTATATTCTTTTCAGTTTTTACATGGAAGACTTTCTGTGAACGTTGTAGGAGAGTTACAGTTGTTAGCCACATTGGCTCATAATATGCTGCAATGTACTTAAACTGATAACTAGGCAGCAAGCAAGGGTAATAAACTGCAAAGAACGCGGTTAGGAATTTTGTAGGCTACGTTGTGGAATATACATCCTTTCCAGCCATTTGGTTAAGTGCATAACGTAAAGACATATGTGACATCGGGAACATGAAGAGTAACATGTATGTTATAGTCATCGATATATGAAGCGGCACTCTAGGGGTGTTCACAGAGACCAGTCTTCACCTTTTCAGAGAACATATCAGTATTTATTGGTACAAATAAAATAAATACTGCAAATGCTGTACGTGTAGCCTTCGAACAAAATGTCGGGGTAATTGAGGAATTCAAAACGAACTTTATTAATTATAAGTTATATCCAAAATGGGCTGCGTGCTGACGAATTGACGTCACTTTTAGACTGTTGCCTGCCGTTTTGAAGCCACGTAAATTTCTCGCACAACGTGTATAAATTGGATGCATTCTGGAGCTCAGTTCGTTCGCAAGTTTCGGCATGTAGTTGTGGAACTGCCGAGCGATTTTAGATCTTGTAGGACTACTTTGGGTCTGGACTTCTCCTTCGCCTGTTGTAGCAAAAAGCACAAACAATAAGACACACCTTTGGAAACTGAATGTTTCCGTGTTAAGATTAAAAAAAAGTGGGGAGACACCTACTCAGTTGGGCCTGTTACACTGAGCTGTTGTCAATCTCTGGACCCAAGAGATTGATGGAAATTGTTTCTAACGTGCCCGACTGAGTAGGTGCTTTTCCTCACTTTCTTTTACGGGGACGGAAAATAGAGTCAGTTTGCGGAATGCTGTGTTACGTTTTGTGCCCTTTTTGGAACACTAGGCGGCGAACAAAACGAAGAAGCCAAATAGTCCTTTATGACCATCGTCAGAATCATAATATTTGGATTTTAATTCTTGTTCTAATCAATTAATACGTCACATGAAACTAAAATCAAACTTGGTCTGTGCTCTGTAAACAGAGAAATGAAAATTTAACCGAACAAAAAATGCTGTAGGCTGTAGGATTTGAAATGTTGGCGGTGGTGAATATCACTGTTGTGGACTTTCGGATTATGGTACTGTGCTCGTATCTGTTAGGTGGGTACCAACGTTTCTGAGACATACTTACATAATTGTCGCGGTAGTAACAGTTCACGTTTACCTTAAAGAAAAAGACTGTGTTTCTGCGAAACGTTGGTACCTATCCACCAAATTACACGGCGTCATATCCTAGAAGACATTACATAATCATAGTGTCCACAGCTGTTTAGAGCTTCGTATGAAAGATGAATATTTCTTATCGATATATCTGGATCACACGTAACTGTTGCAGGGGGTGCAGAGCCAGGAGCGTCACCTATTTCTGTTCAACGACCTCCTCCTGATTGCCAAGGCCCGCTCCGGTGGCCACTTCAAGCTCAAAGAGAAAGTACGGGTGTCTGAACTGTGGCTCACCAGAGTGGCTATGCACGACGTCATAGAGGTTAACAAGTCACTGGAGACATCCTTCGTGATGGGCTGGCCAACCACCAACGTGGTTGCTACATTCAGGTGAGCGACGAATTGCATGGAGGCTTAGAACATAGAAGTTTCGCACAGATTGCCCCTTCATTCCGCAGGTGAGGGGAATGCAGTTGTGTTTTGAATCGGGTTTGAGTCTGATTGATCTCCTCTGTCACACAGTTGTAGATTGCTAAAGCCGTAGAGTATATGGCAGGGTTGTCTTCTTTGTTCCCCAAGTATCTCGCCTCCGCCCCCCGGAAAGTTGTGGTTATGGCCGCTTTGCATCCGTTGTCTTAGTTCTGAAGGCTTTCCTACTATGTCCTACTACCGACGGATCCATTGCTGACCCGTTTTCGCACGGGCACACCAAATACTGAGGGTTTATCGTGGTTCTCAGATCTTTAATAACTAACGTAAATTAGTACACGTATTTTCGTGAACGCCCGCGTTATTGAGCAGTGCCCAGATCCTGGATAACTTCATGCACGGAACTGAAGTGACTGCTCTTGGCGGGATGAATAATAATCCCATTGTCGGTGAATCGCACAGGACAGGGGGGGGGGGGATACTTAAATGGGAAAATTTGGAAAAGTTAATAATTTCTGTTAGGGGCGGCCATTGTGATTACTCGCCCCGGGAGCCAAAAAACCTAGCTATCCACTGGGGGGCGGGACCATTGCTTCTACACTCGATGCAAATTTGAGGTACATATGAGTGTTAAACACGTAGCTCCGACATGTTTCGGTACAAGCGTACCATCTTCAGGGAGCACAATGTGCCAGGTTTAAAACTAATTGCCAGTGATAAGCTATTATTTACAAGGTTCCACAGTCTGTAGTAGGCTTCGTTGTTGATGTCATTTATGTATAACAGGTACGGCTTGTACTGATCTTAAAAATCTTATGGTGAAAATATGATTAAAACATTTCCTACATAATAAATATGATTTATACAAATTAAAATTATTGTTGAGGTTAGTAGTGGAAACTTCTAGTTTTGTGGCATTATGTGTTCAGGAAATTTGTAGACCTCGCTTCTCAACATTGCGTTCAATTAGTGAAGTAATTTTGAACCTTTTGCATCTTGTGTGCGACCGGTCATTTTGTCAAGTACTGTAGCAAAAACAGAGCTTCCGAGAAGAGCACTGTAACAATTATACACATTTTGGTATTATGTTAATCACTGTTGGGAGGTCTTGTTTTCGAGATACCACGTACCACCCAGCCGACTTTCAGGTCCTATTTGGTGGGACTTGTCAAGTTGGTTGACAAACAGTTAGTGGACGGTTCAAATTTGCATGCCTGTTTCATACTGGAAGAAACAAATTAAGTTCCCCGGACGTCCCATTCTGTGTAGCGCTGTTTGTTTTGATGATTCCCCTGCCTTGTGAACATTTGCATATTTACTACCTGCCTTCCCAAACTGGTACCCATAGAATTAAATTTCAGTACCTGCCCTAAATCCTGTGCCAGTACTTGGGACACCTGTGATGGTTTCTGAGAGGGTTCCATATTTTGTGACAGGTTTACTGTTATAGGAGTAGAAATAGAAAATTAAGGGGCAGAAGGCTGTCTAGTGCTTGCCTGTACCTAGCACTGGTACGAAACAAATATAGTGTGGGTTCATTCACCTTAATATTACAGACTTCTGCGATGTAACCCGCTGTAATATTGTCGATATATCTGTTACACGGCGTCAGATCCTTGAAGACCGCACAACACTATCGTGGGAACTTCAAAACTCGATATAAAGCTAAAGCGTCACATCCCAGAAGGCCGTAATATTAATACTAAAGTTAGTAAACCGATATTGTATTTGTTTCCTACCTGTGCACGTTACTTGCCCCCCCCCCCCCCGATTGTTTATTCCTACAACAGTCAAAGTACTATAAATGAAAGTAATATGTAGGTAGATCTGTCAGATGGGCTGTGGGGCCCATCCACTTCCTATTCAATGGGTAAAGTGGTTGGGGCATGAATTGACCACTCATCTCCATCTGGTGCCGAGATTAAGAATGAATGAATGGAGCTATATCCCTGCTCCCCCTGTATGACTTCTAGGCGTGGACAGGGAAAACTTTATCGATAAATTTAAAGTAATCTTTCAGGCGACTTAAAATCCAAAATCGCAAATAATCAGTATTCTGCAAATAATAATACCTTCAAATCTCGGGTGCCTAGAGTGGGCAAACTAGGGGCATAGTTTGTCCTTACGTGTGGGTTGCAATCAAAAACTTAAACAAAGAAAGGGTAACTTTCGCCCTATAACATGCTATGAAGGCACAAAGGGGGAGTAGACGCATAGCTCTACGCATTCTTAACGTCGACGCTAGATGGGGGTGGGTGGTCAACGCCACCCTCCTTCCGCGCCGCCTTACCCCCGGTAAAGAACGCCGGTACCCATTGTACAGAAGGCTGGATGGGCCCCAGAGCCGGTATGGAGGGGTGAATATCTTTCCTCACCGGGGTTCGAACCCCGACTGTCCGGTCCGTAGCGAGTCGCTACACTGATTGCGCAATTCCGGCCCCATAATCAAAACCGAAACTGTTCAAATTAACCGTCACTCCATGGAGCAGAATACTTCCTGATAAACTCATAGTTGCCCACCTGGGTAATAAATTCCCCGCCTTTATGGTACCCAAAGGTTTATTATTGTGTTTACAAGGTCTGGCCCATGCTGAGCCAGATGAATTCAGACCCCGCCCTCACATCCTCTTTCTTTCTGGTACATTTTAATATTATCCTCCCTTCTACGCGTAAGTTTCCAATACCAAACAACCTTCTAATAAAGGTAGCTCAGACTTACTTATATGCATCTTGGTCCTTCCTTTGCTCCGCGAGAGAATTGTTATCAGTTCCACGCTGACATGTAAGTTCGCATGATATAAAAATGCACACTTGTGATTCGTGAAAGGAACTTCATTTTGTTTTGTAACATATGTGAATAAGCCAATTCACCTGTTACTAAATATATTTCCAAAATTTCGTTCTAATTTACATAACTCGGAGAACTGAAATACTGGTTCAGAAGCATAAGCGGTAAGTAATTATTTTAAAGTTTCCTGGTTGAAACTGCAACGCGAAATTGTATCATACTACAGTTCGGCAAGTTCGGGTTGCAGTTTTTAGGCGCGTTCGCAAAATCGCGAAAAGCCACTGTTAGCTTCGTCATGTCTGTCCGTCCGTCCGTCTGTCCTCATGGAACAAATCGGCTCCCACTGGATGGATTTTCGTGAAATTTGGTGTTTGAGTATTTTTCGAAAATGTGTCGAGAAATTACAAATTTGATTAAAATCTGACAAGAATAACGGGTACTTACATGAGGATCTGTGTACATTTATATCTTGCTGAATGAGAATGAGAAATGTTTCAGACAAAAGTTGTAGAGAAAATCAAAACACGTATTTTATATTCAATATCTTTTCCGAAAACCGTGCCGTTTATGAGATAATGTGGAAAAATATGGTAGAGCCAGACAGGCCACAGATAACAGTATAATAGAGTGCATGCGCTTTGCGTGTCAGATAATATTTAATACTTACTGCTTTTCCACGGCAACAATGGTTACGCGAACGCGCCTCAGTGTTACGTTATACGTACATAGCCTGTCTTGTTCTGGACATCACTGACTTTAACATTCAATGAATTTTCAAAGATACCTATATTTGGAGCGTAACTGAGAAAAGTTATTGCTTCTCATTTTAAGTCTCAGCCGGGGAATCAGCCATGACCACAGCACGGTCGCTCGGACCTATCACTGTAAAGGAAATGGCAGGAAGAACAACATATGACATGCAGCATACGTGTAACGTAACGTGGAGGCACGTTCGGATCTTTGCTTCTTGGTCCCTTATTAGATGGTCATGCAATTTATACCATTGTGATCACACTACGTTCTGTTGTTTACAATTGTACAGACGATAGAAAGTTACTACTATTCTTGAGGTCCGTTATATTTCTTTGAAGAAATTATTTGTGTCTAACGTTGATTGTGCATATGTTAAATTTATAGGCCACACATAACCTTAAATCTTCACCCCGTGTAAATATTTTGTAATTGCTGACTTACACGCAATATTTCATGCAAAACTTGTAAATATAGCCTATTCATAATCTACTGCACGCCAAATTTCATATTTCTGGACTAATAAGTGTTAAGTATTATGATTGAACGTTGCTGTTTTCCTTAATTATGTATTATGTAAATACCATGAAGGAAACGATCGATAACTGCATAGGAACGTGACGTAACAAAACGAATACTGCGTCATTGTATTATTACGTCACTCTACAACAAATCCACAGAATGAAAAGAATTTGCACACAGTAAATAAGTGGACATGTTATACGGTATACATTCCGTGACGTTGCTTTGCGACATGCACGCCACCGTCAAATGGGGTAACACACTACACAGCAGGGCTCAGTTGTGATCGCATGATCATGGAACGCCGACACGTTGTAGCTAGGTGTGTGAAATTTTGTATGCACGTAGTCACAAATATTCTGTACTGAGCTTATTTTGTTTTGTTAACAATAACAAGTACGGCGACGGTGTGTTAAACTTTGAGGTTATATCTGGTTACCATATATAACCTAAAAGAAAGCAGATTCTGGTAACATTCAGTGTAATGGAATTAGGCAGAAAACTGGATCAGAGTTTTTAATGATTAGCTTGTAACCTCACGAAAAATGTTCATGTTTATTAAGTGAAGTATGTGTCTTGCTTTGTTTTGACCCGATTCTTTCAGGAGGAAGCGTTCATACCCATAAAGTTTCTAGCCTGTATGCATGTCACACTGAATATATAACTTTGAATTTGTTGGCCAGTCCTGGAAGAAAGAAAGTAAATTTTATTCAGAACCTGTTTTGGATTTAGAATCCACCAACAATTATGCTTTTAAGTTCACATGGTATTTGGAAAGCCTAGACAATACTGGAAGAAAGGCAAATTGTATTCGGAGCCAGTCTGGGGTTTCGAACCTACAAATGATTATGCTTTCAAGCTGACATGCTTGTGACAAAGGCTACCCATTAGGTGCAGCGACACAGTTACCTGCAGTAGGATGGGGTAGTGTCGCCCAAGGGTTGAGTGTGTGTGTGTGTGTGTGTATTTATGGAACGAAGCTCCCTACTGCCCTCTACCTCAGTGCGGTGTCGGTAGGCGACGTGGTTACAATTTCTCCACGTCAGATCGACTTCTGTTCCGTCGTCGTGTAGTTCGCTGTGCCTGTGAATTGACGTGTGGTGGCCAAGGCGATCTTCCGTGAGATGTGACCGTGTTCGAACTGTAATATCCCGGTGATCTAAATTATAGAAATAGTGTTCCGTGATGGAAGGATTCATAATAATTCAGTGACATAGGAAGGTGATTGATATACTTGTGTCCAAGATGAATAAATAATTACACATTTTGAATGATCGGTAGGCCTGTGTGTTCTTTTAGGATATACTGAGCTTTTAAGTTAGTCGCCTGCAGTTTGTGTGTTGTTTGTAAACGAAACTAAACAATTGCTATCGTATGGTCCTGTGATGTAATAGTGTGAAAATGTTAAGGAACTTCTGAGTGTCGTGTCGTGTCTCGTGCCTACAACTGTTTGAGTAGCTGAAGGTATTAATTGTAATATTCGTGGTATTTTATTTCAAACTTTTTGAAGTGAAGTGTCACGTTGATATTAAAGCACGTCGTTGATTGCCATATTAAGCGGTAACGCACACGAAATGGTGTCGATCTCTTGGCCAAACGTTTGTTGTGGAGGTGCCGAAGAGAATATCGGTTGTTGGTTTCGGAAAAGTTACGCCGGGAAGAGAACGCGGCGTTCGTATTCGTTGGCTGACCGCCCTGAAGACATCAGTCGCGAAAGGTGGAATCAGTCTGGATTTGATGTGAAGCCCGCGACACCAGCATTTTCTGAAAGTCGATGGAATCGACAGGGGATGGAGGCAGTTCTAGCCCGAGTCACAAGAAGGCGATTGCGTGGGCGCAGTTTCAGTTTGAAGTAAGAATGCCATGTTCAGAATTTATTGTGTAGGTCTAGAACATAATCATAATAGCGTTATAGATCAAGTTTTCACTGTGTAAACTTTATATTGTTCGTTCTGTGCATTGCCGATAAACAGTTCATAACAACCAACAAAATGCACAATACTGTACCTTAGGTATTTATATTATAATATCACACAGAATATTCCTACATGTTTCGATCCACAAGGGATCATCATCAGGGAATTGCGTTAGTTTGGTTTCCTGATGATGACCCCTTGTGGATCGAAACACGTAGGAATATTCAGTGTGATACTGTAATATAAATATCTAAGGAACAGTATTGTGAATAAAATTAGCAGTATTATAACCAACAGATACACTTTTTGTATTTCTGTTACACTTTTACCCTACATATGTTTCGGCTGTGGTCCAGCCATCATCAGAGGTACACTAGTAGGTTCTCTTCACTGGCACTGGTTCATTTGGTATTATCACACATCACAGTGTTTTTGTAGCTTTTGTTCACTTTCAAATGCAGGTTGTGTTCGTCTTGCGTCAAACGCTTTTTCCACCGGACTCCTATTTAAACGTCGACTTTCTTGCGGCATCGCGATAGATCCGTCGCCGAAATGCTGCCGAAAGCCTGGTACCTTGTTCCTGAGCACAGCAGAGCAGGGTCTGGAAATAATGTGTGTTGGAAGTTTTTCTTTATGGGTTCAACAGTTGTAAAGAACTGTTTGGTTTTCAGGTTTTGTGTCACTTCTATGGAACTTGCGCCTTGTAGAGTTTCTGAAGTGTTTTCCAGGCGTTAGGCCTTTGTTGCTGCAGAATTCACGTAGTGTTACGCGTACTGTTGTATGGTAAATTGCAGTGGTAAAGTAGCAGGAAGGCGTTCGAGTAAAACCTTGTGGTAACGTGCTGTACAAACAAAAAAGGGAAACACGGAACTACTGGCAGAATTTGAAGTAACGATTCACATTGTGTCAACCTGGGTGGGTGTTAACGTTTTTGGAGGAATGTTGCCTGCAATTTCGGGATGGAACAGAATTGATGATTGATGGAGCATTTACCGCCATGTAAATTTAAAGTAATTATTATATTTCTCCCATTAAAATATTGATCGGTCGGCGGTAACTGGTGTAAAATTGTATTCGAGAAAAGCTTGGATCGAATCTCGGTCAGATCGACTATCTTGAGAGTTTCCTCAGTCCCTCCAGAGTACCACCGGGCCGCTTCCGCGCCCTGCTTGCTATTTCGGACGCATATTCCGTAAACATCGTCTCATTTCATTCAGCGCTGTATAACTTGTCAAATAGGCTGCGAGATAACAAATGAAGGGACGCAAGCTGTTTGTACCGTGTTCTTAGTCCGACCGCGTCCATGTGCAGAGCACCTAGCACAGCGGTAAGATTTTGCACTTGTTTTCGTAAATTTCTTCAGACCTTACAGCCGAATACGTAGATCCTATCATGAAATGTACCACGACAGTCACCTTCTAAACCTGTCTCATTTCTGTCGATCTCAGATCTCCCAACGGCGTCCTTTATCAGTCCTGAACTGTGTAGCGGATCGACGTTAAACTTGTACCTATTTAGTTCGACGCGGAAAATTATCGGGCGAATCTAAACTTTGAAGCTTTTTAATGTAAGTCCAGAGTTTAACGATAGAAGGAAGATAGTTCATTGTGCTGTTTTCAATAATGTGGTTGCATTGATTTTCTTTGCAGCACGCAAGCTGCGCGAGATCTGTGGTGGAGCAAACTGAACGAAGTGACGGACCGTGAACGGGGCAGAGAGCCGCGAGCCACCAACATCCAGCTGCTGTATTACGACTGCGCCACCGGCATCGAATACGTGAGTACAGCAAAGCAGTACGCCGTGCTGTGGCTAACGAATCTTCGATAGGGAAGTGCTTCCAGAAAAATGTAGAATGACTTAAGCCTACGTTCCTGTGTTACGAAGAAATACGAGAGTCATTATTTCTGCCCCGCCTTTTTAGCTGTTGGACCACTAGCTTTATGTATGTGTGTGTATGTAGCAAGAAACAAAAAAATTCTCCCAGAATATTTGATTTTCAAAATATCCTGCTTCGCATCTTGATATGTGTATTTTCTAATACTATTTAATTTTGCGTCGAGGGTGAGGTGAGCGAGGGATGTAGCACGCATAGGACAGATTGGACGTGAATGTAGAAATTTGACTGGGGAACCTAAAGGGAAAAGATGACTCGAGAGACCAAGATATTGATGGAATCTGCGGTAGTATGTGTGTAATAACCAAGAACCTTAGCTTTTCAAGAAGAGCTGTAAGGTAAAGTTCACCCTAGAACAGGCCATGAAGGCCCAGAGGGGGAGTAGAGGTATAGTTCTACTCTTTCTTTAACCTCGGCGCTAGATGGGGGTGGATGGGCAACGCCACGCCCCGGCCGCTTTACCCCCGGGAATGACACGGTACCCATTGTACAGGAGGCTGGGTAGGCCCCAGGGCCGGTCTGGACGGGTGCTGAAAATATCGCCCCCATCGGGATTCGATCCCCGGACCGTCCTGCTCGTAGCGAGTCGCTATACCGACTATGCTATCCCGGCCCATCAAGAAGAGCTGTACTCTGGGTTATTTTGTAAGGTAGTTGAGTGCAGAGATAGAGAATACAGAAATTGTGGACAGGTGACATGTAGGTAATGTTTTACAAACACATGGCCCACTCTTAATTCAAAAGCTTTTATCCATGGACCTTCTGTACTAATGTGATTTTCCCTGTTGGGGTTTGTAAGTCTTTAAAGGATTTCTCAGTGAAGGGTTTGAGGGGGTGTCCTACCTGCCTAGTTTCCCACAGCAGATGCATACTGCAGCTCATCATAAATTAAATAGCCTGTTCCTGTCCCCTTACTGGGAACCTTATTTGTGTTAAATTGTCATAGTGCACTTTAAGAATCCAAAATTAGGCAGTGCTTGTCTCCTAGTTCTAATTATAATGGATTGGCTTATAACATGGCTTGCTCATTGCCACAGCTCTTTGCTACACTATGTCATGATTATTGTCTGTTAGGATTAGTAGAGGAGGCATGTAGCCTGTTTAAAAAGATGCACAATTCCAAAGGCCCTGCACAGTGCTTGTGCCAATATTCTTGAAAATCATTAAGTTGAAATGTTTGATAGTCCTGTGGTTAAGCACTGTGGAATGAAGACGTAAAAGGGGTGGAGTAGAGCTCCATGCATTCTCGTTTTAGGCACTAGATGGCAGTGGTCATCTTCATGTACCGGCTGCTTTACCCCTGACAAAAGTTCTGGGCAAGGATAGTATGAGTCCCAGTGACAGTGGATACTGGGGAATACAAAAATCCCAGCCCTTGCCAGGAATCTAACATTGACTTGCCTGTAGTAGTTTTTTTCAGGGACTGAGCCAGCCAGTTCAGACAATAATACTGAATTACGGAATGACTGCTTGTTTGGAACCCTATGAAAGCAGTGTTTTATGGTGTATTCAGTGTTGGCATGCTTTTTTGCCTGAAATGGGTGGTGCTGGCTCTGTATTTTTTAATACAAATAATTTTTTTGTGGGGCTGTAATGTTGTTCTTGGCGTAATTGAAATGGTAAGGTGCAGAATGTACCTATTATCTTTGCCATATCTATCTGCATACAACAACTCGTAAAATACTAAACAGATTGTCATGATATTTTATACCAGGCATTTTTACTGAAATTTTTTCACATACCAGTTTTTGTTAAAATCAGACAAAATAATGAGCACATGCTATTCTGTGTACATCTCATGTGTAACTCACAATACTCATTGCAGCTGAAAAGCTTTTCAATAATATGTGTAGAGAAAAAAGATGCACACGTCTTACACCTACTTCTCTTGTTCTTCCTTAAGTCTTTCGATTTTTGAGATGATTAAACAAAAGACAAGGAAACGAACGTGCAAGAATTGGTAGGCCGTGCACATGAAAATGTTGGATGTAGTTTACTCAATCAGATGTCTTGTCACATTTTGGACTGCCTTCAGTTTTGGGGTGTTCCAGCAGTCATTTTTGCATGTGTGTGGTATGTTATGCCTGGTTGTAATCTGGCTGTTGCCACAAATAGCACTTATTTGGGAGAATGTCAGCAATGTCCTTTTGCATGTTGCTTCATTTCCTGCAGATGTGCAAGCCTCCAGAATTAACAGGCTGCATCAGTAAATGTAAAACGTAATAGTCAATAAGGTATGGAAGTGTCACAGTGACAGTTTTGAATTTTATGGAATGAATGCAACCTGATTTAGTAAAGAGATGCTGGGAATTAGAAAAACTAAATCATCCCATCTATCAGCTGAATTTTCACAAAGTAGTTTCCATTCTGTAAGATACCTTCCTTGAGTGGTCTTACAGTTACCTGCTGGAATTAACTTTGCAAAGCACAAGGGTAGTAACTAAGTGTACTGATTACTTGAACATTGAAAAGCTTTGCGTATTGCCCTCACAATGTAAGTACTTGATGTGTTTCATATGATACTCAGAATAAACAGCAGTTATTTTCCTAAACAGCATTAAAGAGTTGGTATTTGTAAAGAAGGCACAACGTCTGCTTTTGAGGTGAGAACTGAATTTTGAGTTACTAAGATCATATTATGCTTCAAAAAGTTAAGAAACTAATGTCAGAATACAAGGGATTAACTTATGTTATCCAGTGGTGTTAAGCAGAGGTTAATTTGCTCCTCTGTTTAAAAACCATATTGTGAAAGCATATGTAGAGCATTAAGATATACATGCGCTTAATCTCGATACTAGGTGGAAGCTGGGTTCATTATCAGGGATTATAGTGTGCATTTCAACTGCTGAGTTAATATCGAGTTGCATGATTAATGCCACACAGAAGTTGATTTATCCTGCATAATAGGCCCATGGTATGAATTAGACATGATACTGGATTCATCCTGAAGCCACTGTGGGCGTGCTGAAAACTTCTGTCCACAATGAGACTCAAACCCCTGTCTGTCGGCTCTTAACTTAGTGACTGAACTGTTTGAGATATCTTTTCCTCCATTATTTGGGTTTTCTGCAATGCTGTATCACGTGCCTAAGTTATGCAGAAGGCAAATGATATTTGGAAGGATGATTCTGAGGGATGTTGTGGCCCATTTTATTGTACTGTCCCATCAGTTCCACATGAGGGACTGTTGGGAAAGAAATGAAAAATCTAACCTTAGATGGGTATTTCTCCAATATCAGTGACACATGATTTACTTTATAGTGATCTGGTATTAAGCCAGGTAATATTTCAATGGGAAAATTTGATGTTTTCCATCTCAGATGATTTCCACAGATAACCCTTTCATTGGTCCACTCTTTGAACTTCAGAAGTTCTTTAAAGGCAGCCTTTGTAGAACAAGAAGTGCTTGTGCCTCAATGTAACATTTTATTGGGTACGATCAAAGCTTCAATACCCACTGAAGAATATGTACCTCTCAGCTTCTTCGTAATGATATTGTTCTTGGAAAGTAACTGCTGCTCAGCTTCTGTACCTGACTGGAAGAATAACTTGCCATCTGGGGACAGAATAAGGACAGAATTTCATTAGGTTGTTGCAGATCACAAGTTCTTCTCTTCATCCAGCCAGAATGTAACTCTTGAAGTGACAGAGGTATGCAGGAATATGTGGTATGCAAATGGATCTGTCTTTGCAACATCTTGACGAGTCAGTGATTCAATTTATCTTGTTCTGAAATTAAATGCAAATTGTTCTGTCTGCAGTGTAAGACATTCAGTGTGGGTCCTGACGAGACAGCTCGCACCTGTATAAGACTAGCTTTGGAGCATCTAGAGATGCGGGGCTTGGACCCAGATGACTTCCAGCTGTGGGCCAAGACAGCACGTGAGGAGGCTCCTTATCCGCTTATTGGTCATGAGCGCCCGTTTGCCATAAAGTTGAGTTGCCTGCGTGATGGGCTCAGCACGGAGGAGGGCTTTGACTTGGACCATTGCAACAATATACATGGGCCTGATCCTCTAGCCAAGTGCCAGTTCATACTCAGGTAACATATACATAGTGCTACCCAAAAGTTCCCGAAATTTGAATGTTGCGAGGGAACCGGTTTTAGTACGGACTAGTGGCGCCTGGTAGCAGTGCATGTATCCTTTATGAACCAGTGTGTGACGTGGCTTCGCGCTGAGTGCACACATTCTTTCGATCTACGCATTTTTATAAACGTCGTGTTTGTGCCGTTTTGCGATTTTTTCCCCCCGTTGAAATGGTGGACGTGAAGGAGCAGCGTGTTTGCATCAAGTTTTGCTTCAAACTTGGCAAGAGTGCTGCAAAAACTCACCAAATGATTAAACAAGCATTTGGCGATGCGCGCACACCGCTTTGGCTGTGCAGCATTTTTTGGCTTCCAAAAGCATGATGGCCCCCCCCCCCCCCCCCCCCCACTCGTCTGATTTAGCCCCTGTGACTTTTTCCTCTTCCCCAAGATGAAAATCAAGTTGAAAGGACGAAGATTTGACACCATAGAGGAGATCCAGGCCAAATCGCAGAAGGTACTGAACACACTGACACAAAAGGACTTCCAGGACAGCTTCCGATCGTGGCAGAAACGTTGGGGTCGTTGTGTACGCTCCCAAGGGGACTACTTTGGGATGGTGGCGATTAGGACTTTGAGTGTTTCTGCTTTTCTTTCTGATACATTTCGGGAACTTGGATAGCTCCTCGTATAATGTTTTCAATTTCTCTAAACCCCATTTTATTCCAATCAGTGATCTAAATGAAATGGCATATTTCAGGTGGTAGAACATAGTATATAGCCAGTGTTGTACATTGTTGTTCATGCATCTGTCTCATGCAAGTTTAAACCTATAGTATTTGTTGTTAAATTGTTGGAAATTCACCATATAGCAGAGAATTAGTACAACATTAAACAAATGCCTCACTGGCTATTTTCATGTATGTGACCAAGTTGCAGTTTTTCCTATTTCATTTATGTGTTTGTTTACATGTAGTTTATGTAATAATGCTTTTGACTCTGTATTGTTGAATGGTAGGATGATCAGTGAATGATGAATTGGAAAGGATGTGGAAGTGGTCACAGACTAATTTGAGATTCTGGATTTAGCATTTACGTGGAGACTCTTGGGTAAATTACAAAAACCTAGGTGTAGTAGGTCTTCTGACCCAAAATTTGAACTGAGCAGCACTCAAATATGTCAGAAGTGTTACTGTTTGAACCAGTCTGATTCACCCCATTCTGTTATGACAGCTTACATTTCAGAACTATCATTCAGTCATGCTTTCAGTCACACTTCAAGCTATCTTGCAGAATCTCGCTGGGCTTGGCTGTGAGGAGTGCAGAATTCTTTGGCTGTTTGTACACCAACTGGTTTTTATTAAAGACAGATTTCATATAGAGCTATTGCTAGAAGATAACATTTTGACAGTTCACTGGAGAATGCTTAAACAAGTAATTCTCCACAGGAGCAAAAGGAAAACAAGTGAATGCAGCACTGACTCAAAGAAGACTGCAGGCCTGACCAGCAGCGGTAAGAAGAGTCGCAAATCACCAATGAGAATTCGCCAAGTTTTCAGACGAAGTACCACTAAAGGAGAGGACTGCACTGACTGCCCTACGCCCACGTCTTCAGTGACTACGGGGGCCCTCTTTGGCATTCCTCTCATCAGGCTTGGAGACCCTGACACGGTCCCTCAACCAGTCATGGTATGTTTAACGTTAACCTTTATTGGTGTTGCACTATAATAACAATGTATGTGTGCAGTCCACCTGACCAAGCATTAATATTGTTGTCCCCAGGTTAAAATCCAGATACCAGCTCTGTAGTAGCAGGAGATTTAAAATCCTGTTTTTTTCAGATGATGAAAGTAAATTTGGTTTTGCTTTTGCACATGTATTGTGCAATTTAGTTGTAATTTTCAGTGCTAGGAATGTACAGTATTGTGAAAGGTTTTACTGTGATTGACAAAATTCTGATCATGGGTCGGTTTTTGAAATTGCTCCTGTAGTCTTGATTATTACTTTGAAGGGAGAGTTGGAATAGCTTGGCTAATTATTGTAGAAATACATTTGACAGTATTGATTATGTAATTGTATTTGAGTAAAAATATTCTTAGCTACTTACATAAATGTGATTGTAAAATTGTCCATGTGCATTCCATGAAGACATAAGGGGGAGTGAAGGCATAGCTTCACTCATTCTTAACCATGGCACTAGATAGAGGTGAGTAGTCAGCTACATGCCCTGGCCACTTTATGCCAAAGAAAATACGTCCTATTACCCATCAAATAGGAGGCTGGGTGGGACCAAGAGGTGGTCTGGGCTCTTTGAAGGGTGAAAGATTGCTTAAGAGAAGTGAAAAATTATCATTAGAGTATACATGTTTCTTCCTTATTTATTTCATTGGTAAAGTATCCAGCATTCATTGCAGTTAAGAGTGCAGTCGTTTTGGGTGTGATGTTATGTAGTTTAGTAAATAAATTTGTTTTACCTCTTTTCTTTATCTTCCTTGCTTCTCCCTTCTTGTCCATTCCCCAGTGACAAAGTAGCCCCTTGTAGGGCCCTAATTCCCATTGGTTCACTCACAGCCTGTAGGTTCTTTGAAACATTTTCCCCCGCTTGGCTAACCCTTCTTTCCTAAGGTCTGAGGCACAATACACTGAAACACTGCTATCTCTTCACCAGACCAGAGCCATCACATCCCAGAAACCATAATCTTTATATTCACTGCCATGAGAACTTCAAATTACATGGTGTATTTACAGATGAATTTGCAATTCTTAAGATCATGTTATGAAACTCATGGTGTCAAGTTTTGAACATTGTCTTTGGCAGGCCATGCTACAGCAGGTGTTTATGAAGGGTCCGTTCACACAAGGCATCTTCCGAAAATCAGCGAATGCACGGCTAGTGAGAGAACTGAGGGAACGGCTGGACAGCACACAGGAGCTAGCATTAGAGCACATCCCTGTCCTAGCTGTTGCTGCACTGCTCAAGGAGTTCCTTCGTTCTTTGCCAGATCCTCTGCTTGGTGCTGCCCTCTATCCACTCTATATGGAGGCTCTGGAGTGCAGAGATGAACAAGAGAAGTTGATAAGGGTTAAAAGGTATGTATCATACATTAAAACTCCTGTTTTGGCTTCCCTATGTCTGTGATCTGTATCCTTCATTTTATTTTATTTTATACCAGAGTTTGAGTAAGTCTTCTGTTATACTACAGATTCTGTCTTTAAAGCTTGTAGCATGATGCTCATACCAAGTTTCATTAAAATCTATGAGTCAAAGTTGTGCGTGGTGCGTGCGTGAGAGAGAGAGGGGGGATGGACATACATGCATGGTCAACCTGTGTGTGTGTGTGTGTGTGTGTGTGTACACAAAACACACACACACACACAGAGTGATAGCATAAGTGTTTCTTTTCCTGTAGAGTGCAGAAAGTAAGCTAAAAAGAGTATTCATTCTTTGTACTGCACCTTGTGGGCCTTGTGCAAGATGTTGAATTCCTTTGCTCTCTACGAAATGAAACATAAGACTTTTTTTTTCAGTGTGCTTGAGCAACTGCCTCGATCCAGTGTAACACTACTGAGTCACTTTCTTTGTGTTCTGCACCACATTGCCCGTCGAGCCCCACACAATCTCATGTCTGCTACTAACTTGGGCGTCTGCGTAGGCCCAAGCCTCTTGTGGGCACAAACACCAACTCCTGCCAGTTCACGGGCTGTCCCTAGTTTGGTGGAACTGCTCATAGCCCGCTGTGAACTGTTACTTGGCCCTCATGTCCCTCTGTTGCTGGGTGATCCACCAGAAAGGGACCCAACACGACAGGACTCTGGTGCCGAGGAGTCAGATAGCCTGCACTGTAAGTCCCTGTGTTTGTTCACTTGCAGTTTAAGGAAATGGTGCCGCATTTATTTGAATATTACGTGCCCATGAATAAGACATACACTGCTATTCAGAAAGGCAAAAGATTAGAATAGTTTGTTATGTTACATTAAGTTTATACCTGTCTGTCTGCAGGGTGTTCAGTAGAAATGTCAAAAACAACAAAGAATAACACAGACCATCTGTTCATCCATATAATCTCTGCATCAATCTTTAAAAATTACTCATGCCTGTATTAGCAGATGGAACAGCAAAATTAATAAGTAAGAATGTGATTATCTGGGCATGTAATAAGAATAAAGGAAGATAGAATCGCAGAGAGGTTTTTGAACATGAAACAAAATGTAAAATGCCCAAAAAGAAGACAAATCAGGATGGTGACAACACATTAAGTAATTTCATGTCATGTCATGCAGAAGAAAGGAACAGCATGTGGAAAACCAGGATGTGTGGAAAGGCTTGGCTGCTAGGTGACCCATTATGACTGACATAAAAGTGGAAATGTAAGAGGAGGAGGAAGAAATGGTAGTGGTAAAACTTTACCACACATACAATTGTGTGGCATTGAGATGAAATAGCAGTTACTCTTGTGGGTGCAAATACAGAGCCTCAACCCCACCAGGTGGAATCAGAGAAGTTATGTGTGTTGCCAGGTCATATACCATATCACCCAGGTAAATGTATGTAGAAACACAGGGTGTGTCTGTTATTCCTTGTTCTGTTGGACAACTTTATTGATGTAATAGATACAAGTGTAACACAACTTTGCATGTTTCTGAGTGGCCAGACCTGATATTGGACGATGTTGCAGTAGTTTTCTCACACTTGTAGGTGCTGCAGTATAATTGATGTATTGGTTTCAAAAGACAGTGGGTTATTTCCTGTTGCTTTCAAGTGGGACTGCATTTTAATATATGATTCTGATTCTGAAACATTTTGATTCTATCATAGAGTTGGAACATTAAAGAGAAAATGCCTTCATATTGATTGCTGTGTGACTGAATGTCTTTGTGTTGGGTGGATTTGTTTTGCTATAGATGATAACATTACAAAGTTAAATTTCTAACCACTGAACTGGATGGTCAGGGATCAGGGTTTGATTCCCAGCAGGAGCAGAGGTTTGTGTCTTTTTCTGTAGCATCCATACTGGCTCTGGGATTCACCCAGCTCTCTTCTTTAATGGGTACCAGGGGCTCTTTCCTTTTCAGTAAAGCAGATGGGGCATGAAGCTTACCATTCATCTTCATCTAGTAATGAGGTTAAGAGAGCATGCACCTATACCCTTAAATCCACTTTCATCTTCATAGCATTTTTCTTCCAACACAAAGAAAACTTAACTGTGCTATGAGGAAGGAATGCAAATAAACATAGCTTCTACCATTTCCTCGATAGTGTAATCATATAACAACATATTATAATGTTGAATAGCTGGTGGCCTGAGGCGAGATGACTCGTCCATTGATAGCCTGGAAAGGGAATTGCTGGAACCATGTCCACCACCACGGAAGGATAAGATGTCACTCAGTCGAGATTCAGGTCTCACAATGTCAGACTCTCAGTTGTACACTCCTGACGAAGAAGAGAGTGGGTCCACGAGTTCAGGCTCAGGGCGAGCCTTGTACCCTCCCTCCCAGCAGCCCAGCTGCTATGACATACAAACACACACGAAGGTGAGTTTTATTCTATGTTTATAGCAGTGTCCTTTTAGGGTTTGGCTGCAAGAGTACCAGAGTGGAACAATTTGCTAATCTGTGATAGCTCTTTGATATTGAAATGTATTGAAAATAAACTGGCAAAAGGCATTGTAGAAAATTTAATTGCTCCAATTGATAATGTGAATGTTTAAGATGATGGAGAAATACAATTTGAAGTATAAAGGCTGTGAAGATTCATACTGTGACTGGGGTTGATACTGTGTTACCTGACTTTGAGGGTACCACTGTTTTGGCTGTTGTGAAGATTTTTGTTCCTACAAAATGTTGATACTAACCTACCAGACTTGTTATCATTACCCAGAAAGCCACAATATGACTGAGGGTGGTATGGATGGAGCATTTGCTTGGAAGATTAATGTGGGCTTCCTGGCCGATCTGCTGGGCAATACCTTTCTGGTTGTCAGCCTCAGCCTCTGTTTCTCACAAGTGCACAATATACGGTCTAGTAGATGTGAAGTGCATACATGCGTACTTTGTTAGCAAATGCTTGTGAACTCGTTTTTTACACACTGTAACTAATATAATTTCAAACATGTATAATTTTATTTTATTTTAAATCTGGCAGATAATGATAAATATGTGTTCCTTTCCATCTGCATCTCTGATTTATGAGTTAGGAAGGAAATTTTCTCTTGCACATGGTGGCAAAAATTGGAATGTTAATAATCTACTTACTTGGTTACAGGATAATTTTGCTGTTATTTTTGTTCAGAATTATGACATTAACTTATGTTTGCAAATGAATTAAAAATACAAGTTGGCATTGTCTGGGAAAATGTATATCTGTCCAACTGTGGTATGTCTCAAGACTCAGATATTCATGGCATTAATGCTAGTATTGTATAGCTATGAAAATATATTTTTTAATCATTACCACCATACACACTGTTTATCCAGTCATATAACTTGTAATTTCCATCAGATTTTAATTACTGTCCTTGTTGAGGATTAGATAAATGGAATGATGCTTGAAGTGGAAGTGCAAATTCTCTAATACTGATAGTCTGTGGATACACAATTTTGCCAGATGTGGCCCAGTTTGTGGATGTGCAGTGATTATATGGGGTGATACTGAAGTGTCGGTTTGAGATATCGGTGCTAATGCTGAATATTTGTACATGACTGTTGTTATTAATTTTAGAAGTTCACATTTTCAGCTGTCTGCACACATTTATTGCACAGATTCAACAGATCATTTGATGTGATCATGGGAGTATATGTGAAAGGAAGAGAAATTACATATGCAGATTCATTTGTTTTTTAAAACTGCATATGAACAGTTGTAAAGGAATGGTTATCAGGTACAGTAAAGGGGTCTAATAATTTGAAATGCCCTGTTTTCACACCCTTTTTTCTAACTTCATTTATTTTGAACTGTGTTTCTAGGTCACATCTTCATATTCAGTTCCAGCAGCCACCTCGACACCAACTTCGCGACCAGTGCCAGAATCTCAGCCTATAATTGGCAGTGCACCGGCTCGGGAATATGTTCGTGTGTATGGTGGGTGGGAAGAGCGTGTTCAGGAGTGCTGTAGCCGTTCTCCCTGGTCTGAAGACTCTATCTATGCTCGTCCTACTCAACAGTCCGGATCCAACCAGACAGGAGTCATCAACCCAAACTTCCAGCGTCAGGATTGGTTCCGTCAACGCTCACACCTCAAGAGGCTTAACAGTGGGGGCAGTGGAAGTGGGGGTGGGGGTGGGAGAAGTGTAAAAACCAGTACTCACACCACATCAGGTTCCAGCAGTGGTAGTGCATCCTCAGGTGTAGGTGGGTTGCATAGGCATGCTTACTGTAGTCCAGGACCTGGCATGAGGAGGAGTGCATCAGATGAATCTCTGCTGAATGATGCACCTACTGAACAACACTCTTACAACAAACACGACATGACAAGACTGCTCAAAAGACCTGCATTACACCGCAAAGGACGAGCACCACCTCCACCTCCCCCGATAACAACTTCACCACCTCCTGATCCACAAGAGACTGGTTACTCATGCTATCCAGGAACTCCAATGTTACGATCAAAATCAGCACATCTCTTGTGTGAGCCTGAAACACCAGCACATACTTATGGGTCTCATGAGACATCAGGAAGCCCATTAGAAGCTTCTGATGCTGGCTCAGGGCATTGTAAAGCATTGCGCATTACTTCAGCTCCAGAAGATTGGTCCCGTTCACGCTCCACGCCACACATTGCAGCCACCTCTCTGGATGATGCTGATCGATCTTATGACTCAAGCACGCTCTCAGATGATGACTCAACGCCACATGTGTCACGTTCTAACTCACGTGGGAAAGACTGTGCTGCAGCCAATTCAGCCTGGGAGAGTGCGTACGGTTCCTCTCCTATGCCAGAGTTACTTGTTCATGCAGCTCCCATTAACATCCATGAGGAGAGCTGCAGTGATTCAGAACAGCATCTGCCTCCCCCATTGCCTCCATCACCATCTCATCATCATGCACCAATCCCAGATACTTCTGCACCACCTCTGCCTCCAAAACGCGCATCAACAGATGTGAAACTTCGCCACCTCCCTCCTGTCCATGTTGAGACTCCAGCATCCCATCACAATACGTCTGAAGAAGTAACGTCATGGGATGGGCCAGATGGCAAGAGTGTGGTCAGAAAAGCCCCAGAAAGAAGGGGGAGATTGAGGCATAGGGATACAGGAGCACGGACATCTCAGAGATCCAAGTCGCTACCCCCACCTCCTGGGGAGTCCAGAACTGAAAGAACTGTAGAGAGTGGAGTTGGAACATCTGATGATGTCCAAAATCACTCAACAACTTCAGCCAGTTTACACGCAGAAATCTCTTGGAGTGTATCACACTTAAGAAGCATGTTTGGTGAAAGCACACGTCCGCCACCCTACCGGCCACCACCTAGTGTTATCCCCAGTCATCGTGCACCAATCACATCTTACCATCTGGGCAGTAGCAGCCAATCTGAACGTTATGTCATTTCACGAAGGCTACTGTTGGACCCAGGGCCAAGACTGCGGGGTCTTGATTCGACAGATGAAGAGGAGTCATATGTATAGCCTGCGTTCTGACACGACGTAACCGAGTACCTGAGAGGGGTGTGTGGATGAGACAGTACATAGAATGCAAGTCTGTGTAGCCAGTTGTGTGTTCAGGTCTTCAATAGAAGTCCCTGTGCATTGCCTCAAACAGAGCCAGTTACCACTTTTTACTTAAAACACTTTTCTTTGTTTCTCTGTTTTATATTATAATGTTTTAACATGTTCTGAACTGTATGTAGCCTTAAAAGGCAGACTGAGCAGTATTCCAAGAATCCAGTTTGATATTTCCCATCTCATTCACATGTGAAAGAGTCAGAGTTGAATTAACCTCTTTTTATACATCAGATTAATAATACCTGCGCATGTAAATTCAGTGTAAAACTAGCATTTCGTAATTTTAATGTAACCGTGTTAGATATAACAATATTCTTCCATATAAATGCGTTGGAATGCATAGATGTTTTTTGTCATTTTAATAACCCATTTGTCCAGTATCATGTTTCCTGTTTCTTTTCTTGCCTTGAACATAAGCATTCATAATGGGGACAGGGTGCTGAATGTTTCCTTCCCTCCTGAACTGCGTGGCACAATATAAAATTGGTTGTGTGGGAGACCATGTAGAATGCACAATTTTGATTGTGAAGTGACCAGTCAATTGTGAATGAATGTAGGTTACAGTAGAGTTCTGAGGGACATGCAGTCATTCTCCATTTCAGGTATATTTGTGTTTAATACAGTTACTTTTGGATTATAAGTACTTGCAGTACGTATCCATTGTTTACTGTTCTGTGTCTCCTTTTTTCTTCTGTACTGTACTGTACTAAAACATGGTTTTCTTTGGATTTTTCAGTTCAAAATTATATCCATATTTGCTGTTGCGTGCACCCCACAATTATTTGCAAGTCTCCAAAATTACAGTACGCACACAAGATATTTAATTGTAACATGTTTTGGAACTTCATTTTGGTACAAAGTTATAGAAACCATGTTCAGTCTCAAATTCAAAATAACTGTCATATTACTGTGGTTATGTTTATCTGGCTCCCATAGTTAGGCTTTGACCCCATCTGGTTCAGAATTAATGTAAATGTGACAAAAAACCTAGTCTGGATGTGGTGATGCAGTGTGCCCCACTTGAAAATTAAATCCATATCATCAAACCTGTAACTAGTCACTTTGGTGACAACTGTCTGTAAGGATAAAGTGCCCCTTGTAACAATTACAGCATGGCCACCGTAACGTTATTCCACAGAGGATTGGACTTATAACGCAGCCACACTAATTTCTTCTTCTTCTTCTGTCTTTGGGCCCGTCGGATTAGCTCCGGACGCACCGCAGCCTTAGGCTTATTGTGCTAACCCTTAGCCTTTCAATTATCAAGTCTGCAGCCACAGCCGTTTCTTGATCAGGTTCATCGAAGGTGGAATACTCGAGTAAGAGTGGGGTCTATTCACACCCCCACTACTTCTTGCCACCGCCTTCTCTTATTTTAATGAGCTGCTTCCGCTGCGCTCCCGAGAGTCGCCTGGTCTGCAGTTTGGTCAGACACCTGCAGCCAGTCTGTCCTCATCAGAAGAGACAGCGCAAGGCTCAGAGCGTACAGCCCCTCTATGGGCCTGTCGGCATTAGCTCCGGACGCACCACAGCCTTAGGCTTATTGTGCTAACCCTTAGCCTTTCAATTATCAAGTCTGCAGCCACAGCCGTTTCTTGATCAGGTTCATCGAAGGTGGAATACTCGAGTAAGAGTGGGGTCTGTTCACACCCCCACTACTTCTCGCCACACGCCTTCTCTTATTTTAATGAGATGCTTCCGCTGCGCTCCCGACAGTCGCCTGGTCTGCAGTTTGGTGGCACCTGCAGCCAGTCTGTCCTCATCAGAAGAGACAGCGAAAGGCTCAGAGCATACAGCCCCAATATCAAGTTTGCAGTCACAGCCGCTCCTTGATCAGGTTCATCGAAGGAGGAATACTCGAGTAAGAGTGGGGTCTTTTCACACCCGCACTACTTCTCGCCACCGCCTTCTCTTACTTTAATGAGCTGCTTCCGCTGCGCTCCCTAGAGTCGCCTGGTCTGCAGTCTGGTCATAAAGACACCTGCAGCCAGTCTGTCCTCATCAGAAGAGATAGCAAAAGGCTCACAGGTTCATCGAAGGTGGAATACTTGAGTAAGAGTGGGGTCTTTTCACACCCCCACTACTTCTCGCCACCACCTTCTCTTACTTTAATGAGCTTCTACCGCTGCATTCCTGTGAGTCGCCTGGACTGCAGTCTAGTCATATAGACACCTGCAGCCAGTCTGTCCTTATCACAAGAAACACGAAAGGTCAGAGCCTACAGCTCGTATCATGCAGCCACAGCCTCCTGATCAGTCATCGAAGCGATCCGAGTAATGGTTTTCACCCCATAGCTTCTGCACGCTTCCTACTACAGCTAGTCCGCTAGCTCCCAGAGTCCCTGGTCTGCAGTGGTCTAATGACACTGCACCAGTTGTCTCATCGAAGTAGCAAGGCTCACAGTTCATCGAAGTGAAACTCGAGTAAGAGGGGTCTTTTCACACCCGCACTACTTCTCGCCACCGCCTTCTCTTACTTTAACGAGCTGCTTCCGCTACGCTCCCAAGAGTCGCCTGGTCTGCAGTCTAGTCATAATGACACCTGCAGCCAGTCTGTCCTCATCAGCAGAGATAGCAAAAGGCTCACAGGTTCATCGAAGGTGGAATACTCGAGTAAGAGTGGGGTCTTTTCACACCCCCACTACTTCTCGCCACCGCCTTCTCTTACTTTAACGAGCTGCTTCCGCTACGCTCCCAAGAGTCGCCTGGTCTGCAGTCTAGTCATAATGACACCTGCAGCCAGTCTGTCCTCATCAGCAGAGATAGCAAAAGGCTCACAGGTTCATCGAAGGTGGAATACTCGAGTAAGAGTGGGGTCTTCTCACACCCCCACTACTTCTCGCCACCACCTTCTCTTACTTTAATGAGCTACTTCCGCTGCACTCCCAAGAGTCGCCTGGACTGCAGTCTAGTCGTATAGACACCTGCAGCCAGTCTGTCCTCATCAGAAGAAACAGCGAAAGGCTCAAAGTCTACAGCCTCAGTATCAAGTTTGCAGCCACAGCTGCTCCTTGATCAGATTCATCAGAACTCAGCTCAGAACTTACTTGTATCAAGTCTACAGCCTCAGCCACTCCTTGATCAAGTCCATTAATTACTGTGTCCATTTTATTCCCACAAGTAATGGGGAAGTAACAGTCACCACCCGCAGAGCCCCTTACGGGTGGAAGGCATAAATACAACGGGGTGCTGCCCGGTTCCCCGAGGGGATCGTAAATGCACTGCTGTTTTCCCACCCCAGTGCCATGCAGTCCTCAGCACGATACCTCACACACCTTAACTTGGGTGAATAGGAAGGATGTTATGGAAAGGTTATTGGTTCAGACAGGTCGTTGTGGAACACACTTCGTCTGGCCCCTCAGCTGAGGCCTGCCCGGCTTGGGAGACCCTACCAGTAGCTAAGCTACCGCCGGTTTAGCCCCCAGCTTCTTTGGGGCACTCAAACCCTCTCCGCCCGCACGGACAGTGCTTCGTTAAGGCGGTGTCCCCTGGGAGGGCAGCCACACTAATATTATGACATTTGAAGTTTCATGTTGTTCTTGCAGTCTGAACAGAATATATAGAGGTCTTCTTAGTAGGGACAGGGAAACTGCGTGAGTGGTTTGAGGTGTTCAAGATCAGTGATCGTCATGAGAAGTGTTAGGCAAATTTTGGATAGCAACTTGACTTCATGTTCCCATTCTTCTGGGATATTATGCAGCATCATATCCCAGAACAATGGACTCATATGCTACACCACTGTAAAAACCTCAACATTCACAACCAGTGTGCAGTTGGGAGAGTTCAGTACCCAACCTGGATGCTACTTGTATTCACTGTAACATGTATGTAGCTATACTATGAACAGTGTTATCGAATCTGAAGAATTCATGAACAATTATAAGTTTCTCAAAGCAGGGATGTCATTTTATATCAGTACTACAGACAAATATTCAACATTGATATAAATGTAGAGTATCAATATATTGCTGATTTCATTGGTATACCCTGCAGGATATTTTAGGCAAAGTTGGAAATAGCATATGCTTAAAATGTCGTAAACAAGGGTATAGGTAAAATCTACACCCAAAAATCTTGGAATTCTGTTACATGAACTGTTGTTCATTATCAAATCCCTACACCTCTAGTCTGTTCCTTAAGGGTTTGCGAGTTGTCATAGAAGTGTTGACTGACCTAAACATCTGTGGAAAGCCAGTGCCAACACTTTCACAACACTTGCATTGCTTACTCAGCAGTACCTCACCAGCCATAAGTGTGCCACATGAATGTTTACTCAGTGCTGCTGGAGAGGAGTTCTAGCCAAAAATTGTGCCTCAACAGGTTAATGTGAAAATTACCTTGTAATTCTGCATGGTTTATTCAAAGCAAACTCTGATTGAGCAGGTTAGTAGTAATCTACTCATACATGCTAGTTATGGTCATTCATGAAAAGTTCTGTGCATTATAATACTCTATTATTTCAGGTGGAAGTAAATTTATAAGTATACATTTAATACTTTACTGCTAACACTCTTTCTGTTCTGACTGCTACAACTGTTTTCCATTTCAGGGATGGAGAAGGAAAAACATAGGAGCCAACCATGAAAACATTTCCTGATCGTATCACCAATATCTAAACAGAACGTTTTAATTATTGTGGAACTTCACACTGCAATGTAAGTTTGTGTATGACAATTTGTAATGAACAACAGCAAGATGCAATATTTACGACTGAAATTAATTAGGTACTGCAGCAATGAGAAAGTTTTTAAACTGATTTTGATATTGATGTCACCACCTCTGATACTGACATCCTTACATATTGGTATGTATGGTCTGTATGAATTATTCTTTTTAAGGAGTATAACTAAATGCCCTAATAACATATGTTTGCGATCTTTGTAATTGGAATATGTCGTTAATCTGACTCCGACAGGACTGGACAGGTCCCGAATTATCAAATATTCCAGATTATCAGACAGTACCTATACTGACCTAAAGTAGTAGTAGTAGTTTTTTCTCTTTCTTTCCCCTGCTCCTGTACTTGGGCTGTATAAGTACTAAAAGAAGTATTCCACTTGGATATTGCCTTTATCTGCTGGGTCATGAGGGTTCTCTGCTGTGTTTTCGGGAGTCTTACTAGCTGAAGAAGTTGATGGAGTAGGAGACAAGGGGTGTAGAGATACCATAACCATTGATGTACATGCACTCATGGAGGCCTTTCTAGGCATGGTCGCAAAATTGTGAAAAGCAACTACTAGGTTCATTGTGTCTGTCTGCCCGCATGCAAGAACTCGGCTCCCACTGGACGGATTTTCATGAATTTGATCTATGAGCATTTTTCCAAAATCTGTCAAGAAAATTTGAGTTTTATTAAAATCTGACAGCAATAACAGGTACTCTACATGAAGACCTATGTACATCTATAATATCTCACTGAATTCTTCTCAGAATGAGAAATGTTTCAGACAAAAGTTGTAGAGAAAAACACATTTTGTGTTCAATATTTTTTTTTTCCCCCTGAACATCGTGCTGTTTATGAGATAATGTGGAAAAATATGGCAGAGCCACACAGGCCACAGATGACATCTGGCACATGCACTTTGCATGCTGGATAACTGAGGCTACAGACACACTTGGAATAGTTACTGCTATTCCATGGCAATGATGGTTATGCGAACATGCCTCAATTTTATGTTAGACATACATAGCCTGTCTTGAACACATCTCCAAGATCTCCGTTTCATTGATGAGGTTTTTTTCAGGTAAAATCAAAACTTCTGGTTTTGGCACCACTCTCCTCAAGTGCCAGATTATCAGGATTTCCAAATTATTGGATGTCAGATTAAAGGAATTTTGCTGTATTATAAAATACTTGTTTGCAATTGAACTACAAAAGTGGATACAAAATGAACCTATTGTTTACATTTCCCTTATAAGATGTTTGCCTCTTACAGTTCTTCACTGGTCCATTGAAAAACTTCTTACGCAGGGAAGAGTGTAGATGGACATACTGGGTGTACAGCAATCAGTCTGAAGTTGTGCTAGTCCTTCAGTGGGGCACATGGAAATTAATGACCTTACAGTGAAAACATGAGAGCTATGTTCTAAGACCTCTAGTACAAGATTACTAACAACTGCAGCTAGAACTTGACTAATGATTAAGGAACCTTTTAAGTAGTGCAATTATTGCCTAATCACTCTTCATGAATGTTTTTTCTGCTTTCAGAACTTTATTTCCCACCTTTATCTTCTACATTTGTAAGTTGGATAGGATGTGAAATACCAGTTACAGTTTGAAACAAATAACTTACAAAGATATAACAATCAATGTGAAAAACAGTGTTCTCAACACAATTATGTAAGGTGAACAGTGCTAAGTTAAATAATACTTATTACCTATGATGGATCAGTTTTGGCATTTCAAAATCTGCCAGAATGATGGAGCTGAATAGTAAGAGAATTTCCATGTTGGAACTATCACAGCAGTACATTAACTATATTTGTATTGACTAGAATATGGTGTAACTATACATTTAAAATGACTGAATTATGTGGAAGGCTTTTTGTGTGGTGACTTTGTTATTTCGAGTTGTCAGTGATAGGCACAGTGTGAGGTTAGAAACAAAGTGACATATGTGACTGCTGCCATTGCTATGTCACACTGTCCAGCAAATCAAGGAGGTCTTGTTCTTCATTGTCATGTGACTGCAGTTCTTCTCCCTGCACTGTCATCTCGTCATAAACCCTCTCTAGAGCTGTGCTGGAACTACGGTTCCTGGCATCAATGTGCATCATCTTCTTAGACTGCGACTCTTCGTTTAACAAAATGGGATTCCTGCAATGTGGAATTCAGCAGCTGGAAAAGTGATGTGCATTAATTATGAGGGTGCATTAATTATAATTAATGCACCCTCAACATTAATTATAATTAATATATTAATAATTATAATTAATGCATCCTCACATCTTGTGAAATTAAGGAAAAAAATGAATCTTTATATATTTCACAAATTTCATTCTTATTCATGAAGTGGGCAATGAAACTTTTATATCCAGGCTCTGAAAGAGATAGCATTGGTTTAAAGGCTGATAGACAGGTACAGCAAATGGAAAAACATCTTAGATAAGTTTAGCATGAATCACCATCACATGATAGTGGAGATACCTTGGAGCTATGCAAGAAGCAGACTGTTACAGATGCATACGTTTTGGACGAAGTCCTGTGCCATAGAAAGGAACACAATGTGTGTGGCTTAGAGACTTCATTTAATAAAACATGAACAGCAATTTGTAGTTATCAATTAAATCTGTAGAGGATACAGCCACTTTATGCATCGGTCAAGTAAACTAAACAGTAATATTTTCCCAGTTATATTTTTTCAGAACATTTTCATAAATCCTCAATTCATGTACCCAGATTTCTGATAACGGGTGACTTGTGTGATGAAATACAGTAATTTTGCATAAAATATTATGAGACATTTGGTGCTATGTCAGTAACAGAGAGAACAGGTTCCGTGTCAATATGAGAATTGTTGCAAATCCACCTACGATTTTTCCTCCTCCACACCAAACAAACTCAGTCGTATGACTTCCTTGCTACCAAAGCCCTGCTTGTGTTGAGCTTGACTGCCTAACAACTGGGCCATGAGTAGATTCAGTTCCTCCTTCCCCAGTCGAAATCCATCTGCCTCGAGGTCTTGATATTGTGCTCTGTCGCTTGAAGCTCTCGTACTTTCCATCTGGTCGTTGTCGTACATGTTCATTGGAGATGTGTCAATTGTTACTGGCATTTTGTAACTGTAATGAATGAATGATGTGTCATAACACCATGAAAACGCTCTGTGCCTTTAAAAGAATGTATTATCCTTTATATGTGGGGGTTCAGTCACATTTGACTTGAAAAATTCTTAACAAAATTTGACCCAAGCTTGAAACTGATCAGACTAATGAAGCTTTTAAAAGATGTCACTGTATAAGAGACTTCTTTACAGGAAATTCCTCGCTGACAGTTCAAGAAATATCTCGTACACAAATGTTTGTCATTCTGAGACTTTTCCCAACAATATTGGTATATTAGATTGCACCCTCCCGTCATCTATAGGTCATTTGTTAATTTTTGACCAGTATAATTTTGAAGTAGAAGGCTAGATGACAGTCACTTGTACAATGACAGCAATAGGAAATGCTTGACAGAACAAAACACAACCAATATATCCTGCCCTTGCCACCTCCACTAGGTAGGACACTGGCCAAGAACTAACAAGTCACCTGTATCAGTATAAGTTACTTTACAGTCAAGTCTTCATACACGTAAGGAAGGAATTATGAATGCCTGTCACGGCATATTGCAAAATGTACTGAGCAAGAAAATGTGCCTGAACACAATCCTGATACAGTCCAATCCATTTTACATCCCTGCAACATGGTCCTCAAACATTACTTTTGACATTATCCTCCCATTTCCTTATTCGTCCCACTGGCAACTTTGAAGGTTCTTCACAAAGCAACTGTGGTATCCAGACAAGGATTTTATGGCAGTGTATAAAAAGACCCAGCCATCCTCACATGTTACAACCAAGACCTGTGCCTCTGTTGCCATGCATTTCCATTGATCCAGGCTCACAAGCAGCCTCATATTCCCCACCTGCAGGGAAATGTCTAGTCTGGCATACGGTGCCATTGGAATCAAAGAAGCGGATAACACCAGGTACTTCGCAACCTGAAAACAATTACAAATACACATTTATACCTTTTAGCTAATGCTTTATGGCTAACAAAGTGATACAGAACTATACCACTGGCAGGCATATTACAAGAACAAAATATTTAAAAATAATTTTAAAAAATGTTAGCACATGAACACACAGCATACTTGTTCTAGCACATTCACTCCCATTTTTATCTTAAAATCCATGTGATTTATATAATTGTGTGGGGAATAAAATTCATGTTTCATTTTTCTATGCAACTTTTTCTCAAAATATTTTATGTTCTGATAATATAGTGAATTATAGTAGTGATGCAAACAGAAATGCATGTAGGCCTTCATGTTCTGTGTTCATTACTGTTGTCCATTTTTAACCAACCTTCGGATGTGTGGATGAATTTTAGTAAAACTGCCCAAATATCAAATTTGATGTTACAAATTCTTTGGTTGTTACAAGTGGCCAGACACATGGCATTGAACAGGGGAATACTTGGAATGTTATCTCCTAAACATGCCAAAAACTAATGTGAAACACTTTTAAGTTTCAAGGGGAAATCAGGAATTGTAAACAGTCCAATAGATTTTCCCCTCAACTAATACACAGATATGTTCCTTTATCCACAGCTGTTTGTTGACCTTCACTGCCCTCCAGTATTGCCAAGCTTTTGAAAAAGCAGTAGCCATCGCCAGTTATGCGTACTACCCAAACATTTAAGCTGTTACACAAACTTCTTATTAAACCACAGACATTCATGTTTTCCTTTGTAGAGGTTTATCTACAATTATACACAGTAAATGTCTGCCATGATTATTCCTATTGTAAATTCTGATATGATGGGCCTAACTAACTTTGCGGAGCACAGTACTTCTTGAGAAGCTTAAGTCTCTCAGCTGGTCAAGAAATTCCCCACATTTCATGGAACCTGACGGTTCATTACCATGTCCACAACAGCCTGCCACTTGCCCTTATCCCAAGCCACATCAGTCCAGTCTGTGCCCCCACATCCTATTTCTTTAAGATCCATTTTAATATTATACTCCCATTTACACCTTTCCCTCAGATTTCTCCACCAAGACCCTGTGTGCATGTCTCCTCTCAGCCAAATGTGCCACATACCCCATCCATCTCATTCTTCTTGATTTGATCACCCAAATAATATTTGGTGAGGAGTACAAATCATGAAATTCGTCACTATGAAATTTCCTCCAATCCCCTGTTACATCCTCTTAGGCCCTCTTAGCACACTACTCTCAGACACCCACAGCCTATGTTCTTCTTTCCTTTGTGCCAACTTAATAAACAAACCACACACTCTGAATCAGTTACAGGACTACTGTCCTTATCAGTGAATTTTTATTTGAAAATAAAATATCAAAAGCTGCTTCATGGAATCCATTGATAATAAGCAAATCCTTTATTGCATTACCTGGTGGTACAGGTCCAGATGTTGGAATTATAAATGTACCATCAGTGTTCTGAACTTTCTGTCTCAGAAAAACAGACACCCTCACCCTGTGGCCCTGCAAGAAGTTGAGCAGACTATTCCTCAAAGTGTGCAGTTCACCTATTGTAAGGTGAGCATATGTCTGCAAAATACAGAAACATAATACAAAACAATAGTCAAATCTATGATGAATGGTTACATTACTCAAAAGATCAAACTGCCAAGATTAAATATCATGGACTGAGGTAGAAGGGTTGTGTAAAAAAAAAGGTAATCTCTATAAAGATACTGTCATGGGACTTCCTTGGAGAATGATGATAAAGCCAGAGAGGATGGATAAATTTGAATTGGATAATTCCTGAATAAAGCCAGATATTTACCTATGAGCTAAGTGACATGATAAATCACTGTTTTAGACTTCTCTGCAGACAAAAATAAGTACAAATGAAGCATAATTTGCCAGTAGTATCTCCTCGTAATAGAATGACTGACGGAATCCTGGCAGTAGTGAAGAGAATCATGATTTATTTGCTATTTATTTAATGATACTGTCAGTAACTCAGACTACACAACATTAAATGATTAGTGAATAATGTTTTGGAAAGAAAGTATTCATGAACTAACTGGAGGTACTACTACCCTGGCATCTGTCTGGAGCAAATGAGAAAAACCTCACTAGGATAGCCTCTGTTCCACCCACAAATTGAATGTGGAACCTCCCCAGTGCCAATCAGAAGCAATACCGATACAGCCAATTTGCCTAGTGGATTAATGTAAATTATCCAGACAATTATGACATTATTTTATCATTCTTACTTGCATAAGCATTGTGTATGTTTTATCAACTTGCAGTTGTAAGGCGGGCGTAGAAACAAAACTCCGAATCGCATCTATATGATTAAGTGTGATTAATATAAGCTCAAGAGGTTGGCATGCCATTAATATTTGATATTTGAAGGCCATTATCATGAGATCATACAGTTTGTCCATGCTTGCTGCATCTAATCTCATTATGGAAGCATGAGCAAGATCTTCAAAAAGTTTTCGAAGGGCTGTTTTATTGTAAATTGCCTGAGGTTTGAACAGCTGTGTCAGGAACTTTTCATTGAGCATGATGCCCACAATATCATCCATCACTGAAAAATAAATTCATACAATTTTAGTCAGCATGAACATAACAGTAATTCTGACTTTCCTAAAAAAAACTACAAAAAGGTACTGATCTAAAAGCTTTAAACTAAGCATTCTAAAAAGTAAAGTTGCCCCTATGCCCAAGCACCATGTCATGAGTAAATTAACACTCCACACACTAATTGCAGCGTAGATGCTAGTGAATCATCAATTGCATGCTTTGGCCCTTACCACAGGGACAGGCCCTCAAACCCCACCTGCTGAAGTGTGGGTGGACTCCACAATTGGTCTGGACATGTTCAAGAGAAATTCCCCATCCTGTCACTGACTGAACCAACCTTGTTCGGTTCATGGCCTGACTCAACCTAGCTTAACCGTATTGAGAACTGGTGATTTTTGGCCTGTCATCATAGTTAATGCAATGTAGATTGTGGTCTTCTCAGTTATACCATATAGCCGGGTGGGCGGTTACCAGCGTTTCACGGGAACTTACTGCCTCGCAATTCAAACACTTCTATCCTGAACATACAGGCTGGTGCTGTAGAAACTACAAAGACTGCAATGCACATTTTCAACATAAATATCGTCCAGTGTGCGAAACCTATCGCAACAGGCATGACAGTATGGATAGGACGGTAGTGAGCAATCAGTAACCAGTTCTATACATTTATCATTCTTTTGCACTTCCAGATGCAACGAAGACAACCGACTTCTCATACAGTAAAATACAATATCCTAAATCGTCATGTACGATATTTTGGTTCGACATACTATTCTTGAAATCACGCTGAAATTGCAAACGCACATACGAAGTACTGCTATAGCCTATTGTGGGAGAAAATGCATTATTTCTTGCGCATCGAAACTGTTGCGTGTTCCTACTGGATGGAAGGAACACACTCCCACCGCTGTAGTGTTATGAATACCCGCCTTTCATTGCCTTATCCTTTGGGATCCGTTGCGCATTTAATCTTTGATTCAATATATACACCATCTCCCCCCCGAGATTAAGAAACAATAATGGAACAGAGTGAAAGCTACACATTTTCCGTCTATGTCGTAACTTTATCGTTACTTGGTACCACAGATTACCGTCATACTCCGCCCAACCTAAAAACCGATCGTCAACTGAGTTGCTTTCCTTTGGCAAAGATATTGGCATTTGGATAACACGGAATAGAGCTCCAGGCCGCTCTATACACCGACTGTAACTGTGCATCTAAATGGAGTCAGCTACGAAGAGTTTATTTTCTCGTGCCGCTTCAGTCCGGCTTCAGAGCTGAAGTAGGCCAATTATTCGCAGTGCTTAAATTTGAAAACACCGTAGTTAGTGAAGGGTCGAAATAGTTGACTGTCTAAGACGTTGCAGTGTAGGAATGTTTTGGATCCGCATATTGTAGCTAATACTGAATTATTATTATTAGCAGCAAATTATGTGCAACACGAATATACTGTTGCTGTTAAACCCTGCTTTAGAATATGCCTTTAGGAAGGTACAAGAAAATCAGGAGAGCTTTGAATCAAACTAAACACGTCTAAATCATGGTGATGGTATCAGAGGGGGGGGGGGGGTCAGACAAAAACTCAGAGGAAATAGAATATAATTTGGTAGGTTACAAATATGTTTGAATACAATAATAATTTATTTCATGAAGAAGTTGAATTGATATTGAATTTGGAGAAGTTCAGAATATGTCTTGTCGTCTGCAAACTAAACACGTAAATACTGAATTGTGCAACATCATAATTTTTTTTGTCTTCCTCGGCCCTTCCAGGTAAATATTGCGATAGTATGTTAAACGAGGACACGACCATTTCTTTCTAGAGCCTTGCGAATTCATATTATTCACTAACCACTCATCATGCGCAGCTACATAGCCTGAGGTGCCGTTAGCATAGTTAGACATGTAGAAGCTCATACAGAATCGGAATTTCGTATGTGTGTGTTACTGGGTATGTATTACAACTTTTAAATGTGTAAGAAAGTGGTACTTTGTGTTTAGGAAAGTCACAATAGCATCGAAAACATTGAGAGTATTTACCATGGACAACTTCCATAGCCATCAATTGAGTGCGTTCAAATATTTAACGAGAGTAACATTGTGTTGTATAGGACAGTGTGTTGTTCTCAGTGGAAGGGAAACCAACGAACAAATGAATCAAACAATGCGTGCTGTAGTTAGACCACTTCCGCCCATGTTTTAGGGTTAGTGTTAGTATCAATAAATACGTCAATGTCTGGCAGGGATTATAGTATTGTTGAATATTATGCTGAAAATGAAGGCTATCGTTGTGGCTACTGCAAGTCTACAGATACAAACTATAGTCACGGTAAGAGGCAGATTAAAATATTGGCACGCAGGCTGATATCCTACCAATTTGGGTAGTGCATAAACCAAACTTAATTTGATACGTTATCAGTCGTCTGATTCAGTGTACGTTACATGTTAATGTTACCTACCTTTCTTCAGGTATGTGGGCTCATAACATGACAGTTCAAGATTATCAGGATCTAATTGATCGTGGATGGCGAAGAAGTGGAAGATATTGTTACAAGCCCACAATGCACATTATGTGCTGCCCAATGTATACGATCAGGTGTGTATTAACAGGTATTTTTCAAGAAACATTGAAAGACGTATTAAAATCAAAGTGCTGATTTTCCAGTCATTTAATTTGTGTTAATACACAAAAAATGAAAGTCCGTAATCTGTAACCAGATCCCGCTGCCTGGCCCAACCTCATCGTGTTCATCATAATTACGACAAATTTTCTACTGAAAACGTAGTCGAGCAAAACAGCAAACCATCGCCATTCACTAGGGTTATGTTCTTGAAAAATCCCAGGAATGGTGAAACCACAGTACACAAAATTGAGACCATATTGGAAAAATGGGGTTAGGGGAACCAAAGACACACGAAACAAGATAATGTGCAAATTAATAATTAACAAACACAAAGCATATGTGTTAGTTTTTATTTGATTAATGTCAGTGTTCTGGGCTGAAAGTTGTCAGGGTGATCAATATGACGGCCTCCATCTTGAGCTTAAATTTTAGGCAACTGTCCTTGAAGTGGTTGACCTCAAAGAAATGATCATCTAAGTCATCATACAGCATCTGGAGGCCTTGCTTCAGAGTACTGGTAGTTAATTAATGCCTCTGTGCAATGGTGTCAGAATATTCTTCATCCTGTCGTCATTTGAGTGTTGTCAGCTGTTTACAGTCTTCACAGTTAACTCAGCTGCATGAGAGTAAAGAACTTCCTGAATATTAGCCACCTCAAAACCTTGGGATCATCCTTCTCGAGCTTTATGGACTAACACAAGGATGTTTCTTATTTATTCTATCATGTTGGTTTGGGAATCTTTGCCAGTCATTGACTGCTTCATGCCAAACTTTTTCCAGCAGCTGTGTAGAGCTGTGGACTTCAGCTCATCCAGGGACCTCTTTATGTTTACTGTGCAGTCAGCTTTTATGATTGCCAACATTTACTGACTTAACAGAAGTCTCCTTACTTGCATCCAAGACACTGTGAAAGGTGTGGCAAGTGTAGTAGCTCTTGAATGTTTTGAAGATTGCCTGGTCAAGAAGCTGTGAGATTGAGGTAGTGGTGTTGGACAGATACTGAGCTTGGATATTTGGATGGACGAGATGCAGATCCTTTGGATTCCCCGAGGATTTATTAAGAACCTGACCTTGAATGCCAGATTCTTGGACTTCAGATACATTTTTGTAATCAACCTTTTTTGGGTGTGGCCATCTCTTTCAGCAACATTGACTGCCACTGGCCACACACACAAGGCCCTTGCCATCTTTTTGAGGAGGATGTGATGACAACTTACGCAAGAAATTTTTGTATTCAGTGCTTCACTGGCCTTAATGCTTCCCCTGATCTTGTCTTCCTTTTGTTTGATGAAATATATCGAACAAGTTGTCAGTTTGTTTACACCATGATGTCTGACAACAGCCGTGCTTATTCCCATGTCTAACTTACCTGACATCTTCACTTTCTGTAACAGAGACATCACTTTCATTTTCTTTTTATCGTTAGGACCTTCATAAGAATGTAAATCGCCCTTTCCAGATGATAATCAAAACATGGGGGCAGCAATTTGACTGGTGTGTTGTGTGATATCTAGGTGGCTACTGCATAAGAGGTGAGCAGGTGTGGCCTCTTGTGTATTACTCTGCATGCCTATGCATGCATGCATGACCTTGAATGAACAAGGGACCTACACTGTGTTATGCAAGGGTTGCCATAATAATACTTCTGTGAATAAGCAAGACTGTGAGGTGCAAATGAGGCAGGTCTCTTGCACATTGTTTGGAATGTCATGAAATGTTGGTGGGGAGCAGTATACAGAGGGAATTAAAGTTAGGATATTCACAAACTGAGACTTCTTTATGTAATCAAAATTCAGGTTTTACATGAAGCACGTAAGTCCAGCTCTGAAGATGGGGCCAGTAGGCTCTGTTCTTCCAAAATGGTGGTAACTTTCTACTGGACCGCTTGGTGTTGCATCTCAGAAGACTGCAGTGTTAATAAACAAGTAGCACCTACTTAAGTTTAAGTAGTTGATCTACATGTGTGGGACTTGATTGTGAGAAGCTGCTTAGTGCTATCTTGACTGTATTATACGAACATGGCAAAGCATGGACCTCGAAGACTGCAGTAGGAACAATAATATCAGCTGCATTTTATGAAATAGCAACTTGCAGCCTTTTCAGCCATAAAAGATGCAGAGGAATGTTGGAGCTGATAACCATAAATATAATTCAAGTTCAGTGAAGTTAGGTAGATTGGAATGTTATGTTTCATCACCATGTAATATAATTGTTCCAGATAAATAATTGTAGAATTATGGATTTTATGGACAGATTTTATGCAATGCTATATAAGAATGCAGAAAGAATAGCTTGAAATGTTACCAGTTTTTGGAAAGTTACATGATCCATGTTATGATTTATGTTTGTGTTTCAGGTGTGCTGCTTTGGATTACAAAATATCTAAATCTCAAAAGAAGGTTTTGAAAAGACTTCATCGTTTCCTGTCGCAAGGGGAGACAAAGGCTGGGGATGATTCAAAATCTGCAGGTGGAAGCTTTATGACATCATACAACCCTGGTGAGAATACTAGAAAATTTGTTAAGTAGAGGTGGTAGTGTATGTATCCAGAGAGTTTGTGATCTGCAGTGCTGTAAATTGTTTTGTGCTGAGTTGTAAGGCAGTGATGCAGCTATACCATGATGCTGTTTTTGTACTCTCTTTTAGTACTGTCTGTAAACTTCCTTTGCACAAAGTACATACAGGGAATAAACACACAGTGGAGTCATGTCCCTCTGTCCATTTTAATATTTTCTATTCAGAAGTGTGAAATAAAATTTTATATTAAAGATCTGTGCTAAAATTTGCCAAATGAATTTTATTTTGTCCTAATATAGCTCCTACTTTACATGAAGTTCAGATGAAATTTAATCTGAAATTTCTGTTAAATGACACATCATAACGTTAAATTTATATTTTAGCATAGATTTCATTAATACCTACAATGTCTGTTTGCATATCTTCTGTGTTTGTGCAATGCACCATTGATTACCTTTATTGGCACTAAATGTCTAAGTGATTGTGAAGACCACTGAGGGATGCATGCAGCATATTTGGTTGCAGTACACCTTCAGTTTGAGGTGTTGTGGAATTTGGCTGGAGGAACTGAGGAAAACCACATAAAACCTAAATCAGGCTACCCAGTCTCCAGACAAGGATTTAAATCAAGGATACCATGATATGAAGCCGGAATGCTAACTGTTTGACCATGGTGTCAGGTAACTTCACTGCAGTTTTGTGGCTTGTCGGTTTGCGGCAGGAAAGAGATTGAGGTGTGAAGCTTACTGAAAGGACCTGCTACTGTCCATACAGAGGCACAGTTGTTGCTGTCACTCACCTTTGCATTTTATGCTTGCTGCATGCATCCCATAATGTTCCAGTCTTGTTCTTACAGTTGAAATTGGCTGCATTCCACTGGAATGCACAGGAAGCATTCTGTTTCCAAGATATTCTGTTTTGAAGAAATAAAAGTCACTCTGTATAATATTAAAATATATATTAAATAATGGGGTGGGAGTTTTTGTACTTGATTTATTTGGCTCAGAATAGGGATCACTAGTGGGTTTTTGTGAACATGGCACTTTACCTTGGGTTTTATAGAATGTGGGGATATGGTGACTAGTTGTTCAGTGACTGTTACCGTTTTAAGATGGAGTTTGTGGGCATACTCACTGTTGTTAGTTCGTACAGTTTTTCAGGTGTCTTGGACCTGATGTTTTGTCTTTATTTGATATCTGTGTATATGTTTCAGAATTTTCTGAAGTGATGGATATCCCAGATCTTCATCAGAAAGCACTAAGAGCAGAAAAGAATTTTGAAGGTACCAAAATAGCCTCAGTGGATCCATCTGTGTCAGAACGATCAGGTATGTATAATAGTAGACATGAAGTGATTAAGGATTCAGGTCTCACAGGACATGATACTGGGTTGCTGGGTAAGTTGTTCCCAATGTTTCAAAGGAATGTATTGCCTTCTTCTTTAAAGGTTCAGTGGTCCATTCTTTATGGGCCACTGAACCCCTTGATTTAAGGTCAGAATACCCATTCCTCTAGAGATGTATTAAATAGGGATTTCAGTGTAAATTTTGGAAAAAACTGACTACATGGAAGAGATTGCACTAGTGAAGAAATTTCCTATCTTTAAGGAAGCTGACAGTTTGTTTATAGTGTTCAGTTTGTAACATTTAGAAGTTACCGGACCTGAATGTGGCCATGACTAAAGAGCCATTGGTGTTGGCAGTGTAAGTAGCACCACAGATACCATACTTCAGTGTCCCTCTGTCTGGTATATTTCATATTTTGAAGTCAGATGTATTTCTTGTTGCATGTGTTTGATTGCCTTGGTACTAGCAGTTTATATGTTACGGAAACCTTAGTGTCTGGAACTTCTGTATCAGTATGCAAAACCTATAAGATCTGATCGTGGTCAATTCTGAATGGACGATATTGAGAACATAGCCTGTATAATGATGATATCAAGATGGATGTAGGTCCAGTATGTATGTTCATAAGTGGAATTTTGTTATTCAGTGCAGGAATTAAATTTTCTGTTTGCACACATTCTCAGAAGTTACAAAATTACCATTTTTAATCCCATATAATCTTCTAAGGACTGATGTCAACTGGGTGTATATACAGAGGTGTGTGAAATGTTGAAACTGTTTCAGGTTTATTTGGCTTTTATATTTTGTAGAAGAATGTTATATTTTGCACACCCACTGTAGCACAGAAGTACGGTGTTATGTACTATTAGAGGCTAACGTTTTCTAGAGAAAAAACTTGGTGGTCAAGGCTGTGTGCAGAGAAAAGAAGAGGATTGTTGTAAGACAGAGAACTTGTCAGGCGATGCTGTGATTTCACTGGCAGCAACAGCTGGAGGAGCAGCTGCTGGAGGGATGCAGAAATCTTGTCAGCCAGGTGAGTAGGTTTTATATTTTCTTCAGGGATCCATGAATTTTTTAAAAATTTAGAAGCCTCCTCAAAATTCTGGGCACCAGAAGGGTAATGAAGCAAGTTCCTTACTGAGTACCAGCAAATAATATGTGCCACCAAGCAAAATGTAATTGCCTGGACAACATGGTGCCCAGGAACTGTTCACCGAAAAGGCATATGTTGTTTTCTCCTCTTGATGAGTATTTTGTTCTTGCTGTTTTAAAATTCTTCCTCTTTGTCTGCTTGTTATTTTTTTTTAATTGTGTATATTCTGTTTTCATTCATAAAACAGTTCTTATATTGTAATATGTACTGCCATCTAACAATCATGTCTCATTCAATACAATATGGCCTTAGTGGTTGATGTTATTTCATAAAATAACCAAGTAGAAAGTGAACAGAACAATTTGGCAGCTTTGTTCTCATCATTTGTGATCCTTGAAAAGTAACAAATTAGTAATTAAATTAAATTTTTCAGACCAACTGATGCACCATTAAAACCACTTTTTATTGTAGCTTTATTAAAATTGTTAAAATTATACCCCTACACATGTTTCGATCCTCGGATCATCGTCAGGGGGTTTTTTTGAAAGCTACTGTCGCTTCAGTCACATAATTTTGATTAGTTCAACAGTACATTAAAACTTATGTATTATAAGTTAAAATCTTTGTTAAAAGTCTTTGTTAAAAGTTGTACGAAAGTTGTAAAAGTTTTTGTAGACAGTGTTGATTGTGGAAGTGCTGGCATGTAGAATTGTGGTATTATGGGCTGTAAAATAAATGATTTTGATAAGTAATATTGAATTTGTATATGTTACCTGGTTGATAATAGTTTTCATTATTAAGTTGCTATTTATTTTATATGAATGACTTACCGTATGCTATGTGTGTCTTGTGGGGAACGGTGTGTACTATCTGTCGTCCGGTAAAAAGTTCTATGGTGGTGTGTCTGGTTCAGAAGATTGTGTGCTGGCCAGTGTGGGAGGGGGGAGTTTGATAAGTTGGAACAGCGGATTTATTTCCATTACGTACTGCTCGTCGATCAATAACTGCTCTCTATGAAAAAGTTGTATGTACAGATTTTCGGTTATGTTCATATGCCTGCCTTTCTTACAGCTTTTTATTAAATTCATAGTATCCTTCATTGGACCGTATTCATGTTGGTTGTTCAAAATATGCAGGGCATATGCTGATTTTGGTTCATTGTTCTTTATATATCTGGTGTGTTCGGTATATCTTGCCATTAGATTTCTTCCAGTCTGGCCAACATAATGGCTGTTACATGTATTGCATCTTAAACTGTAAATTCCACTGTTTTTGTATTTATCCTTGTTTTGTGTATGGGTTTTAAGTAAATTCTGAGTGGTGGTGCTTATGCGGAATGTAATTCTTAAGTTTGTATTTTTGAAAATGTTTGTGACTTTTCTTATTAATGGGTTACTGTATACAAATATAGTCCATTTTTTATTGTTGTTTTTGTTTTGTGTTGAAGTGTGCTCTTTAGGTCTGTTTATTTTGTTTTTGATTTGGTTATTGAGTCTATTTATTAATATGGTTGGGTATCCGTTTTGTTGTGCTATTTGAATAATAGTGTTTAGTTCCTGTTGTTTATGTTCTTTTGACAATGGGAGATTGTGTATTCGATTTAGCATGAATCGGTAAGCGGCAAGTTTGTGCTGTATTGGGTGGTTTGATTTATAATGTATTGTAGTATCTGTGGTGGTTGGTTTGCGATATATGTTTATGTCCAATTCGTGTTGTTTTCTAGTTATTGATAGGTCAAGGAAATTAATAGTGTTGTCTATTTCATCTGTTGCTGTGAATTTTAGGTCAGGGTGTATTTGGTTTATATACTTTGAAGTTGTACATACCGTGCAAAGCTTGAGATAATTATAACTTAAAACCAACAATATTGCACTTATTTTATATATGTATATTGCAACCCTACCTTGGACATCTATAGAAAACCCACAACAACCGACATAACCATACACCATGACTCCAACCACCCAACAGAACACAAAATGGCGGCTTACAGATACCTCCTCAATAGAATGCACCGGATGCCCCTCACACAAGAATCAAAACAGAAAGAGCTTAGCATAATTCACTCGATTGCCAACAGGAATGGATACCCAAGGCACATGGTGGACAGGCTAAACAAAACCATTATGTCCAAAATCATAAACCAAACAAACATCACCATAACCACAACCCCCAAGGTCAAAAAATGGGCGGCCTTCGGATACTATAGCCCAAAAATCCGACCCATTACCAACCTCTTCAAAGGCACTGATCTAAACATAACCTTCAACACAGTTAATAAAACACACACGATTTTGCAAACACACCCTCAAAACCATGACCCCTACAGCCTCAGTGGAATATACAGTCTCACCTGCAATACATGTAAAAAACAATACATAGGACAAACTGGCAGATCCATAAAACAACGCTACACTGAACATACCCGCTACATCAAGAATAACGACCCAAAATCAGCTTACGCCCTCCACATTCTAAACAACAGACACGAAAGGGGCCCAATAGACCAAACAATGAACCTTGTACACACGTGCAAAAAAAGCAAGAAATTGAACACCCTGGAACGGTTTTACATACAGCAAGCACATGAAGATAATACTCTGATTCCTGAGCAACATGCAGGCGAAAACAACCAACTATTCAGGCTCATTACCAATACAAAACTAAAGGAACCGGACCACAAGAACAACAGCAACACAAAGGAACATAGCACCCAAAACAGTACGCCGAACATGGAAAGAACATGAAATGAACCACAGAAACAACATGCTAATCAACGATCCAAAAACCAGCAAGAAAACTACAACGCAATAGACCAACCGATAATAGGAAACTTAGGTCAAAAAACCAAAACAGCATAAGGAACGACAACAGAAAGCACAAAACCCAAGTGTGACCACAACACGAAGACAACGTGGAATCACCACAAACAGCAGACAACATAACACCGCGTAAAGAAAACCATGAAAAATACAATCAATAGAATGATCTTGGCACACTACAACATCAAGACGGCAGTGACAAGATGGCTGACACCTGCACACAACTAAAGAAGAAGGACCGAAAAAGAACACCGAAGGCTACAGACATACTCCAGAATAGGCCAAAACTACATGTTCCCAAAACGGACCAAGAAAAAAGTCAAACTAAAAAGTGCAAAAAAACCCACATACAAAAGTGTATCAGTGTACAAAGTGAACAAGATAGGACCTAGACAATAAGACAATGCACAATACCTAGTTAATAAGAAAACCAATAGGAACCAAATGTTAGTGAGAAATACAGTTAGTGGACGCTGCAAGGAAAACCCCTGATGATGGCTGAAGTACAGCCGAAACATATGTAGGGTTGCAATATACATATATAAAATAAGTGCAATATTGTTGGTTTTAAGTTATAATTGGTTTATATAGTTTGTGATGTCATCTTTGTTAATTTGGTTATGGTTGTATATTATTAATATGTCGTCTACGTATCTATTATAAAAGATGATATTTGTACTGTCTAGGATATCTTTCATTAACTGTTCTTCATGGTGTTGTAAGAATATTTCAGCAATTAGGGCTGATATGGGTGACCCCATTGCTACCCCTTTCTTTGGTTGGTAATATTTGCTGTCAAATTTTAGATAATTTTGTTTTAAGATGTTGTCCAAGAGTGTCATTGTCTGTATTATTGTTGTGTTTTCTATCGTTTTTGTTGCCATTAAGGTTTTTGTGATTTGTATAGTCTCATGTATGGGGATGGTGACATAAAGGTCTTTTATGTCAAAAGTGATTAGTCGGCTAGATTCTGTGATATTTAGTTTTTTAAGTTCTTTGGCTAAGTGGGTAGAGTTTTATGTTGTGTCTGTATTAGATAATTGGATTTGATCACTAAGCCAATTATTTAGGAATTTAGCTATTTTATATGATGGTGCCTGGATATTGTTTATAACTGGTCGTATTGGTTCATTTTCTTTGTGAATTTTAATTAGTGCATTCATTGTTGGTGGTTGTGGTTTAATTTGCATAAGGTGTTTTTTCTGTTGTTGATCTATTATTTTATTGCATTTTGGTATGATTTGTTGTAGCTGTTTTTGGAATTTTTCGGTTGGATCTTTTTGTAGTTGTGTGAAGTGGTTATCTTTTAGGAATTCTTCAGTTTTTTGGATGAGTGTGTTTTTGTTTATGATGACTATGGTCTTTCCTTTATCAGCCTTTGTGATAATGAGGTTATTCTGTTGTAGTTTATTACGTATTTTTCTCATGACATAATTTTGTCTTTTATGGAATGTATTAGCAGATGTGGTGTTTTGTATTTGTTTTATCTTGTTACAAGCAAGGAATCTATAAATATTGTGTTCATTTTCATGAAGTTGTCTTATGGCATTTTCTGTATCGATAACAAGTTCTTGTATGATCTGTTGTGTGGGTTTTTCAAGTGCGTAATTTAGTCCTAGTTGTAATAAACTTTCTTCTTCTTTGCTGAATTGTATGTTGGACATGTTTTTGATACGTGGATAGAATGTAGTGTTTGATGGTGTGTTAGACTAGGTTTTGTGTGGATTGTTGTGTCTTCAAGCCTGAAGACGGAAGAAGAGCCATCTTCCGAAATGTAGTGAATTTTAGATTTTTTATATATTTTTATATTTTACATTTTATATTTTATCTAAGCCTTGAAACAAGGAAGAAGTTTATAAAAGCATATGTGTGGAGTGTCATGACATATGGAAGTGAAACATGGACATTGGGAAGGCAAGAGAAAAAGAGGCTGGAAGCAGCTGAAATGTGGTTGTGGAGAAGAGTTAATAGAACTAGTTGGATGGATAGAAAAAGCAACGAAGAAGTGCTGAAGGAAATCAATGAAAAGAGAACAATATTAAGAGTGATAGGAATGAGGAAAGTCAAACTTATTGGACATTTGTTGAGACATAATGGTTTTGTTACCAACATCATGGAAGGTAGAGTGTTGGGGAAGAAAAGTAGAGGACGACCGAGGCTCTCTTACATCAAGAATCTGATGAAGGAACTCTTTTGCAACTCCTACGCCGAAATGAAGAGACTGGCACAAGACAGACATCTATGGTTGCAGTGACAAGGCTTAGCCTTTAGAGAATGATGATGATGATTTTATTCACATTAAAGGCGATGGACAAAGTCCAAGAAACAAGTGGTTCACAATGTTATATACCATCGTCAAAACCTTTTAGTATGCAACCAATTAGTGGTTAGTATTTTGTCCCAGCTGATTACATAATAGATATTTGTGGGTAAGATTTGCCCCAGTTGCTTTCATATTACACCAAGCCCTTATTTTATGCCCTAGTTGTATTCCTGAAAAAGCAGGCGTAAATAAAAAAAGGAATACATCAAACATGATTTTCCCATAAGAAATAATGGAATAGGTCGGGGTTAGCATAATAGAGTGCAGCCAGCCACAGGGTGTTAAAGCAAAAAGGCATAAAACAAGTGGGGCATAAAACAAGGGCTATGTGTACATATTTATGTGTAATGTTTTGCCCCTGGTGATTGCATGATACAGTGAAATTCATGACTTTTTGCGCCTTTACAGATGTGAGAACTATTTAGTACCAAAATTTTCCCATATGATTAACATATAATTTGCCCTTTTAACCATTCATTGTGTAGCATTGAGTATACTCATTATTGTGTATGCATAATAAAATATGTGGCAGGAAACATTACACAGAAATTAAGTGTTGATTTCAAGTCATCTAATGGATGGATAATTAAACTTGAAAGACAGTTTGTTATTGTTTACATAGCAGTAACTGGGGAGTCCAGCAGTGTAAATCAAGACAAAGTGGTAGCATTAAAGGATATAGTTCTTCAACATCTGATGCCCAAGTACATGTTGAAAGACATCTTTCATGCCAGTGAGTGTGGTTTGTTTTATAATATGCTTCCTGATAAAAACTACACATTCAAAGGAGAAAGTGGTGGAGGCATGAAAGTATACAAGGAAAGAATCTCTGTTCTTGTGTGTGTTAATATGGATTGTTTTGAGAGTTGCCAGCCCTTGTTGTAGGAAAGTCAAAACAACCATATGTTTCAAGAATATCAAGCCCCTGTCATGAACCTACCGTCACACTAAAGCTGCATGAGATATTTCTTGAATTTCTGGTCTGTCTCAACAAAAGAATGACATCAAAGCAGACACTTTTTTGTTGATCCATGCCCTTTACACCCATAGGATGTAGGAAACTTCCAAAATGTCCAAATGCATTTTCTTCTGCAGATACATCAGTGCTGCACTCTATGGACATATTCTCAGGGCTTTAAAGCAAAGTTTTGCAGGAGCCTTGTTCTGGGACTGCTGCAGAGATTGAAATCATATGAAGATAGCTACAGATTGCCTTTGCTTGATATTGTGACAGTCCTTGGAATGGCATGGAGCTCAGTTAAACAAGAAATCATTGCTATTTTATGAAAGCTGAATTCAGTACAAATGCAATAACAAATAGAGAAGGGGGTGGTGGTGGTGGTGGCGGTGGCGGCGGCGGCGGCGGCGGCGGCGGTGGTGGTGGTGGCAGTGGTAGTGGCAGCAATGGAGGCAGTGACAGTGGAGGAGGACTAAGCTCTGATATGTGGTCAGACTGGGTGAAATGAAACATTAGCACCACATTTGACGAACTTGTCCAAGGTGATGATGCCGTTACTCCACGTGACAAGCAGGATGTGGATCAACTTCGCAACGTCGTGGATTCAAACACTGATGAAGAAGGGAATGACTCCTGTTATGATTACAAAGTGCTTCCCACATGTCATAAGGACATGGAGTACTGAGAGAACTACTGTCATTATCTACAAAACACCTCTGATGTCCCAGGGTACATTATTAAAAGCCTGTGGGATCTACAAATGTAAACTTCTGTCATTTTGGAAAGAAGTGCCAAACAAACAATTCTGGTCAAATAAGTACATAAGAACTTATAAGCATCTAAAGCTGCTTAACTTCCTAAATATTGTGACATTGCACTTATTAATGTGTAGATAATATAACTATGAAAGGAAAGTGAGGAATACTTTTGTGATTATAAGAAATATGTGTCTTATAATTCGGAATATGTCAAAATCCCTGAAGACTGTAAGACTTGAAATGCGGTTTGACTGTGAAACTTATTTAATGCATAATTTCTTTGAAACAGTGTTCTAGTAAAGTGAATGTCATTTAGATGCAGAAGTACAAAATAATGACAAATTTTCAGGATTACCCTTTTAAAACATTTGCTCACTTACTAAGCTTGATTTGTTGAATTTTTCCAAAAAAAAAAAAAATCTTAAGAGCATTTTACTGTGTATTTTTGTGGGTAATGTCTTGTGGCAGTTGCTTGCATGATATGTATTTTCAGCATTATTACATACTGATACAACAGTTGAAAGTAGGTCGTCTTGCTTATGAAAACAGTACTGTGATTGTGTTCAGTTGACTGTTATAATAACTTTAACTTGCTGTGACAGGTATTGGTCCAGATGCAAACAAACCACCACGCAAAAAGGCAAAGTTGATTAGACTGGAACGCAAGTATCAAAAGCTCCTGAATCGGGGCCTCACTCAGGAGGCGGCTGATGCTATGTTGAAGCAGAGAAAACCACAGCAACAGGAGGGCAAGTCTTTGGAGGATTTGCTCAATGAGCCACTGCCACCTAACCCTGCTCATAGACTAGAGGTAATTGACCATAAATCAGGTTCTCAACCAGAGGGTGGCATATAAGGTAGCAGCTTGTATGTTTTTTCTATAGGTCCACTGTATTTGTACAAATGAATTTAATTGTTTGATTAACACACATGCTGCCATCCCTGTGAGTATATGTGCTTTTTACATGTTGCAAGATGTTTTAACACACATGCTCATTTCGTTGTCCATTCATGCATTGGATGGTTAAGGGATGTAGCAAACTTCTCCGAGAGTTATCAGACTTTGATGTAGAATGTTTCAAATGAAAGCACCTTTGTAACCACAGTATTGTAAGATGGCTTCTTCAGTTAATGGTCCTGGTGTTTTATTACTAGACAGTTGAGGTTTCATATGAACTGTGTGCAAAGGAAAAGTCTGGTGTTTTACTAACTTTTCTTTGTTAGATGTAGGGAGTAATTAATTTGCATTTGAAGATGTAAGACCATCCCAGATACATGTAGCTCTTGATGTGGTTTTGCATTTTAATCTCCATGGCAGTGAATGAGTTCAGAGGTCCTCTGTGAACCATGGCAAATTTCTTTTCAAAAAATAGTTACAGTAACCAGTAAAAGAGATACTGGGGCTACATTCTTATGTCACATTGTCAAAGTTGTTCTGGTTTGTGTTGTATGGCCTGTGTTTTGGTTTGACCTTAACTGATTTATTGTTTCTTAGGTTTTAAAAACATTTTTCAACTGTGTAAGTTATATAATGTTGATTGGTAAGATTCTTAGGAAGGACAAACTGGAAAGAAAGTGGGCAGTATCTGCTTTAAGGTAGCATCTAAGCATTCACTTGGAGGAACTGAGGGGTTTGGTGGTATATGAGATGTGTGGCCATCCACAGATCTTGCTGCTGTTCCCTGTACTGAGGGTTTTGTTACAAATGTGTTGCATGTTGCACAGGGAGATACCTTTACTGACATGTAGAGCATGGTTGCTTACCTGGCACCACATCTCTGTAAGGGCTGTATTTCCTCACTGCATCATATCAATTTTGAATGCAGTATGCCAGGCATACATCTGTGTTATCAGCCGTGCATTATCAGTCAACTGTGCTCTTAGGTCTTCAGTGAATATCGGTTAGTTTTGAGCCTTCTTTCACAAAACTATGATTGTGCATCACTGCTATGTCTTATTTACTTGTAAGGATGCATCTTGTGGTGTGACTAAGATAACATGAAGGAGGACCATATGAATGACGTGCAAAAATAACACCAATCAATATCATTGTTACTGTGAAACAGTGATAACTGCAGGTTAGATTGAAACCACTTTTAAGTATAAAAGGAGTATTTGAAGATGTCACTTCTTTCATACAGCATAAATTAATGTAGTTACTATGTAATTATATGTATATATTATTTTTGACATATGTTGGCCACGCTACACATCAAAAGAATGGAGATCACAGAAGGTATCTGGATGTGACAAATTTATTTGGAATGAGGTTTGCTGTTATGAAGATTCTAAGTGTGAGGTTCTCATAGCAGTGTTTCTGTAGATACAAGTCTTCTGGGTTGTGACAGTGTGTGAGTAGTACTTGGCCAGCAACACAGTGTCAAATCCCAGAAAACTTGTGTTTTCAAGACTCAAAGTGTCTTCTTTTTTGGAAGTCTTCTGTGTGTAGTGTAAGGGCGGATGCAGAAACAGTGCTGCATGTTGTATATGGTGGATTGTTTTCAGGATTCAGTCTTAAGAGTGAAAGAGCACTTTGATTTTTCTGTTATGTGATACATATGCAGATCCGCCTGGTTCGCTCTTCACCTCCCAGTCGTGAATTTGAACAGACTAAGCAGCAGGCATATGAAGTATACCAAAAATACCAGATGGCAGTTCATGGAGATCCACCTCATAAGTGTACCCATCAACAATATACACGGTTTCTTGTAAATTCACCTCTACAGGTAAAGCTCACTTTGCAGCCTGCGTGATGGATCCATCATGTTTAGAAGTAACTGAACCGCAAGAAAATCAAATATTGCACTTCAGCTGTCTTGCTGATAGGTGGAAAGAAAATGTCTTCATTTCAAAATTTAAAGTGAAAGAGTGGTGAGATTTATACTTACTGATACCATGCATCATCCTTATACTAAAAATGGAGCTCATAAAAACTACTCAGCTAATTCTCTACCACTCAAGATGGTAGCATATAGGATTGTGGCCTTCTTTATGACAGATCATAAACACAGGTTTCTGTTCTTTGCCTGGTTGCTTTTCTTGTCATGATTGTCATTATTACAAACTAGAACTTCAAAGAAGGAATAACATTCAAGTTATACATCACAGTTTACTCAGGTATTAAAAATGAGATTGGACTTAAAATTTGAATCACATCCAAAATTTCTACAACAGTACTTGCATGTTGCTTTAATAGGCATGATGGCAAGAGTAGAAAGTGTTTGTCATATCTACGGGTATGTCTGTATATTGGATGGAAACGTCAATTACAGAGTGTGCAAGAAAATTGTATATGTAATAAACTTTCCAGGCACAGCCCTCATACAACATTGCTTTATGTCACATGATAGAAGGATCTAAAACATAAACCCTGAACAGGCAGAATTTGAGGTTTTATTTTTCAGTCCTCTAGTTCAAAAGATACAGTGTCACAGGTAATGGCAAGATAAAATCTAGCTTGAAGACTGCTGTGGGGACTTGCAAGAGTTGAGTGTTAGCTTCAGGCTTTACCTTATCTTTACCTATGGAACAGAACCTGTAAAACGTACTTGTTAGGTCCCACAGCCTTTTTGGACCTAACAATGAAAGGAGAATTCCATTGTCCTTCCAGTTATCAAATTCAGTTCTTTCAGCTGTTTTACCCTCAGGTCTTAATGAAAATTTATGTTTGTGTGCGTGTTTGAACTGCCAAGGTAACATACTGCCCGAAATTTTTCACTGCGTGAGGAACTGAATACATACACTATATTACTGAAGAAGGGAGTTATTGATTGGTGCAGGGAAGTTATCTGTTTTGAGGGAAACCTCAAAGTTTTGTTACACTAGCTAGTGTCAAGTTTTACCATATGTTCTATACATGCTGTAGTGCAATTTTTGTTTTCTCTTGCTGTGGGTGTGTCCCATACCAAGGCGTAGGCGCCAGGTGTTGCATTCTGTATTGGTTGTGTGCTTTGTGCATTTCTAGTTGGTGCTTTTGAAGGTGGGTTCACCCGAGTTTAGGCGCTCACTGGTGGATAGCCAGGTGCTGTTTGCTAAATACCAGATGGCGATACACAATGAAACACCGGAGGAATGCAACCCCCGGCTCTTCTATGAGTTCCTAGTCGACTCACCCTTGGAGGTAGAGTAACATGTGGACCACCCTATATTTACTTTGTTAAGTTAATTTGTTATATTATAAATTAATGGAAAATCTTGCAAATTAATAGAAGCCCATGAGTCATAGTCACAGACTAAAACCAGAAGCTGCTAGAACACTGTCTCTTCATACTGTGAAACCTGCTTGAGAGTTGCCTATGGGTAAAGTGTACAGAGAGAAAATTCCAAATGTGGACACTTTATTTTGTTTATTAAAGAGTTTTTTCTCCTCACTAATTTATTTGTGTCCATTTCATTGTATATTTCTCTTCAAATATGTCTTCCTATCTGTTTCTATTTTTGTTTTACCTTTCTCTGTTCCCACAGTTTTTTACAATTCTTGTACTACAACTGGAATAACATTGGACTTAGATTTGAGGTCATCTGGGTTATACCTTGTAATGTGATAGGGTATCAGCTTTTGCTATGAAGATGAAGGCTGTATGCTCCACTGCAACTTTTTTACTCGCACACGAGACAAAGGGGTGTCATAACGTAGAAGACCACAATTAGAAAATTGTGATTCTCAGTTAAAATCTTGGCAACTTCTTTTGTACAACAGTTTCTGTGGATGGACTAATTTATTTAAAATGCAGAAGTTTCTGTAGCTTGTCTTGTTCATTATAATGCACGATAACATGTAGTTTGAGGTAAAAGTTAAGTTGCCATTGAAAATGGGTACATAAAGAATCATTCTGAGACCAAGGGGCATGTTGACTGAAATTCAGTCCAAGAATGTTTTATTATAAATTTTATCTCTCTTATTTAATTTGGCAGTACTGCATATACATTTTGTTTATTTCTGTCATTAATCAGGCTTTTCGGTGTTGCTCCTGCCCTTTTCCTATCACAGATGTTCCCATTACCATCATTAATGCATCATGCACAAATAATGAACTTGACTCATGGGTATAATCAGAGACCAAAGAGCTACCTCATGTGTTTGACTTATCATCATCGAGGCAGTTTTAGCCTTTGGGGCATGTCAGTTGGACTCCAAGGCCATGGTTTTTGTCACTTAACCTTTAAACAAACTACACTTATGTGAACATACATTAAAAAACACCCATAGAAATTCATTTTATATATTTAGGCAACAAGGAAATTTACTGCATCTGTAAGACATGCTGCATAACCTCTGTTTTATTTTCCACAGAATGCCATTTGTTTCATAATTTTATTTTTTTCTTTTCAAATGATACTTTTTTCATAAACCGTGCACTAAAATTTAAATACCAACCCAGTCATTTAAAGGTTAAAGATTAATATGTTCCATTCTTAAATACTTTCATATTCATATTTTTGTGTCTAGCCGTGGCATCCCAGGGAGGGACCTCCTCAGGGCTATGGCTCATTTCACCAGCAGTACTGGATGAATGGGAGGCTGATTGCTGTTGGAGTAATTGACATTCTGCCGCACTGCGTATCCTCTGTGTACTTCTACTATGACCCAGAACTGGGACATCTGTCTCTTGGAACATATGCTTCCCTAAGGCATGTGCATGTATTGCTGTTCCAAATCTTTTTACGTTTTTTGAGTGAGGAAAGGAATTCATACTGAGGCTATGAACAGAAGTTCCATGTATGGTGAGGATGACAGCGCCCAACATCTCTCCCTTCCTGCCTACATTTTATTCAATTCCAGACTCCCCTAGTCTAAGTCAGCCATCCCAAAGCTCTTTTCACTAGCAAAGGTTATTACCTGTTTATGATTACCAGTGTGTATGTGAACGGAATGGCTAAGACTGCAGAGTAATATTCACTGGATGGGGTAGTGTAGCAGGTCAAGGTGATACAGATGGAGATGATCTGGGATTTGGTGTTGTGTTTGTTAAGTTACACAAAAGTGCTATATGGAGGAAAACGATCCATGGGATTTGGTGTTGTGTTTGTTATGTTACATAAAAATACCAAGAGTGTTGGAGCCCAAATGAGATTTTAGACTCTCATAGCAGTCTGTTTACAGTGCAGAATTGCATGGAATTTACTGCCATCTCATGGCTGAAGAAGCTTCTGGTATTTTGCAGGAACAGAAGTCCAAAAACATTGGAAGCTTTTCCTTAAAACATGTAGTGTTAAAATCCAGAAGACTTCACTCAGGATGTATACTGTGGAAGGTATATCAGTTTGTTTACATGCTGTATAGTGAATGAGCCATTACACTTGAATACAAAAGAAGGGTTGGAAGTTGTACCTTGATTGTCAGTATTTCTTTTTGTAGGCAAAGAAAATATAATTAGGGCCTTATATTTGAAATTTGTAGGGAGATATCCTTGACACGATCACTGCATGGCCATGCTTCAGCCCTCCAGTACTACTACATGGGATTCTACATACACACCTGTCCAAAAATGCGATACAAAGCAAGTTACAACCCTTCCTTCCTGCTGTGTCCTGAAGTGTATACATGGCATCCTGTTGGCGAGTGTAAGGCCCGTCTTGACCGCAGCAAATACTGCCGCTTTAATGATGATCCCTCTGCTAAAGACAAGGATGGAGATGTTGTTTTAAATGACGTAAGTATCAATAAAAGTTACACATTAGAGAACACTGGCAACCAGCTATCATAATACAATTCTCTGCACCAAAGAGGTATTGTATTTGTGTATATATATGTGTGTACACTTTTCACAGCTGTGAAGAATTGGGTTGTGGTCTTCAGGATTATGACATTCTGTAGTCTGTTGTAAGTGGTTACCAACATTTTGGAAGAATGTGCTGCCTCCATTTTCAGGGAATTCTGAATGCAGTACTGTATATTTCTCCAAAACAGGTTGTCACCAACCACAATAGACAATGTCATAACCCATGGTACCCATTCCAAAAAAATTCATTGTACATAATTTGTATATCTTGTCAGTACTCTGTATGTAAAACTGGAAAATGAGAATATTAAATGTGATTACATATTAGTAATAGTTTATTTTTTTACTTTATATTTATAATAGGAGAAATTTATAAAGAAAAATTAACAACCTAGGCTAGGCTGTTGCTACTTTTAGTACATTTTTACAAAATGAATTAGTAATGTGTGTCTCTAAGTAAACAGCTTATAATTTTTCAATGTATTGTACACATTTTCATAAGGTAATACCTAAAGGAAAACAGACAAAATATAAGCCGATTGACATGTGAATTTTGTTTTTATCATACAAACTTTAACAAGAGATCTCATACAATAGTCATAAAGAAAATGAAAAATGGTAGATGAACAGATAGAAATGCATTTTAATAAAGCATGTATTGTGCTTCATTTTATTAAAAAATTCGTATGAGTATGTGTAATGTTCTCTCAGGAAAATAGTTCATCCAAATAAAGTTGTGGAATGCATTGTGATAATTGACACTGCATCTGTTGAGCTACCTTATTATTGTTTGGAGAGTGTTTGGTAATAGCCAGTAGTCACTCTCATGCACCCATTTAAGTGTTTATCAGTTAATGATGATCTATACTTTGGCCAATATTTGGACTGTTGAAAACCTCAATTCACTTCAGTCAGTAGAACCAAAACATCCATTCAGCTTTAATGACACTCGTTTCAGAATAGGATACTGTGCAGATGGCACTGCATTCTGAAAGTTTGTGTCATTCACTGCAATTTTCAGTGATAAGTCTGAAAATTAATAATCTGAAGTTCTAGTTCACTCAAATTTTCCTTGAACACTGAAATAATTGCAGCACTCTCACTTACATCCCTCTCTTGAAATGAATTAGTGATGAAAGACTCGGTGAACTTCACAAGGTGAATGTCTTCAAATCTCCTTTCAAACTCTAAGTAGTTCATCATTATATAGGAAGTAGACAGATGCATCAAGTGCACCATGTGTGCGGCTTTGAACACTTGTGAAGTGGGTTAGCACACTTTTTATCAACTGATTCTTCCATAACTTTAGTTTTCCTTTGAAAGAATGGTCCCATTCATTTTCATGATGGTCTTATTTTCACTTAGGAGCTCAGTATTCAACACATTTATTTCAGCAGTATGACCTGTGAGGAAAGCAAGATCTAACAAGCACCAAGAAGCCTTTAATTGTGGAGGCAAAAAAATAGCCCTTTTTTCATGTTGTACAGATAGTGAATAAAGAAGTGTTCAGTGTTGGTATGACTTTCTTTCTGTTTTTGCTAATTAATGTTTGAGGTTCATAATGCATGGCTAACAGGCAGATATGAAGTAATGAGTCTGTATGTTATTTGAGGTTGTTGCAGCAACAGCTGTTGAGGTAACTGCATTCTTGGATGTGACACCGTGTAGTTTGGTTCATGGAGTATCCTGTTGCCTGCATTATCAGGAAGATGGAGGCTGCACATTCCTTAATCTGTTAGTGACCATTTACAAAACTACATGTTGTCACATCTCAGAAGACTATAATGTTAATGAATCTTCAGTTTTGCAGTGTAGTACAAGTCACACTAAACCATGTTACACTGCCTTCAGGTACTGGTACTCTTCCACCAACGAGCGATGTTGTATTTCATCTATGTGGCAATGGATCAAACAGCCAATGATGCACAGGAAGTCTCACAGTATGCTAAGCTGGTTGGTATGAAATGTGCTAGAAGGATGCTTCTAGTGCGGACCTGAATTAGCAGAAGAAAAGTGAATTATGTATTAATGATGGTGGCTATTTTACCAAAGTAATGTACCATACAGTAAGTATGTTTCTTGGGAACAATCAGATTGTCTCTTGGCTCCCCCCCACCCCTTATGATTTACAGTAGTAAATTAATTTAATTTGATTGGTTTTGTTTTTGGGCAATCACATTCTTAATCAGGGAGTTGATGTATGTTGTGGACTGATCATAATAAGTTTGATGTTTTGTTAGGACTGAAGTTGCTATGAAACATAAACTACATGAATCAAATAAACTACATCGTTTAGTTACTAGTTAAAAGGATGTCTGTACTCGTATGTCATCACATATTTCTTGCTGACAGTGTGATCATTAGAACAGATATTATATACTGATTTTCCATTCATATGTTCCACTCAGACATAACATTGAATCAGAATTCTTTGAAATGAGTGCACACTGCCATTATTTACACTCCAAGGAAGCTTATTTGAATGGTGATATAGTTTTCCTGTGCTACGAAGTGCCAGGATAGGTGTATTAATTTGGCAATTAGGTTATTGACTGGACAGCCGGTGAATCAGGGTTGAATCCCCAGCAGGGTCATAGGGTCTTCTTCACAGCATGCATGCCAGCTATGTGGATCCCAACAGCCAAACAACCTGTCAGTACCAGGATTTCTTTCTGTGCTGGGAAAGTTCCTGGGGCATGACACCATTCACCTCCATCAAGTGCTATGGTTAAGAATAAATGATCTATTATACTAACATACTATCAGTATGTTGTCATGGCATGGTGCTTAATTAAGCACAGATACAAGCCTACATTACTTTATTTTACAGGGATTTTTGTGATAGCAATTACATTGTATTATCACTGGCATGTTGAATTGTGGGAATGAACAAGCTATTCTGCAGTATGAAAATACAGCACAATTGTAAGTGCATGAATATGTAAAGGAGTACTTTATTATAATGAGAAGAATCAGCAGAACTATCAGTTTCATAATGTTACACATATGGGAAAATCCTGCATAAAATGAGCATTCTTTTGGTAGTTTTATTATACTGAGCTAGTGTAACTAGCCATGACTTTGTTCCATGAATTTCTGCACTCACTGCAATTGAAGTTCTACTCCTAAAGCTATTTGTAGCAGGTGTTCCATAAAGGTACCAATTAACCCACCCTCTGCTGCTTGTCTAGGAGAATGAATCCATTCCAGAATCTAACAGCTTTCAGTGTTCCAAATTAAGATTTACTGTTTCAAAGCAAGAAAAGGAATAGCATGCTTGAAGTGTCACATGAATCAGCTGAATTTAGGAACTAGCCTTGACACTGTTATTGTCATGCATGCTTGGACAAGAAGTTATGAGTAGAACGTGGATGGGTATTGTGTGAGTACAAAAGGTATATAAATATAAGAATATCAAATTTGTCAGTTCAGATAATGCTAAAGATTTCAAGAATACTGGGTTATTATTAATTTATTTTCATATATCTATGCTAACCAATTGAAAAATAAAATTGCTTTACACACAATAATTTTTAATCTGTGGTGCCATATTGTGATGCACATAGTTAGATGTTAAGGGGCACCTTCAAGATTGTGTTTCTAAACTCCCCCCCACCAAGGAGCCATTCGAATGAACATTTTCACAAGTTCTATAAATTCTTATGTTGAGGTTACACTGTGCATTTTCTCCCAACCTACCACCATAATTAATTATTGTTTTGTAATCAGTATCTTCACAGTATGGTTTAGTGTAATGCAGCGATCAAGTTCCCTTGCTTCCTATTTCAGACAAATTTGAAGAACTCTCCAAGTCTTGATTATGTCTAGTAAAATGAAATACGTGACTGTTCCTGTGTGCTTCTCTGTTCATAATGGGGTGCTGGATCCAGATATAGAGGCAAGAAATTGATTTTATGACAGAATTGAAAGAAGTGTGCGTGTGTGTGAGTGCACACACACACACACAGCTGTTCAATTGACCTGTATTAAACTGGTCATCACAGTTCCAGAATTTTAATTGTAATTATTTATTTGATATTGTATTATTTTTTTCTGTTAATCACTGAAAGGAATTAATTGTAACAAAATGCCAATTTTTTATGCAAATATTGATGTTGCATTGTATTCCATGTTCATCACATTAAACAATATTCTAGTAAATTCTGTGAATTTACTAGAATTTTAAAGAAAAAATGGGAACAATACTGTACCTTTTAAACCCTTTTCTTACTACACAAAACATTGCTAATTTACAAGCACTTGTGTGCACTGATGCTGATTTGTTTGATGACAGAAGATCAGTTTAAGAAATGTGTCCTATCATCTTTCAGTAGTTAAGCTAACTGTTCATGTGTTTTCAAGAAGAGATACTCGTATTTTGTGTTGCCATTCAAATATGCTGACAGCAGTAGGTTTCTGTGTATGAAAACTGACAATGGAAAGTATAACACAGTAAATCTTAAGATTTGTTTCTAGATGTAGATTAAAGTGTCAGTTCAGGCTGGGTTATAGTCTGAAAGTATTGTTATAAGATTTGTTTTACTGAAAGATCAGAATGTACTTTTAATTAAAATCAACTTCTCAGGAATACACACACAGTCACGTATCTTCATACACTGTAGTATTTGAACTTTAACAGTGTGAATCTACTTACTGGATTGTTTAACTAGAGGAAGAGGGTGGAAAACTCAAAAACAGACTTCTTAAAGTATTTTTGACTTTGAAGATGTATTGCCTTTAGTGTATTTAAAGAGTTAGTATTGTTAACTTATTTGAAATGTTTTGTATGTACCTCAAATATAAAAAAACATGGCTGGTGTTATTTGCCTCACTGTTGGATATAATGCCATTTACCTGTTGTAGGAAACGCTGAATTATGTAACCAGAATTTCAGAATTATCCTAAAACATGGCATGCCTTTATGGCCAAAAGATATGCTGTCTAGAAATGCATGTATAAAAATTGTGCCATTAAAATTGTAATAGGTATTTACAAAACCATAGATTTGTGGTGTTATTACCTGACTTTCTTGTATACAGTATTTCCATGAACAGCATTAACTAATTTTTTTTTAGAATAGGGACTGTTTTCTGTGAGGTAGGAATTGAATGAATAGCCTAAGAAATTTAGGGTAGGCCATTGTAAAACTTCGTAAAGCATCCCAAAATTTATGCATATATTCTGGCTTAATACTAGCAATTAAATTGATACCAGGGCATGGCGTAACTGTTGTGTCATGCAGTATGTCAGTCATTTTGATGCCAGAATTAAAGTGGCTGTAAAACAATGTGGAGCTGCAATTTCAAAGGCTTAAAAATAAATCACAAATATCTACATAAACTTTTGTTAAAACCACAGTTGTCTCTATTACATAACTAGATATAAACCTACATTGAGCTGTCATCTCACTAGTCTGGTTTCATAATTTAATTACTTTATGCTGTCCATATATCCTCATGACCTGACTTATTTACATAATCTCCAGGCAGTGGTTCCTCATATTGGCGAAGTGACACAAATACACACACATAACCTTCCGACAAGTCTCTCTTCCTTCATACAGCCCCTTCTGTAAAATCCACAACCCCTTGACCCCCATTATTTCATCAAGAAGACGCTACTGAAAAATACCAGTTCAGTAATTATAACAGTCATATTTACTTACATTTGTGTGTTCTGCTTTTCAATTTTAGTGTCAGTTGCTCCTCAGAAATGCAATTTTGTATGATATATCTCGAAACATGGGGTAGAACACAACCCTATGTTGCATTCTTGACACTTGTATTTTGTTCTTGTTTCTTTGTTTTTTTGCGGAACACACATGGCACCAAATTCTCTGACATTGCATAGGCCAGTGTTCGTTGTGTCTTGTGTCAAGTCTTTATAGTAGGCTCGTGTATGGGGCTTGTTTTCCTTGTCATGCGGTCTGAGGTCGAGGCGCCCTTCCTGCCTCTTGTATTAGGTCCCTAACCAGTGTCAGTCTGAATTCTCGGTGTGATAATTTTCAACCACAAGAGGCGAGAATGAGAAAGCTGTTGAGTATTGTAAGGTCCAGAAGATGGAAGAATAGCTTCTTTGTCTATTTCCAAGTCCATCTGCTAACGTCTTGTTTCTCATATGTTCAATCCTTGCAGTAAGTCCTGTTACAGTTGCATGTGTAGCTGTCATGAAAGGAGTTGCACGTTTCCTGTCTTTGCCTAAATACACAGTCATATTGTAAGTATATCCCTTAGAATCACACAGCTTGTAGATTTTTATCCCAAACCACTTGTGTTTCTTTGGTACATACTGTTTGAAGATGACTCTACCTTTGAAGAGCACAATGATATCATCAACTGCTGAATGTTTGGTCAGACTGTAATATTTAGCATATGAATCACTGGGCTTGTCAAATATAGCTCTCATCTTCCACAGTCGGTCGTAATTTTCATCTGTCATTTCAGGTTCATTTTTATTGTCACTAAAATGTAGAAATCTAAGTATATGGTAGAATCTGTCTCGTTTCATAGTGTTTACTTAAAAGATAGTGTAGTACTGTTCTGGTGTCGACCAGTAATCTTTCAGCTTGTCCCTCTGATCGTGTCCGGTGTGTAAAATAATTGCCAAAAACAAACACATTTCCTGAACAGTCATGTCAGGCAGTGGGGACCGTCCTTTGTCCAGTGTGTGCAAGTACTGGTGATGAGGGCGCTGCTCTGGCCTCTGTTCGCATGGTCGGCGTAAGCTCAGGCAGCCACTGTGTAGGCGAGCACGACAGATGAGGGAGCTGCTGTGGACTATATTTGCTTGGTCGGCGAGGGCTCAGGCAGCCACTGTGGTGGCGTGCACGAAAGTTGAAGGCGCAGATCTGGCCTATGTTCGCTTGGTCGGCGAGGGCTCAGCCAGGCACTGTGGTGGCGGTCACGAAATTTGAGGGTGCTGCCCTGGCCATTTTTCGCTCGGTCGGCGTGGACACAGCCAGCGAATGTGGTAGCGGGCACGAAAGGTGAGGGCGCTGCTCTGGCCTCTATACGCTTGGTCGGCGTGGCCTCAGGCAGCCACTGTGGAGGCGGGTACGACAGGTGAGGGCGCTGCTCTGGCCTATGTTCGCTTGGTCCGCGAGGACTCAGGCAGCCACTGGTGGCGTGCACGAAAGTTGAGGGCGCTGCTCGGGATATGTTCGCTCGGTCGACGTGTGCTCAACAAGCCACTATGGTGGCGGACACGATAGGTGAGATCGCAGCTCTGTCTTCTGTTCGCTTGGTCGGCGTGGGCTAAGCCAGACACTGTGGTGGTGGGCACGACAGTTGAGGACGCCGGTCTGGCCTCTGTTCGTCTGTACGGCGTGGGCTCAGTCAATGTGGTGGCGGACACGACACGTGAGGGCGCTGGTCTGGCCTCTGTTCGTCTGGCCGGCGTGGGCTCAGTCACAGTGGTGGCGGGCCGATAGGGATGTGCTTTGGCCTGGTCTCGCCTCTCTTCCATTGTTTGGCGTGGACTCAGTTACTTTGGAGACGGTCCGATATGCAAGGGCGTTGGTCTGGTCATCTCTCGTCTCTGTTTCATCGTCGGCGTGGGCTCAGCCACTGTGGTGGCGAGCACGACACGTGAGGGCGCTGGTCTGGCCTCTGTTCCTTCGGTCGTCGTGGGCTCCCTGACTTGTGCCCGAAACCACAGTAACTGTCTGGGACCACATCGACCAAGCGAACAGAGGTCAGAGGAGAGCCCTCACCTGTCGTATCCGCCACCCCAGTGGCTGGCTGAGCCTACGCCGACCGAGAGTACAGAGGCCATACCAGCGACCTCACCTGTCGTGCCCGCCTACACAGTGGCTGCCTGAGGCCACGCCGACCATGCGAACAGAGGCCAGAGCGGTGTCCTCACTTGTCGTACCCGCCACCACAGTGGCTGGTTGAGCCCTCGCCGACCAAGCGAACAGAGGACATGTCGTGCAAGCCACCGTGGTGGCTGGCTGGGCCCACGCCAATCAAGCGAACAGAGGCCAGAGCAGCGCCCTCACCTGTCGTGCCTGCCAACACAGTGGTTGGCTGGGTCCACGCCGACGAAGCGAACAGAGGCCGGAGCAGCGAACTCACCTGTCGTCCCCGCCACCCCAGCGGCTGGTTGAACCTCTGCCGGCCTACCTATCAGAGGCCAGAGCAGCGTCAAATGTCGTGCCCGCCACCACAGTCGCTGGCTGAGCCCACGCCGAACAAACGAACAGAGTCCAAAGCAGCGCCCTGAACTGTCGTGACTGCCACCACAGTAGCTGTCTGAGCCTCGCCGACCGATCGAACAGAGGCTAAAGCAACGCCCTCACCTGTCGTTCCCGCCACCACAGTCGCTGGCTGAGCCCACGCCGAACAAACAGAGTCCAAAGCAGCGCCCTGAACTGTCATGACTGCCACCACAGTAGCTGTCTGAGCCTCGCCGACTGAGCGAACAGAGGCCAGAGCAGCGCCCTCACCTGTCGTGCCCGCCACGATAGTGGCTGGCTGAGCACAAGCCGACCAAGAGAACAGAGGCCAGAGCAGCGCCCTCACCTGACGTGCCCGCCACCACAGTGGCTGGCAGAGGCCACGCCGACCAAGCGAACCGAGGCCAGAGCAGCGCCCTCAACTCTCGTGCCCGCCACCACAGTGGATGAATGAACCCACGCCGATCAAGCGAACAGAGGCCAGACCAGCGCCCTCAGTTGTACCCGGCACCACAGTGGCTGGCTGAGGCCTCGCCGACCAAGCGAACAGAGGCCAGGGCAGCGCCCTCACCTGTCGTGCCCGCCACGATAGTGGCTTGCTGAGGACATGTCGATCGAGAAAACAGAGGCCAGAGCGGCGCCCTCTCCTGTCGTGCCCGCCAACACAGTGGCTGGCAGAAGCCACGCCGACCAAGCGATCCGAGGCCAGAGTAGCACCCTCAACTCCCGTGCCCGCCACCACAGTGAATGGATGAACCCACGCCGACCAAGCGAACAGAGGCCAGAGATGCGGTCTCATCTGTCGTTGCAGTCACCACAGTGGCTAGTTGAGCCCAAGCCTACCAATCGAACAGAGGCCATAGCATCGCCCTCACATGTCGTGTCCGCCATCACAGTGGCTGGCTGAACCACGCCTACCAAGTGAACACAGGCCAGAGCAGCGCCATCACCTGTCGTCCCTGCCAACCCAGTGGCTGGCTGAGCCTACGCCGACCGAGACAACAGAGGCCAGACCAGCGTCCTCACCTGTCGTTCCCGCCTACACAGTGGCTGCCTAAGGCCACGCCGACAATGCGAACAGAGGCCAGTGCAGCGCCCTCACTTGTCGTACCCGCCACCACAGTGGCTGGCTGAGCCCTCGCCGACCAAGGGAACACAGGCCAGAGAACCGCCCTCACCTAACGTGCCCGCCACCACAGTGGCTGGCTGAAGTCACGCCGACCGAGGTAACAGAGGCCACAGCAGCGCCCTCATCTGTCTTTCCCGCCACCACAGTGACTGGTTGGGACCACGCCGACCTAGCGAACAGAGGCCAGACCAGCGCCCTCACCTGTCGTGCCCGCCACCACAGTGGCTGGCTGGATCCACGCCATCCAAGAGAACAGAGGCCAGAGCAGCGCCCTCACCTGTCGTGCCTGCCACCACAGTGGTAGGCTGGATCCACGCCATACAAGCGAACAGAGGACAGAGCATCGCCCTCACCTATCTTTGCAGTCACCACAGTGGCTGGCTGAGCCCATTCCGACTAATCGAACAGAGGCCTTAGCAGCGTCCTCAACTGTCGTCCCCGCCGCCACACTGGCTGACTGAGGCCACGCCAACCGGGCGAACAGAGGCCAGTGCAGCGCCCTCACCTGTCGTGTCCGCCACCACAGTGGCTACCTGAGGCCACGCAGACCATGCGAACACAGGCCAGAGCAGCGCCCTCACTTGTCGTAAACGCCACCACAGTGGCTGGCTCATCCGTCGCCGACCAAGCGAACAGAGGCAAGAGTAGCGCCCTCACCTGACGTGCCCACCAACACAGTGGCTGGCTATAGCCACACCGACCGAGCTAAAAGAGGCCAAAGCAGCGCCCTCACCTGTCGTGCCGCCACCACAGGGGCTGAATATGCCCACGCCGACAAAGCGAAAAGAGGCCAAAACAGCGCACCTGTCGTGCCCAAAACCACAGTGGCTGGCTGAGCCACGCCTACCATGCGAACACAGGCCAGAGCAGCGCCTTCACCTGTGGTCCCCGCCACACCAGTGGCTGGCTGAGCCTACGCCGACCGTGAGAACAGATGCCAGAGCAGAGCCCTCAACTGTCTTGCCTGCAACCGACTGGCTGGCTGAGCCCAAACCGACCGAGGAAACAGAGGCCAGAGCAGCGCCCTCAACTGTCGTGCCCGCCACTCAATAGCTGGCTCAGCCCAAGCCGACTGGGTGATCAGAAGCCACAGCAGCGCCCTCACCTGCCGTGTTCGTCAACACAGTGGCTAGATGAGCCCAAGCCGACGAAGCGAAGAAAGGCCAAATCATCTCCCTCACATGTCGTGCAAGCCACCATGGTGGCTGGCTGGGCCCACGCCATTCAAGCGAACATTGGCTAGATTTGCGCCCTCACATGTCGTGCCCGCCACCACATTGGCTGGCTGGGCCCACGCCAACCAAGAGAACAGAGGTCAGAGCAGCGCCATCACCTTGCGTGCCCGCCACTAAAGTGACTGGCTGAACCCACGCCGAACGATCGAACATAGGTCAGAGCAGCGCCCTCACCTGTCGTGCCCGCCACCACAGTGTCTGCCTCAGCCGACGCCGGCCGAGCGATCAGAGGACAAAGCAGCGCCCTCAAGTGTCGTGCCCGCCAACACAGAGGCTGGCAGAGTCCACTCTGACCGATGGGGGTGAGGCCATTGCGGCGCCCTCACTTGACGGGCCCGCTACCACAGTGGCTGGCTCAGCCCACGTCGACAAAGCGATCAGAGGCAAGAGCAGCGCCCCTGTCGTGCCCGCCACCAAAGTGGCTGTCTGAGCCACGTCTACCAAGCGAACAAAGGCAAGATCAGCACTTTCACCTGTCGTCCCTGCCACCCTAATAGCGGGCTGAACCTACGCCGACCGAGAGAACGGAGGCCAGAGCAGCGCCCTCAACTGTCGTGCCCGCAACCGAGGGGCTGGCTGTGCCTACGCCGATCGAGGGAACAGAGGCCACAGCAGCGCCCTCACCTGCCGTTCCCGCGACCTCAGTGGCTCGCTGGGACCACGCCGATCAAGCGAACAGAGGCCAGACCAGCGCCCTCACTTGTCGTGGCTGGATGAACCCACGCCGACCAATCGAACACAGGCCAGAGCAGCGTCATCACGTGTCGTCCCCGCCTCCCCAGTGGCTGGCTGAGCCTACGCCGACCGAGAGAACAGAGGCCAGATCAGCGCCCTCAACTGTCGTGACCGCAACCGAGTGAATGGCTGAGCCCACACAGACCGAGGGAACAGAGGCCAGAGCAGCGCCCTCACCTGACGTGCCCGCCACCACAATGGCTGGCTGAAGCCATGCCGACCGAGCTAACAGAGACCACAGCAGAGCCCTCACCTCTCTTTTACACCACCACACAGGGTGGCTGGGACCACGCCGATCAAGCGAACAGAGGCCAGACCAGCGCCCTCACCTGTCGTGCTCGCCACCGCAGTGTCTGGCTGAGCCCACGCCGACGAAGCGAAGAGAAGCCAAATTAGCGCCCTCACATGTCGTGCCAGCAACCATGGTGGCTTGCTTGGCCCACAACCACCAAGCGAACAGTGGCTAGAGTAGCGCCCTCACCTGTCGTGCCCGCCACCACAGTGGCTGGCTGGACCCACGCCAACCAAGCGAACAGAGGCCAGAGCAGCGCCCAAACCTATCGTGCCCGCCACCACAGTGTCTGCCTGAGCCCACGCCGACCGACGAACAGAGGCCTAAGCAGCGTCCTTACCTGTCGTTCCCCGCCAACACAGAGGCTGGCAGAGCCCACTCCGAACGATGAAGCTGAGGCTATAGCGGCGCCCTCACTTGACGGGCCCGCGACCACAGTGGCTGGCTCAGCCCACATCGACCGAGCTAACGGATGTCAGAGTAGCGCCCTCCCCTGCCATGCCCGCCAACACAGAGGCTGGCAGAGACCACTTCGACCGATGGAGCTGCGGCCAGAGTGGCGCCCTCACTTGATGAAGCTGCGACCACAGTGGCTGGCTGAGCCCACGCCAACCAATCGAACAGGGGCCATTGCAGCGCCTTCTCCTGTCGTTCCCGCCAACACAGTGGCTCGCTGTTACCACGCCGATCAAGCGAACAGAGGCCAGACTAGCGTCCTCACCTGTCGTCCACGCCGCCACACTGGCTGGCTGAGCCCCCGCCGCCCGAGCGAACAGAGGCCAGAGCAGAGCCCTTAGATCTCTTGCCCGCGTCCCCATTGGCTCGCTAAACCTACGCCGACCGGGAGAACAGAGGCCAAAGCATCGCCCTCAACTGTCTAACTCTCCACCAAAGAGGCTGGCTGAGCCCACGCCAACCGAGAGAACAAAGGCAAGAGCAGCGCCCTCAGCTGTCGTGCCCGCCACCGCAGTAGCTATCTGAGCCCACGCCGACTGAGCGAACAGAGGCCAGAGCAGAGCCCTGACCTGACGTGAGCGCCTCCACAGTGGCTGGCTGAGCCCACGCCGAACGAAGGAACAGAGACCAGAGCAGCGCCCTCAACTGTCGTGCCCGAAACCGCAGTGGCTGGCTGAGCCCACGCCGACGAAGCGAAGAGAAGCCTAATCAGCGCCCTCACATGTGCCAGCAACCATGGTGGCTGGCTAGGCCCACCAGCACCAAGCGAACAGTGGCGAAAGTAGCGCCCTCAACTGTCGTGCCCGCCACCACAGTTGCTGGCAGGGCCCACGCCAACCAAGCGAACAGAGGCCAGAGCAGCGCCCTCAAATTTCGTGCCCGCCACCACATTGGCTAGCTGAGCCCACGCCGAACGATAGAACAGAGGTCAGAGCAGCGACCGCACCTATTGTGCCCGCCACCAGTGTCTGCCTGAGCCCACGCCAACCAATCGAACAGAGGCCTTAAATGCGCCCACACTTGTCGTACCCGCCACCACAGTGGCTGGCTGAGCCCTCGCCGACCAAGCGAAGAGGATAGAGCAGCGCCCTCACCTGACGTGCCCGCCACCACAATGGCTGGCTGAAGCCATGCCGAACGAGCTAACAGAGGCCACAGCATCGCCCTCATCTGTCTTTCCCGCCACCACAGTGGCTGGCTGGGACCACGCCGATCAAGGGAACAGAGGCCAGACCAGCGCCCTCACCTGTCGTGCTATCCACCACAGTGGCTGGCTGAGCCCACGCCGACGAAGCGAAGAGAAGCCAAGTCAGCGCATTCAAATGTCGTGCAAGCCACCGTGGTGGCTGGCTGGGCCCACACCAACGAAGCGAACAGAGGTCAGAGCAGCGCCCTCACCTGTCGTGACCGCCACCACAGTGGCTGGCTGGGTCCACGCCGACCAAGCGAACAGAGGCCGGAGCAGCGACCTCACCTGTTGTCCCTGCCACCCCAGTGGCAGGCTGAGCCTCTGCCGGCCTACTTATCAGAGGCCAGAGCAGCGTCCTCAAATGTCGTGCCCGCCACCACAGTCGCTGGCTGAGCCCACGCCGAACAAACGAACAGAGTCCAAAGCAGCGCCCTGAACTGTCGTGACTGCCACCACAGTAGCTGTCTGAGCCTCGCCGACCGATAGAACAGAGGCCAGAGCAGTGCCTTCACCTGTCGTGCCCGCCATCACAGTGGATGGAAGAACCTACGCTGACCAAGCGAACAGAGGCCAGAGATGCGGTCTCACCTGTCGTTGAAGTCACCACATTGGCTGGTTGAGCACACGCCAACCGGGCGAACAGAGGCCAGTGCAGCTCCCTCACCTGTCGTGCCCGCCACCGAGTGAATGGCTGAGCCCACACAGAACGAGGGAACAGAGGCCAGAGCAGCGCCCTCATCTGTCGTGGCCGCCACCACAGTGGCTCGCTCAGCCCAAGCCGACCGAGCGAACAGAGGCCACAGCAGCGCCCTCATCTCTCTTTTACACCACCACACTGTTCGCTTGATCGGCGTGGTCCCAGCGAGCCACTGTGGTGGCGGGAAAGACAGGTGAGGGCGCTGCTGTGCCTCTGTTCGCTCGGTCGGCTTGGGATGAGCCAGCCAATGAGTGGCGGCACGATAGGTGAGGGTGCTGCTCTGGCCTCTGTTCCCTCGGTCAGTGTGGGCTTAGGCAGCCACTCGGTTAAGGGCACGACAGGTGATGGCGCTGCTCTGGCATGTGTTCGCGTGTTAGCCGTGGCTCAGCCAGCCACTGTGTTGGCGGGCACGACCGGGGCGCTGCTCTGGCCCTGTTCGCTTTGTCGGTGTTGGCTCAGCCAGCCACTGTGGTAGCGGACACGACAGTTGAGGGGATGCTCTGGCCTCCGTTAGCTCTGTCGACGTGGCTGAGCCAGCCACTGTGGTCGCGGCTTAATCAAGTGAGGGCGCCGCTCTGGCCTCAGCCCATCGTTCGGTTTGGGCTCTGCCAGCCTCAGTGTTGGCGGGAACGACAGGTGAGGGCGCTGCTACTGGCCTCTGTTCGTTCGGTGGGCGTGGGCACAGCCAGCCCATGTGGTTGCGGCACGACAGGAGAGGCCGTGCTTTGGCCTCTGTTAGCTCGGTCGGCGTGGCTTCTGCCAGCCACTGTGGTAGCGGGCACCTCAGGTGAGGGCGCTGCTCTGGCCAGTGTTAGCTCGGTCGCTTGGCTCAGCCAGCCACTGTGATGGTGGGCACGACACGTGAGGGCGCTGATCTGGCCTCTGTTCTCTCGGTCGGCGTAGGCTCAGCCAACCAGTGGGAAGGCGGGGACGACAGGTGATGGCGCTGTCTTGGCCATGTTAGCTTGGTGGGCTTGGCTCAGCCAGCCACTTTGGTGGCGGGCACGACAGGGGCCCTGCTCTGGCCTCTGTTCGCTTGTCGGTGAGGATTCAACCAGGCAATTGTGTGGCGGACACGACAAGTGAGGGCGCTGCTCTGGCCCCGTTAGCTCGGTCGACGTGGGCTGAGCCAGTCACTGGTGGCTGTACGAAAGGTGAGGGCGCTGCTCTGGCCTCTGTTTTCATGGTGCGCGTGGCCTCAGGCGGGCACGACAGGTGAGGGCGCTGCTCTGGACTATGTTCGCTTGGTCAGCGAGGGCTTAGGTAGCCACTGTGGTGGCGTGCACCAAAGTTGAGGACGGAGCTCTGGTCTATGATCGCTTGGTCGGCGAGGGCTCAGCCAGTCACTGTGGTGGTGGTCAAGAAATTTGAGGGCCTTCTCTGGCCTCTGATCGCTCGGTCGGCGTGGGCTCAGCCAGCTATTATGGTGGCGGTCACGACAGGTGAGGGCGCTGGTCTGGGCGCTGTTAGCTTGTTGGGCGTGGGCTCAGCCAGCCTCTGTGTTGGCGGGTACGACAGGTGAGCGCGCTGAACTGGCGTCTGTTCGCTCGGTCGGCGTGGGCTCAACCAGCCAGTGTTGCGGAGGGGACTACAAGTGAGGGCGCTGCTATGGCCTCTGTTCGATTGGTCGGCGTGGGCTCAGCCAGCCACTGTGTTGGCGGATACGACAGGTGAGGGCGCTGCTCTGACCTCTGTTCGCTTGGTCGCCGTGGGCCCAGCCAGCCAATGTGGTTGGGGGCACGACTGTTGAGGTCGCTGTTCAGGCCTCTGTTCTCTCGGTCGGCGTAGGCTGAGCCAACCACTGGGGTGCCGGTCTAAAGGTGAGGGCGCTACTCTGGCGTCTGTTCGCTTTGTAAGCGTGGCTCAGTCAGCGACTGTGGTGGCGGGCACGATAGGTGAGGGCGCTGCTCTGGGCTCTGTTCGCTTGGTGGTCGTGGGCTCAGCCAGACACTGTGGTGGCGGACACGACAGGTGAGGGCGCTCTTCTGTTCTCTTGGTCGGCGTGTGCCCAGCCTGGCACTGTTGAGGCGGGCACCACTTGTGAGGGCGCTGATCTGGCATCTGTTAACTCGGTCGGCGTGGGATTAGCCAGCCACTGTGGTGGCGGACACGTTAGGTGATTGCGCAGCTCTGGCCTCTGTTCCATCGCTTGGCGTGGGCTTAGCCAACCTCTGTTTTGGCGGGCAAGACAGGGGAGGGCGTTGCACTGGCCTCTGTGCGCCAGGTTGGCGTGGGCGCAGACAGCCAGTGTGGCGGGGGGGGGGGGGGGGGGGGACGACAGGTGATGGCGCTGCTCTGGCCTGTGTTCACGTGGTAGGCGTGGCTCAGCCAGCCACTGTGGTGGCGGACACGACCGGGGCGCTGCTCTGGCCTCTGTTCGCTTTGTCGGTGTGGGCTAAGCCAGCCACTGTGGTGGCGGACACGACAGGTGAGGGGGCTGCTCTGGCCTCCGTTAGCTCGGTCGACGTGGGCTGAGTCAGCCACTGTGGTCGCGGCTTCATCAAGTGAGGGCGCCGCTCTGGTTTCAGCTCCATCTTTCGGTTTGGGCTCTGCCAGCCTCAGTGTTGGCGGGCACGACAGGTTAGGACGCTGCTCTGGCCTCTGATCGGTCGGCGTGGGCACAGCCAGCCACTGTGGTTGCGGCACGACAGGAGAGGGCGCTGCATTGGCCTCTGTTAGCTCGGTCGGCGTGGCTTCAGCCAGCCACTGTGGTGGCGGGCACGTCAGGTGAGGGCGCTGCTCTGGCCTCTGATCACTTTGTCGGTGTGGGGTCATCCAGCCACTGTGGTGGCGGACACGACAGTTAAGGGCGCTACTCTGGCATCCGTTAGATCGGTCGACGTGGGCTGAGACAGCCACTGTGGTCTGGGGCCGTCAAGTGAGGGCTCCCCTCTGGCCTCAGATCCATCGGTCGGAGTAGGCTCTGCCAGCCTCTGTATTGGCGGGACCGACACTTGAGGACGCTGAATTGGCCTCCGTTCGTTCGGTCGGCGTGGGCTCTGCCAGCCTCTGTGTTGGCGGGCACGACAGGTGAGGGCGCTGTTTGGCCTCTGTTCGCTCGGTCGGCGTGGGCTCAGGCAGACACTGTGGTGGCGGGCACGAAAGTTGCGGTCGCTGCTCTGGCCTCTGTTCGATCGTTCGGCGTGGGCTCAGACAACAACTCTGGTGGCGAGCACGAAAGGTGAGGGCGCAGCTCTGGCCTCTGTTCGCTTGGTTGGCGTGGGATCAACAAGCCTCTGTGGTGGCGGGCACTTCAGGTGAGGGCGAAGCTATGACCTCTGTTCCATCGCTCGGCGTGGGCTGAGCCAGCCTCTGTGTTGGCGGGCCCGACAGGTGAGGGTGCTGAACTGGCCTCTGTTCGCCCGGTCGGCGTGGGCTCAGCCAGCCAGTGTGGCAGCGGGCACAACAGGTGCGGGCGCTGCTCTGGCCTCTGTTCGATCGTTCGGCTTGGGCTCAGCCAGCCAGTGTGGTGGCGGACACGACAGGTGAGGGCGCTGCTCTGGCCTCCGTTAACTGGGTCGACGTGGGCCGAGACAGCCACTGTGGTCGCGGGCCTGTCAAATGAGGGCGCCGTTCTGGCCTCTGCTCCATCTGTTGGAGTGGGCTCTGCCAGCTTCTGTGTTGGCAGGCACTACAGGTGAAGTCGCTGCTTGGGCATCTGTTCGTTCGGTCGGCGTTGACTCAGCCAGCCCCTGTGGTGGCGGCACGACAGGTGACGACGTTTCTTTGTTCTCTGTTTGCTCGGTCGGCGTGGGCTCAGACAGACAGTGGTGGCGGGCACGACAGGTGCGGGCGTTGTTCTGGTCTCTGTTCGATCGTTCGGCGTGGGCTCAGACAGACACTGTGGTGGCGGACACGACAGGTGACGGCGAAACTCTAGCCAATGTTCTCTTGGTTGGCGTGGGCCCAGTCAGCCACCATGGTGGCTTGCACAACATCTGAGGGTGCTGATTTGGCCTCTCTTCGCTTCGTCAGCGTAGGTCAGCCAGCCAGTGTGGTGTTGGACACGAAATGTGAGCGCGCTGCTCTGTCCTCGGTTTGCTTGTTCGGCGTGGCCTCTGCCAGCCACTGTGGTGGCGGGCACGACAGGTGAGGGCGCTGCTCTGACCTCTGATCTCTCGATCGGCATGGGTTCAGCCACCCACTATCGTGGCGGGCACGAAAGTCGAGGGCACTGCTCTGGCTTGTGTTCGCTCAGTCGGCGTGGGCTCAGCCAGACACAGTGGTGGCGGGAACAACAGGTGCGGACGCTGCTTTGGCGTGGTCGATCGTTTGGCGTGGGCTCAGACATCTAATGTTCAGTTCAGGGCGCTGCTGTGGACTGTGTTCGTTTGTTCGGCGTGGGCTCAGCCAGCGACTGTGGTGGCGAATACTACAGGTGAGGGCTTTCCTCTGACCTCTGTTCGCTTGGTCGACGTGGTCCCAACACATACTGTGGTTTCGGGCACGACAAGTCAGGGCGCTGATCTGGCCTCTGATCCCTCGGTCGGCGTGGGCTCAGCCAGCCACTCGGTTGCGGGCACGATATTTGAGGGCGCTGCTCTGGCCTCTGTTCTCTCGGTCGGCGTAGGTTCAGCGAGCCACTGGGGTGGCGGGGACGACAGATGATGGCGCTGCTCTGGCCTGTGTTAGCTTCGTAGGCGTGGCTCAGCCAACCAAAGTGGTTGCGGGCACGTCAGGGACGCTGCTCTGGCCTCTGTTCGCTTTGTCGGTGTGGGCTCAGCCAGCTACTGTGGTGACGGACACGACAGCTGAGGGCGCTGCAATGGCTTCTGTTCGCCCGGTTGGCGTGAGCTCATCCAGCCAGTGTGGCGGCGGGGACGACAGGTGAGGGCGCTGCTATGGCCTCTGTTTGCTATGTCGGCGTGGGTTCATCCATCCACTTAGGTGGCAGGCACGAGAGTTAAGGCGCTGCTCTGGCCTCGGTTCGCTTGGCCGGCGTTGCCTCTGCCAGGCACTGTGGTGGAAGGCGCGACAGGTGAGGGCGCCGCTCTGGCCTGTGTTCGCTCAGTCGGCGTGGGCTCAGCCAGACACAGTGGTGGAGGGAACGACAGGTGTGGGCGCTGCTTTGGCCTCTTTTCGATCGTTCGGCGTTGGCTCAGACAGCCACTGTGGTGGCGGGCACTACAGTTGGACTCCGTTCGTTTGTTCGGCGTGGGCTCAGCCAGCCACTGGGGAGGCGGGTTCGACAGGTGAGGTCGCTGCTCCGGCCTCTGTTTGCTTGGTTGTCGTGGACCCAGGCAGCCACTGTGGTGGCGGGCACGTCAGGTAGGACGCTACTCTGGCCTCTGTTCGCTTGGTTTGTGTGGGCTCAGCCAGCCGCTGTGGTGGCGAGCACGACAGGTCAGGGCGCTGGTCTTGCCTCTGATCCCTTGATCGGCGTGGTCCCAAGCAGCCACTGTGGTGGCGGGAAAGATAGATGTGGGCTCTCCTGTGGCCTCTGTTAGCTCGGTCGCCGTGGCTTCAATTAGCCACTGTGGTGGCTGGCACGTCAGGGACGCTGCTCTGGCCTCTGTTCGCTTGGTCGGCGAGGGCACAGCCAGCCACTGTGGTGGCGGGTACAACAAATGAGGGCGCTGCTCTGGCCTCTGTTCGCTTGATCGGCGTGGCCTCTGCCATTTACTGTGGTGGCGGGCAAGACAGGTGAGGGCGCTGCTCTGACCTCTGTTCTCTCTGTCGGCATGGGTTCAGCCACCCACTATCGTGGCTGGAACGACAGGTGCGGGCGCTACTTTGGAGTGGTCGATCGTTCGGCGTGGGCTCATACAGCCAATGTGGTGGCGGACACGAACGTTCAGGGCGCTGCTCTGGACTCTGTTAGTATTTTCGGCGTGGGCTGAGCCAGCGATTGTGATGGCGGGCTCGACATTTGAGGACGCTGCTCTGGCCTTTGTTATGTCGGCCGGTGTAGGTTCAGCCAGCCACTGGGGTGGCGGGCACACCAGGTGAAGGCGCTGCGATGGCCTCTGTTCGCTCGGTCGGCGTAAGCTCATCCAGCCACTGGGGACGAGGAGACGACAGGTGAGGGCGCTGCTCTGGCGTCTCTGTTCACTTGGTAGACGTGGCTCAGCCAGACAGTGTGGTGGCACGAAAAGCAGGTGAGGGCGCTGCTCTGGTCTCTGTTCGCTTGTTCGGCGTGGGCTCAGCCAGCCACTGTGGTGGCGGACACGTGAGGTGAGGGCGCTGTTCTGGCCTCTGTTGTCTGGTTCGGCGTGGGATCAGCCGGCCACTGTGGTAGCGGATGCGACAGGTGAGGGCTCTCCTCTGACCCTGTTCGCTTGATCGACGTGGTCCCGATAGTACGTGGTTTCGGGCACGACAAGTAAGGGCACTGCTCTGGCCTCTCGTTCCTCGGTCGGCGTAGTCAGCGAGCCACGGGGTGGCGGGGACGACAGATGATGGCGCTGCTCTGGCCTGTGTTAGCTTCGTAGCGTGGCTCAGCCAACCAAAGTGGGTTGCGGGCACGGTCAGGGACGCTGCTCTGGCCTCTGTTCGCTTTGTCGGTGTGGGCTCAGCCAGCTACTGTGGTGACGGACACGACAGCTGAGGGCGCTGCAATGGCTTCTGTTCGCCCGGTTGGCGTGAGCTCATCAGCCAGTGTGGCGGCGGGGACGACAGGTTGAGGGCGGCTGCTATAGGCCTCTGTTTGCTATGTCGGCGTGGTTCATCCATCCACTAGTGGCAGGCACGAGAGTTAAGGCGCTGCTCTGGCCTCGGTTCGCTTGGCCGCGTTGCCTCTGCCAGGCACTGTGGTGGAAGGCGCGACAGTGAGGGCGCCGCTCTGGCCTGTGTTCGCTCAGTCGCGTGGCTCAGCCAGACACAGTGGTGGAGGGAACGACAGGTGTGGGCGCTGCTTTGGCCCTTTTCGATCGTTCGGCGTTGGCTCAGACAGCCACTGTGGTGGCGGGCACTACAGTTGGACTCCGTTCGTTTGTTCGGCGTGGGCTCAGCAGCCACTGGAGCGGGTTCGACAGGTGAGGTCGCTGCTCCGGCCTCTGTTTGCTTGGTTGTCGTGGACCCAGCAGCCACTGTGGTGGCGGGCACGTCAGGTAGGACGCTACTCGGCCTCTGTTCGCTTGTTTGTGTGGGCTCAGCCAGCCGCTGTGGTGGCGAGCACGACAGGTCAGGGCGCTGGTCTTGCCTCTGATCCCTTGATCGGCGTGGTCCCAAGCAGCCACGTGGTGGCGGGAAGATAGATGTGGGCTCTCCTGTGGCCTCTGTTAGCTCGGTCGCCGTGGCTTCAATTAGCCACTGTGTGGCTGGCACGTCAGGGACGCTGCTCTGGCCTCTGTTCGCTGGTCGGCGAGGGCACAGCCAGCCACTGTGGTGGCGGGTACAACAAATGAGGCGCTGCTCTGGCCTCTGTTCGCTGATCGGCGTGGCCTCTGCCATTTACTGTGGTGGCGGCAAGACAGGTGAGGCGCTGCTCTGACCTCTGTTCTCTCTGTCGCATGGTTCAGCCACCCACTATCGTGGCTGGAACGACAGGTGCGGGCGCTACTTTGAGTGGTCGATCGTTCGGCGTGGGCTCATACAGCCAATGTGGTGGCGGACACGAACGTTCAGGGCGCTGCTCTGGACTCTGTTAGTATTTTCGGCGTGGGCTGAGCCAGCGATTGTGATGGCGGGCTCGACATTTGAGGACGCTGCTCTGGCCTTTGTTATGTCGGCCGGTGTAGGTTCAGCCAGCCACTGGGGTGGCGGGCACACCAGGTGAAGGCGCTGCGATGGCCTCTGTTCGCTCGGTCGGCGTAAGCTCATCCAGCCACTGGGGACGAGGAGACGACAGGTGAGGGCGCTGCTCTGGCGTCTCTGTTCACTTGGTAGACGTGGCTCAGCCAGACAGTGTGGTGGCACGAAAAGCAGGTGAGGGCGCTGCTCTGGTCTCTGTTCGCTTGTTCGGCGTGGGCTCAGCCAGCCACTGTGGTGGCGGACACGTGAGGTGAGGGCGCTGTTCTGGCCTCTGTTGTCTGGTTCGGCGTGGGATCAGCCGGCCACTGTGGTAGCGGATGCGACAGGTGAGGGCTCTCCTCTGACCTCTGTTCGCTTGATCGACGTGGTCCCAGACAGATACTGTGGTTTCGGGCACGACAAGTAAGGGCACTGCTCTGGCCTCTGTTCCCTCGGTCGGCGTGGGCTCAGACAGCCACTGTGGAGGCGGTCACGACAGGTCAGGGCTCTGCTCTGGCCTGTGTTCGCTCAGTCGGCGTGGGCTCAGATAGCCACTGCGGTGGCGGGCACGACAGGTGAGGACGCTGCTCTGGCCTCTGTTCTCTGGGTCGGCGTGGGCTCAGCCAGCAACTTTGGTGGCGAGTTAGACAGTTGAGGGCGTTGCTCTGGCCTGTGTTCTCTCGTTCGCCGTAGGCTCAGCCAGTACTGGGGACGCTGGCACTAGAGTTAAGGGCTCTGCACTTGCCTCTGTCCGCTCGGTCGGCGTGGGCTCAGCCAGCCACTGTGGTGGAGAGCACGACAGTATCAAATGTACCGTCGTGAACCGAGGCTGGAGCGGGTAGTGAGCAGAGGACGATATGGCACCAGACGGTAGAGCGCTGGGCGGAAGAGTCTCAGCATTCGTCCACCACCAGTCAGTAGGGGTCTATTTATATTTCAGTGAAGGCCGAAATCATCTCGGTTAGAGCAGCAGTAAATTCAACCTCGACTGCCGGGTCCCTACGCCCGGTATGTCCTTCTACCATGAGTCTGCACGACTTTGAAAATATTCCGAGTCAGGTATGTACTCCTACCACGAGCCTGCATGTCTTTGAAAATATTTCGATGCGGGTATGTCCTCCTACCACGAACCTGGATCTCTTTGAAAATATTCCGAGACAGGTATGTCCTAATATCACGAGCCGGCATTACTTTGAAAATATTCCGAGGCAGGTATGTTCTCCTACCTCGAGCCTGCATGCCTTTGAAATATTAGCATGTAATAGCTATAGAATTATCACAGTAATACAAGAAACTGTCCACCATCTAAGGAACCATATCTGATTTTATCATCCAATTGTTTCACCTTAATATTGCTTGCACTGTGACAAACACGACATAATATTTCAGGCAAGCATATGACTACTGTCAGGAACAACCAGCTAAACGTCACCTCGGTTCGAGTTTTTCTTTTCCTTTGGTCGGCGTCAGCTAAACCACTCTGGTGCCGGGCCAATAGGCAAGGGCGTTGGTCTGGTTTCGCCTCTGTTCCTTTGGTCGGCGTGGGCTGAATCACTCTAGTGGCGGGCCGATAGGCAAAGGCGTTGTTCTGAATTCGCCTCTGTTCATTTAGTCGGCGTGGGCTCAGTCACTCTAGTGGCGGGCCGATAGGCAAGGGCGTTGGACTGGTCTCGCCTCTGTTCACTTGGTCGGCGTGGGCTCATGCAGCCACTGTGTTGGCTGCACGACATGTGTTGGAGATGCTCTGGCCTCTGTTAGCTTGGTCGGCGTGGGCTCCACCAGCCACTGTGGTGGGGGACACGACAGGTGAGGGCGCTGCTCTGGCCTCAGTTCCCTTGGTCGTCGAGGGCTCATCCAGCCACTGTGGAGGCGGGGACTACAGGTGAGGGCGTTGCTCTGGCCTCTGTTAGCTTGGGCGACGTGGTCACAGCCAGCCACTGTGGTGGCGGGCACGTCAGGTGAGGGCGCTTTCTGGCCTCTTTTCCATCGGTAGGCGTGGGCTCAGCGAACTACGATGGTGGCGGAAACGACAGGTGAGGGCGCTGTTCTGGCCTCAGATCGATTGGTCGCTTTGGGCCCAGCCAGCCACTGTGGAGGCGGGCTCGACCTGTGATGGCACTGCTCTGACCTCTGTTCCCTTCGTCGGCGTGAGCTCAGTCAGCCACTGTGGTGGCGGACAATACAGGTGAGGGAACTGCTCTGGCCTCTGTTCGCTCGTTTGTCATAGCCTCAGCCGGCCACTGTGGTGGCGGATACGACCTGTGAGGGCGCTGCTCTGGCCTCTGTTCGCTTCGTCGGCATGGACTCAGCAAGCCACTGCGGTTGCGGCCACGACAGGTGAGGGCTCTGCTCTGGCCTCTGTTCTCTCGGTCGGCGTAGGCTCACCCAGCCACTGGGGTAGCAGGGACGACAGGTGATGGCGCTGCTCTGGCCTGTGTTCGCTTGGTAGGTGTGGCTCAGCCAGCCACTGTGGTGGCGGGCACGAAGAGTGAGGGCGCTACGCTGGAATCTGTTTGCTTGATTGGCGTGGTCCCAGCCAGCCACTGTGGTGGCGGGCACGAAATGTGAGGGCGCTGCTCTGGCCTCTGTTCGCTTGGTCGGCGTGGCCCCAGCCAGCCACTGTGGTGGCGGGCACGAAGAGTGAGGGCGCTACTCTGGAATCTGTTCGCTTGATTGGCGTGGTCCCAGCCAGCCACTGTGGTGGCGGTCACGAAATGTGAGGGCGCTGCTCTGGCCTCGGTTCGCTTGATCGGCGTGGTCCCGTCGAGCCACAGTGTTGGCGGGAAAGACAGGTGAGGGCGCTGCTTTGGCCTCTGTTCGCTCGATCGGCTTGGGCTGAGCCAGCCAATAAGTGGTGGGCACGACAGGTGAGGGCGCTGCTCTGGCCTCTGTTCCCTCGGTCGGTGTGGGCTTAGGCAGCCACTCGGTTGCGGGCACGACAGTTTAAGGCGCTGCTCAGACCTCTGTTCTCTCGGTCGGCGTAGGGTCAGCCAGCAACTGGGGTTGGCGGGGCAGACAGGTGATGGCGCTGCTCTGGCCTGTTTTCGCGTGGTAGGCGTGGCTCATCCAGCCACTGTGGTGACGGGTACGACCGGGGCGCTGCTCTGGCGTCTGTTCGCTTTGTCGGTGTGGGCTCAGCCAGCCACAGTGGTGGCGAACAAGACAGGTGAGGGGGCTGTTCTGGCCTCCGTTAGCTCGGTCGACGTGGGGTGAGCCAGGCACTGTGGTCGCGGCTTCATCAAGTGAGGGCGCCGCTCTGGCCTCAGTTCCATCGTTCTGTTTGGGCACTGCCAGCCTCAGTGTTGGCGGGCACGACAGGTGAGGGCGCTGCTTTGGCCACTGATCGTTCGTTCGGCGTGGGCAGAGCCAGCCCGTGTGGTTGCGACACGACAGGAGAGGGCGCTGCTTTAACCTCTATCAGCGCGGTCGGCTTAAACTCAGCCAGCTATTGTGGTGGCGGGCACGACACGTGAGGGCGCTGCGCTGGCCTCTGTTCTGTCGGTCGGCGTAGGCTCAGCCAGCCATTGTTGTGGCGGGAACGACTGGTGATGGCGCTACCTTGGTCTGTGTTCGCTTGGTAGGCGTGGCTCAGCCTGCCACTTTGGTGGCGGGCACGAGAGGGGCGCTGCTCTGGTCTCTGTTCGCTTTGTCGGTGTGGGCTCAACCAGGGAATGTGGTGGCGGGTACGACAAGTGATGGCGCTGCTCTGGCCTGCGTACGCTTGGATTAAGTGGCTCAGTCAGCCACTGTGTTGGCGGGCAGGAAAAGTGAGGGCGCTGCTCTGGCGTCCGTTCGCTTGTTTGACGTGTGCCCAGATAGCAACTGTGGTGGCGGGCACGACAGGTGATGGCGCTGCTGTGGCCTCTGTTCGCTCGGTCGGCTTTGGCTCATCCAGCCATTGTGGTGGCGGTCACGAAAGTTGAGGGCGCTGCTCTTGCCTCTGTTCTCTCGGTCGGCGTAGGCTCAGCTAGCCACTGGGGAGGCAGGGACGACAGTTGATGGCGCTGCTCTGGCCTGTGTTCGCTTGGTATGCGTGGCTCAGCTAACCACTGTGATGGCGGACACGACAGGTGAGGGCGCTGCTGTGGCCTCTGTCCGATTGGTCAACGTGGGCTCAGCCAGCCACTGTGGTGACTGCGTCGACAGGAGAGGCCGCTTCTCTGGCCTCTGTTCGCTTGGTAAGCGTGGCTCAGCCAGCCACTGGTGGCAGACATGACAGGTGAGAGCGCTGCTCTTGCCTCTGTTCAATCGTTCGGCGTGGGCTCAGCCAGCCACTTTGGTGGCGGGCACGAAAATTGAGGGCGCTGCTGTGACCTCTGTTCGCTCGGTCGGCTTTGGTTCAGGCAGCCACTGTGGCGGCGGGCACGACGGGTGAGGGCGCTGCTATGGCCTCTGTTCTCTCGGTCGGCGTAGGCTCAGCCACCCACTGGGGTGGCATGGACGACATGTGATGGCGCTGCTCAGGCCTGTGTTCGCTTGGTAGGCGTTGCTCAGCCAGCCACTGTGATGGCGGACACAACGGGTGAGGGCGCTGCTATGGCCTCTGTCCGATTGGTCAGCGTGGGCTCAGCCAGCCACTGTGGTGACTGCAACGACAGGTGAGGCCGCTTCTCTGGTCTCTGTTCGCTTAGTCGGCGTGGCTTCTGCCAGCCACTGTGTTGGCGGGCACGTCAGTTGAGGGTGCTGCCCTGGCCTCTGTTCGCTTGGTCGGCGATGACTCTGGCAGCCACTGTGGTGGCGGGTACAAATGAGGGCGCGGGTCTGGCATCTGTTCTCTCGGTCGGCGTTGGCACAGCCAGCCCCTAGGTTGCGGGCACGAGAGTTGAGGGCGCTGGTCTGGCCTCTAATCGCTTTGTCGGTGTGGGCTCAGCCAGCCACTGTGGTGGCGGACACGACAGGTGAGGGCGCTGCTCTGGTATCCGTTAGCTCGGTCGACGTGGCCTGAGACAGCCTCTGTGGTCGCGGACCCGTCAAGTGAGGGCGCCGTTCTGGCATCAGCTCCATCGGTCGGAGTGGGCTCTGCCAGCCTATGTGTTGGCGAGACCGACACTTGAGAACGCTGCTTTAGCCTCTGTTCGCTCGGTCGGTGTGGGCTCAGTCAGACACTGTGGTGGCGGGTACGACAGGTGCGGGCGCTGCTCTGGCCTCTGTTCGATCGTTCGGCGTGGGCTCAGCCAACCAAGTTGGTCGCGGACACGACAGTTGAAGGCGCTGCTCTGGCCTCCGTTACCTCGGTCGACGTGGGCTGAGCAGGCAAAGTGGGTCGCGGGCTTGTCAAATGAGGGCGCCGCTCTGGCCTCAGCTCCATCGGTCGGAGTGGCCTCTGCCAGGCTCTGTGTTGGTGGGCACGACAGGTGAGGTTGCTGCTTTGACCTCTGTTCGTTCGGTCGGCGTGGGCTGAGCCAGGTCCTGTGGTGGCGGCACGATAGTTGAGGGCGATTCTTTTGTCTCTATTAGCTAGGTCGGTGTGGGCTCAGCCAGCCACTGTGGTGGCGGGCACGTCAGTTGAGGGCGATGCCTGGCCTCTGTTCCCATGGTCGGCGTGGCCTCAGGCAGGCACTGGGTAGGCGGGCACGACAGGTGAGGGCGCTGGTCTGGCCTCTGTTCGCTTAATCGGCGTGGCCCCAGCCAGCCACTCTGGTGGCGGGAACGACAAGTGATGGCGCTGCTCTGGCCTGTGTTCGCTTGGTCGGCGTGGCTCAACCAGCCATTTTGATGGCGGGCACGACAGGGACGCTGCTCTGGCCTCAGATCGCTTTGTCGGTGTGGGCTTATCCAGCCACTGTGGTGGCGGAGACGACAGATGCGCGCGCTGCTCTGGCCTCTGTTCGATCGTTCGACGTGGGCTCAGACAGCCAATGTAGTGGTGGGCACGATAGGCGAGGGCGCAACTCTAGTGAATGTTCGCTTGGTTGGCGTGGGCCCAGCCAGCCACCATGGTGGCATCCACGACATATGAGGGTGATCATTTTGCCTCTCTTCGCTTCGTCGGCGAGGGTTCAGCCAGGCACGGTGGTGGCGAGCACGACAGGTGAGGGCGCTGCTGTGGCCTGTGTTCGCTCGGCCGACTTGGGCTGAGCCAGCCAATGAGTGGCGGGCACGACAGGTGAGGGCGCTGCTCTGGCCTCTGTTCCTTCGGTCGGTGTGGGCTTAGGCATTCTGTCGGTTGCGGGCCTCACAGTTGAAGGCGCAGCTCTGGCCTCTGTTCCCTCGGTCGGCGTAGGCTCAGCCAGCAACTGGGGTGGCGGGCACGACCGGGGCGCTGCTCTGGCCTCTGTTCGCTTTGTCGGTGTGGGCTCAGCCAGTCACTGTGGTGGCAGATACGACAGGTGAGGGCGCTACCCTGGCCTCTGTTCGCTTGGTTGGCGTGGACCTGGCCTGCCACTGTGGTGGCGGGCACGACAGGTAAGGGCGCTGCTCTGGCCTCTGCTCCCTCGGTCTGTGAGAGCTCAGCTAACCACTCGGGTGAGGGCAAGACAGTTGAGGGCGCTGCTCTGGCCTCTGTTCTCCCGGTAGGCGTAGGTTCAGCGAGCCACTGAGGTGGCGGGGACGACAGGTGATAGCGCTGCCCTGGCCTGTGTTTGCTTGGTAGGCGTGGCTCAGCCAGCCAATGTGGTGGCGGGCACGACAGGGGCGCTGCTCTCTTCTATATTTGCTTTGTCGCTGTGGGATCAGCCAACAACTGTGGTGGCGGGAACGACAGGTGAGGGCGCTGTTCTGGCCTCTGTTCTCTCGGTCGGCGTAGGCTTAGCCAGCCACAGGGGGTGGCAGGGACGACAGGTGATGGCGCTGCTCTGGCCTGTGTTCGGTTGGTAGTCGTGGCTTAGCCAGCCACTGTGATTGCGGACACTACAGGTGAGGGCGCTGCTCTGGCCTCCGTTAGCTCGGTCGACTTGGGCTGAGCCAGCCACTGTGGTCGCGGGCACGACAAGGGCGCTGCACTGGCCTCTGTTCGCCCGGTTGGCTTGGGTTCAGCAAGCCAGTGTGGCGGAGGGGACAGCAGATGAGGGCGCTGCTATGGCCTCTTCGATTTTCGGCGTGGTCCCAGCCAGCCACTGTGGTGGCGGGAACGACAGGTGAGGGCGCTGCTCTGGCCTCTGTTCCCTCGGTCGGCGTGGGCTCAGCCAGCCCTTGGGTTGCGGGCACGACAGTTGAGGGAGCTGCTCTGGCTTCTGTTCTCTCAGTCGGTATGGGCTCAGCCAGCCACTGTGGTGGCGGTCACGACAAGTGAGGGCGCTGCTCTGGCATCCGTTATCTCGGTCGACGTGGCCTGAGACAGCCACTGTGGTCGCTGTCCCGTCAAGTGAGGGTGCCGCTCTGGCCTCAGCTCCATCGGTCGGAGTGGGCTCTGCCATCCTCTGTGTTGGCGGGACTGACACTTGAGGACGCTGCTTTGGCCTCTGTTCGCTCGGTCGGAATGGGCTCAGCTAGCCACTGTGGTGGAGGGCACGACAGGTGAGGGCACTGCTCTGGCCTCTGTTCCCTCGGTCGGCGTGGGCTCAGCCAGCCCTTGGGTTGCGGGCACGACAGTTGAGGGAGCTGCTCTGGCTTCTGTTCTCTCAGTCGGTATGGGCTCAGCCAGCCACTGTGGTGGCGGTCACGACAAGTGAGGGCGCTGCTCTGGCATCCGTTATCTCGGTCGACGTGGCCTGAGACAGCCACTGTGGTCGCTGTCCCGTCAAGTGAGGGTGCCGCTCTGGCCTCAGCTCCATCGGTCGGAGTGGGCTCTGCCATCCTCTGTGTTGGCGGGACTGACACTTGAGGACGCTGCTTTGGCCTCTGTTCGCTCGGTCGGTTTGGGCACACGCAGACACTGTGGTGGCGTCACGAAAGGTGAGGGCGTTTCTTTTGTCTCTATTAGCTCGGTCGTCTTGGGCTCAGCTATCCACTGTGGTGGCGTGCACGTCAGGTGAGGGCGTTGTCTGGCCTCTGTTCACATGGTCGGCGTGGTCTCAGGCAGCCAATGTGTAGGCGCGCACGACGGGTGAGGGCGCTGGTCTGGCCTCTTTTGGCTAAATCGGCGAGGTCCCAGCCAGCCACTGTGTTGGCGGGAACGAGAGGTGAGGGCGCTGCTGTGGCCTCTGTTCACTCGGTCGGCTTGGATTCAGCTAGCCACTGTGGTGGCTGGTACGAAAATTGAGGGCGTTGCTCTGTCCTCTGTTCGTATGGTCGGCGTGGCCTCAGGTAGCCACTGTACAGGCGGGCACGACAGGTGAGGGCACTGGTCTGGCCTCTGTTCGCTTAATCGGCGTGGTCCCAGCCAGCCACTGTGGTGGCGGGCACGACAGGTAAGGGCGCTGCCCTGACCTCCGATCTATCGGTCGGCGTGGGCTCAGCCAGCCCCTCGGTTGCGGGCACGACAGTTTAGGGCGCTGCTCTGGCCTCTGTTCTCTCGGTCGGCGTAGACTCACGGGCACGGAATGTGAAGGCGCAGCTCTGGCCTCTGTTCGGTTGGTTGGCGTGGGTCCAGCCAGCGACTGTGGTGGCGGGCACGACAGGTGAGGGCGCAACTCAAGCCAATGTTTGCTTGGTTAGCGTGGGCCCAGCCAGCCACCATGGTGGTTTCCACGACACGTGAGGGCGCTGATGTGACCCCTCTTCGCTTCGTTGGTGAGGTCTCAGCCAGCCACTGTGGTGGCGAGCACGACAGGTGAGGGCGCTGCACTGGCTTCTGTTCGCTTGATCGGCGTCGTCTCAGCCAGCCACTGTGATGGCGGGAAAGACAGATGAGGACGCTGCTGTGGCCTGTTAGCTCGGTCGGCTTGGCTTCAGCCAGCCACTGTGGTGGCGGGCACGTCAGGTGAGGGTGCTGCCCTGGCATCTGTTCGCTTGGTCGGCGAGGGCTCAGGCAGCCACTGTGGTGGCGGGTACGACAAGTGAGGGCGCTGTACTGGCCTCTGTTCTCTTGATCGGCGTGGTCCCAACGAGCCACTGTGGTGGCTGGAACGACAGGTGAGGGGGCTGCTGTGGCCTCTTTTCGCTCGGTCGGCTTGGGGTCAGGCAGCCACTGTGGTGGCGGGCACGACAGGTGAGGGCGATGCTCCCTCTGTTCCCTCGGTGGGCGCGGGCACAGCCAGCTATTGGTGTGGCAGGGACGACAGGTGATGGTGCTGCTCTGGCCCGTGTTCGCTGCGTAGGCGTGGCTCAGCCAGCCACTTTGTTGGCGGGGACGACAGGGGCACTTCTCTGGCCTCTGGTCGCTTTGTCGGTGTGAGCTCATCCAGACACTGTGGTGGCGGACACGACAGGTGAGGGCGCTGCTCTGGCATCCGTTAGCTCGGTCGACGTGGGCTGAGACAGCCACTGTGGTCGCGAACCCTTCAAGTGAGGGCGCCGCTCTCGCCTCAGCTCCATCGGTCGGAGTGGGCTCTGCCAGCCTCTGTGTTGGCGGGCACGACACTTGAGGACGCTGCTTTGGCCTCTGTTCGCTCAGTCGGCGTGGGCTCAGGCAGACACTGTGGTGTCGGGAACGACAGGTGCGGGCGCTGCTCTGGCCTCTGTTCGATCGTTCGGCGTGGGCTCAGCCAGCCACTGGGGTGGCAGGGACGACAGGTGATGGAGCTGCTCTGGCCTTTATTCGCTTGGTAGTTGTGGCTCAGATAGCCACTGTGATGGCGGACACGAGAGTTGAGGGCGCTGCTCTGGCCTCCGTTAGCTCGGTCGGCGTGGGCTGAGCCAGCCACTGTGGTCGCGGGGACGACAGGGGCGCTGCACTGGCCTCTGATCTCCAGGTTGCGTGGTCTCAGCCAGACAGTGTGGTGGCGGGCACGAAATGTGAGGGCGCAGATCTGGCCTCTGTTCGCTTTGTGGCGTGGGTTCATTCATCCACTGTGGTGGCGGGCACGAGAGTTAAGGCGCTGCTCTGGCCTCGGTTCGCTTTGTCGACGTTGCCTCTGCCAGCCACTGTGGTGGCCGGCACGAGATGTGAGGGCGCCGCTCTGGCCTGTGTCCGCTCAATCGGCGTAGGATCATCCAGACACAGTGGTGGCGAAAACGACAGGTGCGGGCGCTGCTTTGGCCTCTGTTCGATCGTTCGGCGTTGGCTTAGACAGCCACTGTGGTGGCGGCACTACAGATCAGGGCGCTGCTTTTGACTGTTCGTTTGCTCGGCGTGGGTTCTTCATCATGGTGGCGGTCACGAGAGTTAAGGCGCTGCTCTAGCCTCGGTTCGCTTGGTCGGCGTTGCCTCTGCCAGACACTGTGTTGGCGGGCACGACAGGTGAGGTCGCTGCTCCGGCCACTTTTCGCTTAGTCGGCGTGGAACCAGCCAGCCACTGTGGTGGAGGGCACGACAGGTGAGGGCGCTGCTCTGGTCTCTGTTCGCTTGGTTGGTGTGGGCCTAGCCAGACACAACGATGCCTTGCACGACATGTGAGGGCGCTGATTTGGCCTATCTTCGCTTCGTCGGCATGGGCTCAGCCTGCCAGTGTGGTGGCGAGCACGACAGGTGAGGGCGCTGGACTGGCCTCTGTTCCCTTGATCGGCGTGTTCCAGCCAGCCACTGTGGTGGCAGGAACGACAGACGAGGGCGCTCCTGTGGCCTCTGTTATCTCGGTCGCCGTGGCTTCAGACAGCCACTGTGGTGGCTGGCACGTCAGGTGAGGGCGCTGCTCTGGCCTCTGTTCGCTTGGCCGGCGAGGGGACAGCCAGCCACTGTGGCGGGGGGTACGACAGGAGTGGGCGCTGCTTTGGCCTCTGATCGATCGTTCGGCGTTGGCTCAGACAGCCACTGTGTTGGCGGGCACTACAGTTCAGGGCGCTGCTCTGGACTGTGTTCGTTTGTTCGGCGTGGGCTCAGCCAGCGACTGTGGTGGCGGGCACGACATTTGAGGAAGCTGCTCTGGCGTCTGTTATGTCGAACGGCGAAGGCTCAGCCAGCCACTGGGGAGCCGGGACGACAGGTGAGGTCGCTGCTCCGGCCTCTGTTCGCTTGGTCGGCGGTGGACCCAGGCAGCCACTGTGGTGGCGGGCATGACAGGTGAGGGCGCTGATGTAGCCTCTGTTCGATTGGTTGAAATGGGCCCAGCCAGCCACCACGGTGGCTTGCTCGACATATGAAGGCGCTGATTTGGCCTCTCTTCGCTTCGTCGGCATGGGCTCAGCCAGCCACTTTGGTGGCGAGCATGACAGGTGTGGGCGCTGGTCTGGCTTCTGTTCCCTTGATCGACGTGGTCCCAACCAGCCACATTGGTGGCGGAAAAGATAGATGTGGGCACTCCTGTGGCCTCTGTTAGATCCGACGCAGTGGCTACAGCCAGCCACTTTGGTGGCTGGCACGTCAAGTGAGGGAGCTGCTCTGGCGTCTGTTCGCTAGGTCGGCGAGGGCTCAGCCAGCCTCTGTGGCGGTGGGTACGACAAGTGAGGGAGCTGCTTTGGCCTCTGTTCGCATGGTCGGCGTGGCCTCAAGTAGCCACTGTGTAGGCGGGCACGACAGGTGAGGGCGCTGCTCTGGCCTCTGTTTTCTCGGTCTGCGTAGGCTCAGCCAGCCACTGCGGTGGCGTGGACGACAGGTGATGGCGCTGCTGTGGCCTGTGTTCGCTTGGTAGGCGTGGCTCAAACAGACACTTTGGTGGTGGGCACGTCATTTGAGGGTGCTGCACTGGCCTCTGTTCGCTTGGTCGGCGAGGGCTCAGCTACCCACTGTGGTGGCGGGTACGACAAGTAAGGGCGATGGTCTGGCCTCTGTTCGTTTGATCGGCGTGGTCCAAGCCACCCAATGTGGTGGCGGGATCGAAATGTGAGGACGCTGCTCTGGCCTCTGTTCGCTTGGTCGGCTTGGGCTCAGCCAGCAACTGTGGTGGCGGGCACGACTGGTGAGGGCGCTGCTCTGACCTCTGGTGTCTCGGTCGGCGTAGGCTCAGCCAGCCACTGTGGTGGCAGACACGACAGGTGAGAGCGCTGCTCTCACCTCTGCTCTCTCGGTCGGCGTAGGCTGAGCCAGCCACTGTGATCGCGTGCACGATAGGTGCGGGCGATGCTCTGGCCCCTCTTCGATCGTTCGGCGTGGGCTCAGCCAGCCACTGTGGTGGCGGGAACGACAGATGAGGGCGCTGCTGTGGCCTCTGTTCGCTCGGTCGGCTTGGGCTCAGCCAGCCACTGTGGTGGCGGGCACGATAGGTGAGAGCGCTGCTCTGGCCTCTGTTCGCTTGGTCGGCGTGGGCTCAGCCAGCCAATGTGGTGGCGGACACGACAGTTGAGGGCGCTGTTCTGGCCTCTGTTGGCTCGTTCGGCTTGGGCTGAGCCGGCCACTGTGGTGTCGGATACGACAGGTGAGGGCTCTCCTCTGACCTCTGTTCGCTTGGTAGACGTGGTCCCTGACAGCTACTGTGGTTTCGGGCACGACAAGTCAGGGCGCTGCTTTGGCCTCTGTTCCCTCGGTCGGCGTGGGCTCAGCCAGCCACTGTGGAGGCGTTCACGACAGGTCAGGGCGCTGCTCTGGCCTGTCTTCGCTCAGTCGGCATGGGCTCAGCCAGCAACTGCGGTGGCGGTCACGACAGGGGAGGGCGCTGCTCTGGCTTCTATTCGCTCGGTCGGGGTGAGCTCAGCGAGCCTCTTTGTTGGCGGGCACGACAGTTGAGGGCTTTGCTTTGGCCTCTGTTCTCTCGGTGGGCGTGGGCAAAACCAGCCACTGCGGTGGCTGGGACGACAGTTGAGGGCGTTGCTCTGGCTTCTGTTAGCTCGGTCGGCGAGGGCTGAGTCAGCCACTGTGGTTACGGTCACGACGGTTGAGGGCTTTGCTCTGTCCTCTGCTCTCTCCGTCGGCGTAGGCTCATCCAGCTACTGTGATGGCGGGCACATCAGGCGAGGACGCTGTTCTGGCCACAGTTCCCTCGGTCGGCGTGGGCCAAGGCAGCCACTGAGGAGGAGGGCACTACAGGTGAGGGCGCTGCTCTGGCCTCTGTTAGCTCGGTTGGCGTGGGCTGAGTCAGCCACTGAGGTGGCGGGCACGTCTGGTGAGGGCGCTGCTCTGGCCTCTGTTCGCTCGGTGGGGTTGGGCTCAGCCAGCCACTGTGGTGGCAGGCACGTCAGGTGAGGGCGCTGCTCTGGCCCTGTTCGCTTGGTAGGCGAAGGCTCAGCCAATCCACTGTGGTGGCGGGTACGACAAGTGAAGGCGCTGCTCTGGGCTATGTTCGCTTGGTCGGCGTCGGCTCAGCCAGCCACTGTGGTAGCGGACCCGACAGGTGAGGGCGCTGCTCTGGCCTTCGTTAGCTCGGTCGGCGTGGGCTGAGCCAGCCACTGTGGTCGCGGGCACGTCAAGTGAGGGCGCCGCTCTGGCCTCAGCAATATCGGTCGGAGTAGGCTCAGCCAGACACTGTTGTGGCGGCACGACATTTGAGGGCGCTGCTCTGGCTTCTGTTCGTTCGGTCGGCGTGGGCTCAGACAACCCTGTGGTGGCGGGCAAGTAGGTCAGGGAGCTAGTCTGGACTCTGTTCGCTTTGTCGGTGAGGGTTCAGTCAGCCACTGTGGTGGGGGGTGCGAAATGTGAAGGCCCTGCTCTGGCCTCTGTTCGCATGGTCGGCGTGGCCTCAGGCAGCTACTGTGTAGGCGGGCACGACAGGTAAGGGCGCTGGTCTGGCCTCTGTTCGTTTAATCGGCGTGGTCCTAGCCAGCCACTGTGGTGGCGGGAACGACAGATGAGGGCGCTGCTGTGGCCTCTGTTCGCTCGGTCGGCTTTGGCTCCGCCAGCCACTGTGGTGGCAGGCAACAGGTGAAGGCGCTGCTCTGGCCTCTGTTCCCTCGGTCAGCGTGGGCTCAGCTAGCCCCTCGGTTGCGGGCACGACAGTTGAGGGTGTGGCTCTGTCGTCTGTTCTCTCGTTCGGCGTAGGCTCAGCCAGCCACTGGTGTGGCGGGGACGACAGGTGATGGCGCTGCTCTGGCCTGTGTTCGCTTGGTAGGCGTGGCTCAGCCAGCCACTTTTTTGGCGGACACGACAGGGGCGCTGCTCTGGCCTCTGATCGCTTTGTCGGTGTGGGCTCATCCAGCCACTGTGGTGGCGGACACGACAGGTTAGGGCACTGCTCTGGCGTCCGTTATCTCGGTCGTCGTGGGCTGAGACAGCCACTTTTGTCGCGGGCCCATCAAGAGAGGGCGTCGCTCTGGCCTCAAATCCACCGGTCGGAGTGGGCTCTGCCAGCCTCTGTGTTGGTGGGCACGACAGTTTATGGCGCTGGTTTGGCCTCTGTTCGCTCTGTCGGCGTGGGCTCAGGCAGCCACTGTGGTGGCGGGCACAAAAGTTGAGGGCGCAGCTCTGGCCTCTGTTCGCTTTGTTGGCGTAGGCCCAGCCAGCCACTGTGGTGGCGGGCACGACAGGTGAGGGCGCAACTCTAGCCAATGTTCGCTTGGTTGGCGTGGGCCCAGCCAGCCACCATGGTGGCTTGCACGACATGTGAGGGCGCTGATTTGGCCTCTCTTCGCTTTGTCGGCGTGGCCTCAGCAAGCCACTGTTTTGGCGAGCACGATAGGTGAGGGCGCTGGTCTGGCCTCTTTTCGCTTGATCGGCGTGGTCCCAGCGAGCCACTGTGGTGGCGGGCAAGACAGGTGAGGGCGCTGCTCTGGCCTCTGTTCTCTCGGTTGGAGCAACAGGGAATATACCCCGAACGCCTGGCCCGTACGGCCAGTATGTCCTACTAACACTAGACGCCATCACTTAAAATATTCGGAAGCAGCCTAAGCTTGGTCCCACTACACTCGCGGGCGACACTTGAAAATCTTTCGAAGCATTTATATCCTCCTACCACGAGCCGGCATCACATTGAAAATATTCCGAGGCAGGTATGTGCTCCTACCACGAGCCTGCACGTCTGAAAATATTCCGGGTCGGGTATGTCTTCCTACCACGAGCCGGCAACACTGAAAATATTCCGAGGCAGGTATGTCCTCCTACCATGAGCCTGCATGTCTTTGAAAATATTCCGAGGCATGTATGTCCTCCTACCACGAGCCTGCACGTCTGAAAATATTCCGAGGCGGGTACGTCCTCCTACCACGAGCCGACATCTCTTTGAAAATATTCAGATGCTGGTATGTCCACACTAGCGGCAACACGAATATCAGTGCTGGTTGCCCTCCTACCCTAGCCGGGATGAGTCTCAACAGATCGCAGCGTGGCAACAAAAAAAAACATTATATCACAAATGTTTGCATTCTTAAATATTTTCAGTCAGGAAGATTTGGTTGAGAATTTCATGCTAATGGGATACATTTAAATTGCATTCTCCTGCTATTTATGAATTACAAAATTACTATTAGCAATGCACAGTGCACATGTGACTGATCTGCTTTACTGTAACGCCATGTAACCCTGTAGACTCACAGTCCACTGGATTGGAATTCACATTTTCATATTTCCTTTATTGCACATACGTACTATATTAAAGGAGATCTGCTTACGTTACGATATTGCATGTGACATACCGTATCGGATTCGTTGGGAATCTGAAGAATTTCACTCCCTCCTTGTGCGTCGAATTGCACCCGACGGCGTGGCACCTGTTCCACGTGCTCATTTTACTGAAAGGAACATAATTCAACGCGATACAGTACGTACATCTCAAAATTACACGGCCCATCATGTAGGATTAAGCTAAGCTTTCATAAATTCAAATCTTACCTTTCCACAGACGCAGGAGTATACATAACCACCTTCAAAAAATTATTTCACACACGCTATTCGCCACAGATTACTATGCACGATGCGACACACGTTGTGATTGGTCCAGAAGATCACGTGGCTTCCGACTTCGTGCGACATCTGTTATGATTAATAGGAGATAATGTAGTTGTCGTTCTTGACAAGTTTGAACTTGACGACGGTAAGATGTCGCGATTGCATGCTTCCAATACCTTTATTCCAGTTTCACCCCCCTGCTGCCGGGCGCTGATCAGGTCCTACCCGCCTGACGAATCCGACAGTGGCGTTGTGGTAACCTGGTCGAGCTCAAGGGCTTTTGAACCACATTATTTCTATTTCCCATCAATTTTGCCCTTTAACTCCCATACAGAACTAGCTGAGCCCGGGGTGAGATGGGCGCCTCTAAACCTCCTGACTTGCGGTTAGCGCCTGCGGCAGGATAACTGCTTGTGACCCCAGGAGAGCCTATCGTGCGTCGGTAAGGTACCAACACTAATTTTTCCCCGCCAGCACACGGGATGCCATTATCTACAGTCATTATTTAATGATTACTTAGCATTAGCAGATTATTTACTTTAGTATTTAATGCTTCTACTATATATTTATTAAACTTTGATGTACCACTCCGACTTAAATTTATCTGTTTATTCGGACATCCGACTCCTTTGTTCTAATCACACTATTGCTCATCTGCGGGTTTTGAAGTTTCTTGCATCCGCAGTAATATATCATGTTGTGCTTGTCTGAGGCCCTCAATAGTCTCTTTTATAATTAAGTGTTTTATATTATTTTCTTGTATATTTATACTTTATATTATACTTTTCTGACATGTTCTATATTCAGTGGTTTTGTAACCCTTTGGATTTGTAGAATGAAATAAAATACAAAAATACATGTTGAATAGCCTGTCACTGTTCCTAGGCTGTATCGCCCTGGGAGGAGTTTAAACTGTGGTACTACAAATCAGCAATTTTGCTTCCTACTTGTAGGTCTGTACGTATTATTCCCACACTTTGATACACTACCCTCTCACCACTACATGTCTTCCCAGTTCATTGAGCATTCATAAGTAAAATCTGCTACATTGCAAAAGTTTTTCAGTCTAGACCATTTCCTGGTCGGTGGCCTGAAATTAAATTTTCATAAACTACTCGAATATTTCTACATACATCCAAAAAATTAACTTTTGTCACTATAGACCACTTACATTGGTCAATGTTATGACTTCAGCCAAGCAACCAAAATTGGAATTAAAACCGTGTTTCCAAGGGATCAATCAGCCAGCATTTCAATTCAACTGAAGTAGAATGACAATTGTTGTGTTATGTTCAATTGTTACTGCATGATTAAATCGTCCGTGCTCAGTGTATATAAATGCTACATGTACCAACACCCTACCCATGTTTTGCCTTATTTAGCGACCTGTTTTGATGCTACTGCGTCATCAGTGTCTCTTAGTCTAGCACATGAGAAGAAAAACATTTACAAGACTGGACACATCCCTTCACACTCTTGTTCTGAAGAGTCAGGTTGTATGAAATATTATTATACCAACACATATTAAATTTGAAATGATAAAACAACTTACTATAATCAGCTTTGTCAGCTTACCAGTAAAACACACCCAGGCACAAGAAATTATATTTTGTGCTACAAGGGGTCTTCCCCTGCCATTTAATGCTAATTCATCAGGTTATTTGTTCATAATATTACAACAACTTCTAGCCTAAACTAAACTGAAAAATGTTTTTAGCTTTTCAGCATATGTATACAGAAATGATTAAACTCTACTAAATCTAAATGATTAATTTTAGTACAGGTTTATTTGGCAGCTGAAACTGCCATCCTAGGTCTTGGGTAATACAAGTCCTGATGATGAAGTCATGGACATTGGCTGTGGTCCTTTGTCACTATCAGAAAGCATGTGCACAACAATGAGCTTTAACCCTTTTCATGTTATAATCTGACAGAACAGCCGACTGCATTGTATCATGACGCATATAAAATGACTACTAATCACTCATGCTTCTGCTTGCCATGATAACTTTTAAAGACAGAAAAAAAAAAAGGCCATAATGCAACAAGGAATCCTTTTTGGCTTTAACCCATCAGGACCAGACAATTTAAGTAATTTGAATACAGAGAGATGGCGACTTAAGGCAGCATTCCTATTGTTACATAAACAAACCCAAGCAAATTATTCCACGGAGCAGAGTACACCTTCAACAGCCAAGGCAGCCTTCAGCTCCTTCTTCAGAATCTGAAACTTCACTACTGTGTTTGCACATCTGCTACTGGTTCATAGCCTGAGACATGAAACCAGTCACCACTCTCCCACCCTATTTCTTTAAAATACATTCTAATAGTATACTCCCACCTACACTGAGGTCTTCCATGTCGTCTGGGAGGGGGAACTCTGTATGAATTTCTCCTTTTCCATATGCTACATTGCCCACCTATCTCCTCTGTCACCCCTCTGGATTTCATCATCACATCAGTTATGAGTACAAATTATGAAGCTCCTTATGCAATTTTATATTGTTTCCTGCTACTTCCAAATATTCTCCTCAGCTCCCTGTTCACAACACACCAACTATTCTTCCCTTAATACAAGAGATCAAGTTTCATACCCATAAGAACAGTAGACAAAATTATAGTTCTGCATATTTTAGTCTGTAGTTTTTAGATGGCAGATGGGGATGTGATGTCATGTAGTCCAGTAAAAATTTACCAGAATTTCGGTGGAATCTATTGCTCTGTGATTTCAGGCTTCCACCACGATGTTGATGAGATCTGCGCTCTTCTGGGATATTACGCGGCGTGTGAAGATGGAAGCAGGAGCTTCCTCCAAAACAGTAAATTTCTACCAGACTACATGGCATCATATCCCTTGAGACAGTATTCTTCATACTTGTCACTGCAAGGACCTCAAATTCCACACAAGGCATAACTTATTTGCATTTCAAGATGGACTCTTTTTCAACATATGATAGACAAGCCTATGGCACTGTAACACTTATTTACAAACAGTTAAAAACACTTCTGTGATGACAGCACAAAAAAGAACCCCTTCACATAATACAGGATTACAAAATCCCCTCCCCTCATGACCGACTGAAAAACATGAAGGGTAAAATCACAGTTAACATATGATGTCTCAGTTTTATTCAGTCTCCACATGACAGAAGCAGAAATTAACTGTATAGTACTGTATAGCTCTTTGCCTTAGAACAGAACCCTTATTAATGATGATAAATTAAAGAGGTATTTCCGAGCATACTAAACATGGAATACCGTATTTCACAAGTCAGTAAAGCAAAAGATGGCCAAAGTTAGCTGCATTACCAAGATACTCAGTATGACAATACTGATGCACAGGTCTGATACACTGATGGGTTAAAAGTACATGGCACATGATGTGTTTATGATTCATTTCCCATAACATACATTAAAAGTAAATGTACACTTTGGTCAATAAAATGCACAGTGTGTGTAATAACATACTTGTGATGACAAAGGGTTAAATTAATCAGTTCCATATTTATGAACTAAAAATTCCTCAAATTATTATTATATTTTGTTTTGTTTTCTAACAGTGCATACAAAAGCCAGCCATGTTTGTACCTCACAAAGGTTTCAGTACTTAGTATGTCCGCATGTCACTCAAACAGGATGTAGCAACATTAATCACAACTTAATTTAAGCAGTGGTAATGACAGGACATGTCTGCATCCAAGATGCAACAGTCAAATACTCAAAAATGTTTCTAAATGTGATTAATTGTACAATCTTCAGACTATAAAATATAATAAAAATTGTGACATATGGTATCATCAGTGTTGCTCTACACATCTCCATCTTTAAATAAAATAAAAAAAAGTGTTGAATTATTACTGCACCACTGCTACTAGTACCACTACTGTTCCTACTGTACTACTATTAGTATTACTACAATGTTAAATCAATTTTCAATCTGCCATTCCATTCCATTTCAAGACATAACATTATGACTACATGAAGTTAACATTCTGATGATGACCAAGTCCAATCTATACATACTTGCATGGAACTACTGTTTGTATGGGAAGCTCAAACTATAAATACAAGTCCCCCGTTTCTTGTGATGTTTTATTTGTGCTTACATGGAATTCTGAGAATGGTCACAGAAGACGCTGTTCAGTCGATGTTTCTGCTACAGGATACAAGGTGAAAATGGAAGTCACAGATGTTTCAGGACCATAATATTGGCCCAACATAACACTTGCACTTCATGGTATGCTAGGGCACATATCAGGCGTGATAAGAACACAGGTGTCCAGTGTCCTCACGTCAGTAACTTGGATTCCTCCAGTGTGGTGTTTCTTTCTGTGTGACATCATTGTCGAGCGGGACACAAAGGCTTTCTCACATATGTCACAAGGGTACGGGCGCTCACCAGTATGCAGTCGCTTATGGATAGTAAGTGGTGAAAACTGAGTAAAGCTCTGCCCACAAATGTCACAACGATATGGCCGTTCACCAGTATGACTGCGCCTATGGCAGCGCAAGGCATCACGCCTTGCAAATGCCTTGCCACACCACTCACACACAAAACTCTTCTCACCCGTATGCATAGTGGAGTGGATACGCAAGTCGACACGTGTTAGGAAGCCTTTGCCGCACACTTCACACATGAAGGGCTTCTCACCAGTATGTATGCGCAAGTGTGTTGCCAGATATGACTTGCTCACAAACATCTTGTTGCATATGGTACAGGGGTACTGTTTGTTATCTGTTCCTGAGTGAACACGCTGGTGTGACTTACACAGACCCTTTGTGATAAAACGCCGCCCACAGGTCTCACAAAGGTATGGCTTCACACCCAAGTGGCGGTTCTGATGGTCCAGGAGGGACTGCTTAGTCTTGAAGTTACGTCCACATGTTGTGCATGGGTAAGGTTTCAGATCACTGTGGACACGCTGGTGAACAATGAGATACGACTTGCACTGGAAGCCTTTCCCACACGTGTTACAAGTAAACTCATAATGACCTGTATGTTTGGCCTCATGCTGGGCCAGTCCAATTTTAGACCTGAATGCCTTTGTACATGTTGAGCATTTGAAAGGTTTTTCACCTGTGTGTTTCCTCATGTGCTCTGTCAACTTGTAGTTAGTTCGATACTGCTTCCCACACTCACGGCACACTTTGGGTTCCCACTTCTTTCTTCGTGCCACCCCCTTCTTCTCTTCATTCATGATTTGTGTACTAGACAATCTGTGCTTCCGTGAGTGCATCTCCTTACAGTGTGCTTTCAGAGCTTCCTCGTTGGTGAACAGTGCTCCACAGGCCTTACATTTGTTGCAGTGATCCTCATAATGAGACTGAAGATCTTCTTTCTTGGCATATGCCTTGCCACATATATGGCAAAAAAACCACGATGCCTGCTCAGGATATTCAGAGGCTTGTGGACATGACAGCATGAGGAGTCCATTAGCAGCTGGATTCATGAAATTTGCATCTGCTTCATTCCTGGCACCATCTTCACCCTCTATCCTGCAACTAATTTACTAATTATGTACCAACTAAATTGTAACATATGCACACAGAATAAACTGAGTTTAATTCCTGCTCTTACATCTCCCATTAATATATAATGAGTGAACACACAGGGCTCCAGAAATATAACTTTAACCTACTAACCACAAACGAGCTCCATTTGCCCATAGTCTGACAACATGCATATGATGCAAGAGTGGTCAACTGCCAAAGAAAACATGGCATATGTACCTCATTTATTAACACATTAAAGCCAAAATTATGAACTAACTTTTATATTTCAAAACATAATGATATTCAAACCATATAGCCATTAATCACTAAAAAAATTAACATTTTCTTGGTACATTACAAATTAGGCCCTTTTATTGAGTATATGATTATCATACACTGGGCAGCAGTAGAGAGTACAAGCATTATGCATAAGCCAAAATGAACATAGTTTTTCAAAGGGTATTTTACTGTTTGCTACCACTTCTTTACATCTGAAAACACAATAATAAAAAACAGCATGGCCTTAAAAATTACAACCAACTTAAAAAACATGAAATTCCAAAAGTTGTTAAACAAAGAACTGAAAATTACAAAGAAAAATTTACATATTTAATGACACAAATAGTCCTGGCAACATTTTCCTCTATGATCTGTATCTATTGCAGAGTGAACTGAAACAAAACATTCCATCTCAACCCCATTCACCCCCTTCATACCTACCAGAGTACATGCCATTAAAATATATATAATTACAGTCTTTTCATATGCGCATACAAAAAACCTTCAGAATAGAATCTAATGTTGCATTCAACACTGTGTTACTTTGAGTTTTCCATAAGACTTATGATAATCCTGAATAGCTGGGTTGTCAACAAGGTGACTGACAGCATCAGTGGACTTCAGGCAACACCCATAATTTTGTCTTAGCAGTGCTGTTGATTAGAACAGCTCCATGCAGGAAGAATCTGAAAATGGGTCAGTACCATCTTTCTTTTCTTCTTCATTGAGATTTTTCATTGACTGAATCCTTCTCGCTGAATTATGGCCCTGGGGTCATATCAGCCTCTAACACAAATGAGTACCAGGGGTATCTCCTCAGGGGTAAAGGCAGCCAGTGGATAGGGCTGACAACCTTATCACCTTCATGTGCCAGCTGTCTAGAAATTCTGGGAGCCTCAATCTTCTGGAGCCCTAAGAGCCTGTCCAGGCCTGTATTGGGATAGGTTTTAGTGTTAGATTTTACCATCTGTTTCTGATCTACTGCAAACGATACAGTACATGTTGCTGGTCAAAAGAATATACACTGTTCATACATTTGTAGTAGAGATGTGCAAATGTTGACTGCTGTATACACACATTCTTTTTCTCATTTCCATTCCAGTGTTGACACCATCCATATGTAAGCCACATGCTATCCTTTATGTTTGTAGCCATTATAACATGGATGTTATCCTGTCACCTAATGAAATGTCCTCATTCAGAGCTTACAAGACATGTACCCCTTTTGTTTCTTCCCCATATCCTTCAAGGTTCCTTTCTTGGTTCAGGTTTGTCTAAATTCCAAGCCATAAATATGTTGTGCTTGAACATAAAGTGAAGCAAGTGAAACAACTGTTAATAAAAAAGCAGCTTTTTGTCAGAACAACAACACACATTTCTTCCATAGTGGGGATTGAACAGTTCTTTCCATTTACACTGCCTCCTTATCTAGTAATGAAGAGAACACCTTCCTTCAGCAGGGGCAAGGCACAATGTAAACAAAAAATAATGAACTGCTTCATTGGGTCATGTCCTATTCACCCAAGTCAAGGTGTGAGGTATCGTACCGAGGACTGCATGGCACTGGGGTGGAAAAACAGCAGTGCATTTACGATCCTCTCGGGGAACAGGGCAGCACCCCGTTGTATTTATGCCTTCCACCCGTAAGGGGCTCTGCGGGTGGTGACTGTTATTTCCCCATTACTTGTGGGAATAAAATGGACACAGTAATTAATGGACTTGATCAAGGAGTGGCTGTGGCTGTAGACTTGATACAAGTTGTAAGTTCTGAGCTGAGTTCTGATGAACCTGATCAAGGAGCGGCTGTGGCTGCAAACTTGATACTAGGGCTATAGGCTTTGAGCCTTTCGCTGTTTCTTCTGAGGAGGACAGACTGGCTGCAGGTGTCTATACGACTAGACTGCAGTCCAGGCGACTCTCGGGAGCGCAGCGAAAGCAGCCCATTAAAGTAAGAGAAGGTGGTGGCGAGAAGTAGTGGGGGTGTGAAAAGACCCCACTCTTACTCGAGTATTCCACCTTCGATGAACCTGATCAAGGAGCGGCTGTGGCTGCAAACTTCATACGGAGGCTGTACGCTCTGGGCCTTTTGCTGTTTCCTCTGATGAGGACAGACTGGCTGCAGGTGTCTATATGACTAGACTGCAGTCCAGGCGACTCTCAGGAGCGCAGCGGAAGAAGCTCATTAAAGTAAGAGAAGGTGGTGGCGAGAAGTAGTGGGGGTGTGAAAAGACCCCCACTCTTACTCGAGTATTCCACCTTCGATGAACCTGATCAAGGAGCGGCTGTGGCTGCAAACTTGATATTGGGGCTGTAGGCTCTCAGCCTTTCGCTGTCTCTTCTGATGAGGACAGACTGGCTGCAGGTGTCTTTATGACCAGACTGCAGACCAGGCGACTCTCGGGAGCGCAGCGGAAGCAGCTCATTAAAGTAAGAGAAGGAGGTGGCCAGAAGTAGTGGGGGTGTGAAAAGACTCCCACTCTTACTCGAGTATTCCACCTTCGATGAACCTGTGAGCCTTTCATTACCTCTTCTGATGAAGACAGACTGGCTGCAGGTGTCTTTATGACCAGACTGCAGACCAGGCGACTCTCGGGAGCGCAGTGGAAGCAGCTCATTAAAGTAAGAGAAGGCGGTGGCGAGAAGTAGTGGGGGTGTGAAAAGACCCAACTCTTACTCGAGCATTCCACCTTCGATGAACCTGATCAAGGAGCAGCTGTGGCTGCAAACTTGATATTGGGGCTGTAGGCTCTGAGCCTTTCGCTGTCTCTTCTGATGAGGACAGACTGGCTGCAGGTGTCTTTATGACCAGACTGCAGACCAGGCGACTATCGGGAGCGCAGCGGAAGCAGCTCATTAAAGAGAAGGAGGTGGCCAGAAGTAGTGGGGGTGTGAAAAGACCCCACTCTTACTCGAGTATTCCACCTTTGATGAACCTGTGAGCCTTTCGCTATCTCTTCTGAAGAGAACAGACTGGCTGCAGGTGTCTTTATGACCAGACTGCAGACCAGGCAACTCTCGGGAGCGTAGCGGAAGTAGCTCATTAAAGTAAGAGAAGGCGGTGGCGAGAAGTAGTGGGGGTGTAAAAAGACCCCACTCTTACTCGAGTATTTCACCTTCGATGAACCTGATCAAGGAGCGGCTGTGGCTGCAAACTTGATATTGGGGCTGTAGGCTCTGAGCCTTTCGCTGTCTCTTCTGATGAGGACAGACTGGCTGCAGGTGTCTTTATGACCAAACTGCAGACCAGGCGACTCTTGGGAGCGCAGCGGAAGCAGCTCATTAAAGTAAGAGAAGGAGGTGGCCAGAAGTAGTGGGGGTGTGAAAAGACCCCACTCTTACTCGAGTATTCCACCTTTGATGAACCTGTGAGCCTTTCGCTATCTCTTCTGATGAGAACAGACTGGCTGCAGGTGTCTTTATGACCAGACTGCAGACTAGACGACTCTCGGGAGCGTAGTGGAAGTAGCTCATTAAAGTAAGAGAAGGCGGTGGCAAGAAGTAGTGGGGGTGTAAAAAGACCCCACTCTTACTCGAGTATTTCACCTTCGATGAACCTGATCAAGGAGCGGCTGTGGCTGCAAACTTGATATTGGGGCTGTAGGCTCTGAGCCTTTCGCTGTCTCTTCTGATGAGGACAGGTGTCTTTATGACCAAACTGCAGACCAGGCGACTCTCGGGAGCACAGCGGAAGCAGCTCATTAAAGTAACAGAAGGCGGTGGCGAGAAGTAGTGGGGGTGTGAAAAGACCCCACTCTTACTCGAGTATTCCACTTTTGATGAACCTGATCAAGGAGCGGCTGTGGCTGCAGACTTGATAATTGAAAGGCTAAGGGTTAGCACAATAAGCCTAAGGCTGCGGTGCGTCCGGAGCTAATGCCAACGGGCCCATAGAAAGAAGAAGAAGAAAAAGGGTCATGTCCTAACACAGTTCTGTTTTCTCACCTTGAGAGTACAAAACCCCTCATCATTTTATGATGTTCTGAAATTTATTGTTCACTTTCCAGTAAGGGAGTTATCACTGAACTGATATGACCTATGAATGCGTTCAAATCTGTTCCTTGAGACAGAATTGCTAACAGGTAGCTTGTGTGTCTCATTTTGCTTCCAATGCATCCTGCGGAATGGTACTTTCACATGGCCTGATACTAGTAAAATTGAAAAATAAAAATACAGTTCGTCAACAGACAGCTGGACATTAGTGCAACCTTCAGATGCAACATACTTGACAGATCCCTCACAAACATGCCATAATCTAACATATATACCAAACATCATTTTGAATATTTCTACTAGTGTCATTTATTCTTGTGTGCATGCCAGGAAGGCATATGGGAGAGTGAAAGTGCCCAAAAAAGACATTCAGTTGGAGGCTGGGTGAGCTCCAGAGCCAATCCGGAGAAGAGATAAATCTCTTGCCCCTGGCTGGGAATCAAACCATAATGCATTCACATATTTCTGGATCAATACTGTGCATTTTTGGAAATGGTGAAACTGCCAAACTACTTTTCTTGATCTTGGGTACAACCATCCTGTTGTGTTATTAGAAAAAACAGTTAACATATAGAAACAAACACAACCGTGTATTTATTGTAAAAATTTGTCTTCATATAATCATGCTACATGTTTTGATTATACGGTCATTATCAGGCATGTAACACATACATAACACAACAAGGAACCATATAGCTGACTTATGCCTAAGATGTTTTTACTTCCACTACTGGTTTCTCAAGTATTGTGTATTGTATTTATGACATCTGACACACAACAGTATACACAAAGTCAGCATACTCCTCACTATCAGCATATGATTTTAACTTCCAAATAAGAAGAATTTTAATAACTTTTAAACACATTTTGGAATCAATGTAATGTTCTAAAACAGTGCCACCAAATAATAAATTGAAGTTATGTTTAAAAAGTTATACATTGCATAACGATATTTGTAAGGGTGAGGCTTCTTTCAGTATTATTCTTTACTTTGTATATATTTTGTGAAGATGTGTCTGATGAAGGCTGTACAGCCGAAACATGTAGAATGATTATGTGAAGACGGGTTCCTATAATACACAGTTGTGTTTAAGTTCTTGAATTCTTTTGCAATCCTTTCAATTTCCTGGATGTCTTTCTACCTTTTACTTCTAGATTTTTACCTACCCTACATTTTTCACATTTACAACAAACAGAGGTTACATTTAATGCTGATAAACAATGAAGGTGTTGCAGTTTCCTGAACTGGGATGAAAACAACTTTACATTTCATCAACACCCACTTCTGCTAGCCATGTTGGAATTTTCTCTGTATGAATTCTGCAAACAGCCACAATTTTACACTACAGCCCAGTGTATGATATAACATGCACCATTGTTTATGATCATTCTTTTGGTATAATCAAGAAGTACAGCAAAAATCAACCACACCAGCTTATTGTTTATATACACAGGTTTCAATTTATATTAAAACTAAATTTTATGTGTTGTGGATACAAGAAATACAAACAATTTTTGCATTCTACATCCAGCCATTGCATTTTATCAATTTATTACTATTATATAAATCATCCAAATACAATGTTACATTCTCCTCACTCATTTCTGACTGACAAATTTTGATCCTATAATCATTATCAAGCACACATTACACATCTACACTAGCTACTGTAGATTTTACATTATAAAAACATAATAATGGTTAACAATTTTAAAAACCTTATGTATAAACCTCCTTTAGAACAGCTGATATGTATACACTATAATTAGAACACCATGCTGTTCCAAATGTTAACCTCAGTTACATCCTGGGTGGTTTACAGGCCTTTTCTTTCACCATATTTATCTACAGTTCTGCTGTGTTTATTTGAACTGATCATGCACAGACTTTCTATAGAAGTAAATGTTTTGTAAGCCTTTTACATTAATGGACAACCTATTTTTAATTTGTGTAATTCTGAGGACAGTGGTTCCCCAGTTTATATAAACACTTCTGGTGTTATTTGTGTGTCATTTATACAGTAATGTTATATTAATTTTTAACTTGTTTTTATATTACATCTTGCTTATACATTCTTGTACTGTTTCCTTGATTTAATTTCATTGTCCTGTTACATGTGGCAAGATTCATTTCTCTTGATCTACAGTACACTGTATTCATAACCTGGCCTATAGTATGTATTTATTGTCCCTTACTTTTATGGCACTACAATTTAATTTAACTTGTTAATAATGTCAATGTATACAGACTAGCTGTTATTTTATGCTGATCCTTATGTGATCCTTTTCCATCCATAGGCCTGTATAAGATCATTCCATAGCTCTCTTATAATGGTTCCTTCAACTTGAAACCTTTGCATATCCTGCTGAAACTATTTATTACTGAGTCTGCATTGGTTTTGTTCCCATCATGTCGACATATCTAGTGTAACAATGAATTGATACTTAACTTTCAAAACATATTTCATGATTTTCCTCTCTGCACTTCATATGGAAATTTATGACATTAATTTGGAGATTGTTTATCCCATGGCTATGCCTTTCTTGAATTTGTGAAATGATCCACTACACTGGAAATAAGTTTGACTCACAATTGCAATTAACAAGCTGGTGATATCTAACAATGTACACCATGTGGCATTGATAATGATCACGCGATTGAAACATGTAGGCCATAAATTAGCAAAGGGAGTATGAGGTTGTATCTGACATGTTCATATAATAAATTGGTATAATACAACAGAATGATGCAAAATATGAAAAGACCAATGATCAATCAAGCCAAACACATACAGATTTGTAAGCAAAAAAAATGCAAGCTACTGAAGGTAAATGCAGCACTCTGTTACAATGAAATGCGTTAATACAAAAAATTGACGCCAAAATATGTCAATATGAGGGTAGGTGGGAAAACTGCAGGAACAGAGAAAACTGGAGAAATGGCAATGAAAAGTAGAATGAATAATGGAGTAATATTCATATACATTAAAAATAATTTAAATAAAGAACTATGTGATATACATTACACATAAAGAACACAAATGTGTGGCATACAATATGGGACTTCATACAGAACCTGGAAAACAAAAAATTACAAGACAAACATAAAAAAAAAGGCATGACAATGTGGGGGGGGGGGGGGGGGGGGGGGGGGGAGATTCTTCCCAATGGCCTATAACATATTACAAATAGGGTTCTCTCCAGAAAAAAAATCGGTATGAAACAGGGCTTTAGTTACAACCTCTGAACACCCTGTCACCAGAAATGCACACGCTGAAAAGTCACCTAACTAGAGGAACTAAAAAACCATTTACTTTCCCAGAGACTCTTGGCAAGAGTGGATCAAATATCACAGCAAAACTGTAGATATACAGGATGAAAAAAAAGAGGTGCATTAGCCACCCAGTGTGTAACTATGGTTAACAATAGGAATAGTATGGTGTTTTAACATATAATTTACATATTAATTATCCATTTTAAAGAAGGATTGTAGTACATACTGTTTTTAATACTACTAACCATCATTATGTTTTTACAATATAAAACCTGGAACAGCTGGTGTAAGTATGTAATTTGTGCCTTGATAATGATCTAAGGATGGAAATATATCAGACAGTAATAAGCAAGGAGAATTAAAGGCTGTATATGGCTAGCTTATATAACAATACACATAAGCAACATTCACAGGTCACCTGTTAGCCATGTGCTAACTAGAAAATTGGTCACAAACAAACTTCATTTCCCTCTCACCCACAAACACCTGAAGAGAAAATATGCTGTGAACATGACCTGAAAACATTTCAAATCCTGAAAAAATATGCGACTTCAAATCTTCAGAAATATATTTCTTCCTGTTTCAGTTTTAAACAACTGTGAACCTGTACATCATATCATATGGTAGGCCTTACTGGGTTAAGAGGATTTCAAAACTTTGAGATTAGTACAGGGAACTAAACACTCAAAAACCATCCAGTTTTTCAATTTTTAATACATTTAGACTGAGGCAACATAGCACCTTTCCACCAGACACAATTCCCAAACCTGCAGCAGGCAGGTGAGCATATTTCTGGAGCCCTGATTTAAGAAATGTTACTTACTGTTCCCTTTTTATTTCATCTACTCTATGTTCAAATACTTTCCTTGCCAAATGTTTTTAATATAGTTTCTTCCCTCTGAGTCAAAAATACACTTCACAACCATTAAAAAGAAAATCGACAAAATATACAATTAATCCTAATGTTCAGAAACTTTGAAAGCAGATGAGAAAACAATTACAGAACTAAATGGATAATCTTCACATCCGTGAAAGAATCAATTTGTTACTTCAGAAACGCGTTTCATGTCATCACAGCAATGCCAGTGTACAAACGGAGTCAAACGTTGTGAGAACATACATCACAAATCTTCAGATTGTTATGCAAACAGAAAGACAAACCAGAAATGTGCACCTTTCACCAAAGATTATTATGGCATGTAATGCTACAAATAAAATAGTACACATCCTATTATTATGACAAATACTCCAGAATTTGTTTCCATTCTTGGTAATGATTCAGTGGGCTAGTTTTCCCATGTTTCAAAGAACTCTGCTGTCTCCAGCCTTGTGGTGACAAGACTAAAGGTGTCCGAGCCATTGGAAAGTGGGGAACTGTGCAATCTAATTTCTGGATGTATGGACAACTGGAATTTAAGTTGCTTTTCAGGGCCCCTTTCTCTCTGAAGGGAGATCATGAGACAGTCAAAAATAAGATTTTTATGTTATTTTATCAAAATCCAATGTTGTGTGCCCTGGAAAATGGTTATCTTCTAATAAAGTTCAATGAAACTCAACAGTTTCAGACCAACTGGTACAGTAAAATCTTAAGTAATAGGCCTGGCCAAGACAGTAACAATCAAGAGATTGACAACTCTCAGAAATAAGAAAGGTGTAACTAAAAACTAGAGCATTACATAAAGAAAGTTTTCTGTAGGCCAGCTTGTTTCCTGATTCTCAGCTTACAAACTGACTACATAAATCTGATCACTCATATGACAAAAATATTTCTTGATACATAATCTGTGACAATCCGGAGCAGAGACTGAACCAGGCATACATGTACCTCCAAAAGGTACATAAATCACTGCACAGGAGTTTGTAAGATATACTTCATACGTTGTCAAACACTGGTCAAAAGAGCCTGAAGAACGCCTTGAAAAATTTCTTTCATACAGTTTTCTTGAGCATGAAAAAGTGAAGTTTATATTCACATTTTAACAAAATACACGTTTGTGACGTTCTTTAACATAATTTATTACAATGCACTGCCATCAATACCTATTGATTATTATATTATATTAACACTATGTTCAGCATAATGACAAATGCAAAGGGTTAAGATGTGAAATGTATTTTTATGTAGCCTTTCTCAGTTTCTTATTTTAATCTTTGAACGTTTCTCTAGAGAATAGGCATCTTTTTTGATTCATAGGCTAGTAAAACAGCAGATGGAGTTCTGAGAATGAGTGTCCTGTCTTACACTGTATAGTACAATGGGCTAAACACCTAATTACACGCACCATGTTTACTTGTAATGACAACATTAAGACCCGTAAGTGGTATTAAAACCAAAGGAATGGAAGATCATCCATAGCAAATATTCAAAATTAAAAATGATTAATAAAGGAACGTGAAATAACGTACGTTTCCCAGAAATCTCCTGTTCTGTCAGGTCAGCATATAACTAAGGAGTAATGTTTTGGCACAAACTATGTATTTGCTAAATGGGGGGAGTGAAATAGTAAATCTTCAGCTGGTGTAACACAGACCTACAAAAACCGATGATAAAAATGATTTAGAGACTGGCAAACATAAATTACGTTGGAGACTGAAACTAATGCATGGACCACCAGCCATGAACAACTGCTCTAGTGTACAACAAAAATTGTCAACATACTTCTCAAGCTGGTTTATTCCTTGGCTTGTAGATGCTTCTGCTGCTCTAGAACCAAGAACAAGCACTGTATTTTCACCTTCCTGCTGCCCATTCTGTTCAGCTAGTGCCGACAAGCTTTCATGATGGCTGTCTTCTGCACCTGTATTGTCATTACTGTCACTCTCTGATTCACTCTCAGAATCTGTCTCAGTGTCTGTGTCACTCTCCTCTCCTTCTGGCATACTGACAGTGTTACTGACATCTTCCACTTTTATCAGGACTTCGGGTTCACACTTCACATTATCATTAGACTTTATCTGCTCCACTTCTACAGGGGCATACTCAGTTACTGTGCAGTCTGCAGTGTCCTGTGAAAAGAAACTTTGCAGTGACATCACAACACTTCAAAACCCACTGGGGGTTTATGATCTCAAACAAAGGGAAGGTTAGATAGACACACTTTTGCATTCCCTTTAAACACACTTTGCAAAGACTATGTAAAGCTGATGGTGCCTGACTTATACCTTGAAACATTAGTGTGGTGCTGTACTGAATCTGTCAATTTTATCACAAAATAAGAAAGCCACAAATGACCTATACTGAACCACGGCAAAAAGGTTTTTCTTAGATCCTCTCCATATCTCCATTGAGGTGTTCCACTTTGCCCCCCACCTACCTTCCCCTCCAGTCTCTAGTCATTCCATTCACACAACTGCTGGTAGTCATAAACACATTGTAATCTTTGCTAGTGACAAGGGCATTGGCCAGTCAGCATAGTATACAGGGGGTGGGGGGTGGTGGTGAATGGAAATGCAACAGTAACCAGTTTTCTTTCCATGGCCTCAACACAGCCATGCATATAAAATCATTAAATGTATCTGAGACAGCAGATTGCACCATTTTCAAGAAATAAATTAACAATGAGCTCTAACAGGATTTCAAAAAAATTGTAAAATATCAACATGAAACAAAATTATATTCAGGGAACTGTCTAAAAATATTGAAAGATTTAGCTTTGCAATGTGCTAACAAGGTTTGATACGTGGAGCTAGACAAAGAAAACGACAAGGTGGCAGACATACCTCAGAGCTGGCAGACCATTTTGCTGCCTGGTACCACACATACATAACAAGCTATTTACCAATAAGAAATGATACCTGCCATTTTTACTGCTCAAATACCATCTCATGGACTGAATGTGACATTTGCAGGTGCAAGTTTTTCACAATTCTCAATTCTACCCTAGCATGAGGTTGTTTTGAGTGCAATATCCATTTTGTGATATCCCTCAACATCCATCTTGTTTGTGAGATGGCTTCTTTGCTGTAATTTCATGTTTTTAACAGAAGAAAATAATCGGTAATAAAAGGTAACAGAGAGACAAGAGATGGGTGTGCTTATTTTCTCTTGATAACCTACTTTTTGATGCTGTAGGTGGTAACACGGCAACAGCAGAATGCACCTTACAAAAAAACTATGGCCTGATGAAGTACCAAACAATAAGGCAGCTCAAGATGTTAATATAGATATCAAGAAACACCTGTGCCACACAAAATACATTAAGCATACATTCTGTACGCACTTCTCATCTCTCCCAAACATGCTATATGACCATCTCTTCCTTGTTGATTTGATTACCCTGACAATTTTTATGTTGTATAACACACTGTAGTATTAACTGAATCAGTTAATGAATGACCATGTATTAGAAGGCTGACTGATATCCAAATAGTATTTAGTAAAGGGTGTCGACCTCGGTGGACTAGTGGTTAGCGTGCTCGCCACTGGACCCAAGGTTCGCGGGTTCGATCCCGACCGAGGTCATTCTGCAATTTCAATCACCCTCCTGTTCCTTCTTCCCTCTTTGAGTCCAAACATTCTTCTCAACCCCATCTTCTTCCTTTTAAATGAGCAACAAACGTTCACACCCATAGAAAACAATGGGCAAAATATGTTTAGTACCTCTTAATATTTAGGCTTTTGGGCTCAAAATGTGAGCGCAAAAGTTAGCAAGCCATTGTGGACTGGAGCAGTAGTTGTATGTATACATGTGGTAGTACTCCAGCCATCAGATATGGTGAATTCTCATGTATGGGATTATGGGATGAGTGATGGTGGTTGCCAGGACACCATGTGCAAGCACTGCCCTGTTCTACTGTCTGATAAGACACACATTATATCTACAGTATTTCATCAAACAGTACTGTGTAAAAGGAATGTGGATCAATGTTTCTGGTAAGTGGATACCTTCAAACCACACTAAGATGCTTTCTGCAGCAGGAATAAGGGAGGTCAGGACTCGAGAAAACTGATGCAGACAGCAGTACAAGATGAAGGGATCTCCATGGTACAGGGCTTCCAATGTTTCTAATGCCAAATTCCAGCCTGTTTCAAGACCAATGAAGTAATTAAGCACATAAAGCAACTTTTTACAGTTCAACTTCTGCAGACAGACAATCCCAAGCCAAGCAGTGTTTCAAGGCATAACAGAAGAGCACAGGTCCAGATGCATACATACTCTTACATTCAATATATATACAGTGACAGGAGTGGCATTCAGACATATAGAAGTTATTTCAGATAATTCCCAATTGTTGTGCTCCAAAGCTTCAAAACTATACATAAATCTGAATGTGTGGACCATACTTCCTGAATACCATCACTCATTTACTTCTTTGTTATTCTGACAGAAAAGTTACAAGGCAGTTCAGCTGGACTAGACATGATTCAATTTCTTATTCAGACCATACTGCAGCAAATGGGCCTATCAATTCTTCAACTTCATTACCAAAGCACCAAGAGTGTAGGAGGAACAAATCATGCTTGTCATCAGACATGCTAATATCTCAACATTTGCAAAATATATTACCTCCATATAGCACATTATAATTTGGTCCAAAGATGTGCACTTACCTGGACAAGAGTTGGAGACAGCGTGGGTGTAGGCGGCTGTGGTGGTGGTGGAGGAGGAGGAGGAGGGGGTGGCGGCGGTGGCGGTGGTGGTGGCGGGGGCAGTTGTGGTTTGATTGTTTTCAACACATTTGCTAGATATGTCTCTGTTTTGATACTCTTCTCTCTAAACTCAAACAGTAAATCCAATTTATATACACATTCTTCACACACCATTTTCGGAAGTTTGTCTGTCAGTACAACCTATAAGGAAGAAAAGACTTACAATGAAGAAAGTCAGTCACTTACAACAATGTCCTCAACAGGCATATAGAATATCCAGTGTCAATTATTGTGAACAGGATACACTAAACTAATTTACTGTACTCAGACAATAGACAAATATTTTGTGAAACTGAACAGTGGTGTAAGGTATGAAAATGAACTATTTAAAAATAGATGTTCTTAAAGTTTGAGAAATAAATGAAATGCACATTACTTGAATTTACTTAATGAACATATACTATGTACGACAACACTCAGTCCTGTTTCATTCAGGACATCAAAACAGAGTTTATATGCTAAAAAAAGGTATCAAAAAATGCACCAGCTGGACAGCAGTTTTTAAATTATTCCTTGATAACAGAAAAGGAATAAAATACCCAAAATCAAATTTCAACTCCTAATTAAACATCAGTTCCTCAAGGTTTAATAATTCGCTCTGTGATTTTTCTGACATATATCAACAATATGCCTCAACCACGAACTCTCAGTCCATCAGAACCAAAAACTGACTACTCTCAAAACTGCACAAAAGATATCTTTGCTACCTTGATCAAACAGTCAGAAGCCAATTTTTACAAAACAAACTTAAATTGTTATTAGCAAAAGGCATTAATCTAAATATACATGTAGGGACACTAAGTTCCTTGTCTCATAAACTGACAGCAACTTAAATTTGAAAACACACACTGAATATATTGCCCCTAACACATGTTCAGCATGCTTTGCTATGTGGGCAGCCACAACACTTATAAAAATAGACATCTTAAATAAAATTAATTTAGTTTGGTTATAACCACTTCATATGAAGCAAATTTCTAAGAAAATTTAAGGCAGCATAAAGTATTCAACATCTCAAAGAAAGTCAATAAAATAATGGCACACATTAAACAGAGAGCCTCTTTTAAAGAATTACTTAACAAATGTAACACATGCCTTGGCAGCATATTCTTATTCTCACTACATACTTTTACTGTTAAAAATGTGAAAAATCTCAAACAAATTCTGGTAATAGTTACATGGTATCAATAAAAGACATAAATATGACCTCCACACCTAAAATGCTACGTCACAAGATATCAAACAGGAGTGTATTACAAGAGGAATCAAGATATTAAAATTTTTCATCTACAGGTCTTCTTTTATCACTGCACCAAACATGGCAGCCTGATCACAGAGGAAGCCTGCATCCACTGGGGAATCCTGTGACAGCTGCGGCATTCAGGGCAGTCACAAAAGAAATGCACTGTAACACTGAGAGTTTAAATCATAATATAACAGTATTTATAACAACAGTAAAACATTCTCTATTATCTCACTCCACTCTGTATGAGAATTTACTTTAATTAAAAATGATTAAATACTGTAAATGTTTATGAAGATAATCGTCCATCGACACTGAAGATAATCGTCCATTGACAGAACCTAATTACTTTTCTCGGTAAAAGGTAAAATTGTCCCTTACATGCCATGAAGGCATATGGGGGGCATCGAGTCATAGCTCTACTCATTCTTAACCTCAGCACTGGATAGAGGTGAGTGGTCAGCCTCATGCCCCGGCCGCCTTTACCGTCAGTACCCATTGAACAGGATGCTGGGTGGGCCCCAGAGCCAGTCTGGGCATTTTGGAGAAGAGAACAAATTTCTTTCCCCTGCCAGGATTTGAACTCCAGATAGTCCAGCCCAGAGCCTAGTCTCTGCACTGACTATGACTCCCTGGCTCTTTACTTTTCTCTGTATAATACAATATTCTTATATAATAGGATATCCGTAAATAGCTTATTGACGGATTAATGTAGTTATTCCTAATTCTAATGCCATTAGAACTTAATATTTCATATCCATGCAATTGAAAATGCGATCTTTAGTCATGAACTTAGCAACATATTAAGGCAAGAACGCGCTTTACTTATACTTCATGATCAATTACAGCATGAATTGCGTTCCTTTACTGCGTTTCGTCATTTACCATTTATTAACAACACAGGACTTTTACCTGCTACTGAAATGAATATTCTAAACTTTAACCTCTACTCGTGTTTCAAGACCCAATGTTTGTGAAAAAGTTTATGCATTTACCTGAACAGGCAAGCATGATGTTATTTTCTTAAATATTTGTCTTGAATCACCTTCACGTTCAAATATATGAAGTCCCATTAGAACGCTTGTTTTTGCAGCACATAAACGGCACAAATAATCGAATTCGGGTAAAGTTATGGTATCACTGGCCATAGTTTCTGTCATTTTCTGCAAAAAGGGCCTTTCGCGTGATAACAGTAATATAATCGGCTGTACTCCAAATTTCTGATAACATTGGTTATTCACCCATACTACACAATTCAAAACTGTTGTCACTACAGTGAAGACAGTGATATCCTGCCTACATAAATAAACGCCATTCTCTGTCTGCCATGGTCAGTTCACCCCCAGACTTCGGTTGTGTCTATAAGACAAGAAACAAAATTCTGATTTTCACTCTCTCGTGTGGGCAAAGTCGACCGAACAGACGCTATCCACGGAACTATGGCTCTCCGCTAACATAGGTTTGGAACACGCAGGGAGCACAGGTAGATTTTTGTACCCTGGTTAGTGTTTCACTTGATGCATGGATATTGGTTTCGAGCTAGACGTTTTACAATGAACGTTGGTAATCCGTGATAGAAACCGTATAGACCTCTAGTTCACTGTGTATCTTCTACTTAGCTCGCATTTTCAAGGAATCATCGTCATTTGAAATTCAGCATGCTTACCTTTCGAAATTATATAAATTCACACACACTCATGCAATTGCATATGTGAGGATTCCACAAGTGGAAGGGAATTTTTAAAAGATGCTCAAAATATAAATATTTTATCTTCTCTAGAAACGTTGTTTCAATAAGTTCCGGGGTCGGTTTTTGTAAGTTTATTTGAAGGAAGCGAGAACCCTCCGCATTCTCTTCGTGCCTCAATGGACAAATTTGTGTTGATTTGTGACCTACATTAACTACGTACATAAGAAATGAGATGGATATTTATTGCATATGAACTGCTAGATCTCCAATGTCAGTATTACTGCAGCTGCTAAACGAAACCGACCCGTTGATCAACTGTAAACCGGTTATCAAACCGTTCATGGGAACGGTGAAGACTGGTGTTCCCTAAGCTGGTGGCAGACCGACTGCGACATCTGATCCGTGGACTAGTACATAATGTTCCTGGGATCCATTCACGGGGACCAGACATATACTACTTCTGTGCACACACTCGTGGACCTAGTTGTGAACGTGACCAGTCCGGAACCGATAAAACTCTATCGGACACATGCGTGACGGCACGGTATAAATGTGCGAGTGTAATCCACGAATGAAAGCGGAAGTGAGAAGTTGTGGCGTTTGGAAGAAAAAAAGGCGTATAGCTGTTTAAAGTGGTAACGTGGAATGTGTAATTTAGACCGTTTTCGGCGCACATATGCACCCTCCTACCAAAAGTAATGTGTGCCATTAGAGCATGCGAATCATAATGACCAGTACTAGCAGGTGTAATTACTGTATTATTAACCGGCCGTAATCGAAATACGTGTGTGCCTGTCCCAACTGTAATTTTATGTGCTCGTATTACAAACCTTAGTAATACACTTTCAGTCAGGGCAGGAATTAGACCTACATGCCCAAACGTACGTCTCCCCTGCTTGATCACGGTTTGATTTATAGGATTGAATTCTGGTAAGATTAAAGACATGGGAAAATGAAGAATAAGAATGACTTGGTATAGCAACCACTCATCCCAACATCTTTAGGCTGAATGAGGCCCGAGTTCGTTAAGACTGGCGGTTGGTCACTCAGTTTCCAAGTTCGTACCTTTTTTCAGGCTCATGAACAGATTTCATAGTAGAGCAGTCTTCTGGGATATGATGCTGTACTTGTTGGCAATTTCTTACCGACATTTTTGGAGGAGCTTGATGCTTGCATGTTCAGGGTAGCCCAAGAAGAGCAAGTTGCTGGAACAGCTGGTTGCAGTTACATACAAAAACAGTTCATGCAGCAATGGTTGTAATGAGCTGGCAGGAGAGGAGGTGTTGTGGGGTGGGCACTACAACCATGGCCAAACTAGTCTGGTTCCTACACAATAACGACCAGTCTGACATGCTGACGTATGCAATTTCATTATTTCAGTACAGTTTAAGACAAACCTGGATGAAGAATGGGTGCCTTCATGTGTGTAAAATAAATGTGTTGAAACTAGTCTCTACACATCCTCTTCTCTTTCTTATTCTTTGTTATTTTGTATTCATGTAGTTTTCTTGTAATACACACATTTTCCATCCCTCCCCAAAACACTATACTGTTCATTGTTGTTCCAGTGTGAAATATTTGTACTCCATATATATTCCTGAATAATTCTTCACAGGACACCTTGTATGCAAACACGTACTCTTCAAACGTGGCACAGAATTGTAAATACTTTAATTAAATTATATAAGGTGAAAATTAGAGAGTGTTTGGTGTGGGTGGTGTTCTTTGTGGTCAGAGGTTGCCAACTGAAGTTGACTGTGTAACATAAGCAACAACTAACATAGTTGGTCTGGAAACTGTGGGGCTAATTCACATACAATGTATATCATTTCAGCATCACAGTAATTTTTATCAACAATATTAATTTGCAGGATACACAAGTAAGAATTTCATCATTATGTGTTGTCTCTTGCCAAACAAAATTATAAATGACCAATATTACATAATATGACCCCTAAAAACAAAACGGATTCCTAGACAAGATCTATCCATGTATGTCGAGCAAAATCCTTGAGACTTTATGACACAAGTTTGAAATATCCACTACTGCCTGCTATTTCAGTAGTCTCAGTTTTAACATTTTTAACCCCATTTGACGCACACCCCTTTATTGGTATCTCCACCTTGCCGTGGTAGAGGGGCTTGTGAGTTCCAGTGACCCTGAGAGCTAAGCCGACGGTAGCATTGCTACCAGTAGGGTCTCCCAAGCCGGACAGATCAAGAACATAGGAACTAGACAGAGAGAGATGCCTAGGAGATGGGAAATCCAATAAAAACTCCCCTGATGCCGGAAGCAGCGACATCAATAGCGACTTGAAACACAGAGCAAATGATGCTTGATGGTTCATGATTGTGTAGCAACAGGCGTGACCACAGTGGTCTGAATGGCTGCTGTACTGTGATGTGGAAAGCAAATGGAAAAACTACCACATTATTACTTTTTCTGGATAGTCTCTTCCAGAAACAGAGACAAATGTGAGATGCTTCCTCTGGAGACAAAACAATCATTCGGAGGTAAACTACTCCCCCATTCGGATATCGGGGGTGGGGAGTGTTTCTAGAGGGGACTACAAACAGAAGCAGAAGGAACATCACAGCTTCAAAATGGGAACTTGGAACGAAAGGACCTTGAATCGAGGAAAACTCGAAATTTGAAGAAGGAGACGTAGAAAGTAGAATTTCACTGCATTATTTCATTTTAAAAATTGCCCAGTTTATCTGCTGCACTTTGTATAATGAAGATTAATTTCAGTGTGCAGAGAGTTAAACAACTTAATGAGGTGTAATTTTGGACACTTTTATGCTGTTTTGTCTTTCCTTTCAATTATTTTTACTTACTATTAACGTATACAAACTGACAAAAAATAACAAAGTTTAAAGTACTACAGACCTTTGATTGCATGACACAAACACTTCATTACTTATGGCATGAAGGTATGAAAATAATGGATAACTGAATATGGTCCAGTCAGGAATGACAGTATATAATGATATTTACACATCAATTATCACAAGGGCACAAAAATTTTTAACTTGAATGGGGCTTGATAAAAAGCATACAAATTATTACTAATGAATATTTTTACAGATGTATAACTCTAATAAAAATGTACAGTAGCAATAGTAATAGCTAAAAACAGTTGGTTTTATCCACTTATGTGACAGGAGATTAAATAAACTTGTTACACACCACAAAAATTAATACATACAATTTCTTCACATATAATGAGAATGTTTAAACTGGATTCATATGCAAACATTACACAAAATGTTAATCTAGTTTCCAAAATAAACTAAATTTTAGAGCACCTTACTGTGGTACCTGTCATCACAAAAACATAAATATGTTGTAACACTGAGCACTACAACGAGATATTCTTTCATCATACTTACATTTACATATTTTCTGCATCTGGCAAAACATAATTAAAACTGGGAGCCTATGGAACAATCTGTTTTAAATATGAAACAAAAGTTTTGAAAACATATGATGCTATGTGCTTCCACCTTCTTGCTGTCACACAAATGTACTCTTGCTCTGAAACACCACACATCACTGCAGTTTTTCTGTACAAATTCACAAAAGAACATCACGCCTCTAAGTCATAAACAAAAAGAACTTCACGGCAACGGAGACCTGCTTCTTCCAAAGTCTGGATGTGACTGCCTTCTCGAGGTGCACAATTGAGGACTCGTTTAGGGAAATTTGTTGCAATTTCAAATGTGTTTGGAGATGCAGGATGGCAAAATACATAATAGAAGACAGCCTGAAACGAAAGCATTTAGCAACACTTGAGGAACTTATGGCTTTAATTAAAATTTAAAACTGATAACTGAAGAATCTTTGTAACCTGATGTGTTGAATTTATTTGACAATGTTGCAAAGAAATTATGGGTAGTCTGTCTATCCATCAATCTACTGATTAAACTACAAAGATCAATATGACAAATTCTCATAAAACTCGGTATGACTGTGTTATTAAAGACCTGTTTTACATCTTCATACTATCAGCAACATTAGGATTACAGCTGTAGTAACTTGAGGTAGAAACTACAGTAGCATCATTATAGGTAGGATCCTGAAGTTTTGTTTGGGTGATTATGCTTTGAAAAGTGTGCAACTTGCATTATGCCCATGTTATTTCATTAAGGAAAATGGGGTACAACAACACAGCTGAGCAAAATATTTTGAAGCAATTGACACATGCAGTTTGTATGGTAACATGTTACAAAGACTAATAATGTTTTAGATGCTGCACTGTGTCAACACCGAGTGATCCGTGTGTCTTATTTTGCTAAATAGGTGGCTTCTTGCAGTGGACAGAAGATTGAAGCTAAGCACACAGAAATCAACAAAACAGAGTGAATGATATTACTAGATCACACCTCAAGGACATTGCTCTATAAACATTATGAATTGGCACTTTTGTTAACTCGGTACTTTACTTTATTACAGTATGATAACAGTAAGGGATAATTATGTGTTACTTGCACAAAATGTGTTACATGAACATATGCAAAGAATGGCTGTATACCTCCAAAATTACTGAAATCACTTTGTTACAATTTTGTGTTGGGGATACCAGTAGTCAAGAAATTTTAACTGTGGTTTGTGTTGGTCAAATGTAACACCTAATTTACATGACCCACTGTTATGTGTAAATGACACAACATACAAATCTACTGGTAATACACAAAATGTGACTGTCCTGCCAGTTTCCATTTTCCCAAAGATACTATGTTTACTTGCATGAGTAAACTTTGATTGCTTATTTTGAGTGTTACTCTTTCTTTAAAGCTTTAGTTGCAGCTTGGTTGCAATCTTATGGCACTGCGCAAACGACCAATTTTTAGTCTCTCCACTTGGTCTCGTCCGCAGATGGTACTAGAGGGGTGTCAGGTTGGTTGGTTACAAGCAGTTGCAGAGTGGAGATCATTCTGTGTTGCCAGCTATTAGCCGAACCAAAAACACTGTTCTTCACACGTAGAACACTGGTAGTACACTATGGCACTGTCTAAAATAGGAAACCATAGAGGCTGAAGATGAAGATTCAGATGGTTGTGGAATACTTCCATTATCGTTGGACTCTGACTGAAGAAATGATATATGGATGTAAGAACACAGACATATGTTTCTAGAAAGAGAGGTGACCCACTGCAATACCATTCTCTGCCCCTTGCCTGCCTGCCCTACGACCCCCACTACTCGTACACTAGGCTGCTCATGCAACTGAGTGCCATAAGATTGCGATTTATCTATACTATACAGACTGTTCTGTGATAAGGTGTTCAAACTTAGGATCATATTCTGGAGGTCACTGCAGTGAGCTGAAACCTTTGAATTGAAATGTAGAATGTAAAATAATAACATGACAAAAGATAAAGATAAAGTTCCCCTATAATAGGCCATGATGGCCCAGAGAGGGAGTAAAGGTATAGCTCTACTCTTTTCTTTAACCTCAGTGCTAGATGGGGGTGGGTGGAAAATGTCACATCCCTGGCTGCTTTACCTCCAAAAAAGAGACCTGGTACCCATTGTACAACAGGCCAGGTGGGCCCCAAGGCCAGTCTGGATGGGTGCTGAAAATCTCACCCCCACTGGGATTCGATCCCCAGACCATCCAGCCCATAGTGAGTCGCTATACTGACTACGCCATCCCGGCCCACAAAATAACAACATGGTGGCTACATGAAGTCTATATTTAGGTTTTTGTGTGATGGAAATAACTAATGAAAAATTGGAGCAAGGCAGATGTGTGAAATTGGGTTTGAAGATAGATCATGAGTAAACTCACATTTACATATGATAATGTATGGTGAAAGTTGGATTTTATGTTCCTTGCATTTACAGTGCCTTCAATGCTATGCATGTTTTCACCAGTCCCACCAAAACTTCCATAAGAACAATGTCACTTTTTGTGGAATTAACTTCAGTGCTTTCTACCCATTTCCTCAATTATATGTTCAAACTTAGCATAAACTGGTTGGTTGTTGTCATTTTAAGGACTTTCAACTGGAACTCCAGAAAACAAAATGATTTTTCAGTTATAATTTCCTATCTCCTCTACTGTCTTCATGTACATTTACTATTCTACAGTTTCAACGATGTGCCAGCAGAGAAGAGCTGTGCACCCAGAATCAACTGCCTGGGCACTTCCTCAAATGTAATATGCAATGCAACTTGCTGTTACCTCAAGGGAATGGCTCTGCAAGAAACGCCTTTCAAGTCTCATTCCATTTGGAAGTTTAATAACAATATGAACAGCTTCTGGATGATCTGATGGAGGTTCATCTGGAATACGTTTCTGGTACTCAATCTTTTGCCTCTGTATTTCCTGGAACAATGAAGGAACATTCAACCTGCAGCAATAGGATTCTCAGACTACCCAGTGGGTTGAATCCTATGATAAACAGAAACGGTGCCTCTAGGACATCTGCCATATGCTGCTATGTCAGTAGCAGCTTCAGAACCTAAGTCTGGCCACGAAACAGCATGTAAACGATTACAGCACAACCACATTAATTCCAAACCAGTAAATTCAAAATACCATATAAGTCAAAGCATGCAATGTTACCTGGGTTTAAATATAAGATTCTACATGCTGCTTAATTCGGTTAATTCGAAATAATGTTAATTTATAATTCAAAGTTATGTTACAGTCCTTTGATTACTACAAGTTTTGAGCAGCAGCAAATACTTGGCTACTGGCCGGTACTGTCCATGGCAGGAAACACACTGTACGCCCAAGCGTGACATTTGCAGAGGCAACCGAAATTCAGCTGTACATGCACATGTTCTGAATGTATACCCAGCTGAATTTTGGTTATCTCTGTGATGGTTACATTGGAGTGTGAAGTCTATTGTTTCCTGTCATGGACTGTACCTACAAGCTACTGCTGGTATATGTGAGTCATTCTGAAAATGTGTTAATGTACTGGTAACTGCATGATGGTAATACTGCTGTCTACAGAAAGAGTAACCATTGTGTGTGCTGTGGCACCTTTCATATATTATTCACTATCTAGTCCATCTGTTATGGTGCAATAAGAGTGCAAGACTAAAATTTAAAAAATTGCTACTGTTGAGTGCAGTCAAAGGGTGAAGAAAATGTATAACACAAGTAGAAGGAACTGCAAGGTAACATGGATTGTCCTACTAGCTTTAATGAGGTTCTAAAAACTGACCAACTGAGCCAAACCACCAATAATCAAAAGACAAGTTCTGATGGCCCTAGTTGTGAGCACACTGAAAATAATGAGGAGGGGAAAGAGAAGTGGAAGGAAATGCAGAAACTTTCAGAGTAATCTGCTTGCGCAGATGTGATAATGTCACTGTTGGTGCTGACTTATGTTAAAGTGATAGAATGAAACAACTGTCAAAGCCATGGATCAAATTAAATTCTTTATGTTAAAAGAAAATAAGATTGTTCTCAACAAAATGTCACTTGAGTCTTGTTTTAAGAAACAAAGAACAGAATTGGACAAATATGAATTGTTTGCTGGCTTGCATTTTGATGTAAACTGTAATAAATTACATAGTATGCATTAAAAATATACACAGGAACGGGATCCTCTACTTAATCAATGAGGTTAAAAAATCACTGATTACAATGTAACATCAGGACTTCAACCAATCATTTAAAAATTTGGATTCAAAAATTTAAAATTAAAATTTAAAAATTACATTTAAAAAGTCAGATAATTTGGAACCACATAACTCAAAGCCTGATTTTTTGGTCCTGAGCACTTCGACTTGATGAGGTTTTGCTGTAAGTGACTGATTATACACCAACAGGTTTAACTGTGTAAACAGTCAGGTTATCATCCAAGTTCACAAAACAGTTCCCTAAAGCTATCTGAATGCCATACTTGCACTTCCTCTTGGTTACCAAAATTCTGTATCTCTGGTCTTCCTGACCCTAACTACATGCCCAGCTCATCAAAGCCTCCTAAAAATGAACTTTGTGACATCCTGCTGCAGTCTAAAGTGACAGAGGTAAGGCACAGGTAAAGTCAAACTTCATTAAGTATGCTCCTCAACTAGAACATATGCACACTATGTTCCTTCCTCTTGAATAATTCAAATCCATTTCACTTTTGTCATGTTAGTCTTATCCCAGGGCCTGAATATGTTTGTCCGTTGCAGTTAATTTAATCGAGACATTACCTGCATGCAAAACATCAATGATGTGTATTTGAACTCGTTCCATCATCACTGATTATACAAACACGACGTTTCAAAAGCAACGGTTCACCTGAAGACAAAAGTAGTTTGCTTTTGAAATGTTGTGTTTGTATACTCAGTGATGATGAAAGAGTTCAAATACACATCGGTGATGTTTCGCATGTTACTCCATTGTCAAAGAATTATAGTGTACATTACCTACAACTTGTTAACCAGAACTGAAATATAATTCATGATCACATGCATACAAACCTCTTTGTGATACTGTTCTTCCAACTCTTTTTCCCTCTGTTGTCTTGCTTCACCCTCACGTCTTTCCCTTTCTTCACATCGCCGACGCTCTTTCTCCTGATCAGCTCGCAAGGATTCGAGGTATGCTTGGTCTTGCTGCTGCCTCAATGTTTGATTAAAGTTGAGTTCAACCCTAAGCAACAAAGAGAAATAAGTAGGAGTTTCAGCAACACCTGTTTCAAAGGAACACACTCTATATAACATTTTTGGGCAGTTTCCTTTTCTAGTGAACTGCTTACTTCTTCATGATGGTACCTGGTGAAAGTGAAGTTGTCCCTATACATGCCAGGCAGGCATTCAGGGGGAGTGGAGGTATTGTTTCACCCATTCTTAAAATTGGTATTAGATGGAAATGAGTGGTCTGCCTCATGCCTCAGCTGCTTTACTGATGGGTAAAAGGCTCATGCTACCCATTCAATAGGAGGCTAGGTGAGCCCCAGAGCTGGTCTAGATGTTTTAGAGAAGAGACAAATCTCATGCCCTCCTAGGATTTGAACCCCAGGTTGCTCAGCATTCAGCCCTGTCACTATACTGACCTGGCTCCCGGTGGTACCTGATAATAAGCATAAAACTATTTTGTTTGAAATGGCTATCCAGTTCAAGAAAATTGTATTTTGTGAAGGTTCTATTATACAGAATAGCCCACAGAGGTATACAGTTGCAAGTGTTGAATACAGGGCATTGTTTTTCTATTTGTGACACACAACAATCCCTGGTAACCTAACTGCATGGAAAATCTGAAAACAATGAGATCATCAGAAGGCAATGGAGCGAAACATTTTGAATATCAACCCTTGACACAGATCTCTTAAAAATAAATTATCAATTGTATATCCACTTTTAGGCTACCTGATAGCAACAGTTCAACAACTTAAAAAATCTAAGGATCTCTAGATCTGAAAAATTTTATCAGGCCTCAGGTACGACTTTAAATTTACAGAATTTCAGAAGCAATGAAGTTATGTTATACAAAGACACTTCTTTAAATGACCCCACATATCATTCTACACTCACTGTTCCATGTGACAGCAGGCAGGGTAGCAATCACCACTACACAGCATCATTAACCTTCTCCATGGCCATGCCTACGACAGCTCGGAACAACTGTCCATTTACAGTTCAAACAACTAATGCCTGACAAATCAGGTAATCTAATTACAGTATGTTATGCCACCAATGAAATTACACCAAAATTACCACAATATATAGGTCACTCTGTATATGTGGGGACTGCATTCCCAAACTTGCAAGATTACATTAATCACTAATACACTTACCTTTCATACACATTACAACTAAACAAGAAATTTAAAATAGTATGTACACTCAAAATTAATAAAAACTATGAATGTGGCTAGATCTCACTTAAGGCAACTGGCTGCAAAAGTTACAGGGCAGCTGAGTCATCAACTCCAATGCCACAGGTGAAGGTGAAAGGCTGAAATAAAACATGGATATACCGGTACCCAAATGCAGACAACGCAGTGTGTGTGTGTAACTGAAGTCACATGTACAAAATGTCTGTTCACTTTTTAATTTGCTCATAAGTAACTTTCAAATCCAATTTCTTCTTTTGCAGAACACAAATGATAATAAATGTGACATCAGTACAATTTTGAACCCAAGAATGAAACAGAGAAAAGTTTGAAAGAAAACTGGCATGCCTTGCATTAAAAAAAAAGTAACTTGCGTGATAACAAAATACACAGCAACTTTAAGGACATGCTGTACAAAAATAAAAGGAAGGCACTGTTACTAACTTGAACAGATATATGCACGTGGTAATGCAACATTAATTTGGAGTGACCTGCATGTCAAGAAGTCCAAATTATAAGATCAGGGCAAATGAACTTATGGGGGCATTGAGTTTGTTAATAGAGAAAGAGTAAAAATTAAATTCAGGAACAATGGTTAATGAAACAAATGACTACCTTTCAGCCCTTGCAGCAATCAGGGCTACTTCATTATCAGCCACAATTGTCTGAAGGCGAGCAATGAGTTCATCTGGTTCCACTGGGCCTTCCAACCTAAATAACAGAAAATGAGATGAAGAGTGAAATGTTCCAACATGCACTTAACTCTTCTACAGTACTGATGCATGCATCTAACATTAAGACACAACTAACTATCAGATTTGAACATACCAATGGTAAGCAACAGGAGAAGCTATCATCCACCTTCAGTACTCAGACAGCACATATTTAAGTGTTAAAATCCCTGCTCTCTAATGATTAACTGCTGACTGTTTTCCTTATGTGTAGTAGACGGGAAGGGGAAGCTGTATATTCTTCTGAAATGATGGTACCCAACTACCAGGTCACATCTTAGTCTTGTAACCCAGAAGACCACAATATGAATAGGAATGTAGAAAGATCTGTTGCAGGACACAACACAGTGGCGCAAATGACAAGAGAAGAAGAAGAAAGAGATGATGATGACGATGATGATAATAAAGAGGGAAGGTGAAAGAAAGAAACTACAGTTTAATGTGAATTCCAATCCAGAACATTTACAAAGTTTGGACTTTGTTACAGGAGGGGTGGAAAGGCATGTGAAAAAAATCTGTACTTGATCTTAACATGTCACCACAAAACCGTTACAGAATCCAGTTGTGCCATTATGCATCTGCAGATTGTTTATATCACTGATGTGTATAGGCACTGGCTCCTTTACCCTTTTCCCCCTCCCTTACCTCTTCCAATGTTCCGCTGATTACCTGCTTTCCATGGGTATCTCACTCTGCAATCTGAGCCCAAACTGGAACTGTGTTTCAATTATGTCTCAGTCTGCTGTTTTGAAATTACAGTTTGGACTAGAGACAACTGTGATATCAGGGTCTTTACCTGGTGCTGTGCCCAAAGAGTTATTTTTTATTTCATTATTATTGACCATAATGCCATGAAAGTATTCTGTATTTTTTATTGTTTATCAAGTACAAACATTTCAGTATGTTTGTATGTTAAACAGGGATATAGGTAAGCTACTGATTCTCCCAATGATGTTTCTACAGTCATTATTTATAATAAACTGTTATTTAATACTCTGACTTTCCTCTGACGTTATACGTAAACTTTCCCCTACCTCACACTTCTGCAGTTCCCTGATATCATGATTCACGTATTTATGGGGAAGCTTGATTCTAAGAGCAGGTGAGGCACAGTCAGATTAACACTTATCATCTGAAAATCTAGACTTTAAACCTCCAGTACTACAAGGCTGGCAGCTACATTTTAATTTAGGGCAAACAGTGTACCATCCAAGGATAGGAAATTTTAAATCTCCCAGACCCACAGGGTTGGCATGTCAGGGGTAGTGCTATTAGTACGGAAAGAATGCAACTCTCAGCCAGCTGGAATGTTACACAAATTGCATGGCACAGGTGCCAATACCAAACGTTAAAAAAAAAAAAACCGTTTACAAAACCATTATTAATCCTTGACTAAACTCCAGTGACATTTCAGTACACAAAACTGCTTTAAGCTGTACTTTCCACTTTGAACATGTTATAAATACTAATTTACTGATTTATGATTTGATTACTGTACTGAAGTAAACATAAAATAGACATAAGATTCCATATTGTAAGAACATATTTCTTCTTACCTTCCAACAACAGTCATTCTTCCATCATGAAGAACTATAACAGCAAGAAAGGGGTATCCATTCTCACGCAATGCTTGTGAAACACGATAGCCTTCAGATGTTGTAACTGAGCAAGCCCAGAACAGCATGTTGGTATTAACATAGCTGATCACTTCTCGGTGTGGTAAAGTATGCCTGTAAAATATAATATATTACTTCCAATTCTGCGCCAAATTATTTGCCTCGCATATAACAACTATGTCTACAGTTCTTCCAATTTTGTGTACCTTCTTCTAGCAGTACTGCTTAAGCATAAGGACAACCCATAAAGCAAAGTTCTTCCTGAGATGCCAGCAATCACTTGGCTGGTCTAAAATTTCCTTACCTTTTATAATGCAAACTGCATGTTCATTACCATCTTCAGAAGGACCTGCCACTGGATTCTTTCCTGAGCCACATTAACCTTTGAGTAAGAACTTTTAAATGTGAGATTTCTATTGCACCTGGAGAATGATTCAATTTAAATGCCCACTGCAGGACATTGTCCTGTTCGTCCATTAAAGATTAATGGAGTTCCAATGCTCACAACCTATTTCTATATGATCTATTTGGATATTAACCTCCAATCTATGACTAAGTTTCCTGAATGATTTCTTACCTTCAGAATTACTCCTACAATTCTGCATGTACAGTCTACAATATGAAACTTGTATGCCATGAACACCTCAAGTCTTATATGTGAAACTGATTATTATGACAATATTTTGAACACACATTTCCATTAACTAGTTTTGTATTATGTGCCTCCACAGGGGCCCACAATAATCACTTCATGCTCTGAACATTTTAAATCGCCCCCATGATGGTCTGGTCAGATAAATGAGGAGTACATGTATCGACAAATATGCAGGAACCACCACTTCTATAATAATATGGGGTATACGAAGAGAGGAGACAGGATGGTGAGCACTTACTCACTATAAGAACATATATATATATATATTTATCCACTTCTAAGACTTTACAATTCCACATAGCTTCTTTCTCCTTACTTTCCATGGTAACAAAACAACTCACAGAGACTCTGACTTGCCTTTGTGCAGAACTTAACTGAAAATGCTGGAAGTTTACCTTACCTGTGTCAACTCCTGGATAGGCAATTTGTTTTGCAAAAACAAGTTATTTGGCTTGAGGTAAATTACAGGACTCACTGGCAAGTTCAATCTTCCAGATTATATTGCTACACTTATTCTGCACAAGAAATAAAATGGAGAACAAATGAAGTGTAAGAAGTGTAATTGGTGCATTGGTGATAGCTTTGAAGGTTAACACACCGAATCCAAGCTGTGATGTGTTATCAAGGTATGATGCTACTTTTTGGAATCACACAAAATCTTACCAAACAGGTATGTAACAAAAAAGTTTACTATGTTTCCTGCAGCATACTGAAAACCAGCATATGGATCACAACCACAGATTTAACTGTAATTTAAAGATCACAGTAGGGTTAGGCAGGACATTAATAGTTAAACTTAAGTTTTCACAGTGAAGATTCTGGAATCCAAGCAGAAAGGTAGGTTTCTTCCATTTCCCATGAGTGCCTTTGATGGACTTGGCAGGCATTATAAAATTACTGATGGCAACAGCCACTTTACAACAGCCTTAATGTCATCAAAGTATGACTCCTCAGTAACTATTTAACTAAACTGAGTCCAACATAGCAAACAAGATTTATATCTGTACCACCTGCTGAATATGTACAGGAAGAAATGTTCATGTACAGTAATCACCTTTCAAGACTGAGTCCTTTGGTGACAAACAGAGCTACATAGTTTTCTGCCTGTGAAAAGAAGTGTGCTTTGCAAAATATGTTACTCGTCGTCTTCCAAATGTGTACAATGCTGTGTACCCCCACACAAAGAAATGGTGGTCGTCTTGGAAAACATTCAAGGGTTGTGAGGTGTGTGCACAATTTTTGGTGGCTAAGTTACGGACTGTCCACAAATGAAACTACTGAAATCACTGAAGATGTGAAAAAAAGCTTTCCTCATACTGATAGACCTTTTCCAACATATGTTTTTCCATTTCATCCAGACACTCTATGGATTCATTGATAAGTTGTGTCAAATGAATACAAGGACTGCAACAGATGTGCCTACAACTTGACTGACACGGAAAATTAGGTGACAACACAGAAATTCTACCAAACTCCTTAAATTCAACAAAACCTATTTCATGGGACATCAGTACAAATAAGATTTAAATTGACATCCTAAAACTTTATATCCTCGCCTCTGGTATCCCTACTTTGTCGTAGTAGCGAGGCTTGCGTGGTCAAATGATCCTGAGAGCTATGCCGGCGGTAGCGTAGCTACTGGTAGGGCCTCCCAAGCCGGACAGGTCGAAGGTGATGATCCAGACTAAACGGGATACCCTGGTCCTCCAGGTTGGGGGTTGGGCGAGGGGTTGACGGCCCATCACCGTAAAAACTAATCAAGTTATGAAACTTCAATGGAAAGAAGCCAGATTGATCTACGGAAACGAATATGGCATGGAAAAGGATAACGATAATGGACGAATGAAAGAGGGGAGAAAGAAAAGAAATACAAGACGGAAGACAGACATATACATTGGAACATGGAATGTACGATCGCTGTATCGCCCGGGAGCTTTAAAGATGTTGCTGGACCAAACAATTAATTTGAAACCGAGCATCATAGCTTTGCAAGAAATACGGTGGACTGGGAGAGGAACCTTAGAGAAGCGGGAAGCAAATATATTCTATAGCTGCAGTGAGGAAAGACATGAATTTGGTACAGGATTTGTAGTACATAGACAGCTTAAGCATTTGGTGATTGGATTTACACCAATAAGTCCAAGACTATCAATACTGAGGATCAAGGGGAAATTTTCCAACTATAGTATAATTAACGTTCATGCGCCAACAGAGGAATCGGAGGATGAGGAAAAGGGACAATTCTACGAACTCCTCGAAAGAGCATATGACAACTGCCCAGGACATGACATTAAAATAATAGCTGGCGATCTAAATGCCCAGGTGGGAACAGAGCAAATATTCAGACCAACAATTGGTCCCCACAGCAAACATACCATTAGCAATGATAATGGAATCAGAATTATTCTATTTGCAACATCTCGAAATATGATTGTGGGGTCCACATTGTTCCCACATAGAGGAATTCATAAAGGAACATGGAAATCGCCAGATGGGAAAACTGTGAATCAAATTGACCATGTACTGATAGACGCAAGACATAAGTCAGATCTCCTTGATGTGAGAAGCCTCAGGGGACCTAACATAGACTCAGACCATTATTTGGTATGGGCTCGAGTCAGGGCAAGGATTTCCAATGCTTCAAAAGGAATTAGAACTAATAATCAGAAATACAATACAGCAGCTCTAGAATCAGCTGAAGTTAGAGAGCGATACCAGGAAAGACTAACAGAAATCCTTGAAGAGGTTGAGGGATGCAATAACATCGAAGGAATATGGGAAGCGATAAAGACGGCGGTTGAAAGTGCAGCAAATGAAGTAGTGGGAAAGGAAAAAAGATGAGAAAGATCTCAATGGTTCGACGCTGAGTGTGAGGCAGTAACTGAAGAAAAGAATAAAGCTTATAGAAGGACACTACAAGGAAACTGCACGAGAAGAATGAAGGAAACCTATAAAGAAAAGAGGAGAATTGAAAAGAGGGTACATCGAAGAAAGAAGAAAGAATGGGTGAAAGCAAATGCTGAACAAATGGAGTTACTAAGGAGCTAGAATGAAGCAAGAAAATTCTTTAAAGTAGTAAATGACGCTCAGAAGCCCTTTAGTTGTAAAAATAGGCTGATTAAGGATGAAACCGGGAGAATTATCAGTGAACAGAAAGGGATCTGCGAAAGATGGCGTAGATATTTTAATGATCTTCTCAATCCCAGAGTGGTACCGAGAGGCTCCATAGATGTAGAACAACAGGAAGATGAATTAAATGAGAATCTGGAACCTCCAAAGGTCGAGGAAGTAAGAATCGCCATGAAGAAATTAAAGAACAATAAGGCGCCTGGAACGGATAATATCCCAGCGGAAATGCTAAAGCAAGGTGGCATTCAATTGGAACAGTTTCTCCTAAAAATAGTAACTTCAGTCTGGGAAGAGGAGAAAATGCCACAGCAATGGAAAGAAGGAATTATATGCCCCCTTTATAAGAAAGGAGATCAAATGGAGTGTGGAAACTATCGAGGAATAACACTCTTAAATTTGGGATACAAGGTTTTCTCTAACGTGTTGTTCGAACGCCTCCTTCCGATTGTTCAGAGAGAGATGGGCTCATACCAATGTGGCTTTCTCCCAGGGAAGTCAACTATAGACCAAATTTTCACCCTGCAGCAAATCTTGGAGAAAACAACTGAATTCGGGATTAGTACGCATCACCTATTTATAGATTATAAAGCTGCATATGATAGTATAAATAGGGAACAACTATACCATGCTCTAAGAGAACTGGGAACCCCCAGAAAATTAGTGAGGCTAGCGAAAATGACAATGAGTGAGGTAACAAGTAGCATAAGGGTTGGAGGGATGCTGTCGGAGCCACTGAACATTCAAAATGGTGTACGACAAGGAGACGCGCTGGCGTGTCTCCTATTTAATGTCGTTCTAGAAAAGGTGGTAAGGGAAGCAAACCTGTTGAGCAGGGGGACAATTTTTTACAAATCAGTGCAAATACTAGCATATGCCGACGACATAGATATAGTGGCAAGATCCCGAAGGGCGATGGAAGAGTCATTTATTGCCTTAGAACAGGCTAGCAGAAGCATGGGATTGAGCATAAACCAGTCGAAGACTAAATACATGGCTTCAGGGAAAGCGTGCAAGGAGAATATGCCACCCTCGATAACCGTGGGCGATTATACATTTGAGAGAGTTTAAACAGTTTAAATATCTGGGATCGACAGTGACATACTCAAATGATACATCTTGTGAAATCAAACAGAGGTTAATGGCAGCCAATAGAGCCTACTTCGCACTAACAAAACTACTTTCCTCAAGGTTTCTATCTCGTATCACCAAGTTCATTATTTATAAAACACTATTAGACCGGTGCTCACATACGCTTCAGAGACTGGCCACTAACAGTAAGAGATATTGGAATGTTGGATACCTTCGAGAGGAAGGTACTTCGTAGAATAATAGGCCCAATCTGTGAAGGAGGAAGATGGAGAAGGAGGTACAATAATGAGCTGTACTCCATTTATAAAGATCCACCCATCAGAAGAATAGTAAAATCACTAAGATTGAGATGGGCAGGACATGTGGCATGGATGGACGATACAGAGATACCTAAAAAGATATTAAGCGGAAACCCCGGAGGACAAAGAGGGCGTGGTCGACCGAGAACCAAGTGGTTGGATGGAGTTGAGGAAGATCTACGGAAAATGGGATACAGGAATTGGAAAGTACTGGCACAGAATCGAGACAACTGGCGGAAAATCGTTGAAGAGGCCAAGGTTCACAACGGACTGTAGAGCCACGAAAGAAGAAGAAAACTTTATATAACTTGTCTGGTTTTCATGGTGGGTTTAGCTCAAATAATGGTCTTCTCTGTTTTTACACTGTTATTGTTCTAGTGCTTCAAAGAATATGCTGCCTTTATCAGTGTTTATGCACAACAAACCTATTGTGAAAAGTTTTTTTTTTTAATTTCTGGACTGTGTGCTGTAGTGGACATCGCTGTTTTAACGTGACTGATACTGCATCCCCACTCTGCAGTATTCAGTCCCTTGGCTGAAACACTGTATTTCACAGCATGAAAGCACAGACGACCATCATGGTAAAACTGTTTTGACGAAGTGTTTTTATACAAAGTGACGCTACTTTCATATTCACTACATGCACAGCTCTAAGATTTTATAATAACTAATCCAACTGAAATTCTAACTTGAAATCATATTATATGTCACAGCATAAGTGTGCAAAAAATACATTTTGAAGACAGCCTTGAAGGATCATATTTTTAGAAACTGAAGGTCAAGGTCAAATGCACTTACTATGAGAGGTTCCATTCTCAAAATACCATATCCATCATCTCATTGGAAATCTTATTCAACTACCTTTAAAATGAGTCTAATTTGAGCTTCATACCTAGATCGGGGACAGAGTGACAGCAATTTAAAAATGTTCGAGCCACTTCTAAAGTGACAGCAATTTAAAAACATCCATGCCTCTTTTAAAATAACATTTTTCAGAATTTTAAGCCATCAATAAACCAAAAAAAATTTCAAGTACAAAAGTATAAAAAATGATGTGGTAATTCTATTAGAATTGTACCTCACCAAACTTCATTACAGTATGAGGCAGTCATGCTGTTGCCTGTGACAATTTTATATGGAATGACTTAACAGTTCTTCTTATGGGAAAAGTTTTGGGAGTAACTGATTTGAATATCTTAGGCGGAAAAACATCTTAACAGAAATTTCTTATGCAGTTTCCATTGCAGACATTTAGCACAGTTGCCTCGTTATTATTTTCCATTTTTAAAACAACTGATTCTGAAATCTCTCTCTCCCAATGTGTAATTTTTTTGGGACCTTATACAGCAGTGCAATGGTTGTGTCTGTGAAAACCAATACTGCTTACTTATTGGGAAGGCAACCACATCATTCATAAGGACATCTATATATTCATAAATGCAAAGTTGACAAGCACAGATATGTCACCTGCAAAATTTGGCAGTGTCTTGATGTTCCTCACAATGCAAATAGACTAGAAGAAATCGTAGCTCCTGTTTAGCGTCATTAAGTGCTTGACTGTATGTCCCCTGGTAGAACACTGGATGATCATATCCATAGTTCTCTTCATACAGACGAATGAAAGAGAGCACATCAGATACAGGATCTGTAACATCTGCAAAAAATAAATAGTATTCTTCAGAAGACAAGAAACATCTCCCCACAGAAAGAGGAGAACAACTGAAATAACTTTTGTGAAATAGCACACAAACCATTTCAACATTACAGCTGTCTCCAATGTGTCATGGCAGCAGTTACCTGACTGCTTGTCACTATTAATGCATACAGGCACCCCCAGCTTATGCAACTGTTGCACTCTCAAGACAGGTCATGTAACACAAAATCTGTGCTACTCATCCAATTTTACTGCATTTAATTTCCATGAAAAAGAAGTAATTCAATGATCTTTAAGGCTATTTATTTTATGCATGTATGAACCCCAAGATACTTTTGTTTGTGACAAATAATGTAATTACTTTTTAGTCTTCACTTAAAATTACATTTAGAGAATCATATAATATTATGAGAAAATTAGATTCTCTTATGTCAAAAGCTGGGGGATACCTATGTTTCAAAACATAAATATTCACCAATAATTAATGCATACTGTGGTGGACTCATGAGACTGGCTTTGACCTTGGCAGTAGTTCCAAAGTGTAGGGGGGGGAGTCAAACATTACCTGTTTGTGACCAGTAACCTATGTATTCCAGTTATGACTATGGCAAGTTGAAGTGCAATTGTGCATTGCATATGTAACTTAATACTATTACTTTCTGGTGCATCCTACCTGGTTACAGCCATGCATAAATTTGACTTTAGCTTTCTCATAAACTGAATACCTAACAAATGGTGATCAGCAGAAAGAAGGGTAAAATGATTTGCAGGGCAGCTGGGAAAGTACTAAACCATCTGAATCCCCTGTGTATACAAGAAGCAGTGGAGAAAAGTCTAATGTGATCATGTGACCCATCAACTTCCCACCCTACAACTGGTAATCTAACTCTAACAGAACATGTCTGGGCTGAAGTGAAACACATTATTAGATCCAATAATGTGGGTGTAGAATTATCTTTAAATCATTTGTGCAACTCAACCCATGCCAGAATATCTCCAGTAACTAAAGGTGACTGGCAAGGCTAATGTCACCACATGACAACAACTAAAGGAGCACATTATACTTGTAAAAAGGACAGCACCATTTTCCATATTATAGATAGGATTATGTTGCCAAAGTGGCCTAACCACCTCCACACAAACTCTATAACTTTCTTTTGACCTGATTCTTTTTATGGGCAAATTTACTTAACAGCCTCGAAATACATATGTGGGCATGTTTCATTATGTATTAAAAGAACAGAAAAGCTTTTTGGTAAATGTTACAGTGATTCATAAAATCTGTATGTGATGTCTTCTACAATACGAGCACAAAACTCAGTGATTGCATGACAATCACTGATACAGTAACATGTATTATGTGTGTGCCATCAAAAGCAGCGTCCAAGTTCCTGCTACACCATGGCACCGCACTAATATCCACTTGATTTACAATACATTGAATATACCTAAGAGCAGACAGATGTCATGAAACAATAAAAGGAAACTTTTCAGTGAATCTCACAAGGCAGCATTTTCCCATTATTCACATTCTACTGTAAGATATACAGCTCTTTAACATGCTGATGATATTCAAGTTGAGCTTTAAGTGTACATGTAATTCAAAATTTACAGTATACAAGTACAGAAGAATTCCTTTAATCTGGCACCTGAGGAAAGTTGTCCAAGACCAGATGTTTCGCTGTCCCTAACTTCCAGTGCATGTACTGATTCTGTGACTTTGAGTTATCTGGACCTTATTGAGCCCATCAAGCTACTATTAAGGCTTCACAAAATCCCAAGATGAGTAAACAAGGTACTGCTGACAAGAGGAAACACGTAACTTTAATGATACCCCAAGAACTTGAAATAATTATGATGCTTGAGAGTGGTAAAAGCCAAAGAGAGATTATGGCTTCATAAAACACTGGATCATCAACTAAGTATGATATAAAGAAATATAAGGACCATGCACAATCATTTATGGCATTAAGTGAAAGTGTAAAGGACTTTTTCAAGCAACAGAGACATTGAAAGAGCTTAAATTCGCACAATTGGACAAGGTTTTGTGTAAGTGGTTTACAGCAATGTGTTCTGAAGGTAAACCCGTGACTGGGCCTATGATGATTGAAAAAGCTAACTATTTTTATGATGAAACAAACATAACTGATAAGTGCACATTCTCTGTGGGCAATAGCAAAAAATTACCTGTAAGAACTTAGGTCAGCATAGGCACTGTCTGATAATCCAGAATATTTGATAATCTGGCACCTTTCCAGTCCTGTGGGTGCTGGATTAAAGGAATTCTATTGTAATTAACAAATTCTTTTAGTGTGAGAATCTCTTCATGAAAAATTTCAGCCCTCCTAAACCTAAAGAAATTATTTAAAAGGACTAATTTATATGATGGTATTACTACAATTTGTGTAAATGGCAACTTGACTGACAATCCTCAATCTATCTCGGAATCTTTCAACAGTTATTTTTTATCTATGGCAGACAAAATTGTGAATAAAATCCAGAGTATACAGGACGTTAACAGTACCTTTCTCCCATCACATATTTATTAAATGCCTTCAAAAAACCGTTTCCACAGATTAAATTTAACTATGCAAGTAGACAAGACATTGAAAAAATAATTAAATCCTTAAAATCCTCCAATTCTTACAGTTATGATGAAATTTCTGTCAAAATTCTAAAGGAAAGTTCTCCCTTCATCAACTCACCTTTGACAAAGATATTTAATCAATCATTGTCAACAGGAAATTTTCCAGAATATATAAAATATTCAAATATAAAACCAATATATAAAAATGGTGATAAGAATATAATGGTTAATTACAGACCTATTTCCATATTACCTTCCTTCTCCAAAATCTTGAAAAACTAATATTTGTGAGACTAATGCATCATTTTACTAATAATAACATTTTATCCAAGGACCAATTCGGTTTCAAACCCAACTCTTCCACTGATAATGCAATTTTTAAATTATTAAATTAAATTTTAAATGTCCTAAACAAGAAATTCACAATTGGTGGAATATTTTGTGATCTCGAGAAGGCTTTTGACTAAGTTGATCATGTCATACTGCTATCTGAACTGAAATTTTATGGGATTAATGGTTCCATGTACTCTTTAATGAAATCATATTTAACAGGAAAGTATCAGCGTGTTATAATTAACTCTAAAATCTCAAACCAGAATACATATTCCAATTGGGGTGTAAATTCTAAGGGTGTCCCTCAGGGATCTATCCTTAGACCCTTACATTTTTTAATTTATATCAACAATCTACCGAGTACTTTCATCAATAATTCTATACCCATTCTCTTTGCTGAGGATACCAGTGTACATAACAGTCCCTAGACTGGAAGATCTTGAAAAAAGTGTAATTGAGTCCTTTAAACAATTACTCAGATGGTTTAACAGTAACTTATTATCATTAAACCTCAAAAAAACTCATTTCATTCACTTTAAAACCAGAAATGCATCCCTTTTTGATATTCAAATAGGATACCACAACAATTTAATTACTAATATCCATCACACTAAATTCCTAGACATAACCATACAAAATACTTAATTTGGAACACCCATCTCTACCACTTAACTACTAAATGAAGTAGGGCCTGTTATGCTATAAGGACCATTAAACCTTTTATGTCAGTCAACACTTTAATTATGGTATATCACGCCTATTTTCATTCATTAATGAGCTATGGTTTAATTTTCTGGGGAAGCTCTTCATACTCTATTAATATTTTCTGCCTTCAAAAGAAGGCCATAAGGATTATCACTGGTATTAGTAACAGAGATTCATGTAGAGATTATTTTAAAAAGCTCCAAATACTACCCCTTCAATCACAATACTTATTATCTACACTACTGTTTGTAGCCAATAACATCCACCTATTCAAGAGTAATTCTGAAGTCTACAACAATAATACTAGACACAGTTTTGATCTTCACCTGCCATCTCCCAGGTTAACAACATATCAGAAGGGAACCTTTTATATGGGAATTAGGTGTTTTAATAACCTTCCTTTTGAAATAAAGGCACTTGTCAAGAACATCAAACTATATAAAGTAGCCTTAAAAAATTTTCTTTATCTCCATTCATTCTATTCATTACAGGAAGATTTTGAACAAAAGAAATTATAAGTGAATTGGACATTTTATTGTATTTAGTTTTGTATAAGTTCAATGCAATGTTTTTATTGTTTTTATCTTATTTTGTATATCATATTTGTTATTCCTTTTGTAACTTATTTTATTTCATGTGATCACTGCTATTCCTTTGTTTTTTGTAACTTGGATATACAGAATGTGAATAAATGATGATGATGATGATGATGATGTGTCAAATTTAAAGGGTTCTGATCATAATATATTACACACAGGATTCTGGATTTTGTCCATCATCTAGTATCCACACAAACCACAAAATTTTGGAAAATTAATCTGTTTCTGTCCTTGGTAAAAGGGTGAGGAGGCAGTTACTCACTTGGGTATGACTATTCTCAATCACTGGATGTCATGTGACTGTGAACAGCTGCTTCTATAGGGTTTAAGGGAGTAGGTGCCTTGCCACCCTTGCACCTTATGACAAAAATATTGCCTCCAAAACTTGTTATTTTTAGACTATTAAATAATGGGCAAAGTCTAAAAAGCAGACAACCTTAAACTTAAAATGCAGTTTAGCAATTTCAAAAATAAATACCCAACATTAATTACATGTATGAAGCACTTTTTCTATTAAATTCTATTTCTGTAATTTAATGTCATCTTTTGATTAATATTAATTCAGCATTTCTGTGATCTGCCAATCTTTCAGTGGCCCATGGAGAAAGGTTCATGTTGGCTCCCACTTTGGAAACCACTGATGTACTCGTATGTGCTAATCCACTAATACTTACATCTTCTTGGATCGGGCTGGAAAAGCCTAAATGTGAGCTGTAGTATACTTGTGATTGTGTTATAGCAGAGCTGTAAGACTAAAGACACTACATATTTGAAAAGCCCTCGTATGCTATGGGGGTTGCTGTCATGAGAAGGAGTGACAAACATGCGCTGAGCTGAATGATCATTCACTACTGCAGGTGTATGAACATCTGAAACAAACACAGATGGACGTCCTTCACGCATGTTCAGCTGGTCTTGGACAGACACTTCCAAATCCCATGCGTGTCTTTGAAGTACATCTCTGCATACTGAGATATCTTCAATACCAGTCAAATCCTGCACACAACAAACACAAAAATTAATAAACATTCACAATCAAACACAGTACACTGTTCAATGTTACAGAGACATCTGGAATCACTATTGGCCACTTACTCTGTTTAAAGTTATGGTCTTCAGGGAATGTGATGCCACATAGTCTGGTAGCTAGGCTGTTCCTCCAAAACAGTGGTCTACCAAACTACATGGTGTCATACCCAACAAGACCGTAATATGGAATAACCAGCATAAACTTTACCTGTAATAATAAGAGTTGGACAATATGCAAATATGTTAAAATCAAAGAAAAAGTATTTGTTTCTATTTTGTTGATGCACCTACAGACGATTGTTAGTACCGAATAAACCTATGTGAAAACGACGCGCCAGAAAAAATAGGCATTTCCAACTGCCCACCGTGTTATAAACACATAAAGCCAAATGATTACGTTGCAAATTCTGAGCAGTTACATGCCATGCAGCCTCAATGTGAAAATAATAATAATAACAGAATGTACAACTTTAAGGCTATGCATTTTCTCCGTATTTTTCAATGCTGTGACCTAAGAAAGCACAGTATACTACCAACCAATCGACTTCATCACGTGGACAATTTGAAATGGAAAACTAACCTCAATTGCGAAATGGTCAAAACATGTAGTGACCTATTTGGCACGAGTCAAAACAGCTGATGACTTGGTCACTTTTATTTATGACGGAGTTTCATTTGCATTACCTGAAATTGAAGTATTTTTTCCGTTTGCTCTCCTGTTAAGCTTAAATTGTCGGCCATAACAAACTGCCGAATGCGAAATGTTTTCGCCTTTTAAGTGACAATTGCTAACACTTCCGATTATTAGATTCAGGTTGAGTCAACTTCTCACCACACGGGATTTGTTTCACAACAAACAAACAGCACTAACGAATAACCGCAGCATACAACCTGCACCATATCTTTCATCTGTGACTTGGCCTGTTTAGTAATGAATAATAGCTATATGTAATGTTATTAATATCAACGAGTATGGGTTTATATGCCACAAGGTAGACATACTACAATGAACGAGCAGTGATTAGTATATCGGCCAGAAATTTGAAATATATTTCTTGTCAGAATTAAACAAGATTACAAATGTTGTAGGTTGTGACGTAGTACATAGACGACAAAGGCGTTCTTTACTCCCAAAAATGCCGTATGATTTCACGGTAGACACGTACGTGTAATTTCATTTACGTTCACAAGGAAGGTACGACCTTCCCTACCTTGATTTTTACGAAACTGACGAGTTTTCAGCAGCATTATGTGCAGATATGCTATACGTCATTTCACCAACATCGGACAGTATATGTGAATAGAAGGATAGAAATTCGATATTTCAGTCTTCAGCGGCGATGTAGATGAGGTCTTCGCTCTTTCGGGAGGTCATGCAGTCCAAGAGTGCCTGACCCATGAAGATGAGACCGATAGGCTGTCCCGAAACGTCGGTAAATAACTACTGACACTGTGTAACATCCCAGAAAAGCGAAGGCCTCAAGGATAGGAATTCATTTACGTCCTCCCGTAAGTAAAGTACAGTATCGCTTTCACTGCGCCGATATTCACGAAACTCATAATTACGCAATTTTTGTGAACATCATCTGTACTGAATTTTGACCAAGTCGGATGAAAATGTAGAAAATTCGGGCAAAATTTCATTTTCGCCCGTAAATAAGTAATGTCGAATTTCACCATAACTGATTAAGAAGTATGATATGGGTAGAAACTTATTTAGGCTTTTAAGTAAGTATGACTGTCAATGAGCTGAAACTCGTGCTTTCTCGCCAACTTTTTGTAAAAACTCGAATACCGAGTTTCAATCTGACAAATGGTTTAATTGCTAATGCTAAGTCACAGACGTGGTTTCCACAGAAGGTGGTGTTTTCTCTTCGTAGAGAATGACTACAACCTTTCATTCTGACATCAAGATTGGTCTTTCGACTGATTCATGTAACAGAATTGCTAGATTACTTTCAAGTCGATATAAATATCACAAATTCATACAACAGGATTACTCGATCATTCTGAAGTCAAACGGAAATCCTAGGAAGCATGATGGCTATGAAACATGTAATACAGGATAGTACCATGCTGTGAAGGCATATGGTGGAGTAGAAATACAGCTTTACACTCCCTGCAGAAACCAGTCCTGGACCCACATTGTCGAGGGGGTCAAGGTAATTACAGGGCAGCAAATAAGCACAATGGTTCATCGAAGCCAAGGTGTGTGGCATCATGCTGGGGGCTGCAGGCTCTAGAATGGGGATGGCAATGTCATGAGTGACCCTCTTGGTATAGGCTACAAGGCAGCATCCCACAAGTTATGCCTTCCACCCATGTGGGGCTGTGGAATGAATATGAAAACCCACAGAAAGAAAGAAGTCATCAAGACCAAGCAAAGAAGTAGGGTACCTTAATATGGTGGCTCCTACCAGAGATGAGTGACATAGAAAAATGAAGACTATCAGGGAACGCATTAAGGCCACAAAAATTTCTTGAGTAAGTTATTGTCAACCCTCCCTTTAGAAAGATGAGAAGGGCCCTATGTGTGTGTGTGTGTGTGGGGCTGGAAGAAGAAACGCAGAAAGGATTGACAGTCAGTGGTTAATGTGGTGACGGAGAAGGCCATACAGTTTTACAATCACTATGGTGGGTCTGGTTGTGAAGTGAAATTGCCATTAAAGGATAGTTTGAAAGTTTTATGAAGCAAAGAAGCCTGCACAATGTGAAGACAATAAGAGAATCATCATCTGTTGATCATGTGGCTGGCCCCAAGTACCCAGAGCACTTCAAGAAGACACACAGGGAGATGGACTACTATCAGAGCATATCTTCAAACTTAAGGAGACAGGCCTGAAATTTATGCATGAGTTGGAAGCTGTCATGGCAGCATGCAAGGAGGTGAACAAGAACATGCAGAAGAAGGCAAAGTAATTGAAAATCACCTCAGAGTTATTGAAGATAACCTCTTTCTTCACAAAGCCTTCAGTCTTCCTCTCTGCACTGCACTCGATGTCATCTGATCACGACGACAACTTTCAGCCAGGAACACCAACATTATTCAAATAAACACTACCACATATGTTTTCTTCACATTTCATATCATGTTTCATGTGTCTTTGGTTTCCTATCCCCATTATTCCCATAAAGTCTTAAATTCAGGCATTGCAGTCGTTTTATGTGTGGGATTGTTCAGGAATGTAACCCCTGCAAATGGCGAGGGTTTCCTGCAGTTTAAATATATATCAGTAAAAAAGTAGAGACAAAGGAAGAGTAAAATTGTATACTGAAAAGTAGGCAAGTTCCTTTTGGGATTATCTTTTCATTTTACCAGACTCCCCTGCTCCTACATCTGGTCCATTACTCTCCTTTTATTTCTGTAAAGGAACATAAGGTATTATGAAACTAACTGTTGGCAGTCCAAAAACATGGGATTAACTGAAGGTGAGGACATACAAAGGTACCTAATAGAAAATTAAGGTAACTTAATATAAATGCAATACAAAATTGATTAATAATGCAAGTTAATGCAAAGATAATACAAAATAAAAAAAATCACTCGAATAAGAATACAAGTTTAACTTTTGCTTTGTCAATTTAAGTTCCAAATTCCTTGTTCATTTTATGTAATTGTAACCACTCTTTATCTGACCCAACTATCCACTGCCAACTACCAGCTTATAAAGCATGTCTTAATACACAGATTAGTGTTCCAGAATGGTATAGGCTCTCCCAGGGGTTTGATTATCACCAGGCTTGAAATATGCTGAATGAGTAGTTTACTTCTCTCTTTGGTGAAAATGTCATTCATAGCTCTGATATTTCATTTAGCTTTAGCACTGCTGATTGCAATAAGATTTTTATCTTTTTCATATGTTTTATAGTTGGTGGAAAATTTTATATTCTGATTTGAAGGCCATCTTTAATAACAACACTCCTTAAGTCTCAAAACCATTTACATTGATTTGTCATATCAAATGCAAACATTAACTTTAAATTTTTTGTTCTTTGAACCTAAGAGACAATTTGTTCAATGTACCAGTCAAGTCTGATATGTTGACTCATACTGCTGTTTTGCATGGTTGCATCTTCATTTGTCATATGATACATCAAGTTCACTTCCTTGAGCACTGCACTTGTTGATCAGGCTTGGATTGCTTCGAGGGTATATTTTAATTTGTTTTTAATTTTTAAGTAATGATCTGGCCAAAGTGGTGCAACTTTCAGAAAAAAAGTTTGGTCAAACCAGTGGTAACAAGCTCAGATATTGCCCGTGTGTGCCAACCAATCACATGGTATACTGGATTCAGTATACCACACTGCCTTACATGACACACGTCATACACTCTAGCAGGATGAGATCTCTTCAGATCATAATAGAATGAGAAAGATGTTTGTATGCATGCTCCATTAAGAGTGTAAACAACTCGAAACTTCTACCTGCAACATCTCACTTTAAATAAACTTTAAATTTACAACATTGTAATTTTATGATTATCAACTTTGTACATTTTATAATTTTAATCATTTTAATGAAGGTGACACAATACCTAGTTAAGTGTGCTCACCTTATATGCCTTTGTTCAGAATAACTCCCTGATGATGGCACCTTGGTGCTGAAACATGTAGGAGTTTTATATTTCTGAATGTATTTTGTTAAGTGCATAAGTTGGTTAATGTATTGATTATAATGAATACATTGCTAAATGAATTTATTAAATGAAACTTATGAGTGAAAAAATCTTACTGGGTGACCAGCCACTTCAATTTGGAGTCAAAGTTAAACATTTTGAATTACAGGCATACCTTGATTAAGAATATCTTGGGGGTGGGGGGGGGGGGGGGTGCAAATTCCACCATGGGTATTAGGAACCTTAATTTGTGAAACAGTCAAGTTAGAAGCATGGGAAATATTCATTTGAACCAGTTCTTAATATACATACACCCCTTTCTCCCACTCTTGCCCCAAATGCACACATTGTTGACTGACTAAACTATTCTTAGGTACAAAAAATATTGGAGGGGCATTTGCCCCCCTTGCACCCCCCAAAGTTACGCCTATGTTTCGAATACTTTCTCTGTTGCAATCAACAGGAATCATTCCCTGGTTTCTGAAATGTTGGACTTCACCCTGAATTTACCAACTGATTACCTGAATAGATTTTATTACTGCAGTTGCCATGAAATATTCAAGTCATACAATACAGTACAATACAATACAATACATATTCACAACATTATGCATAACACAGGAGTAGTTATATACACAGCTGCTCTATAAAGTGGACTATACAGCCTGTCCTGTTACAGCACTTTAAATGTGTCCTTATTTCACAGGTGCTATGGTAATATGATCAGTACATGCAGTATGGAGCAAATTCCACTACCAGTATCATATATTCTTTACCATCACAATACAACACATAAATTGTTCTCATTAAATGAATTAGCCTGACATGTTTCAAACTATTACAGTTCACCAGAGGCTGTTTGTATCACATAAACCATTACAGTTTTCAGAATGTCAAATAATCTATAAAAAAACAGGTTATGTGTCAACATGTAGAAATGTGTATCTTCTTACTTACCTAAAACTTTAGTTGTCATGCAAGTAGTATATATTGTCCAAAATAATAAAATTATTAATTCCTTGTGCTATTTTTAAACATTACATCCTAATCATTTAATTAGCTATTGCAGTAATTCTAAAAATTTGTATCTTGCATCCTACCAGTCATTCTGTCAAAAAACCATAGTTCCACCAGAGTAAACACAAAGCTTATCATTTTACAAGTACTGTATTTTTACAATTATTCATATTTAATATTAGGTTGATCACTAAGAGAAGTTATCATGTTTTAGATCTCATGTCCCATCCAGAAAAATATCAGATCATATCAGCTGAAGCACACTGAGCTATTGCATTGTCATTGTCACTGTCATCATCTTTTCATCATCAATATCATAATTATGGTGGTTGTTGTTGTTTGTTGTTGTCATCATCATCATCATCATAGCCGTTGTCATCATCATCATCAATATAATCATATTTCATGTTTATCTTCCTTATCACTTCACAATTACATTAATGCAGCACAGGCAAATAATACTTTATATGTAGTTGATGCTGGGGGCACAATTGTTCTTGTGTGTGACTTTTGACATTGATACAACTGAACCTACATCCCTTCAGGTATTCATTTCCCATTCTCACATGCATGCAACATGTGTTGTACATTCCTTTCTCCTTGATGTCATCACTCTAATAATACTTGGTGAAGAGTACAAACTATGAAACTCCTGCATAATTTTCTCCATCCATTTGTTACATCCTCTCACTTAGGTCCAAATATTCTCCTCAGCACTGTGTTCTCAGACACAATCTATATCCTTCCATTAGGATGAAATACAAAGTTTCACATTAATATAAAACAACAGGTAACATGACAGTCTGTAGGTAAAACTGAAGAGTCTAGGGTTTTAAATAAAAGATGGAAAGATATTATGATTCTGAACTGCATTTAATGTCCTCTTAGGTTGGTCACAAATATCACTGATTTGTCACTGCATTTCCAGATATTTGAATTCTGTCATATTTTTAGGGAATCTGTCCTTAAGTTATGACTTACAACTTCTTTAAGGTTTCAGATACCCCTCCTTGTTTTGAAATCTGATTATGCCTATTTGTATCAGTTTGCAATGGAAGATAAGCTTAAATGTGACTCAACAGTGATGGAACATTATTTCCGGCCGGTTGCAGAGGTAGCTGTCCTTCATTCTTCTGTTTCCTAGCACTATAGTTTGAAGCATGTCTGAACATCTTCCCATTGTCACAACTCAGTGCAGGGACATGGACAGAGGATGTGCGCACACTTCGACGAAGCGTACATGGGCCATCATACATTGAGCTGTACACAGTGTTATGACGACTTGGACTTGGTGGATGGTAACAAGAAGGCAGAAAGGTGAGTAAAAATGTTCGCCGGTATTTATCACTCAGAGCACAATAAAGCATAAAGTTACAGGCCGCGTTGATAGTGACAAGGAAGTTAAAAATATTTCCCAAGCCAAGACGAATATTCTCTTCATCTAAGCTCTCTGGTATCTGATGAAACAGATCATAAATTAGGGAAATGGCGGTTGGAATCTGGCACACCATAAACAGGATCACCACAGCAATTAGAGTTATAGTAATTTTATTCTCTTGTGTCTGGATACTATCACTTTGCTCAACCTGAAACAAAGCAAAAATTTATATGATATGAGGTTTTCACACTGATGAAGATTCAGTGTCTGGAAAGTTGGGACCAATGTGTGGAGGCACATACTGCCTGTAAAATAGGATAATAGATGAAGGCAATATGTTGGTGCCCATCTATGAGGCTATAATAGAATGTCATAATCCAGTTAATCAGTATGCAAATAATAATTACCTATCATCATGCCATCATGAAACTTTAGTTTGGATTTGGCTTTCTGTGGAAACAATCAGTGTAGCATATCAATTTGCCATGCTGTCCAGACACCAACTGAAATATATGAAACCTAAAACCTGCTTAGTTAAAAACCATGTTATCTGAATATTGGTTAACTGAACATCTAAGTAACAAGCAAAGTGAATATGTAATTCCTGAAGTCCACAGTACATAGTCTTTGGCTGACACTTATTAAGGTGTCAAGAAAATTCTTTCTTTTATAGAACCTGAAGGTTCATCACATGTTCATGAAAGTGCAACATTATACAGACTCCATTCCAAGCCAGTTGAGTGCACAATTATCAGTTGAATATAAATCCACATTTAAAGGAAGAACTCTCTCAACCTACATACCTGCGTCATTCTGCACCTCTGCTGCTGGCTTTTGCGAACAGCATGGATCAGGAACGAGTTGAAAATTCCAAGAAGAATTAGTGGAACAAATACAAAGGTGATTGTTGTAAACCAGTAGAACACTGTGCGATAAGTTTTGTTGCCAGCCATTTTGGTGAAGTTAACGCAAGAAACTAGAGTAGAATTGTCTTTAGGGTCCTGAATCACAGTTGCTTCATACTCTAATGGCGTTGTCACCGTAGTCACAAAGCAGAAGACATATACCAGTACAATCACTTTCTTGGCACGAGATTCCGTACAGATCAACCGGCCGCGCATTGGGTGGCACACCGCAATGTACCTCTCAACAGTGAACGAGACAGTTAGCCATATGGATGTGTAAGCTGAAAAGAATAACAGTATAATGTAAGTGAAAGGAAAAGCAAGTGCAGGGTCTTCATTGAGTAGCTAATGGTTATTCAGCTGGTCAACAAACACCCTGTATTTGTGTGATCTGAAAGTTCATGGGTATTTTCACAAAAGCCTGCTACTGGGCAACAAACTGAGTCACTTCAATCCAGCTTATTCTTTAAAAGCCACTGCTCTAAAACAGATTGTTTAACATTGTCCTACTAGCCAAGTTCAGATCTTACAAGTAATCTCGTCCACTGGGGTTTTGTAACTAAAATTGTTGTATGAATTTCTTGTTTCTTGACATGAACTACATGTCTCACCCATCTCATCTTTCTTGATTTAATCAAATGATTAAGTTCTGAAGCAGATATTATGAAGATTATAGTCTTCTAAGATGTAATGCCATTTAATCAGATATAGAGGTAAACAGAAGGAACCTGCTATCTCCATCTTCACGAGGGCAATATGCTTTTTCAAAATGTTGGTTCCTACCTACCCAACCATATGATGTCACACCTATTACCGTCATCATTGTGAAAACCAAAAATCCCATAAAAACGTTAAGAAGTATGTGAAAAATGAAGAAATACTCTTTCTGGGTTCACAGTAACTATCTATATTGTGGCTGCTGAAAGAAGGTCCATGAATGGACCTCTCCACAACGCCCACATTCTGTTATGCTCACCTCTCCATTACATCCCCCTATTTTCCTACAGTCATCTAGCCATTCTGTTCATATGAATGTTGGTACCTTGATCACATAACGGCATCTGCCAACAACAAGTGTCTTGGGCTTGTTAACATAGGCCAGACAGCAGGCATAAAGGGAAAAGCCTCAAGCACCACAATTGTTACCGTGAATGTGACTTCTTCTGTGGCCTCAGTATATGTGTGCGTAACTTCTTGCATGCAATTTGGTGTAGTAAAATAAAATAAAGTCAGTCAGTAGGTGTGAAAACATACAAACACTCATGCTTATTCTGTCTCCTAAATGTCAGTTATTAGTATTACTAATGTCTGTGGACAGCAGCTTAGATAATTAAGTGTGGATATTGCTGTTCTTTTCCTTACAGTTCATGTGTGTACAAGCAGCCTAGAAAATTAAATATGGAACCTAATATCAATTTCTTTACAGATTTATGCATAAAAATCAGTTTGATATTTGTTTGTTTGTTTGTCTGTCTGGCTGTCTATACTGTCAAAGCATATGGTTACTCTCAGTGTCTGGCAACAATCAATGAATCATTTGATAATACCTACCTTGACACCTTTTCAAATCTTCTATAGTTATAGAATACAGTGTATGTATGTTTGCTTGAGCTCACAAAAGATGCATATCACAGAGAAAATGATGAAACAATACAGTATGAAGAATGGCTGGTATTTTCATGCTGTTCTCCTGTAACAGCATGTTCTGAATGACATTTATGTACCGTTTCAACATAAAGGAGAGGAGGGAAGGGAGGAGGGGAAGAGGAGTAATGAGAGACAAATAAAAGGAATAAAAAAGCAATATCTTAGTAAGTAGGCAAGGAGGCAGACGTATGAAAGTTTGCATAGCAAATGAAGATACGTCTCATCAAATTTTCAATAGGCATTACATTAGTTATAGCATATATTTTAAGCATGATTTTCCTCCATGTTTTGACAATTTAAAGTGTGGACTCACTATGAGAATGTGGAAATAATGCTCAGCAACACTGACATAATCAAAATCCTTTAATAGACCTGACTGTTATTGACAAAGAAAGGAAGAGCCTTAATAATGACATTACTAATAATGTACATGAACAATTCAGTTACATTAATGCATAATGCAGATGTCATATCTGCCCACCCACATGTTTCATCTCTAAACCATTTCAACTGAGTTGGACTAATTTTGATCAGCATCAGTTTGCATAACACTTAACTAATACCATAAGAACTCTACATGACAACATACAATGATCTAAAACATTTTTGTGAAATGTTCTTGATATGGCAGATATTTAACAAAATACAGCAAAAAACAATTTATGACTGTGTGCAGTGTGACAGCTACAGAGCACTTAGCTTTCCTGCAATAAACATGCATCTACAATAAATGTTAAAATAGGCCTATATAAAACTGTAATCATAATCTACCTGTTGTTTTAAATGGGTGTGAAATTTAGTCTTTCACAAACTTGGAAGAACCTACATTGGGGTGTTTGAGAACAGGCTGCTGAGGAAAATAGCTGAACCTAAGAGGGAGGAAGTAACAAAAGGATGGAGAAAACAGTGTAATTAAGAGCCTCATAATTTGTACTTCTCACCAAATGTTGTAAGGATGAGAGGGATTAGGTATGTGGCATGCGTGGGACAAGAGGAGAAGTGCATACAGAATTTTTGGGCGAAAGCATGAAGGAAAGAAGCCACTTGGAAGGTCTAGAAATAAACAGGCAATAATTTTAAAATGGATATGAAAGAAACAAGGCAAGAGGGTGTACACTGGATTCATCTAGCTCAGGACAGGGACCAATGCTGGGCTCTTGTAAACAAGGTCATCAACTTTTGGATTCCATAAAAGTGGGTAATTTTTGACTAGCTGAGGAACCACCGGCTTTTCAAGATGAACTCTGCTCCAAGGAATCAGTGAGTGAGCAAGTGTGTGAGTGAGTGTGTGAGTGAGTGAGTGAGTAAGTAAGTAAGTAAGTAAGTAAGTAAAGTAAGTAAGTCAGTCAGTCATTTGTCATCCAGTTAAGGCCCACAAAGTAAGCCTAATATAAAAGAATGTATTTAAAAACTGTGTTTCATTCCTGTTTCATTTAAAAAGAATGCTTGATACTTACTGGTTGCATCAGTAAACCAAATTCCAAAGCCATAATATTGCCAGTACAACAGGAATGAAGGTTCACATATGTTGGGGTAGTGTTTGAAAGAGAGGGTGAAGACGAACAAGAGGTACAGGAGGTCCGACACAGCAAGGGCTGTCAGGTACACATTAGTGGAGCTGCGCATTCTTCTGCGTGTCAAGACCACGATGGTGACCACATTCCCCAGAAGACCAATCCCCACCACCAGGGGTACAAATACACGCTGTATCCAGAACCTTGAAGCATCTCTGAACTGAGCAGACAATTCCTCACCTGTGTGATTGTCTGCCATTGATTAGACCCAGGGCCAGTACATCAACAATAAAATAATGAATCTGAAAAATGAAACACAAAATTATCAGATGTAGCTAGTGCAGTTACCTCATTCAGTATAACTGGAGTTCAGTTCCTGGCTGGGGTTAGAACTTTTCTCTTGCAGAGCAGTTTTGAGAACATCCAGCCTTCTAACCTGGCAAAATGAGCCCCATTAATTTCCTATATGCCTTTATGGCATAGTGCTTAGGCACACAGGTAACTTTAAGTCTAGTGGTGAAAAATAAAGTTGTGCCTTGATTTAATCATCACACCATGCTAGTGTACAGAGAGCATGGAGGAGACCAAGCACTATACACTTGAGAAACAGCTGCCAGTGAGTGGCCACCTTCATTCTCCAGCTTTATTACCCACAGTGGCCTACCAGCTGGGTAAGAGGCTGGACAGAACACAGTAGTGGCAAGGAACCCTACCCCTTCTGGGAATCGAAACCCGGCCAGCCATTCAGTTGCAGTCTCTTTACAAACTGAGTTTTTCCATTAGTAGAGTAAAAACGTAAATGATGCTATTTAAAAAATCACAAATATTGAAATTTGAATGTTTTTCAAGAAACAGGCTACACAGGCTCTTCAACAAGAATATCTGATTGTCTGTTAACACTTGTACTTATAACTTTTACAGGGGAGCCAAATACAGTCAAGAATAATAGAGAGATCTCTGTTTTGCCACATAATCGCCAACAACTTTAACCAGGATGGCATGTTCTCCCTAAGCAAGTAGTGGAATCTTCTTATCCATTCCTGAAGAAATGGACACAGAAGGTTTCCTCCAAGGACAAGATGGTCCCTTCCCCCTGGGATGACATTCCAAGGAACCAGCCAACCAACCAACTAAACAAACAAATAAACAAATAGAACATTATCTAGGGGCAGAGCATTGATATGTAAAACCGTTCCTATGTACGAAACACATAGCTGGAATTGGAAAACAGTGTCTTAGATATCGTTACTGGGGATGGGCTTATACTGACAGGTTTGGTAGCCGTGAGTCTAGACCATGACATGTTCATATTAAGAACTGCTGTCACTGGTACGAGGAGGTTCCAATCAGGCTATTACTTCCTTGGGAAGAAGAGCTTTGGTTAAATGGATGTTTGGGGTTTGAAAACACAAGGGCCGGGATCTCTAAAGGCTTCTGTTAACGGGAGGAAAATCACAATGGTGAGGGCGTCCGCGATTTGGGGAATGAGTCGTGTTTCTTTTAACTACACCCTGGCGTTTTGCTCCTTTCTTTCGGGTGTAAATTTCAGACTTTCGGCTAAAGGCGAAACATCCTCACCATGGCAATAAAACTACGGGTGCCTCAAGGTTTTGTCCTGTCTCCTACCTGCACCATCTTTCTCTAAACGATGTTCCCCGAACACCCAGTGTTCATTTAGCCTTCGCCCGTTACATTTTTATATGCGCGACATGTTGCAAAGAAGGTTATGTTCTCAGAACGCCACAGCGAGACCTCACACCAACGGAGTCGTGATGTGGGCCCTGGATCATAAAAAACCAATTAGTATAAGACTCAGGACACCTATTTCTCTCATAGGCATATATCTGTTGAGGCTCATTTTACTTTGAACGGACAGAACATCCCTTCTGTAAATATCGGTGTAATCTTTAACATAAGGGTTACATGGCGAATACACACAAAAACGATCGACGCTAAGGCGTTCGGAATATTTATGTCTATTCCGTATTCAAAAGTGAGCGATTAAGAGCTAACATTAAACCAACCTTCCACAAAGCGCTCGTTATAGCCATAATGACTTATGAATGCCCGCCTAGAAATTTGCGGCCAACATTCATCTCGTGAAACTGCAGCGCCTGCAAAACAAAGATTCCCCGTACCACTGGCAACTTTCCAAGACCCACACCAGTTCGCGAATTGCATATGTTTTTTAAACTATTGTACGTATACGATTATATTGCAGAACTGTGTAGGCAGCAAATAGAAATCATACAAAATCATAACAACACAAATATTCGCAACATAGGACAAGGCGAAGCAAGACCCCATAAAACAAACATAGTGGCGGTCAAGCTTACGAACGTTCAAATGCCTAAGCACTCGTTATAGCATTAGCTAAGTATAGTGGGGCATAATCGGCTGTACGAAGCCTGGGCTGACAAAGGCTTTGTAGGGAAAGCATCATTCAATATTTATATTGTGAATGTTATATTGTCTTTTATTGTACATAGTGTGAAAACAAGCACGTAAGAGAAAGAATTTGACAACTGAGATATCCGTCCTGCTGCAGGGAGGGCGCCACAACACAAGAAAGACTATAGCGGCCAGTAACTTATAGTCTACTAAAATCTGGTCATAAGTAACAAGACGGACTCGACACCAAGACAGACAGACTGACTTACTGACTGACCATCAGGCTTCATGTGACTTGGATGTGGACCCAAATCACTTCAGTGTCAAACTTGGACGTGATCCTGAATCCTGAATACGGAGACGGAATGTTCCCCCGAAACGTCGGTATCTACCTATAAGACTATGAGGTATCAAAACCTACAAGACACTCTGAACAATAAATCCACCTCATGTTCCTCTCATGTTCGGGAGGCTAGTGGATTCGAATATCGACTCGAATACACTGACTGATATTTTTCTTGCGCTGTCCCAGTCCTTCAGATAAATGCTGTTATAATACCTTGCAATATAAGAAGGCCACTCTCTTAAAAGTGCTTCATAATCATCATACATCATCCTGCCATTTAATCCACGGCCAGGCATACATTTCATAAATTTTATATTAGCTTTCACTTCCATTATTCACAACGAAACCCATCAAAATAACTTTATTGCCTGATACGGCTCTTCATTCATTATATTTTAACTAATTTTCCCCAGTTTTTTATCTCTTTAAATCTGGAGACGGGCTCTTAAAATGGCGAAATCCCTATAGCAGCAATATTTATACAGAGATATAGAAAACAGAATGTGCCTCGTTCCCGTACGTAAGAACTCTGGACATTGGCAAGGCCAAGAAATACATATGGATCCTAGTTTTATGAGACATTTGTACGAAGTTTATCAGTATTATCTCCTGAATTCAACAAAAATATGTAATTTTACTACCGGAGTTGGTTAATAAGAAAGCTGGATCATTGTTCGGTTTATTATCTCACGCTCGCAAATCGCAATCTTCTCATATGTAACTTGGCAACATTACAGACAGGGCCGACTTCAGGGGTGGGCGAGCTGAGTATTTGCCCAGGATGTCATACAGATCTCCGTATTCTGTAAAAAATTTGAACACTGTCTTTTTCATATACTAAACTGAACAAGCTGTGAACTACATGGTGTTGTGTATGCGTTTCTTTTTAAGTGCCTTCGAAACGAATTTGCGAAAAGTGACTACTAAGTTCATCATGTGTCCGTCCGTCTAACCGCATTTTCTTAAAATTTCATATTTTTCTGTCGACATATTCCGATTTTGGTTAAAAGCGGACAAAAATAACAGAGCCTTTCATGAATACGTGCGTAAGTTAATAATAAATAATAATATCTCACTGGGATTGGTCTTTATAAAGGAAGCAAGCTTCTCTCTCTGTCAGGTACAAACTGAGGCGTCGGTTGGTCTTTGTCATGTCAGATAGTCTGCGTTTTCTGTGATTTGCGAGCTTAGGCCGAAGAAAAAGTTGACGGTCTGAACGTTATAATCGAGTACGATCGACGGTACATCTCCCAGTTTACGAGATAGGTACATGAAATACCATATATCGGCGTTTACGAGATATCGATTCTGATTGATTGTAAATCTATTGCTAAGATACCGAGAAAACTTGGACAGGAAAATTTAAAATACCCGCATGTTTTCATTGGGCCTAAATTATTTACTAATTTCAAAAGGAGGAGAAGTCAGGGCGAACACGCCAGAAGAATTTTCCTGACTTTTTAGGCGCGTTCGCAAAAATTTCGAAAAGCGACTATTAGCTTCATCATGTCTGTCCGTCTGTACGTCCGTCCGCATGGAACAACTCGGCTCCCACTGGACAAATTTTCATGAAATTTTATATCTAAGTATTTTTCGAAAATCTGTCGCAAAAACTCAAGTTTCATTAAAATCTGACAAGAATAACGGGTACTTTACATGAAGACCTGTGTACATTTATGACAATAACTCGCTGAATTCATCTTAGAATGAGGAATGTTACAGACAAAATCTGTAGAGAAAATCAAAACACGCATTGTATGTTAAATAATCTTTTCCCGAAAATCGTGCCATTTATGAGATAATGTGGAAAAATATGGTAGAGCCAGACAGGCCACAGATGACAATATAATATGGCGCGTGCGCTTTGCATGCTGGATAACTAAGGCTACAGACACACACTCAGAATATTTAATACTTACCGCTTTTCCACGGCAACAATGGTTACGCGAAAGCGGCTCAATGTTACGCTTATACGTAAATTGCCTGCCTTGTTTATTTTGTGGTGGCCCTGACACATGACACACGCTGTACATTAACAATCCTATGTTTAGCTTGGAACATTCGCCTGTTCTTTCATGCATGTGAAGTTGTGAGGTTAGGTGCTCCAACGAAGCTGAGGGCTCCGCCGGCAGTAGCGTAGGTACTGGCAGGGACACTGTGGCCTGACAGTGCTCAGCTGAGGAACCAGACGAAGCATGTCCCAAATCGAGGGGCAGGAGTAGCTCTTTAGCTTTAGTGAAGCGAACCCCCTCTCCCAGGGGAGGAAACCCCGAAATAAAATCCGGTCCTCAAGGGTGGGGGTTGGGCACCACGCTAACAACTCTAACCCCGTATAGCATAAATTGTTGAGAAGCCTCAAGATGAGTCTAGGGCCTGAAATTGGGTTGCTCTGCCACAGTAATTGTAGTAACAGATTAATGGTTTTAATTAGTTCGTATACACGTACGTGTTGCAAATCTGGTTTGTCGGCGGGGGAGGGGTAAGTTTAGTTTGTCCTTGGCGCCATTTTTTTAAAGGCCGACCCTGGTAACAGACATCTTAACTAACTACCATTTCTCCCGTACCACTACCAGCTAGCAAATGGGCCGCCATTTTCACCACACAATGTGAAGGCAGCGACTTTCAGAGGTTGTTACATAACTCAGCACGTGTTGCCACGCCATATTAATAGCAACAATCTAAATCTGTTGTGTCGTCCAGTGAAATCAAAATACAGACACGCGTAAATACATTAACTTACAGCCTTCAGGTCCTTTGGCATTTTAACCCTTTTAAAGCACTGTGCTTACTATACGTATCAAGTGTTTTGACAATCGAAAACTGTGCATTTTTTCCCACCAGAGTGTTTCCTACAATTCTCACAGTAAACAGTGATTATGTCCCTAAAGAGCATTAAACAGTTTGTCTCTGTAATGGAGATGCAATGTGTTATTTGTGAGTTAGGAATTGAATTTTTAAATATTATTTAAACAAACTTCAGACTTCAAAGTGTTAGTAAAGTTGAGAAACGGTTGCCTTATAGAATTATTCAGCCCAGAGACTGAGAGCTTTGCCTATCGGTCCCAACTGAATAGGCCTTCTTATTTTAGCCTGAAGACGTGGACCGATCCTATTTTTTAGTATTTCATTAATATTGAAACAACAGACGATGGTCAAAGCCCATGAGGCTATTAATCTTAATCCATATATCATCATCAGAATCTTATAGAAATTGTTTTGTCTTGTTCCATTTTCCCATGCGTGCCACATGGCGAACTAATATTTGTTTCCTTAATCGCCATAACATAACAGTACTTTCTTACAGGCGTTCGTTTTTCCCTGTTTTAGTCCAGATGGACTCCTTTGCACTTTGTTCCCACACCAGTACAAAACAACAGATAAAAGAGTTTGACAAGCGAAGATAAAAAAATCCACTGGATAGCAGTACAGACTTTTCGGATTTCATTTGCTCTTAATTAATTTAAGGTTATCATGGTGATATTAAGATTACGGGTCTTCTCGATGTGACGGCGTGTAGTTTTATATATGGAAGCAGCAAGTTCCTCCGACACTTTGGTATATATCTAACAATATCTATCAAACTCCAGGGCGTCACGTTCAAAGAGACGGTAATTCTAATATTCACTGCTGTGAGAACCTTACATCAGTTTATTATCTGTTCTTACATATCTTAATATTCTGTAGTCAAGCGAGGAGACTCGAACATAAACTAGGCGTGAGTTGTTAGCTTCAGGATCCGGTCGCTTTATCCCTGAACAAAAATCCCCTGGTACGCTTTGGACATAGGCTACATCGATCTAGAAACAGTAGTGGCGAAGATAAAAATCCTATTGCTACCGCGATTTTAAACCTGGTTGTCTAGTCATTTGACTGAACTGCTTTGATCACGACTTTCTAACAATGTCTGACATCGACTGAACACTCCTCCCGAAATTTCCTGCGAAATTAAAACCAACAGAACTTTGCTGCAATCAAATTAATCAGGTCATGGTAGGCACAGTCTGCAACCGGGAAGCCAGACTAATTTGGAGTGTGACTGAATGAAAGTCATCCATGCTGGTGTTTATTATTTTTTGGCTCAAGCCTCTGTGTGCTAGTCTCTAAAGTGAAAGCTTTCTTATACAGCAAACAGTCTCTGCGAACGTCATTCAGTTGCTATGGTTTATTATTTTATGCCCACAAAACTACTGATTCAATTACAATAGCTCCTGTTATATGGGTGTAAATCTCAGTGTCTCACATTATTATTATTGTTACTGTTATTATTATTGTAGGACTAGACTGAGACGGAGTTCCTCGGTATTCAGACTTCATATCGGTCTATTCACGGAGATAAATGAATACGGAGCATCGGGGGAATGAAAAGGAAAGAACACAAGGAAGATGTTTGAGAACTGGGCGGTCAGTTAGGCCGATAAAGCTTGGGGAAAAAATTCAGGAAACAGGAATAAGTACGTATCTGCTTTGTAAAAGTTGGAAGATGAAGTATAGAGGGGTGGGGGGGGGGGGGGGGTGGCAAACCTGAGTTTGTCTAGGGCGGTACAAAACTTCTAAGCCGATCCTGTGAGGACAATATATGGACCTGCTAGGCAGGAAGTAACAGAAGGCTGGGGAAAAAATCATACTGAGGAGCTTCATAATTTCTACTCTTCAACAGGTAGTATTAGAGTGATAAAGTCAAGGAGGATGAAGCGGGAGGACGAGAAATTAATACACTTCTGTCGGGGAGCCTCAAAGAAAAAACCACCTGACGGAACTAGGGACAGACGACAGGACAATATTAAAATTCATCTTACAGAAAAACGAGTATGTCGGCTTCATTTATTTGGGTCAGGATTCAAACATGTGACGGACACGGTTATGAGTAGATTGATCTCTTAAGAGACAGGGAATTCTTTGATTAGTCCAGCGGCTAACAGCCTTCAGAGTTCGCCTACAGGCGTTAAGTCACTGTCTTTCTTTCTTGGTTTGGATAGCAATAGATCGTATGAGAAGTGCCAGTCAGTCTCTTGAAACTGACCACACTGTTATGCGTCAGCCTATTCAATGGGTACCGTGGTTCTTTGCAGGGGGTAAAGCGGCCGGGATGTGAAGTTGTCCACTTACCGCCGTCTAGTGCCGAGGTTAGGAATGCGTGGAGTCATACCTCTACTCCCCATATATGCCTTTATGGCGCAGACAAGGACAACTTTACCTTTTTACCTTTTACTCTTGGATGTCTATTTGAATATTCTGTGCCTATCAGCTGTGCGCCCCCATGCCCTGTCTTCATGCTTCATCTTCAAAACTATATTTTTTAATTTGTAATATATTTACCCACGCTGTCAGTAACACAGGCTATGAACGTCGAATAAATGTATGATAGTGAATAATTAATTCGAAACAGTGTAGCAGGAAACAGTCATTGCCGAGTTTAAGATACTTTCCAAGCATTTACCTGGATGGACAGAATAAAAGCATGAAGAAAATCAGAATGGTTGGTGTCTCTGTCGATATTCCAACCGGGAACCTCCGGAATACAACTCAGAAGAATCATTGTTTGAAATGCCTTGATTGGTATGTCCGAAACTACTAAACCTGTTTCGATATTGTGAATATTTAACAAAACATAACTAAGTCCATGCAGCAGAGTGCTTCTCGAGAAGTTAACAGATTCTCAGCTAATCAAGCAATCCCCTGCACTTTGTGGAACCCGAAGGCCGCACACATAATTCTACCATTGTACTTTAAAGGGCACTTCAAACTACCATTCATTAAACAAATTACTTTCTTCAGTACAAAGAGTTCCAAGAGCATTCTCTCCAACAATATCTTACTGGGTGCTTTCGCGGTCTTACCTGTACCAAAGGTCCTGCATTACTGAGGAGCAACGTAAAAAAAGGAGCACCGTGTTATCTTGTGACGGTCATCACATGGCGCTCACATCGCCGGCACACCATCCCCTGCAAACATGTATCAAGTTGCCAGTATTAGTCCAAAAATTCAAACATTAATGTGCAGGTCGAATCGAATCATGTGCTTCCTTCAATGTCTGTGTATGACGTAACTAACATAGTGTAGTCGCTATTGCTCACGATTCTGAGCCACATTCAAAAGATTCCCAGCCGCAGAAAATATTTCACTGGATACATTTTTCCTAATTCTAGACATTCACCAACAAAATGCACAAATCACTAACAAAGTGCAAATCAGCTCCTTATCATAGTCAAACCCTACACATGTTTCGGCTCCCTATGAGCCATCATCATGGGTTTTCTAATAGTGCTTTTCAAATGCTGGATAGATCTGCTAATGACACTCGTAAAGTTTTGCACTGTTTATGACCATAAAACACTTGTTTCGTAAGTAAAAAATCATGGGTCATAAACTATGGTTAAAATGATAAAATGTTAAAACAACACTGTTCACTGTATCTTTTATATAAAGATGTGTTCGCACTTCTAGTTTCACAAAATTATACACTGCACTATTCCACCACAACCTACATAGTGCAGTATATAATTTTGTGAAACTTTAGAAGTGCGAACACATCTTTATATAAAAAGATACAGTGAACAGTGTTGTTTTAACATTTTATCATTTTAACCATAATTTATGACCCATGATTTTTTACTTACGAAACAAGTGTTTTATGATCATAAACAGTGCAAAACTTTACGAGTGTCATTAGCAGATCTATCCAGCATTTGAAAAGCACTATTAGAAAACCCCTGATGATGGCTCATAGAGAGCCGAAACATGTGTAGGGTTTGACTATGATAAGGAGCTGATTTGCACCTTGTTAGTGATTTGTGCATTTTGTTGTTGAATGTCTAGAATAATAAAAATGCACGGTGAATTAAGACTAAACATTTTCCTAACTCGAAGTGTCAGCATCGTTTATGCCAAACTCGAAATTGGAGCCTGAACCACTTCCATGCACTTCCAATCCTGACAACCTACATTCGTAAGATCCATCTTTTTAACTAACCAAGTCCCTGGTAGCATAATTTGAAGGTTCAACACCACTAATACCACAGCCCGACATTGGATACGATTATAATCCACTTACTCCCACCTCTCAACTTCACAGAACGCTGCCCTAATGTCCAACTTGCCGATCCCAGTGGCCGTGCGGTCTAAGGCGTGGGTCTGCGGCCGCTCGCTTACTAGGATCGTGGGTTCGAATCCCACCGGGGGCATGGATGTTTGTGTTGTGTTGTAAGGACGATAGCATGGAACGTAAAGTGACATGAAGGACGAAAGGATTTAAACAGTACAAAAATGGATCAAAAGGGGAAAAACCCCGAACAGGCAAAAAAAAATCCCGCCGGGGGCATGGATATTTGTCTCTTGTGTGTGTTGTGTGTTGTCAGGTAGAGATCTCTGCAACGGGCCGATCCCTCGTCCAGAAAAGTCCTGCTGAGTGTGGTGTGTCTGTGTGTGTGATCTCGAAAATCTCAACAATGAGGCGGCCTAGGCCCGAATGGGGGCTGCTGAGCCACAGAAAAAAAAATGTCCAACTTACTAATTAATTAACTCTTTGGTAGCAGAACCCGAAGGTTCATTACCGCCGATACCAAAACCTGTCATATGCTGCAAACCACAATAAACACATAAATACACCGCGTCGACAAAATGTAGTGTATACTTGTTAGTGTTAAAAGTAGTATTGTAAGTAGTTACCACTGTGCTCTAAAGGGTTCAATTAAAAACTGTATTCTCACTGAACTTTCTGCTACTCACTTATTTTTCAGTAACCCATATTTCATTTTTGTTTACTGAAAAGAAAGCGACGTAGGTCGTACTTCTGCGAACGGAGGAAGCTATAAAAACACATTTAGACCCAATAGTTTGAAAATTTTCTGCTGAAGGCATTGCATCATTTTAAAAGAGCTGTAATATACACAAACGTTCCCCGGACTTACGCAGTAGTTACTTTACGGAAGGTTCGGCCAAGTCGAATTTTGCCCAAGCAGGAATTGAGTATACATATGGTCAACTGCATACGTATATACAAGGAAATCGAGTTTAAATCCAAACTCCAGCTCACCGGAACCTCATCCGACAACAGCTTAACCGCCCCAACGCCTGTGTTGTCGCCCAGCAATATTATTTTGCCACCTTCGTCTCATTGTGCTTTTATTTCCACGAGGAAGCATTCTCCGCACGTTCCAAGAATGTTATTTCCTTTTTTACGTTTTAAAAACTGCTTAAGTCTGAACCTGTGCAACCTGTAACTGTGTTAATTCGGGGAGTGTCTGTACAATATTTCGCGGGCTAGTGTTAGTCTCACCTCATGAGTTATCACGACCGCCATATTAGAAAAGAGGAGCCTTGTCGACCATCCTTAAAAACAGACCCAAGGTTCTTACTGTCAATACTGCCTCAGAACTGGTGTTCTAATAATAAGGATAACGAACAGCGAGGACGAATACGTGGCAATGAGCCATACTCTTTAGGTTCAGGTTCATATCACTGCCCAAAAACTGACTAACCTGATTGAGGGGTTTCATAGATTTCCTCAGCCTCTAACACACCGAAGCAACCCAGTCAGAAAAATTAATCAGGTGATTTGTAAGCTGATATATTTGACAAAAATTGAACCACAATATTCTTCGTTCACAATTTACAACAGGCTCCTATCTGTAAGGTATCTGTCTGCCCTGCTGACGAGCGAGCGATTGGAGCTCACGACTTACAATGCCCTTCCTACCGCAGTGTTTTGTGCATAGCCTTCCCACGGCTAGCAAGATGGCTTGTTTTACTGCACTTTTCTGAATCTCCGGCCCCCAACATCGCAAGCCGCCTTTTGTATGGGGTGCCGGCGCTGTAAAACTCTACGCTGTTTCCATCCTTCCTCGAAAGGGCAATATAATCGGTTATAACCTTTCATATAAGATTGTTATATCCTGGGACGTAGGTAACGGTTGTCTCCAACTGAAGGAGACAAGAATGAAGTCGGTTTCTTGGAAACAATGGCAACTAAATACAGAACCACATGGCGTCACATCTCCATATACTGTAATCTTAATACTGACGGTCATGAAAACCTAAAATTTCGTTAGAAACTTATCTCTTCGAATTTACAAAATGTTACACATATTTACACCACTGGAAGGTCGCGGGTTCGATTCCCGATGGTGTCATTGGAATTTTTCATTGACATAATCCTTTCGGTCGCACTCTGGCCCTGGGGTCAACTCAGCCTCTAACAGTAATGAGTACCATGAATATTTCCTGGGGGGTAAAGGCGGCTACTGCGTAGGGCTGACAACCTTATCACCCTCATGTGCCGATTGTCTAGAAATCTGGAAGCCTCAACCTCCTGCAACCCTAAGGGCCTGTTCAGGTCTGTAATGGGACTGCTTTACCTTTTACCTTATAAAAGTGTACATCTATGACGTCGATACTTTACTGAAAGTGAAAAGGCTCCTGGAAGTTTTGTAAGAAATTCTAACATCAAATTTCATCAAAATATATTCAGCGTTTCTCGAAATGAGACATGCAAACGGACAGACAGATTTCTCGTATCTACTTCAGTTTATGCACAGTAAGAGGAAAGCGAGGAATGCTGCTACCCTTACGTCATGAGTGACGACGTTGGCCCAAACTGTTGGCTGGAGACCAATCAAATTATGGCGGATAACAACGGCACGACGCCCGAAAATAACAATATTGCAAGGAGAGGGCGTTTTTCTGGGTTAAATCTAAAAGAAATTAACGATTAACGACATCTTTCACTACGGCAAGCCGAGACAAACTGACCATAAGCCTTGCAGCAGTTAAAGCCTCAGAACGTTATTGCTAATAAAACGCTTCTTGTTTGATGTGTGATGAAGAACATGAAGACAGGAAGAGCGGGACATTCAAGGCACAAAAATCAAAGGGTGTCACACTTGCCATATGGTTTATCTCACAGATCCGGAACAAAGGCCAGGCAGTAATTCATTTTTCATCTGAAAGGATCGTAACCTGCTATCCTGATTGTTTAGTTAACAAGAATGAAAATACATGCTACAAATGCTTCCTTTATTATTGTCCATACGTCTTTAGTCTTCACGCTTATTTATTAAAGATATAAAGCCACCGTTAGAACGCCACCACATTGCGTGGACTAAGATATTATTTATCCTTGCATTTTACGTTTTTTTTTACATATTTTTCTTATTACGAGCGACATCTTGTTTATAAAACCGTTAAAATTTGATTTGAGCTTTGAGTAAAGAAAGGGTCTTATTGGAGCGATGCCAAGGAAAATTAAATTCATCCCAAAAACCTTTAACGAAGACAACCGACACAAGCACAAACACACACATACACACCCACACATCGAAATCAATACAATAAACAGCACTCCCGAAAATTTTCCCCCCAGAAACGGTTCACTGCAACTTTTACATGGAACATTATTTGATATTTTGAACGTTTAACAAAAACCAGGGGAAAGCAATTAGAGCACCGTTGTAAAAAATATGTAAAACTATATAGCTGAAATGTAACGGAACCTATTTGCGCTCATTTGTTTGTAAACAAAATACACGATTAGGCTACAGGCTGGACGACCAGCGCTCAATTTCCGACAGTGGCATGGATTTTCTGTTTTCACAGCGTCAAGACCAAATCTGGGGCCCACCCGACGTTCAATCAAAAGAACACTCCAGGAGTGAACGGTCGGGGCAAGAAACTAACCACTTACCGTTTAGCGTCAAGGTTCATAATTCGTGGGGCTGTACCTCCACTCCACCAGACCTCTGCTCGATGTAGTGCTTAATCGAGTTTACGAGCATATAATGAAAGGTAATGTGATTGGAAACCCGATGCCGGTGGCCGTGTGGTTTAAGGCATAGGTTTGATTGCTGAAATCGCGGGTTCGAATCCCGCTGAGGGCATGAATGTTTGTCTTTTGTGTTTGTTGTGTAGTAGCGGCCTCTGGGACGGGCTGATCCCTTGTTCAGAGGAGTCCTACTGGGTATATGTGTCTGACCGTGTATGATCTAAAACTTCAAGAAGAGACGGCCCAGGCCCGATTTGGAAGGTAGCGCCACAGAAAGAAAAAGTGCGATTCGATTCCGTACATAGTGTATGTAACAGACATTCGACATTTAAATACCACGTTATATAAATGGTCATGATTGGCAACAAAAACGTAAATAACGAATAAAAATTACGGTCTTCCGGAACATGACCCTGTGTAGTCTAGTCGAGTCTAGATAGGTATTGCCGTTACCACCGCAGCGCATCTTCAGTGTTGAAGGAAGCAAGTTCCCCTGATATTTGGTACCAGATAACAGAATACACGACCCCACATCCCACAAGATCACAACATTGATAATTACCCATTTCTGTGAGAACCTGAAACCTCATGCAAGAACAGAAGATAGTTAAATCAAAAGATTCCAGCCTGTTTTACGGAGATATCCTACACAACACGTACATAATTTACGTCACACATTTAATGCTATGACGAATAATTCAATTTCAATCGTCCCGCTCCGTGACTTGGATCAGCAAAAAAACAAAAACATACTGTCAATTAGGTAATACACTCACAAAGAACTGGGCGGCGAATGTTAATATTGACGTCCTCCTAGATGTGACTCCCTGTATTCAACAATTTTGGTAGTAAACAATTACAGTAGATGCTAACAGCTCTCGGGACATAGTGGTTATAATGAATTGGAATGCGACTTTTTTTTTACGATCCAAAAATATTACAGAAGACGTACAGACCATTCCTCGAAACTTTAAAGTCCCTGGTCTCAATCTTTGAAGGTATGTTAAGACTGTCTTAATATATCTGTTCACGAATCTGAGCACTCTAATACAAGTAGGGCCTATATCGCAAAGTATCACTCAAAACATGACGACACAATTGGCAGTCTGTCTGTCCTTTATTTGCGTTCCCAAACCGCGAAATGAAATGCATAACGGTTGTCTACACTGAACGTTATCTGGTGAATATCGTACGACTGGACAGTAAATCACACACTAATTTGAATTTTAACATTTTTTTCTGAGAAAAAGGACTCACCTTCAATAAAAAGTATAGCCAATTAAAATCTAAAATTGTAAGTTCACGCTAGAACAGCCCATGAAGGCCCAGAAGGAGAGTAAAGGTATAGTTTTAATCTTTCTTCACCTCGGCACTAGATGAGGGCAGGTGGTCAACGCGACGCCCCGGCCGCTATACCCCTGGAAAAAAGACCCGGTATACCTTGTACAGGAGGCTGGGTGGGCCTCAGGGCCGGCCTGGAAGGGTAAGGAAAATCTCGCCCCCACCGGAATTTGACCCCCGGACCTTCCAGCCCATAGCGAGTCGCTATACCGACTACGCTATCCCGGTCCACTCTATAAATTGTACTTGGAAGAATGTAATAGTCTAATAATGATATTTAAAAGTAAACAAGCGACGACTATATAAGAGCTACATACATGCTATATATATATATAATATATATATATATATATATATACAGGGCATTCACAAAAGAATGGTGCGGTTTCAAAAGTGAATAACAAATTTATTTCTCACCTTACACGGGCACAACATACACCGTCAGCGGCGGCAGCTGTCCAAGTTTCTCATTTGGTAATTACAATCCTTCAATGTGTGCACCCTGGGTCACACGACACACATCCACACGGTAATCAAACTCATCCCAGACCCGGTGTAGCATGTCCGCTGTAATGGCCTGCAGTGCATGCGTTATCCGATCACGAATTTCATGGATGGACGTGGGCAATGGTGGTACATAAACGCTGTCTTTAACGAACCCCCAAAGAAAGAAATCACGCTGCACTGCAATCACAGATCTGGACACCTCAAAACGGAGCACACAGAAAGCCTTCTCCTGCTGCAACGCCATCTTTGAAACTGGCCCCGCAGTAAGTATGAGAAGCGAACTGCTGGTAGCGCATGAGAAACTTGGACAGTTGCGCCGCTGACGGTGTATGTTGTGCCCGTGTAATGTGAGACATAAATTTTTTATTCACTTTTAAAACCGCACCATTCTTTTGTGTATGCCCTGTATATAGACACAGAATGTGTGTGCATGTGTGAGACAGGGATTCGACACATATGTACTATGCATCAAATATTTAAATACAAGCCACAAAATGGTGGCGATCAGCAACCAAATGGTAAATAACGAATAGAAATTACAGTCTTCCGGATGGCCATATACTCGTGACATAACAGCTAAACTAATTTTTATGTTTCGGAAGTGAAACTTGGGTTACGAGGAAAAGAGAAGGGAACGAACAGAAGCTGCACACATGACATTCCTCGGGCCATTGTTAGCAGTAACTATACAATACAGAAAAAATAAAAAATAAACAGACATCAGGCTGAGAATATGGTAAAGTACTGAAAGATCAGTTGACTCGGAGACATGCAAGATAGCGCACTGCCAAAATCAGCACACTTACGAGTATATAATCGCAGAGCAGAAGGAGACGTGGGAAAATCCAGACGTAGACGATAAAACCAGTTTTAAAAGGATAAACATAAGAGGGTTAGTAACACCAAATTAATAATAATAATAATAATAATAAATTTTGTGAAATTTGACGTTCTCACAACGGTGTTGCCGCAGATTCAAGTCTTCTGGGATGTTACGCTGTGTCGTTAGATGAGTGGTTTCAAAGGATCGTCGAGCAAACCAAGAACCTGGACTGAACTTGGAGTGCTTGATCCTGAAGATGAAGGAACTAATATCCTTCGAAACGTCGGAAACTACTCACCTAACAACACAGCGTCACATCCCAGAACACTTGCATCTTCAGAATTTATTTTGTTTGAAATTTTTCGGATATGGTGAACACTTTAAGGGAAAGACGAAACAAATTATGACTGGCTGTGCTATTCATTGCCTTTATCTGTACAGGCTAAGCTATTTGCTTTGAACAAGCATTTAAGATCAGCAAGGGATGGCAAACTGTGCATAAGGCGTTTGGAAGAAAGGTGTTCAACTCTCAGAACTTTTTAATATAGATCTAATCCACACTTCATATGAATACAAGCATGAGCGTTACGCACATATATTAAACGAAGCAGCTAGCGTCCCATAAAATGTCTGAATTTATCAGTGCTGCTAAACGACGTGCGGTACCTTGAAGAAAGTGACTCAATATTAAAATGAAACAGTATGACAGAGAGGGAGATGCCGCGTTCTAAAATAGATTAAGCTTAAACACGGGTTAGGTACGGTATATTTAAGTTTAAACATCTACTGGGTGAAATCATGTTAGTTATCAGAACATTAGTGCATACGGAGGTAATGCAATGGTTAATTCGTGTGCTAACTTCAAGTTTGCGTGTTTGTGAACCTACTTACCGATAACTCAACTCAAAGTGAATGGTGGGTAAAACACAAACAGCGCAATCACTCTTCACTTCCCGATAAGACTTTGTTTTGATCGCGGACGGTCCGATCTCGGCAGACTCCATTCGCCCACTGAGCTGGACACCTGGCTCACGTTCAATCCAAAACGTCTGTGTCACGCTCAATAGCAAACTACTACCTCGCAACGAACGAATCTTATGCCACGAGCGGAAATACACTTCAGTGGGGAACTCTGAATGTACAAGCAGAGTAATGCAGTTCAGTGGAGTCCAGCCACTCAAGACATACTGTAGCTGAACATCCAACTCAATGTTACGTTATACGACATTGCCTGTCTTGTTAATTTTATTTCAGGTTACCCATACCTTATTAGTTGGTGTAGCCGTAACACTGCACGCAAGTCGCATAATCGGGACTCTACCGCATATGACAGTTTCAGTTTAATACCAGTACACACTGGAATGTTGCAGTCTGCCGGCCGTGTTCAACAACTAACGATCTTCAGAACACAAACTGCACTGTGCAATGTAAGAGACCGAATAAGGCGACCATTGAAGTTTTCGTGGTCTTCCTAAGCCCCTCCAAGCAAATACCTGTACAGCCTCGAATTAGGCCACAACGTTTCATTCTGCGTCCGGTTGAATTCACTATTCATTAAATAAATCATAAACAATTAGTAACAATGTAATAAATGTAATAACATACATCACCGAAGATACGAATAAAATAAGTTTAAAACGTAACAATTTATACAAGCTTGAACCAAAATCCAGTGGAATAAACAGTAAGTCCGTAGTTCACTGGTATGTGAATTTATTGAGCGTTTCGCTTGTGCGAACGTTTTAATAGCCGATGACAGGTCGGGGTTTTAAAAATATAAATGAACATGAAATGGATTTCAGTGTCTACTTTACTTACGTAAGGTAGGTGTGGGCTAGAGGATAAACCCAGAATTCAAACCCCATATGGCCGCACATTTGTACGGTAAATACAAAGTAAACAAAAGTGAAGCCTGCATATGAATATTTCATGTAGAGATCTGACCGCAAAAGCAACCATTTTTATAAGAAAGTTACATTGTATTTTTGCAAATGCCCACTAGAGTTGGCGATTCGAAACCGTGAAGATGGGGTTTACGGGTTCCTCCAAGCAAATGTAGCAGTGGTTCGTTTTCACGGGTGCTAAAATTCCTAATTCCCTGACGGAGCATCCGTTTGATCGTCGCCTAAGAAACAACCCCCTTAAGTTTTAAAACCGACTATAAGCATTATATTATTATTATTATTCGATCCTTCTTATTACTACTCAGAGCCAGGACACTCATATAGTGATTAAACTATGGCCTGGCTGACTGATGAATCGGGCTTCGATTCCTGGCGAGGGCGGAATTTTTCTCTTCGCCACAGCGTCGACTAACTCTGGGGCCCACAGAGCCTCCTACGTAATAAATACGAGACGCTCCCTCCCCGGAGGTACAGCGGCTGTAGCGTGATGCTAACCATTAACCTCCATCTAATGCTGAAGGTTAAGAAATACTGGAGGCATACAAGTAGACGACTCATACTGGGCTATGGTGCCAATGCTTCGGCATTATTTTTATTACTAATTATTATAATACTGTTACCACCACCATCACCTTAATCACTGTTGTTGTTATTGCTTGTAACTGGCTTCTTTGTTGTCATCACTTAAATAAATGCACTAAACTGAATTATTACAGTGAGTCTGCAGTTTTCAATTTAGCAATGAATATTCCGAACTGAATGACTTCGCCCGGCTTCAACTTTGCAATGTAAGAACTTAGCAACACACACCCAAGAATGAGAGTTGCTTTAAGTTGTTACGAATATAAATTTAAACAAGTTCTTAGAAGAATTTATGACATCTACTTCCCTTCTAAATTTAGAGCACTAGTTCTGGGAACTTATAAAATCAATTTTCTTTCAAATGCTTCAACTAAAACAGGATGTCAGAACACGCACTACTCCTGGACGAACATTGAGACGAAAATTCCACACCACAAAATTTCGACTGACGCATAATTTTCGCGGAATACCACACGATTAGGGTAACATAAACTGTGTTGTGACAAAGAATTCAATTTTACTTGCGCTTGCCGCCAAATTTATGAGTAAACTGAAACATTATCAAGGGACTGTCTGGGACCTAGGCGCTGATGGGCGGACAATACACGGACATTGTTTTATCTGACAAATTGCATCACTCTTTACTCAGACGATTTTTCGTGACAGCAGGCAGTGCAGCGATTCCTGCTATTCCAATCTGCTGTCAGTCGGGGTCTACGCGTTTCAGCCCAATGTATTAATGTATTGTAGTTAATATTAGGTCTTGGAAATGGCTTACTTCTACTTGAGAACACACGTCACACATAACAAACACGTTGTTCACAGCATGTCAAAATTATGCTGGTGAACGTGAACACTACATTCTGAATGCTTCAGATTGTCTTCACTGTGAGGCCTATTAGTAAACACATTCCTTTAACATGCCCCACGAGCAAAAATTGCATAGGCCCAGATCTGGCAAACGTGGAGGCCACATTCCCCTGCTTATTACTGTAAACAACATATGGACTTAATTAAAAACCATATCATAACACAAATTGTGTTACAATTTGTCTAACATATCAGTGTGAATTTATGGGGTCAAAAAAAAGGGTGGGGGGGACAATCCTAGTTCAACTTTCTACTTGTGGGGCACATTAACGGATGTGTATTAGTAATCTTCACACTGGAGGCGATCTGAAAGAAAGCATCGAGTATACATTGTGGAACAATGGTATGATTTTTAATTAAATTAGAAATTTAGCTCATGCTGAATAATGAATACATTCAAAAAAACATATTTTTTTGCAGTGTCAGCTGTTGCAATGTCTTGCTGAAAAAAGGCACATGTTCTCTTATAATTCAACAGGTTTTCAAGAAATGGTGATGACATGTGTAACACGTGTGAACTTACGGTCATGGAAAAAAATTGGACCAAATAATCCTTGATACACTACCAGCATACAACACACCAACCTTAACGTCACATAATGGCAATTTGTGGATTAACATGGGAAACCTGTTATTCTGACAGTTCATGTATCCACTGACTTGTCACCAAGTTTCATCACTAAACAAAAAGAGTGTGGCCCATTTCTCCATCATGCACCACACAAAGACACCAGTTCACAAAATTCAATCTTGCTTCACAATGTGTGTGTGTCAAACATTTTTGAGCCACAGCTGTCTTATATACAAATTCTTTATCTGCAACATAAATTGTTGCTTCAGAACTTTCCATGTATCTGTAAACTGCTGTCTGAATTTACTTACACTTCCTGTAGCACTTGTATTCTGTATAGGTATCAAATGAAATGCACACAGCGATTAGAAGGTGACAGACTCGCTCTGATAAGCACAGCAGAAACAAGCCAGTTAGTGGGAGCATGTATAACAACTCAGTCAACAGAAAGTGACTACCAGCGATTTGTCAGATAAAAAATACCCTTGTGTTAAAAGAGAAATAGGTTGTGAAGATGAGCTGGACTACATTGGCTGAAGATATGTGTTTGTGGTGGCAATAATAAATCTTGAAGTTCCACAAGGCAGGGAATTTTTTGAGCAGCATAATGATTATCTACAGTTCAAGAAACACCCTACAGCAGTTAGTGCAGATAATGAAATCATAAAGACAGCTGAAATTCTTTTTTGTGGCTAGGCATCCACTGCAGCGGTAAACAGAGGACATGAAGATACAGTTCCAAATACAGTAAACTTCAGCACTTGATAGAGGTTAGTCTCACAGCCATTCTGAACATAGAACAGAAAAGTGAAAACCTGTGCTTTTGGCAGGAATCAAACCATCTTCTGTGCTCTGCCACTGATAGAGGTATGCATCCTTATGGCTCAAATCAAATCAAATCATGTTGGGAATTAATTATAAGCATGATGATTGTATTTTTGTGACACTGTTTGAATGCTGACTACAGTATCTGAAATCCTGAGGGCTTCAATTATTTTACCCAGTCTCTTCATGCAAATGAATTCAAGCTGGCCATGTGTGCCTCTGTCCAAATTATTATCTGTTGACCACTCATGTCAACAAAATTAAGGCATTGAGAATGATCTGAAATCGATGGGTGTCAAGAGATGGAGGAAGAAAGGAGATGACAGATCTGCATGGGCTATCATTCTGAAGGAGGCACTGGTTAAACTACAAGGATCATGTGCCAAAGAAGAAGAAAAACTCTTGTTCTTCTTACTATGCCATTAGATGCTACATAACCCCTGCAGTTGTTGCAGTATTGTTAAACAATCCAGTATCAATAAACATTCCCCTCTCCCAAATAGCACAGCTAATGTGGTACTTTCTGTCTCTGTCTAGCCAAAACCTTCCATAATGTCCACAACACCAAATGCTACTTCCACTAGCACTCGGCATGTTTATTTTAAGAAAGATTTCCTGCTGTTGCAGACCAAACTCTAGTTCCACCTCAATCACCATTCCAGCTCTCTACAACGCTACAAGTGTTGTCCCGTGATAGTATGTGGCAGATGGCCAACACAGAACATACACTACTTCCATTCCACTACATATTCTGAACATTTTGCCCTGCATGACAGTTGGCCAACTGCCACATGCTGTCCCTTTTGAAATTTATTTGCTGTGAGGGTAGTAAAGTTTGGAAAACACATATGTAACAGCAGGGAAGCTTCACACTGTGGTTTTCTGGGTAATGACACCATGCAGTCTTGTACACAGTTACCAATTACACAGATGAACAGCCTACCTTTATCTTCAGTCAGAGTGGGGTGAAAGCACCATCAGGTTACACAGGCAGGATGACAAGCAAGGTGATTATCCAGTACAATGGGAGGGGGAGAAGAGTAAACTATGGATATAATGGGAAATACTTAGAAGCAATTGTGGCCTGTATCACTGTTGCAGAATCTGCCTGGAGTGACTGAGGAAAACATAAAAAATATTCCTGGCTAAAGTCAGAACACAAGGCAACTGCAAGTTGGTAACAATGGAGATGAAAGTAAGCAACACTGACACAGTGTGTCTTTGGGTTCCAACAATCAGAACTTATACAGCAAACATGCTATTTTTCTCTAAAGTACTCCTTAAAATCAATATTCTTGATCCACAACTTCCCCTGCTATACAGAATGCTCAGGAGCCATATGTAACATTCACATCTGAAGTTACAACAATCATATGAAAATGTAAGATTTTAAGTTCTCATATCAGGCAATATGTAGATAACCAGTGGTGATGGAGGCAACAGATTCCTCTGATATGTCAGCACATATCTACAGACTAGAGTGTCATAGCCACTAAATTGCCATGACTGCCCCAAGAAATACACAAGAAAAATTGGAAGGACATTCCCAACAAAGTTTGAACAATATATATATACTCCCTCAAAAAGAAATAAAAGAAGATTGAAAAACTAACTATGCCCAACACATACTGGAAGAAAACCATAACTATGGAACCATAAAAAACACAATGGATTCCACATCTACAACCCCAGCAAACAGAGCCAACAACTAAACGACAGCCACACAATCACCAAAAACCAAATTTTCAAGACTCATTCCATAATGCAGAAAAATGGAACTGCAGAATAACCACATCCAAAACACCCAAAGAACAGGCAACATAATAAAAGGGCCACACCACAGCATTAAAACAACATCAAGAGAAAATGTAAGTAGTAAATCAAAACATAACAACAAAGCCAAATTCATCATCATCATTCTGTAGTCTGTCTTACGACAGGTCCGTAGCCTTTTCCAAAGCCAGTTCTCCACAAGGTGCGATCTAGTGCTTCCTCTTTCAATTTCCAGTATCTTCTCTTTTCCTTAAGGTCATCCAGTAGCTGCTTATGTCTTCTCCCTCATCTTCCCGTAATTTATATCCTTCCTTCTAACTTTCCTTCAATCACGTGTTTCAGAAGGCAGTTTCTATGCAAGATGTGACCAATCCAGTTAGCCTTTCTTCTTTTTATTGTATGTAGGATATTCCTCTCCTCCTTGAGTCTGTGTAATACTTCTTCATTTCTCACATGATCGGTCCAACTGATCTTCTCCATTCTTCTCCAGCACCACATTTCAAAACATTCCAGATACTTCTGATCTACTTTCCGAAATGTCCACGTTTCAGCACCATACAAAGCTATGCTCCAAATGTAGCACTTTACTAGTTTCTTCCTTAAATTTAAGTCCAATTTGCTGGTGAAAAGAGTCTTCTTGCTGAATGCTGCTTTTGCCATGGCAATTCTGGATTTAATTTCACATGTACACCTTGCATCATTTGTTATCATGCTACCCAAATAATTGAAATATTCCACATTCTCCAATTGTTTTTGATCTATCATAATTTTCATTGGGGATGGTTGCCTTGAGATTCTCATTACCTTAGTTTTTTCCACATTCATTTCCATTCCATAGTGTCTTCCAATTTCAATGAGTCTATCATCCATGCCCTGTAGCCAAACTATAATACAAAAATATATTCTGCCAGAATGGTTATCATCAGAAAAAACAGAAACAATAGTGTGCTCCCACTAAAACACCAGAAGATGACCTACACAGGTCAACACATTTTACATTATTATTTACAATACAATAGACACTGTTGTGTCGATGGAAAAACCCCATTGTTTTTCAACTGAATTTTCACATCCCACAGGATGATTATTTTCATCATGTCAAAATATTTAAAGTGGGAATCATCTTTATTTATTCATGGTTTATTAACAATGTTGTCACTGTGCCTGAATGGTAGTACTAATGAATTGGAAAGGATGTGGCTGGAAGCATCCTTGGCACAATTTGAAATACAATTTGAAATGGAAAAAATGATGATGTTGGGGTGGGGGGGCCTTACTCAAGTTAGTAGCTTGTACTGGTACCTTCAATTTACAAAGCAGATGTGCTAACTGCAAGACTGTGATATTCATGATGCATGACAAATAGTTCATTGTAACAGCATGATAAATGTACCTGCTGTACCTAATACGACTGAAAAAATACAAATTATCATGTCTTCAGAAACATTTATAGTGCTGCCAAATTTAATAATACAAATTCACTTCAAATTCCAATAAATCTCTATTTTGCTGAACCAAATAACAACAAAAAATTCATACAAATGCAATGCACTTCAATGATGTACATAAATTGCAAGACCTCAGAATAATATCTGTACCAAAGTGGGTAGAAGTAACTGAGTAGTTTGGAATATTATACAGTGAGAAATCTGATAATTTATAAGGTCATCTGCAAATACTGCTACAAAATCTGGTGAAGTCCTAACACTCAAAGGAGCACAGAAACAATCCTGTCCTTAAAAGCTGTTCAACCCCAATTATGAAAAATGTGTGACAAAACAATCATAAATACTGGTTTCTGAAAATAAAGCATGCATACTTTGAGAAGGAATGCTATCACTCCTGAGGTAACAGCACTTACAGTTTCTGATAGAAATCAGGGTTAAAATAATGGAGGTAATGACCCATCCTACACATCCAATAAGCACACCGCTTGTATGAAAAAACAATCTGTCAAATTCCATGCCATGTCTCCTTCAGTGATCACTGCAAGTGGTCCATCCTGCAGCCACAGCACTGTAGCCTGCCATACCATTTCAACTTTCACAAACGCTGAAGGTGACCAAGAATTGATGACCAAATCTAGATCCAGAGAATAAAGAGAATACTGACAAGACAGTGCAGAACTATTATCACAATGCTTGCTTTGCCTGCATGTGGACAGGATTTTGCACGACAAGAACAGCATGGAAGCGAAATTGATTCAGTGTTGCTTCTGCCTCTGGTGGTATCATAACAAGAGCAGAAACGTTGCTGGTGATTTTGAGAACACATTTCTCTGTGCTCACAATGTGAATATCCATAATACAGCAGACTGTAGTATTGACCTCCTGTACCCACTCTACAGTACCTGAATTCCCATTTTCATACTGTAACTACAACAAAACCTCAGTTTGTACAATAAAATTAAGAACATTTAAAACATTTATCCTCTTTACTCAGGGTACAATGGAACATGGGAATCACTTGCAAAATTAAGATACTGTTGACAGACGTTTATCGCAGTTTTGGAATCCTTTTGCATGGAAATGTACTAAATTACAGTCAAATCTCAGCAGCTGTTCATTCTGTAAAATACAGATATGTATAGATCAGGGTTTAGGCTTTTAACACTGAAAGCTTATATTCAGGTGAACCAGAAATACAGTATATAATAATCAAATAAATATATGACAGTATTAGGCAAACTTTTCCCACATAAATCTGTAAGAAACATGACAAACAGCTTTGTACATTATTTTATAAGGTAAGCCATGAAAACAATACTACAGAAATACAGGTCTTACTTTCAAATGAAGCTTACAAACTGACTGTATGTAGCCTGTTCCTCCTGCTACATATTCACCAACTCTTCAGACAACAGTCAAAAACCTTAACAATAAAAATACAATGGAAGTCTGTTATAACAAGACACCATACCAAATACTTCTCATAAGCAATTTAGAAAAAGGAAATGTAAGTTCTAACTGCTCCAGAATCAGTGAACAACCGTGGTTACTTCACTGTAACTGGTGGAAACATGGGAGTCTGTAAGGGAATTAACAACTGTTCTACAATAGTAACTCTATAAAAGCCAGCTTTAATTCCTGCAGTGCAATGCCACCATTTCAGGCTGACAGAGCTGCTCTTCTTTCATGGGTAAATAATATACCTATATACAGTGGTTCCTGGTTAGGCAAATCCCATTTAAAATAATCTTCCACCTAAAACGGTACAATGACTCGGTCCCAAAAATATCCCCATAAGACTATGTATTATCTCATTTAAGATGTGTATATTTTAAGTTCAGCATCTAAAATCTTCTCATGTGAATGAACTCAATGCATCACTAAACACATTACCAAATGTCTTATGCTCAGTGGGTGTTTCTAAGCTTACTGAGGGAATGTAACAATCTTTATAGTTTGGTATTTTATTATCAAAGATTCTTGAAACCATGAATCAGAGCTAAAGGCAAGCAACTCATCATTAACACGTGGAAATGTGCAGTGGGAAATGACATCACATTAGACTGCACTGCCATCTACTTTTCCCCAGCACGGTTTGTGTTGTTAAACAATGTTCCACAGGTAACTAGAAGAACTATGTATGACTGACCTCAATGTCACAGTTGACGACACTTAAAATATAGTTTCCATCAGTGTATACCAAGCATTGCTGGTTGAAAAACATGTTCTTTTCCAATTTTGCTAAACTGTGTGAATACTGTAGCAGTGCTGAGTGGCACACAGTAGCACAACATGGCATGTTGTGGTAGTAAGTGCAGAGATGTGGGCTCATGAGAACACTAAGTTAAATGTAGCAATATCAGACAATGAACATACACAACATGATGAAAATCTACTTCCATGTGCTATGCAAGAAACTGAAAAGCTGTGCCAGGAAGTTACTGACAACAGTTAAGAAGAAGAAGCAGTCTGTGAACCCATACAAACATTAGACGAGTGCTTGTTAACATAGACATTTCCTCAACAGCGTCCCCGACATTCCCCAGTCCATAGCAAAAAAGCTCGCTGAGCTGGAGATCTACATGTGCAATGTGTTTGAAAAGTGAAGCAATCAACCTTGATGTGTTTCTGAGACACAATATACACCGATCACAGTACGTAAACTGTTATCATGAAGTATATATTGTAGGAGGTTCATTTAACAAAAAATTAATAACTTTGTGTACAACTATAATTAGTTTTGTGCAATTAGTGAAGTCACGAGGGTCAACCTAAAGCACAACTCTTTTGTGAAAACTTATAGTATGTTCATACATCAGTTGAGTTCTACCAAGAAATGCCTTAGGTTTTCATATGAATGCATACATAATTCACTATAATTATTAATACATGATTAAAAATGGAAACACATTTAGTGTAATTCAATCTCATAAAAGGCTAGAAACAAGTAGGTCACATAGACAGAATGGACCAAATGATTTTAATAAATCCCTTCTAAAACACTTTCCCACTTAAGACGTTAACTCTGTTCAGTCCCTTGGAAAACTTCTTCAGAAGGAACCACTGTACATAAACCCCACAGAAATGAAGAGAGAGGCACCAGATTCCCGAGAAATGTTGGTACCTATCTACCAAGCTAAACAGTGCCACAACCCAAAAGAACATAATCTCCTTATTCACCACTGTAAAAACAAAAAATCTCTTATGTTAATATGTGCAACTTGATTCTGAGAATTTACAGAAAACACAACTATATCTCCTGCAAAAAACAAATGCTGACTCTGACACGAAAGCTGACTTCCGTGGTATAAAAGTCTATGTACAAACATGACAAATAATGTCTTGTATATCCACTTCAATAAATGTCAAATAAAAGTGAATTAGCCTGGCATAACACTTACATGCAGTTACTGGAAAATTTAGCATGCCAAATAGAAAAGTTTCTACAAAGTTTCCTATTTTCTTTTCCCTGTAGCATTTTTCCTTCTACCTCCTTTATTATCAACCCTTTGCTTCTTTGCTCCGCTCCCTCCTGATGCAGGATTTTGTGTTGCAGCCCGTCGCTTTTTGGCCTAAAAGGAAAATTTCACCAGACTCATTACTGCCTTGTTAGGTTGTTGCTGGTTTTGAAACAGTAAGTGCAAAATAATGATCTGTACTCATCACCAAATATTATTCGGGTGATCAAATCGAGAAGAATGAGGTGGGCGGGGCATGTAGCACGTATGGGTGAGGGGAGAGGTGCATACAGGGTTTTGGTGGGAGACCTGAGGGAAGGAGACCACTTGGAAGACCGAGGCGTAGATGGGAGGATAATATTAAAATGGATCTTCAAGAAGTGGGATGGGGGGGCATGGACTGGATTGATATGGCTCAGGATAGGGACAGGTGGCGGCTCTTGTGAGTGTGGAATGAACCCTCGGGTTCCATAAAACACGGGGAATTTCTTGACTAGCTGACGACCTGTTAGCTTCTCAAGAAGGACTCTGCTCCATGGAGTTAGTTAAGTGCAAAATAATGCAATTTTAAATATATCTAGCCATGGTAAACCAAGCATCACTACTTGCATGAACTTAACGAACAGCACATGCAAACATACCACCAACACCCCCTCCCCCAAAAATTGAGAGCGAGAGAGAGTCACATATGGTAAATATTTCTCGTGCTGGACTAGGTAGCATGCTTTGCCCAAGTGTTATTCATGGTGGCAAATAAATGCCAGGACAGTACATGAAATTAGACCCTGTCCATTTCCTCTATGTCCTTCCCTATTCATTATTCATTAATCATGCTGTCCATTTGGTGCTACACAGTTTATATTAAACAAATAAATCATAAATAAATAAACAACTGTTTAACAGGAGTGACAAATCCAATAAGACCAAAATTTCATTATGTAATATCTCACCTTGATCATTGCATCTCTTGTAACATCATCATCTTCTTCCTCCTTCTCCTCCTCGTCATCTTGGGCATCTAGGCCATCACCATCAAATTCCAAATCTTGGTTCGACTTTGATGCAATTTTTTTGATATTTACAATAGAGTACGGTGTCATGATTCCTTCCTTATTGAATCTGTGGGTCAGAGCTGCTTTAACCTATACAAAACACAAGGGAACAACATGACTCAGTTACACAGCTCTATCTTTGAGATCATATGACTGATTAATGGATTTCAAGGCAACTCAACTGCAATGACTGTTTAACAACTCTGAAATACAAGAAAAGCTTTACAGTAAAACATCTCTCATCCAGACTTTATGGGATGCATTAGCAAGATTTATTGAACATCCAACAAACCACCATGCAGCAATTAAACTTGCTTTCTTCACATATGCAATTATCATTCTATCAGGTCTCATAACCAAACAATTCTGCTGATCAATGAATATGATTACCCTCTGAAATCCATGTACTGTACTGTGTTCACTTCTGTCAATAGTTAGTTAGGTGGGTGGGTACATCTTTTTGTTTCTGGGGACGGACAGACATGAAAATCAATAAAATGTTTCTGAAGGAAGTGACCACAAATGATTAACCCTTAAAAGACCCATGTTTCCATATGCGAATGCACATAAAAAAAAACACCCCTAGAAATTAATTTTATACAATTAGGCAGCACGGAAATTTACTACAGTATGACGTGTTGCATAATCTCTGTTTTACTTTCCACAAAATGTCATTTACTTCATAATTTTATCTTTTTTCTGTTCAAATATTACTCGTGTTTTTCATAAACCATGCGCTAAAATTTAAATACCAACCCAGTCATTTAAAGGTTAATAATGTAGAATGATCTGTTCAAATAACAGAAGACTATGATTGTAGAACAATGGTGTAAAATAAATATGTAAAATGTAATGTGTCTGGATTTAGTATTCATCATATAATGTTCTGACAGGAACGGCATTAATTACTAAATTACTAAAACCATCACCCTTTGGCTGTAACATGATGGTGTAAAATAAATATTTATTAGCCTAGTACATGGTATGAATTGCGTAAATTTAAAAAATGCACCACTTTTTCTACGAGCACATATTAGTAAAATTCAGTCATTAATTAATAACCATCAACACACACAACGAATTTTATTTTCTATTACCACTGCAGTATACTACATAATTTGCAAACTATGTCAACATACTGCACCGTTAGTAGATAATAAAACTGCCTGTGTATATAGATGGTTAACAATCAATGACACACTGTTATTACACAATAAACAGTTCAAACACAAATTAATAAAACTCATTTTGCAATATATTTGGGGTGGCATTAACTATTAAAATTTACAAACTTCAGTCTTCCCTCTTCTTTGTTTGCTATATAGCATAAAATCATTTGACTTACTGAAAATTTAAGTTAGCTCAATAAAGTCAATGTAATAGGGGTTGTTACTTCTGCACCATATATACTGTTTACCATCAGATAAATGAAGGTTACATTTGGATTCATCAAAGAATATTATTGAATCTCACTGCCCAGTCATAGTGCTGTCCCCACATTACTGTTCAAAACTTTGTCTACACTGTGATCTGTGTAAGCAGAATTTGGGAGACAGACTTGAAGTTACATATTCCAAACATTTTACAATATTACATGTGTCCTTCACAATAAGCATTTTAACAAATGTTATAAAGCCTTGTTATAATGAGGATGCATTCTAAACTTAACACTAATAAGAAGTTCTACAAAGAATGTCCACCTATTCTTCAGTGTGTTGGCACACATACATACAAGCACATACTGTCTGTGCACGTGTCTGTGTCCACCCACTGCAAATTTTGAACCATGCAACTAATTTTCACAAATCTTGGTATGACTGTTATGCCACAGAAAGCTAGGCCATTATACCTTTCCAGTTTCCTACAGTAAGTGGTAACACAGCAAACACACAAACTTGTCACATGGCAGCAACACTAGTGCTACAAAATTTACAGGTCTGAAATGACATGCGGCAATATCTTCTCACCATATACAACTTCTGTGAAGGTAGTTGTATTTGTAAAATGTAAAATAACATTTTATTTGGCTTTTCGTTTTACAGCAACAAATAATGAATCTCTAAAATTAGGCATATGAAATTTGGTATTGAGACATCACACATACACATACACCATTCATGAAATATTCTAACATGCAACCCTGTGAGGTGGAAGTGACACTAGTGCCACTAAATTCAGGATTTTGAAATGATATATGGTAACAGACCTTCAAAAAATATGCACCTTTTATTAAGGTACATTTTCGTAAAATACAAAAGAGTACGGAAGCTGTGCAAAAACATTCTTTAGGTTTTGGATTGAAGGCAGTAACTGACCTTCAGGAGACAGATTTAAATGCCAACTGTATCTTGTGGCAGCCTGAATTTTTCTGGCATAACACGGATATTTAAATTTATACCAGGTAAACACACAGAGACTAGCATATGGCATGCTAGGCCATTCACCAGTACATTTTAGATACCAGCATATGGTTGCATAGGATGATAAAGGTTAACCCTTCAATGCCTCAATGCTGCATGGACCTTTTGCTTCTTTGCACACTGCTGGCCTCAGTGCATCATACCACCATGCATGCATTTAACAGTACTATAAATATAAAACTCCTCTGTCCAGAACCGTACTTTAAAGTCTAGCATCATTGAAGGGTTAATAAACCACTGGAGCTGGGCATGTGAAATATGCTATAGAGATAAATTATATATAAATACATATACATCACGTATTAAGTTCTGTTCACTCAATTATTACAAACACAGTAATGATGTGAAACTTTGAGATCATATCCAACAAATTTAACAGAGGCAGAACATGTCATAAGAAATAAGTTCTTAACAAAAAATAAAATACAATTAACACTAATAGTAACAGATCTGTAAAACCAGAAATCTATGCAACAGGAAAAGATGCTTTACAAGGCCAGCTCAGAACACCTTGTTATATATTATTTGATAAACATCAGGCTTCAAAGAATTAAGGCAGGATACATGATCAATGAGCTAACAGTTACACATTACCTTGCTATCGACATGAGACATTGGGTCTTTCTGATTGGGCCACGAGCTCAGTTCCATCAGGCTGTCAATGTCATCTCTCAGTAGATAGTAGCTCTGCATAACATGAAGTGTGGCTGGAACTCCATCCAAACCCTCTTTGATTAACGGACCAACTATTGAATCTCGGAGATGTGTCAGGTAATCCATGTTGACAGCTTCCTTGCTGCCAGAGATACTGCAACAGATTGTCAAGGGTTCTGCTGCACATGTAGCATGCATGAAGGAAATAAATGTGTAACAGTCACAAGACCTTCATCAGACATGAAGGAGAATAGAAAAGCACATGGAAAAATCCACACTGGATTCAGGCACTGTACAACACAAGACCTTTGGCCCAGAAACCTGGCACCTCATCCCCCACATACAATTGTAGATCAAAGATATGATGGGGACAATAACTAAAGCACAACATTGGAACTTTACATCTACAACTTAACAGACAGAGAATTAGCCAGTCTCTTGAAACATGGTGGGGTAAACAAATATGTTAGTGACAATGACAACACCACTTAGTGATGTAGATATATGATATTCTATGTTAACATAACTTACTAAGACTTCAACACATGGCACTTCATTAGGGTTGTCAACAAACATGAAATTTCATATCATTACTGGAGGTCGTCAACTGTATCAAATCATTTTATCAGTTCAGAAAACTTTTAATTGCTTCAGCACCTGATTAATTTCAGTCTTAAACATCACATTTTACACTGCTTGTATTATGAATTGTGGTGTATGAATTTACATAGTTACACCACTAATTAAAATGTTCCAACCTTCAAGGCATGCACAGACAACTTTACTTTTACTTTAACTGTTTGGGAATGAAACATTTGTACTCTGTGCTGCTGGGCATATGCATGTAGCAATAAAAATGGTCCTTATGCCAGACATGATAAACAGATTGTACCATTGCTGGCATTTGCTGTACCTTTTTTTTTTTGTGACCAACGATCTAATCAATCTTGGCACTATAAGGGTCAACCTAACTGCCCCAGACATGCACTTCTCTCGCCCTAGCATTTATAAATACAGCAGCAAAGTTGTTTATTGATGATGACATTTTATGTTTTTATTTTTCCTACAGATCAACAAATCTTGGCATTACGGGGGTGAACTTGAGTGCCCTAAACATGCATTTATTCTGCTATAGCAATTTTAAATTCATCAGCAATGTTTACTGACACTGACATACTTTATGATGTTTTTATTTTGTACTAACAATCTGTTGCTTCCCATGCACTTTACACAATGAAGACATAAAATCTGATTAACACACTGATTAACAAACAGATGTATAAACCATTAAACAGAACATACCTAAGTCTCATATGCCCATGAAGTTCCTGTACAATTCGCTGGAACTTGCTTCTACGCGAGTTCTTCCCCAGCCATGCTGGAAAGTTGATTTGGCAAGTAAGATGGCCTTCCATAAAATCACCAGGCAAAACACTCGAAAACATGGCCTGGTCAAAAGTACATCCATAACGTTACTTCCATTATAGAAAGAATTATTAGTAGACTTAGAGTTTTATGAGTTCCAAACTTCAAATATGCAGTCATATATCATTATCATCAACATCACCACACTCCCTACATATCTAGGCACCATTTAAAAAAGCTAAAAACCAGAATTAAAAAAAAATAAATAAATAAAACAAACTGGATGGAATATGACAGTTTTAATCAGAGGTTATGAAATAAATTTTAGCCAGAAAACTTGAATGAAAGACACCACTTGGCAGATTGATATGTAGATAGGAAGATAATACTAAACTGCATCTTATTTAAATGGGGTGTCAGGATGTGGACTGGATTCATCTGGCTCAGGTTAGTTGCAGTAGCATGCACTTGTGAACAAACTACTAGAACATTCTGTTCCATAAATGGTGGAGAATTGCTTGACCTGTTCAGTAACTATCAGCTTCTCAAGGAGGCTCTGATCTGTGTTCTTCCTGCTGTCTGCTCTCCAACAGGTACTTTCAACACTTTTAAAGTTTTCATAGCTTTTTCCCCCAGTTTAAAGCAAAAATTTGATGCAGACAGACTGTTCTTCAAAGTCTGCCAATTTCTAGATATGCCAAAATCACAAGTGGAACAACACACACACGCTTGTATTCTACACTACTCAGCAGTCACACACGCTAGAGCCCTATTCCAAACAGGAAATGAGTCAGCAAAATGTCTTCTATCTACATCTAGCTGCAGAAGTTCACGCTAGCATCTCACCATCAGTTCAGAAACTACTTGACTTCACCATGTATGTCAAATCAGGGTGCAGCAGAGGACCAGGATTCATTTGTAGGTGGGTTGACACCACATAACCAAGTATTAAAGAGGACATGGAACATGGTCCACATTCACTGCAGTTTTTCAGTTTATCAATGCAGTCTGTGGCAGCACAATGATATCAGCACTTGAAGTTTGTCAGGGGAGCAAAAGATTTCAAACCTGTGGTAAGCCTCAAATGGAGAAAATTTCACATATATTCCATAATAATAAAGCAAATAATCAGGAATCTACTGCATGCAATCCACTTTATATTACTGCACAAAACTAACCTGTGCAGGCAACAAGTTCCAGGCATTTTTACTTCTAATAGTTTTTCTCTACTACGTCTCCTGAACTGATGCTCTCTGCTGTCTGAGCAACAAGCTCCAACAGTCGGTTTCTGTTGTCCTGCAAAGAAGTTACACATTAGTCTCACAACCCCAATGGAACTGGAATATTAGTCGCAAGCAGAAGTGTCCTTCACCCAGCATATGTTGGTTTCCTTGTTAATATCATAAGCCACAGAAATTAAAATTTTGAAGAAGGAATAACACTCATAATGAGAGAATTAAAGCATACTCAAGTAATTAAGAAGAAACAAGTACAAGGATTTCAACTGCACCCAGAAAATGTAACACAACACTTGATATAATGCTCTCACAGCTATGGTTACCATACACAGGATGTCCCATACTTAAAGAAAACATTCCTTAAGTTACAAATTTCACACTGTTGACACCGTGCATCTTCGTCATATTAAATTAGGTTATAGACCAACTGATGCACACTAAAACCACTTTTTAAGTAGCTTTATTATTAAAATTGTTAAAATTGTACCCCTACACGTGTTTCGATCCTAGGATCATCGTCAGGGGGTTTTTTGCTAAAAGCTACAGTCACTTCAAACACATGATTTAAAATATTCTTTCGGCACTTTAAAACTTATAAGTTAAAATCTTGTAAAAAGACTCGTTAAAAGTTGTAAAATTATAAAAGTACTGTTGATGGTAGAATGCGGAAGTGCTAGCGTGTGGGATCGTGGTATTATAGGCATGTGCAATGTTTTTATGGGGAGCGGAGTGTACTGCCTGTTTACGGTGATGAGTACTATGGTGGAGCATGGCTTGGCTTTGGAATCGGCTCAGGGACAGACCTGTGCAGTATACGGATACCACATAATGCTAAACAGGTTCAGTATGTGAAACCACAAACAGACCAGATTTTTCTTGCGTAAATACCTCCATAACCATTCAACTTTAAATATAGGTACTTTTAGTTATATCATAATTTAACCTAAGGAATGTTCTCCTGAAGTATGGCACATTCCTTCTGAAAAAACCTGTATACTGGCAACAGTAGAGTACATTTCATACTGTCTTCAGGTGTTCTCCATTAGGTCCATTATAAGACAGTTCAGATGCACGCACAAATAATTTTACAAAATCCACATATCCACCAATTACATAAGTTTGCTGTACATGTCACATTTGTGACAGCTGATATAGTCAGTGTGGTGTTTTTGTTGCTAACAGGTGGCAGTCACTGCCACACCAATTGGAAGAAGACAGCTGAGGTTTTCAGCAGTAGGTACACTTCTTTGTTACATTTCATTTAGAGAGAAATATGTCATTCATAAACTCAACTCCAGGCAGTTTATAAATAAGGCACAGTAACCTTGGCAGACACTTTCAGGTTTGGGCCTGGCACCGAGGTTAAGAAAAGGAACAGGGGTAGCCACAAACTGCATAATTACACACAGATAACTGGGAGTATATGGTATTAGATTTAGTTCAGTAAACAATACTTCACCTGGCTTTATGAGGCATCACTCCCAAATAGTTCTCTTGCACAAACAAAGGGCCCAGATTGTAGTCATGGAAGAAGAGGTCTGACTTATCATGAACTGACATTGTCTTGTGGGCATCTGCAGAAAACACTTTCTTCAAGACATCCCAAGGACCCTAAAAATTCAGGATTTATCCATGGTATTAGAACTTATAATATTAAACAGTATTACCATATAATTTTACCTTTTGTTATATATGGGTAGTCTGGTAATGGCAGTAAAGTGGCTAACTTCTGTAGCTGATCATTCATATCTATCTAATGCCAAGGTTAAAAATGCATGGAGCTGTATCCCTACTTTCCCTTACATCTCCCTGACATGGTGTTTTAACTGAAGAAAGGAAAAAACCTTACCTTTATCTTTGTATGGGTGTGAAATTTGGTCTCTCACATTAACTCTTTCAAGGACAATGGTAACTATGTACCAACTTCTTTAACAACAACAAGCTCTGCATTTTGCTCAGTTTATATTCATATATTTCATACAATTTACAAGTAAACATTGATTACAGCCCAATGAAGCATTAATTGACTGGTCCCTGTAATAAAGCTGCAGTGTGTTTTCTTTTGGGCAGGTAAACGGACTCTTTAAATATTACTTGGAAAGCTTCATGTTTCAAAAGGTTAAGGGTAAAACAAAGACTGATGCATAATTGTTCATTATGAACTGTGCACTATGTACTGATGTCATAATACATACAGAATATAATATGTGTACTATGATGGTATCATTCTGAAAGAGACAACAAAGATTCAGGGTGTATGAGAACACAGCACAGGGAGAATCTGAAGCTCCAAGGTCATGAGAGAACTCAGAATTTGTTTAAGATTGCCAGGTTTCTGGACTTGTCCATCCTTGTGTATTCCAAAAGGAACAGGTTCTGGGAACTGGATCCATTCCCACCCTCAGGTGAAATGGTGGGAGTCAACTACTCAGTTGGGTCTAAGAACCTGCAGCTTTGAGACTGTGCCTAGAACAAACGCTAGAAAAATTGAACCTGGCCCAGCATGCTTACAAAGAAGGCCATCAGATAGGTTGGAATGAAGCCAGCTTTCTGTGAAGTGACACCAACAGCAGGGAGAGAAAATACAATAATTCAACACACATTTTGTTTCACATTACACAAGAATGGTACCTGAATAAAACTTACCTATTTTTCAAAGATCTAGACTATCACAAAAAGTTTCATGACCCTACATGAACTGATGTACACATAACCTTCTCATTTATATGACTGATAGTAGGGAAATAAAAAGTATATGTTAGGGTGTCCTCTAGTAACAATATATAAAATTCAATTAAAATTTGTTAATTGGATACAGTTATAAGGGAAGTCAAGTCACAGGGGTCATGAGTATACAACATTATGCTTATCCACTCTTACAAATACAAAAAGTATTCTAACAGGAGGATGAGAAAGAGGAACAGAAATAAAAAAGGACAGACAGGAGGGAAGATAGAGATGAGGAATTCTGAGCAGAACCCATAAAGCTTATTTCCACACTGCACAAATTTCTAGTTGCATGTTTTTCCAAGACCTATTACTGTACATTATTTCAGGCCCCTAAAGCACAGGTGTCACTTCCACCTCACACATTCTGGTATCTGCCATACTCTTATTACTGATTATAGGAAATTAAAAAGTACAGCCATGGGGTGGCTTCCAATGGCATGAATTTATACTCATTACCTTGAAAATTGTTGAACTGTTTGAAAGTTTAAAATGATGGACCCACGGACACAAACACACACACACAGAGCATGCCAGTCTCATAAACCTACTTTTTACCTTCTTAGCAAGAAAAGTACACTAAGAAATGGAAAATCATGGAATGACCAGACCAACCTGGGCAGAAGGTAATCTTTTTCATAATACAGAGTTTAATATGCCTGACAGTTTTAAAAATAATACACTAACCAACTTAATGTCCTTCTTGGCTTTCTGAGATTCCTCTTTGACATTTTCAATAGACAACTCTTTGTCTTTCACAGACCACAATGACAAGTGGTGCAAGACCTGGCGAATATCATGATTTGCACCGGTGATTATGTCATTCAAAGCCTCAGGGGAACTTTTATTCCCTCTTTAAAACATATGGACATCATACCACCCTGAAAAAAAAAAGGAAGAACACATGATTTAGGCTGGTTCCACCAAAATGTGAATATCAATGGACAATGACTGATTATAAATATAGTTTGAATTTCTAGGACTTTTAAATGATCTGCCTCCACTGGTAAACTGCAACTTACCAATATTTGTTTCGCATTGGGCCTACTAAATTGGAGGTCAAAGCAGTAATTTGTGAGGCTCCTAATCTTTGGATGGTGACGATCATTGCACATACAGATCACTGGTACTCGACTACTCTTGATCAGCTGTATCAGTTCCTGTATGCCACCTCGATCCTCATTGCCTGCCATGCCATCAACTTCATCCATTACCAGAACATGATTTTCCGTTGGTTTCTTCCCTGCAGCACCTTGTACGTCAAAATGGAAACAATTACTTCAGGATACAGGATTACAAATTGTTACCCAGCTCAATACAGTGATATCTCATTTTAACAAACACCAGAGTAATGAAATATTCAGTAAAATGGAATTTTTTTCTGGGACCCCACCCACTTTATTGAAAAAAGCTGCTCAGTGACCATGTGACTGAGATCAACGAATGTAAACACACATAAAGGTAGATTTGATGGCAGCCACACTACACAGCCAGGGTAAACAACTGCAATCTCAACTCTTTCACATATTGTCATGTGGATTGTATAATTTGTCATTACTGTTACAAAAACAGCCCACGTGACATGAAGTCCCTGACATGTCATAATAACCAGGAAATATGTTCTGGACAATGCACTGGAGGCAGTGACATTCTCCAAAAATTTACCAATACATCACTGCTAAAACAAGCTGTACAGAAGAACATTATGGGCATTCCTATGAAGCAAACATAGCAAGTTTGTCTCTTTTCTTACTCTTTTATGCATACCTATCATTCTAATATTCTTAATGTGTTTCAGTATAACAATATTTAATTATAACCAATACAACTTTGCCACCCACATTATTTTACTATGCATGCATTTCACTGTATATGGTAATTAACAGCAATTCTGGCTGCTAACCTCAAAATTTCAATTTAGCTTTGCCACTGAAAACAAATCTGATGCAGTTCTATTCACCCTACATCCTAACATACTTCCCCCCAAGATCTACCTAATAAACTAACCCTCTGCTAGCAGAACTCGAGGTTCAAAACTACCAGTTCCAAAGCCAACCACTGCACACAATCCTGATCTAGTTCCATTAAATTCACATCCTTCAAAGCCAATCACCCTCAGATCAATCTTACTAGTCAATTAACTCTGGTAGCTTAGCCTGAAGATTCAACATTGCTTATGCCAAGGCCCATGACTAAACAAATTCCTGAGACAGTTCCATCCACCTCACATACTCATACCCAATTCCTCCCAGAACCATCTTACAAAATAACTAAATCTGGCAGCAGAAATCAAAGGTTCAACACTGCTATAACAATTGGACATGATTATGAGCTAGTTGCATCATTCTCCCAGTGACAAAACCAACTTCCCTAAGATCAGTCTTACCAATTAACTGACTCTCTAGCAGCAGAACCTGTAGTGTAACATTATACTTGCTCAATGACTACAATCTTCACACCTAAGTCCACATATTTTCTGGAATGGAATGTTTTCAAAACCTTCTAAGTTCTGCACTTCTTTAATACAAAAATCCCATGTTTAATACTCTACAAAACAATTACCAAATACTGCTCTATGTATATCATTCCAAACTGTTGTCCTCATTTGCTCTCCGCTCTCAGGCAACCCAACCTCCTCAAATGCCACTACATCAAAATTGTATGACATTCATTTAGCACCCATAAGTAGAGGGAATTTGCCCATAAAAAAAAACTGCTTATCATAACTCCTAGTTTCCACCGTCTCCTTCGAAGTAGTCCCCTTGGGCATGGATACAGCGATCCCAGCGTTTTTTCCATGATTCCATGCATCCCTTGAAGTCTTCAAGTGTGAGTGTTTTAAGCAGCTCCTGCGATTCTGCAAGGATCTCCTCAATTGTGTCAAAACGACAGCCTTTCAATCGAAATTTCATTTTGGGGAACAGGAAAAAGTCGCAGGGGGCGAGGCCAGGCAAATAGGGTGGGTGGGGAATCACTGTCGTGTTTTTGGAAGCCAAAAACTGTGATGTGTGGTCGGGCGCGTTGTCGTGGAGAACCCAGCTGTTGTTCTCCCACTTTTCCGGACGTTTGCGCCTAATGCTCTTCAAAACTTCACAATAAAACTTCCCGTTGACAGTTAGACCAGGGGGGACAAACTTCTTGTGGACAATGCCTTGGACTTATATATATATATATATATTTAAAATAAGAAGAAGAAGAAGAAGAAAGAAGAGAAGAAGGAAGAAGAGAGAAGAAGAGAAGAAGAAGAAGAGAAGAAGAGAAGAAGAAGAAGAAGAAGAAGAAGAAGAAGAAGAAGAAGAAGAAGAAGAAGAAGAAGAAGAAGAAGAAGAAGAAGAAGAAGAAGAAGAAGAAGAAGAAGAAGAAGAAGAAGAAGAAGAAGAAGAAGAAGAAGAAGAAGAAGAAGAAGAAGAAGAAGAAGAAGAAGAAGAAGAAGAAGAAGAAGAAGAAGAAAGAAGAAGAAGAAGAAGAAGAAGAAGAAAGAAAGAAGAAGAAGAAGAAGAAGAAGAAGAAGAAGAAGAAGAAGAAGAAGAAGAAGAAGAAGAAGAAGAAGAAGAAGAAGAAGAAGAAGAAGAAGAAGAAGAAGAAGAAGAAGAAAGAAGAAGAAGAAGAAGAGAAGAAGAAGAAGAAGAAGAAGAAGAAGAAGAAGAAGAAGAAGAAGAAGAAGAAAGAAGAAAAGAAGAAGAAGAAGAAAGAAGAAGAAGAGAGAGATCAACATGGTCGTCCTGAACGCCCATCATCATCGACAGACGTTCGTCCATCCTTACAGTGTTTGTACCACAAAAAAGTTTTACTTTGACTCATAGCATTGTCTCCAAATGCTTCCATAAGCATGTGGTGGGTTTCTACAACAGTTTTTTTAAGCTTAAAGCAAAATTTGATGCAGATTCTTTGCTCCTTAAAATCTGCCATTTATGCAGGTTTAAAAAATCGCCGAACCACAACACAACTTTACAAAAACGCATGAAACTCAAGAACGCGGCCTCTTGCCTTCACGGCTGTTGGCACACTAATTCACAAAGGGTACTGCTCGCCCCATTTAGCGGCGGCAGGCCATACCACAACTGGTTCGCGCGTAGAATTAAAATTCCCTAACTTTTGGGTAGCACCTCGTATTCTTAACTTTTTATATGGTGTGCATTTTACTACAAACAATCCACATAATGATGCAAGCAGGCAGCTTTTGAATAACATACCAAAATGAAAAAGAAAATACTAGAATTTAATGCACAAGTCCAAAGCACATGTCAACAGACAAACAGTACCTGGTAGCATGAAAGGACTGGTAACACCACATGAAAAATTAAAATACACACTTTTATAAATATCATCATTGTCCTCTGCACTATTATCCTCAAGCACAAGGCTGCGGTGTAGCACGTCACCTCTAGACTAGCGATGTAACTTTAATTTATTTGTCACAAGTATCACAAATGCTATGGAGAGTGCATGAACCAATTGCTCAATAGTGTTGCAGGCTTACTCACCTTGAAAATATCCAGACAGTGATTTGTTACTCAGCAACTCGGAAACTTCTTCATGCAGTAACTTTTTTGATCTTGTGTCTGATGCATTAAATTCCACAACATCAAATCCAAGTTCTTTACAAAACAGATGTGCTGTTGTTGTTTTCCCTGTTAACAGTTTTAAGCACAGTGGTTACTATACGTACCACATGTGTGGACATTAAAACAGATCTCTCCAATTTGCCCACACAATCTGTTTGTGCATTTCACATAAGTCTCATAATAACAGCTACCTTTTCTCATACGCAGCATTAACAGATTGAGCTTTGTAATGGAGACAACATATTCTCCATGAAATATTAACTGAATTCTTGAATATCAGTTAGATCATGATAATTTCTGACAGGTTGTCAAAAACTATTTAAAAAAATCACCACAACAGAAATTAAGTTTGGGAAGGTCTCCGAAACAAATGAAAACTTTGGTTAATTTGTAACTGTGTAATACGTATCAATACCAAATCAAAGACTATGAATGAAAATCAGACATTTCTTTTACCCCAACATTCTTTACTCCATAAAGCCAGACTTATTGTACCACCACATGCATGTTAGCCTGTCTTGTGACTTTTTAAACAGGCAGTGGTTTTTTGATACATGGTACTGCAGCAATACCAGTTGAAGCCAATCCACTTTTATACTTGGTCATTCCTGCTACTGGAAATAATAAATGGTGGCTGTGTGAACTCCAGCACCATTTAACATCGAGTCAAAATTTGATGTGACAACAATACTTAAAAAATATACAATCTTTAGGTCACATTTCTGTACAACACAAAATAATATCATGCTCTCCACAACCCCCCCCCCCCCACCCTCAAAAAATCTATATTTTATTTCTGGTTTGATGGTGGTAACTAATGAGCCACTGGAGCTAGGCACATAAAATTTTGAAAGGGTAAAAGATGAACCTACAAATTTTGTACACTTTCCATACGTCTAAAGTTAAAAGCATGATGATATCATAAGGTGTAAATCTTGTAGATTGTAAATTACACATAGCATGAATCTAGTAGTGTATACTGCGCACAGAAATGTAATTACATTGTATTATCATTAATTTACAGGTCCTGCTAGCTTCTTTACAGTGGAAAAAAACAGATGCCATGAGCCTTACTTTAAGAAATTACAAGGCCCCTCCCTTACGTGCTGAGACCAAACAGATACTTACCAACACCTGGGGGACCTGATAACAGTGCAGCTTTGAAGAAAGCTCCAGTATCACCTTTGGCCCAAGGACCTGTTAAGAAGAAGATAGTTTCTGCAACCACAGCATCACCACAGACAAAATTTGGGAAAAGACATGCCCAATGGAACAAGGACCAGATAAAAGGCAAGGGTTTTTAATGACAACCAATTTATAATATTATATAAACACTTTTATATAACAATAAAATCAGACATAATAAATTCACAATAAACATTTTCAATCTAAAATTATGTATGAAGAAATGTAAAATCATTTGACAGACATGCCCAACAAGAAAACTGAAGCAGATGGAAGAACTGTATTCTCAAGAATTGTTCATTGCTTGACAACTGGTCAGTTGACTTCTTTTTCTGAACCTTCAACTTTCCTTTTAAAACATATGTAATCTATCAACATAAAAAACAATTTGTAGACAGATGGCAATCTGCAGACCATTAGCTGGTAAACAATGAGCTACGCACCAAACTTCTGGGCCACAGAACTCACTGTTAATTTCCATTATGGTAAGCAGACATGTGTATTCACAACCTCCATCACTAGATGCATGATATTTTGAGTACATTATATGCTGTTAAAGTAGTGGTGTTAACCTTAGTGACAATTCTGATGATAATTGAGTGGTATTGACACATGACACTAAAGCAGGATGAACATCTTGCTGATTCCAAAACTGATTTTAAAGTGAACATGATCCCAATGGCAAACCAGTGTTCTGGTTCTGGCTGGCAGAACAGGAATGACTGGTCACATACTGATATTCCTCCAATCCCAGCATTACCGTGGTACCAAATGATTCTGAAGGTGAAGTGGTTATAAGTACCATTTTTGGCAATTAATTTTATGGAACACATGGAGACACAAGACAGAATAATGTACATATCATCAAAACATCAAGCAAAAAAACTTTTAAATGAACAGACTTCATGTGAAATGAAACACAAAATCACTAACCAAAGCACCATTTCTCAGACACAAAAAGTGATAAGACAAGTTTACAAACACTTCCTGCAAGTCTAATGAAGAGTGATCAAATGTGAATAAAGATTGACTACATGCTGGAGAACTTGAGTTCAATCCCAGCAAGAACAGCGACAATTACCTGAATTATCACATCCAGACTGCTTCTGGGACACACCCAGCTTCAACAAAACGAATAGTTGGGCGTTTGTCCCAAGGAGTAAAGCAGGAGATATGTGAGGTTAACCACTCACCTACACATAGTGACAAGGTTAAAAATACAGTTCAATAAGTCTTCATGGTGTGATGCTAAAGCACAGGGACTTTACACAGTTGCATGCATTATATCATGACCGTCTACTTCAGTACCACACAACAGAGGCTGGTACAGCTCCCCACTCCTCACCCAAAGAAATTTGTCATCTGTAGGCTTTCCAGCCACTCACTTCCTGGCACATACAAAATTAAAAGCCATAAAATGCACCTATTAGTTTCACACTGTTGACACCGTGCATCTTCGTCATATTAAATTAAGTTAGAAACCAACTGATGCACACTAAAACCACTTTTTAAGTAGCTTTATTATAAAATTGTTAAAATTGTACCCCTACACGTGTTTCGATCCTAGGATCATCGTCAGGGTTTTTTTTTTGTACTAAAAGCTACAGTTACTTCAACCACATGATTTAAAATATTTTATCGGCACTTTAAAACATAAGTTTAGCTATTAGCTTTCCCATGCCTGTCTGTATGCCCACATATAACTCAAGAACCGAATAATGGATTGAATTACTAAAAATTTGTCAACACAATCTCTTGGTTATAATCTGACAACAACAGATATTTCACAGACAAGACCGACATGCACTCCTGCACGCAACTATGAATGACAGCAAAAATATTTTGGGCAAAAGTAACAGAGAAATATGAAACACACATTTTACATTCAACAAATTTTTTTACACAAGTCTTACACTTTTTGAGATATTTAAACACAAGCAGATGCACCAGACCTGTTACGCTATGCATTAATTCCCTGTCTTGTTAAAATTAATGAGTACTCACTTGGTCTTACAAGCTTCTTCCTTCCCGAGTGATTAGAATGCCACTCCTGCAGCCACTTCATCAACTTCTTCACATTGCTGCGGTCACCTTGTTGTCCTATGATCTGCTTTGTAGACAGAGGCTTATACTTGTCAGCCCACAGGGAGTGTGGTTGGAGGGTGCTGCCCCCTGCATTTAGAGGTGATGGTAAAGTATTTTTCTTTTCTAGAATTAGAACAAAGAAAAACAGAGTCAAGTACCAATTACAAAAGAGAAATGCTAATCACTTTCATTGGATCACATGCCAAGATCACACACACACACACCACACACACACACACAGTATTCAATAACCTAGCACACAATCCATCAAAAATGAGGAAAATAATTTATTTGATCCTTTCTTCATCCCTTTCATATCTCAATCTCTTCCCTCCTTTCTCCCAATCCCTCTTATTTTCTCTCTCCTCTCAGCATTCCTCCCTCTCCTTCCTGCATTTGGAAATTGTGATAAAGTATTTTGATTTTCAAAAATTAAAACATAGAAAAACACAGTCAAGTACCAAATTACAAAAGAGAAATGCTAATAACTTTCCATGGGCCACATGCCAAGATCACACACAGTATTCAATAAACTAGCACATGAACCATTAAAAATGAGGAAAATACTTTCTTTCATCCTTTCTTTATTCCTTTCATATCTTAATCCCTTCCCTCCTTTGTCCTATATTGCTTTCCCATCCCTTTATTTTTCTCTCTACTCTCAGCATTCCTCCCTCTCCTAACATGCGAATAAAGCACAGGTGCCTCTCACTGGTGCCTGATGTATTATGCCCACTACTGCCACCAACTTCTATATAATGATAGAAAAATGGCACAGCAACAATTTCTAAGCTTTTACATACACATCACACATATCACCTTTCCTCTCCCAGTGTCCTAGCAATAACAGATGACAGGTGGGTTTCACCCTCATATCCTAGTAAGAGCACAATGGGTTTTGCCAGAGCATGACAAGAATTGAGCAACAGCTAAAACGTTTACAACAATGATGCACTGTTTACTGATTTTTAAAAAAGGTATCACAAAACTATTCCATGTTCTGACATGTTTCGGTGGTGGCCACCACCATCATCAGGGAAAGGTCACAGACAGTTGTAGGGTGGAAACAACGCTGCTATAAAGTACAGTTTGCAGCGTCGTTTCCAGTCTAGAACTATCTGTGACATTTCCCTGATGATGGTGGTGGCCACCACCGAAACATGTCGGAAAATGGAATAGTTTTGTAATACATTTTTTGAAAATCAATAAACAGTGCATTATTGTTGGAAACTTTTAGACGTTTACTCAATAATAAAGATGTGAGCTATTAACAGTGATGTTAAGTTTATAACAAGAATTGTTTATTATTTATATGCTGATACCATCAGCACAATTATTTTTAAGAAGTCAGTAACGAAATTAGTGTAAAAACAAATTCAAACAGAACAAGTATGCAACATCATAATAAATTAAAATCAAGCCATAATTAGACCTTAGATAAGAAGTTTCTTTTCCTGGAGTTTATTAACATAAACAGATCCCACCCAGCCTTCTATTCAGTGGGTACCAGGGACTCTTTCTCTGGGGGAAAAGTGACTGGGATGTGAAGCTGACCAATCACAGCCATCTACTGTCAAGACTAAGAATGGGTACAGCTATACCTCCACTGACTGTCCTGACTTCTCTTAAATCCCTTCTGGAAAATCCTAGAATAGATCAAACCAGTTCACGAACACTTCCTTCCATACCCTTTTCAATTCATATTATCATCCTACCATTGAAAGATACAGTCTCAGCTAGTGACAGCATAATTAAATAAATCATAAATAAACAAATATTTATCATTCTATGTTCTCAGAAGCAGAGAAATATTCCAATAAAAACTGATTTCCATTTAACCTAAGTTAAATTCTGGGCAGGTTTCACTCGTATCAGGTTAGTTATTGCAGGTTACGAAGTACATGAGAAGTATATGTGTTGGATAATATGTGAACATGTCAAGATCATACTCCCTAAAGCTTGGGGCATGATAAATTAATCTGCCATCCCTAATTTTGGGGACAATCCCTGAAAATAAGACTTATGTCCTGGACTAATTTTGTCCCCATTTTATTTTTTTGATTTTATTCTGTCTCCCTGATAATATTCTTTGGCTGGAGACTTTCTTGGATCTTGTCAGCACCCTTCCTGATGAGGAGATGGCAACAGTGCTGTGCATGGAGCAGTAAACAGTAAAGATGTATGTAAGATATAAAAAATATGACTGTAACGTGTGTATCATTTTAATTGTTATTTCAATGCTGTCCCTGTCACCGTATAGGCCAAGGAAAAAGGGTCACTTTATGACAAACCTACCTCTATACAAATGCACAGTTCTGGAACAGACAGACTAATCTACAAGAACTACAGAACTACCCAGGAATACAATAATTATGGTATATCAACATAATAATTACCAGGTACTGCTGTTTCTTCTCTCTTAATGTCATTCTCAATATTTTTTGATGTCTTTAATTTGGCTTCAAGCATAACATCATTTAGGCACAATTTACCATTCTGTTTGAATTCTTCATCATTTTGAACATTTTTCTTCGAGCTGTTTGGCAGTATTTCTAAACTGTCTGACAAACCAGATTTTGTTCTAATCAGATCGAACAGCCCATCCTCAGTCAGCTGCTTTACATTTAACTTTGTTGCCTATAAACAAGAACATAAACCCAGATTTTGGTCTTCTGAACTGTGACAATGACATCTCACAGATGGATACCAATGGTCCTCTAAAATGTTGGTATCTGGCTACAAGATAGTGTTACAAACCAGAAGACCACATGCAGAACAATGACCACCATGAAAAAAAAACCTTATATAAGAAAACAAATACACCAAGGCCTTGTTTCATGCCCTAGTTGCGTTCCTGAAAAAGTGGGTGCAAATCAACACGGTGTAAATAAAAAATGTCATTCCCATCAGAAATACAGGGTTGGCATAATAGAACACAGCCAGCCAAAGGGCATTAAATAAAAATGAGAGTGCATAAATTATGAAGTGGTGTAAATTGGTAAGGGGCATTAAAGCAAAAAGGCATAAAACAAGGCCTACGCATATCTACTAGCAGCACTTGCTTTGACAGGTGCACATTAAGGCTCCATTGTGCCAATGAGTATCAAACCATCACCTACAGTCACAAGGGCTCTTAAGTTCAGAAACCACTGCTACAGCAAATTTTTGTGATCACAGAATGTGAGATTGTATATTAGCTACAGCGACGTTCATGATCAAAGACAAATTATACTAAAACCTGCACCAAACAGACTTCCTGCTATTATGTACAAGAGAAAACTGTAATGAGAAGCAGGGGTCAGATGCAACACCCAAGCACTAGTGCTACAGCATATCTTCCAGTTTCAGTAACAAGTGTCATTTGATCAACATTATGCTACCATACAAATAAATTACCTTCTCTATTTTTGCTGGGCCAGGTTCATCTCCTACTACAACGTAGCTGGTGTTACGACTAACACTGGATGTCACACGACCACCACAATGTTTTATGAGAGAGTTGGCTTCTTCTCGCTCAATTGTCTCCAACACTCCTGTCACAACAAATACTAGTCCTGCCAAGCAGCCTGGTTTTCCCTGTGCAAATAAAACATGAAGCAATAAAAATTACACTTGTTATGCAACACTAAATGGTATTAGCATAAAAGGCCTGCTAATGTAATTCCTTTCCTTCACCCGTTTCATACGTTCATCTCTTTCCCTCCTCCCTCGTGTAATCCTTCACCATACGTTGTCAGTCTTTCTAATACGTAGGTTAAAACAATGAATTCAATTCCATATTTGTCATTCATATGACACCATTTTAATAAGGAGCATCTCTGTGTATGTACCGTATATTAGAACTACATGCCAAGAGTTATCTCACGTGTGTGTATACACAAACACACACACACAAACCCCACTGTATTAAACATGTAACAGAAGTCATATATAGCATAGTCAGTATGGCGATTTACTATGGGCTTGACAGTTCAAGGTATAAACGCCAGTGGGGATGATATTTTCTGTACCCGCCCAGATCAGCCCCGAGGCCCACACAGCCTCCTGTACAATGGGTACCAGAGCTCTTTCCCAGAGCTAAAGTGGCCGGGGCATGGTGTTGACCACCCATCCCCACCTATCACTCAGATTAAAGAAAGAGTAGAGATATACAGCTACTCCCTCTCTGTGCTTTCATGGCACATCATAGGGAGAATTTTACCTTTCTTTTGTTTAATTTTTTTACATGAAACCTGAAGGTTTCTTGGTGGTGAATGCAAAGATTGTATCTTGTGAGATGTGACCTATCTAACAAATTACATGGCATTACATCCCAGACTAATATGAGCAGTAAATTGCAAGGGTTGATGAAGGATTTTTCACAACAGAAACATGGAAATATTGAACAGTTCAATGTAGAAACAATTGCATTTTGAAGGTTCAAATCTTGGCCTAGTTACAAGCTATCCAAACTCAGGGGTATCACGGTTTTCCTCAGTGTCTCCAGATGAGTGCATGGACAGTAAGGTGAAACCCCCATTAAGGTTTCTTGGGAAGGTGTGTGGAAAATCTTAAACAGAGGAAATTTAACATGTAGATTACTGACTCCAGACCTGTGAAAGTGAATGTTAAATAAAGGAAACAAACACCTTAAATTAAGGAACACTACACTGTAATTCCAATGTACCTTCAGACAGGCCATAACTGCTTCCTCCAAACCCTTAACTACTCACCATTCATGATCATCTTTCCATCCCATTTAACACAACAATCTCTACATTTCACTATGGGTAATTATCAATAAAGAAGCAAAGTATGTTAGAAGTTAGTGTAGTATTGCCCGAATGCCATGAGGAAATCATGTAATAGATTGTGCTTTGGATTATATTTCCCAAACATGATACACAGGTGCCAAGCACTACAATTATTACAGTACACTACACATCACAATATGAACATAATCTAGTACCTGTGGCACCACCTTTCCTCCTGGATTTTTTGGACCCTCTCGTTGCAAATATCTCTGGTACTGCACTGCATGTTGTCTCTTTCTTTCGAATGCATCATCACTAGAACCAGTGTCACACCTTTTCCTGATAGGTGGTGAACTTTCATCTTCTTCCTTATGATCATGTTCATTTTTTATACCTTGATATTCACCTTTTTTGTTCTTTATGGTCAAATCTGGAGAAATTGTGGGTTGGGAAATGGGCCTGGCAGTTTCTTTCTCTTTATTTTCCTTCTTTTCACTGAGCAATTTTTTTGCAGTTTTACTTGGCGTCTCTTTTGTAACATTTCTGGGAACTGAACAAGAATCAATGGTAAATGTACTGAGTTCTGAAGTGTGCAGTTGAGGTTTCTGTTTTGCTTTCACTGGGGTTTTCTCCTTCTCCCTTGTACAGACATACTCCTGTTCATCAAGAAGTCGTAACGTTGCTTCAAAGTCAGTATCTGAATGCTGATTTTCCAGTTGGGGTTTAACATCTTTCTTGACCTGGAGGTAAACAGAACCTTGACGCTTGTATGTGTTCAGAATAAAGATGCAAAAACATGTGCCTTATTACTCATATACTGCACAAACTAACAATAACAAAGTGTATCAACACTGTATACAGAGGAGAGAATTTTTAAAACTAAGGTTATCACAGTGGTAAATATTAAGACTGATCTTCTGGGACATGATGCTGTGCAGTCTGATGGAAGGATACTACCAACATTTCAATGAAACATACCATGTACCCAGATGTCCGCAGCCGTAAGACTTGTATGCTTGTATTTCATTAACTATCAACTGCATCAAAGAATATTTCAAAACAATGTTATACATTATGGCAAAGGGCCACACCCATTATTGTGGGCTGGTTCGTGGGCTGCATGTGGAAAAATAACAATAACTGGTATACCTAAGTAGCTAAATTATTGCAAAATTTTTATAGTATATACACAGTTTACAAATGTGGCCGCAGGCCACACAATACACCCTGGAGGGCCGCATGTTGGAGACCCATATTATACAACCTCATGAGATACGTTTTGTCATAAACTAATATCTGTACAATGTGCTGACTTTGAAAAAAACTGTAGGCCTAATTTGGACCTTGCTCAAACTAAAGGTGGGCCTACTACTGGACCAAATACAAACCAAAACAGAATTCATCCAACATTTAACACATTTCCAATAACAACAAATTTTACTGAAAGTCACTCACTAGTTTTGTAAAAACCACAAACATACAGACAAAAACAAGTTCCACATTTTACGTTCATTATACGTAATGTATAACTGAAAATTCATACTGTCAGTAATACAAATTTTTAATTTGCATTGCTAATTGTAAAGGGAACCAAACCCAAATTGGTTCTCCACCCATATCTGCCAGCCCAAACCACTTGTTGATAGTGGTTAACATTACAAAAACTCCTGTGAACAGCTGGGCTCGCTGACTGAAGAAGAAAATAGGAATGTACACTGGACAAAGAAGTGTAACAGAGCAAGGGAAATGTGGTGGGTGTTGTTTCATGGGACTTGCTTGTACTTCCATGGCCTCTGTATACTATGACCTTGACCTAATTGTAAATTCTACATCATTTCAGGAGGCATGTCAAGGTTACTTTTAAGAACTAAATTCAGTATTCTCAGGACTTGGAATCTGCTATTCCTTATGTGTTATAACAAGTATCATAGACCTCCATTACCTTGTGTGTCTCTGTAGGTTTCTTGGACACTGTTCTTTTAATTTGGCTGTTACCAAACACATCTGCTACCTCAACAGGTTTCAAAGTGGATACGTCTTTCCTGGTCTTTTGCTTTCCATCTCTCGCACAGCTTGCTGCAATAAATGCATTTGAACTTCCTTGATACACATAGCGATGCTCAGATTAAACAGGAAATAAAAGCTTACAAAATTAATTCCAAGCAGCCAAGTTGGTGAGTGAGGATAGCATAGTCACTATAGGGACTAGGCCAGCGGTCGCCAACCATTCGGACCTCACGGACCACTAAACTCACAATTTCGAATCCCGCGGACCACTAACATGATTTTTTTTAAAAAGGTACAAACATCTATAAAATAATGATCATAAAAGTTCAATTTTATTAATATGAAATTTGATTCAACGTAATAAGGCGAAAATTGTCAGCGATCCTGTGTTGGTGACACGAAGACGAATCAGAATATAATGAAACAGTATAATAAACATAAAAATTGCAAATAATGTCCAAATTTCTCCACGGACCACCGGTTGGCGACCGCTGGACTAGGCTACAGGCTGGATGACCTGGAGTTTGAATCCCAGAAGGGCCAAGATTTTTCTATTCTCAAAAATGTCCAGACCATCTCTGGGGCTCACCCAGCCTTCTACTCAATGAATACTCGGGGTTCTTTCCCAAGCATGAAGTGGCCCTTTGATGGAACCCGAAGGTTCCTCACCACATTCACAAAGTATATCATCAGACTGCATCCTCAGCCAGTTTAATCCAGTATACACATTTACACTATATTTCTCTAAACTCTGTACTTGTTAATACTATCCTCCCATCTCTATCTAGGTGTCTGAAGAGATTTTCTTGAGGTACTTTGACCAAAATAGTGTATGCATTTCTCACTTCCCCTACGTGCTGCATAACCCCCCTAGTTCATCCTCCTCGACATAATCACCCCAACAAGAACAGATGAACAGTAGAAACTATGAAGCCCAGGCATGCACCCAGAATTTTTCATTGGGGGGTGGGGGACCCTGATGCTATACATAATTTATGTTTCATTTTAAAAGTTATGTTATAAAAATCATGTCATAAGTATAACTGAAACATAACACTGTTTGCAACTGCATTTACATACATACAAATATAACTACATGTTCCATGGCTCAATCACAGTGTCCAATCTTGTTTTTTTAATTTTATAAATTTATTTTTCAAAATTCTAATGTACTAGTCAGTAGCCGATATTAGTGGCTGATTTCAGCTGAGGGGTAAATCACGTAAAACTTTTGATATCATCATGTCTACAAACTCTGCGTTTTTTAAATTTCGGTGTTGGGGCAGTTTGGGAGGGGGCTTCAGCGCAGTGCCCCCCCCCCCCTCAGGTCTGCACCCTTGATGAACCCAATCATATGCACTTTACTCGATCCTCCTATATTACTTCCTTTCCCTAAGGTTCAAGTACTGTCTTCTCCACACTTTTCCCAAACTCCCTTAATCTATATTTTGAAGTTCATTTACTTCAAAAGACCAGCATGCACGAGGTAGTGCTCTAAACTACAGCTTGATCTGGCTTTACAGAAGTGTTCTAACCATAAAATCTGTAAAATGAAGTTGTTCATTCACTTGTTTTAATGCTGTTCATACAGTTGAAACAGGTCTGTTGTTATCATGAGGAGGAGAAGAGAGGGCAAGTCCACACTTTCTTCCTTTGTAAAATGCTAGAAAGACAGAACTCCAGAAATTATGTACCTGACAGAAACCTGGCAGGTGAGTCAGTACAGTGACTAGGATATGATCTGGATGACGAAAGAATCAATGTTTAATTCCCGGCTGGTTGCCACCCTGTCCAGACCTGCTCTGAAGCCCGCCCAGCCTCCTATCCAATGGTTAATCTGGACTCTGTTGTAAAGTGGCTGGGACACAACCCTAACTACTCACCTCTTCCTAGTGCCAAAGATTAAGCTCGTCAACCGAGTGATTTCTGTGTATGTATGTTTGTGTGTGTGTATGTACATGTATATATACACAGGCAGAGAGAGGTACTTTATAGAACTTCACACCAAACCAAACTCTGAAATACAGAAGTCCAGTCTCCAAAGCTGAAAAGGCCTATGTCAAAATCAAACACAAAAACCATGTTAACTGGTACCTTCATATTAAGGAAATTATTCATTACAAAATACATTCCTTCAGAACAGCCAACCAAGAACTGTATCTTCAAATTCTAGATTTTTATAGCAGGACATTACCAAAAAATACAGAACTGTTTCCTTTGCCATAGTTTTTTACATCATGACAGCACGCGTTTCCACACATCAATTCTGGTAATTTGTCAACAGAAAACACCAGTGCTGAAACAACCGAACTTCCCTGACTGTGAGGGTGCTACCCTCATGGCAGGTTAGTCACGAAATGTTTTAGAGCATACCACACCTCGTAAATTGCAGCACCCTCCTAGAAAAATGATCTAAACACAATAACACTAACCTGACAAATCGGGGTTTCCTTTACGTTTTTTCACGGGCGACAGCTGCGGATCCTCATCGGAATCCGAATCAATGACAATTATTTGCCTCTTCCGATGGCGTTCTACATGTTTCACTTCTTTACTTTTATCTTTCCTCTCACTTCCAGCAGTAGGTAAAAAATACGACCGGATATCCTACGGCAAATAAAATTCAGAAATGTGTATAACGTATTGCAACTTTACGAGAAAGTTCAAATTGCGACGTACAAAGACGTTTTACCGCGCTTTTCCGAAATCTGCTTGGTCAAACGGCAAAATTTTAGCTTTCTATTATGGAATCTCATTATGACTGCAGTGTTTTAGTCTTCTCCAACAGTATACTTACCCGTGGCATGTTGAGTATCTTATTCTAAAATGACATTAGCACGTACAACCTTTGTTGCGTATACATATCGTACATGTCCTTATCTTTCACCACGCACATTGCTCCACTCGCGAAAAGGACCAAGCTTCGACCACAGATCATCTGTCTAGCATAGTTTCGACTCGACCCTCTCGCTCAACTAACGTACAACTCATCTGTGGTGATGGGGAGCCACCATTGCGCGGTACCTTCTACATGGAAAGTTTATATGACACGCTTGAAGTTCCAACTATCACCACCAGATGGTTGGCACAACACAATTTCTTACGAAATAGGAGTCACGGAGAAGGTAACGTTGTCCCTGCCCACGCCGTGATGGCATATGGGGAGAGGGGATAGAGGTATATCGCAACTCTTTCTTAACTACAGCACTAGATGGGGTAAGTGGTCAACAACTCTGCCCGGTCGCTTTTACCCTGTGGGGGAGGCACTGTACCCATTGAATAGAAGGCTGGGTGGGTTCGAGAGCCGGTCTGGACGTTTGGGAGAAGAGAAACAGGCATTGCCCCTGCCAGGCCTCGAATCCCGGATCGTCCAGCCAATGGCCAAGTCACTATGCCGACTACGCTATCCCAGCTCCAAGAGGAGTTAAACATGGCTCTTAAATGTACACTTAAACTACGTATAAAAACTGACTGCATAAGAACCCCAAAAAACTTCCTGTTGGCATAATAATAGAATTACGGCTTTGGTAACAACGCTATGAGAGAATAAGGGGATGATAAGGGTGGAATGGATGCCACTGATTAGTTTTGATAACAACACTATGAGAGAATAAGGGGATGGAAGGGACAGAATGGATGGAACTGATTAAACTTGGAATGGAAGGGCAGGTTCCTGTATATGTTTAGAGCATTCTCTGGCAGCAATAAACAATAAGCCAGTGTAGCTAACTAAACTCACTATTTACCACATTATGACTATCTATACAAAGTGACTGTAAAGCAAATACAGAATGTTCAATGTCTGTGTCTACTAAACAGAATGCTATATTACTAAAACTCTTGCACTTTTTTAAAATCCATGCACTACTATTTAGTGTCAGATTTCAACATAGGTCCCCGCATTTTGCGTACACTTATGCATCATTGATGACACAGGCCAAAAACGTATTCTTGAGAAGTCAAGACAAACAGTGGCAAAAGGATCTCGAATCTGTTGTTCCCATTCTTCAGATGTTCTTGGCTTAGATAGCTATACCTCCTCTTTGGCCCAAATGCACAAAGTGAAACCACATAGAGTAAGACTGGGAATTCAGGGAGGCCATTGTGTTGGTCCTCTACATCCAATCCACCAACCAGGAAAGTGATTGTCAAGCATAATTACAAAGTAAATACATAAACTTAAGTGGCTGTATTCAATATAGTCTTCTCGGGTGCTCAGCCGCGTTAACTCGTTTAAATACAACTTTTCGGGGACTGGTTCCATCCCCATCCTCAGGCAAAACATATATTAAGTGGCTGTATATCCTAAACAGAATGCTATTTTGCTATGATTCTTGCACTTCCATTTTCTGGCCAATACCATTCAGGAAATATAGCCACTTAATATTATGTATTTAATTTTCAGTTGTCCTGAATGTATACATACCTTGCAAGGTTTACGCTGTGTGTGCTAAGAAGTACAAACGACGCTCACCTTTCATGTGATGTTTATCAAGTGTAATGAAGAAGAATTTATACACAGCAGTCAACCACCAAGTTGTGCAGTTGTGCAGTAACATCCCAGAAGACTCATTTAATATAATTTGTAATTTCACTGGATTTGTAACATTAGTGTCAAAATTATATTACCAGTGTACACATGCGCATAGACAAGGCATGACAAGAAGCTGATTTTTCAACTTTATAACAAGGCCGTTCTTTTTTTGATAACTCTTTACAAATGTTAGGATATATTAAAGTATACTCATACAATATAAAGTGAGAATGATATCAAGAATTAAATTGAAATTGAAATTGAATTGAAATAAATTTTCATACTTGGTCAGGGTGGTGACCAACACAGGTGGGGCAGAGAAAGATATAAAAACATGGTTTCAGACAGTAAATTTATCTTTCATTCAACTTTGTCAAGTATGGAAGGCTATATCTATTGCAAAAAGTTGAGAATTTTTAGAAGTAATGTAAAGTCTGTTCTTCTATATGGGTGTAAATGTGAAAGATTAGAAAGAGAATCACAAGGGACCATGAACATTTACGAATGGGTGCCTTTGGAAAATGTTTGGGATCTTTTGGCCTAACATTATCTCACATGAAGAAATCTGGAGGTGGTGCAAATCAAACTGCAGCAACGGAAGTGGATCAGACATATATTGATGAAGGATTCCTGTGCCACAGAGAACACAATTTGAGTTGGAACCCCCAAGGACAACATACAAGAAGAAGAGCAAGGAGTTGGATGGGAACGGTAGAGGAGGACGCTGAAATAATGGGAAAGACTTGGAGAGAGGTCGAGGCAATAGCTGGAAACAGTGTGCTGGCATTGCTTTGTGAAGGCCCTGTGCTCTGAAGAGTTTAACACGAAACTGACTTGACGTGATTTGACAAAAACATAAAGTGACTTAAATCTCGTTCATAATCTCTTCTACAATATTTGCAATCATTTTAACCGCTGTGGCTATGGTACATACTGGCAAAAGCACAGAATACATGTTATACTCTGTTTGGATGTTCTCTCTTAGGTCCACCTTAGGAAAATGGAAATTCATATGAAAATTGCATTCTTTTAAGCCACATGATGGCTTGGTTGGTTAGTTGCCAGTCTCTCATTGTAGACACCCCAAGTTCGATTCTAGGCTAATCAAAGTGAAATTTGTGGTTGAAAAAGTGGCACTGAGACAGGTCTTTCCCTGTCAGTGTTATTCCACTAATGCTCCATACTGCCCTTTATCCTGGTACTCTTACCAGAAAGACAAGCGGATGAAGCCTGGGAACGTCCAAACAATGTAACAGCCTTTCGAAAAGTGGTAAACATTGGACAGAAAAATGCATTCACTGTTTATCTATGATCAGTTATTGGAAGAGCTATATTTGTAACAAGCATTTAACTAAGAGCATTTTATTTGACAGTTAAAACATGAGACAACCGATTGTCCTTAGCAGACAAATTCTTCATAAAACCAGGACTCTCCCAAAAATCCAAGATTTTTATACAACTGATGTTTGCTATTTCTGGGTATTTACGCATGGTATTAACAATCACTGGACATTTATGATAATTGTGTATGAAAAATTGTATGCTATCAATGGATGCCACCACTGTACAGGCTGCTACATTTGGAAAGAATAAAATATTATTTTTATCATTATTTTAGTTAAGAGGTATTTTAACTAGGCCATGTTTTCCAATGATTTTTAAAATTATTTTCATGTGGAATATTATTATTTTGTCCCTTCTGCTTTTGGGATATGAGCGTATACTTGGGGTCTTTTTTCTGTGTTTAATTGTGGACCAACTTCTATGCTATCATCTAATAGAGCTGACTTATTTTATTTATGGAATATATGTTTTTACCCAATAAATAACCTTATCAGCATAAACCAGAAGGTGTATCCCATTCAGTTCCAGGTTCCAAACGAGGTATTCCAAATGAGAGTTGAAAGGCAACTTGGCAATAAAGGATTTCTATGTTTCAGATTATTCTACTTACTATATTAATACTGCTGTAGTTTGCGTTCAGCGTGTATCCAGAGTGACCTTTGTTTAGTTTTATGTCAAAACTATTCAGATTGTGTTAAAAAGACTAACTGTAATACCAGACATGAGAAAGTGATCAAAAATGTACATTTACTGTCAGAAAAGAAAATGTGAAAACTGCAGGCCCACCTTATTCACAGGTTTGTGCATCACAGTTTTGCCTAGTTACAAGAGAATTATTGTGACAACCTTTGTGCATCACAGTGTAGTTCACTTGCTTATTCACAGTCACACTTACATAGTAATACACAACAGGCCACATCTGCTGACATATCTTGCTCAGTAGCTACCTAGATGTCATAGAATATGGTACGTATTTGAGCAGTATTTTTAATAATTTTTAGGACCAATGGTTGCCATCATGTTTTAATTATGTTTGGAAAGGTTTTATAACCTACGGATATTAAGAAAGGAAAGTGATCTCTCTCTCTGTTACAGAAAGCTGAGGTGCTAAATAAGTTGGACAGGGGAATAAAAATTGCTGCAGTCAGGCACCATTATGACACAAATTAATCAACAACTCATTTCATCAAGAAAAATGAAGACAAGAACATGGTGAGTGCTAAAGCCAGTGCTCCATCTAGTGCAAAAATTTGTTGTGTAAGCTGCCATGACCCCTTCCTTGTACAGATGGAAAGGCCCTTTTGTGTATTGCTGGAAAATGAGACACAAAGGGTTGACAGTCAGTGATGATGTGGTGATGCAGAATGCCGTGGAGTTATACAACCACTATGCAGAATCTGGGGGTGGTGAGAAGATTTGCTCCATGCCAGTAAAAGGTGGTCTGAAAATTTTAAGAAGTGGACTGGCCAGCAGAAAATGAAGAGGATAGGAGAATCAGCATCTGTTTATCATTTGGCTGGCACTAATTATCCAGTGCACTTCAAGAGAATAATCAAGGAGAAGTACTACTTGTCCTAACAAGCCTTTAACCTTGATGAGACAGGCCTGTTTTGGAAGAAAATTCAGACATGCATATTCATATTTAAGAATGAAAAGTCTTATATAGCCTGAAGCTTTCACATTGACTGAATTCAAGAAAGCTTTCTCGGGCTAGCAGCCACTCCAGGTGGTTGTTGAAACGTTGGTTTACTTGCCGTTCAACCACGTGATAGAACAGATAACCTGTGGAAGTTTGTTGAATGAAAAGTCTTCTTCTGGTTTTCAAGTCTCACAGGATTGTATTATACTTCTCTTCTGGTGTAATGCTTTGAGGAAATGTATGATAGAACCTATGCTGATCTACTGCTCCTTCAGTCCTCAGGCCCTAAATGGGACGAACACGGACAATTTGCCAGTGTCTGGGAGGTCTCATAAGAAGATGTGAGTGGGTCGTGAAGGTGTTATTATGGATTGATTTAATAGTTGCCGCTCAAAATGGGAATCATTGCAACATGGAAGAGCTATTACAGGTACCGAACCTTCTGTGGTATCTTGAATGTCAGTGACAAGGAAACCATTGTTATTATCAAGGAATGCCAGAAATAGTACAGCATAGCTGATTGTATAGTAAATATAAATGGTTCCATGGATGAACTGAAGTGGAGGAAGCTTTTGACTGAAGCAGTTAAAGACTTACAGGGATTCTACAGTCAGCAGGATGAACTAAGAACATCCTTGTAGTAATGTATGAAATTTCAGGTGAAGGATAAACAGATACATATGGGAAAACTGTGTTAACTGAGGAGAACTTTGACAGTGCTGAGGGAACCATAAGATGAATAAAATTCTGACACAGTTCTGGACAGGCCTCATCTGACTGCCAGTACTCTGAAGAAAGGACTCCAGGTAATGGATCACTTAGTCAATAATTTCTTTGAGGTTGACCATTTCGTGGATAGGTGTCTGAAATTTAAGCATGAGATTTAGGCCGTCATGTCAGCATACAAGTAGGTGTGTAAGGACATGCATAAAAAAGCAAAGCAATAGCAATCACCTCTTACTTCACGAAGTTTTCAGTCCCCACCTCTGCCATGCACTGTACATCATCTGATCACTGTGACAACTTTCAGCCACAAACAATGGCAACATTCCAATAAATGTGAGCACAGATGGTTTTGTGTTTCTTATACATTAACCTACACATTATCAAGTTCTGTATGTCTCTGGTTGCCCTAATCCCATTTTTCCCCATAAGGTCTTAACTCTATACATCACAGTTTTACAGTTCACAGAATTTAACAGGAATATAGTCCCCACAATGGCAAGTGTCTGCTGTACTGTCTCACAAGGCTGAATAACATTTGCAGTGCAAAAAAGTAGGAGATTAAAATCTGAACACTGTGGGACACATACCTCAGTAGATACATACCCACATTTCAGAGGAACCTACTGCCTCAATCTTTAGAGTTCTGGGTAGCCTGAAGATAAGGATGGTAGGTTCTTCCAAAATGGTGAAGCCATTACCAAAGAACACAGTGTCACATAGCAAAGACCATAATCCTAATATTTTACTGATGTGAGAACTTAAATCTCAAGCTGTAATACTGCCCTAAAGTGGAACCTGGATTAGACAAAAAAAGAAACATATTCATCAGAAAATTTCTCTCATCCCAATAACAGGTATATGTAAAATTGCCTCTAATAAATGGAAAATGCCTAATTTGAAGTAGAAAGAAAAAGGAGGAATTGACAGAAAGTAGTATGCTTCAATATTCATAACTTTCTGTACTTATATGTAATTTTGTTTTCTACCATATTTTGTGGGATTTACCTGAGAATGAATATTTTTGTCATGAATATTAAAGAAATAAACCCACCCACAAATAAGGCTTGTGCAGAAGGCTTCATTGAAGAAATAAGAAAAAGATAGAAGGAAACTGAAAAAAGTTTAGTGCTAAGTAATAGCATAATATGTGATACACTCAAAATACATACATGGGACAAGTATGTTGCAGTACCGTTTGTCTTGAAGTATGTACCTACATTTTACCAAAACCTGTCATATGGACAAGTCCTGTGAAATGCTGGTATAAGCTAAGATTACAGCCTCCTAGGAAATGATGCCAAGTAATTTTGCAGGTAGGTAGTGCCACATTTCCAAGACCATCATCTTAATGTTCACTACCATAAGAACCTCAGATCTTACTGTTATAACAGTTTCACGTAACTTTTATTTATCATAATTGCAATACTGGCAACATATTATTTTCAATTTTTTAAACTAATTTCATTTGCATTAAAATAATACATTATAGGGGCTTATTTTCAGAAACACTGACGCAAAGTAGTGGATACAGATATTTGTATTGGAATGGACCAAACTATACTGCAGTTCTGTTACCTTCATTTCTTTGAAAAGACTGCATTATGCAAAGACCATTCTTTTGGCTGAGACTGACCAAGCTGTTTTTGGCTGAAATACTGGACTACAGCTGATCTAGTTGAACTGTGCCCAACCACATTATATTCAAACACATGACCTTACAAAACTGCATGCTGCAGTGAAAATGGTTGCTTTAGCTTCAGCTGTTAATTTGAGCTCAGGGAATTTGTATTAAAACGTTTTTGTCTACCATTAGTTAAAAAGTTTACCGAAGTATTACCAACATTATCTTCTTCATCTTCAAAACTTAAACTATAGTCAAGTGTGTTCTGCTTCCTTTGATGTTTGGGTGAGCGACTAAGACGAGGGGAACGTGTAAGGCGAGGAGACCTTTTATTCATCTGTTTCTCTACCCATTTCAACATTGTGAGTACAGCATCTGGTCCCTCAAGTCGAAAGTTGGCTCCTGTTCTAACTGTTGGTGATGAGTCCACTCTGAATGTGCAGGCAATCCCAGACAAGGCTTGCATGGCAGGCTCTGTGCCAGCATAGACAATCCTAACCCTCTCAGACCAATCTGCTCCATACATAGTACGCAGAATATGGATGCAAGCCCGACCTTGGTCCCATTTGACCGGAGGCTTGGCTTCAATCGCCATATGTTCTTCATGAGGTTCAAATCCAGCCGCTTGGAAAATCTCACAAGCTCTTCGAACAATTTCATCTCTCTGCTGTGGTGGTGTCTCCCGATAATGGAAGGTAAGAAGTACTCCTTTGTGTTCTACCCAGGCTCCACTGTGACCTACTTCCTTCTCCAGTTCCTGCAACAATTCTCTAAGCTTCTCAGCATATTCAAATGGCACAGGATGAACAAATTTGGTTCCATCTGGGTGAAGGATTTCGATTCCATGACTCCCTGCATATGTGAGTTGATCCAGTCCCACCATCTTCTTCACGTTTTCTAAGCTTCTACCTGAAATTATGGCGATGTTCACGTCTGGCATGTTAGATAAACGCTCCAGGACTCGCTTTGTTTCTTCTGGCATGATTGCCAAGTCTGGATGGGAGGTCAGAGGTGCCAGGGTGCCATCATAATCCAGAATAAGACTGAGTTTGCAAATTGTGTCAATGTGGTTGTTCAAGTATTGATCAAAATCATCAAGAGTCAATGGAGTCATCTTAGTTGACAGAGGATCAGCTTGGTCTGAATTGTTGACAGCACCCATACTAGCTAGAAATGAATTCATCCAGTGGTTGACGTCCATCTGCTGTTCTCGGTGTCGCAGCTGCTTCATGCGCAACTCTCGTTCGTCCAGTGGCATGTGTAAGGCTCTGTGAATCGTGTCGGCTGCCTTGTCGATCTCATACGGATTCACCACAAGGGCTTCGTGCATCATACCTCCGGCGCCAGCAAATGGCGACAATATGAGTACTCCAGGCTCCCTGATTTGGCATGCAACATACTCTTTTGCCACCAAGTTCATTCCATCCCTGAGTGGCGTTACTAGAGCAACAGCAGAGTCGCGGTAGAAAGCAGCCAACTGTTCCTGAGTCACTCCGCCATAGATGTAACGAATAGGAGACCAGTTGGGCATGGAGAAGCGGCCATTGACGCGTCCCACAAGTTGGTCCATTTCCTCTTTCAGTTGACGGTATTCTCGCACATCTGTGCGTGATGGCACGGCAATCTGCATCAGCGTCACCTTCTCTACGTGCTCCGGATATTTCTCCAACAGGCGTTCAAATGCTAGAATTCTGTGAACTAAACCTGTGCGAAAAGAACACAAAAATCAAGTTCTTTATGGTAACTGACAATTAGCCAAGCATACTTTTGTCAACCCGTACGTTCTTTGAAACAAAGCTGAAGTGTGAAGGTTATGTTTTATCATTTATCAGTGAGCATATTTCATGCCAAAAGTACTAAATGGATTTAGTTTTGGAGATTGATTCGAAAGTTCTTGCACAAATTTTGGTTATGTTATCCTCACTGTACGCAAAGGTGCAATAGAACTTTATGAAGTTCAGCTGGCTTGTCACACAAAAGTTGAATACTGAGAGGAGCCACAGAAACCTTCATTTTAAACATATTTTGCACACTTAAAGAAAAGGGAAGAATGTTTCGTTGATACAAAGAGTATAATTTCTAAAAGGTTCTGACGATGGTATATAACATTGTGAACCACTTGTTTTTTGGACTTCGTCCATCGTCTTTAATGTGAATAAAATGTAAAATATAAAAATATAAAAAATCTAAAATTCACTACGTTTCGGAAGATGGCGTCTTCTTCCGTCTTCAGGCGATGCCTACTCAGGTGGGTCCTATTGATTTAGACTAGCTTAATCAATAGGACCCACCTGAGTAGGCATCGCCTGAAGACGGAAGAAGAGCCATCTTCCGAAACGTAGTGAATTTTAGATTTTTTATATTTTTATATTTTACATTTTATTCACATTAAAGACGCTGGACAAAAAAAAAAAAAAAAAAAAAAAAGTGGTTCACAGTATAATTTCCGTATTATTTATTTTTTAACATATTTATTTATTTATTTGTGTTGTATTTAACGACGCCGTCAATAACGTTATATAGTGTCGAATGCTAACATGATCAGTGAATAGTGATTTGGAAAGGATGTCGAAGGAAACAATTCTGGCCTAATTTAAGGTACTATTTCGACATTTGCCTGGCAAGACTAAAAAATCCGCCCAAAACATCAATCAGTATATCAGGTTTCCAAAATGGGGTTGGAATCTGGTGGCCCCTGAACAAGAAGCACTCCACCACAGCCTTCCTTTCTGTGCTGTTAATTAGCACTGAAAGTAAGTATCTGAGTCCTTAACAGTTCTGGGTATGGTGGCGAAGAGGAAAGTTTACACATTCAGTGGAAGTCGAACAACAGTAATCTCATTTGGGATTCGTTGCTTTATTTAGCCCGGCTCTCTATCTTATCACCGAGCGATGGCAACCAGTTGTTTGGACTTGCCTTTTGTGTAATCCAGTCTGTCAACACCAAGGATGATCTTCTCAGACTCTGCTAGTTTGAGGAACCGGGGCGTCGTTTCGGCCAACTGCACGAAGCGGTCGAAGGGAATCCCGATGGGCAGAGCCTTGATGTGGACGGTGCGACCCGCCAACTCCACAAGCATGTGGTTACGATCAACTCTGCATCCCAGGCGCCGCGAGCAGCAGTCAATGAAGTTGAGGCAGTAGTCCTCGATGTGGAAGCCCACCATGTCACAGGCTTGTGTAAGAAATCACAACAATCTAACATTGTTTTCTAGAGTCCCTGTTGTATGCATTCTCAGTTTTAATAATGGGCAGTCGGCAGAGTATTTTGTCCCGATAGTGGGAGACTGAATAATGTTCTATTCGCAGGTAAAAAAGGATTTTCTGTTAGGAAAGAGGTAATACTATTTAGTGTGGTTGTATAGCGTATTGCGACGTGTATTAAAGCCAGAGAAAATATCTGGTAACTGAGTTAATATAAAACGGATATCACAGACGTTAGAGTCGTCCATCATTAGAATATCCAGTAGACGACATACGTGTTCGCTGACCATCAATGCGTCCATCTTTTCAAATAATTGCGGACAAAAATTAGTTACAATAAGACACTAATTGTCTGAATTAAATAGAATATAATTTTAAAACTATAACGCCTATAAACTATCTTTATTTATTGAATAATAGAAAGAAAGGTACATGTTTCAAGTCCAACAGAAAATTCCCCCATAAAAAAGAAACAAGTTATTACACAGATGACACAGCTTATAGGCTACTACCAGCCCAAATTCTAATCCAATTATCCAATCAATAAGAAAAGGGCCGGGCCAATACAATACGATAGTAACACCATACACGTTTTACTATCCAACTTCCCGTAAGAAATATCACATTTATTGCAACCACCAATTACAAAATACATTAAATAATATTGCTAAAATAAGACTCGTCATTAAACACTACACCGCACTCCCATGCAATGTACTGTTTGAGACATACAGTTGTATGACACATAATATAACTCTATCTTCAATTGCAATTAAAAAGGTAATCGAATTTATGAATCACTACACAACCACAAATTGCAATAATGATTTAACATTTTAATTATTTAAAGTATGTTACAATTATTATAAAAATTGGCATGTTTTATTATAGAATATAACAACGGAAATTAATATGTACTACACTGGAATATAATTGTTCCTTAGTACAGTTGTAGAATCCATTTGTGCGTTGTAATCCTGATGATATTTCATTATTTTAAATTGGAAAAAGTGGGGTTCTGCTTATAATTTAATAAATAAAGATACTGTACGCTTTTGTTCGTGTTTACATACATTATATTGAATTAAATACGAGTATGCACTTGGTAAAGTGAATGCCCTTATAATTACTAATTGAGTTGCATGACAATCGGTATGAAAAACATGTCACTGGCAGGCACCTCATCTGGGTTACTCGTGTTAGTTTTTCATATTGTTTAATAATGCTGTTGTTAAACGAAAGAAATAACCTAACAAAGAATGAAAAATCACAGTGTGGCTATATGAAGAAATTCGTATCTCTACATTCTCCGAGACGGACTAAAGAAAATCATAAAAAAATATCATGAAACTGAGACTCAAATTCGACAACTCCCGAAAACAAAGCTAATCTTATTAACAACCTGCTGTTTTATCCCGTCTTCGTGTATCCCTTCTTCCCCGATTCAGTCGCGGACAGCAATATTCTTCTTGCCTGCTCGATATAGCCTTAGCGTTCATATTGTAAAAGCCATTAAGGCAAACAGCAAGAACTACTGGTATGAGATTTCAGTGGGCTCTTATTACGATCACAAGAAAAAAACAGGAAGGGCAGGGATTCATCCATTGCTTATGCGTGAGCTGAAACAAAGTGGCCAGCTAACTACAACCAGTTTTCCGCCCGTATTCACTTGTCTCCTATGCCTATGCCCACGGTAGCCATTTCATATACTTACCCAACATTCCTTGCAAAATCTCATCATCCCAAGGGAACAACCTCATTATATCCCATGAAGGAAATGGAATGTGAAGAAAGAATGCCAGCTTGCACCTCAGTTTCTCCTCTTCAACGACCTGCAAAAACATCATAGCTCTCCAGAGAATTGCTAGACAATAGCCGAGCATTTACTTTTCGCTCTTAAATAGTTTTATAACTTCTGTTATTAGACTGCTAAGAAGAATAAAAATATTTTTATGTTTATTTGACGGAACATTCGGCAGTGTGGTTGGCTAAAGCGCAAGAAGGAATCTACAGGAAAGCTCAGGTAAAACTGGGAAAAGGAAAATGAAGGTTACTATAAGAAAATATGATAAACAATACAACAGAAGCGAAACCCAGACAAATCTCGGGAGGGAAAGAGGAATGGAAAATTAAAGACATATTAAGAAAGTGTGACATGCAAGACAAGAAGGAGATGTAGGCAAACTTTGGGAAGGACGTAGAAGCAGAAAATGGAACACACAGCAAGAAATTATGAGAGATAACAAGAGGGAGACGTAGACATACCTCGGACAAGAAACAAACGGGAAGTGAATGGCACTTAATTTATAAGACACAAGAAAACCTAAACTGGAAGAGAGTATCGAGAGCAAAGCGACAGGAAACTTGGCAGGATGGAAGAGGACCAAAATCCAAGCTAAAGATCGGATCTTGAGCACTATAATATAGACGGTCTTGTAACTGCTCACGACTTATATTTCACCCCTGTTAGAGCGTCGTTAATCTAGACGGTACTGTAACTGACCACGACCTATCTTTCACACTCCTAGGCGTGTGCAGTCTTGGGATTTGTTTGACAGCTGACCTGATTAGGTCGATAAGGTGGTGGTTTCTCAGTGTCTTTTACTGTTGAGCTTTGGAGCTTTGGTAATGTGACATGTGAAGGAGAAGGGAATTATCTTGTGCGTGAATGACAACATGAAGTTCGAGGATACACGGGTTATAAATGATTTAATTACAGTAGTCCCTCGGTAATCCGGATCCTCGGGTAGTCGGGACAATTTTGGGCCAAATATAGCCCAGTATTTCCCATTATTACAGAATTACTAAGTACATTATTATTACTATTATTGTTGTTATTGTTATTATTATCATCATCATCATCATAATCGTATACTGTTACAGTGTTTTCGCTTTGATGATTTTTATTTTAACGTTGAGTTATAATTTTTTGTATGTTACCTATACCAGAGAGTAATCCGGACCACCCCTCCCCCCCATATAGTCCGGATGACCAAGAGACTATTGTATTTTAAAGCAGTAAGATGGAGGAGGCAGTTCCAATACACACCATGTACCAGCATGACACCATCAGCAGCAGCAATGGAGTATAAGCCATCCAGGCTTTTTCCGTCTTCGTGGATATCGGTCTCTCCATCTCTTCCTTGGTCGACCTACATTTCTTCTGCCAGTCGGAGGGTATTCATGCACTAACTTGGGAACGCGTGTATCGTTGATACTTAATAAGAGTTGTGTCCACTTGCTAGAAGGACAGTATACTGTATATTTATGTCAAACACAATGTGCTTGAGTTTTAATTTACTTCTGGGCGTGTTGGACTACACTGTGCAACATATTTGGGGTCGTATCTTGTTAAGGAAACAAAAGTATGTTTACTTAGTAGAATTTGCAATGCATAACATCAAACAAGCATTTAAATTACGGGATTGGCTCTGGTTTAAAAATTTTGAGTACATTGCTGTGTGGAAACAGGACATAACAGAGAATTTACATGAATTACAGTAGGCGCCTTTTCGCTTGTCGCTTGTACTGAATTTCCGAAGCATCCCTCCTCACCTTCCAGCAGTAATCGGCTAACATGGCCAGCACTCCATTTACCATTGTTGTGTTCTCCATCGCTGAGATGTCCTGGTGAAAACGCTCATCGTGTTCGTCACTTACGGCTCCGCAGTTAACCGGAAAGGAATCCAAGTGTGAATGAAGGAAATGCATCCTGAGTGACATGTTGCAGCCAAGCTTCTCGTAAGAAGTTATAAGATCCTCCACAAGCTTCCTGAAGTTGACAGCTTGTACATTTCCTAGAACACCAGTCGCAACATGTCGAAAGGCATTCCAGGCTGCCTTCTCGTAATCACTGAGAACGAGATCAGACTGAGAGTTTCTGAAGAGCTGATGTATCTGGGCCACAATGAATACACCCGCCTTAATCTTCTCCGTACTAAGCCATGGGAATTTCTCACACAAGAGGGAGACTGCTGGGCCATTTCTGTGTAGTGCCTTCACGAAATTTTTCATAGAGCCCAATTTAATATGTAGAGGTGGAAGCAACACTTTACACGGATCTACATGAGGCTGATGAGCTACGTTCTTTGTTCCAGGTGTATGTGATTTATGTAGAGGCCAGTTCTTGCTGTAGTGAACACTTTTTGTATGACTCTCCCATTCGAGTAGGAAATAACAGAATTTTGTGTAACCTTTTTGCAGTCCCATCAAAATGGCAGTATCTTCAAATCACAGCAAATGCGCCATTGATATGTCTTGTAGTTCACGTAGCTGAGAATTTCCTTCATGTTTTCATTTGTTTTCTGTTTGTGGACAGCACAGGCAACAGGGATTGAAGGCAGTACCTTGCCCTTATACAACAACACTGCTTTTAGGCTATGCATGGAAGAGTCTATGAAAAGTCGCCATTCTTCCGGATTGTACCTCATGTTCATTGCTGCCATCAGACCCTCGACGTTTTACAAGCAATGAGGTCACCTTGTGTTATGAAGAACTGCTCAAAATGTTTTTGGAGGGAGCGAAAGGCTGTCACTTTCACAGTGTCGTCCAGAAGACAACAGTTCTAATTTATTCTTCGACAGTTCTAGATCTCTGATGAGGTCAGAAAGTTGTTTCTGTGTGATCTTGTGTGGTTCAGCAGAAGTACATTCAGGAAAAATTCCAGATCTCTTGAAGTAAATGGTTATGGTGTTTCTTCTGGTGTATTCTCCTCTTCCTCTCATCACAGTCTAGCGAAAAACTGTCCGGTGGGGGGGGGGGGGGACTGGAATAGGCACACCTTCAGAGTGAGGCACTGGACGAATAGCCGATGTTATATTTGGGCACTCCACTGTCCACGTTTTCTTCTTGGTAATCCCTTTCTGAGTAGGAGGCACCATACAGAAATAGCAGTATTTGAGGTCAGCGCTCTACTCGTCCGCTGAGTGGTACTCCTTCTTATGAGATCCCTTCCGTAACTTGGAAAACAGAGCCAATTCTTAATGTCATTTTCATGTTCAGCACCCCAAAATTAGCTAAGATTACATATTTTAATTCCCGTAAATTTTTATATGTTGCACAGTGTTAATAGTTGTATCATGTAAATAAAAGTAATTGTCACAGAATTACTACAATGTGAAATTATTCAATTTGGACGAGTCATTCTAATGACAATATTGCGTGAAATATCTGTGTCTGAACACTATGCTCTAGCACTCCCGCACTCCTACTTTATATTTGTGAGGTTGTGGGTCCTAATCACGGCCCAGAGACCAGCTAAAGATTCCATGGTTTACCTCAGTTCCTGGAAAATCCCTCAAATCAGGCCACCACCACTTTCATTCACATATTTTCAAATTTATCACTGAGAAAATCCTAACATTGAACACTATAATCTGCGTCATTGACAGCTTCATTAAATGGACTACAAATAAATAAAGTCCTATTAAATAATCCTGTCTTATACAAATGCGAGTTTTGCCCTCGCATTCGAGCTGGTCCCTATGCTATAAAATTATGCAGCTTAAGCAGCTCAGTTAACACGTGAATCAGTAAAATAAATGCAATAAATAAACCGTTCCAAATTCTTTTGTCTTTAGTGCAGTATACCTCGACACAAATATGGGAAGACCTTGGAATGCCGGTAACTTTCCAAAATGTAAGCCTAAGTGTTGCATGTGGTGTGTCAACTTCATAACGCACAAAGTACAACAAACATTGACATAAAATTGTGCATATTTCCAAAAAATGAGGAGCTAACGACAGAGTAATCGTAATTTTCCAAAATCGTTTACCGTTACTTCGAAGAAACAGGATCCAAATAACTGAGAAACGTGGAGCGGCAATTACTGTCAATTTTGTAAATGCAGCTTATTTCAAGGGCTTGGGCACGTCAGCAACAAATCGAAATGATATTCACGTTGGGATTATGAAGAGATTAAATTGAGGGATACTCGCAGCAATTCAATGCAGAATGCCATGTCTTCCCGTATCTGAAGATTCTGAAGCTTAAGCTGTAAAATATTTTAATTTTTTATCTTTATTTAATTAGCGTGAAACTTGTTTTTTTATGCGGGAGCTTGGAGTAAAGTGCGTAATAGGACCTTCATATTTTGTACTTTTTGCCAAGTAATGTGAAATCAAGAAACATGAGATGAGCGGGACATGTAGCACGCACCTGTCGAATAGTGGTAGCGGCAACCAACAGCTGGTAGTCGTGGATCCATACGACGGGGCAAGTTTCGTATTTCTCCTCCTCGTCCAGCTTCTTCACTGACTTCCTCAAGGCTTCCAGCGTGCAGTTGGCAAATTCCTTGTTCACTCTGCAATAAGCCTGCAAATGATCCGCAGCTCCTCTTAACCTTTTTCCTCCAAAACAGGTTCTCTTCTGAAGATTAGAGTCTGATGGAGGCAGCAAGCCCTCCCGAAACGTCGGTGACCAGTTACCAGTTAACACGTGGTCATACCCAGAAGATTGTGATCTTTATCAACAATGCTGTGAAAACCTCAAATTCCACCTTCTGCTGTTATCTTGTTGTGAGTAGCTGTACTTCTTCAATAACTCCTTAACCAACTCTCGAATTTTCATGAAACTTGGAGTATAAATCACACAATTGTGAACTGCCCGTTTTCATGCTTTTTCCTTTCCTTCCATAGACAAGAAAAATAAGGCGGAACTGTACCGAGATGAAATCAGAAGCGTTACCTCTTAAGGAGTTCAAGAGGTAACGCTTCTGATTTCATCCAGGAAGTGCCAGATTCAAATCTCAGCCGGGAAAACAAATATCCCGATTGAGGATTTTTTGTGATTTTACTCAGTCCTTCCAGGCGAAGGCTGAGTTACAACCTACAACAAACTGGGCAACGGCCGCTTCCTTCCCCGTCCTAACCACTTCACAATTCACTGTCATTTAGTCACTCTAAGCTAGGAAGGCGTTATATGATTTAGTGACAGGTTCGTTAAGTAAGCTAAAAATGAATAATGGCGGCCGTGCGAAGATCTGAGGTGAGAGCGGCATGTAGAACTGTGAAATGACGTGTCGTGATATTTCTTCAAAGTAAGTACACATTCTCTACAGTTAACATTTTTTACTGCATAAAATAAGAATATAGTTACAGCACGAATAGGAATATATATATATATATATATATATATATTTGTACTGTTTAAATCCTATCGTCCTTCATGTCACTTTACGTTCCATGCTACCGTCCTTACATCAAACACAACACAAACATCCATGCCCCCGGTGGGATTCGAACTCACGATCCTAGTAAGCGAGCGGCCGAAGACCCACGCCTTAGATCGCACGGCCACTGGGATCGGCCGTAAAATGTATTACATATGTATATATATATAATTATTTATCTGCAAACAATGAGCGACGTTGCAATGTTTGAGGTTTTCACAGCTGTAGTGACACAGATTCAAGTCTTCTTGGATAAGACAACACGATCTTCCGAAGAGTCTTTAAATATTCGAAAATTTACAAGGCCACATATGCAAAAGACTTAAATATTCAACATGTCAATCATTTTTTGAATGTCAGAAATTGCAAAATGGCGTTGTGTGTTTCAGTGCTGTATGTCTGATGGTAATTACGTGTAAATCACTATATATAGACGACACTGCGTAAAAATAGGCTAAAGCGTAAAATGATCTATTTATACTTTATTTAATTTCCTCCTTTAAAAACGGAAAACTTCAAGGAAAATAGAAGCTGTAATTTTTTCCTATAACTTCTTTTCCTGCAATAGATGACACTAGAGGTTATCAGTGATACAGGTACATAAATACTGTGCTAAATAGCATACATACGTCCCAAGTGTGCGCCTTGAAAACTGCACGATCGGGCATCGAATGGAAAAGCGGCCAGAAGGTGCCGTTGCAGCACCCATTGTAGAAATCATCAAACTCTCTCTCTGGGATATGAACTGCTACCACCTGATAGAAAAAGCAGAGACAAATACTGAGGTAGGCCTATGGTCTCAACGTCATTCTGTACGCGTGGCGCTTCCAGAAAAACAACTACGAGTATAGAGCCTAGAGGTAAAAGGAAAGGCAAAGTAAATTTGTGTCTGTCCGAGAAATAAAAGCATGTGGGGGGAGTTGAAATATAGCTCCAGCCATTCTTATTCTCGACACTGGATGGAGGTGAGTAGAAATATTTACGACTGACAGACACTACACCCAGTACCCAATGAACAGGATTCTGGGTGGAGCCCAGGGCCGGCCTGGACGCTTTTGAGAAGAGGACAAACGCGTACTACTGCCGGAAATAGGAGCACAACTCCTCGGTTGTCCAGCTCAAACCCTAATTAACTACGCTGACTGCGCTGCCCCGCACTTTGCAGTCATTAAAATAGGCGGGCCATATTTGTACCAGCTACAACACACTGCTTTGCCTTAAAGACACTATAACATTTCAATAACATTTAAGTGTAATATATTTATGCCTAAGCATCGCGATATGGAGTGGAGGTAAAGCTCGGGATATTCTTCCGCCTGCACTGTTCTCACACTTCTCGCAACACTTTCTTTATTCCCGGTGGGATAACTATTTTCCCAAGAGGTTGGGTGGGCCCAGAACCGGTCTGGGCAAAATTACAGTGATTAGAAATATGACACCCATTGGGAATAAAATCCCGGGCTTTCGGCTTGTCAGCTGAGCACTTCTGTGCCTCAACTGTCAGCGCGCATAAGATTTGGGTGCGAGTTCTGGTTTATAATCTGTCAGCCAAGTACTTTATTTTGATGTCAGAAGGATGATTTATCCGCTCCACCTTGCGCAGTGACACTTCTGACAGAATTGTGCCATAATTGCTGTAGCTGACTGTATGATGTCAATATTTAATCTAGAACACATCTACAGTTTAATTCGGGAGGTTAATTTAAATATATAGTTTATAGATACGATTCTTATGAGACTGAGGACAGTTTATATTTCTCAAAAGAGTTCCTACAATGCCAAATATGAGTTATAGCCAAACCACTTCAAAAAACATACATTTCATGAACCCTAGCATTTCAGGAAGGACAGGGGGCTTTCAGACTTTAAAGACTCCCTTTAAGTAAGCTTCGTGTTCAGTTTGGTTTAATCCTTCAAGTTCAAAGACAAAAAACAGAAAAAAAGTGTCGAGTACACGTCCCGAATGCTTATAAACAAATAGATTTGAATTTTATAGCAGTGGAGCACATAAACATATAAACAGATAGAAAAGAATGAAAATATGCATCAATTTTGGCAGCTCTGTGATGAGCGTGAAGAAATTATAACATTTCAGCGTATTTTTTGCTTAATATTCCTATGAAAATTATTCATTTGGAGGTCCATTAAACTCATGAGTAAATTATCGCTACAAAGAACAGTGCTTTAATATAGGCCTACAATATTTTAAATAAGTTAGGAGATGTATGCATAGCGTAACTATTATGGCGCTGTCGCTTTTCCACAGATTTAAGGCCCAATATTTTGTTTTCCGGTATCCTAGCAACAGCGCTGTAATCCATCATAACAGAATTGAAAATGCGCATGAATATAAACGTGCGTGTGCGTAGTACAGGGATACAAAAACACGTAGGTCTCCGCGTAAAGAAGTCTTTAAAACTGTCCAGTTTTAAGGTAAATTTGTCCTTGCCCTTAGTTAAGAGACACGCAATAAAGCATATGGGAAACAGAAGTATAACTCCACACATTCTGAACCTCGGCGCCAGATTGAGGTAACTGTTCAGCTTCACGCGTCGGTACCCTTCGAATTATCAGATCTAATTGAAAATTGCAATGGCAAGACAGTTTTTCTTAAAGTTCTCCAAATTCGTGAAAATTCATTCACCTTTTCTCGAGTTGTTACATGCAGACAGGCACAGAGGCAGCTGTACTGATCAACGGAGCGATTTGAATAGAGGCTCCGGAGGGATCCGAAAAGACTGATAAAAAAGAAACCTCGGACCAAAAAAATACGCTCAAGGGGTTTGTATCGTAACTGTGCCATAAAGCAGTGGTATACAACCTTCTTTGTTCGTGTACCCGCACATATAATTTCTCTTCAACTTTGTAACCCCAAAGTTGTTGGTGCATAATTCAAGTTATACATAGGCTAAATAAATTAAATAAATTACATCCAAAATAATGTGTTAAATAATAAGTTTTAAATGAGAAAAACGAGAGTCAAGCTATTAAATGACGGCAGCGGCAATTGTCAAAGGACAAGGTAATATGAAGGAGTGCATCTGTTTGTTTATTGCCCAACAATATTTTGAAGTAGGTTCATTGCATGGTTAAAAGAAGTGAAAAATAGTATTATGGAAAACGTTAATCCCGTCCAATAGTGATCAGTCACGTTCCAACGCACTATGTGGAATAAAATGAAAATAGCTGCCCAGATAAGAATTACATAAAGCAGAGGGAGAGAAAAAAAAATGGCGCTCCCAAATCGCACGTCCTTACGTCCGGGTCGCTTGTGGCTAACCCTAAATCTGGCCCTGATTATTAAATGTCTATCATGAAATAATAGTTTTTTTTTAAATTTTACGTACCCCCTAAGATATCTTCGCGTACCCCCGGTGGTACGCGCAACCCAGGTTGAATACCACTGCCTTAAAGTGCCGAGACTAAGACTATTCAATTCTACTCCTACGTAAATTCTGACTGGTGGTCCTGTAGTCCTACTGGGCAAATATTTAAACAAAAATGTCATATGTTCTTTTACCTGTTTGGAGAGAAGCCCAGCAGTTGGCGCTTTGTCGTCTGGGTCCGACTCCGGAATAGATTCCAGAGGTCCTTCGGTATGAAGTCCTGACCAGCCAATCCATAGGCCCCCACAGTCTACTACGACAGGGGCTACAGCTGTGACCAAACCCCCGGCGCTACAAAAATCCACCTTCAATTAAAACACACATCTTTATAGCGCGGCTACCAATTTGTTCCTTTGCTTGCACGATGTTTTAATGTGGAAAAAGTTCGATACATGTGGACCCCTGTTTTGTAAAATTTGAATAAACCTTGTTCTTTAAGGCTTGTAATGTTTTAATTGTCCTCGAAATGACACTTGATATGTCGGCTATTATGCAAGAATGGCAAATTAATCCAAAACATAAGTATTTGGAAGTTATGTTAAAATTTGTAAAACGGTTGAAAAGTCACTTTAACCACACTGGTTTCGCAAAGTGGATCCAGGACCCACTTTACTCTTTCGTGTCAATGAGAATACCAATCATTTATGTCTGGAATCCTAACTTATTTATTAAAGCTTCAACAGTAAAGACGCAAAGAAACGTGTGGGTTTAGGAGGAAAAACAATGGGGTGGGCAAATGGGACCAAGCATATAGTAGAGTCTACAGCAGCAATTGTTTTTAATTTTCTTTCTTGCTTCGCTGTTATGTTTTACTACAGAACCAACGATTATCACATTCCTGAAGTCTACTACTGTCTCTCCTACTACTACTATTGATGTTTATTCAAACAGTTACATCAGCTTAAGAATTCAGAGGCTAATGACCAATGCTTACTTTAATACCAGACGTTTTGCATTAGGCGACTTTGAACAAACACCAAACACAACCGTCTTCCTTTCCACAACTCAACAAACTCTCCTTCTACGCATCAACGTAAACACATGCAGTGTAATATAAAGATATCCGTAAGAATGCAGAAATATACAGTCGAAATATTAAAGGGAGTCCATATCGCCCGAACTTACTCTGGTCATGCCAGTTATCAACAAACTTTTGTAGCTGTATCGGCGAAGTTAAATCATTTATTTTTATCTTTTATTTAAACGAATTCAGTGATATTAAAGTTTAACACAGATTTTTTTGTTATTTATGTAGGGTCAAATAAGCGTACAGCGACCTTTGCTAGCCAGCCTACTGTAATTGACGTCATATGTATGCGTGCTAAACAGACTCAAGTGTACGGTTACGATATTGTGAAATTCTCATGCGGTTATTGACAGAATATGACGCTGAAGAAAAGAGGCTAAATGTCCGTATCAATCGATGACTATGGGTCTGATCCAGACAGTCCATGTTCCAGTACAAACTGAAAATTTGTCACCATGACTGCTAATGCCTGACACTGCAACCGATACTGGTATTACTCTGCCTGTTCTCATGTTGAAAACTCCCTTCTGTCAGGTCAATAATCTTATCCCCCACAGTGATACATCAACAAAACTTTTTTCTGTAGTAAAACTTGTATATTTGCAAATATAATCTTCAAAACTACTAATATATTTACATTAAATTTGGTTTTGTGGGTTTATAATAAATTTTTCATTTTTATATGATTCTCGTAAAGTATAAATCCTACTGAACGTGGAATTCAGAATAAAATGAAAGTTAAAAAATAGGGTTCACTGTAATAGACAGGTTATAGCACCAAAATAATAACCATTCTTCAACTCTTAATGTTGATCTCTCCTCCGCAACACGGAAATATGTCGAAACCTCTACATTGGTTTTGTAGGTGAGACGTGCATTCCCCCATCTCTGTTCACCAGAACCTTTGATTCTGTTCTATACCTTCAAACTATTCTGAACGACAATTCAGACATATCAGATACATTATTTTCTATTGTTAGTACACTTTTCTCTGCCCCGTGCTAAACGATTCCCTTTAACTCATCAGAAAATTTAATGATTATTAATATTCTCTGCTCTATGGAAACTTATAGCCGTGTACTGGCAAAGTCTTATTCCTTTCCAGTCTAACCTCCTAAACGCGCATTAAATGTAGTTACGGTTTATTAATTTAATTATTTAGCTATCCAGATTATTGAGAGTTCTTACGTGCCCAGTCTAGTACTAACCTTGCCTTCCTCTTAAGCTCTCCATCCTTATTCCTCTGCAGGACAAACGGCAGACGGTTCGAAACCACGATCAGCGGAGCTGTGATCTGGTGCTGAACCATACTTTATTCACTGCACAGAAGCTACAAGTACAAACCATTTCTTTAGGATTGGTGTAGGTTGAGATGAAATTATATAACCTTTATTAGACCAGGGTAATAAGAAGGAAATCAAGACCTACTACTGGAATTCATAATTATATACATCGAGGGTGCACATATTTTCAAAAATTGAGGAGCCACCTAGGAATTCTAAGCGCCAGAATGGTGACATGAAGTAAGTTCGATGCTGAGAACCGTGAAGTATTAGGGGGAAGGGGAAAAAAATTAATGTCCACGGCGACCTGGCGGCCAGGATGCGTGCACCCCTCATTTATATTTATATGAACACCGAGGCATTGTTTTACGCCCTATTTGTGTTCCTGAAATAGTGGGCGTAAATAAAAAGGCGTAAATCAAAAAATGATATTCTTATAAGATAAAGAACTTAAATGGAAATACACCTGCCAAAAAAGCGTGAAACCGAATATGAGAGGGCGTAAATTAAGAAGTGTTGTAAATTGTTAAGTGGTGTTAAAGCAAAGAGGCGTAAAGCAAAAGGGCTTAAACAGGGCATGGTGTATATATACACGTAACTGAGAGAATATGATCAATGAAATTTTCCATACAAAATTTTTAAAAATCTGTTACGTGTTGCGTCGCGAATTTCACGTTTTCTTCAACGTATAAAATTAATGAAACGGCATTTTGTTACTTAGAATGTGAAAGAAGAGGGTGTATACTGTAGGCCTTACAATTACAAAATTTGTAAGATTAATTCAAATAGTTTTATCTTCCCATTTATCGATCATTCAATTTAATAAACGCGAAATGACGGGTTAAAGAAATCCGCTACGAAAATAAGAAAGTGAGGATCAATGAAACAGAAGCAAAACAAACTAATAATGTTACCAACACGGTAAGATTACTTCCCTTTTGCATGCAAAGATACTGAGGATTTCGTTTATCTGTGATATTAAGAAGGATGTTATTTTACATTCAAAGTAGCAAGAATTTAATTTTGGTCAAAACTATTATAACACTTCACACAATTTTAAATAGGTGTTTCTGAAACATATCTCGTCTTGCATAGGCAAAACTTACACATATATTAAATATTATTCAACCATTGGGATAGAATAGAGTTATCTACACTAAGCTGAAGCTCAAGATGCAATCGCCTCTTTTTTTAGAGCGCCCCCGTCTGCTATTTAATGTTTGACTAATTACCTTCATTTCGCAATTCTGCTTCAAAAGATCACTTCTTATCCACGCTGATAGAATAATCCAGTTTCTCAAAAAGATATATCGTAGCAACACTACTGCTTTAGTTTTTAATTTTAAATAAATAATTGTTACAATTTTGCATCTCCTGTTCTATAGTGATGTCATTACATTACACATAAGACGAAGGAATACCAACTGTTAGAATTTCGTGTTTTCTAAAATACTGCAGAGGAGGCTGGCAGCCAGGACCCACCTCTTGTTGAAATTGTCCACTTGTGAAGAGGAAGGCGATGTGGAAGTAGACAGGGCAGAGTTTACAGTCGTCACTTTATATAGACACAATGACACCAGGAACACTGAGCTTTCCCGATTTATGTATTTAAAAGAAGAATGAGCAACATATGTTTTTCTTGTGATGTGTTTTGTAGGCGCACATTAAAGGAAAAACATTCGGCTATCTTCGGAGTCGAACTTGGGGTCATGTGAACTAATGAACTGACCGCTTGTTTTTCACGCCGCATCCACGTGATAGAAATGTGAGAAGCGAATTATAAAAACCCAATATATTAATAATTCAAGGAGATTCTGCTGCGGACTTCTCTTCTTTCTTACTCAGTTGAGAACAGCTCCATCACGAAATCAATTGTAGTTATGCCATAAGGATGTATAGTGTTTCTGATCGATTTACAGGGAATCTTGAAAGGATTCCTCTCTCCCCACCACAGGCTAAGAAAGCTGCTTTCATGTCTCCACTAGCGAACTGAATTACTCACTTGCACAGATGTCGTGGTGTAGCTTTGAGCAACAGGGGCGTTCAGGGTTTGAATCTCGTTACAGAGACGGGCTCTTCTCACAGTCCATTTCTTGTTTCTTCATAGTCATGATTCATAACAGTACCCCCCTACTGGCTACGTTGACAAACTGCCTAAATGAACCAAAACAAACAATGCAACTCTGGGGGCCGATAGGCTGGCATGACGTGAGCTTGAGATAGCCCCTTAAAAATCAGTGGCGTCTGTAACATTTCATTTAGAGGAGTTGCTTTGAAACGTGAATTATAGAACCTACTATATACTACGTAAGAAATGGGGCAACTCAATAAAGTTATTGACTTTGGGCTGGAGAACCGTAGTGCAAGTCTTGGAACGTGCAAAGAATTTGTTCTTCGCCATCACTATTCAGATCTGCTCTGTGGTCAAGACAGTCTCTTAATAAACAGGTCAATGTAAAGGTAAATGTCATCCCGTAATATGTCATTGGAGGCACAGAGGGGAGGTAGAGTACAGTTCTTACCCATTTCCTGCCTCGGCGCTATATGCGGGTGAGTGGCCAAAGCGACGCCACTGCTGCTCTACCCTCGGGAAAGAGACCCGTTACCCATTGTGCAGGCAACGAAGGGGCTCTACTGTTAATTCGGCCAGAACATAAAGCTGCATTATGACACAATGCAGTATGATGGGTTTCAGCTTTTCGGAGAAATGTGTATAATTCTCTCATCTTCAGGGAAAAACCAGGTCGTAAATCCGAAGTTCACAATCTGAAACAAAGTAAGAAAATTTGCTTTATATGCGTTCTCTTCGCGATATTTATAAAGGAAATGCTTAATGGAAGGGTCATGTGTGCCTGTCGGACACTAACAAAATAATTTAAGAGTAAATTGATACAGGAATAAGGCTGCATGTGTAAATGTAACCTTGACTGTACATGAACAGCTCGTACGGGTGCAACGTAACTGCGACTTTACATGAACAGTCCGAACCGGCATGATGTAACCGCAATTTGACATGCACAATTCAAGCTACGACATAAAATATCGATCTCGCTATAATCTAAATCTTTAATTTTGGGTAAAGTGGCAGAGTTTTGAGGCGTAATATGTCACTACGAAATTTGGTAGCGTGTGTTCTACACTTAGTTTTAACAGTTCTATTTTTATGTCTCCTTAATAGAATCGTCTATGGAGTACTCTTAAAACAGAGCGTGGAACACACACCTAATTTAGAGTGCCGTAACAAAAAATCGGTGGGTTCACTTGGTGTGTACTTAACGAAAAGCAAGGGAAGTTACCTTACAGATATACTATCTTGGCGGTGTTCTTCATAAACAACTAGACACGTACCCGTCATAGAGGGTCGGGTTTTCATAATATTCACACGGTACCCTAAGGTCGTTTCCGTAGGGCTTTTCTTTATTATTAGAGCAAACAGGACGCTAATTTCTTCTAACGACGTGCTGCCATGCAGCTGTACTATGTTAATTATAAGCTTGATTTTCAAATTTTTCTTCAACTTTAGGTCTTACGTCACAGAGAGAACAGTCTATGCTCAACTGTGTCTTCGGCCTCAGCGACTGTATTACAGAAAACATGGTAACCTGATAAATACGGAAACCGGCGTGTGACTCGCTTACACCAAGGATGTGACTCACGACAAGGACATTATTAAGAGGACGTCCGTGGTCCTCCCACCTCCTTTGAAATAATTTTGGTTCTATTTAGCAAGGCATATCTCTTAAGGATCCTAATATTCCGGCCAAAATTTTAAGCTTCTATCTTTATTTTCTGATAAGTTATGGCTGCCACAGACATACACACAGACACATAGACATTTTCTTTTATCGCATAGACTTGTATCAAGTACGTCCAGGGTTGACAGTCATCCACAGCGATCTACTGAACTGTTACTTCGCCGTTTATGTGAAAACAAAGAAAAAAAAATTGGAAATGATATCAGAGCCTAAAAATTCTGCAAAATTAGGTTTGTTATTGCCTACAAATATTCAGTTTGTGCATGATAAAATAGCAAATAAATTTAATGATCCATTATAATATGACTTTGAAGGTTAAATTAAATAAAGTTTACAAAGACTGATCCCGGTGGCCGTGCGGTCTAAGGCGTAGATCTGCAGCAGCTCAAGTGATTGGGTCGCGGTTTCGAATCCGTTTGAGAGCATGGTTGTTCGTCTCTTGTTTTTGTTATGTGTTGTGTAGGTAGTGGCGTCTGCGGCTAGTTAATCACTCGTTCAGAGGAGTCCTACCGAATGTGTGTGTCTAATTGTGTTTGATCTAGAAACCTCAAAACCAGGCGGCCTATGGCAGATTTGGGCAGAGAAAAAAGCCTAAAAAGATAGCCCGTTCACGTACACACACACACACACACACACGCACCACTCACTCACTCACGCAGTTTGTTTATTCTAAAGGTGAGATTTACTCTTAGTCTCACCAGTATTTATTTATTTATTTATTTGTTTATGGTTCACATAATTTCAGCCGTGATGTGTTTGTTGTGCAAAAGTGGACAGACATATTAAAATCGCTCGCATTTATCGGTGGTTTAATTAAAGTCATCAGTTCTACTCTATTTATAGATAATTAAAGGTCAGCATATATGAATTGAAAATCAAGACCTAAGAAAAGAGTCGAACGCGCCAGAACACTTACGTTACGCCTACGTTACCTAACTTGTTTGTCTAACACTGTGCATAAGCTAAAGAAACATTTTTAATTTATTCCCTTATTATTTCGTTTATTGCACTTGACTTCAATCCGAGATCTTTAGAGTAACCTCATTTTCATATTTTGTCAATACTGCCGAGATAAACTATGTTGGTGTTCATGGTTATAGTAGAATGAATCTGACCAGAATTAAGTTCACGCAACAAATCTCGGAATAAGGAAAAATGAGCCGACACAGACATGAACTCTTCGTTGTGAGCCTACTTTATTTGCTTCGAGAAATAAAAGCACAACGTGTTAGAATTAAAGTAATTATGGGAGATAGTTTTTAGTATTTTGTCTTATTTGGACTTCCAGATAACACACAAATACTGTATTCTGAATCTTCATCTGATCTACGAAGTTCTACGGGGCCCTTATTTTATCTGACACATTTTTGTCGCTTTCCACCGCCATTCCGCCGTGCCTGTGGGCTACTTTATTATGACAAAGGATCTGACATGAAATTGCAGATAAAACGACGATCACATACTTCAGGATAAATGATTAAAATACGACGAAACTATGAACTCAAATATAAAGTTGATGGCCAGATAGATTTCAGTACATATTCAACACCTCGGTAAACCTGCGTGGCGTTCTTTGCAACAAGTCTTCCTAATGTTCAAGCCTTGGCCTCCAACTTCTGTAATTTTCTTTTAGGGCAGGCGATCGTACACTTTAAATAGGGCATCGGACCGTCGAAAGAGCGACAAAATACCAGTCCATAACCGGCTTTGTTTGCACAGAGCTGCTGAACTTTGCCCTATGTGCGTCAATGGTCTCTTTCCTTCTTCTTCCTTTTTTTTTCTTTTTTGCCAGTCACTGATGTGCTTCCGCGATGTCTGTCGATTACAATCAGAGGCTAACGTTTCGTTCCTTTGTTGTCCTTCATAAGCCCGTGTCCGTGTTAACATTTTAACATACAACAAGTTGAGAATTATTACACACGGCATAACAAATCTAGCATCTTTGTTCTGTCATTGCCTCTAGATTTTTAATTCGTGGATGCTTACTTTTGAGTCACTCTTATAAATAGCGTGAAACAATCTATGATTCCAAACAGAAGGTCCAATGTTTTAAGTGTGTCTCTGCTTTTTACACGATATGTCGATATGCACACTGCGGCTGGTAACTAGTGAACTAAAAATAAGTAACCAATAATAGAATATAATTTTCCCTTATACAGTTTACTCTCGATTATCCGGAGTAATGGTGGGGAAGGGGTGCACGGATAATCCAAAATATATACGTTACTGAGCCACGAACAAAATATAAAACTGTGATTTATTATATACACAGTAGGTATATACGTAGCTTACGGTTATTATTTACCTAAATACACATGAAAGATCCCGATTGCTTTATTAAGGATTTTTTTCGAGCATACAGCACTAAATCGTGGGCCGGGATAGCGTAGTCGGTATAACGACTTCCTATGGGCTGGAAGGTCCGGAGACCGAATTCTGGTAGTGGTGAAATTTTCTGTACCCGTCCAGACCGGCCCTGGGGTCCACCCAGCCTCCTGTACAATGGGTACCGTGTCTCTTTCTCGGGGGTAAAGTGACGGGGGCGTGGCTTTAACCAACTAATCCCATCCAGCGCCGAGGTTAAAGAAAGAGTAGACCATACCTCTACTCTTCCTTTGGGCCTTCGTTACCTGTTATAGGGCGAATTTTCATTTACTCGGCTCTAAATCACGTTACTTCCCACCTTTCTCATTAGTCATTAGCACGGTTAATCCGCAAACAGAATAATCCGCGTACAGATAAAAGAGAGTTTTTTTTTTTCCATTTGGTTCGACAGCCCCTTGGGGGCCTAGGCCGCCTCGTTTTTCGAGGCTTCACGATCACACACTTTTTAGACACACCACACTCGGTAGGACTCCTCTGGACGAGGGACCAGCTCGTCGCAGAGACCTCTACCTGACAACACACAACACTCACAAGAGACAGACATCCATGCCCCCGGCGGGATTCGAACCCACAATCCCAGTAAGCGAGCAGCTTATACGAAAGTATACTGTAATAAATAAGTATTTACAAGCGATATTCACTCTTTGAGTTATTTACTCAAACTTAAAAATTCCAAATTAAGAACGCAATTGCCCGCTCTTTTTTTTAAAGTGATGCCATTCTATTTTGGTTTCATGCCAAGTAGGCTACTGGTTATAATTAGTCAATATGATCCAAATTTACAGGGATCCATTAAATTTTGATGTGGAATTGCCAGTACCAAATTTCATCATTATCAAACGAGTGGCCTACATTTTGAACACAAAATATGGGGCCCCATTTTGTGAAAATAATGCACGCTAGCCCATAGGATCATGTGTGCATTTTGTTTTCCACGTGGGTTATAATACTCGTATGTTCCTAAAAAGGAATTATATATATATATATATATATATATAATATAGTGACATTACATTTTTGAAAGAAGTAATTTGTGTCTCCTAAAATGTTTCCTGAAGGTAGGAGGTTGATTTTCTGACAGCGATGTTCAGGGAGTTTCAGTTCTTGTTGGATGTTACGAATATGCGATATCGACTGGTAAACTTAACTAGCCGTCACCATGGCGTAACATCCCAGAAGACTTCAATATTCTAAAGTTAATTTCGTGTTTTAAGCAACTTCCTCACGACCACAATCAGCATAATTCTCAGCATATCCCCGAAGTGGTTGGCACATGCTGAAGCAGAGAAAATTTCTACCGTAATCGAGAATCATACCTCGACTTCGAGTTCATAGCCGGTTGCTGTTGTGATTGCGCTAGCCCGGCTTGTTTTAAATTATAATATAATATAATATAATGCAATACAATATAATATAAAAGTGCATTATGAAAGACGAATTAAAACATACCGGAATCAGTATCCCCCCGATAACCATCAGCGTAGCCAGCATGACTCCTTGCATCGATTCAACCGTCTGAACTCTGCACTGATGTATGTCCACCACATTCTTTCCTTTTTCGCTTCAAGACTTGGGTTTCCTGTAGTTAACAAATAGAGCAGAATGATGAAGTGACTGATTTATTACCGTCCAGGATTGCATTTCCCCCTTCCCTCTACCATTCTATTTTCCAGATACAAGTAAACATGTCCATTCCATATGGTAATTTACGCTTGTCAATACTTGGACCTGCGTACCACTTAGTACAGTGACTGTAACTTGGTCACACATCGCTACTGAGCTTTGTTTATGTCAAGTTTATGCGGTCACCTTAAGTCAGGGAGTCGTTATAGTCCTAACCTCTCTTAATGTGTATAGTTTTACATGCAAAGATACTAGTGCACTAAAGGAAAAGCTCTTCGTTCCTATGCACTCCATGAAAACTTAAGGAGGAGTGGTGGTTTATCTCAATCCATTCTTAACCTCGGCGCTTGATAGATGTATTTATTAACGCCCCAAAATCAACCACAATAGTCATTGAATAGGAAGCTGTGTGGGCCCGACGGCCGGTGTGGACATTTTGGAGATGACGAAAACCTAGTGTGCCCTGTCTGGAATAGAATCCCAGGTTTCCAGCCCATAGCTTAGCCACTATACAGACTACGCTACATCGATTCCTGGTTTGCATGGACACAGCTCTTTTATTTAACAGAATCTGAGATATAAAACAGTTACTTTATCACAAAAGTGTCATAATTCATTCCGACAGCCCGTTCAATGTTACGCAAAAAAAATATATCACTTAAAAGAGAACATCCTTAGAAAATGGCTTTCTTTGGGCTCTGATATGACCAAAAAAGTGTTCCGCTATCTTTTAACAGTTAAAGGCCACTACTCGCGGCACGTCACCGGTAAACGTAATGTTACGATCGATATACGTACGTCAACAGAAGAAACAATGCGTAAAAAGGTGAAGCATCACATTTTTATCTTGTCTGCAGCTTGGAGGTAAAATATTTTTGCTATGTTAGATTTGAGATTCACATGGAGATCACTTGCGGGATGTAAGGCCTTGTAGCCTGGTGGAATGGTACAAATGTTTCGGAGGAACTTTCTGCCGCTATCTTCAGGGTAAAATATTACTGTACCTTAAAAAGAGAAGCGGCGTATTCCTCCTAATTATTGGTGCCTATTTACCACACTAGGCAGTACCACAACTCATAAACATATAAACTACTAGGGCCTATAATTTTATGAATTGTTTCATATGATTCTGAAATACGGACTCTTGCTTTGAGGAAGTACGTAAATTACAAGGAAAGATTTGGAAGTAATAAGAATGACGTACTGGTAAGTGGAAATTAACGATTCTACACGAAGTATTTCCTAATATATAGTTAATGAAATCACGGAAATTATGATGGGCTGGGCATGTAACTCGGTGGGAGGGATGCGAAGTGCATTGGGTTTGGCAAGTAAATGCCTTGAAATATAAATATAGTGGTGCAACACCAACACAGATCTTAGAAAAAAAAGGTGGGTAGGTGTAAGGTGAAAGGATATGTTCAGAACCTTGTCCAAGGGCGCACTTTGATGTTGACAGCGTTTAATCTTCGGTTTCTGCCATCAGCAAGCTCGTAATTAGTAAGAAGGATCGTAGAGAAATATGATGTAATAGAAAGGTGCATACATTTTCCAAAAATCTACGAGCCATCTGAAAATTCTAGGCGTCAGAATGGTGACATGAAGCAAGATCCATGCTGGGGACCCAAAAATATTAGGCGCCAACGCATATAACTGAGTCGCCAGGGTGATCTGGCGGCGATATTTGTGAACAGCTGGTGTAAGAATGGAGGATGTCGCTCATGATCATGTGAAATGGCGGACTTGGTTGTTAACGAAACTTCAGTTTTTCTAGCTGATTCTTTTTTCTGCTTAGTTAGATAGTTAAACCGTCACTGGCTTAAAAATATCAGATGACATAACCTCTGCAAATCCTCTGCCTATATCTAGTATAAATAGACGTCTTACTGGTGTGTAAGGGATTGGTACTAACGTAACGGAGCGACGAGCATTCTTACTGCTTAATCGAGTTCAAATTTCTTTCCGGAGGCCAGCTATCCTGACTCAAGTTCTTAGTGTTTTTCTCAGCCTCTTCAGGTAAATAACATAGTACATACACAGGCCACAGCCTATTCCTTTACAACCTTTTTAGTTATTTGCTTATTTTCTCATTTGACGCTATGTGTATATAGATTTAAAATCAGCAATCGAAAGCGTCGTTAAATAAATGAATACAAAAGTGAACTGACGTTTTTGTTGTTTACGTCCATTTAGTAAGAGACAACACGTTACGTACTGTAATTTACGGCTCATTGTCCGCTCGTCTTTTTCAGACCACATGCTCACCACATGTTTCAATTACAAAGATATTAATAAGTTATCACACTGTCGATTAGAGTACTACGTCATTGCAGTATCTTGTTGTGAAGCGACAAGGGAAGGGACCGCTTAATTTCACATCGTTGGTGAAATTTATCGTCGAATAGAATGTGATGACGTTATTTGATAGACGTACAGCAATGTTTCATAAGGCCGAAGTGCACAAATCCCGGGCGTCAAGTCACCTTGGCGACTAATGTTATTTTACGGTGGATCCTCAGTGTGGAACTTGCTTCATGGCACAAATCTGGCGCCTAGAATTGTGAGATGGCTCCCAGATTTTTAGGAAATTCTACACAATTTTAATACCATTTTTTATATTTTAAGAGGTTTGTTGCCCATCAGTTACAAATTATAAAAAATTATGTGACGGCAGTTGTTTCTTGCTGGTCGTCTCCTTACTTTAGATCACCGATTTAATCTAACGTACAGGAATGTTCTATGTCACCGCCTATGGACTTAACCCTCATGCCCGCAGACATGTGGCAGCTGAAAACAAGATCTTCCATCATCTCTTCAGATATCTGTGGGGAAGTGAGGATTAAATGTGCTGGAAGATATATTATGTAGGCTAACAGCCCAATAAATGCATGTTGGGGGTCATTGCTGGTGCGTAGCGTTGTATTTAATTTACATTTTTGCAATAAATTTGTTAATATGTAATTTCTATTTGTTATACAGGACAGTCATCTCTCAAGAAAATAACTGGACCCTAGTGCTTATTACTGGCAGGGTAAGTAAAGTTCACCCCAGAACACGCCATGAAGGCCCAGAGGGGGAGTAGAGATATAGCTGTACCCTTTCTTTAACCTCGGCGCTAGATCGGGGTGGGTGGTCAACGCCATGCCCCAGTCGCTTTACCCCCGGGTACTTATTTTACGGGTGGCTGGTTGGGCACCAAGGCTGGCGTGGACGGGTGCAGAAAATCTCGCCTCCACCGGGATTCGATCCCCTGATCGTCCAGCTCGTAGCTAGTCCCTATAACCGATAGGGTAGTATTCCCCCAATTCTTGAATTTGTTGCTTTTCAATGCCTATCGATTTTTGTATACTGAGCTTGTGTAGGCCTTAACACTACTAAATGTTTTTTCAGACAGCAATTTAATGTTTGTTCAATGCCAAATCACTCTTAAGTTTAACGTCCGAATTTTAGTGAAATTAAGGTACCTGTAAATGTGTTTACTTTTCCTTGATTTGTTACTGCTTTTCGGGCTTTATACTTTAAAGGTGGGGTTACAGTTCTAATATCTATTACATTTCCATTCTTCAAATACTTTTCTTGTTGCTAGGATCTTGACCTTGAAATTGTTTTCATGAATTTCAAATTTGTTCTTTGATGGCTAAATAAGCTTTCCTTTTTTAAGGCGCTAATGACGGGAAGAAGAGTTTGGCTTCTTTGTCCCTGTGTATTTTTTCTTTCTATGGCTCGACAGCCCCTTGGGGGATCTCGTTTTTCGAGGCTTCACGATCACACACTTTAGACACACCACACTCGGTAGGACTCCTCTGGACGAGGGACCAGTTCGTCGCAGATACCTCTACCTGACAACACACAACACTCACAAGAGACAGACATCCATGCCACCGGTGGGTTTCGAACCCACGATCCTAGTAAGCGAGCGGCCGCAGACCCACGCCTTAGGCCGCACGGCCACTGGGATCGGCTGTCCCTGTGTATAAAGCCTATTAAATTTCTGATCTAAAGGAATAAATGAATGTGTAATATCTTGATTTAAGAGTTTTTCTTCTTGAGCGGTTTGGTGCATCAAATGGCTTTATTGAGAACGTCGGTAACATTTTTAACTTCTACACAAAATTCCCTGTGCGAGCAGTTCCCGTCTGCTGGATTAACAAGTAATTTGAGGGGAGTCCAAGTCCAAGGTTTCTGCCCAGTAGATTGGCATAAAACTTTGAACCGCTGTGTCCGTTTGTAATGAACCACGTATAATAATTAGAGTCGTATGTGGAAATTTCGCCCTACATACGTACTGGATGACTGCAGAGTGCATTATTGATAATAACGAAGTATTATATACCCGATCTGCTGGATGGCTAGCAGGGAAATCCGCGAGATGAGATGTAGCAGATTTTATGCAGCTTACTTTGCAAATGTGATTGAGAGGCCTATACCTATTTGTGTTGTTATGCCTACCGTTTCATGCTATACATTTAAAATTTAGTCACTAGCAGGAATAACATTATCTGTACTGTCAGTTCCGACAAGGAGTTGCACATTGCCTTCTATAGCCTACCTTGAAAAGTTGTAATTAATGTCACTAATTTCTTACAATTTTCAGGACTTTAGGCCTGCCCATCAAAGAAGGACCCGGAAACTTATAATGGGTGCTGTCATAGCAAGGCAATCTTTGGTTTAACATTGCCGATACTAAACTTGGCTTTCGGAACGTCTCGTCTTTTTTTTTCTCGACTACCCTCACTGAAATCTTCGTAATTTTCCCCAGGCTCGCCAAGACAAATTTCATACACACGCTTTGAGATTTATAATTCCCATTTGAAGTTGTATAACCGGTATATCTGGTACGAATGTTTATTAGGTATCAAAATTTATGTTTGGCAGACAGGACAGATTTTTTTAGAATTGGTACTTTAGTTTAAGGGTGTAAAGGAAATTGTAACTCATCCGTATAACATCTTAGAGGGGACAGCAAAGACAGTTTAGGTCGGGTATAGCAAGCTAGCATGTTCGCCGTTTGTCAATGTCAAAATTAATGGTTTAGGGAACTTTTTGGAACAAACGAAATTCTACAATTTGACAGCTTTTGGACGTTTTAAATCAAGTGAGGGCAGATAACCGTGTTAGTCATGCTCGCACATTAGGAAAAACTGGTAGGACGCGTGTAGGGGTTTATACGAGTAACGGCACGGGAAACATAGTTACGTCACTAGCAGCCAATGACAAGGAAGTATTCAAAATTGTAACTTTAGACCTATTAGGAAATAGTCAAAATTAAAAGTCAGCCAATTGGAGACAGTGGGAAAAGTTTGAGAGTGGGATGAATTTAGCCGGGATACCCACGACCTCGTATAGACGCCAGTCATTTCGAATTTCGACGTTAGTGGGAGAATACGTGAATTAGGGCACGCCGATTTCCTCCGTTATATTTGAAAGTTTGTAACAAATTATTTATAAGAACATTATTTAGAAAGTTTTGTAGTGACTTCCATCGTAAAAGGGTTTATAAGACAACAGAAACTATTCGGTGCCACGTTCATAACTAAAGAAACAAATTAACTGTAAAACAATTCAGTAATGCAAGTGCTAACAATACTGCAATAAATGAGGTAAATCGGTTTGTTGCATTTCAAACGCACCTAATTATTTCTACAAGTGTTCCTGCGCCTTTGACGAACCACTTAGATTCCCTGTAATCTAGAGCTAGTTCTACCGACTGAAAGCGAAGAACGGGTGTAGTTGTAAGCCTATAATATACATAATTCAGAAAACCGTGTTAATAAAAATAGTGTGCAGGCCCTTATTGAGTAGACATATTCTCAAAAATCCATTATAATATATCCTCCCATCTCTTTCTAAGTGGTTTCCCCACTAACATTCTGTATAATTGCTTACGCCTATATGGATTCTACGTACCCATCCAGTCCCTAGTTGATGTAATGTCGTGAACAATAATATATAAAAAGATATTTGTCACTACAGCCCATTACAAGCCTCAGCCTTCTTATGGAGGCCTAGATCTAGTCTTTGACTAGAGGAAGGCCATTGGTTAGCGTCACGCCCAGGTCGCTTTACCCTGGTGAAAGAGTCACTGTAAAGTGAATGCGCCCCACAGCAAGTCTGGAAGCAGTTGTGCAAAGAAAAATATCCGCCCCGCAGGGAGTAGAATCTCGATATTCCGGTCATCTAGCCCACAGCCTACTCAATTTTAACTGGCTGAGCTTAAATAAGTGCCTGCATAAATCACCAGTTCCTCCATTACACACTATGAGAGACACCCCGTTGTTATCCTGATACAACAAACAACTGCAGGATTCGAAGTCCATTCCCTACCCCACAACGAAGATAAAGGCTGAAAAAGCCAAGAAGGACAAACACAGCAGTAACGGATCAAGGACAGTGAAATTTGCACCTCCTGGTTGCTAATTTATGACAAAATTCGACACAGGAAAACAAACTGCTATACTGCAAAAATAAATATAAGTACAAGAAAACTTCGAGTGTTGTGCAGGTTATATTTTACAAACGTAACGTAATTAAACCTTAATACCTTGAACTGGAGTTAAGGATTAAAATTCCTTAAACAATTATATTTCACTTTGTGGATCACCACTCTGAATTAATGTAGTAATGCCAAGCGTCGCCCTTTCATCTTTACCAAAGTAATAGGGAAATGAGATCTGCGTTTTCTGGGTTATTACGCAGCGTCGAATGGTAATACTTTACCTATACGTTGTCCCGAAACGTCGCTAAAGGATTACCATTCGACGCTGCGTAATAACCCAGAAAAGCGCAGATCTAATCAATACCGCGGGGGAAGCCTGAAATCATAATAGCGAACTGTTCAATATGAAACAAACAAATGATACAATGGTACCTACTAACATGGATATGAAAATTGCCAGACGTAGTTCTGTATGCTGGGTGGCCGGATTTGTATTCTCTACAGGCGTAGGATTCCTGTCTGTCAACACTGTGTCCACACGGGCTATGAAACCCGCCCACCATTTTCTTCAATAGTTACGGTGGGTAAACAGGTGAGAAAGAGAAGCTGACCACTCATTTTTATGTAGTATAGAGATTAACTACATGAATTTTACTTATAGGCCTACAAACAAAAAAGTTTTGATGGGGAGACAAGCGTTGGGAGAAATGGCTAAGAGGAAGGGAAAACTCCAAGCAGAGCAGAAGAAATAGAGCAATGCCCTGAACCCTCTGAAGCCTAAAGACTAGATATTAACAACTAAAGAAGAAGCAGGGGGTGTAATGAGAGATATTACTTTGTTACTTGGGGGGGGGGGGGGGGTCAGTCCGTCCGTTCAGTAAAGATAGGCTGGAAGCATGTTAGGGGGTCGGGAAGTGAAGAAAGTAGGCATAGTAAATAAGTTTAGAATTTGGGTTGAATTTTGAATTTTATTGGATTTTGAGTTTGAAGTGTTGCGTTTGGATGAAAGTTTTGAAGTTAATATAATTAATATTTAAAACTCACTTCCTTGTTTACAGTAAATACATGTAATTTCCATTACACAGGTCAACCGTTTAAAGCAATTAAGGGAACTACAACAACTATTGTTTACTCTGAGGGTCATATAAATCGCATAAATACACCACATGAGAAAATACAATTTTTTTAAATGGTATAGTAGAAGGTACATATAAATGCCAATGGTCTTTAAGGGTTAAAAATAATTGTGCTCTAAACCATTGCCCCTAACAAGGAAAGTGCGTGATATCAATGAGATACAAAGGTCTGGCTTGGTTTGGCTTATGCTTGTCACTCTACTAAGAGCTGCATCAGTTGCGATCAAAGGGCGCTGTGGTGAGTAACTGAAGAAAATAAAAGAAGACAATGATTCGGATTGGATTTATTGGTGCCGGAAATATTGCCCAGGCACTAGCCAAAGGATTCATAGCTGCAGGTAAGTAAACGTGACACTTTGGTAATTCTTTTATGAATAAATTCTGCACGGAAAATTTTCAACGGTTTGCGCATGCGAAGATGACAGAAGTGCAGAAGTGGCTTAAGTCTCGTTTGCTATAAAAATGAAAGATGCACCAGATTACTTGATTTACTCTTATATTACGATAACGTTATAAGCTATGCATTAAATTGAAAGATTGTTATGACGGTTAAGGAAGCGGTCACGTTCTATTTAAAGAACTGTCCAAGCATTCGCATGGTGAGGCCGAGGAAAATCACATAACATTCAGTGAAGATACATGTATCCATTATATGCTCAACGACAGAAAGTGCAAGATACTCTAGAAGAAAAACTCGGGGCAAACAAGTGTGAAAATGGTAATGTGGAAAGGCAGTGGAAAAATATCAAGAACTGTGTGTTAGACACTAAAAGTGATTTGGTTGGGAAAGCCGAGAGGAGAGCAAGAAAGCCATGAATTACAAAGGAAATGGTCAGTAAAACTGATGAACAAAGGAAGTGAAAGAATGTCAACAAAGAAGAAGAAGGGAAGAACTACAGGAGACTGAGGAACGAATGGAAAAGAGTCACAGACAAGGCCAAGAAGGAATATCTTGGGAGCATACGTGACGAGATCATCCAGTTTCAAAGAACAGGATGTTATGATTTAAGGTACATGAAGACAAAAAAAAAAAAGAATAGGTTGGAGAGGAAACCATGGGACTCAAAACATTGGCATCGAAGACTCTCAAGGGACTATAATACCAGATAAGAGACAAGTACTGAAAATTTGGGAGAATTACATTACAGAGTTCTACGATAGAGCTAATCGACCAGAAAATCTATAAGTCGAACCTGAAGAGGAAGTAGATACAAAAAAAAAAAAAAGTCCTTATATTTTGCAGAGCGAAGTGGAAAAGCTATGAAGGACATGAGGGATAAGAAGGCTAGATAAGACAATAATGTATCTGGGGGACACACTCAAATTGTTGGGAGAAGATAGTCTCAAAATAATAACACAAATGAAAAAACATATATGAAACTGGAGGCGGCCCAAGTATTTCATTGAAGTTACAATGATTGCCTTAAAGAAGAAGCCATAAGCTACAAAAGGCAACGACCATTGCACACTCAGCCTCATAGCACATACAGCAAAGATAGCAGCGAAAATATTAACAAGAAGGATTGAAAGGAAAATGTAGTATATACTTGGAGAATATCAGTTTGGATTTAGAAGGGGGGGGGGGGGGGAACGGACTAACTGGAATGCTGAGAATGAGGAATTGTGTGCTTGTTTCATACACTGGCAGAATGCATTTGACAGTGAAAATTCGACCAAATTAATGCATATCCTAAAGGAAACTGTCATCAACTGGCGCGGAAGAACATAGATCAGCAAACTGCATACGGATCACAGTGTTAAAAGTACGACTGGACCAAGGGGAGACAACAATTGTGAAGATTGGAAGAGGAGTTAGAAAGGGTGCTGTATGTCGCCGATTCTGTTCAACTTGCACAGCGAATACCTTAGCAAGGAAGATCTTGAAGGGTTTGGAGACTTCAAACGAGGAGGACATGTAATTCGCACTGCGAAATAAGCAGATGAACTCGTGCTACTGGCTAAGGAGGAAACGGCGCCGCAAAGCATGACTGACAGACTAACAGAAATTGGAAGATGCTCTGGAACGGAAATGAATGTGGAAAAAACTAAGGTAATGAGAATCTCAAGGCAACCATCTCCAGTATAAATTATGACACATCAAAAACAGCCGGAGAATATGGAATATTTAAACTATTTAAGTATCATAATAACAAATGATGCAAGGTGTACACGTGAAATTAAATCCAGGATTGCCATGGCAAAAGCAGCATTCAACAAGAAGAAGACTCTTTTCAACAGCAAATTGGACTTAAATTAAAGGAAGAAACTAGTAAAGTGCTACATTTGGATTATAGCTTTGTATGGTGCTGAAATTTCGGAGAGTAGATCACAAATACCTGGAAAGTTTTGAAATGTGGTGCTGGAGAAGAATGGAGATCAGTTGGACCGATCGTGTGAGGAATGAAGAAGTATTAAAGAGTCAAGGAAGAGAGGAATATCCTACATAAAATAAGAAGAAGGCAAACTGGATTGGTCACATCTTGCGTAGGAACTGCCTTCTAAAACATGTTATTGAAGGAAAGAGAAAGGGAAGGACAGAAGTGACGGGAAGACGAGGAAGAAGACGTGAGCAGCTACTGGATGGCCTTAACGAAAAGAGAGGATACTGGAAATTGAAAGAGGAAGCATAGATCGCACTCTGTGGAGAACTCGCTTTGGAAAAGGCTGTCATAAGACAACAGAATGAATGAATGAATGAAGGAATGACATTACATGACATGTATCCACGTCGGTTTCAACCAGTCATCATCAGAATACAAGATCATAGCTTTCTCACTGTACCAAACTGCTTGGTATATTCAGTTTCAAGACTTATTCTTTGCACCATGTGCACAAGGCATTTATGATCGTATGAACAATGCAAAATATGATTCTAGACTGTGAAGTGGAGAGAAGCTAAAAGAAAGCCGTCGTGGCCTACCGGCAATCACTACTCCGGTACGTCTGGAGAAGACCACAAGCCGCCTCCCTCAGAACAATCAGGCACACCGCGGCAGAAGATCGTGGTCTTTGCCACAGCTTGAGTATAATATTTCGTATGAAGGTAGGAGAACGGATTATCATAACGTCTTCATCAAATACTGGGACAAATTTACTTCAAAGTCCCTGGAAGTTAGCCTGAAATTCGTGTAAATAATGTTTAATAATTCAGTTTCCACCTTGCAGGAAACATTAAAAAAAAAGACAAACTAGCTGGTGCTGTTTAGGAAAATAATGACCCTTTAGTCTGACAATCACATGAAACGCATAATATATGCTCCGCGAACAATATGCAGAGTTTGTTAACGTTAATGCAGGTTGTGCATATAGTAAACACTGTAATTTAAAGGGTTAACTTTAGAGAAAAAATTTCATTGTATGGCAGTGCAGTGCAAGAAGACAAGCTGCGAACCACAAGATGGGAATGCGCTCTGATCACAAAAGAAACTAAGACGTTAGATAACACCACCTTGCTCAACTACGTCCTTCGAACTAGCCTATAAGAGCAATGCCACTTATTTCTCTTTGTACGGAACTGGTTACTCTTACACACGATTAATGCCTTGAGATAATATATTTTAATATATGCAAATTTGCGGTTAAGCACATTATTACGCTTGTAGTATACGTACGTTTTGCATCATGGCGTGGAACTCGCGTTCCATTAAACGGTTACGTTAATCAGGGTTGCCAACATTGTTAATGACTGTAACGTACGTGACAGAAATGTTTTCCAAAGACGCTGTAAATTGCTAAGATTATGTAGCGTCGATGGTAGATAAATTAATATGAGTATGGAGCATTGAAGGAATGATAGTGGCAGGGCAAAGCCGAAGTACTCAGAAAAAAACCTGGCACAGTGCCGGTTGCTGGATTCTGTAACAAAGATGTCCAAGAAGCTTAGAATATCAAATATTATGCAAGCACGTGCGGACGTCGTCGAGAATTTACAAGAAGAAATGCAACACGCGCCCATCGTCCAAAAGGGGTCTTCTGGATGACAACCGACAATCCTGTGCTTTGTTAACCATTTACAGACTGACAAGGCACTGAAATTCCTAGAGTAGAACGTACTATGAAAAGGTGAAATGATGTGCCCTGCATGTGACCGTCACATGATGAGAAAAAAACCGACAAGTACGAAAGTCGGTGAGAGCAAAGATTAACAAAAAAAAAAAAAAAAAAGTGTAGGAGATTGGTCATGTTTCACCAGAAGTAAACTCACATTGCTGCGAGCACAAATCCTTGTGGCGTACGATATAATAAAAGAATATCATCAGAGCCACAGAAATATAGTATGAAGCAGGAGCGGCTCAGACATGTAGGCGCCCCGGGCAGGTTTATAATTTTTCACCCGTTCAAACCGACATTCTTTAAACTTTTTTCACCCTAGGACAGCGTTGGCGACTCTTTGAGGGAGCTTGCCCAAACTCCCTACAATTCTCGGAATTTTTTTTTTTGTGGAAACCTGAGTTTACTGACATCTAATAATAATAATAATAATAATAATAATAATAACGATGATAATGATAATACAATAATACATTGTAAATGTATTTTTAGAATACATTTACAACGTATTATTAAATTGTGAAGGTGAAGAGTTCGCGCCTACTGCAGTATTAGCATTTTTTATTGTTCTCAAAAATGGGCTGATGATGACTTTATCAGCCGAAACATGTTGCCTGTTTTATCCTGTCTTATATGTTGTTTATCACTGACTTTGAGAAAATATATCTGAATATATTTTCAAATTCATTTGAAAGGCACTGAGTAGTTCTAAGAGATGTAACCTGTGGACTGTGAGATGGGCAGGACCTCCTCTTTATGCACTCACTTCATGCATTTTTTGCAAAATTTTTAGAAACAACTGTCCTACACCCAAAACACGCATTTTCCATTGATATTAATTGTTCTGTTGTGTTTGCAGGTTTAACCAAAGGAGAGAAAATAGTGGCAAGTGATCCATTTCCCCAGACTGTCAAAAAATTTGAGGTACATATTGCCATCCCGCTCAGCTATATGAAGAGGTAGTATCAGATTCGATAGAAATAGAGGCCATCACCTTCTGGAAAATCAATAGGAATAACAGGGAGCCTTGAAGGTTGCTGTCTTCTGAGGCGTGAAGTCTTGTACGCTTGTAGAAGTTTACCAACATTTCAGAGGATCATTGTGCCTCTATCAGCTACCCTGATGATGGTGGCAACAGGATCCTCTGATTCAATCAGACTATATGACGTCACACCTCAGAAAACATCACCGCTGTGACAAACTCATATCCCACATGGGTGGGTAAAAATCTGCTGGTCTGTAAATTCTTTGTTTTATGCAGCCCAAGGCTTTTTACCATGTTCAAAAAAAGCCTGCAATTGAAACTTGTCTATATACAGTTTAATAAATTTGACATTTATTTCGCCATGATACATTTTAATATCATCCTTGCACCATGCCCAGTTCACCTCAGTTATCTCTTCCCCTCCGACCAAAATTCCACATGCATGTCACATCCACCATGTCTGCTACATGCTCTACTCACTGCATATTTTTATTTAATTACCTGAATCATGTTGGAAACAGACCATGCATGCAGAGCTCCTCAGTGTGCCATCTTCTACATTACCGCCTCTCTCTCTTAGCTACAAATATTCTACTCAGCACTCTGTTCTCAACACCCCAAACCTATGTTCCTTAGTAGACAGACCAAGTTTTATACCCACACAAAACAACATGAACATTTATACTTTATATGACTGAATCTTTAGATTTTGAATTATAACAAACAAGACAACATTTTACCACAGTGATATGTACAGCCTTTTATTGGAATTTTGGTTATATATAAAAATTCATTACCTTAATGCAGAATGTAACAAACCAAAGTAAAAATGTAGTCTGTAGAGATAAATATTTTTCTCACACAACTTAAGTTCTAAATATAAAATCAGTGCTTTAAAACTGCACACAGCCTAAACTTATTCTGCTAAGTCCTTATGCCAGCCTCTATCACCAAAGGAAATCAATATTTAATTCCGCTTATGAAGCATAAGTGCATGATTGCCATCTGCCAGACGACAAAATGTTGCATGCCAGAAGACAACAGTCTCAATATTCACCACTGTAAAAACCCCCAAGTCTTATACATTTATAAAACATGTTTAAAGGGTGATCTTCATTCATTCTGTAGTCTGTCTTACGACAAGTCCGTAGCCTCTTCCAAAGCAAATTCTCCATTGAGTGCGATCTAGTGCTCCCTCATTCAATTTCCAGTGTCTTCTCTTTTCCTTAAGGTCATCCAGTAGCTACTTACGTCTTCTCCCTTGTCTTCCCGTCATTTCTATCCTTCCTTCTAACTTTCCTTCAATCACGTGTTTCAGAAGGCAGTTTCTACGCAAGATGTGACCAATCCAGTTAGCCTTTCTTCTTTTTATTGTATGTAGGATATTCCTCTCCTCTTTGACTCTGTGTAATACTTCTTCATTTCTCACGCGATCAGTCCAAATGATCTTCTCCATTCTTCTCCAGCACCACATTTCAAAACTTTCCACATACTTCTGATCCATTTTCCGAAGTGTCCACGTTTCAGCACCATACAAAGCTATGCTCCAAATGTAGCACTTTACTAGTTTCTTCCTTAAATTTAAGTCCAGTTTGCTGGTGAAAAGATTCTTCTTCTTGTTGAATGTTGCTTTTGCCATGGCAATTCTGGATTTAATTTCACGTGTACACCTTGCATCATTTGTTATCATGCCACCCAAATAATTGAAATATTCCAAATTCTCCAATTGTTTTTGATCTATCATAATTTTCATTGGGGCTGGTTGCCTTGAGATTCTCATTACCTTAGTTTTTTCCACATTCATTTCCATTCCATAGCATCTTCCAATTTCAATTAGTCTATCAAACATGCCCTGTAACATGTTTTCTTCCCTAGCCGGTAGCACAAGGTCATCTGCATATTTCACAGTGCGAATTACTTGTCCTCCTATTTTGAAGTCTCCAAACCCTTCAAGAGCTTCCTTGGTAAGGTACTCGCTGTATAAGTTGAACAGAATCAGTGACAAGCAGCAACCTTGTCTAACTCCTCTTCCAATCTTCACACTTCTCGTCTCCCCTTGGTCCAGTCGTATTTTGACACTCTGTTCCATGTACAATTTGCTGATCAATCTTCTTTCGCGCCAGTCTATCCGAATTCTCTTTAGAATCTGCATTAATTTGGTCCAGTTGACACGGTCAAATGCCTTCTTCCAGTCTATGAAGCAAGCACACAATTCCTCATCTATGACCAAGGTTCGTTCTGATATTATTCTCAGCATCCCAATTGCATCCCTAGTTCCTTTTCCTCTCCTAAATCCAAACTGATCTTCTCCAAGTGTATCCTCTGTCTTCCTTTCAATCCTTCTTCTAAGTATCCTCACTACTATCTTTGCTGTGTGCGCGATGATGCTGATTGTGCGATGGTCGCTGTATTTTGTAGCTTTGGGCTTCTTCTTTAAGGCAATCATTGTAACTTCAATTAAATCTCTGGGCCACTCTCCAGTTACATACGTGCTGTTGTTCTGCTCTGTCATTAGTCTGAGACCATCTTCTCCTAACAATTTGAGTGCATCTCCAGGCACATCATCATCTCCTGTAGCCTTCTTATCCCTTATCTCCTTGATAGCGTTTTCCACTTCACTTTGCAAAATATAAGGGCCTTTCTCTTCATCTACTTCAGCTTCAGGTTCGACTTCTAGGTGTTCTGGTCGATTAGCTCGATCGTAGAGCTCTGTGATATACTTCTCCCAAATTTGCAATACTCGTCTCTGATCTATTTTTATATTCCCTTGAGAGTCTTTGATGCCAATGTTTTGAATCCCATGGTTTTCTTTCCAACCTAGTTCCTTTGTCTTCATGTACATTAGATCATAACATCCTGTTCTTTGAAATCCTATGATCTCGTCGCATATGCTCTCCAGATATTCCTTCTTGGTGTTGTCCGTGGTTCTTTTCAATTCGTTCCTCAGTCTTCTGTAGTTCTTCCTTCCTTCCTTCTTTGTTGTTGACATTGTTCCATTTCCTTCGTTCATCCATTTTACTGATCATCTCCTGTGTAATCCATGGCTTTCTTGCTCTCCTCTCGACTTTTCTCACTAAATCACTCATAGTATCTAACACACATTTCTTGATACTGTTCCACTGCACTTCCACATTCCTACTTTCACATTTGATTGCACCAAGTTTTTCTTCTAGACTATCGTGTACTTCCTGTCGTTGAGCATATAGCTTCCAAATCCCATCTTGGTTTTCGCTTGTGAAACCTTATGATCTTCTTCAATCTGGTGCAGATCATTGCAACCAGTAAATTGTGGTCAGAATCAATATCTGCTCCAGGCAGTGTCTGAACATCCTTCACACTGTTCCTGAATCGCTGTTTCACTAGTACATAGTCCAATTAATATCGACTCCTATCCCCTGGTGATTTCCAGGTGTACAATCTTCTTTTAGGTTTTTTGAACCATGTGTTTGTTATAACAAGTCCATTTCTTTCACAGAAGTCAATAAGCATTTGACCTCTCTGATTCTTCCTTCCCAGTCCATATGGTCCAACAGTATTGTGATGTACTTTATCTCCAACCACACTGTTCCAATCTCCCATTATAATCGTATTTGTCGCGCCCTTTCCATCCTCTTCAAGAATTTCTTCAATTATATCATACAACTCTTCCACTTTGTCATCTTCATAGTTCGATGTTGGTATGTACACTTGCAGTAACAAAATACTTACTGGTTCTGCCTTCAACTTAAAGCAATGAGTCTGTCACTATACACACTCTTCTTAATAACACTTTTCACTATGCTTTTATGCACTACTATCGCTACGCCTCTATCAGCCCTGTCACCCCCGGAATAATACACTGTATAATCACCACTTCTTATTTCACCTTGACCCTTTCACCACACTTCACTAACACCTAGCACAGACACTGCGTTCTTCTGCATTTCTTTCTTCAAATTTTCAAGTTTTCCTCCATCATTCAAGGTCCTTACATTCCAAATGCCTATCTTGTAGCTGTGCTGTTCCTTCTGCGTCTTCTGCTTTTGTCTGTAGTCCTTATAACTGCGTGGTGTCTCCCCTAGAAACACTCCCCCCCGGAGATCCGAATGGGGGAGTAGTTTACCTCCGGAATGTTTTGTCTCCAGAGGAAGCATCTCGCATATGTATCTGTTTCTGGAACAGACTATCCAGGAAAAGTAATAATGTGGTAGTTTTTCCATTTGCTTTCCACATTGCAGTACAGCAGCTGTTCAGACCACTCTGGTCACGCCTGTTGCTACACGATCATGAACCATCTCGAGCATCATTTGCTCTGTGCTTCAAGTCGCTACTGATGTCGCTGCTTCCGGCATCAGGGGAGTTTTTGTTGGATTTCCCATCTCCTAGGCATCTCTCTTCGGCTGGTTCCTACCCTCTTGATCTGTCCGGCTTGGGAGACCCTACTGGTAGCAATGCTACCGCCGGCTTAGCTCTCAGGGTCACTGGAACTCACAAGCCCCTAATTTGCCTCATCTTGCTTGGTCATAAAAATTCCTGACACTGGGCACTGTCTGGATGCACAGACACAACATTCATCAAAAAAGAAGCCTAAAAATTATTTTTCTCACATAGTATAATTCTGGTTTACATGGTGTTGAATAGTTCTAGCACAGTCACAATGTTTACTCTGGTAGACGGACATCAACAGAACATGGCAGCATATTACTCCAAAACGTTGGTACCCACCTAACCTGCATAATGTCATATTCCAGGTGAACAAAATATAAATGCAATATAGTATTCTCACAATGCAGGCAGTATCCTTTCTTGTAACACAATGTATTCCTGGGAACTTCATTATAAATCAGACCCTGTGTACTGAGAGGCAGGATGATGATTATGTCTTGACCTGGGGACAGATATTAGATTTTTCATAAAGGAGGCTTATAAATGTGGGACTTAATTATTAGCTTACTTTCCTTGGGGGGGGGGGGGGGGGGGGGAAGGGAGAGAAACTAAGTTTGTGAATGACAATGTTGTCTGTGTATATGAGTGAGTACCCATATTAACTATTGAAAAAGCTGATTCATTTTCAGGAAACTTGGTTTGAAAGTTACATCATCTGAGACTAACTAAATGCCACACTTTTTAAATTTACTATAATCAATAATAACAACATGGCAGACCCAAGAACTTACGAGGAAGTAGTGCCACTAGCACCACTTATTTCAAAGCACTCAAATTATATACAATAGCAAACAATCTTGGAAAAATATGTTCCTTTTAGATAATATTTTTGTGGAATGTAAAATAACTGTTTTCTGCTGCTATAGTGGTACATTTATAAAAAGGCACTGTAAATATGGATCAGTATAAATCATACAAACACACATAGTACAGTGTCCTAGTAATTTGCAACACTTGCTATTACCACTTAAACAGATGCTGGGTGCCCAAACATCAAATGACAACCAGCTTGTGGCACAGCAAACAGATGTGGTGTTTCTTACTGTAAAACCTGAGAATGTTCTGGATGTACTCTGCAACATCAGGCCATATATCTGCAGGAGCCATCTCCTCCTTTCCACAGCCATGGGAGTTTCCATACAGGACATTGAGCAGGTGTGTTTCTAGAGTTGTTTAGTTGTTTTTGTCCCAGGAAATACTGTGAGACATTTGGAGACATGAGAGAAGCAATATAACCACATGAGGTGCTACAGTGTGGTCCACAGCAGTGACTCTTTAACTTTTCCTGCCTCAAAGAACAGTACAACAATGGTACCTTGCCTGTCATATGTCTTAAAGTACAAATAATAGTGTACACATCTAAAGATTACTTCCCATCTAAACCTATTTACTTACAATACAATAAATGCCTTCATGTAGCATTAAACTGAAGAGACCTCAGTCACACAAACTGAACAGCCACAGTTGAAACTATGCAAGAGTATGAGAAATGCCCTAATTTAAATTGAGACGTATACATCTTATAAGGATATGGGCTTTGAAATATGGCCCCATCTTCCCAATTCTGAGAGGTATGTGCCTGACCTCAAAATTTGCAAGTTCTCTTCCACACCACTTAACCAATCACAATATTAAATGGTGCACATAAAGGAAAGTTAAAAAGCAGCAATAGTTAACATAACACATTTAATTTCTGAGTTGGAATAACACATTTAAAATATCACCAGCCATAAAACAGCGATTTTCTGCATTAGTGATATAATAAAATATACAGTTACAGTAAGCACATTCTGTGGATCAGCCATAGTCCATGGAAAACTAACAGAAAACAATGTTCTATGGATAGAAATTACGATTGGAGAAGAGTAAGAAATTATATTAGGCTCACTTATTGTGTTAAAGGCCGGTACTGATATTTCATTACATTCATATTGTTAGCTTTTAAATCAAGGTCACTTTCTTCACTCACAGAGTAAATAAAAAATACACAAAAAATTCTTGTTGGAAAACCTCAGGAAAACTTAACATTTTGGCAAAAAATATAAAGGGAAGGACAAATTAAACTGTACCTTAGAGAAAGAGGGTGTGAAGGCATGGACTGGTTTCAACCGATTTGGGATATGACTGAGACCTTCCTAAATATATAATGAATATTTGTGTTCCATAAAGGCAGTAAATTTCTTGACCAAATGACCAACAATCAATAGCTCGAGGAAGCTGCTATACTATGAAATTTACTACATTGTTCTAAACTGTTAAAAAAAATAGCAGAAGTTTGATATGACAACCGGAAATTAGCTGCCAACTGCCTCCGAAGTACACCCAAGACAAGCTTATAAAGTATTGTTCCTCCCACTACCATCAATTAAAAACCAAAAGACTGTACAAATTTCATTAGTTGACAAATTAGTGTAAGCCTTCCAGAAAGTTCCTTATTATTTGAAAATGATCTAATTTTGATGTTGGAGCCTGTATGTTTATTGCCTGAGATTCTCACAATGGTGAGTAATAAAATTATGGTCTTCTGGAATGTCACACTGCACAGTTCTGTAGCAGGTACAAACATTCCTCTGAAACATTGGTACTTGTCTATTACACTACATGGCATCACAATCCAGAAGGTAGGCATAAGAACCACAAATCCCATATGTCAAGAAAAAATTAAGGATTGTGAACCAAAAAATAAACATAGGTCTAGGATCAGAAATTCTCACAGCAGTGTTGCTGAACATTCATGTCTTCTGGGATGTAACACTGCATCGTTGGCAACCATCTACTCAGTGCAACAGCATGACAACCCAGAACACTTAATTTTTATAAACAGTAAAGTTCTCCCTAGAATGGGCCATGAAGGCCCAGAGGGGGAGTAGAGGTATAGCTCTACTCTTTCTTTAACCCTTGCACTAGATGAGGGTGGGTGGTCAACTCCACGCCTCGGCCGCTTTACCCCCGGGAAAGAGACACGGTACCCATTGTATAGGAGGCAGGGTGGGCCCCAGGGCCAGTCTGGACGGGTGTGGAAAATCTCGCCCCCACCCAGATTAGATCCCCGGACCGTCCAGCCCGTAGCGAGTCACTGTACCGACTACGCTATCCCAGCCCACTAATTTTTATAAACATAGTCATAAGATATTTATTTTTATTTTAAAACCAAGCCATCTGGGCTGTAACTCTGTTTGGTTTCCTGGGTTAGATCTTTGAAATAGTCTACAGCTCCTCTTTCATGACCTTATTTCATGCCAAATAGTCTGTTCTTACGACCATTTCTTTCTTGCATCAAATTATGATAACACAGGCTTTGCCCTCTGCAACAAGAGTAATGCGAGTAATGCCCAACACACCTGTCCTTGTAAGAAATGGAGCATCTGCTTTTGTGTGCGGCTCATCAACAGAGCCTGAAGATGAGGCCATCACGCGTCGACTGCTGGAAGCTGTTGGAACATGTGAAAAAGTTCCAGAGTCACTCATGGACACAGTCACGGCTCTAAGTGGTTCTGGTCCTGCTTATGTAAGTAATAACGCGCTGAGCTGTTTATAGCATTTATGTACACATGTGTAACACCTGCTTGTTGTTAAATTCCTAACAATTTTTATATGCATCATTAGTTGGCTGACAAAAACAGGGTGATTCATTGGAGGTAGGATTCAGATATTTATATTTATTTAGACGGGATGCGGTTTCAAGAATTAGATTAAAATAACACAGAAGTGAGCAAATTTCAAAGCAGAGTACAAACAAGATGGGAAAAGTCTGCTGGGAAGTTTGCTCTGATATTGTCCCTAGACATTAAACTCATGAATACTTTCTAGCAAAATACTGAGTATTTTAACATACACTATAAGATTTCTCTGTATCTCAGCAACAGATTCAGAATCTGTCATCATCAGGATATGGTAAGTTGATTGACTTACAATAGATACTTCTTAAACACCGATGCTCAGCTTTTACATTTGATCATGCTTTATGGTCAACTGTTTCTTCAGTCTCAATTCGTAGGTCACAGAGAACACAGTCTGTCTCAATTATAGATTTTCTTCGACCTCAGTGTACCTCCCAGAAAACAGAGTCTGTGTCAATTATAAAGACCAATCATGGCATGTGATCATAAATATACCAACACAAAGGTCTTCAAATAAAGTGTCCACTATTTTTGTACAATTTGAAGCAAAACTGGAATGCACCTACCCATTTTAGTAAAAATCCCAAATATGAAATATTACCAAAATCTGGCCACTGGGAGTTACTCTGATAAGTGTGGATAAACAAACAAATGAAGTGAAGAGTTCTATTTTGTAATTCTTTCACAAACAAGCCTAAAAAAGTGTAACAGTTGTTGAGTTTTAGTACAGGAGCTTAAGGGTAGGCGAGGGAGATCTTTTACAAATATTAGGCATGGGGCATGCCTTCCCTTAAAACTTGGTAAATTATGTAAACAAGTAAAATATTCCTAACAAACACAATGGCACATGAAATTTCTTGTCCTAGTAAAGCAGAAGTACAACGAAGCATATAGACATAAGACCATAGCATCTAGCCAAAATGTGGATTGACCAAGGTGGTATCCCAGTATTTATATAGGACGAATAGTGCTGATAATCACTAAAGTTCAAATGTTTGTGTTCACTTTGACGATATTCACAATATCACTCCCCTTCAGCACCTTTGAATCATGTACTTCAGTTGCCAATGATTGCAGGTATAAACATATTTGCAGAATTTTTACAAGATGTTTTGGATGTGCTGATAAAAATGAACATGGCAGTAGGACAAACTTTTGAGGTTATGTGGCACCAACACTAGGGCCCTTACAATTTGTCAAGAGGAGTGTATCCTTAAAATGTCAAAATCAGTTGAAAATTTAATTTCACTTGGCAAATAGGTATGGACATATCAGGCAAAAATTAATTTCATTATATTGTCAACTGTCTTGGTTTATTTCATTACAATTTTTCAACTGCACAGGTTATACAGTGTAAAAAGTTATACTTGTGAATTATGAACTGAAGAACGTGTGTGTGACCTGAACAGACTAAGGAAAAAACATTAAAATACACTCAGAACAACCAGTCATCAGGTAAGGTATAAAATCCAGAATCTATGTTGTCAGGTATATGTCATAATAGAGGCACTAGCCGATGGTGCAGTGAGAATGGGTCTGCCAAGGGACCAGGCATACAGACTGGCAGCACAGACAGTTCTTGGTGCTGGGAGCATGGTGCTTGCTAACAATGGACATCCAACACAACTCAAAGACGATGTGACATCACCAGCAGGTAATTCAATTAACTACATGTAGAGCCATTCACCTTAACTGTTGGTATGTAACTTACAAGAGCCATGATAGTTAACACAACAGCCTGCAGTCAAACTCTATTCTGAGCTTGTTCCATCCAATTCACAAATTCGTGATTTATTTCTGTAATATCCATTTTTTAATACTATCTTCCTACCACTGCCTGTACTCCCAACTATTCTTGTGATATCCAATTCAAACTACCAGAAAAATAGTGCTCAAAATCTACTGATGCAGCAATCACAAGAGATAAGCATTATTTGTAAGATTCATTTCAATAAGAATTACTTAGGGACATAAATGAACTGGTCCTTTAGTACTTCTTTTTTATGCGAGTATTAACATAAATTCAATTTCAATGATTTTAAAGCCATCTTTTCCTCAGGCCTAAATACATTTTTGGACACGTCTCTTTAAGTATTCAATTGAAGGAAAGAGTCATTAATGTAGGCTGCAGGTATGTCTGCAGGTAAATCTGCATAAGAAACACTGATTTCAAGAAAGTCAATATTAAATTAAACAAGTTCAATGCCACCCCCAAGTGTGCATTTCTCCATGCTTTTTAAACTCATCACTCACGTAGAAAGTAACAATATTAAGTCCTGTATTCTCTTTCAGTCCCTATGGAGCCCCAAGCAAGCACCCACATCTTTATCACAATCAGAACTACCGTTTTTGCCTGGGATATTGGTGCTTTCTTTGTCAGTATCACAGTAAAAATAGCTAAAATTTAAAGGAATAACACACAGATTAAAAAATTAAAACCTATTCATGCAATTAAAAAAAAAGATTGGAAAAGCACACTGGAACCACATCGCCAAACTCTACCACAAGACTTGCACATCACTATCACACGAGTTGTGAAGTTTATGACGAGGAGTAAATTCCATATCACTGGATGTTACGTGCTCAGTCTGCAGTATGAAAGAGGAAGCTGTATTTTGACATATGTCAGCTTTATAATTTTCATCCTACTATCCTCCTGTAAGGAAAAGAGCTTATTAAATATAATCTAAAGCTTTCAAGGCAACTGAAGTCAATAAACTTTCTCTCTAATGACAAGAACAGAGATGGTTCAAGAAATGTGGGTTTACTCACCATTCAAACACCTGACTTGGCTGCTATCCCGGGAAACTTTTATTGAAGCTTATAAAATCACTGTCTGTCTGTGCCTTACCTATTTCATCTCTCAAAAACCAGATTATCTATTTTTATGAAACTTGATACAAATATTATACCACTCAGATGTAACCAACATCATACTTTATGAAGAACGCTGTCTTATGAAATGTGAAGACCTGTATTTGTAGAAATTTACCTACGTTTCAGAGAGATGTGCTGCCTGCATCTTCAGTATACTCCTGTATGCTGAAAGTGAAGGCATGTTTCTCCCAAACATCAGTAAACAATTCTCAGAAGACACTATTCATTATATGCACTGCTGGGAGAACCTCAAATTGTTACAGGTATCATTTCCTACAATCACTAATACGAAGTAGGAAAACACACAAACCTTTGAAATGAAAGCAACACTAATAACACTTAAAGAGTCTTGAAATTAAATTATGTATGGTTCAAAGATATACAACTTTGTTAAAGTAATTCTCGTACAAAATGTGAAGTAACAAACCTGTATAGATAAAAACGTTCTTTCACTTTCAACAGATCACAGTAACTACTGTAATAAACCATTCAGGCAGTAACAAACATGGCAACCATGCAATATTTTGAGGTAACAGAATCTGTACTTAGTAAGTTCTCCACTCCTGATGGAAAGTACAAAACAGTAGTGGTGATAGTAGTAGTAGTAGCAAAACAGCACAGCAATAGGAGCAGCAGTAGCAGAAGCAGCAGCTCTGCAGAACTAGATATCTACACAATAAGGAAAGAGGCTTCATGAGTTCAGCTTGGAACTCATAGTTTTCAGTATGTTCCTACCACTATGTGATGTCTATTCATTACAATTTCTTATTCATGAGAGCTTAAGAGTGCTCTCTTTTTGACCACTGCAGCAGCTACATTTGACAAATCAAAACTGAATGTTTATAAGAAAGGCTCTTGGCATACAAAAATTGATTTAAAAGCACAGTGTAGAATATAGGATGCCAAAACAAACCATAAATGGTTCTTCATTTAGAGGAAGACACCTTTAAATTCTCCTTCAAGAACCAATAACACTGTGAACTTTGAGGCCTAAGTCCATAATGACATATGACAATGACAAAATAAACCGTCAGTCTATTTATCACTGGCATATACCTGACTTAATATGGTACTGTGCATCCAAAGCACCATGTAACAGCAGTCTAAAAGCATAGCAAGTAACTAAGTAGCTAATTATCCTGTTTCATTCTCATTCACATAGGTTCAACAGCAGAAGGGCTTTACTTCCTTGAAAAACATGGGCTGCGGACAGCACTGATTGGAGCAATTGAGGTGGCTACAAAGAGATGCATGCAAATTACCAGAGAAGTAAAACAACAGATATCAAAGAGTTGATCTATGAACAAGCACTTATGGAAATAGTCGAGCAAGAAACATCAGACGAATGCACTACTTCAATGTACGAATACTTCACACAAATGAGAATCAGCTTTAGTTGGTTATGAAATGTTAATAAGTGTATAAATTAAACGCAATCACTCTGAATTGGCACAGAACACAATAGGATGTCACCCCATAAGTGTATGCCAAACATGCAAGATCAGTCAATTTCAAAACATTAAAAGGAAAATACAATTTTAGTAACCAAAAACATAGTTGTTCCAACTGAAAGAGTGATTGCATTTACCATGTACACTTGTTCCTACAGCACAACAGGATATCACCCCTAAAGATCAGATGTGAAATAGTAAATTTGGTTAGCACTACAGTGAAAATCCCATTGCCTTTGTCACCAGTCCCTTACTTACTTACTCACTCCTTGGCTCTAAGGCCCTCCAACAGCCTTGACCTCTTTAATTACAGAACCCATTCTTCTCTGTCCACTACCTTCTGCCACCACCTTTTAAACTTCAGCTCCTGTAGATCTTTTAACACCCTCCAATAATTTCAATGTAGGTCTTCCCATTCTTCTTCCCTCCAGTTTACTCTCAAATATTTTCATAACTACCATACCATGATTCATTCCTGCTAGATGTCCTAGCCATTCCAATCCTTTCTTTTCAATGTCTGCTACTATGTCTAAACCTTTATGTAGATCCTGCAATTCCTGATTAGTTCTTGTTCTCCATATTACATGTTCTACCAATGGTCCATATATCCTCCTCAATATTTTCCTCTCCCATGTATTCAGTCTTTTCATATCCATCTCTCTCATAGGCCATGTTTCACTTCCATACACTACAACTGGTTTCACCATTGTTTTATATATTGTACATTTAACAGCTTTACTCAGAGCTCTAGATCTCAATAATGGTCATAGAATATAGAGACCTATTACCTGCAGCAATACTTGATTTTACTTCTTCACTTATTATTTTTTTGAATTTATCAAGGTACCTAAACACCTAAAATTCTGAACCCCTTAAAATACCTGTCCATCTATTATCAGACCTTGCTCTATATTTGTTATATTTGTTTATTTTCATGTATTTTGTTTTGCTTTCATTTATCACTAATCCAGTGCTTAATGTTGCTTTTTAAGTTGTGTTACAACTTCTTCAATCACCCTCACTGATCATCCAAGTATAAACACATCATCTGCATATGCTACATACTGTCTCTTTCTGTTAAAAATTATTCCCTTAGGATTAGTCTCAATCTTTCTTATCACTTTCTCCAGTACTATATGAAACAACATTGTGAACAGTGTCTTACCTTGTCTGAAGCCTCTTTCTATGTCAAATGCTTCAGTCAACTGCCCTTGGATTTTCACTTTGCCATTTGAATCCTGCATCATTTTAATTAAATTCATTAATTTCTTTGGGATCCCAAATTCATTTAAAATTTCATATAAATACATTTAATTTATTGTCATATGCTTGCCTCAAATTAATAAATGATGATTAAATTCATAGAATTTTTCAAGAATACATCTTAACATAAATGAATTATCAGTAGTTGGTTGTCCTTTCCTGAAACCACACTGATAATCTTTGACAATTTCCACTGCATAAGGGACCAGCTGTCTATGGAGAATATTAGTCAAAAAATATAACATACATTTAGTAGCGAGACAGTGTAACTGTACATTGCAGTTTGTCTCCCTGCTTATGTATGGGGAATATTATTGCAGTATGCAATTTCTCTGGCATTCTTTTTGATGTCCACATTATTTCTACTAGTGCATAAATTTTTTCCCATGAGTTTTTGTCACCAGTCCCTATGCCTGATTATGTCAAATAAACGCAAATAACATGTGTGCTATTTTCCTACCACAGTTACTTTGTTTAAGGAATAGATCCACAGTTGGAATGTGCAGACAGTTAGTTGCTACCTTCCCACTACTGGGGCCCAGGTTCATTCGCGGAGTAGTCCATGTGAGATTGATGGATGTAGTGGCACTGCAGCAGTTCTTCATCCACGCACGTTATTTGTCCATCAACTAGGGTTCCACCAATTCTCCATACTCATCTATCATTAGCACCTTGCATAACAAGCTGCAGTACCAAGGGACTTAGTTTCACCCAATTCCTACAAGTAAAACCACACTAAAAAGTTTTCAGTGTGGTGCAGCTGCACCTCTGCAAATAGTATCAACAAGTTTTGGCAACACTAAAAAAATCTTTAAGTATCAAAACTTTCAAGGTGTCATAATATTCTTACCCCTCTGGATTTCCAGTACATTACATCACTGTCCACTGATGTCATTCAGCACTCTGTCTTCAAACTGTTTACAATGACACATGAAATATTTTTGGTCAGTGGTTAGCACTCATGATTTGTATTCATATTCTGTGTTCGATTCACAGGTTTTCTGCAGTTTTTCTCAGCCTCTTGTGGCAAGTTATTGTGCCTCACCACATCCTTGTCCTTTAAATATTCAGTTACCATTTGATGCTATATAAGCTACGCTGTCAGAAAGCTTTATAAAATAAACTACTTTAAGGTAGTACATCACATACACTGTTTATAAGCACCATATTCACTATGCTGCACAGTTTATTTCATTTGTCTTCTTGCAGGCATAATTCAACATGTCTGCAATTCACTGACATTTACAAACAGTACATGATGCTGTATCACCATTGCCAGCACGCATTATTTGCTGCTGACCATTCTTCTCCTCCAAAATAACCGGTTCTGTTCACAGCCTTACTACATTTTAAAATGCTCTCTGATGTTGCAAGATGTTAAAGGCAGACAGAAAATATATGAGCTTCCTGTGATATGGCATTTAAACGGGCAAGTCCAGTGACAGACAGAACAAAACTGTTATTCTTGTATTTATAGACTACAAGCAGAAGTAGCTGCTTTTGCGTGGGACATGGTTGCTTTCCTCTTCTGTATCACGATACATAGTAGTTAAACAACTTTAGACACTCACATAATTAAAAGAATATCAGGTGTGAGGATTCAAACAGCTTCAAGAAACTCCACAATGACTTAACACTGTGGCTACCATACATACTGGCAAGGGTGTGGAGTAACCTTCATATCATTGGGTGTTCAATATTAGGTCCAAAATTGAAACAGGAAGCAGAAATTACATGTTTATATATTAGATATAAGTCACACATCAGCTTCTGGTCTATACTGATGATGTTAATTTATTGGGCAAAAACACAAATACTAGAAAGAAAAACACAATCTTTATTAGTCACATTATGGAGATTGGTTGAAATGCAACTGCTGAGAAAACTTAGTATGTTCATGTCTTGTCAAAAGGACGCAGGATAAAATGACAACACAGACAGCTAATAGATGCTTGGAATTGTGGCAAAGTTCAAATATTTCAAAGGGACAGTAACAAATCAAAATTGCATCCATAAAGAAATTAAGACAAGAATAAATTCGGTGAATGTCTGCTATCATTTGGTACAGGGCATGTCTTCCAGTATACTATCTTGGGGGGGGGGGGGGGACCACTAAAATATACAGAATTATAATTTTGCCTGTTGGCTTATGCAGGTGTGAAACTTGGTCTCTCACGTTAAGGGACAAAGTACCAGTAGTATGGAGAAAGTTGCATAATGAAGAGTTTCATGATTTGTGTTCACGTCTAAACACTATTAGGGTGATAAAATGGATAAGGAGAGGTGGGACACATGGCATACATGGAAGAGAAAAGCTTAAAGGGTGTTGGCAGGAAAACCTTAAAGAAAGAGGTTTTGGAAGACAAAGGTAAAGATGAACGGATAATATTAGAATGGATCTGAAATGAACAGGATTGGATGGTGTAGATTTGATATATCTGGCTCAGGATAGGAACAAGTAGAGAGCTCTTGTGAACATGGGAATGAACCTTTGGGTCCACGAAATGCAGGAAATTTCTTAACTAGCTGAGGAATTATTAGCTACTCCACATGGAGTCTGCTGCATTTAGTCAGTCAGTCAGTCAGTTAGTTAGTTAGTTATGTTAGTTGTGTAAGTCCCAAAAGTGTGCAGACATTGAGGAACTCTTGTCAGTCACTTTGTAGGCATAACAAGGAGCAAACAAACTGTCATTGAATTGTAAAATAAAAACTAAATACATACACTATTATTGGAACTGACTACTTGTAATGTGCCTCCAACATGTTTTGGCCTATCTGGGCCATTGTCAAGGAGTTTGATGTAATAGAAGTGGCACCATCATAGGTTTACATAAACAACTGTGGAAATAGTACATACATTAACACAGAATTCGAGCTAAGAGTATGAAAATTATGGTTAAAAATGAACACAATAGGATTCTGAGAGGATTAAACCAAAACTTAACTGACACAGGAATTTAGATTTCAACACTAATTCTGAGAGAAAAGCACAATTATTTACCTGGCCCATCTAATTGTTAGGCAGAACAATCCACTGGAGGCACACATATTTGGAAAATCAACAACTACGACCTCCATGATTCAGTTTGTATCCAACCATCCCATCAAGCAAAAATTAGCAGCAGAGAAATTTCTGATAAACAAAAAAATACAAAATCCCATTACATCAACACCAACAACATGAAACGAACACCATAATACACACATGGCAGGCTAACAGTTTCCCCAGAAAAATAATACTCCCATTAGCGACTTCAAACAAAAGCAACTAAACTAACAATAAGCTAACCCAGAACTGCAATCACAGTGGCACAAAACATGGGTTGCATTCATCTCCCATGGCCTGCACAAGAGAAAAATCATTATTCAAACGCACAAATTTAGAAATCATATACAGGGACAACAACACAATCTAACAATTACTGACTTTGCATGTACATGGTACTCATTACAGTGGCAGCAGGATATACAAGTACCATGTCCAAGTTGTCAAAGGAACTGTGTCGGATGAACTTGAATATCTCTTAGGACAGGGGGCCGGGATAGCATAGTCGGTATAGCGACTCGCTACGGGCTGGACGGTCCGGGGATCGAATCCCGGTGGGGGCAAGATTTTCCGCACCTGTCCAGACCGGCCCTGGGGCCCACCCAGCCTCCTATATAATGGGTACCAGGTCTCTTTCCAGGGGTAAAGCAGCTGGGGTGTGGAGTTGACCACCCACCCTCATCTAGTGCCAGGGTTAAAGAGTAGAGCCATACCTCTACTCCCCCTCTGGGCCTTTGTGGCCTGTTCTAGGGAGAACTTTACCTTTTATCTCTTAGGACAAAACTTAATAAGCATAATAGATACACTTGCTCCAACCATCCATAGCCTGTGTATGTTTTATGTATTTTGAATAATGACCATTCTTACGGTCCTACAGATATAACTATGGAACTCACTGCACATTCCCAAAAAGACTGGAGAATGAATAACCCTGAAAACTGATAAACTGTATTTATTTTCATAAGATTAATAATGAACCGTGCAACAAATGGTCAGGGAACGTAACCCTTTTTCTAAGATTATACACAAACTCCAGGCATAACATGCATATGCACTGAAATGCTATGGACCTACTGATATTATTTCACTTGTCTTAAAGAGAAAAAAAAGAGAGTTGCATGCGTATCACCTACATGCCACTTTATAAACTACTCAGATGTATCAATCTGGATCCTTCAAATTCACTGTAATATAACGTATTTCACATTCTATTTTGGACTTACATTATACACATAATTTGAAACCTTGTACATCTCCCATAATATCATTCACAGGTATCAGCACTATGGACTCAGTAGAAGCAGGGCATCATATACTACATACAACAACCCTTCATGACTTCTGGTGACCAATCATTGTAATGCAGGTTAACCATTTCAAAGTTTTCATGGATGTCCATACAAAATACTCGCATCTGCTGTTGACATACAAGTATGGCACGCACACGTGCCCACACAAACACGCATATTCCCTTTGTGGAGCTACCTTGGAAGCAGCAAGCTTTCAACAATGTTTTATTACGATACCAACTACACTGAATTTTTAACCAGTATTTCATACTTTTAGCTTGAATTCAGTATTTATGTACATAGAGTAGAATTCCATTATTCTGGAAGTAATACTCTGGAAATCCTGATACTTCAGCAGTTGAAGCAGATCTCAGGGACATGTTCAAAAAAGGCCTCCAAGTGTGTATGTGCATTGACTGTTGTGATATCTCCTTGTCTCCTACTCCATCAACTTCTTCAGACATCAAGACTTGATGCACAGTCTTCCTGGTCCTTCAGCATTGCTGAGAAACTGAAGAGGCTGAAAAAAACAAATAAAGGGACCCTGATGCCCCTGAACCAGCACCTGAAGGAGTTATCCAAATGGAATACTCCACTGGTCTGTTGTGCTGCCCAAATTTACAACCAGTGATAAAAAATTACTTATAAGAACTTAGGTCAGTACAGTTTCCGTTCGATAATCCACGACATTTGATAATCCAGCACCTGTCCAGTCCCAAGGGTGCTGGATTAAAGGAATTCTATTGAACTACTTTCATACTCATACATCTAAGCCTTTGATACTTCCATACTGAACTCACTGAATGGGCCAGATGAGCTAAAATATGTTGGAGACATATTACAGGTAGTTGGATAGTCCCAACTACAGTATACATATTTGGTTTTAATTTTATGACTGACCAAGGAGGTACACAGTGGAAATGCCAAAATTACAAAATGTTCAGTGCTCCTGAAAAATACCAAGGTGAGGAAAGCATTAAATTGGGGTTCTATCCTGGAGACGGACCAGAAGCAATAAAATGTTGCATACACATGTAGTTATCAGAATTAAGGCACTGGTTTCTACCCAGTTCTCAACAACACATTGCTTCAGTCAGCCAGCAAGCATATGGTTCCTACCTTACACCAGGTTTTGAACCAGGCAACTTGTATAATCATGTACATTTTCTTTCCATTCATTCTACTTTAGTATACACAGCCTGTTTCTGAATGTTGTTATTAGCAAGAACAAACACTGTCCTTGACATTTGTTAGGATTTGTGAAGTGCACTGCAAGGACTTACATAATTGTCTGCGATTATGATTGCTGTCCTCTTGAATGCAAAGCTGTGTAGTTTGGTAGGTACGTATCAGTGTGTCAGACAAACCTGCTGCCTCCATCTTTAGGGCACATACATGTTTCTACACAAAGACAGAAGCAAAAAGTTCATCTGAAATGTTGGTACCTATCTACCAGACTACATAGAGTTGCACTTCAGAATATCATAATTTTAACATTCACAACTGTATGTACCTCAAATCTCACAAACTCTCTGTGATAAATATGAATTCTCCATAAAATGTTACATAATTGCAACAACATATAATTGTTTAACCCAATGAACATATGTAATAGTGCATAGAGCTACTTAAATATTGTATGTGGTAAATAAATCCAGCAGTAATGAATATATCACATCATTTATATCAAAACAATGGTAACAAATATAAACAACTAGAACTGAAAAAATAAATAAGTAAAGCCATGGCAAGATGACCTTATTTTCACTACATAGTATTGGATGGGGAGTGGAAACATATAAATATACGAACATGTTATAACAAAGTTCTGTGTGATGTAACTTTCCTGTCCTATAATGCTGATGTTAAGCAGATTATTACCCACTGTGAAAAATTCAGCATCTGTAAACATTGTAGTATATGTACACATTTTTGTCTCAAAATCACATTACTTAAAAAATTTCCAACTTTGTCTGAATTTTTGTTTAATACACTTATGAGGAATTTCACATAAATTAGACCACTTTCAACCCAACATTTTTACAACCCACAGACTCTTCTGTGCACATTATGATAAATATATACCACATAACGCACTAGGTGAAAATCTGGTGACTCCACTATAATTTAATAGCTTCTAAATCTGACTGCATATACAAAATATTATCCATCCGACACATTTTCTTGCTTACAGTGGAAACATCACATTTCGAGATGACTTCATTTCACAGACAACGTCATCTGTTTTGAGATAACTTTATATTTCCATTGTTTAGATCGTATGGTTGTAAAGTAATACAAGAAAATGGGCCTCAAGTGAAGTGTTATATCAGTCACATGACATCAACAGGCACACATTACAAGGAAGCTGTATTTGATTCACATCTGCTGTTCTCCTTGATAATCATCTGCACTTTAGCAAATGTTAAATGGCATAATCTGATTACAGGAACTCAGCTTACAAATTTGTTGTACCAACATTTCACTGAATGCTGCAAGCACTGATAGTAGACATTAAATTTTTATGCAAATGCCTATTTAGTTTCCTTCTGACATGGGCAACACATTTCAAGTTTTAATGAGTCATATCACTCAATTTTTAGATGTATATGTCCGCTTATTTACGAGACTGGTACATATACTGTATTCTGTTTATTGCATGCGGTTATCATAATTTGGCTGTTTTCTGTTCAAATGTGTTTTGTGGTTTTACAATGTTACGTTCAGTAGTACTGCAAGTTCCACAAAATGCATGGAAATTTAAATGGTCGCATAACTATATATTATTTTTTCCTGGCATAATGGCATTTGTGAAATGCAACAACGTGCTGCTGCATAAAAAACGAAAAGTAGGAGGCGATATGTGAAAATGTAGTTCAAGACATGCAGACAGTTCCAAATACATTTCTATTGTACTGGGCAATTCAAGACAATTCCTTGTGTAACCTGTAGAGTTTGTCCCACTGAACACCTTTCATCAACAGCATAATGAAGTAACACAGCAACACAGCCAGCACAAAGAAATTGTGTGTACAACCACCATTTCCAGATCGACATGAATACATATAAACTAGCTTATGTCTAATTATGTATGTCACCTTATGATAAATATCAATGAAGACTGCTCTATTTTATTCATTATTAGCCACGTATTGATGCTTTAAACTCCAGTGATGATGTGTCAATCCAGTAAGCTAGGAAGCACTTGACAGTTAAAGTGAATAGAGACCTCACAGTAATTAGGGTACCTTTCAAAATTTTACCAGTCATAAGAAACTAAAACATTAGAAACATTTGGCATGCATCTAAATGTTGAATGTCACTGTAAAAGTACATGGTAGAATAAAGCCTGTCTCTGTAAAACAGTGGTACTCGCTAGATCTCAACAGAAACTGCGGTTCATAAACAAAATTCAAGACAATACCTACTATAAACTGCAGACAAAGTTAACTGAATTTTTTCATTGATAATTGAACTTCTGTGATCTTTTCATAATGCAGTGATGTCTATATCTGCTGGTTGCTATTAAACAGAAACTGTAGAATGATTATTCAAACACACAATTGAGCCTGGTTTTGTTTTTATCTTTGATGTCCTTCAGCTTAATGAAATTTACTTGCAAAGGTTATGTGGCCCCAGAAAGTAACATGAGCATTTCAGCAGAAAACAATAGCATTATATAGTAAACTATCTACATGACGGCCCTTTCTCCTCCTGTAACAAATGATCATAGGACAATGGCAATTCCCAAATAAGATTTCTATGTGAAAATGTCTTATTCCACAAGGGAAACAATATTTTATTGAACTGCCATACAATGTTCATTATGAGACAAAAGGTAAACTACACAGGCAATGTCGCTGCTGCAGAATATACAAATAGTCTGGATAGCAACTATGTGATGTGCTGTAAAGAAATAAAAGGATACAAGCCTCACTTTGCAATGAAGAAGTGTTTAGAGCGAGACAGTTTAGAGCTCATAGAGGAGACAGTGTTGAACCTTGTAGATACGTTAGAATATGATCTTGTCACATCCGTGAATGCTGAAAGGACCTCCTGCACATCAAACTTCTTCTGACAGACAGGCATCATAGATTTACTACAGAAGGCATAAAAACTATTGTATCACACTGCAGGGCAAATTATAACCAGTAGGAAAACTGGACAGCAGCAATGTAATACGTGCATTATACAAGTACACGTAACATAGAACAACCTACTTTTGCATGTCAAAAGATAAATACATGTATATTTTGTCAGTTTTTAGTGCATAAAAACCTTATGTCTTCTGACAAGTGCTACCATATTCTTCTGAGTGAATTTACACATGAAATTAAACAAAGTCTTTCAAATTAAGCATGTGACCTAACAACAGAATTGAAGGCATTTTGGCAAAAAGGCATATCATTGCAAGGGAAAAATTGCATTCAGTTAGAATTTACAACAAATTCCAAAACCAGTAAAGAAGGCAGGCATTTATATTGCTCAAGCACTGCAATGAGCAAGCCATTTTGCCAGAACACATCCAATGTTCAAACTGTGGCATTCAGAAACTATGAAAGTGACCAGAAATACTTTAAATTGTTCATTCTGTGCATTATTGATAACTGATTCGCAACACCCAGACCAACAAAATGCACAGTATTGTTTCTTAGATATTGATATTATAATATCACATAAATATTCCTACATGTTTCGATCCCTTGGTCTGAGTGTTGTGAATTAGTGACCTGAAATCGTTAGTGTCAAAGTAGCTATGTGTTCCCTATAAAAGACATAAAATGTGTGAACAATGTTATGATGTGATATCAGTGTCACAGTCTGTTTAATTCTGTGTGAGCACTGCTGGGCCCTGGCATTTCCAACCCAATACATGAATTCTGCAACCACCATCACATTCCTGTATACTGTCACAAAAATTCAAAACTGTAGCAGAGTATAAACTTTCAGTCTAGCGAAGATCATATGCATAATTTTATACTGTACAACTTTTTAAACCATACTTTCAATCACTTCACTTACCAACTACAATGAAACTCATTTAAGACAATATTGTGTAAGATGTTTTACTGCGTTAAACTTTGGAATAATTTAGAGCCAAATTTTTTCTGTATGATTAACGTACGCTTAACCCTTGTAACATGTTTTCTGTTCAAAGGAATTTCTCATCTAAAAAGCACATAAAGTTCATGACACAATAAACTTTTCACCCCTGTAATACATTTTTCATAACGAAATCTTACGTAATTTCATTCAATTTGCTTCAAGTGCCCTGTGATGAAATAATGCTCTCAATTCCTATAGACTAATCTCCAAGGCTGTTTCCACACATGTGCATTTCACAGGACATGGCACACATGACTCACTTCTGATGTGTGTCACCTGTTGGCCCAGTGAGTGAGCAGTCCATGTTTGTGAAGCTTGTTAGTGTTTGATAGCAGTTGCCATTACAAGACTTATAACAGATTGTGATAATACTTGCAAAAGCCCCCATCAACCATTTTTACATAAGTGCTATCAACTAGTAACGGAACTCAGGTCCCAGAACACTCAGTATCTTGTTCATGCATTTTAACAAAACCGAAAATCACTGAGACACATGGGTGGCCTACAAGGTGAAGAAGCATGGGTTTAATGCAGCGCATTGTAATTGTGTAACTGTTTCACTTTGATTTAAATAATTTGACGTACTCTGTGTGCAAAATCTATGTACATTCTGTGCTCACTTCACATGCATGTGTGTATAGTTTCCATCCTGCAGAGTGACTAATTACTGAATACAAGATCAGCATGGCTACTACATTACAAACCAATGACTGTGAAGAAGCCAACAACCCCAACACCGATAAATGTAAAGTGCTCCCCACGTCACAGGGCCATGGAGTACAGGAAGAACTACAGTCATTATCTACAGAACCACCTCTGATGTCCCAGAGCATATTGTTAAAAGCCAGTGGGCTCTGCAAATGTACAGTTCAGTTTTTTAGAAAAAGTGCCAAACAAAACAACAAACAACAAATGTGTACTTAAGAAATTATACACATTTGAAGCAGTTTAACTCCTAAATATTGTGACATTGCACTTATTAATATTTCGATAGTATAACTATGAAAGAAAAGTGATGAACAGTTTTGTGCTTGTGAAAAATTTGTTGTGTTCAGGGATGCATCATAATCACTAAAGGTGAGATAAAATGTGTCTGAACAGTGAAAATTAACCATTTAATGCAAAATTTATACGGTATAATAGTCTAGTATAGTCAGTGTTAATTTCAGTACAGATTTACAAAACAACAACACATTTTCTGACTTAACTCTTTTAAAAATTTCTACTGAATAAAGAATCATCTGTTAAATTTTTAAAAGCAGTCTTAACGGGGTTTCACTGCACTTGACAATTAGCCTTCATTCTCTATGCATACCCACACGCGCACACACACACACACACACACACAGAGAGTCAAACCCGCACACAATTGCTCATACAGGCATACGCCAGGGAGCCATCAGTTTGTCGCACGTTGGACTATGTACAGAGGTTTTACTGTATGTGTGTGTCTTTAAGTTTACGGCACTGTAACAATTGTGATCTTATGCAATAATACATCACACAACAAAATTACAAAAATGTACTAAAAATTAGGGAAGACACCTTTTTCCTACATGAGGGTTGTTCAAATGAAACCCACTCATGGCACTGCTAGTGAATACAGCCAGTTGCAGATGACCATGTGTCTTGTGTGCATGACACATCTGCATTTGATCATAATCCATTCAAGGGACGGGGCATGCTGGAGCAAACAGGAAAAGTATGACAGCTAAACACTGGCATCCCAAGTCCAGTCCAAACAGGACCAATGATCTGTCATTCAGAACATTCAGGACCCTGATATCACCATCAATACCCAGCACTATTTTGGAACCCTCCAGGACCTTTGTAGCACCATCATGAGAAAGCATCCTCCCTTACTCACAAGAGATATTACCTGTCACCATGTAGCCTGCACTGTCTAGGCCCCACTCCATGTACTGGAAGGAGTTGGACCATCCCCCACACAGCTTGAATCTTTGACCATGTGTCTTTCATGTGAAAGCACCAAAGAGCCACGGAAATATGATGTCAAAGGTACAGTTGTGCAGAGATGCAAGCAATGGTCCATGGAGTTCTTTGGGAAACGGATCCTTAAGTCAGTGCATCAGTAGGATGCCTGCCTCATGGCCCATGAGAAATATTTTTAATTGCCTCACTCCTTTGCCCAGAGCAATCCCCAAATGGGGTTCATCTGAATGAGCCTCATACAATGTCATGTTCAAACATGCATATTAAATTGTGCGTACAATTTTTGACAGATCTTTGTATGACAGAAATATTTTAATTTTATATAAAAAAAAGACCACTTCAAACTTCAAATGTGACAACTCTTAATTATGGACTGATAATATCTTCATTTGAGATTCATTTCATTGCCTTTCTTATTAAGTGTTCAAAGGAAATCTACTACTGTTGACTTCTTATCCCTACTGGCCATCATGTCCAACACCCATAACTAATACAAATAAAGTTTCCCCTAATTTTTAGAGTACTGCATTATTTCTAAATAATATGTTTCAGTTTTATTTAATCATAATGAGTAACCAAGTGTCTATGGCATGAAAGCAAATCATGGGAAATATTCTAGTATCAGTAAAAACATACAGTTAGTGCACAGTAGCAGTTCTGCCCTCTTTTAAGTCATGAATGGAATGATACATTGAAGTAACAAGTAAATTAAAATACACTCTGTACATGTTGTCACAACTCACTGAGGCGTCACCTGCTATCACAATAAATAACCTCTGTGAGTCAATTTCACTGAAGCCAAATATACAGATTACACTTTGTGTTACCTAACTCTCACCACTGCACTCTGCACATGCAGTAGCAGTCAGTCTTTCTGGTCATGGTTATGAATAGATGTAACTAGCACACACTGAATTTTGACCTGGCTGTACTTCAGATTCTTGAGATCCATCATGTCTTTACCCTGTTTTGCAACATGGCTGGAGATTTCATTCTACACAGGCTAAGTGCCATCTGTGTGCAGATCTGACATGAATTTTGTTTTAAATGTTATATACATTTACCAAGGCTCCTATGTACTCCATTGAAACAAGACTCTGTCAGACATAACAAGGGACAAGTCCCATAACAACTGTCAGTACAGTCAATAACTTTGAACTGGACAACCAGGGCATGAACCCTGGAAGGAGCAGGACTTTCTCTTCACCACCACAAGCAGACCATACCAGCCTCCTATCAAACACACATGAAAGGCTTTTTCTCCTGTATTTTACTTTGTCCCTGGTTTTAAAATAGTCCCTCTTTCTTCAACTGCTAATCAGGAAAATGAACTTATCCTATACATGGGTAAATACAGAATATGCAAGTGAAAGTCATTCTGAACCTCTATACCAAGTGGCAGTTCTAGCAGCTTCCATGTTATTAAAATACTTATTCCAGTCACTTTGTAACACGAAACAAATCTCAATTCTAAGGTAAGTGTAGTGGTTTGTGATATCGGTGCTTTAAACTAACACATATGTTGGACATTTTCCATCATCTCATGATGTTAATATCACAATGTTCCACAAGCTGGCCCTGTTTCCATTTCCAGGTAAGGTAAGGAACATACTCTGTTGGGTCTATCCTTTTACTCAACAACAAAGTTCCAGCCTCTGAAATGTGTTTTTAACCATGATGAGACAATGGAACATGTCCAATATGCATGTCAGTTAAATTCTATGAATTCTAATATACTAATTAGTACTCACGCATCTGATATACAGTTATGGCTATTTACCACCGTGGTACAAAATATGACAGCCTTGGTTCATGTGATTACACTTAATTACAAAGAATTTCCTACAGATACATGGAATGTCAATCTTGACTAATAATCATATGTTGGTGTCTGATGCTATAGTGATAATTACTTGATAACTCCTAGGTATGCTCAACCGCTCACAAACAAAACCAGTGGTACCAACCGACAGAAGACATGATGCTGTACTGTCATCATATTAACCACAATGGATCGATTGAGTGAAACAAGGAGGTTCTGCCTTTACCCAATCTGGTCAATGCTTACAGGCTGGTTTGCTATTGCACATATATCTTACACTGTCAAGAAACTGCATGACAACTATGCAAGATATCTGATTTTCAGCACTTTCGAATTCTTACCTTGGCCAGAGGTTAATTAAATTCCACAAAACAGCCTGCAGCAACAGGCTAGTCAGCAGTATGTTAAAGTATGTATAAGTTACTATTTGGACACCTGATAACAGGGAGCAACACCAAAATTTCTCATTGCTTCTCCAAACAGAAGCGGTACAACCAGTAAACATAAATGTGTGCATAACACTACTTAACAGATAATGCTTGTTTTAAGTGACGAATCAAGTGGCTACCCAAGTCTCTTACTTCAGGCCACTGTTTCAACACAAAAACAATGCCAGCAACCAACAGAGTCGTAGTCAGGACTCGCAGACTGGAACAAGGAATATATACAATTAAATCCAGTTAAGTCACCAACACGTAGAGTGAAAAGCAACCATATTTAAGCCTTTCCTTTCCTTACTACAAATGTGACAACTCATTTAGAAGCGGTGCCATTCTGGTCTGGATGCATATGCCATTTCACGAGACCAATGAAAGAAATGTTTCCTGCTGTTTCTAAACAGTTCAGGCAACTTTTTGTGGCTTTTCCACATAAAATGTATTTAACCATGTAAATACACTAAGAGAAAAATGCCTCCTTATCCAGCTTCACTCTAATCTTCAGAATTTTCTGCAAACCCCAAATATACTTACCACCAAAATGTTATTCTACATATCCAATGACCACACAAATTCAGAGCGCTACCCACTTAATCAGAAGTCCACACATTTTCCAAAAATCTACGAGCCACTTCAAGATTCTAGGTGCCAAAAGGGTGACATTAAGCAGATTCCATAGAGGACCCACTAATATTAAGCACCACCACACAAATTTGGTTGCCCAGGTGGCCTGGCGCCCAGGATTTGTGCACATCTGTACTTGACCATAATGGTTTGTGCCATATCAGCCTTCCTAGCTTAAAATTAGGCACAGGATACACAATATGATGCCCCTCAAGCAATGTGCTTCTCTCATTGTGATAAACCTCATAAAAACAGACACAAATAGTTTCATTTAGCTTTTGGTGCGAAAGTAACACCACAAAAGTTACAATATAGATATCAGTGCAGAACCGAATCTTACCGTGTTCTCAGAAAAGGCATCACAATTCCAGCCACGGTGGCAACCAGCAACAAGACCACTTGGAGAACAGTAAGCACAACGTTGATGAGTTTAACTACCAAAGCACGTGCATTAGAATTGTCAATGCCTTCCAGAGTCACATACTGCTGGTGCTGCTGTTGCTGATGCTCCATCTTTGAAATCTGTTACATTTAACAAGTAGATAAGGTACCTACTGAACTCACACCAACAAGTATATGTATTATGTAACTTGGAATTGTGTAACTCCAAAGTTCTTGCTGTTTTATGACTTCTTTGGTTTCACTTAATTAAAGTTTGCATTAACAAATAAGTCATTTAATTTAACTCTAATACCATTTATTTTAGCTATTTATATTTCTTTTTCTCCATTTGGACAAATAATTACATTTCTCTGGCTGGACTCTAGCATCTTGTGAAATTCATACAGGTACTCCTTCCTCTAATACTGTATAATGTAAACCATGCTCCAAAAGCCCCTTCTTAACAACAAAATTGAGAAACAAAACTAAATGTTCCTGACCTTAGTCTGACAGCACTCTAGCATCTCATGAATGTCACGCAGACGCTCCTCGCTCTGGTACTGCACTTTCTCTTCCATGTCAGTAATGGTCTGCTTCAGATTCTCCACTTCATTCTGATGTAGCTCTGTCAGATCATTCACCTGTTCCTCCAGACGCTCACTACGAAACCGTTCTTCCTGAAGTGCTTGACTCACAAAAGCAACTTCTCGCTGCATGGCCTGCTAAAGGAATTGCATATCACTAAGACGCATACCTGTCTCAGGCTGCTCAGTCCCTGCTTCTATGAAAAGTAAAGGTTCATGCCTTTGCCACAAAAGTCTGTCCCTGAATTCTATTATAACCACTATCACTTTAACTTTAGTACTATACAAGACACAACTGAACAATCAAACCTTACATAACTTCATTTTAATAGTGATCACAAAACCAAAGCACTGGGATGAGGAACCAGCATAAGGTGTCTAATCCACAGAAATTTATTTCTATTGCATTTTTTAAATCTTGTTCCTAAGTGACAAACAGCTGACTCTGCCACTGCCCTGCCTGTGGAGGCATTGACTTACCTGAGACACTAAAATGTTAGTACCATACCCCTATTACCACACTTAACTCAACAGCATCATCCTACTCTAACAGTTTTAGCCTACTGTTCTTATCAGGAAAAAGCAGAGGAACTATTTCTTCACAAAAGATGTGGTTGCTCTCTATATCAATATCATACATAATATGCAGTAGCTACAATGCTTATAAAAAATACGACTTAAATTCAGAAATTAGGAGTTTACTCATGTAATGCAAAAAAGACCAAGAATTACATCCAGAAAGTCTATCGCAATACTTGCTTATTAATTTAACAGCCATGGTTACCATACATATCGACAAGAATACAGAGCAAATTTCACAATATCTTCGAGTATTTCTTTTATGTCCACCATAGGAACAGAAAATGAGCAAGCAAATTACATGTTTATGTTTATACACATTAATGTCAAGACTGCATGCACCTATACCTCCACTTCCCCGTGTCCTCATGGCACAAAACCTTGTATGAAAATCAGCAGGCCAGTATGTTCTTTTTAATCTTCCTACCACCACTAATACCAGCATGGAGGCATGCAAACACTGAAGTGGAAGCAACATTAGTAGTGCGATTTAACATAAGGTCGTGAAATTTTTGGTGGTGACAGATCTTAAAAAACCCCAACTTTTGTTACGGTAATCTTTCTGTGGAATGTGAACCACAGCAGCCACTTCAAGTCTGTGCTTTGCTTGCAGGCTGGTAACTACCGAACCACTGAAGCTAGGCATATGAAACTTGTTTCAGGATAGGCCTTAAACATAGCTACAACACTTCATAGGGAAGTCATCTGTGGTACCAACTATACAGACAGTGATCATCCAATTTGTTAAAGTTATAATACTTAAATTTATTAGAGACTGAATCTCTGAAAGGTAAAGCTTAATTCATTAAGTAAGCATTTTTTAACTTCAGCACCAGACAATCATAAGTGGTCAGTTTCGCGTCCAGGCTACTTTACCCATGAAAAGAGCCCCTGGTACCCACTGGCTGATAGTATGGGTGTTCCCCAGAGATAATGTGGACATGAAGGTAAAGAGATACATCTCTGTCCCCACCTGGAATCAAATCCCAATTGTCTGGCTTTCCAGCCTATAACCTAGTCAATACCTGAGCTACTCCAGCTAAGCCTGAATCTGTACTAGTGGAACTTTGCACAGCGATGGTTTACCATTATTAATTTATAGTTCTTCCTAATTCAACCATACAGACTTAAGTGCATGAGCAAAGCAGGCATTATAAATTTTCGCTAGAATTTCTTTTACTTCTTACAAGTATCTGTATAATATACACAGCCTTACCTTCACACCTTCCAGCTCTTCCCTCAACCTGTCAGTTTCTTCACGTCTTTCTTGCAGCTCAGTAAATATTGGTTCGAGATTGTACGCAGTCGGCAAATGGAGAGTGGCAGGATGGTGAGGCGAGGAGTGATGAGTTACGTTACCAGCTGGAATGCTTCCGCTAGTCACAGAACTGCACTCTGAACCCTCGTCTGAAGCAAATTTTATAACACCAGCGCTGGACGAAGCATTAGTAGAACCAAGACTGCAGCCACCAGGAAGGGTTGCGCTACCATGGTGAGCCTTCTCCTCATCAACTGATGCATTATCACCATTTCCTAGATAGAGGAATACAATCATAAGTTATGTAAAAGCACAAAAGTTAACTGTACTTGTCTAATTTAACAGACTTAACAGAAACTGATCAAAATGTTTCTCATTTTAGTCACGAAGTATTAAACTGACTCCTTTTTAACAGATGTTACAGCACTGAACTAATTCCAGGGTAGCAAGAGAAATTATTTATTTTAACTTAATTATTTATTTAAAGCTTATGCAATCACACTATCAGTAGCTCCAACTGCACAGACAAATTATAGGATAATAAATGATTGAAAAAATGTGGAAGTAAATGATCATGGCCTAATATTAGCCTCAATAAACTGAGGTAAACCACAAAATACCTTTACCAGGATAGCTGGTCTCCAATTCAAGGGTACAGCTATAAAGAATTAAATCAGGCTTGTGAGTTTCTAGGCTTTCACAGTACTGCACTTTAAATCTCTGATCTGCTAGGGTGTGCAGCTGTGTCACTGTGTGATTGACATCCAACTTTTCACATAGCTTAGTGGTCTCGATCTTCACTACACTGTCTCCAAATGTTGGACACAAAACACCCAGTGACATGATGCCATATCCCAGAAGAACAGAAACCCAAATCAGGCTTGATGTGAATAGTGAAGACATCTGTGTTAAAGTGTACAAAATATGTTTAAAAAAAGCAAGAAATTGGATGTCAAGTTTATTTATATGCACCATTCACTGAAACAGTAGACAGCAGGAAAAAGCAACCTGTATCTCTTATTATTTACACTGTCATTAGAATAACATTTTCATACAGCCAGACTTTGATTTGTGTCCAAGAACTGCTGCCAACTGTTGACTCAACTCTCACGAATACTCATAAGTGTTAACTGCTAAAACCCAGTGCCTTAATTTCATTCTGCAGTGCACTAATTTTTTGCCCCCCACCTTGAAAAAAAAAACAATGTCAAATAAATCTGTGAACAGCACTGTCCTTAACATGGCCCTGTATAACTTCTAGCAATGAAGTCCAAAACAGGGTGTACATTAATTTTCCCTCTGAATATGGAAGTGTTTACTATAATACTTGTATGAACACCCTGAGAGACTCCTATGTTTGTAAGTAAGTACCATTTAAAGCAAGGAACACTAGTAATTCAAAACAGCATTGTTAATACTGACATTTGTAAATGTACATATGGACAAAGTCCAGGACGCTTAATTTTGCAAATTCACAGAACTTGTTATCACAGACTGTAGCACAAGTGACACACAAAAAAAGGGCATTAGCTAACCTCCCTGCATGTGTGTTTATAAAAGTAAACTTTCTGTTTGGATAGAGCAGCTGACTACATTTCGCAGTTCTTCATGTTTATTATTTACTTTGCCCATTTGTTGGTGCATTCAAACTCAAAAGCTGTAAAGAAGCACCTATTACTCTCACCATGTCCATCCATCCACATGTAACAACTCATGAACAGCTGAACACATAGTCATATCTGACATTGGAAAGGTCTACTAAAATCAACAAGTATATTTCAATTCTGGTTAAAAATGGACTTACATGCATTTCTGTACAAGTCTTAATTTACTAAATTTTCATTAGAGCAACAACATTTCAAACAGAAGTTTTAGAGAACATTAAACACATTTTATGTTAAATAGGCTTTTTCCACAAATGTTATAGTTTCTGAGATAATTAACCAAAATTAAGTGAATACACCAGAAATGTTACACTGTGCATACATTTCCTAGCTTGTTATGAATAATTCCTGTGTTCTCCTATGCTCTGATCCCCATCCATTGTGTCCTACTGCTTGTCTGAATATGGGATCAGAAAACCTCTACAATACAAGAGAATATGCTGTAACAGGGATACTGTACCAAGAACAATAAAGCTTTCTTACTTGCTAAAGTATTGATGTTGTCTGCACTTCCAAATTTGTTCTTAATAAGATGTGCAAATTCTCTTGGTTTTGACATAACAGTCCTGAAAAAAAAAATGAAGTCAAATGTTAAAAGCAATCCATCAACATGAAGACAAACAAACCACAAACTATGTACAACACACAACACATACCCTGAGAAGCCTGTGATGCCATCTCTGATGTTGCCACCAACATTTCTGCAAACAACACAAAAAGCTGTTCCATGTCCCACACAGTAACAAACTACAGTTATCACAAAAAAGCAACCTTTCCACCAATCCGCAACATACGAAAACACACACAAACAAATAAAACATATGAATTAACTCACTTAAGCCCCTGGCCCATGTCTCGTAGCACTTCACGGGGCTGGCGATGGGTACTCGATAATCCATGCATTTCTAAATCCCTTAATTTCTTGCTATAACTTTCTAATTTCTTCTGTAGTTGTGAAATAGACTGTGCAGATTTTTGATTTTTCTTCTCAAACACTGCCTTAATTCGCTGTAACTGCTGCTTGTCAGCATTTGCTGCGAGTTTTAAATATTCATTTACATTATCTATAAGAAAGAAAGTATACCGAGTTTGAAATACAACATTTCTCTTAATGCCATATGTATTGAACAAATCAATTAATATGAAACATACCATCTCTTGTGGTCTGTTCCCCACGAATAAGTTCTCTTGTGCGACCAATTTTGGACTGCATGTGTTCAATGGCAGCCCGGGTTCTTAAGACATCTGAAGAACCAGTAAGTTGTCCATCAACTTCATCAGTCATCAGATTACCTGTAATTTGCTCTGGAGAACCATTGGACAAGACTGAGGCTGATGGTAAGAAGATGTCCTAAAGAGACAAACACAATATCAGAGCCCTACTCATTAACACTTTCCCCCTCATAATAAAACTCGACATCTGAATGTGACAAGTGTCATGTTTAAGTCTCCATTCTCTCCACACATTTTGGAATGTGCAGCTAGAAGCACTATACTTTCTAACTATCTCCTTCCCATAAATAAGATGTGACAAATTTAAGTTCTGACATGAATACTTTTTTCACCATAATCTGTAACAAAATCCACACAAGAAATACTTATTTTTCAGCAAGCAGGCAAGAGTCAACATTGTAAAATTAAATTTTTTAGCAAGAAATACAATCATTAGATAATTAAATATGCTGATGTGTATCACCATGATTTGCTCATGGCTTATAAACTAATTCTTGAAGGTAAAGCAATCCCTATACCGGCTTGGATAGGCCCTTACGGCTCCAGGAGGTTGAGGCTCCCAGAATTTCTAGACAATCAGCACATGAAGGTGGCAAGGTTGTCAGCCCTATGCACCAGCCGCCTTCACCCTCCAGCAGATAACCCTGGTACTCATTTCTGTTAGAGGCTGAGTCAATCCCCAGACCATAGTGTGGCCAGAAGAATTAAGTCACTGAAAAATCCCAATGACCCCATCTGGAATTGAACCCACGACCTTCTGGCTTGTAGAACAACGCCAAAATAATTTATGAGTTTGTGCTTATGAATACAAAAGACACAATCACAGATTAAGGGTGCTCAAAACTGAGAATAATAAACTGCCTTCTACATAACCTTACCTCTTCCTCAGTGCCACCACTCTGAGTTGTCCCTTCCTCTTGCGAGCCCTGTTTGGATACTGGTTCTGGACGGGGCAGATGTGGAGTTCCACTCTCTGAAGAACCTTTCTCTTTATCTCCCCTCTCCCTACGGACTGGGATTGGGGACTTGCGGCGGTTTTTAACTGAGCCACTCATTGTGCTACTGCTTCCACTGCCACTGCTGCCATCTCCTGAACGTCGTCTATGGGAACAAGTCACAGAAGTTTAGCCTTAGGCAGCTTCCTCAGCTTTCCCTTGGTATCCTGGTGCACTACCCCACCCAAAGCATTGACACAATTCAGGATCATTACACTATGGCACTTCCCAATTCCTTAAATAAGGAGAGTCAATGTCTCTTTTCTGATTATTTTACTGAAGCCATAATAACATGTAAGATTATCAAAATGTATGCTAATAATGGTGATAACACTGACAGCCTCAGGTGCATTCTTTCATTGACTGCTCTAATACTGTGATTGTGGGTTTGAATTTTATTCAGGGCATGACCATCTGCATTCTCTGTGTACAGGTCAAAGTCTTATAATGGGCCAATTCCCCATGAAAAGAACCCTACCAAATGTTTAAAAGATACACAGTTCCAGAAGTCAGTTCTGAATTACAGTAGGCCAGAAGGTACAATTCATAAAGACTAAAGAAGAAGAATGCTAATAATGAGCGTTCAATGTACTACTGTTGCTGCTGCTGCTACAACAACAACAACAACAACACAACACCACACACTCACTACCACCACCACCACCACCACCACCACCACCACCACCACCACCACCACTGCCACCTACATGAACTGCATGAGTAGCCCAATTAACTATTTTCTTGCATTGTTAAATGTCACACCAACATTTTTGTAGATCCAGGATTAAAATACTGTAGTTATGCTGCATCATCAAACATTGGATCCAAATTAGTTCGCATCCATACACAAGGGATTATCAAGTGTTCACTCTTTTCCTCTACTTTTTTAAAAGTTAATAATATACAGCTTACTGTTTACATACATGTTACATGAAACTTTAGAGATTACAAAAAAATAAACCATTGTAATGACACTTATTGCTTTTGTGGCTTTTCTTCTTCATTTTCAACACCTTCTCCTCCTCCCCTCCATCTATTATTATTATTATTATTATTATTTTTACTACTACTACTACTACTACTACTACTAAGTCTGACAGATCTAGATGGCTTAAATCCATTGATGAAAGTCTAAAAAATAATCCCAAGAAATTTTGGAATTACGTGTCTAATTTCAGGAAAAATAAATCAAATTCCTTCCAACTTGTGGTTGATGGCACCCACTTGGTGGAACCATACCAAGTTGCTGAAGCCTTTACTAATCATTTTAAATTGGTGTATGATAACACAGCTTCTAAGTTTCCTTCTAATCCTATAACTTCTTTTGATGTTGCTTCCTCAGAAAAGTTATCTTTATTTTCTGTTACTAATGCTGATGTGCGTAAAGCTATTAGGCGGCTAAAGCCATCCAAATCTGTTGGACTTGATGGTATTCCAGGCTTTATTATTAAGGGCTGTACTGATATTTTTGTACCTTTACTGAAGTATATTTTTAATCTTAGTCTGTCTCAGCAGCTGTTTCCTTCTTCCTGGAAAAAAGCTGCTACTGTACCTATTTTCAAAAAAAGGCAACAGTTCTTTAATTGCTAATTATTGCCCTATTTTGATTTTAAATAGTTTTTCTAAAGTTTTTGAATTTGTTATTTATGATCACGTTTCACATTACCTTCAGCCGAAACTCAACTGTTGTCAACATGGTTTTATAAAATCCAGGTCTACCACCTTCAATTTGGTAACTTATATTGATTATATAACCCCTTTAGTCAGTTCTCAGCATCAAGTTGATGCCATATATTCTGATTTTAGCAGTGCATTCGACCTTGTGTCACATACCTTACTTTTAGGAAAACTTAGTTCCTTTGGACCTACAAGTGCTTATGTTAGCTGGTTTTGTAGCTATTTAACTGACAGATTTTCGTGTGTTAAAATTTCTGGTATTTTTTTGGCGCCTTTTAGAATCCTTACCGGTGTTCCTCAAGGCTCTGTACTAGGGCCTCTGCTTTTTAACACTTTCACTGCCGGGTATTTAAATCCCCGAGGGTGTTAAATTGCCAGGGATTTATTGAATGTTAAACAACTAGTGCGTCGTCTTATAAATTATAAAATATAATTATATATAAAATACATATATTTTTTTCTAGTTGTCAGCTAGGGATTAATAAAGATGTAAAATATGATTCCTGAAAGAACTTATTGTGTGCATAGCCTATTTAAGGCAAAAGAGCAGAGTAAATTTTAGATTTACTAAAGTCGATGCTGGGAAATTAAAACATAAATACTTAAATCGACCATGGTCGACTTTGGCAGTGAAAGTGTTAACATATATATAGAGGATATATGTACTGTAACAACACATTCAAAATTTCTTCTTTTTGCTGATGATATAAAAATTGTTCTTGCTATTAAGTCACTTGATTTTACTCAGTTGCAATTAGATATTGATTCCATACAATGTTGGTGCACTGCTAACTTCATGAATCTCAATATTAGTAAAACTTGAGCTATTACCTTTTCCAGGAAAACTAACACCCTTCTTTTGAAATAAAAACTTGGGGATTTTTATATTACACGTACTGATTGTATTAAGGATTTGGGAATTTTTATTGATTCCAAATTATACTTTCACTCTCACGATTATATTTTTTCTCATTCTATTAAGCTTTTGGGTCTCATTTGTAATATTACCTTTTCATTTTCAACTCTTGATAGTTTATTGATTTTATATTTTTCACTTGTTAGACCTAAATTAGAGTACGCATCCGTAGTATGGAATACAATTACTTCTACTGATGCTAAAAAGCTTGAGCACATTCAAAGGAAGTTTGTAGCTATATGCTAGTCAACTCCTTTCCCGACACAGTAATGGTTATAGTTATGCTAATGCTCTTCAAGTACTTAATTTACATCCTTTCCACGAGAGACAACATCAGCTTGATGTAATTTTTGTTATTAATGTTTTTTTGGGCTCTAAATCTTGTCCATCTACCATGGACATTATTGGTCTACGAGTACCCACTCGGAACCTCTGAGACTTTCCTTTGTTTCATGTTAGTTCATTCTATAAAAATTGTCGCTCCGGCCGGTGTGCAACTGCCGCAAATTCAGTTTATAATCAATTGGATGTTTTCAGAAGGCAAATTGTCACACTTAGTCAGATGTGATATTTTATTACATTATTTTAAGGTGTCCTTATTAATTATTTAAGTATTTTTTGTTTGTTTTGGTTGTGTTTGTTTCATTTGTGTCCTGTTCACTGTTTGTTGTTATTTGTGTTTGTATGTTGTACTGTTTCTGTAATTGGCCATCTGGCTGTTGACTCGGCACATTAATAAACTAGAACTGAATTGAATTATTATGACTTCATCACATCACCACCAGCACCACTATTCAGTCCACAAACCTGTTTTCTAAAAAAAGAAGAAGAAGAAAGGTGTAAATCATGTGACCTCCAGAACTTATTCTCCATTTAGGAAAGTAGTTTATACAATCCCATAGCATACCATTCACCGCACGTAACTGTTTCCACCAGTGCTTCCTGCACTCCACCTCATTTCTTTTGTTTCTCTGTGTATTTATTTATTTTTCTACCCATATCTGCCTTCACAGTGTGCACAGACACAACTATACCTTAATGTGGGCAATAACAATTTGTTACCAGGGTACTTTTTAAACAAGAGACAACAGAAGCTACATAAATTCATATGATCAGGAATCCAAGAAACTAACAGGCTTTTAAGACCATCTTTACAGTTTGCTGCATATCTTCAATACTACTCCAGGGGAAAACTATGATGCAGTTACAATGGGCATAATTATAATAATTATTAGTTATGGGCATAATTATAATAATTATTAGTTATAATTATTATAATAAAACTGTTAGAAAGAAATTTAGAAGTTCAAGTCTATAACTAAAACCAGAAATTTAAGATACAAGTCAGTGTCAACAGCCACTTAGACTACAGGTAGGTACAGCTTAGAGCATTTGTTTCATTGAATTCCTCAAAGAAGGATAAAGAAATTCTTCCCCATTTACCATGTTATTATCACAGTACAAGTAACTCTGAGAGGTACAACAAGGGGACCCAGTAAATTCATGAGGTACTTTGACTATGTGCAACACAAAAACATACATACGCTGAAGCACTGTAAGGACTGGCGTTGCTGCTTGGAACCAAAACGTGGGTGCTAGATGAACTAGGGAGCAGACGCCCTGGGGACGCACTACGACTGGATGATTTGCTACTTCCTGATGGCACCACATGCAAACTATCCATCCTTTTGATCCCTCCAGGTTGTCTCCATATCAGCAACAAAAACCAATGTCTATCTGAAGTAGAATCAGTGTACTTGTGACTAATAAAATCACAAGTTTAGCAATCCAAACTTCAAGGTGACATATCTCACCAATATTCTCTGAAAACACATTGCACAATAAAACAAAATATATCAATATGAACAGTGCATGGAGTTTTGTTATCTGATCATCTCAAACACTGTTACTCCCAGACCAGCTTTACATTAACAGTGGGACAGTTCATTCTGTGTAAGATAAGCCATTATCAAGCTATTTAATTAGCTGTATCTACATATAAACCTTTAGAGATGATGGTTCACATCTTTGGTACAATGATCTCTGAAAAGGTATATAAAGCTCTGGACCCAACATAAGGTTAAGGTGAAAGTCCAAGATTAAGGAAGCTCAGCAGTTCAGTCACTCTCTGTGTGATCAATTCAGCAATTCAGAAAAAACCAAACTTTATTTCCTTGTCAGTATCACATTACATAGTAGCTAATATTGTAACAATGGAATAACATGGTGTTCCACAAGGATCAATGTTAGGTCCTTTACTCTTTCTTCTCTACATAAAGGATTTATCAAAAACTATTAATGGAAAATCTAAACCAATTTTATTTGCAGATGATACTAGTTAAATATTTATCAATTCTAATCTTGAAGATTTTAAAAATGATACAAAAATACTATTCGAATACTTAAATGGTTCAAAGCAAATAGACTCTCACTGAATTTTGATAAAACCCATTTCCTTCAATTTATAACTAAAAACAGCCCTCAGATTGATTTGCACATTAGTTATGATAACAAATTAATTTCCAAAGCATATGATACAAAAGTTCTTAGATTATATGTAGAAAGTACATTGTCCTCGAAAACACATATTGAACAAACTATACAAAAATTAAGTGCAGCTTGCTATGCAATGAGATCAATTAAGCCCTTTTATATCACAGGAAACATTGAAGATGGTTTATTATGCCTATTTTCATTCCATTATGAACTACAGATTAATATTTTGGGGGACCTCTTCACACAGTACAACAATTTTTAAAATACAAAAAGAATATAATTAGAATTATTACAAAGTGCAGAATTCGAGATTCAAGCAGAGATTTATTTAAGACTCTAAAAATTCTACCTCTTCAATCACATTATATGTTATCACTTCTCTTATTTGTGATTAACAACAAAAATAAATTCAAATTAAATTCTGATATCCATCAAATAAATACTAGACAAAAATTTAACTTTCACCAACCTTCATCAAGTGTATCATTATATCAAAAAGGTGTCTACTCATTTGGCATAAAAGTATTTAAGTTTCCCACAAAGTATCAAAAATTTAAGTGATAACCATAAATAATTTAAATCAGTCTTGAAGAATTATTTACTTCTACTTTAAAGACGAACACTTTAATGTAAATAGAGAAGTGTAATCAGTTGTTCCAGCTACTACTGTATATATGTATGTAATATTTTCTTGACTTGTTCTATATCCAAGAATTATGTTTAGATTCACAGAATGTAAATAAATTCAAATCAATTCAACATTCATATTAAGATATTACACTAATATTTACTTGTGTAAGAAAAGAATCTGGAAATGCAGATTCAAACTGCATCCAAAAACCCTACCACAACACATTCACATCACTGTAAAAAGCAATAGTTACCATAAATATTAGCAACAGTATGGAGTGAATTTCATATGTCTGTATTCTCTATTGGACCACTCAGTGTCAAATCGGGGCAGAAAACAGTGCAATTTTCAATGTGACCTCTTCAAATTTAAGTGAAATTTGGTGAACTTACAGACCCTACCAATGTAAGTACGAAAACACAACTTTAGCTCTTGTAGTTCATTTGTAAGTGGCATTTAAAGTTCAGAGGAGAAATAACCTTTTCTGGCAAAACAAGGCTTGTAAAAAATGTTCTAACACTGGCCCTAACTCACCTACATACATTATTTTGGGTCCAGACACATTTGAACTGGCAGGCACGTGTGCTCAGGTTTCTTTAAAACACATGCCTACAGATTCCTTAAACAGCCAGTAGTTTCACCTCTCCTTCTCACTTTGATCACTGTACTCAGTTAATGAAGCTGCTATAGAATCATGACTAAGTTTTTTGTGTGTTGTAATGCTATGAAAGTGGGATAGAGCACATACAGGAAAAAATTCAGGAATTTTGTACCACAGATGATCAGTGTTTTTTTTCACTTTATGAACAAGGATAAAGTGTGGTAAGTGCCACAAAAGAATACACTGCAGTCCACCACCAATGACGTACTGGGTTATAGTCTCACTGTCAAAGAAGTTCTGGAGGTAAAGATGATGATGAAGACCACTTTGTGAGAGACATAGCTTTGCAGCCACACAAAGACAGTTGATAAGTGTTAATGAATCAGTGGTTAAACTGAAAAGACTATGTAAGGCAAAGCATCCAATAGTCAAAGTAGCTAAAATAGAAGATGTACTAAAGGAAAAAAATATTTCATACTAAATTCCTCTAGCAGTTTTATGCCTGTTACGAACATAAGTAAAAATGCCATAAAGCCTTATCTTGTGATACACCGATAATAAACTTTTCTATATTCTTCAATTTTCATAGTGCTACCATAGGCATATCCTTTTAAAGAAAGCACTCAAAGCAACAACAGAACGTCCACTCAAGAAATCATTCTCGTTACATAACATTACGTCAGTCGAAGTTACATATTTAGATGATAAAAATATTCTCACACAGATACACATCTATTACTAGTAGTGTTTTCGAGTAAAAAAAAACACAACTTTTATTCAACATGGAACAGCTGATCTCTGCCACAAAAAAAAGTATACGGCAATGACGGGTCAAAGCCTGAAATCTTGGTTTCAAAATTCGATAAAAAGTACACGCCAATACGTAACTTGTAAAAACTACTATACCTCTTAATGTGTAGAACAATGGACTGGATATGTATGGGTGGGTTGAGCAGCAATCAGATGCAGCCAAGTTCACAAATTATGTTATTTACGTAAGTCTTAACCACTATGTGCTTTTGTTCATTTTTATTAACGAATTTACTACACAAGCACATGTATAATTATCATTAGTAATTACACTATGTAATAATTTCTGCACTTCGGATACTTTTGTACACGACAAACAGCGCTCCTACCCTACCCAAACCACGACGACTACGAACAACCTGTGCGTGCCATTGGACCACTCGCACCACAACATAGATGATTCATCCGTTTTATCGGTAATGACAGCTCGCCTGTCTCTGCTGTCGTCACTATCATCGATTCTAATACGTTCTTAGAACTACACTTGTATTATCTCTTCCCGAGAACTCATGGACATACACGTCACATCAGTTCCAACTCTTAAGCAAATACCAATGTCCATGACGCACTTCATTACCATCTAGCGAAGCGGTTAGGAAATATGAACTAAGGTCTACCGCTGATCCGTGGTCTAACCTGCCACTTATCACTCACATACACGTAGAACCCCAACTATTGCCACTCATTTGCTCTGTACGACGTTCTGTTTTTGCATTGCCAACTACTCACCAGGTAGCGATACTATAACAATGGCCAGATACCTGCACCTGTGATCCATGCCTTTAGCCTACTCGGTTGGGAAAGAGGAGAGTGAAGTAGAAAATATGTAACTTATATATATATATAATATATATACCTACTTTCCATTTATCCTTCGCAAGACTAAAGCAGACGGCATAACAACAGTGCTGTCGAATGTGGGAGTGGGGGGGGGGGGGGGGGGGGGGGGGGAAGCCGGTACAAATTACCGGGGCCCAAATATGTTGTATTTGTTTTGATTTTTAGCCAGTCGGTCCTTGCTAGGGGGCCTGTACCCGCTCTCGGGGGCCCTGCATAACATGTCATGGCCTAATGCGCTATTTGTTTCAAATATCAATACACAGTATGTAAATATCTACTTATACTCCTGGCAGAAAATAATGAAATCCAGGAACCATCACCATTCTACCCCAAATCATAATAACTGAGAATCTGAGACAAATTCCTGTACAGAGTACATGAAATCTCATACCTCTTCTACCTAATCAATCCTCCAGATGTCTGACTGTCATTAACAAATCAAGCGTAAAAGTATAAAGCTTGACTATTACATTTCATCAACACACATCAAAGAAAACCACCTACAATCTGGATAACCAAAGCTTATGCTAAACAGACTAGACATGTACATCAGAACAGCACAGCATATACACGTATGAAGTTATTCACTAATCATTCATCTACCATTATAAAATTAGGCACAAGCTAAGAGTACTGTAGCCAGCATTAAATGATTATTTCATATCTCACTCCTACTCTGGATAAGAATTAACTGAAAATTCCTCAGTACTGTAAATATTTATTAGGACATTTAACAGCACTATAAATAGTACAATATCTTTATAAAATATATGTCTGTTAAGCAGCTGTAGCAATTATGAATTTATAACTGTATACCCTGCCTGCTGAAAAAGAAAACCAGAACATTTCAATGATCACTGAAAAAGTAATGCAAGTTACTTCTCATCTATAAATGAACAATGTCAGACAAAAATAAAGTTAATTTCCCACACACTCCTCAACTGACTGTGTCAAGATGAAATGCAGAGCACCAGAGTTTCAGACATGCATGTAGCTGCGAGACCTTGGCTTTTTCTGCTGTTGGCCTGCTGCCTGTTGAGAATGCCACTTTCACCAAGTCGTCTGACATTTAATGTTGCTCACATTAACAGTTGCCATATGCATTCTTCCAGCATTTTCATGACAAAAACGGTTTCCAGTCACAAGAAATGAAGATTTTTTATGGACAAGGGTATTAAATAATAACATGGTATTTAACAATAACAACAATAACAATAGTAACAGTAACAACACCCATAAAGCAAACTGCACTCATTATTGCAACAACGTATGTAATAGCGTTTTCACGATTTTTCATCAAAACATTTGTGGCTTAAAAAATAAATCAAATGAACTTCTATGTTTCCTCCACCATGATCTACCACAAATTTTATGTATGAACATCATTTGAACCATTATGTGATAAATTCTTTTTGTATTGACAACTATACTTTAGGAGCCTACTATTGTAGGAAATCTATGAATAAGGGAGGTGTTTGTATATTTGTACACAATAGTATAAAATTTTATATTTTAGAACTTGATAAATTTACCTCTGACCAAGACACTGAAGTATGTGCTATCCAATTGGATACATTGTATAATAAACTTTGTATTCTATCTGTTTATAGATCACCATTGGGAAACTTTACTAAATTTTTAACTAAATTTGAGATAATTTTACAAAAATTGTATAACAAAACTTGAACATTATCATATGTGGAGATTTCAACATAATTACCTTACTGATAATAGTAAAAGGAATCAGTTGGACAATATTATACACTCTTGTAACCTTAGTAGTGTGGTTACTTTTCCCACCAGAATTTGAATTAGTTCAAGTAATATTATTGATAACGTTTTTATTGATATTTCACAGGTGAACAACTACGATATGATCCCAATCACGAACGGTCTCTCAGATCATGATGCTCAATTATTAATCATAAATTGAAAAATGTTCAACAGACTTAATTCACTAGGAATATAAATAAATATACATTAACTGATTTTCAAATTAAATTGAGCTATGAAAATTGGGAACCTGTATTTGAGGGTAATGATGTAAATGAAATTTTTAATTCCTTTTTAAATATATTCCTAAGACATTATTACTCAAGTTTCCCTTTGATTCAAGTTAACTGACCTGCAGGTCATAATACTTGGATTACACCTGGAATAAAAAGGTCCTGCCAACATAAGAGGCAATTATATTTGGAACTAAGAACTACTGAGAACTTCCCTAAGAACATATTATAATAAATATTGCCATACATTATCTAAAGTTATAAAAATGACAAAGATAATGGAGTATGATAATAGGATATTAACTTCTGCCAATAAAGTAAGAACTGCATGGATGATTGTAAATAGTGAAACCGGAAGGAATACAAACCAGAAAAGTGGAATACAATCGCTAAATGTGGATGGCAATAATACTGAGAATCAACAAATCATTGCTGATGCTCTAAATGAGCATTGTATTAATATTGGCGACAAAATTAAAACCAGTAGGCATGTAAATCATAAACATATAAACATAAAAGACATTGATATCGATACATTTGCTAATTTTATGAATCAAGCTTTTTGTGAACCTTTCCCAAGTATAGAACATAAACGCACAACTACTAAAGAAATTGAAAGGATAATTAAGTCTCTTGAATCAAAAAATACTTCTGGGTGTGACGATATTTCTACAATTGTTTTAAAATCATGCTCCTCTCTCATCAGTTCTCCACTAAATTATACAGTATATGTAATAGATCTCTTTCTACAGTTTTCCCTGATAGACTGAAGTATGCAATAATAAAACCCTTATATAAGAATGGTAGTAAACAAGATATATCAAATGGGCAAGAGTAAAACATGGCATTCCGCAGGGCTCTGTTTTGGGTCTTTGCTTTTCTTATTATACATAAATGATTTACCCAAGAACATTGAAGATATTTCAGTACCTGTTTTATATGCTGATGACACTAGTATTTTATTGTCTCATTCTAATTTTAGTGATTTTACCAAATACATCAATACCACTTTTAAAATTTTAAATTACTGGTTTACTGCTAACTTTCTCTCTTTAAATTTTAGTAAGACTCATTTTACTTATTTTACCACTAATTGAATTAATTTATTGAGCCTAAATTTGACTATGGCAAAAATGTAATTACTACTACCTCTCATACGAAATTTCTTGGTGTGACCGTTGACTGTACGTTGTCTTGGTCTAAGCATATTGAACTACTTACAAGTAAACTAAACTCTGTCTGTTACTTAATTAGAAATGTCAAACCCTATATGTCTGTTTCTATTTTGAGAATGATTTATCATTCCTTTTTTCATTCAACTATGAGTTTAGGAATAATTTTTGGGGGAAATTCTCACCATAGCATTAAAATTTTTAAAATGCAGAAAAAGGTGATTAGGATTATTATGGGATTTAGGAATAGGGAATCTTGTATAGGTTTATTTAAGCAATTAAATATATTACCCCTCATATCGCAATACATCTGTTCTTTACTGATGTTTGTAATAAATAACAAAATCTTTCCATGACAAATATGGAACATCATGGTATATTTACAAGACAAACTAAAAATTTACATCTGCCTCAGGCAAATTTGAACATGTATCAAAAGGGTGTCTATTACTCTGGTATCAGAGTTTTTAATGGTCTTCCAATGGATATTAAAGATATGTCCGATAGTCCTGTGAAATTCAAAACTGCTCTAAAACACTTTTTGTATTTACACTTCTTTTACACACTTGAAGAGTATTATAAGAGATAAATTTATCTTTATATCATTGTGGTGTACATGTTTGTTATATTGTCCTATGGCTCCTTTTACTATTGCATTTACTATTGCATTTATTGTTATGATTTGCATTTATGTATATTTGTGTCTTACTTTGTACATATTGGTTGATCGTACGTATGTTTGTATCCGAGGTTTTGTGCTCTCGGTTGAATTGTGTGTGTGCTGTATGACTGAAACTCAAACGAACGTTAATTGTGTGTTTGTTTGTGATTCTGATTTGTTCCTATTTGTATATATACATCTTTATTCTATGATTTTTTATTTGTTCCATTGTATCTATTATGACAGTTTCTATATCCCATGGATTGTTGTCCTGTATATGGATTTTATTGGAATGCAAATAAACTGAACTGAACAGTTCTCTGCATACTTTCAGAAGCCATTATGACAGCATGGTTTTAAGCCATGTGACTCAACACAGTTACAAAGAATTTCATATGCAAACAAGGGAGTCAAACTGGTTGTTCAAGTCACTTTGGCTAAAAGAAGAAAATAAAGTAGCATTACTTCCTTACTGACCTATTGATGTGACAGAATTTTCATCTTTCTCTGTGTTGCCCTCTGGCTGCTTGCTTTATCCATTAACCACTATTTTTTCTTATGTCACCAGGTGACATTCTTCTACCTCACACACAGTTCTTTCATACAATTTCTATATCAATTAATATTTAATATAAAACAATCATTGGTGATAAAGAGAACAATGGGTGGACCAAATCCACAAAGTCAACACTGTTCTTGATTACTACTAACTAAATTTGAGTAAAATACCTCCATGACCATAGTCTACAGTACAGTAACACCAGTATCAAGACTCTGTCTACTACCTTCTCAGTATGGATAACAGACTGTTCCATATCACTGTTTTCCTTCAACATGTGAAATGGTTCAATAATACCATCATTTGACATGCCTGACATACATCACAGGTGACATCACAATCCTGCTGTTGGGCAATGAAACTGTCAACATATGCCACTAAAAACATTTCAATGTCAGCAGCACATAGATTATACACTTCATACTGCACTTGCTTTGCAGCATGAAAACTGTCAGCTACATCATCATGGCTTTTCCTCTCATGGAACATTTAAACAGAAAACGGTCCAATTTCCTGAGCAACAAATATAGGTTATATTCTCACACATTCAAAGCACTATGGGCATCTTTCCCAACCACTGGTAAAAGCAATACAACCGTGAACATTCGTGTGCACTTTCTTTTTTTAATACATTACCCCCACTCCAGACTGGAAACTTAATGTCTCTTGTTATAATCTTAAGCTGAGACATCCCATTGTGTTGAGTGAATAGACAGGTAAAACATACTGTCAATGGCAACCATTCTTAGACAGTACCTTGTGTGTCTAAACATGCTACATGTTTCGGCTTTTTTCATAAAGACATCATCAGGGACAAGCATCAAGAGAGAAACAGGCTCGTGATACCATTACTGGTTGAAAACTACTGAAATCAGTCTTAGTTGTTCACTTAAGATTTCTTTTTATGTTGGCCGAAACCGAGTTAAAAGTTAAAATTTTCAAAAATTTATTAAGACAGTAATTCAATATCATTCAATATTTTTATGTAGCACTACACCACTATACGTACAGTATGAAAGCCTTCAGGTCCAAACGCCTTCCTTGAAGGGTATATGCATCTGATTGCGTGAAATGTTGTAGAAAGTCTTCTAGAAACTGTGTGGATCTGCGAACCAAAACCATTACACGGATTTGTGTTTACATCAAAGGAAATATAAACAGCTGAATACAAAAAAGGAGTACAGGTTATTCGAATAAATTTCAGGCACAGCATGTCAGCCCAGATCCTTGGTGCGCTAGTCCTAAAAAGCCGTCGTTCTTTTAAAGTATTCGCTGTAGCACGTTTCAAACAAAAGTAGGTACTGTCTAAAATACTTGTGATTGACGATCTATTGTCTTATCTGTCTTTACAAGATCGTGCTTTGAGCACCTGAATTCTACACATCAAGTTCAGTCATACTTCTTTCTCTATGGTATAATCAGCATGGCCTCAGATTCGCTCTGATACATGTGCATCGCACGGCATTCTCTATGCAATTTTCTTTCCAATGTTACCAACACGTAACGTTATAAAAATTGGTAAAATTTTTATATTGAACAATTGTTTATACATACTGCACTTCGAAACTATCACGAAGAGACTGGAATTCACTTACATTTCAACATGGGTACTATACATTCGTTCAAAATTTTGGAGCCGTTGCATACGGTTATGAGTACATGGATGCCTTCTAGTGACGTAATCAAAACACACTGAAATGTGATAACACAGCAAAATGGCTACACAGTGAGAATAATATATACTACCTATTTTAAAGTATGAGCCTAATCATGAAGAAGAATTTCCGTCAAAGATTTGGAAAGGTGATCTTATAAACATTCTTTATGTACACAGTAATTCATTGCGGATCTTAATGCCTTGTCCGTCTTCATCAATTTCTTGTACTGGACAGCTCCTATTGCCCTGACGACTAAGGAAAGCAACCCAAGTCGCAGGCAATATGAATTATACAAATCGGCAGCATTATTTATGTGTTATTTATTTCGGTGTTTGTACATTTACTATAAGGTTTAGTATGTCGAGATAAATAGAATGGGTCGTATATATATGTATGTATTAGATTAGTGGTAACCTGAACTTTTATGGGTTGAATATAGTCTGTAAGAAACTGATATGACTTGGGGAATTTACAATTACGAAATTTTCTTTCAGATACAGGGATATGACCCAGAACTTAAATTAAAAGAAGATGCAAGAAATTATACTTCTGCCTCACAATGCTTTATTTGTGACAGTGTGGTTAGTGGTAGAGCCACTCCCCTTTTAATGGGGATTGCGCCATACTCAAAAATTGCATTGCCAACAAAACTTGGCCAGTTAATGGGCGACAGATTCATGGTAATTGTAACAGCAGAAGATGTACTATGTCGCCGCTGTGCATCTTTAATAATCCGTCTTGATAAATTGGAAGTTGATACGGAAATTGTAAAGAAAGCACTAACTGGTTATTTGAAAATGAAATATCATTTGTATGATGATGATGATGAGAGTGGACCACACGTGTTGAATTCCTCTTATATGCATGGATTGGAAGAAGAGGTAAATTACAAAATATGGCTCTGTATATATAGATTTTGTAGTTTGCAGGGTGGCAGTTTTTCAAAATGTCTTCTTCTGAGCTTTGACAGTGTGTAATCCTGTAGGTAGGTACCAACGTTTTGGAGCACATGCTGCTTCTGTTATTGTGCTCGTTACATCTTGCACAACACCATCAACATCTTAGGAAAGAAATCCAGGTGCAGGGGCTGGCTCATAAGGGAAGAAATGTATATTGAGCTGCACCCTGATAATGTGAACTTGAAGGACAGGCACTCCCTAAGCATGTCATGGAAGTCTCTTATCCACCTCTTAAAGAAATGGAAGCAGCACATTCTCTCCAAGGACGAGACTGTCTAGTCTCCCTCAGGCAACACTCCGTTACATATGTCATCATATATATGGCTTCCCATTTACTTGGATCCTGAAATTGTATTATATATGTATGTTTTCCCTCTCTCTACTTCCTATTCACATTTCTCATTTCACCATTCCTTTTGGCTTGGATTTAGTCTATTGCCTGTCCTGTCTCCCACCCTTTTGAGTGGCCACCTCACTTGTAACCTGCCTATGCTGCATAACCAAACTGCATCCTTGCTGTAATCATTTAGGTCTTCAACTTGGGACCTCAACCTTCAACCCTAAAGATAGAGGCAGCATGTTTGTCTGAAACATTTGTATTTACAAGACTACACAATGTCAGATCCAAGAAGACCATAATTAGGACTGTAGAGTTAAATCGCTATTCAATACCTTTCTATGGATCCCATCCCAGGAATTTCTTACCTGCCTTTATGAAAAATATTTGGAATACTACAAACTGGATGGAGTCATTCAACAACAGACTGTCACAGGGGTCCACAAATTTTCCAGAAATCTAGGAGCCACCCCCAAAGTTTAGGCATCAGAAGGGTGACATAAAGCAATTTCCATACTGAGTACCCATAATTCTGGAGTGACCTGTGAACCTTTCTCTTATCTGGTGCTTTCTGCCCATTGCATATGAACTGATATTTTGTATGTAAGGAAAAATTCAGTAATTATGCTGACAGTACTATGTGCCACTGTACAAAATTTGGTTGCTCAGTTGACCGAACGCCAGATTTATGCACCCTGATTCAGCATACTGTTCTGTGCTAGTCATATGTTCTTGCTTAACTCCTTCCAGTTGCCAATCACTGTGCATTATATTTAACTCGGAAGCTTTGGTGATACAATATTAAAGCTGTTCTAAACACAGTTTCAGAGACAGTTGTTAAGTCAAACTGAGGTATGAGGTATGAAATTCTATGTTCATTCCTTTAAGTTATTTTTATCATAATCTGTAGGTTTATGGTGGCTACAAAACATCCAAAAGTATTCAGAACACTAAGGGCTCTGTCTCATTGTGCTCGATGACAGATTTGAGGCTTTGATGGAAGCAACAATATTATGAGGGCAACTATAAATACAGTTTTCAAAACAAATGTTTAGCAAAACAGCTGTGAGGCAAATATTGGTATGTTTGTTCCTCTGAAGTAGTTTTAATTGTAACCTGTGGTTACAAGGCTCCCTTTTTCATGATACAATTTATGACAAAGTGAATATACTATTACAATAGAATTCCTTTAATCTGGCACCCACAGGACTGGACAGGTGCTGGATTATCAGAGAGTAAAATGTTAATGTATCACAAATATGAAATTGTAATAGGTGGAGCTCACACTTGATTTTACCTTGTGCTAATTTTATACATGTTTTACTATCTCTTTGTTTGCTGTACAGCCTGATGATGGCTTGGACATAGCCAAAACATGTAGCTGTATATTGTCATAAATAATAGAACAGATGTTAGTTGTGCTTGACTGAATTTGTTGTCATTGTTCAAGTGTAATAAAAAGGAAAAGGATAAGTAAGGTGAACTACACAATGCCACAGTCTGTAAGACCATAATCTTGAAAATATGTATACGCAGTGTATACCCAATTAATGTAATAATGTTAGCAGCTTCACAATTACAGCAAGTTTGTTGAAACAGGTGGCAGATGCACATTAATTGTGCCAATTTATATAGTTGTGTCAGTGGTGTGTGTTACTTAACCTGTAGCTGCAAGTTACTTTCCATACAGAATTAACAAGTCTGGTAATGCAGACAGAACAAAGAATATGACTTAATCCAAATCTGCAGAATAATGAGCTGCCCTATTTCATGCTTATCACTGTATAAGTGATGTGAAGTGTGCACCATAATTCAAGGTTTCAGTATGGTTTGAAGTGCACATAAACATTAACTGAAATTATTTTATAGAGAGAGAATCAATAAAACACATTTTTTTTAAGAAGTATTTTTATCTGAAATATAGGACAGACTATATATTAAAATCTTCATGCACATTAACAAGAGTACTAGTCTCAAGTCATAAAACTGAAACACATTAGGCTGTTTACCAGGTTTGACTACAAAATCTAGTTCAGTGTTGATGGAGAAAAACATTCTTTTGTTTTGTTTGTTTTTAATTATGTTGAAATCTGCTGTTTTTCTGTAGTACTTAATGAAATGAATTTTCAGATACCAGATGGCACAGACAGTGGTGATCGGATGATTTCCCATGCTTTAAAAGACATCACGTTTGTAGGTTCAGAAGATGAGGGTGGTGCTTCTCACTTACACATCAAACAAGAAGTAGCTGATGAAAAAGAAATTCAGTGTTTTGACCGTATAGATGTCACCGGGTACAAATGTGTATCATGTCAGTATAAAACCACAAGTTCTGTTGTTTTTATGGAGCATTTAAAGATCCATTCCAAAGAGATGTATTTTAAGTGCTCAAATTGTAATGAAGAATTCCGCAGTCACTGGGAAATTCAGAAGCATATCGAGAATGTTCATCACTCACATTTACAGGAAAATGGAAAAAGTGATAATGCAGGAACTAGGATTCCTCTCACATTTTATGAATGCAATATCTGTAAATTTCAGAGTCCTCACAAAACAGTTTTTGACAGTCACATTCTGAAACATGACAGGGCAGTATTTTATAAGTGTTCAATTTGCTCAAAACAACTGAGATCGAAAGCATTGCTGAAGAAGCATGCAAACAGTCACAGAATTTTCAAATGTGGACTGTGTAACCTGACTTTTAAAGAAAAGAGCAGCTTACTGAAGCATTTTGTGCAGCATAGGATTTCAAAAGGTCTGCAAGTGAAAGAGGAGGAACAGAATATGGCACAGTCACAGGACAGACCTGAAGAGCAGGCACAGGTTGACTGGCAGACTCATGACCAGGACAAAGTGGAACAGTTGCTGGAACAGTTGCATGCTGAAGATCCCATCAGCAAAGCTAAAGAGAAAGACAACCAGAATCATCAGGATGAAAGCATGGAGGGAGATGAGCAAAAACGAACTGCAGAGACTAAAACTAATGGGAAACTGCAATGTATTGAAAGTGAAGGCACTTTTGGGGAAGTTCAGAGAGAAGTGGATGAAGCCTTCTTTCTGTCAGAAGATTCAGTTTTTGGTAAAGATGAGGATGAAAAGCTGTCAGAAGATATTCATACAAATGAAGGGAGTGAAACCAGTGATTTCCTTACTGATCCTTCCACATACTTGCAAAACTTTCAATCAAGCAGTGAGAAGCAGGAAGAGAACCAGGGGATTGATGACAGTAAGTCCGAATTCCCTCTTAATATACTTCTTGATGGAAGTGCAGACAATACAAAGAACATAACTACTACATCATTGAAGAAGAGGGTCTATGTGTGTTCTGTATGTGGTTTAAGGGCTTACACTGAGAGCCACATGAAGAGACATTTTAAGAGCCACATAGCAATTGAGAAAAAGATATATGAATGTCATATATGTAACAAGGTCTTAACAACCCGTAGTAACCTAAACAGGCACCTTTCAAATCATGAGAATTGTCCTGGCATCGTCACTTGCAAATTGTGCAACGAAGAACTGACTGATCGATTACATCTGAAGCAGCATCTTGAGGACCAGCATACAGGACCCCAGCACTGTTCATTCTGTAACATGGAGTTCCCAAACAAGAGAGCATTTAAAGAACATGAATTAACCCATCCAGAGAAAGGTATCCACCAGTGTGACATATGCCACAAAAGATTCCTGACTCAGCTTCGACTGAGGACACATCTTGAAAATATTCACAGCAGCCCTAAAGATGGAAAGACAGAGGAAAAAATATACAAATGTCACATCTGCTCCAAGATTTTAACAACATATCATAACTTAAAAAGGCATGTGAGAAATCATGAGAAAAGTTCAGGAAGTGTAAAATGTACTTTATGTACCAAGGAATTGACAGATAAATTGCATCTGCGACAACATGTTGAAGAAATACATCCCGAAACTCACCAGTGTCCTTTCTGTCAAAAGGTTTTCTCAAACAAAAAAGTCTGCAAAGCTCATGAACTGACTCACCCAGAAAGATATGTATACAAATGTGACATGTGTGATAAGATGTTTCTCAATGAAACAAGATTAGAAAAACACAAGAATATGTTTCACAGGGACCCTCATTGCCGATACTGTGAAAAAGAAATAAAGGATCCTACAAAGCTGTTTAATCATGAACGGAGACATGAGATGTATAAGAACAAATTTCCTTGTGAGCTGTGTCCCAAGGTTTTTCGCACACCATCGGGCCTCAAGTATCACATGTCTGTTCATACTGGAAAGTATGCAGTGTACTGTGAGGTATGTGGCAAAGGCATGCACTCAGAAATTGTGCTGGAAGAACACAAAGCTACACACACCAAAGAAATCCGCTACACATGTGAGTTATGTGGGCGCAACTTCTCTTCCAATAGCACTTACCGGATGCACCGCAAATGGCATGATGACCCTTTACCTTACAAGTGCAAGACCTGTGATCGCAAGTTCAAACACACCTCCATCCTAGCAGTGCATATGAGACGTGCCCATACAGGAGAGCGCCCCTACAAGTGTCCACATTGCCCGTATACCTTCAGTGTGAGCAGCACTCTACAGAAACACATAATTTTGCACACCAAGAAATATCCCCACAACTGCAAGCTCTGTGGAAAAGGTTTCACCACTCGTACTAAGATTGCACGACACATGGCAAAAGTGCATAATGATTTTGACATGCTCAATGCTAAGCCCACGCCATGCCAGTACAAGATGGTACTCAAACCAAGTGAGCTGTTGCTAGCAGAATCTGAGGACTCTGTGCCCAAACAGGAAGAGAAACTTCCTGAGCCAAAGTTTGAGGAATCGGTACCTGAGGAACACATTGTAGAGCCTGCACAGGCACTCTTCTTGTTTCAGTAATGGTTCATGGACTTGAAATGTATACCATATTGGTATCAATAAACTATCATTCAGGCTGTGTTTTTTTATAATACTGTGCAGCTATTCATACAGACTGTGTACTCTGGATTGTACTCGAAAACTCAATTCAGCAGTTTTCCTCATTACAGTGAACTTATAACAGACTTTTCATAAGTTTAAGTCAAACCAACCAATGCATAAGAATTATTAACAAAGTATATTTGTAACCCCTACATATGTTTCGGCAATCAAATTGCCATCCTCGGGGGGCACATCAAAGAATCACAAACATCCATGGCATCCAGATACACACATACTCGTCATTATAAAGGAAGCACATATGCTGCTCACAACATTAAAATGAATTGATGTCCACAGTCACAAAACCAAACATTAAGAGTAAACAACACAATGTGTCTTAAGTCAGTGATGTAAGCCAACGCTTCATATAACACAGTAAAAATTATCACATACAAATGTTTTTACATGACACGACCTAGTCGACTAGGTCGAGTCATGTAACAATATTTGTATGTGATAATTTTTACTGTGTTGTGTGTTGTTTACTCTTAATGTTTGGTTTTGTGACTGTGGACATCAATTCATTTTAACGTTGTGAATGGCATATGTGCTTCCTTTATAATGCCAAGTGTGTGTGTATCTGGATGCCATGGATGTTTGTGATTCTTTAATGCCCCCCCCCCCCCCCCCGAGGATGGCAATTTGATTGCCGAAACGTATGTAGGGGTTACAAATATACTTTGTTAATAATTCTTGTGCATTGGTTGGTCTGACTTAAACTTATGACCGAATGCACCGTACATATGATATAAAAAAAACTTTTAATATTTCACACTGATTTACTGTTAATATTGATACTGTTGTGGGGTTTCCATACCATGTAGCAGTGGAAGTCAAAGTAAGTAGGGAGTAAAATTGTTGACTTTCTGTCCTTACTCACTTTGACTGTGAAGGTTGAGTCAGCAAGTTCCTCCAAAATGTTAGCAAGACATTTCACTGCCACATGATACAAAAACCCTCAAATAAGATTGACATTAGCAATAAGCTCCCCCTTTAAGTTCCCTCCAAATGCGTGTAATGTTGTTTTCTTACCTAAAAAGATATTTCCAGTTGTACTGATGTAAAATGCCTTGAAACGATTCTTCTTTAGGCAGGTCTGAACAATTTTTTCATACATCTAAGTGTCACCTCTTGTTTATTAGAGCCTGGAAGGAAATCAAAGAGATACACATTGTTGACTAAGTGTGTACACAAGCCATTAGCATGTTTTCTGAAGGTTGGAGACACCGAATTTCTACTTTCCTGTAGAACAAGTAGTAGTACTTATGAAATACAATTTTTCATACATGAAGAGAGAAACTTTAGAATATACTGCAATCCTTTGCCAATTGTGGGGTCACAATGCTGAGACATGAGAACTGACAGATCTGTGGTTAACAAGAACAGGATATACACCATTCATGGATGTGTGAGGCTGTGTACTGAGGTTGAGGGTGGTCATTTTTAATACTTACTGTATATTTGGCAATAAAAACTTTATGAAAGTACATACTTGTTCACTTAATCTTATTTTTTAACATTCAGTCTCATCATCAGAATATACAACAAAACTACAACATAAAGACAGCTAATAAATCCATTGTAAATGTTGCGAAGTTCAGTTATTTGGAAGTGACACTAACAAATCAAAATTGCACTCATGAAGAGATTAAGAGCATATTAAATTTAATGAATGCTTACTACCTTTCAGTTCAGAACCTTCTGTCTTCCAACCTGCTATCTAAACACATACAGATTAAAATATGCAGAACTATTAATTTATCTGTGGTTTTGTGTAGCTGTGAAACTTGCGTCTCTCACATTAGGGGAAGAATATACACTGAGGGTGATCGAGAACAGGATTCTATGGAAGATATTTGGGCCTAAGGGGAGGCAATAACAGGAGGCTGGGGATAATTACATAAGGTACATAGTCTGTACTCGCCAAATATTAGAGTGATCAAATGAATGAAAGGGGCAGGACATATGGCACACATGGTGGGGAAGAGAAATGCATACAAGGTTTTGGTTGTAACAGCGGATGGAAAGTGACCAATTGGAAGACAAGATAGAGAGTGTATGATAATGTTAAAATTGATCTTAAACAGGATGGAAGGGTTGGATGGGATTCATCTAGTTTGGCACAGGCAGATAAGTGGCAGGCTCTTGTAAACACAATACCCATTCTTTGAGTGCCAAAGAATGTGGAACATTGCTTGACAAGCTGAGGGCTTATTAGCTTCTCAAGAATGAGTTTGGGCAATCATAAGTCTGCCAGTCTTAACAATCAGACAAGTTTATATGACACTTCCGACTAGGAAGCTCTTGAAATTGAGACATTAAGTAGTGAATCATCCTGTACATTTTATTTATGGTTTATTTCTTTATTTAATTCACATTCATTGATCCACAATAGGTCACATTAGAGACCATGGGATATAGAATTGGCCAAAATCATAAATAAATGTATAACATACATTAGAAACCAAAAGAGACGAACAATGTTAATTAAAAAGCACAACAGCATAAAAGGACACAACAATACAAATACATCAATAAAACAAAGCTGCACATATATATCAAAATATGATATATTAATATGATATATATAATATATCAAAATGTGATTGTAGCTGAACGTTTTGTTGGCGCCAATTGGGCACCCCCCACCCCACCCCTCTACATTTATAGGGAGAGAGGTTGGTGACAAAGGGGAGGGGAGTAAGAATAGGAAAGACCATGAGAGGGGCAACAGTTGTGGTTCTGAGAAAAGAAGTCTGCAGACCATGTTGCAGCCAGCTCTAATATCCATATTGTTGTAATAATAAAAGGTGAAGCCCAATCAAAAGCTTCTTCCTTGTCGTTGGGTGCTAAGAAAACCAGCAACGATCGGCGACATGTTATCAATGGCAGAGATAGAATTGTTCTGAAGTCTAGTTGGGAAATTCACCATACCAAAGAGGTTATAAGAAATAAGTAAAGAGTTTAATTGATTCTTTCTATGAGTATCAGTGAGATAATGTATGTTGACATCACCACAAATAATAAATTCAATTTTGGAATTATATAAGGACTTTAGAATAATATCTACTTTGTATAAAAATGAGTGAAATTACCAGTGGGTGCTCTATATATGGGAAAATATAGAATGTAATTTAACAGTAGTAAAATTTAGATTTCTGAGTACATAAATAAAACTCCACCTCTCAAAGAGGATTTCCTACAATAACTAGCCCCAAGGTTGTAGTTATCTATGCTTATATTATCTAACTCAAACTGATTCTAGTGGTGTTCAGTTGAACAGATAATGTGAGGATAATCTGGGTATAAAAAATTCATTAGTTTTATATTTTAGACCACAAATATTCTGATGGTAAACTTTAAGTGAATTTTGTGAATCAGGTAGCATTGAATAAACGTTACTAGTTGAAGATATCGACGTTCTGTTCACGAGATCTGTGTTGTTTAAGTCAATAATAACTGATTGACAGGTATCAGTATTAGCTAATTGAGAAGTATCAGTATTCACAGAGTCTGTATCATTGACAATATTATTTAGTCTTATCATTTTATTTCCCATAAAAATCATCTTTTTTAGTAATAGGTACCTTTCTTTGTCTAGTACATTTACTTAATGATAGTTTTAGCAACTCACACAGTCCCACAGCCATTCATGTTATGTAGGATGATTAAAGAGTAATTCATTTAAAAAGACGTGGAAGGAGGCAGCCACGGCATAAAGTGAGTCACTACTCTGGAATTTTGCCTGAATGAACTGAAGAAAACCAAAGAAATGTCAGGATAGTGCCCTGGCCGGAAATTACAGCCAGCACCTCCTGATATTAGTAAAAAACGTTACTACTTGAGCTGAATGCCTCAGCCAGAGTAGTAAAATATGTGTATTCCAAATACAGTAAAACTTTCTGTTTTTTGAAAAATATACTTTAGATTTCACAGTATTACCACCGTGCATTTTTTAATCAAATAATAAAACCAACGAATGCACTATATTGACCACTTTTATTATGGCCTATTTCCCCTCACCCTACACGTGTTTCGGAACTTTAAAGTTCCATCTTCAGGGGTTGTCGTGTGCTACCAATTATTCACATATTAAAACAAATACACAATATGTACAATAGTCTGTTAAAGTATTAAAACCATACGTAAATGAAGTTCAAAACTCTTTTAAAATTGTACGATATGTACTGTAGTCTATTAGAATCTTAAAATCTCACGTAAATGTATATTTAAAACCTGTTTTAAAAATGTTTTAAAAATTGTGGACTGTTCGTAATATTCACTTTTTTACGGAACTACTGGCGTAGTTTTATACAACTCCGTATTCCATTTCTTGTGTGTTGTGATGCTTCTGTGCTGTGTTTTCAAGGCTTTTCACGACAACCCCTGAAGATGGAACTTTAAAGTTCCGAAACACGTGTAGGGTGAGGGGAAATAGGCCATAATAAAAAAAGTGGTCAGTATAGTGCATTCGTTGGTTTTATTTATTTTTTTATACTTTAGATGTTTCAAATTTTGATAAAAAAAATTTAATCTTAGTCTTAAAAGACTTTAAACTTCTGAAAAAGGGCAACTTAAAATTTATCATCACATCACTTAGTAAAGTCTTTTCTCTACCGGTGTATGAGCTGTTCAACTTCACAGAGGCAGTTCCCATCAAAACGACCTTTATTTAAAATAAGAATCCCTGCAAGCTGTATATGAAACATTTTTATTATAGTGAATGTTTAATTAAATTAATTAATTTGACAGAGCAAAGTACTTTTTTTCATATGCTAACAATCACCTGGCATTTGAAACTATTTACCGTGAACACAACGGACTTGATCCCTGTTCTGAGTCAGATGAATCCAGTCACCCCTCCTATTCTATTTTTCTTTGGCAGCCAATTTGGTAGTTTATGGGGTTTCAAGAGGTATCTTCCCTTCAGGTTTGCCAATTAAAATGCTGTATTTTTTTCATGTTATCTCATACATGCCACATGCCCCACACATCTCATCTGCCTTTATTTTATCACCCCATTAACATTTCGTAAGTACAAATTATGAATTTACTCATTACCTAGTTTTCTCCATTTCATGTCATTTGGTGAAGTAAAGGTAAAGTTGTCCCTGTCCACGCCACGAGCTGAGTGGTCAACTTAACGCCCTGGCCGCTTCATCCCTCGGAAAGAACTCTGACACACATTGACTAGGAGGCTGGCTGGGCCTCAGAGCCTCTGAACGTCTTGGAGAAGAGATAAAGTCTTGCCCTGCCGGGATTCGAAACCTGAATCGTCCAGCACATAGCTTTGTCACTATACCGACTACGCTATCCCATCTTCCGTTTGGGGAAATAAGAGCAAAAATAATTTTTGACTGTGCATTGTGATAGTCCTTTTAGCAATGTGTATCTAAAAGAGTAAAGTTGTGGCATATGTATTATAGCAAAAAGCAGCGTTCTTGGAGAATGTGTGTATTCCACTGGAGTAAACCTTTCTACTGCTGTAGTAAAACAGGATTACTTTAAACAACAGTGCTACTATAGCAGGAGCCAGATGCACATGAAATGTAACTTGCTTACCCCCTAGCACTCTGCAAAAAACAATCGCAGCTGTTAAGCGGCCGTCCTAAAGAGACATCTGGCGTGTGGCAGTCTTGCGGTAATTACTGCTCCTGCTGCTTTGCAGGGCCGGTCTTAGGGTGGTCGAGTGAAGCAGCCGCACAGGGCGCCAGAATCCGGGAGGCGTCGGAAACGAAGGTCAAACGATTCTTTTAAAAATCTTGTGCTGAAATTAATTAATTAATTAACGTGTTTAACAAGCGATGTATTTACCGACTCTTTTGCTTATTACTTGAATAGCCTTGAATCTTTTTACATGAGTTCAAGCGCCCTTTGCAAAGGTGCGTGTTTTTCGTAGTGCTAGGAGCAAAGGGACCCATTTAAAAAAATACAGAAACTGGAACACTTCATAACATTTACGTACCCGGTCGGAGGGAGGGGCTAGCAGACAAAATTTTTAACCCGTCACGCAATGAAAAGAGCAGAGTAGTTTCTTAAAATTACTACGAGGTAACTCAGATAACACAATTATAACACGCATATAATAATAATAATAATAATAAACTCAGTTCACTAATTGGTTTTTCTTTATTTATCCGTTCCTCATTCATCCCAATCTCAGCCCAGACTCTCATCAGCAATCTACACACCTTCTTCTTCCTCTGCTGCTCCTTCTTTGTTAGTGGTTGTTTGTAGCTGACATAATCCTATAGATTTCTCCCACCGCAGGAAACGCAAAATGTTCGTACGGACTGCAGAAATATCGTATTTTTATGACTTGGAACACCCCGAACCGAAATTTTCGGGACACCGGAACAGAGCTCTTTAAACTCCATAAAAGCGGGGACCTCCCGGGAAAACCGGGACGAATGGGATCCCATTATTAGGAGTACAGAGTAATGAGGAATAGGGGCTGGAAGGAGGATAGGCGACGAATGAAAACCATTTGTTTTGACTTTGGTCTGTACATCCGGTTATGAAGCATATAAGCTAGAAATAAAGGAATACACCGTCGATCACAACTCTATTTATACGGTTATTTAATATATTATAAACGTACTATATGTTTCAATCTTTTATGACCATCATGAGGTATATCTGATCACAAAATACTTTAGAGAAGGAATAATTGCAACAGCAATTTTCAATGACAGAATAAAATCTCATTCTAATAATGAAAATACTCTGAGAAAGGAATAATTGCAACGGTTACTTTCAATGATAGAATAAGATCTTATTCCACTACTGAAAAATTACTGTTGTAACTATCCCTTCCTCAAAGTTTACTGTGATCTGATATACCTTATGAGGGCCATAAAAGGTTAAACGTATGGTGTATAGTCAAACAGAGTTGCGATCAACCGTATACTCCTTTATTTCTAGTTAATTTGTTTTGTTTCTGCTGATTGTGAATACATTTCAATAAGGATAAGTTTAAATTTAACAAGGAAGTAATAAGTGCATTAAAGCAGCATTTTAAAATGCCAAAAGCCTCTCTCGAAGAAACTAAGAGCAGATTGAAGTCGGGGAATGCTTGTTATCATTCGGTGCAGGATCTTCTTCTTCCAGTTTGCTATCCAAAAATACAAAGATTAAGATATACAGAAATATAATTTTGCCTGTTGTTTTGTATGGGTGTGAAACGTGGTATCTCACACTGAAGGAGGAACATAGGCTGAGGGTGTTCGAGAATAGGGTGCTCAGGAGGATACCTCGTATTTGGGCCTAGATCAAATCAAGAAGAATGAGGTGGGCGGGGAATGTAACACGTATGGGGGAGGGAAGAGGTGCATACAGGATTTTGGTGGGGAGACCTGAGGGAAGGAGACCACTTGGAAGACCCAGGCGTAGATGGGAGTTTAATATTAAAATGGATCTTCAAAAAGTGGGATGGGAGGGCGTGGACTGGATTGATATGGCTCAGGATAGGGACAGGTGGCGGGACCTTGTGAATGCGGTAATGAACCTTCGGGTTCCATAAAACGCGGGGAATTTCTTGACTAGCTGACGACCTGTTGACTTCTCACGAAGGACTCTGCTCCATGGAGTTAGTTAGTTAAAAGCCTCTCTCATTTATCACAGCACGACTCCTGTTTCAACATACTAAATTTGCTAAGTTTGAAGTAATGCATCACCCTCCCGACTCACATGGAAGTCGTCCCATATCCTGGTATTTTTATCCAAAACGTTCAGTCATGGCCTCAAGTATTTGCTGGTATTACAAACACGTTAGGCCTATATCTGTACTCGACATGCAATGTTATCATATGCTTACGAATTATCCTCAAGATGAAAATGCTCGACATTTCTCAGATGGTCATTATTTCCGTAAACCTGCGAAAAACGAATCTGTTCCACGTCGATGACTAATGTATTCAAACATTACAGATCGCGTATTTTATTTCTGCTGTCTGTGCTCTGACCAAGGCTTCAGAATATTTTTAGCAAATAACGGCTTCAATATCCGGGCCCGTTAATCTACAGCCCTAAAAAATTATGAAAGAATTAGTAGTCACACGAAATTTTACGAATAGTGGATAGAAGTTGCCGAATCATGACTGAAAGGCGGAAACACAACTGACGAGTTAGAAATAACTGTTGATTCAGAAAGAACCAGAACCCTGGAAGAAATGTTCTGATCGGATTAATGAACATTGATTTGCATCTGTAAAAAAGTCCGATAAGGTATATACACAATAACACAATAAAGGAAATATGTATGTCTCATTCAGTTGCTGGAAAAATTCGATCCTGCAATGCAAGGTGACAATGAAAGTAATGAAAATGAAATATGTGAAGGGGTTCTTGGGCTTTACCTTACAGTGTGCTGTAATCAAGTTCCAGCTCACTCTCAATTTAAAATAATCAGCTAACGAGTAGGTTCACATGCCTTCGAATGTGGGAGATCTTGAACCTTAAATCACTCCCAGCAAATTCTGGGATATTACATTTTAATATACCATGACTGCGAAAATCAAGAACCAGGGCATCTGCAGAATAGCAAGTAAGACATTTGTAACAAACACATCTCATACAAAGTGCACGCAGTCTCTGTCACTCTATGCTGTAATTCTCTACTCATGCCATATTATGCGACGGCTCAAAGCCGGGTTGCATCCATTTCCCCCGTCACAAAAGTGCAGGTGCAAACCCTTTTAACTTCCGTATCTGGAATCAACTTAAACGTGTCAGTAGTCTGCACGCTGGGCGCAGCTGCGTCTCAAGGCGGAAGACAATTTCCTTCTTTAACTAGAATAGGATTACTTATCCTTCAGCACATCTGCAAGCGATTTCCGGCCATAGAAAGCTAAATCGGATGTGTCGCTGAATGCAGTCCTTCCGATGAAATGAATGATGGCATTCATATCAATACAAGTATCACCTTTATTTGCATAACAGCATAATAAACCAACTCAATGGCTCAGATAAAAGCTATCAGTTGGACAAGAAAAATCTAGCCTTTCATGTAACCCAGAGGTTCACCAGCGTGTTCACAACAGCTTGTAAGTAGTCCCTATTCCGAGTCAGACGACTTCACTCCGCAACATAACACCTCGTATTTAAGACCCGTTTTAAAATTATTCTACCATTTATGCTTAGGTCTCTCAAGTGACCCCTTCCTGTCAGGTTTTCCGACTAAAATTATGTACGTTTTTCTTGTCTGTCCCATGCGTGTCGGATGTTCCGCCTGAACCCCAAATTAATAGGCCTCAAAGTTTAACAGAACAAATTATAAGGCACGTCATTATGTAATTTTCTCAATCCTCCTGGTACTTCCTCTCCCTTAGGTCCAAACACTGTTCTCCGCGCCTTGTTCCCAAATAGTCTAAGATTTTGAAGTATGTTTTTTCTTCGCTGCATTCCATTACTGCAAGAAATGCTTTACTTCCGTTTAATGCAACTGTGTACGATAGTTTACCAAGTTATTTATAGTAATTCACATGGAATTAATCCGACATGCTGCAACCCTCTTTAGGGGCCTTTTCAAGGGTCTCTAAATAAAACCGCAACTGAGGATGCGTAAGAGTATTAGTTTAGTTTTAATTCCAGTGTTAAAATGTTGTGACATTTAAAATTAACGAATTACAGAGAAACTTGTATAATATATACTCTTAATTTCGTATTTAAAACTATGCATGGCACTTGAAGCACAGACGCCCCATCTAGACATTTTAGTGACAGGTTCCTAGTCTTACATGTAATGTTTCCATCTCGGTCGGTGCTGAGGTCATTGCGAATGTGACTTAATACTGAACAATGAGTTTCATGCTAAGTTCCAACCTTAAAGCTTCACAGCCAGTCAAGCTAGCACGCAGCCCTAACGCGTATAGGGTACACTATCATCTTCCGCTTGAATCCTGGCATCGTGAGTTCGAAACCCACGTCTGCGTATGTTCTGTGTTTGTGTTATCTGCCAATCGCACGTCCAAAGAGCCGTACCAAATGTCTACAAACGAGATTTATAAACCCGGTTCGGAGAGCCATGCAGCGACATAGAGATATGCCGATAGGCCTCGCAACCAACAGGATATCGTCTAGAATAGCATGCCAAACCTCCACCTATCAAGTCTACCTAAATCAGCGGATTTTATTTTCTTTTTCAGACGATGACAGAGTTCCATTTAATGTGATTAAACCTAAGACTCGAAGCCATTACAGAGGGGTTATCATAGGCATTCCCCACCCACGTCTCCAAAAACCATTCAGGATAACATAAATGCCATTGGGTTGGCTTATCAAAGCACGTAGTTCATTACACAACGTCCACACAGCTATAAAATCTTGCAGTTGTCTCATCTGTATTATTCAAACTTGCTGTGAATCCTTGTAACACTGTAATCATGACGAACACTCTTCACGGTATTCTAACTGTAAGTAATAATCAGCTGTGCGCAAGTTTGTTCCCTTGCATGCCAGAAGTTTTCAAACTTCATCTGCAATTTACGTGTATTTTCCTAAAATTTCTGGAGTTAACAGAGTATAACAATATTACAGACACTACCCCCCCCCCCACCCCACCCCCCCAATCCATCAGCGTCGCGGAAGCTTTCATATTCCACTTACGACGCCACATCCGTACTGCAAATTTCAATTCGTCATTAAAACGATATTCGTTGGCAGCTTTGAGCGCATGATCCCGGCAGAGGCGTCAAATTTTCTCTTCTCCAGAAAATCCAGACTGGTTCTGGAGCCCATCCAGGCTCCTACTCAATGGGTGCTGGCGTCTCTTTTCCTGGGAGTGAAGCGGCCAAGGTGTAAGGCTGACCACTCACCTCCACTCTTATGTGTGCATTCATGGCGTGGATAGGGAAAAAATTACCTTACTTTACCTTACTGCCCAATACCAAACTTCGTCGAAATTCGTCGCAGGAATTTCGGGTAAGAAACACACTGACAAACACACACACGCTCCAAATTATGTTTCCATTTGACACAGAGAATACACAAAAACCATGTCATATGGTCTTACCTTGATTTATTTCAAGTCAGATATAGCTAATTTTTGTAAAACACATTTTAATATTATCCTATCTACCAGAAAACATATCCTCTTTCGCCTGGCACATGGTGTATATACAAGGGCTAGTTCTTCAAATAAGCAATAACGATCAAATTAAGAAATTAAAATTCAATCATATAGGCCTAAATAAAAAGGTTGTTAACTGAGGATTCGAACTGCATTCGAAAGTTTTAAGGCAATACCTATACATCATTGTAACAGCCCTGGCTACCGTACATATTGCAAAAGTAGGCGTACGTAGTGGCGGCCGGGATAGTGTAGTCGGTATACAGACTCGATACGGGCTGGACGGTCCGGGGTTCAAACCCCGGTGAGGGCGAGACATTCCGTACACTTACAGACCGGCCCCGAGGCCACCCAGCCTCCTGTACAATGGGTACCAGGCCTCTCTCCCGGCAATAAAGCGGCCGGGGCGTGGTGCTGATCACCCACCCCTGTCTAGTGCCGAGGTTGTGTATGGATAAAGCTACACATCTACCTCCCCTCTGTGCCTTCATAGCATGTTATAGGATGACCTTTACCTTTAGGTATACGAAGTAAATTTCACAATACTTCTGTGTGTTATGCTTTAGGTCCTTGTGTAGAACCATACACATTATATGATTGGTTCCCATAAAACGTTCGTGTTCTCTTCCTTTGAGGTTTCTAATGAAAAGTTTGCATCTATTTCTTGTTCCTTCCATGTGTCAGACATATCCTTCCTGTTGTTTCCATAGCCCTTGTATTGAATTTTCACCTGGTCTGACCTCATTTAAGTGTGTGCAAAATTACGACTAGGCCTAACTGGTGATTGCCTCTTTTACTATCAAAAACAGCCATCCTTCCCAACGGTTCATGAATTACAGAGACATTTATAGCAGGATTTGGATCTGCAGTTGTGCCCTGTTCATTTAAAAACGCTTAATTAGCACACCAGGTTCTTAATATCCTATGCTGAAACCCAACGTCGTGGTCGAGTGAGTAGCCGTTCTGCTTGTTGGGTTTTAATTTGCGTGTCAGCGTTTGAATAGGAGACGATGGGCAAAGTTCCGACATCCACATACAGTAAGAGTAAATACAAAAGTCAGAACATTTTAAAATACATTCCCTGCCTTTGGCAGTACCCGAAGTTTCATTAACAATATTCACAAGAGCCCGCTACTTGTCCAAGTCCGCAGCGGGTTGAATCTGTCCCACAAACTTCTACCCCACTTATTTAAGATCCAGTTTAATAATATCCTCTAATATATCCTTACGTCTTCTAAAATGTTTCTTCCTTTCAGGTTTTTCGACCAAAATCTTGTACACAAATTTGATTTTTCCTCTTCGTACTACATGCTCCGCCCATCGCATACCTCTCGTTGAGTTTGATCATTATATATATTTATGGGTTTCATTTGGTTCTCAAAATATAAAGAGATTGTTTCGACAAATATTAATCGACGGATCCTTATAACGTAGATGCAGTATGTTTTCTGGGAGCCACGAATCGAAATGTCTCATAGACGTACACATTAGATTACCTAAGTATGAATTTACGCACTGTTTCACTATTCCTCCTTAGCTATTTCTCTTCATGAATCAGGTCACGAGTTTTAGCATTAAATTCTTGTTCACTTGGTAGCACGTACATTCAAGAACAGTGTAGTAACGCTGCATTTTTTCTCCTGCTCACAAGTACGTCAGAACACCAAATTTATTTACTCGCCTACCTTCATTGAAAATGGGGTAGTTCATTGGTGCGGACTGTAGTTATCGGGTTACACCATTTATTTTCCGGTCTATCAACATCCCTGTTTCCTCTTCACAGTTTATATTCCCAAAGCGAACCTCTTGCTGAACCCTTCCTTTGATGGAGCAGAGAATACCGCCTGCTTTACCCTACAAAGAACAGTGATAACCATATTTGCCACCTGACTCAACATTAACAGACTGCATTCTACCCACACAGTGCATTTATGTATTTCGTATGATTCCCACAACAGACAGCGATTAGTTCTGTAACAGCATTACTGAATCCATATGTTCAGTAAATTGCAATTTACTGAACATATGGATGCGAAATCAGTGTAGTTTGTGACCCCCTGAAGATGGTCTATAGGTAGACCGAAACATATGTAGGGGAATTTAGGAGAATTTAATAAATTATAAAATAAATGTGCACTTAGTTGGTTATTAATACTGTACACAATTCGACAGTACAAATTTTGATACCGAAGAGGTTGCTGGAGCAGTAGTGCGGTAGGACTTGTATTCGGTAAGTGCTGGATTCGAATCTCGGTCGGGACACCGGCTGTCCTGACGATTTATGGTTTTCCTCATTCCCGTCATGTATATTCCTGGACAGTACCTCGATTAGGCCATGACTGCTGCCATCAAAATACTTCAAAATTCATCAGTCATCAATTACCCTACTAATAAAAGCTATGTGGTCTTTGATATTGACAGAGTCGTTAAATAACTCACAAAAGAAATATATGATGAGTTCTGAGATCTGCGCTCTTCTGGGATATTACGCGGCGTCGTGTGGTAATTGTTTACTGACGTTTCGGGACAACGTATCGGTCCCATCTTCACGGGTAAAGACTCGGACTCTTGACCAGTGAAGATGGGACCGATACGTTGTCCCGAAACGTCGATAAACAATTAACACACGACGCCGCGTAATATCCCAGAAGAGCGCAGATCTCATCAACATCGCGGCGGAAGACTGAAATCATGATGAGTTCTATTCAGAAAAAACTAATTTCGTTGAGATCTTCACTCTTCTGGGATTTTACGCAGCGTATATTCGTAGTTAGTTGCCGACGTTTCGAGACAACCTATCGGTCCAAATAGATCTCATTTACACCGCGGCGGAAGCCAGAAATCACGCACTGATTACGTTTATAAGCTAGCAAATAATATCCGTGGTAACTCAAATGTGACTTCCATTAATGAAATTTTACAGATAAAAGAAAAACAACAGAAGCATTTGTCCTGTTTCACTCACATTATTAAACATCGAAGGCAGAACAGAAGTGGCTGTTGTGCGTAACAGACCACTCGTTCAGAACACGAAAAGACTTAACAAACGGCGCATGCTATCATATTATTGTCCCGCCCCACCCATCGAGCTGCCTGCCCTTCCAATTCACTTAGAAAATATGGTTGACGTGCGACTCTAGATCTCATCGTCCGGATCAATGAAGAAGAAATAATTGATTAAATCACGAAACCAATTTCCCCACAGCGAAATGCAATTTAGTAATAGAAGGGAAAAAGATTGAAGAGGGTGGATGGGATGCATGCACAGCCAAGCCGCTCGTACACCTAAACTGTGCAAAATTTCCACCACTTCATGAAGACGTATAGAAAGTGTAGAGGTGAGGCTCCACACATTCTTGAGGCAGCTTCATGATACGGCCGACTTGCTACAGAGAGAAAAAGTTGGACGTGAACAAAATAGCGATAAGGAAAAAATCTCTGCCCCCGCAGGGAAATGAAAACTGGCCGCCCAGTCCATAAGCAATCACATTAATCACTTAAGCCCAAACACTCAGCAATCCCGTCTCGAAAACACAGACTTTTCGAGCGCGATCTTTGAATTTTTACATCCACCAATGTGGTATTTGGTCAGCAGCTACTTCACAGTCTGCCTCGATAATTGGTTGAGACTTCCCGTGATCTTCTGCAGTCCCTCACGTAGTATATCTAGAAGAGGCAACAATTTGGGGCATAGAGGAGGGTTTTGAAGAAACTGACAGGATTCAAGGGAGTTTCTGTAAAAAGGTTTTAAGGATTCCAACGTGCGCCGCGAACGGAGTCGCAAAACTCGAGATGGGCCGAGAAAATACGAGGGGCAAGATATTATCTTTGGCAGTTAATTATTGATGCAGGGTTAGGCAGATGAATAGTGAAGATAGTGCAAGGGTCTGTTAGAAGGGGAGAAGAAGAACATGAAGTTAGGAAGCTGGGTCAAAACGTTTAAGGACCTAGAACGAATTCGATTGGGGTTTATTTGATGTTACTCGGATGGGAGAAATTAATAGGAAATGTGCAACATCATCAAATTAGAGGCACAGATATACAAAGCCAGAAGGCCTTAACTGACATTCGGGGTAGTAGATCATTGGTTAACTACTGTAAAATTAGTGTTCGAAGGCGGAGGAATATGTAGTACAGTGTAATAGGAAAGGGAAGAGTGTGTTAGCTTGGTTTCAGATGGGGATTTGAGAATTAAAGGGGTTGAGGGGTGACGTCCAGCAGAACCTGTTCATCATGCCCGAGTGAGGCGAGTGCCACATATGAGGTCTGACACAAAAAAAAAACGAGACTGTGTCTGTAACTATTTATGTTTGACAAATTCAGCAAATTAACTACGATCGCCTTCAAAGTAGTTTCCTTCTGAGTTAACACACAACTGCATACAATGCTGCCAACGTTCAAAGCAATTCTGCATGTCATTTTCTGTCAGGCTGTTGAGGATCTCCGTCGTTTTTACTTTCACATCATCTACCGATAAAAAATGGGTCCCTTTGAGCACCGACTTGATCTTTAGGAAGAGGTAGAAGTCACAGGGAGCGAGGTCTGGCGAATAAGGTGGGTGCTCCATCACAGTGATGTTTTTATTCGCTAAAAACTGCTTCATAGACAAAGCGTTGTGGGCTGGCGCGTTATCCTGATGCAAAATCCACCCGTTTTGCCACAATTCCGGTCGTTTCCTTCTCACACGTTCCCGTAATTTCGTCAACACTTCAATGTAATAGTGTTGATTTACCGTCTGGCCGCTAGGTACCCACTCTGCCATCACAATACTCTGGATATCGAAGAAAACAATCAACATGGCCTTGAACCTCGAACGACTCACGCGTGCTTTTTTTGGTCTTGGAGATGATGTTGACTTCCACTGCATTGATTGTCGCTTGATTTCCGGATCATACGTAAATATCCAAGTTTCATCACAAGTAATGACCGAATTCAACAAATCTGGTTCATCCTCAATGCGTTGCAAAAGGTCCGAACACAATTCCTGGCGGCGTTCTTTTTGTTCATCTGACAGAATTTTTGGAACCATTTTTGCACAAACCTTTGTCATGTTCAATTCTTCCGTTAGAATTCGTCGAACACTTTCCCTATCCAAATTAACTTTCTCAGCTACTACTCGAACACCCAACCTTCTGTCTTTTCGAATCACATGTCGCACTTTTTCAATGTTGTCATCGTTAACAGCTGTGCGTGGCCGGCCTGGGCGATCATCATCTTTCACGCTTTCTCTGCCATCCGAAAATCGTTTGTGCCTCTCAAAAACGCGTGCACGAGATATGCAATCTTCACTATAAGCCTCAGTCAATAATTGAAAAGTTTCCGTTTGCGGATTTCTTCAGTTTAACAAGAAACTTGATGTTAACTCGTTGTTTACTTTTGCAGTCCGACATTTTCCGTTCGAGGGTAAAAACACGCCTATATTTGAAGATGCGTCAACTTGTACTGAGTGAAGCGATCGAGCTGAAACTTGTAACACTGTGACAGGACAGATCATGTTCCATAGCCGTATATTTGTTTCATCCCCCCACTCTTGGTTCCAGAGCTATAGGGTTAGTCTCGCTTTTTTTGTGTCAGTCCTCGTACATCGAAACTGCCAAGAAACACAAAGATGGAGGGATAAACTGCTGGGCAAGAAGTTGCTACAAGTGAATGAAGCGGTAGCTTTTAAGAAACTTGTGAGGTGTTCCAAAACTACAGATCTGAGGCAGTCAGTCATATGTAAGTAGGAGCATCACTCGAAACAATCAGGAGGATAAAAGGAGGTATTATGACGGTTATAACTACTAGTATATTAGTGCATAATCATATTTGTTTCTAGTTATTAATGTTGAATGGGCTGCTCACTGCAAAAAACCTGATGTTTGTAGGTGCAGCACATACGTTTTATACTGTGACATTATGTATACTTGGCTCAAGTAATAAATCTGTCTACCTACCTACACACACACACACACACATATACACGGTAGAACCCGGTTATAAAGACGTCGGTTTACGCGACACCTCGTCTATAGCGTCACATATGCTGTGGTACCAATTATTTCCTCACTGTTAACCGTAACATTATACTATCGGTTAGAACAAGACTCGTTTGTAACGACACAAAATATTCAGTCCCTTTCATGAAGTTATCACCGAGTTAGACCATATATATATATATATATATATATAAGATCGCAGATCCCAGTGGCCGTGCGGTCTAAGGCGTGGGTCTTCGGCCGCTCGCTTACTAGGATCGTGGGTTCGAATCCCACCGGGAGCATGGATGTCTGTCTGTTGTGAGTGCTGTGTGTTGTCAGGTAGAGGTCTCTGTGACGATCTGTCCCTCGTCCAGAGGAGTCCTACCGACTTTGGTGTGTCTCAAATGTGTGAACATGAAAACTAGACGAAACGAGGAGGCCCAGGCCCATATAGGGCTGTGAGCCATAGGAAAAAAAAAAATATATATATATATAAGATCATGATCGCCTCCCACATGAATCACAATAATTATCCTCCTATTAAGTACTTAACTTCTGTGTTTGTACCGAGGTTTTTTGGGTTACAACACCATGCAGTCCGGTACGTGGGGGCCAATGTTCACGACGAACGCACTGCCTCCATCTTATACCCTAAATACATAGGCAGCACGTTCCTCTGAAATGTCAAAAACCAACCAGACACTACAAGGTGTCATAAACTAGAATACCACGGTATGAAATTTCACCGATTGGAAAACCCCAAATATTAAAATGACGATGTCCTTTTTTGGTAATGCTGTAAACTACAAATGCAAGTAAGCATTTTAATCAGATCCATATTTTATTTGAAGTGTTGTGTATTTTTCTAGTCAAAACGATAGTTGCGATTTCTACAGTAAGACACAATCTGGGCATTAAACCCATTGACTTGTGCGGTCCTGAACAGTCCGAGTCACGTGTCAGCAAAATGTCTGTGTCAATACGGGAGAGTTAATTTAAAATATCAATCCAAAGCCTGGCAGGAGGCAACCTGCCACTCGCTGCAGCTCGATTGGTCGCCTCATCACCAGGCATTCAATCAAAGTTGCGGTCGGTTGGTTGCATTTGTTGTTTCTTCCTGAGATATGAATGAGGTGGTTAGAAGCGACCTGTCAACAGTGGTCACCTCTGTAGCGTTAATCGAATTCTGCTGTGTCGTTCAGTGGCACTGTACGCAGACTGCCACGCGACTAAAAGGCCGTGAATGTACAACACGTTTGCACTATAAAAATGGCTATGGGTGCCTATGAACCGAACCCCGAGTTGGAGAAATAGTGGACGGAAAAACGGACTTTATACATGTATTAATTAATTATTATTGTATTATTAATGTACTAGCATAACTCTCACTGTAAGTGTTAATGCAAAGTGTTACGGTTATCAACACTCCGGGGAAGGAACACCCAGTTCCCAGTGGTAGGGGCTGGATGCGACCTGCCTCTCCCTCTGTCATACACACACATTATATCGGATACAGTTCAATATAAAACATACATGTTAACGAATTTTGCATTTTATTTTGTGTCCTTCTTATGGCGAGTATATTTTCAAAAACACAATAAATTTCGTTTCGAGCGTCAAGTTACAATAGACCCACAGGAAGCAAATAACGTGGCTTGTACATCCCAATACCAATTTCATCGAAATCTATCGAGTGGTTTCAACATGAAAACTTCTGGTCCTCTTATCTAATTCGTATAGGGTAAAGCGGCCGGAGAGTGAAACATTCACTTTCATCTTCAGATTGAGTCTTGGTTTACTTAATGACACTCTTTCCACTGCATAGGTTACAGAACGTCGCAGGGAAGGAAATTAATTACAGTAGACGTAACCAATTTTAAAGTAGGCCTACTAGCAAAATTTGCTCTGAGTGCCTGAGAAAATCACTAAAACATCACCAAAAATAACCGACATTGGGAAATATTTCGAATATGGGGCCTCTCGAATATGAAGGTGTGTCAACCACTCGATCGCGTAGTTCGATGACTCTCACGCTGAAGTCAACAATGTTGCGTGGTGTAGTGCTTGGACACAGGGAAAACTATTGCCTATGTTTACACGCGGCAGATGCTGCCTTTGTCTACCTGGGAGCGATGGGCCCTACAGATGGCAGACAGCAGCACACTCCTAGCATCTGTCCACAAGACAGCACCTGTCGATGTCAAGATGGTGATCTGAATGCTTATTCTCGACAATATCCAATTACTCAAGTCATTGCCGGCAATTCGTCTTATGGGACATAAAAATAAGCCACAATTTATTTTGAATAGAATGTCTTCAGGCCAAAAGCCATTCAAGTAACCTGAAAAAGAGTGCACAGAACTTCATATCGGAACGGGTGGGAATATCTACATGTTAGACTGACACTTACAGCCCACATAGATTCTAATTAATTAACTGTCTGAAAGCATAACTCGAAGTTTCAACACCATTAACCCCAAAGCCTATGATTTAACATTACTCTGAGCCAGTTCCATCCACCTCCCACCTACACAAATAATTTCCTTACGATCCCCGACTTACAAATTAACTAATTCTCTTGTAGCAAAACTCGAATGTTTAAAACCGCTAATACCAAAATCAGCCACTGAACACAGCAATGAGAGTGTTTCATCCAATTCCCCACCACCACCCACAACCCCCTAGATCCACTATAACGTTAACCTTACACATCCTTCTACGCAATCCAAATTATCCTGCTGAAAGAAATTTCCCTACCGACAGTCTGTTGTATGTATTGCTTATTACTGCATCTTTGTTAGATGTCCAGAAGGTGGAGATAAAGTAGCTTGAGTCAGAGGAACAGATAAACAGAAGCAGGCACAAGGGGAGGAGGACGGATCAGAAAAGGACATGGAGGGGAAACATAACTATAACTAGCCACATGCCAGTCATATGACGGACTAACACAATATTCACCCGCTTCTCCACTGCTTATTCAGCATAGAATCGTACGTCAGACACAACACACGCTCTCAATTATAAAAACTGTTTCTTCGGCCTCTGTCGACGCAGTGCTAACATCTGGTTGTGTTACGTTGTTATCACATGCTTGATGCTCAATTGTTTCTTCGACCTAAGTGCGTACCTCACACAGAACACACAACCCAGTAACAACGGTTGCCGTACCAACCACACTGTGACTCACTCACACAAGGGTATTATATAAAGTAGATATGATGCTGGTGGTGGTAGTGACGATAATGATGATGATGTTGATGACAATGATGATGATAATAATAATAATGACAACAGGAAACTCAATGTGGCGGTAGAATGTGTTGTACGCCTTCTTCGTAGTGAATGTCCTGCATTGAAATAATGGTTCGATGACAGGCTAACGTGACTTGATTCTTTTCGCGGTGTCCTCAGTCCTTCCAGGAAAATGTCTGGATAGTAACTAAAACAGGCCACGACAGCTGCTTTACACATTCTTTGTTGAGTCAGTACTCACTAATCATTCTATCATAGTTCGGGCCATTTACAGCGTCGTTAAATAAACTATAAATAACAAGTCAAGAAATGTCCACAGGGCTTGACATTTCTGGTACATTCGTTCTTCGTCCCTATAAGTTTCATCCGTATCTTAGCAACAGCCTGCACTGCTCAACAGTTTCAGAGTCGATCATGTTCGATTTTTATGTTTAGATCGTTAACTGTTCTTTCGACTTCAACCTGAACCTCACAGAGAACACTGTCTCCATTATACAGACCAATGACATAAACGTAGGTGAATCTTCATGTAAAGCACCTATTATTTCGCTCGATTTTAACCAAACCCGAATTTGGTTGACAGATTTCAGTAAAAATCCCCCAACATAAAATTTCACCAAAGTTCGTCCAGTGGGAGCCTACTTGTTCCTTGAGAGCGGAAGGACAGAGGGACAAACATAACAGAGCTAACAGTCGCTATTCGCAATTTTGCTAATAATAATAATAATAATAATAATAATAACAATACTAATGATGATAATAACCATTGGTTCAAGAGAAGCAACAGGGAGAAAAGGCCTGTGACAAGAGATAACATAATAATAAAGACGAGATATTAGCAGCATCACGCCAAATATGCTGAAATGGTGAATAAAAACTACGGCAGCCTCGGAAGCTGGAGTCCGCCCACACATACTGGGTGAAACCCCTCCTCCCGCCACGTGACCCGCACGCGCCAGGCACACGTCACTTACCGCTGAGGAGGATTGCTTGTAGAAACAGTAATTAACTGAGAGAGACGGCAAACAAGGCTGCACCACACACCTGCCCGTACACCTGGCCCGACTGCGCATGCGCAAGAAGGAGATCGCAGTTTAAAATTCGAGCTTATATCTGCAGACGTGATCAGTATGCTCGGACGCCGTAACAGAATGGTGATGTGGGTGATTGTAGTGTTACTGATGAGTGGCGCGTCGTGCGAAGACAGTTCTTTGCCGGAAACAGTTCGAACCCTACAGGGGCAAGTGAGTGCATTGCTGGAGGACTTCACGCTGCTGGCCAAGAACTCTGAACTTAAGGCGCTACGGGAGGAACTCACTGCTCTCAGGTACGTGGAAATTGCTGTTGAAAAGTGACATCGCAGGCCGTTCCAAGTCGCGGTCTGGAATAGAATGGTGGATCTCTGAGAACATGCTGCTAACATTATACGCCAGAAAAATAAAACGAATATTAAAAATATGGTCTACCGGAATTTGACGCCGCGTAGTTTGGTAGATCGATCCCAAGGTTTCGGAGGAACTTTGTAGATCTGAAACGTTGGTACCCGTCTACTAAACAGTAAGGCGTCACATCCCACAAGACCGAAATCTTAAAATTCATCTATGTGAGATCCTCAAATATCATATTATGCAAAATAATAATAATAATAATAATAATCATCATCATCATCAACACTACCACCAATGACCAGGCTTGTGCCTGCTCCAACGCCTACATAAATTTCACAGCAACATACGTACGCCACAGTGTGACCAAATTTCAAGTTAAGTGGTTCCCGCCATCAAGACATGGCGCGTTCTCAAGTTGACGGTGGACTAGACGACTTCCAGATATGCAGACAAGCTGTGAAGATATTTAATAAGCAGTTTAGGACAGCCGACAAGTGGTGGCACTCTAGCTTGGGGGTTGAGCGAGGGGCGAACAATTTCTCCCTGTAAAAAACTAGCAAGTTACAAATTGTTACACAGGGCCTTGGACTAGGACGGATTCTTTGGAATGACCTAAGTAACGGAAAAAGGACATGAGGTTTGGAACTGGGAATTAATGTGGCTCAGACAGGGACAAGTGGCAGGCTCATGTGAACACGGTAATGAACCTCCAGGTTCTTAACTGAGGGAAATTCTGAGAAATTATTAGCTTCTCACGAAGGACTCTTCCATAGAGTGAGCTAGTGTGACCATGGTTCTTAACAGTTTCAGGACGAAGAATAAAAGTGAAAGTGCTTTGCCAACCAATGCTCCCCGATTTCCGAACAAGTACTGCTTTTTGAAAATTTAGAACATTGGTGGAATGATAGTGACAAAGAAAAACGAAGTATTCGGGAGAAAAATCTATCCCAGTGCTACCTTATCCACTACGAATCTCTCACATGTACTGGTCTAGAATGGAACCCGGGCCTCCACGGCGAGAGGCCGGCAACTAACCCCTGAGCCATGACACGGCTATATTAAAGACAAAGATAAAATTGAAACATATTTAAAGATTCAGTTCGTACCGGGCCGTAGATACACTCTGTCTTGAATATAAAAAACCAATCAACACTGTGTAGGGAAATCGTTGTTTGTCATGAGACCCACACAAAACACACATTTGCATTTGTGTGTGCACAAAACAGAATTTTGAATGTTAAACCAGGTGGGACATAAAGTAGCCACTAGTCTTTAAAAGGAATATAATGTATAGCAACTTGCATCAAGGTATTTTATCGACAGTTTTTACAACACAGACTCAATAACGGTATTGATAACCGCCACAATTTGCCGTGAAACGTCAATGGGAAATCTCACTTCTTCTAGAAATAAAAGTGCCCTTAGTCAGACATGGGAACGGGGTGAGAAATTAATATTTATTTTGTTACCCACACATTAAACTAAAATTGTAAATTTTACCCCTTACTTCGGGGCTGGGATAGCGTAGTCAGTATAACGACTCGCTACGGGCTGGACGGTTCGGGGTTCGAACCCCGATACGGGCAAGATAATTTCTCTTCTCCACACCCGTCCAGAAAAACCCTGGGGCCTACCCAGCCTGCTGTACAATGGATACCGGGGTTCTTTTCCGGGGTAAAGCGGCCGGGGCGTGGCGTTCATCACCTACCCGAATCTAGCGCATCTTATGGGAGGACCTTTCCTTCACCTTCACCTTACTTCACTTTCCGGTATCCTTTATTTTCAGTGGCCATTACCTTTTGTTTTTCTGTTTCCATATTTATACCCTATCGTTAGGTAGACACCGCCTGATAAAACACAAAACGATTTGAAAATGTATATTCCATAATGTAGTAAACATAATTCCCAGCGGCATTCTTTGCAGTTTGTTAAAATCACGGTCGGCCGGTGTATAAACAGCATTTATAGAAAGTACAAACTGTGTATATTGATTAAAGGGAACAAAATTAATATCTCAACAGCATAATAATGCACAAGACTAAATGTAAACAAAATTGTAAACAGTTTATGGGTTGGGTGGAAAATTCGACTGATGGCGATACGTAAAGTAGGTATTTTAATCCATCAATATGCTAAAAAAAACCACAACGGTTGATTAATGGTCGTCAAAGACGTCGTATATCGCATTTCACCAACACTTCAGTAATGATTTATGATACACATAAACAGCCGCCTTACGCCCTTAAGTAAAGCATATTTTATCATTCGTTAATGTGGCTGAAATTTCGGAAATGGCCAACAACTTTCAGTCAGAACCTGGCACACCAAATTTTGAAAACGTCTAGCGGTTTAGGCGGCCACACTAAACCACAGACGGACGATATGACAGCGAAATAATGTTTCTACTTCACTTTGTAAAGAACACCTAAAGTGAAAATAATAGTAATGTCTATCTCTTATGTAGGTCAGCTATTGGAATGACAGATTCGAACAGCAAAAACATACGCAAATAATAAACATTTCCTTATACGCGTCAAACAGAGGCCAACACTATGTCCAAAAATATTTCAAATAGATTTTGTAGAAAGATTCAGATCTTCTTGGATGTTGGGTTGTGTCGATTACTAGATAGTTAACCGATGTTTGCATGGACGGGACGGTAATGCCTTCATCTTCAGGAGCAAGCAATCCACTCTTCTTGGACTACTTGACCTTGAAGATAGGGCAATACGATCTGTCAAAACACGGATAATTATTTATTTAACATTCGACACGGTGTAACATTTGACAAGAATTGAATCTTCATCAACACCGTTATGAGAACCTTAAGCCTCACAAACATTGCCGATCCTGGTGGCAGTACAGTTGTCTGTAGAATGAGCTGCTTCTGAGAAAACTGTGTGATACAGTTCGATTTCAGCGTGGTGTAACGTAGGAAGCAGAAGAGTCCAGTGCTGTCAAAATTTTAACTTCCGGTTCTCATGCTCTTACTAGCCTACTTCACGGAATACAGAAGCAGAGAGGTTTCCTCCCCGGGCGGTGTTCTAGCGTCTGACCAGTCCGGGATCGCTTCAGGGCACTTCTTGAATGTGTCTTAAGTTTTGACATGCCAATCGACTCCCGCACACCCCTGAGGTAAACGCTACAGCTTGCTGGTACACTCAAAATTAAAATTCGCTATAAAGGTTTAGAACTGAATGATAGGATTAGCGAATAATGCAAAGAAAAGGCGTGGGAGGAAGCGTAGCTCCCTAATTTGATATATTATCCACAAGCGACAAACAAAAACCACAAATATCTGTCAAAATAGTAGGTCTCCAGACAGAGATTTGAGCCTGGACCCTCCCGAATACCAAACCGAGGTGCTGCTTACTCCATTGCGACCTTCGGCACCTTTGAAGTGAGGCAGAAACGTATGTAATGATGCACAAAGAAGTAAATTTACTCGTCTCTTAATCTACAGCTTCAGTATACTAACGCACTTAAACTTGTTTCCGAGAGTCTAGGGCGACAAAATAGCAGTACAATATGGAGGCCTTACGCACTGGCGGTTTGAATATGGTACTTCTTATATTTAGGTGGGACGAAAATTTTATTAAAGTAACCACCACTATAACCACTGTAATATCCTTCACTTGGGGAAGTGAAAGCGAGTATCCCGCTGCGAGATATATACAGTATAAAATGACTGTACCATCCACTTTGTACTGGCTGGCAATGCGGTCGGAACGTGAAGCTGAATATTCACCTCCACTTAGTGACTAAGGAAATGTAAATTAATTACTGGAGATAATTCAGAGATGTTCCTGTGCTATCAAATTAATTACCAGTCAGACCAAATTGGAATGTACAATACTTCAGCTCTTAAAGTTTCACGGTCACAGGAACAGAGAAAATGGATTTCGCTATGTTGTTTTTAGAAGTCTAAGCAAAGTGGAAAGACATACATGTACCGAGTCCAAGCAGGAGTTTTTTTAAACGTAAAATCAAGTTCTGTCATACGAACGAAACTGATTTCATCTGTTACACATCAATACGTGCACACGTTGTTAGGTAGTGAGTTATGTTCAACAGTACAAATGGAATGGCGCTCTGCTGTTACCATAGATACAACACTGCACGTATACTGCACTGGACATCCCAAAATCATCATCTCACGAGATCACGGATACATCTTGATAAAAAAATAGGCATCAATTTCGAATGACTGGGAATAAGCGATAGGATTACATATTCCATATCGAATCTTAAATTTTCTGCAGGCATTGCAAAAATGCGTAACCTATAGGCAGTTCTAAATGAAATGCTATCGGCGGGTGTGTTGGTGCATACGGACGGACCGTGGGGGGGGGGGGATAGAAAAGAAGGATGCATGGATAACCCATTTTATTTTGAATCCCCAGGCACGAACTGGAAGAAGTTCGTCGAGGTAATTTTGCGGCAAGTTCTTCGACAGGCAACCAGCAAAAGAATGATCACTTGACAGTGCAATGGTTGGCGACTGCCGTGAGCGAGTTGCGAGGTGAGGTGACAGAGGTGGCCGCGTCGCACAACACATCTGCAGAGCTTCAGCGTCGAGAAGAGCTGAATTCAGAGCTGGGGCTTTTACGTGGAGACGTTGCCAGCGTGCGGAGAGACCTGGAGGAGCTGCAAGCTACGCAACAGAAGGGCGAAGTAGCTGTCGCGCAAGCGCAACAAGATATTCTGGCTGTTAAGGTGCAGGCGCAGAATGTAGCCGCAGTTTGTACCGACACTAGGACTCAGGTAAGCTACGTACCCACAAGATACTTTACAATATAGAAATGTGTAGTGATGTTCATAATTTCTAAAGTTTTCTTATGCGCATTCGCAAAATTGCGAAAAGCGACTATTAGCTTCATGTCTGTCTGTCTGCCCGTCCGTCCGCATGGAACAACTCGGTTCCACACTGGACGGATTTTCAAGAAATTTGATATTTGAGTATGTTTCGAAAATCTGTCGAAAAAATTCAAGTTTAATTAAAATATAATAAGAATAACAGGTAGTTTACATGAAGACTTAATGTACATTTATGATATCACGCTGAATACTTCTTAGAATGAGAAATGTTTCAGACAAAAATTGTAGAGAACATCAAAACGCACATACTATGTTCAATAACCTTTTCTCCGAAAATCGTGCCGTTTATGAGATAATGTGGAATAATATGGTAGAACCAGATAGGCCGCAGATGAAAAAGGTACCTGAATTTCGAACACTATACACCCATACCAAATACAAGTGCTAACCATTACACTGCCAAACACCAGATCCGTCCGACCAAGGCGCTGCTGCAACCACAGAGAACAAATATCTGTCACGCCTCAGTAACGCCTCGCAATTGTACTCGTAGTATCTCATACGAGATTCAGTAACTCACAAAATATTTTTGGTTCTCTCAGTGAATATCGACTACGTCCCTGCTCTAATAAGGGACAGAACTTTGTAACAGAAAGGCGGCGTATTTTCAGGGAAGTACATACCGAGTTCTCGAGTATTGTTTTCTTACGGAATATATAAAGCAAACGTTATTTTCGGCAGTGTCTGTCCACATGACCCCGTCTTTTCGCAAGTTTCAATTTTCAGCTTTCTAAGCGGAATTCCGTTCAACTGATTACTGGAGGGGTGTACCAAAAACTGTGGGACGACTATAATTTTGGTCCAGGTACGTCCACTACACTCCCCAATTTAGATCAAGCTGAAATTCTCCGAAAAACTGCACAAGGTACAAAAATGTCTGGGGCCTAAAGACAGCCTAACACAAAACAGGACTACAGGGCTCATTACACAACACACACACACACACATATATATATAATATATGACTTTTATTTTAAGCATTAGCTTATTTTAAAATTGTGTATATTTAAACAAATAAACACACGAAATTCTTGGCTACGAGCCGGACGCCTGAGTTCGATTCACGGCAGGACCAAAGATGCTGCTCCTTGCCACAGCGTCCAGACAGGCTCTGAGGCGCATTCAGCACCCTACACAATGGCATCGAGGGCTGTTCCTTCACAGATAAAGCTGTCGGGGCTGTCCAGTGAGGAAGTGCGAATGCTTCGAGCTATGAATATTACTGTCTTCTAGAACAAGACGCTACAAATCTGACTCGTTGAACTCTATGTTGGCCCACAACACATACCTTCATGGTGTTGGCTTCATTAAGCACAGAGAGAATATTTCTTTATATATATATATAACGTCATGAAAGGGACTGAATATTTTGTGTCGTTACAAACGAGTGTTGTTCTAACCGAGTAGTATAATGTTACGGTTAACAGTGAGGAAATAATTGGTACCACAGAATATGTGACGCTATAGACGAGGTGTCCAGAAACCGATGTCGTTATAACCGGGTTCTACTGTGTGTGTACATATATATATATATATATATATATATATATATAAGTTTGACTTCATATATTTTATAAATGCATGTAACAGTCACTGAGGTAGTTATATGCAATGGAGTGCGCCGTTAAACAATTGTGTGTGTGTGTTGTGATGGCCCAATCCTCCAAACCAAGTACGTCTAGTCTTATTATGGACTCAGAAAGCGGACCATGTGCATGATGCGGGATGTTATTTGTGAGCCCCCCCCCCTCGCAGTGTACCTGGCATGCCCGAGGGCGGACCTGCTGCCTCCTTTAGCAGCTGCCATCACATAAGCCATGGAATTCCTTTTCTACAGCGACTTATAAAAGCCTGCTTCAGCTCGATGTTGCCAGCTTACAGGAGCCAATTCAATAATTTCTACGTTCTCAGATAGTCACAATTTCTCCTGTATACAGGCACCCACGCCGTCAAGCCGTATAGACTGCTTGTAGGTAAAGCTCCACGCATTCTAGACCTCAGCACTAGACGGCCATGAGCCAGTGAATACAAGGCTCCAGACCCGGTCTAAACTTCAGCCCTTTTGCAACTACCTGATTCGAGCATTGCCCTCCCTAGGTGGGAGATCAGAACATCGCAGACCAGACATCCAGTCGTACCCCACGGTGGAATGTTGTCAGTGTAATTAAGGGAAGAAACGACATGCATGAGCAAAAAAAATATATATCAAATGTTGTCGGAAAACATCAAGGAAAGAAACTAGTTGCCACACCTATGAAAACATGGAAAGGTTACATTGAGACAAAGTGCGAACTTTTGAACTTGATTGTATAAAACCTTCATCCGCGCCGCTATTAATGTGTCAAATGTTTTGTTTGTTTATCTGGCAACACTGCCGGCCCGCGGCTGGGCAGGTGCGGATGCTGGGAAGTACTAGGGTCACACCAGGAGCCCTGAGCCTGACCCTCGTGACATCGCACAACTTGTGCTTAGGGATCCGACAGTAGCGCACACAGTCCATTTGAATGCAGAAAAGAAACCAGTTCTGAAACTCACAAAATATTTACATAACTGCAGTTTCAGAAACCTAGATTTTCACCTTGAAATACAGTGTGCAAAATAATAGGCTAATGCAGCAAATTCTCCTCCAGCGGAGATTTGTCCAATAAGGATTCGATCATACGCATGAAAAATAAACGCAAACAATTATTTGCTAAACGCAAAAAAATACGATTATAAGCGATCTGCCGAACACGCTGTAGTAACATATGAAAAATAAATTGTTAAACCTTGATTATGGAGGCAGTACGCTCCTCTGAAACGTCGGTAACTGAAATTACGTGACACATTTTCGAAAAATTCCCCAACGTAAAATTGCATGAAAATCTGTTGAGCGATTCTAGAATTGTGACAGGCACAGATAGACGGACACAGACACAGTTCTGCACATGAATGCATATTCGTCTAAAGACACAGTTCGAACCTCGCAGGCAACACACCTCGCTTCTTGTTTGGTAGAAATAATCTCTGTTACTTCTGAGAACCAAATGACATAAATAATTTGAGAGCGAAATTTCAAGCTGTTGAACGTGGCATTCACAGTTATCACTGCATTATACAAGTATAAACATTTATTGTGCCCACAACACTTCACGAAAAGCAGACACGCAACCTTCAACTTATTCCGATCACTTCCACTATGCGGGATACGTTTCTCGTTCCAAGGCCATGATTGGTACCCTTCAGTAATTAATTAGCAGCTGCACCATGCGGGTATCCACTAGAACAGTGCCTCTCAACTGGGGGTCCGCGAGTTAAATGGATTCTGCTCAGTAGAGCATAAAGTTTCTTTTCCCGTGTTACTTATTTGTAAATAGTTCTACTTTAAATGCTACCGTGAGTTGGTTTAAGGAGTCTGCGAGTTGAGATAGTTCTGGGGAAGGGGTCCGCAGAACTAATAAGACTTGTAAGGGCTCGTGGTACTAGTAAGATTAAAAAACACTGCACTAAACTACATGCTATTAGGACTCTTAGCTTATATTTTGTCCTCATTTCCAGTTCCAGACTGTCCAGGCGGAATGGTCGATTACAATGAAGACTCTCAAGAAGTCTGCCAGGACAGGCAAGACATATAAGGTAGGCTACGTTACAACCAGTGAAACACAGCAATGCTACAACATTCGGAAAGTCTGTTTCAATATTGATACACATGTCGGTGCAAAACGAATTAAATAATTAAGTTTGAGGTAGCTGTTTTTTGCTGGAGGGTCCATGTACCCCAGGAGGTAGACGTACGTAAGATACTATATTTCACACACTGACAAACACAGGTCGTAAAAGGCCTACATCTTCAGAACTCTTTGTACAGCTTTTCCTATGCATGAAATAAATGGTTGTGTTTAATTAAAGCGATAGCACTGTGTAATTTGTGTCTGTGATACAAGATACACGTACGTGTAGTTCGAAAAGGAATCGCGCCTCCATTAAAATTGGTAGTGGCACATGAAGTCTACTCTAAAAAGAATAAAAAGGGCTTAGAAACGCTGCTGTAAATTATAGCATGGATGCTATAGTAACTCCGGGGGCACAAGTGAACCCAAATTTTGATTAAATTAGAGAACAAATTAACATTTATTCACACAAACGTAAGCATTATACTAAGCACACCAACTACCGATGCATTAAAAGCTCTTGCCGCAATGTCTAACCTCCTCCCCATAACCTTTAATAAGAAGCTGATAATGACTCGCATAACGAGGACATCCCATCATCGCGTATGGTAGGAAGAGCTTGATGGATAATATCAAAATGAGAAATTTGAAGGAAGGTGTCGCTCACGAGTGGATCGATTGGAGAGCTTTTGTGAACACGGTAATGAACCTCGAATGTACTGACCAGACGAATAGCTGTCATCCGGTGAAGAAAAATCTTGCATAACCGAATTTTTCTTTACTTCGTAGAGTAATAGCGTAACTTAGGTTACGTCACAAATAATACCGAATTTACGAATACTGAAACCAACAAAAAACCTCACACTTAAACCCGAGGTTTTATTTAAACTAAGGTTTTACGTTCTGTATTTCATTTCACGTGTTTTGCTGACAGACACTGGACAAAGCAGAGAGGGACGAGGACCGGAAATACCGTCATCACAGAGCTCTCCGCGTGCAGATGACAGAGCTGGACATGTCGACAAAGAAGCTTTCTGCCAACCAGGCACATCTAGATCATCAAGTTCGGCGGCTAGAGAAGCAGATGAAGACGGTACTAAGCAACCACCGGGCAGGGGGCCGTGGGAACCACGATGCCGGGGCGGGAGAGGTGGCCGCGCGAGAGCTGCAGACTCGCGTGTCTGCCCTCGAGCAGACTTCTAGAACTGCAGCTAAAACAGTGTTCAACATGACCCGACAGCTGGTCGGCATGGATAAGCTGCATCAGTCCATGCTGCAGCTGCTCGAGTCCGTGGAGACGCTGGAAAACAAGGTGGACAGCACAGTACCCGATCTCCAGCGAGAAATCTCCAAGATGGAATTCAACATGGCGCAGTTGACGTCGTCCATCGCACTCATTAAAGAAGACCAGGTTGGTGCAGCCAATGCTTCAAATGCGTTATGAACGTCTCCTCCAAAATTCAGTCCTATTCGCAATTCATTGTCTTCTCCTTTCATTCGACTCTACGTAGAACAGCCTAACAATCAACCAACCGATGTCAAACGCATTACTGAGGTACATGTAGTATGTCTTTCAAGTTACTGAATGACTCTCTCAACTGCATGAGTCACACACCGTAAAATGGGATTATAGCTGTGAATAGCGAATTGAAAGAACATGGAAGGACGTGATCGTGACCTACCAACACCAAATTTCAGTGAAACCTGTTGAGATAAAACATGGGGATGGAGTTTCCTGTTGCAAAGACAAACACGCACATCAACTGAATACTCGCCTTTCCAGTCCGCCGGTTAACAAGTGGCTATGTGTTTCAGGATAACCAGCGCTCCTCCCTAAAGGCGCTTAGTACAGGTGTGTCAGCCATGCAAGAGCAGGAGGAAATAGACCGCGGTCACCTGAGCGTCCTGCAGGCCCAGGTGTTGAACTTCACCGCCACTTCTCCACAGGTCAGTAAGTCTCCTTTCTGTACTTCATTTCTGCTGCTACTATGATAACCACTGGCACCAACTACTACTACTACTGCTGCTGCTACTACTACTATCTTTATGGGCAGAGTCCTTTTCGAGAGGCTAAGAGCTACTAGTCGAGGAAGCTCTCCCTTCCATAAAACCCGGAGGTTCACCAAAACAGCCCGCCACTGTTCTATATCCTCGGCCAGATGAATCCAGTCCACAGCTTCCAACCCTCTTTCTTTAAGACTTATTTTAATATTATTTTCACATTTACTCATATGCCTTCAAAGTGGTCTCTTTTCTTTAAGTTTTCCGACCAAACGTCGGTATGCATTTCGCTTGGCTCCTACGTGCCCCACCAACCAAATTGACAATTTTATTATCCCAACTACATTTGGCGAGGATTGTAGCTCCTTGCTGAGCATATTTCTTCACCGTCCTATTGCTTCCTCCCTCTTCGGTCCAACTACTGCACTGCTGTTCTTTTCTCTACGGTGCAAGAACTCCATTCTCTGTTGTGTTTCCTCTCGCCCCTCACAACGAAGAGAGCGGCAATGGCATTCTGTTTTCACCCTTTGAAGCCTGAATAAAGGTCAGATAAGACCAAGTGTGGGGGAGTGGTTAATAAAAAAACGGGAAGACCGATAGAATCCCGCAGGGGCAAGAGGTTTTCTCTTCTCCAAAAGCCGTGCAGACCGCCTTTGGGACCCACCCAGCCTCTTATTCAGTCGGTATCGGCGTTCTTTCCAGGGGGGGGGGGGGGGGGGGTATAGCCTTCGAGACGTGAAGTTGACCACTCACCTCCATCTAATGCCAAGACTGAGAATAAATAAGTAGAGCTATACCTCCACTCCCCTATATGCCTTTATGGCGTGGACACTACCTTACCCTTACTTTAAGACTGACAAATTTTTAAAATTAACAGCTTTTAAGATTCCCAGGTAGTGCCGCTCGTCCTGGTAAATGTGGGTTGGAGAAGTTGGGAAGCTGTAATGAGTAATGCAAGAAAGGACCTGAAGTTAAGTTAAAAATACCGCAAAAAATCAGTTTCTATATCAAAGAGAACACGAAGCATCTCCATTGCCAATACCAACCGATTAATGCTGTTTGAGGACATAATCGCGTTTTATTCTCAGAACCATCACAAATAAACAAATACGCTGTGTAGGCAAAATGAGAAGTTTTTAATATCGAACCATGTGATACACATAATTACCACTGAGCTCCAGACGGTTACATAACACTTTAATGTAAGGAATCTCGATTATCGAACGTGTGCACGAAAACGGAAAACACACGGTCTGAATGACGCCAGAACATATCAAACCCTTGTTACGCCTACTGTATTAATGGGCCTATTGTTTGTGAAAATGGCTGGTATCCACAGTTGACATCTCGTGCCCTGTGTGGAGAATCGGGTGCCGTTAGATGTCTACCTACACGTTATAAGACATGGCAACATGTAAAAACTTCCATGCGCACAGCGAGATTCGAGTTTATCCGCTATTCCCACTTACGGTGCCAGCTTAGATCACTCTACAGCACACTCCAAGGAAAAACATTTCAGAAGGAATATATGTTGCATGTACGAAGTGTGAACCAAACCATCCACTGGATTTAGTAGTTTTATAGTGTTTGACACAATTGTGCGTATTCGAAAATCCAGCAGGCTTATAATTCGATGACTGCTTTCTATTATATTCACATAAAAACGTATGGATTGCGAATAAAATAATTTATCTTCCTTACAGACTCCAACTCCTAATACAAAGTCTGAGAATAAAAGCGATTTCAACAGCACCTCCATCTGGAAATTGGTGCAAGAGTTGTCTGCGGTGCAGACAGAGTATCAGCAGATTATCAGCTCTCTACCACGAGGTAAGTTACCTTTCTGCAGCCTGACAGATAATTAGACTACTGGGATGTGTATCTTTCTTCTGACCTTCCAGTTAAGTTATGACCGGTTTTCATAAAAACTCACGAAGTTATCTAAACTTCCTGATTTTTAATTCCCCGTCACCAACAATATTGAGAAGGTAGCCGTGCGAAATGGATCAGTTCATCTTAGGTAGTACGAACGTTTTACTTTTGACTTGAAACTTAATTTTGCAAGAGCGGTCTCAAACTCTGATGAAAAACAATGGTCAATTTAAGCGCCTTCTTACGAATCTTGAAGTAAAGTTATTGCACATACACAGCCAGTTACAAAGCTAATCGTGCTGCAGACACCGCTGAACACGATTTATTCTTTTGTTCTGCTTAACTGTCCGCCACATCGAAAACAGTTTCAAATGGAAGTCATATATTTTAATTAAATCTGTGCTCTCTTTTTTGGGAAATCGATAAAGTCTGATTCGCTCTTCATTAATCCTATGGTTTATAATTCGCCGGTAAGCCTAAACGTAAAATTTACCTTTGCACTACACTCCAAATCAGACTCTTGTCTGCACTATTGTACACGTTCACTAAAACCATATTGAGGTAAGCAACAGGACTCCTTGGTTGGGGGATCAGACCACCGAAAGATTTCTGTCAGCACAGGACTACCGTAAAGACATAAATGCCCTCAAGCGGGATTCGAAACACGACATCCTACTGTTTTGGGATCTGCGTCGCTAGTGCGCATAAGCAGTACCGTTTATCGTACTTTTTCACCCTTCATGAAGCGGCACCCTCTGTGTTGTACAAAGCCATATGGGTCCATACTGCATGTGAGCGGAAACATCTGTGACATAGGGAGTCAGGAACCGACCCTACAAAGGGAGTGAAATGACAGTACACTTCATCTCCAAAACTACTTTATGTATTTCAATAAAAATAGAGAAACAATACTAAAAGCTGCTGGGTGAATATGATTTTGGTCCGTAACCGTCTAATACAATACACATTGTACATGAATCTTTAAACGAATTTATGACAAGCGGTTAACAGTACGAAATATCTGCACACGACTTAACGTTCGCTTGCAGACTCATTAAGATTACAACATTCATTTTACAGATATTTCAATATGACAAACATTTAACGAAATACAATGAAAATGTACAAGATTTGGCGTTTTCATGGAGATCTGGCAGTTACCTGCCAACGTTTCGGAAGAACGCACTGCCTAAATATTCACAGTGAAAGTAAAGAATCCAGACGATTCAGTCTATTCCTACCAGAATATATGATGTCATATCCTTAGAAGCCCATAATAATTTATGACGTTGTGCAAGAGTACTTCTTCTATCGTCCTTTGTTGCTAAATCATTGTACAGTGTTTCTTTTATGTATTTATTTAGACGGTCAAGATAATTCGTGCTTTTAAGAAACACGAAGTTTCAACATCGTGGCATTCGCTTTTTTGGGGACCCTGAAATTTAGCATTTCACCAGTGTTTGCAAAAGTCCGCAACTAACACCTAACACATTCAATGTTTCTCTTATAAATTTTACGCTTGTAACTTGCCTGCAGGAGACGTCCAGTTCTGATCTCCACCGGGACCACTAACATTACTGAGGCTCTTCACTGTTGTGCTGTCACCCTACATTAGCCTACGGCCATATCCCACCACTTCCTTTCCAATTAATTATTCACTAATCACCCCGACAGTTCGACGTGTATATCCTGTAGTCCGCGCTATTGGCAGCATCGTTACAAGAACCAGAAAAATACGTTTTAATATTATCCTTCCACCTACACCTCTGTCTCCCTATTTTTTTAAAGGTTTCGGATTAAAACTATGTTTGATTGTCTCATCTCCTCACCCATCACACCTTCCGTGATTTGATTAGGCCTCCCCTAAGATCACTTGGCGAAGCGAACTAATTATGAAGCTCATTATGCAGGTTTCTCCAATCACCCTGTAACTTCCTCTCTCTAGGTCTAAAAATTCTCCTCAGCACTCTGTTGTCAAACACCCACAGCAATTTCAGGTTTTGTTTTCAGACTGTGGGGAGGTGCAGGGGCCCAGTGGTCCGTATCTAATCTCGCCAGGCAATCAGGGGACTCCCCTTCTGTTGTCATGTGACCAAGGAACAGCTCCAGGGGGCTGGGCCTTGGTACAGAGGAGGATAGACGGCTCCCAGGACTTCAACCGCAAATGGAGCGAATATGCCACAGGATTTGGCTCGCCATCTGGTGAGTCCCGCTTGCTCGCCATCTGGCGCCCGCAATTGTTTCCGTAGCACGTAATTTTTAAAATAATTATAATGAATAGGTACAAAACAGATGTTGCCTGTCACTACAATTAACTGACAGTTGTGTAGACAATCCAGGAATTCTCGAATGTTCATCAATGGAATCACAAAAGAGTACCATGGATGCGGTTAAGGTCGTCTTGAATGTAACTGTCTCTATCTTCAGGGTAGAATGCGTTACCCCTGAAGATGAAAGCAGCGGGTGCCTCCGAAACGTGGATACCTCTCTACCAAATTAAACGGTGTCCACACCCCAAAACACTTTACACTTAATATTTACTGCTGTGTTCAGTAAGCCATTTGCTAACTAGTACATTAATATTCCTGGAGCCGGGAGGGCCAAGTGACAGACTGTCGGCTGGACTGGGACTCGATTTCCAGCAAGGACAAGGGACTTAGCTGTTCATTACTACATCCGGCAGCAAACTACTAAGTTTTTCTTCGTGTATAAAAGGGTCAGAAGAGCGCAGTCGGTATAGTTACTAGCCTACGGACTCGACGACCGAGCAATCGAAATTCGATTCGCCACGGAGCAAAACAGTCTTCCCTTCTCCACACTTTTTAGATAGGCACTGCGGTCCACCCATCCTCCTATTCAATTGATGCCTGGGGCTCTTTCGCCGAAGGCGGTGGAGGGCCTGAAGCCGACCACACACATCCATCAGTTGCAGAGTTAGGAATGCGTGGAGCTATATCCCCACTCTCCCATGAGCCTTCATGGCACAGCGACAACTTTAGCTGTCCCTTTACACCGGCTGTAAAGCTGTCGAGGCTTGACGCTGACCACTCACCTCCACGTAACGCTGCGTTTTCAGAATACACGGAGCTCTATCTCCACTTCCCCGTATCTCTTCATGGTAATGTAGGCCTACTAAAAGAAGCACAGCAATTTTACATTCTCCTTACTTTTATAATAAAATCCGTATAATCGCATTTATCCAGTCCTATATAGTGGTATAATCGGGCAACTTCTACAAATGTAATCAGTAACTGATTAGGCAAAGAGTCTCAACGGCCATTCTGAATACCCAGCGTCATGAAATTTCATGAAACACTGTTACTGATACAGAATTTATTGCGGAGGGCACAGTCACGGGAAAATATGAGGGAGTGTTTGGAATTCTCAGGACAGTGAAGACTGTGACTGCGGTTTTCTGGCGGGTCCACCTGCAGGACATACGACGACTTCTACTACTTTGAAGATGGAGGCAGTAGTTCCCCGAATAGTTGGTACCTGCCTACCAAACTGCTGCCGTCACCTCCCAGTGGATCGCAATCCCAAGAGGAGGAAAGTAGGGCAGTGCCCACTCCTCCATTAAGACTCCTCCAGTAATCTTCCTCTATAACTTACAGGTGAATTCTGGCTCGGGAACGAGGCCCTGCACCACCTGACGGCCGACAACTGTTCGTCCCTGCGAGTGGACCTAAGGGACATATATGGCAAGAGCTGGGTAGCGGAATACGACGAATTCAGCGTCTCGGGTGCCGGGGACGGCTATCGACTGCACGTCGCCGGGTATCGGGGTAACGCGAGCGACGCGCTGGAGTACCAGAACCGGATGCAGTTCAGCGCCATCGACTCTGACCGCGACATCAGTAACACAAACTGCGCAGCCAACTACGAGGGTGGCTGGTGGTTCTCCCATTGCCAGCATGCGAACCTGAACGGGCGCTATAACCTGGGTCTCACGTGGTTCGACGGTTCCAAAAACGAGTGGATCGCTGTCGCGCGTTCGGAGATGAGAGTCCGACGGAGATCAAACTGCGCGCCTCACGGGTGAAGTGGCTTAGCGTCCTACAGAAGCGGTGAGATACAGACGACTCTAAGCTTCTTAGGCTTGGTTTCCAGTAATGCACTGCCATCGATCAGTACCTCAAAAGACAAACACAGTGTTCACCATACAGGCTGTGAATTCAACACGATACGCGTCACTGTGAGACTGCCATACGAGTGTGCCGTAGTCATTTATTTAGTCACAACTGACCTCAGAGACTTGCATTGGCCTTGAGGTCAAAGCGAGGCTTGTAACAGCTCTGAGGAGCTATTTATTACACTTTTAGTCATATGTGTGTATATATATGTTTGTACCATATTTGAGATGTAATATATGTGTAATAGAAGAACTCCATACATGGCTTACTCTGTCTCTACCACCACCACCACCCATCAGAGATGCAATATGCATATGTGTGTATGTGTAACAGAACAACTCCACACACGTCTTAATGTCCCCACCACCAACCCTACACCTTGTACGAAGCAGACGTATTAGTACTATCAGCGATTATCCATACTGACATCTTTTGTGCTCTTCCTCAGTACCTCCAGACAGGACCACATAACCTACTTGGTAACAATACAGTGCGCATTTGTGTCATGTGTGATGTCATCAGGCCACACGTCAGAGGCTCTTGCACACAAACAGTTGTGTTGTTAGCACATACGCTCGTGGCTCGATCTTGTTTGCAATCCTGCACTAAAAACCAAGAAGAATAAAAATTAATTTAGACACTTCCGTAACAACTACTGACAATACTACTCTTTAACTGCCAGGGGCTCCTTGGCAGATACAGTCTCAGATCCTGAACACAGCTCTACAGTAGCATTCCTTACTTGATCGTACCAACTAACGAAGGAAACGGTAGCTATCGATTTCCGAGACGATGCGATTCGCAAAACACTGGGACGACAGACATGTCCAAAATATCATTCACAAGAGGAGCACATATAATTAAACTATACAATTTATACCTAAAAAAAATTCTTCGATCTTACTATTTAACGAGAAAATCAGAAACTTTTATATCTGTAGGTGTATAACTCTTACTGTCGTCACCATCACTTTAGGTTTCAAAATCCAGTAGCTCAACAGCGTCGCTGATATTGAATAACTGAGACACGCGGAAGACCATCAACTGCACGTTTTGTTCACACCAAGCTGTAAAGAACGCCTAATAACAAACGTGGTGCCATTTAATCACACGTCTTGTTCTAAGATTTGTGACTGCAGACGGACGTCGTTCCGCAATGTTCAGCACCACCAACCTGTAAGACGAATTTAGAGTTTGGCAGTAACAAACACGAGAGCGCGCTTCGTTTGCGAGTGATATCCGTCTGCTATATAGTCATATGAAATGCATACAAATCGAGTGTCCTCACGCAGATGGAATGGCGATCCCTGTGTCTTGGACCACGCTCTAGATGACCTCACTTTATGATAGGTAATGCTATTATGTGTTCTTTGTACAACGGTGCAGGGAGAGAATAAACACAGGAATCGCCGGTCTTGGATGCTTCAACTCGAAAACTGCTCGGCATATGCTGACGAAATTGGACATGAATGGTATGCCACTGCAGGCGACCACAAATTCGCAGTTTATACTTCCATAGTCGGTAATAGCAACGTAGCGGACGCAGGAATTTGTAAGTTGTGGGGCATATCGGTAGTGTTACCGAAAAGCGGCAACTTGAAGCACAGTAAACCCGTTTTTATGGCACATTTTACGACGCTGTCAGTACCTCACCTTGTATACAGCGTCGATGGTAGGACTGAAACATTGGAAAGTGGCGGTCGTGATCTAACCCACGAAGGACACAACGAAAAATTGTCACGATAGCCAATGTCCCGGCCAAGACTAGAAAGGGGACTTTTCGAATACAAATCTAGAGCGTTACAACCCAAAAATGTAATAATAATAATAATAATAATAATACGAATTGTGGTTAACGATACGTAGCAATGACAGAAAACACAGTAACCATGTTAACGGATTACACACGTTTATGAAACACACCCGGCGCACAGAACGCACGTGCACTCAAGTACGGGGTGCAGCTTTCCAGTCTTGTTACTTTCACGATATCAGCGAGCTTTTATGCAAGGTACATCACATGCACTGACAAAGAATAGTGCCTATCTCAGTCATGCAAGATGAAATTGAATAAATAAATATTTCCTTGCACAACAGTTGATGACGGAAAAGTTTCCAAATTATCCATTCCCCACACATCAAAGATATTTTAAACATTTCACAAATATCAACCAAACAGAAACAGAATAATGCACCAGCTGTTTTTCTGCACTCATATTCGTCATCGCTAGAAGTCACTATCGCAGTCACGTTTCTAGGTGGCTGGTTGGGCGCAGTTTCAGAGTCCGGACCAACTACACCAATACAAATCCCCCATCCGACACAACGCCCAGCATAAACATATCACAACCCCTTGCACGCCAATTATCAATAATTTAAACAGCAAAGAAAAAAAAACCTTCGTTTCACTTATTTACTTTTATAAATGTCACAACTAATTGCAAATGCAAAGGTGCAATTTCAGTAACACGTAATTACAAGAGGACACTAGTATTCAAAAACATATGAAGTAACGAATCGAGCAATCGTAATATTTACAGTTAAATTACAGCTGCCTGAAGATAGAAGTTGGCACCGGGCCCTCACCCATACGATAGTATCTAGGCTCCTGCTAGAATTATCAAAAATAGATGCAAATAACGACACTTTCGATGTTATAAGACTAAAACTATTATCTTTACTAATATAAAACGTATATTTTAAAATCACCTTGTAAATATGCTACGAAGCCTGTCATTTGGCTGCACCTGCCATCCGTAACCTATGACAAAGGGCATTCCAGAAATAACCTTTGGGTTTTACAAAGCGGAACGAGAGAGATCTTAGTATAGCCATCACTGAATCTCGCTAAAACTCTGTTGAAACGCCTAACAGCAGCGTTTCGGAACCGAGTGTACGACGACTCATTAAGGCGGCACGTGAGATGTACTGTAGTTCATATATTATTAAAATTTATCCTACCGGGGTGGGTATTTAAATGTCAGCGCATGGTTTCCGAAAAAGTATTATCCTAGCAGAAAAAGATAAAATTATAAAATAAAACGGCATTTTGCGGAAGATAAGAGATTACGCAGCACGTCTTAAAATGCAGTAATTTCATTGTTGCCTAGATACATAAACTGAATCTCTACGGGTATTTTCCTACCTGCGTTCCACGAACGCAGGCCTTTAAAGTTAAAAGGCCCTAAAAAGTCTTTAAATTTTTCTGTCGTATGTACAATAAACAAGAAGAAAGGCTAACTGGATTGGTCACATCTTGCGTAGAAACTGCCTTCTAAAACACGTGAAGGAAGGAAAGTTAGAGGGAAGGACAGAAATGACGGGAAGACGAGGAAGAAGGCGTAAGCACTAGATCGCACCCTGTGGAGAACTCGCTTTGGACGAGACCACGAACCTGTCGTAAGACAGACTACAGAATTAATGAATGGATGTACAACTTACTCCGTGCATGGAACAAATAAAGCCCGTTTAATATGACATAGTTATCATTTCGCGTGTTTATGGTGCGGGATAACACGCAGGTTGAGGTAACAATGACTTCGCTACCGAAGAGCAGTGAGGCCTCACTCTTGGGGTAAGAGGTGTATAAAGTTTCACTTAAGATAAAGCGGTACGCCGAATAAGAATGGTTAAGAAAAAACTCTGACTCAAAGGAAAACGCTGATATACAACGAACATGAACTTGTGTATTAAAACAAAATCCCCAAAATATTTGGAAGTGGAGGCTAATTAGTAATTTATGATATTAAATAACGAGGGAGTTTGTATGTAGAGGTCACATAGTTTTGTTACGATAATGAAATGCAGGAGGTTAGGACTGGGCATAAGCAGTAGCTCTGATGAGGAAAACAGATACGCATACAAAATCTTGATGGAAAATCCTTTAGGAAAAATCGTTATTTGAATTACTTGGAATTGAGATGATAACATTACAGATCTTAGATATACGTTCTGAGCATGGAAGGTGCATATAACTGACTCAGGATCATATCACACGTCGGGCTTTGGTAAAACGATGCTGAACCAACCAGTTCACGGACGCCGGGCGACCAGCGATGTGAATGGAATGTCCTCAAGGAAGCAGGCACGAGTCTAAGTTGTGCTGTCGGTCTGGATTACTTACACCTGCTGCCCGGTTTTCCGGTTCATCGAACCTCGTCCGAGCACCTGTTGCTACTGACCAATCAAAACCACGATCATTGGAAATGTGACAAAAACAATTACATACCTCATAAAATTACAAAGCGATGAAATCTGAGAAGGGTTTCATATGGGTATGAAACTCGGTCTCTCATATTAAGGGAACAACACAGTCTGTTCGAGAACAGGGTGCTGAAGAAGATATTGGGACCGAAGAGACAACAAGTAAGACAAAGTTGGAGAAAATTACATAAAGAAGACCTTCTGGTTTGTACTGCTAACCAAATATAAATCGGATAATCCAATCAAGGAAAATGAGCGGGGCAAGTGACATGTATGCCCCCCCCCCCACACACACACACACGCACATTCGCACGCACGCGCACACAAACACGCACGCGCGCACACAAACAAACAAACAAAACTTTTGAAGATAATCACTGTCTCTATTGAGGCATGTGTCCCAGTAGGAAACTAGTGCATCACAGCCCTTAGCAAAGAAATCTGCATCAAGTGCATGAAGCCAATTAATCACTTCCAAAGCAAAAACCTTTTGACAAGCCCCAAACACTGAGTGAGAAGGTACCAGGTCTGGACTGTATGGTAAAGGTTGCAACACCTCCCATCCATACCGGATGAACTGCTGTTTGGTCATCTAGGCTGTGTCGGGTGTCACATTTTCACGGCGGATGACGGTACCAAGGTTGAGCCATCCCAGCATCTTTCTTTGAACAGCTTCTCTCAGTTCATACAGTATCTTGCAGCAGCACTGATTTTCTCACCTCTTGGGAGAAAGCTGGGCCCCTCAAAAAGTACGTATTCTGCTGTGAGAGTGATCAACCGGCACCATAACACTTGATGCAAACTTCTTGGCTAAGGTCTGACACACTAGTTTTCTGTTCAGATAAATGCCTTAATAGAGGTGGTAATTATGTTGCAAAGCATTGCACATCTCAAGATACAGGCAGGTGGCAGACTCTTGTGAATGTACTAATGAACCTTCTGCTTCCATAAAATGTGGGGAATTTCTTGAGTAGCTGAGGAACTATTAGCTTATCAAGAAGGATTCTGCTCCATGGAGTTAGTGGTGTGCACATCTGTGTGTGTGTGCCAATAAAATTTGTTCATAGTATTACATGCAGTGTCGCAGTGGCAGTTTGTACCTTACTTTCGCAACGTCCCTTGTAACTGGTTCTAAAGACAAAGTTCCCCCTTTTATGCTAAACAATGCCAGACATGAAACTGGCAGACACGTCAGGAACAAAAAAAGCAATCCCATTACAGGCCTGGACAGGCCCTTAGGGTTCCAGGAGGTTGAGGCTCCCAGAATTTATAGACAATCGGCACATGAAGGTGGTAAGGTTGTCAGCCCTACTCACCGGCCGCCTTTACGCCCCAGGAAATACTCCTGGTATTCATTTCAGTTAGAGGCTGAGTTGACCCCAGGGCCATAGTGCGACCGAAAAGATTATGTCAATGAAAAATTCCAATGACACCATCGGGAATTGAACCCGCGACCCTCCGGCTTGTAGAGCAGTGCCTCAACCAACTGCACCACCGCGTGCCCCCTTCAGGAACAAAAAGAGATCAAATTTCTGAAAGGTAAATAAGCTTGAAATAAACAATAAAATTGAGAATGTAACAGATATTAATGATGTTAGACATACTGACACACGTTAGAGCCACCAGTACCTGAGCCTAGTGGTTCTGATGCTCAGTTCGCAACTAAAAAGTTGACAATATATAGATCACCAGGTATTTATCATACGCTAGCAGCAATGGTCCAGTCAGGAGGCAAACAAGTAGTCTGAGATCTATAAACCTATCCTCTGGAATAAAAAAGAACTGCATCAGCAGTGGAAGGTGTATTATTATACCTATTTATGAGAATGATGATAAAACTGACTGCAGTAATTATCAAGGCATCACTGTTATCAATTTTGTACAACATTTTATCCACCATTCTTCTCTCTAAGTCAACTACATATATAGCGGAAATTATCTAAGACCATCAGTGTGGATTTTGATGTAAGGGGCTAACTACTGAACTCATATTCTGCATAGCTATGTACCTGAGAATAAATGAAAATACAATGTGCCAGATACAGCAATTATTTATACACATCAATAAAGCCTATTACTTGCTTAGGAAGGCAGTTTTAATAATATTCCCATTTGTATAATACGTTTGCTACTCAGAATGTTCTGAAACAGGGAGCTACTTTATCGCCACTGATTTTCAACTTTGCTTTAGGATATGCCATTAACGAGGTTCAAGGAAACCAGAATAAACCGAAAGGGACTCATCAGCTTCTGTTCTATGCTGATGTTAATCATGGTGAATACTAGAATGAAAAACAAAGACGCTTAATTAGTTTGTAGTAAGCGGGCTGCTCTAGAAATAAATGCTGAGAAAACTATGTATTATCAAATTAAAATTATTATGTATTATGTTCATGTCTTGTCAACAGACCGTAGCAACTTAAAATATTTTGGAAGTTTTGAGATAGTAAAACCAACAAGGCATGGGCCAAGACAGCAGTCAGTACAGCAATTCGCTACAGGCTGGATTGTCCGGGGATCGAATCCCAGTGGGGGCAAACTTTTCAGTACCCATCCAGACTTGCCCTGGGGCTCACCCAGCCTCCTGTACAAAGGGTAACCAGTCTCTTTCCCAGGCGTAAAGTTGCTGAGGCTTGGCACTGAATACCCACCCCCCATCTCGTGCCAAGCTTAAAGAAAGAATAGAGCTATACCTCTACTCCCCCTCTGGGCCTTCATGGCCTGCTGTAGGGTGAACTTTACCTTACCTTTACCCAAACCAACAAGGCACACTTTTCAGAAAATGTTTACTTATGATCTGACATGTTTCAGCTTAACAACTATCCTCAGGAATCACAGTAATACTGTCAGAAAATTAGAAGACCACTACATATTAAAAGATAAAATATAAATATAATTACAATAAAAAGCAATTAAGAAAAATATATGATAATAAATACAAAAAGTGAGAATATACATATTAATCAGTTTAAATAACTGACTTGACAGTAATGACCTTATGGATTGCATCATGAAGTGTCATCTACATACAGTAAAACCCCGATTTAATGTTCCCGCATTTAGTGATGATTTTTTCATGTCCCGACAGTAGCTCCATATAAACAAATAAACCTCCATTTAATGAAAACTTCGATTTAGTGAAATATATTCTAATCCCCCAGCAATTCATTAAATAGGGGTTACTGTTATATATATATATAGTACAAACAACTCGTGAAGATGGGTCACCGTCACCAAAATTGCAATGTACCCCTACACTCCTGTCACCACCACAGTCAGACTTTCACTCCACCATGGCATATTACCTACACCCATCTTGCCATATATTTTAAGACGCTTGGATCTGCCATACTGCAACCATCTATGGATGTTTTTTATACATATATACAGATGACACTTTATGACACAATCCACAAAAGATCATTTACTGTCAGTCAGTCACTTAAACTAATTAATATATACATCATCATTTTATGTTTCTTATCATATATTTCTCTTCATTGTTTCTACTGTTGTAATTATATCCACATTTTATCTTTCAATATGTGATGGTCTTCAAACCTTCTGACACTATTACTGTAACTCACGAGGATGGCTGTTAAGCCAAAACATATTGGATCATAAACAAACATTTTCTGAAAAGTGTATCTTGTTGGTTTTACTATCTTATTACACTGGTGTACATGGTAGCAATGTGTTATAAAATTCTGGACACTTTATTAGTTACTAGTATGTAGTAAAATCATTCACACAATGTATGACAAAATCAGAATATAAAGACAACTAATAAATCCTTGGAAATGCGACACAATTCAAATAGTAGGAAAAAACACAACAAATCCAAATTACATTCATGAAGAAAATGGGAGCAGATAAGTTAAAAAAATTGCTACTATTCAGTTCAAAATCTTTTTGCCTTTCCATCTGCTTTTCAATATAATTATCATATTTTCTGAACACACTCAACTATTTTAAGCACCCAGTATTTACAGGATAAAATATCTTAGTAAATTCACCACTGTTTGCACTATCAGTGCAATACAAGACCACATGCTTCTCTATTCACGTTAATTTTGTAAGATCAGAAAAAATACAAGTACCTTCCAGCAAACCATTTGTTTCCCTCCCACAACCACCATGTAAACACGAAGTGTGTGTGGGCGTAGTGAAGATATTACTCCACAAAAAACAAACCAAGTCTTTTGTGTCTCGCTACACATCTGATCACAGTAATTTCCCCAAATGTGCAGAAATACCACTTTACACTAAACAAATCTGTCATTCTTTAGACCATAAAACACATAATTTTTCAGGGAAATAACTATTTCCTATGTCCAGAAATTACAGTACAAAGGCACTAGTAAAAGAGTTGTGATGCCAATCTCTTGTTACTATTATAGAACAAGCCTGCAGCAGATCAATTTGTTTCCTAAGTTCCAAGTTAAATATGATAAAGTATCATCTAAAGTTAGCTGATAAAGAGATTCCAACAAGACAGCAAATGTACAAAAATAACATCAAGGCAAGCTCTGATCCTGGGATCTTCTCATTGGTCATACCCTGCAATCCACTTACGTCACACTTTTCCTATTGTTCACAATTATGCATGTAAATATGTCATAGAATGTTATTACTAACACCCCACAAAAACATTTTGTAAATGCTGACTTAATATTTCATACACAACTTATGACGCACATTCATTAGCAATCTACACACCACAGCTCCTACTCCCAGATATAACCAATAAATATTAAATATTATGATTACACATTTTTATTTTCCTTAATTATGCATTATGTAAATCACATGAAGCAAATTGGTAAGTGCACAGGAATGTGACGTAACAACATGATGATGTCATTGGATTATGTCACGCCACACAGCATCAGTGTATTGCCATGTTACATATTTATAAATGAGTACAAAACAATACATACTAAATATCATGACTGTGTTTGTACTTTTGCTGTAATTACCTGGCATACAAACCTTATTTTTGTAAAGCCATATTATATGTATTTAGCTTGTCAACTTTATTTCACGTACTTATCTAATAAATTGGCAATATAGCATCATAAATGTAGGTTTTCATGTGAAGTGTCTTAGTGTCATCTGATTTTAATCAAACTTGAATTTCACATACTATCCCGAAAATCCATCACATAGGAGCAAAATGTTTTCTTGTGAACTGATAGACATGCTGCTTTTCCCCAAGTTTTGTGAACTTGCCTAACAACACACTATAGGCATAAACATAACAAGTGATTATTGTCAAATCATTATTGCTTTCTTACATACACTGAAACCAACTGAAACCAGATCTTTTTGATATTACAGTTTCATGGTACCTTAAGAAAAAACATCCCCGTCTTTGAGCAAAACAAATGCGTGGAGATACAGCACCAAGAAATGTTATACTTGGCACTCAGTAGAGGTGATCCATCAGGTTCACGCTCTGACAATGTTCATCTCTTAGGATAGGAGTCTGGGTAAGCTACTGAGCTGGTTTGAATATGGAGGCAAATGAGAAAAATTCATATTTAATGCAAGTTTCCTGCACAACAGGCAGAAGTGTTTGCAGGTATGTCCAGTGCCACATCAGGCTCATAATTATAGGTTACATAAGTGTCTTCTGATAAACAAAAATGCAGAACCATCATATAAGAACTCTGACATTCCTCATCACCATTTGTTTTGTACTTTAGTCAATTTTAAGTTTCACTAATGAAAACTTTTTATATTCACAAACATCTTTTCCAAGTTTCCTTCATGGCACTCCATTTAATTACAGAGGTGAAATAGCACTGAATGGCAAAAGAAATAAAGATGAATAATGATGGGTAAAGAAAAAGTGTGGCACATTTTAAGGTATGATACCAGTATTTAACCTTAAAAATTGGGTGGAGGCTGAGACAGGATAATCATGGTCTGGGCTGAGACTCAACCTTGGGATCTCTTGATTGTAAGGTAAACTGCTAGAAACCACCACTATTTATAATGGACTTTGTCCATCTCCCATTAAAACACAAAAACATACAAATTCAAACATACCTTTTCAGGAACTGGATCTGTTCCCAAAATGTTGTGTTCTTTTTTGAATATAAGGCACTGGACAAAGTTTAAAAGCCTAATAATCTTATATATAATATATTACTGTCAGAACTCCTTAGAAATGTACAGTATTTAGTTAAATTTCAAGACCCCACTGGTATTTGTTGCTTCACCATATTCAAGCAAACAACTGCTCTTATGAATATAATCACAATAAATATGGTTACCTGGACACAAACTCAATTTTGTATTTCTGGTGGGGGACCATCACACTCTGCTTGGTGCCCTTCACATATTTCAGATGTTCCTGCCACTTTCTTGGGTTTCAGAGTATTGCACACTGAGTATGAGACTTCATCCAAGACACAAAGTGGTGATAAGAGCTAAAATCAAATCCAAAAGGGTAGAAAAGTCAGGTAATATTACAAAATCCATCTAACAAAGAAGACTGCTGCATTCCTAATCATGCTGGTTGGTTAGTTGTAGCAGAGTCGTGAGACTGAGTAACTTGACACTGCAGCCTCAAACGTGCCTATTGTACCAGCCCCAGTATGAAGAATTAGTGAAATGATAACTGGAAGGAGAAAACCAAAGTGTGCCAAGAAAATCTGCCCCAGTACCACTCTATCCACCACAAATCCCACATGTACTACCCTGGGCTAGAACCTGGACTCAGCAGTGAGTCTTGCTACCATCAAGCAGAAGAGAAGAGCAAGTCTGTAAAGATCCTCAGCTACCTTACTGAATACGAGTAGGCATCTTCACCAAGCAATTACCAACAAAAGTGGCTCCCACAAACTCAGTTTAAAGAATTACTTATTATATACCGGCACTGCTTTCCTTCAACAATTTTCTTTAACAACTTTCATTGCCGCATATGTCAAATCTCCACATAGCAACATTAATATCTGAATCGCTATCAGAAATTGCCATGATTACAACAGCCAGGATAATTCCCTGTATTCCTGTCCCATAAGAAGAACTGATGCATTGAGGCCAGGGATATAAGTAACATAGCTCAATCCCCTCCACATCTTCCCTGAATTGTTAACTTCCCCCTCTACTGCATTTTCCTACATTACCCTCCAGTCATCTAGTTATTCTAATCATAAGAACTGTTGCTAGTGATAACCTCTAATAGCAACAAGTGCTTTGGGAATGGTGACATAGGCCAAAGACAGATGGAGGAAAAGAAACAGTAGGTAAAATGGGAGAAGCCCAACACATATGAGACTTATTTCCAATGTTGAGTGAGGATAAGATTCCCACTCCAGCCAGTGTCACCCTTGAGGAAGAGACATTCTGACCACTATGGCAACAGAACAATTTCTGTTCCTGTTAAGAATCAAGCCCCAGGTAAGTCCTGTCTTATGTAATGCATAAGTATTTCATTTTAGTTGGGGCAGCGGAGCAAGATGAGGTCTGTTGGTACTACTGCCTCACATGATACAAGAGTACTGAACATCAGTAGCAAACCAAAATACACAGAGTAAACCCTGCCCCTCTCTATTGTGTTGACCACAAATCTAACAAGAACTACTCTAAGATTTAATCTGGGCCTCTGTGGTAAGAAGCCTGTGATTAGGACTTGAGCTGTGGCCCAGCCTGATTGTGCCTTGTAACCTCAGTATTACTCCTACACAACTGCGATCCTGCTCCTTTACCCACCAAAGCATTACAAGGCTCACCGCATTTCCAGCAGCCATTCTGAAGTCACCTTCACATCTCTCAGGTTGTAACCTGTTCATCAGCTCTGAGAGTTTTCTTGCCTTACGTATTTCATTCTGCTCTATTATGGTGCACAAATGCTCTGTCAGCAACTCCTTTCGCTCCAGCCTCTCAAAAAGGTGCAGTTTGGCATCCAGAAACTCCTTTTCTGCTTTCTTATATCGTTTTCTGTATAACAGAAAAATGGAGACTACTCTAAGCATAACATGATTGTTTCCTATTCTGTGAGTTTCTTCAATGAAAAACTAAGACTCTGAGTTCAGAACCTGGTATGAAAATAGTATATTTCATCACATAATGTATGCAAGTTTCTACTGTATTTCTGTTATCAAAAACTGAAAAACTAAACTTACATAAGAATTCATGAAAGTGGTCAATCATAATAATACGAGTCTCTTCAGCCTACCCATAAAAATGCATCATCCTGTCCATAATAATGGATAAGCATTACATGAGAATAAGGGGTAACATACAAACAGCATAAGGGATAACAATGACTTTCTCCTACAGGCCAGCAAACAAACTGGTCTATAACTAAATACATGCACATGTTACAGAATCAGAAACAAAGTCACAACACAACTGCATATAACAAATATTTAAAAAAAGTTTATGTGGATACAACAAAAATAAATACAAATCAGGTTCATGATGTATTCAGAATAACAAAAAAATTCATAAAATTCTTGTTTTCACTTAATAATTTATAATGCCATGTACTTTCCAAAATACAGCAAACATAAATGAGAATCATGACAAAACTAGCATATAAAATTCTTGTCATTATTCACTTACAACTGTCATTCCACCTATTTTCCAAAATAATAATGCTCAAAATATATAAAACTTGTGACTAAAGATCAGTCTCTGCAAGTGACTAATGTACCTACTGTGCTTCCATAAATTCCTGGCTGGCAACTTCAATTTTGTCACGAAGAATAGACACATCATTGCTCAACAGCATATCTAGTTTCTGTAACTCATCTTGGATCTGTTGCAACCTACCAGCTTCTGCAGTTGTTTGCTTTTTTCTGCCAAAACCCAAGAAATACAGGCACAATTACATTAATAATGGTCACTTCTGAATGCACAGTATCAGAAAATTTTCAAAGAAGCACGCATACTCAATGCAGGTAGTTTTACTAATTCATTAGTTAGCCACATGATTCATAACTTTGTGACTTAAGTCATTAAATAAATACCCATTCAAGTTTTGTTTAACAGAAACCTCAAGCACTTCAGAGCAGAGCATCTTTATGGAGACATCTGAAGTGGAGTATTTCTATGGGACAAACAGAGTAAATTTCTGACATCATCAGAGTACAGCACACCAAGCTCCTTAACTCTTTGGTTGTGGTGACCGTTTACATACAGACAAAGTGAACACAGCTGTGTCTGGTGCAGACACAGAATATGCGTCAATTTACATCCATGGACCAATGGTGCTTAGGGTACACACAAGACAGAGCCTAGAATGTAGCCTAGCAGATCACTGGAAGCCGGGAAGGTAACTTAGCAGAAACCAAGGGTGCGCACAGTGATGCTTGTTTCAGGCGTATCATTCCAGCTGAGTCACTGTTGAGACTGTCCAAAATGGGATTCAAACCCGTGATCTCAGCAGTCAGGCGGCCAAGACCTTCACCTCAGACTGCATGGCCACTAGGACCGGCATAAATAAGATTTACATTGCTTATTAAAATGACTTACTGCCTGTATTAATTTCAGATGCAATTTCTGTCCACAGTTTCAATATAACATCTATTATGGTGGTCCAGGCTGGCCTGATTCCATAAAGGTGGTCTGAAAAACACACAGGCAATCAACTTCTCCACATCCATTTACACACGGCATTCTGATCACTACATGGAATAAATCCTACTATGGTGTTCCGTGCATGTATGACTTCCAAGCAGGTTGCTTACAGTGCTTAAAAAAATGAAAGACTTCATTCTCCTGTGACCAGCGAGCTGGCAAGTGAACGAACCAGTTCAGCTCAACTTCATCTTGTGCACTCCCATTTAAAATACACTGTTCCATTCTTCCTGCTAGGCGACCATCCAGTCTACCAGTGACCATCTAGGCTCCATCTTGCATGTACCCTTAAGCACTGGCACACTAATATCTTTGCTGGTTAGATCAGGAATGTCAGTGCCTGAATAATCACAGGATGGTATGCACTGAGTAGCAGGCTGTACATTAAATGAAAATGTGTGTTTAGACAATTATTTTAAACTGACCTGTCAGCTAGCACCTTTGATAGCAACTCCTTTTTCAGACGATTCTGTTCTTCCATAAACTTTTGCATAGACCGAAATTCATCCAAGGAACAGGAACTGCCAGCTTCTTCAACACCAAGAACTTCATAACTTTTACCCTCCTTTATTCGTAAGCAAACTGTACCATGACTGGGACTGGTGTTTGGTGAACCGGTACTGCTGGAAACACCACAACCCGAGTCAGAGCCCATTTCAGTACTACCACTAGAGTCTCTATCTACCAGTGCCTGAAAATAAATCACATTTTCTGTTTTACTGCTCCTTGTTTTATGCTAATGCCTTGGATTTCATACAGTGCATAAAAATAAAAGGCAAACCTTCAGTCTGTCTCAGCAACATACCACAAAGATGTATAGGAGGAGTGAAGTACATTACCACATAATCTTAACCACAGTGCTACAGGTAAGTGGTTAGCTTCAGGCTCTGGCAAACTTAATCTCAGCCACAGTCCCTCCTGGAGCTCAAACTCTGATCATGCAGTGTATGCTAGACAAATAATTCACAAGCTTTGCCAGCTCAATCATAAATAAAACTGAATATTAATTAGGATGTGAAGTGAACTAAAGTATTATGAAAAGAATTACTATGCAGAAGACATAAAACAAAATTATATTCCATGGACTGAGAGAAAGGACAAAAACATGCACAGAAAAAAACAAGAATTATACGACACAAACTGAAAGATGTGGGAGGAGAAGTAAAAACATGGTGACTGCAAGGAATGTGAAAGAATGGGACTACTGTAATTTACAATTCTGAAATACAAGCACAGGGAGCCTAAAAAGAACAACAAATAAATCACACAGACATACCTGAGGTTTACATAAAAATGCATCTTTGGGAAAATTTTCAGTAATGCTGTTTGGTTCCACCAGTTCAAGTGACTTCTGTAACATTCTTGATCTAGTCACATTTTTAACCCCTGAGTGATGACCAACATTTGCTTGGTGCTTTGCAACACGCACTGTGGGTGCAGCATGTGATGGACCTACAAGCAGTGTTGAATACACACAACACAGAAATGATAAGATTCAAAATGTATGATGTACATATCACACAAGTCTGTGTGCAGCAACTACAGGCTGTGAGAAGTTGGTACAATTTTTTGTGGTTTTTGGCTTTTTTCTGCATCTACAAGCTACCAGAAAATCTAATAACTCCCTAAATTTCCTAGGCTTAGATCTTTCAAATTATTAAAAGTACTCATAACATAAAACCATTAGATATTTGTTAATGATGGACTTCCACGTTTGTTCACAGCAGTTGATAGCCCAGTAATGGCAATTTTATAATTTACAACAAATTAAGACATTTGGCATATTTTATTACTGATCATTTCAAACATCAAACAAATTAAGGCAAGACGTGCTAATGCTTTTAAACAAAAACTCATACAAAAAAACGATAAAAGTCACAATGCAGTAATCTCAAGTGACCACCTGCATCAGTATGGAACAAATTTCCATTGAAAACTTATTCTCTATAGAGATGATTATGTAACAGACTTCACTGCATTCAGTCATCATAAAAGCTTCAAATCTTAAACATGGCAAGTGTTGATATTGTAGTACCTCCCTATGGTGGGGTACCAATATATATAGCTCAATTTTCTTAAAGGAGGTTCTATCAATAGTGCCCAGAAGGCACTAACTGGATCCACTCTACTACGATAGCTGCCACCAGCGATTTATATTACCCAAGCAGAAATCGGTAACTGCGCCCTTTAAATTTTACTCTAGTTATCCCTCGTGTCAAGTCGTTTAGTAGCGGTAGGCGAGAGTCGGCGTGCACTTTGCTCTTGGTCATATGATCCCCAGTTGCTGGAGTAAGGGATTTACAAACATACAGGAAGTAGTACAGTTACTTTAAATTTTGAAGTCAAATAATCTATAACAGTTACAAAAGGAATTTACAAATATTAGTTTACAAATTTACAAATTAAAATTGCCACATCAAAGTTAAATTAACTGCTCACCCTTTCTTTCTTGAAAAAATTGTTCTACCGCGTTACTAAATAAATTTAGAATTTCAAATTTGGTCGCCAAAATGTTGTGTTCCAAAAATGCTCTGTTCCAGTACGTATTAACCGAAAATAAGTACAAATTCAACACAGCTCACTTACCTTGAAGGCTCAGCCATAGACCAAAGTTTTTCATTATATCAAAATATCTTCAATGGGAGCTTTGAGTTGTCACAAGTAAATTACTGAAATGCAAGTGAGGGCATTTACCTCATGGAACTCCCTTAATAGAGAATATAGTTACTATGGAATTGCTACCTCGGCATTCTTTATAGTGCGGTGAACTATAGCCAGTGGCCACTGCACCTCAGGTAATAACTCCGTGTGGCAATGGTAACAAAGGAACCCAGAATACAAATCGATACAAAAGTTAAGAAATAGATCTAAAATTACTAGACGCTATTATTCATTCATTACAATATCAAATTTCATTCCATTATCACATCTGTTCCAGTGCTTTAGTCATGATAAGAACAGACAGCTACTGAGAACTGTGAAGCTACACCAGACAACTGCCCACATGTCACAGTACTTTGAAGTAACCTTCAGCATACAGTGACATCTTACCTTGTGCCTGCAGCAACTTTTGTAATTAGCTTCTGTGCATGATAATTTGAAATCTGAATATACCTAAAGGTTAGGTGTTCTTATGTTCCAAAGGACACCTGATTTGGGTGAAAGTTTAGTTCCAATGTATTGAACAGACATGTCTAACATTACACATTTGTGCAATTTCTTTCATGGTTATCACTAAGGGTCCACAGCATCTATCAAATGACCCAGAATTTCATCTCCACAATGTGATTCCCCGCGAGTGGTGCACACTTCAATTTCTGTCAACTTATTAATACTGCAGTATCCTGTTTCTAATAATATAAACATTACCTTCTACGAGGCGTTCACATGCGCGGACTTTCTTTATATCTTCCTCAGAAAAGCCTTCCCACTTCGCCATTTTCCCCTAGTACGTGAAACAGATTCACTCAATTGACACAAAACTCCTAGCAAAATTTCACATCTCCCTCACTCCACAACAGCGCAATGTAGCCATAGCATGTCGTGAAACTTCCGGACATATGGCCAGGCGCACTGGTACCACGTGACCATTACGTCACTGCTTGAAGAACCCGCGTAATTTTCAACGGCTTTGGGTGAGCGACGGCGTAGAATTACGAAGATTTCCCAACGTTTTGGCAAACGTTACGGTTGCCACCTGTGATGAGTATAAATCTTGGCCCTACCACGTTTGTTGAGGTAGGTCGAGGAAGCAGGTCTTCGGGGATTGCTTAACCATCAACGATGAAGGGCTACGTTCCTCCGAAACGTCTGGAACCACTCACCCAGTGACACAGTGTCACACACCAGACGACCTGAATGTTCATAATATATCTAATATATAAATACAATACAGGCCTGCTGTTCAAACATATGTAAAGCGGGGTGTAGCTAGGGTGGGGCAGGTGGTGTGGCTGCCCCCAGCAGCACAGTCCAAGGGGTGGCAACATAAACATTTTAAGTTAAAAAAATTGAGTTTCTGTGCTCAACAAATTCTGAATTTCTAAGACAAAAGGAAATTCAATAAGTAATCGTGACTTTTTAGTTAGTAATTTTCTGTCAGGGTGGCCATTGTTATTGCTCACCCCAGTTGTCAAAACATCTAACTATACCACTGATGTAAACACAGGGCCGGCATAAAGCGGGTTGACATTTCTAAATTAAATTATCCGCAACAGTACCTCATTCATTCTGTAGTCTGTGTTACGACAGGTCCGTAGCCTCTTCCAAAGCGAGTTTTTCATTGAGTGCGATCTAGTGCTTCCTCTTTCAATTTCCAGTATCTTCTCTTTTCCTTAAGGTCATCCAGTAGCTGCTTACGCCTTCTCCCTCGTCTTCCCGTCATTTCTACCCTTCCTTCTAACTTTCCTTCAATCACGTGTTTCAGAAAGCAGTTTCTGCGCAAGATGTGACATCAGTACCTGTCACTTTCAAAAATTCTGATGATACAAAATTACAATACAAGATTACCAGTAGTCAGTATGCAAACCATACTGAATATCTCAAACAGTTGTTTAAACCAGGGATGCACAGCACTTTTCTTGTAAGGCTACAGAACTGAACTACTCTTGTCTGTGGCACAAATTAAGATTCATCAGATTACTGTTTATAAGAAACAAATTCACTGAAAATTTGGAACAAAATACCGAAAAGTAATCTTCTTGTAGTGGAAAAGTTAAAACATGTTTTTAAAGGAATTAATATGAGAAAGGATTTGTTCTAATAAGTAAACACACCTAATTCGAGCAATAAGTCTGCACTGTGATTTCCAAGTGTTACCAGGTGAAATGGTCACTGTGGTCAGTCAAATACCTGAAGTAAGATTTTTGTCCATTAGGTTCCATTGTTTTGACTTGTTCAACTTCATCATGGAAGAAGATTTTTTCACATGTGTAAGTGCTTTTCAACAAACAAGTACGAGTACAAACTGGTGCCTTGCACCACACATTACGATTCTTGTTCTCAGTAAGGCGCTTGTAAACATAAATCTGCTTTGCATTTTGCTTTCAGTTCCCCACTGCACTGGAGCTCATACATTCAATACATGATGTAGTTCAGCCTCTTCATATGATGTTTTGAAGGGCTATAGAAGGTCCTTTTTGAAGTCTACAAATCTCCTTTAAAGTGCAAGGAAATTTGAGATTTTCACAGCAACTATACTGTCTTCTGGGATGAGATACCATAATCACGTTGTTTGCATAAATCTACATGACTGTCCAAGTCAAAGAATGCTAGGAAGCAGAAATATAGTGTGCCTAAAAGAATACAAGAAACACAGTTTGGTTTGTGAAAGAATTACATTTTATTTTTAAATACAGAGAACAGATTGTGTGTGTACAGTAAGGTAAAGAATATGTACAATTTTCATGTAAAGAGAAGTAGAAACAGACTCAGACTTCTTATGCATTATGCACTTTGGTGAGTTGATATGAAACAGTTTAAAGCCAAAGTACAGAAACATGATGACAGTAAGTAAAGATTTGTGTAAAGCTTCTAAATTACACAAGTATCACTACTGGCTTGAATTAATGCAGACATTCTGCATAAGCTAAACATTTTTAACATGAGCTTTAACAATTTAAACAAGGACAGGCCAGATTACTTGTTACAAGGATTGAAGACTGGACAACTGCATAATAAAAAAGGAAAGGGTGTTTAGCATTTTGTCATGGGAGAGAAAAACACTTACTATGGCGAAACTAAAGAACAAATGGTGAACAGAACAGTGGAATTAATTAATTGAGATGGTACAGACTCCATGGAACAGCCCCGTCATTATCCTTAGCCAGACAAATCCTTGTCCACATCCTCACACCCCATCTTTTGTAAGACCCATTTTAACATTAACATCCCATCAGTATCTAAGTCTCTAAAGTGGCGTCTTCCTTTCAGGCTAATCAAAATATTGTGTGCATTTCTCATTCCTCCCTTGCATAACACATGCCTTGCCAAATCACTCTAATAATATTTGGTGTAAAGTACAAATTACGACATTGAACAGTATGCCGTTTCTTATGCCCTACTCCCTGGTGTTAGCAGGTACAGTGCTCTGTACTTCTGATTCGCCTAAGAACAGATATTATATTCCACCTTCCTGTTCTATGACACTCTTAACCTTTCTTTTTGCTCTCATAATGCAACAGCATATTTTCAAATCCTATAAAAAGGGGTAAGATCAGATTTTTAGGTATTTTCTTTATAGGAGATAGGATGAAAAAAAATTTTTACGGAATGTTAACAAGCATTCTGCAAATTTCATCCATTCTTAACTTTTGTGTAACAGTTTGTTACATTTTCAAAGTATTTTATACCTAAAAGTAAATCAGGTGGGAGAAGAGGTATGGAGATCTAAGGCAGATAGTTTTGTGTTTGTAGCAAAGCAAAAACAAGAAACTGAAAAGAAATGGCTGGTATCAGGGACACACAGTAAAGATTCTGATGGGGTTGACACCTTTCAGTTGAGTCATCCAATATTTTGTAGCTTTTAATTACACACAACCCATCCTAAGCAGAGTGGTAAAATATTGCCATTACATTCCAGTATTTGTCTAGACCTTCTTGTGAAAATACTGCTCTGGCTCTTCTTAACCTTGAGCACTAGATGAAGGTGAAGAAGGTGAGCAGTTTGTGTTGCCCCTGGCCAGTTTATACCTGGGAAAAGATCATGACTTCACAGTGGATAGGAGGTAGGGTGATCCCTATAACCAGGCTAGATGCAGCAAAGAGAAAAATCTTTGTCTCAACCAGTAATCAAATCCCAATTTTCCAGCTATCCAGCCCATACACTAGTCACTATACTGACTCAAATAAGTGGCTCTCTAAATCCACTCTACCCTCACTGCACCAAATGGTCCACATCAACAATGATTGTCATGTACATTATTTCATCCAGTAATGAAACACGTCCTAAACACAAACACCAGATTCACCCGTATACATAGCTCTTTACACTATTGACAACCCAGTAAGAACTTAATACAGACAATGTTTGTGTCCATCCTTACTGGATGATACTGTAGTATCACAGTCCTGTACATGGAGTAGTATCACAGAGGCAAGTAGTCCTGCTTGGAAGATTCACGTGTATTAAGAGACAGCATAAAGCATGCACTTCTAAAAAACTGAATGAAAGTGCATGATCTCTGCGTCCCTTTAACAATACACTTCATATATTTAAACCAACATCTATGAATGGACATTTTTGCGTCCTCAAAACCATAAACACTGTTATGAATTAATATTAAGATTACCAGATTTTAAAATGTAAGATTAAAATACTTATGAATATGACACTAGATTGACAGTATTAATTTTTTTATATTAACTGCAAACATTATGAAGTGCTGGATGAGAAATGATAGGATGGTAAACACACAATGTGAGAAGTGGTTATTGATATTTTATGGAACTGAGGCAGTAGTCACCTAAAATGGTGGTCATAATAGCTAGGTTCAAACTACCTGCTTCCCACACTCAAGTCAGCCAACTTTCTCAGTCCCAGTAACACAATAATCAAAGAAATTAAATACTGCTAGATACAGATTTACAATAGAAAAGAAATAAGCGTACAGATATTCGGAAACAAATTCTGTACAATGAGAGAGAAGAGACACTTTATGGACGAAAAAAAGTGTCATCATACTGATGCAACATATAAGTATCTCTAATACTTTCATTATTTAAGGACTTTATATACAATGTAGAATATGTGACAGTGATACAGCTGGAGGAAAAGTGGAAGTTGATTCATCTTCTTCAACCACCCATAAAATTACGTAGAACATCACATTGTTTAAATCACATGTGGATAAGAATATGTGAAAAGTAAGAGAGATGTAGAAAGGCAAGGAGTCACCCAGTAAAAATAAACTAAAATACCAGTAAGTGGTTTCATTGCTTTTGAAGTGAAGTCTTTATGTTCTCAGACCAATTTATAATGTGCTTTGACTGCCTTATATTTCTTATAGCTGTTCATTATGGGCATGTGTTACATTTGATAACCTGAATGCATGAGCTATAAATGTAATAATAATAATACTTCCACCCTACTTATTTAAGAGCAATTTTAATATTATTCTCCCATCTATGCCTAGGCCTTCAAAGTGGTCTCTTTCCTGCTAATTTTCTAACCAAAACATTATATGCATTTTCTTCTTTCCCATGCATACTGTATGTGTCCTGCTTTGCCCATCCTGCTTCATTTGATCATCCTAACACTATTTGGCAAGATGTATAAATTATGATGCTCCTCATCATACACTTTTCTCCAGTCCCCTGTTGCTTCCTTCCCTTTAGGTTCAAACATCTCGTCAGCATCTGGTTCTCAAACGTCCTCAATCTATGTTCTTCCCTTATAAAGCAAGACCATGTTTCAGACTGATATAAAAGAACAGGCAATATTACAGTTCTGTATCAGACAGAAGAAGCTCAGAAACTGTTAAACAAGTCAAAAATCTCAAGCCTGCATTGATATGTCATTTATAGCTAATAAATAGGCTTTCTTTACACTTTCCCTCATACCAGTTGACAGAATATAGCACTATGTTTACTGACAGAGTAATGACATATCACAAGATTAAAAAGCAACATATGTACTGTATTTTCACATGTATAGTCAAATGCCCCAGCATTTGACTATACATGTGAAAATACAGTGCATATGTTGGTTTTTTAATCTTGTGATTTGTTATCATAATGCATGGAGAATATAATGTGAAAGAGTAATGACATGTTTTGTCCATCTGGGGAAGACCAAAGAGAAATAAAATTATAAGTGATACAGACTAGAAGGCATATTTGAGTCACTTATGCAGTGGTTAGTGCCACCAGGCAACCATGCCACTGACTTAATATTTTGTCAAAAGAAGAATGACTCATTCCAGAAAATAATAATCACTTTTGCTTGTGACAGAATATCTACCCCTCAAACGTATCCAGACTGGCTCTGAGGCCCATCCAACCCGCTATCTAATGAGCGTTGGAGGCTCTTTCCCAGGTGTAGAGCATCTGGGACATGAAGATGACTGTTCAGCTCCCTCTAGTGCAGAATCTAAGAATGTGAATAGCTATAACTCCACTCTACCACATACCTTCATGAAATACCTTTACTTTGTACTTACCAAACTCCTCTCAAGGCATGTGAACATGTAGAGTGAAATGCCACTCAACTTTGCATCACTATACAGTATGTAGGGGAGGAATTACTCTCAACCAGAACTTTATCTCTTATTGAATATTTTTAATCTTCAGCTCATCTTTAATGTTATGGTCAAACATGTATATCAAATTAAAAATGCTCTAGAAATTCTAGTCATACAAGTGAATCTCAAAACACACCTTCCTCTGTTCTTTGGCAACTTTCTACATTGGACAAACAATATTAATGCCTGAAAACCTTCCACAATGTGCATAAGAAATCACAAGGCAGCATACAATAAAACACAAACAAAACAGTTCTATGATTAGGCAACAAGTTACACATCCAGTAATGTGATTTTATCATTCTTACAGAAGTTACATATTAGGAAACATTGCTTCCAACAAATTTCATAAACTTCGAGTTCATACCATAAAATCTGTTGCTTGGTTAATGCAGTAGAACCGAGAGTTTGTATGCGAGATAGTGTGTTTGTGCAGAGCTGGCTCAAAATATGAAGAAATTCAGATACAAATTAGTAAATTTTAGGCTGTTCTAGCCAACAAGTTCTTGTTGGTTTCTGACCAAGTTATTGCAGTCACAAAACAGCAAAAAGACTCCTTGTCTCTCACAATTCTGATTATGCTATAAATAGCTTCCAAATTGTGGTTTGTGCCCATCTGTCATGCAGAATTATATAACAGTTTCATTAAATTGTTATTTCATATAACAAAGCTTGACTTGTATTGATATACACAAGTTACACAAATTCACCACGTATTATTAACATTGTTATTATTGCTACAGCCATTATAAGATACTCCAACAAGTTACTTATGTTGAAAGCCTAAAAACATGTGATAAAAGCAGGTAATTAAAACCAGAATGTTGTAAACGAACACCAACAGGCATGATCAGAAATTTTCAGCACACGGTACTGGTACTGAAATGAGCAAGTGACTTCATGCTTCTGGTGAGAACCTGTCATTTTATTGCAGATAAAAGAGTATTTAGTGTGTTATTTAATGATAATGACAAATGCCACGGTTATATAGCACTGGATTCAGTTGCAAGAGAAATACTGTTTAGTGTAAACGTGTTTCAATGCATTGAAACAGGTGATGTTCTAAAACTACTGTGTCAATCTTGGAAAAAAGGCCTACAAAATTCTGAAAGCTAAGTCCAGAGATAACTCTTTTATTGACTTGCTGCAAGCTTTGGCTGCCCACCAGAATCATCATCGAATGAAGAGTTATACACTGAGAAAAGTCTCAGAGAAATTAATTTTATAGGCCAAGGCATTCGGCATTATTGGTGCCCCAAACTGAAATGATGGGGAGTGCTACACATTACACCAAGGACTGAATGTGAAAAGACAGACAGACAGGTCACTATAAATTGTGAAAAGATAAAGTGGGTAAACTTTCCAAAAGAAAGCCTTTTTTTTATCTAATTTTGTATTACTAGATAATGAATGGGACAACATGCAGTCACTGAGAAATTTAGTTCATTGCAATTCATGATTGAAGTATAGGCCTACAACTTTTAAGCTGTAGTAGCAAAAAGAAGTCACTGGGAAGAAACTGGTAAGGACCTACTGTGAGAAGATGAGAGATCAGGACATTTTGGCCACCGAACTACATAAAAAAAAAACGCTAGAAGGAACAGGGGAAATTGTTTCTCAACAATTACATGTTTCATCCCACCATTTTCTGTGTGAAGCTTATACCAATGATACTACTGACTCATCAAGTAATATTCTACAGTCAGATTTAATTGTTTGAATTTAGTTTTAATGTGGTATTTATCAGTCTTTACACATCACATGTGGAATGCCCAGTTATCTGACATAATTATGGTCCCAATGAAACTGAAGAACTGAAGGTGAATATCTGCTTTACACATGATTTTATGCTGTACATTTTAGAGACTGAAGTTAACAGTTAATCTTGGGGTTCATAATTCAATGACACTTAAGTATGTCCATTATCAATAAAGATATGGGAAATTGAGCAAAGCATTCACAAGTAGAAAATATATTGTTTCATCAAACTATAAAACAAAAATTATCCAGCAGATTGAGCCATCATATCATTATTGTTATATTTCATTTCCTCTCTTCGTATGTGGTTTACTTTACACATATCTTTCTTTTCTTTAAACTTGTAGTACATCTACATGGATATTTTCAATCATGTTAAAGTGTAGTTAGTTTAGGAACATAGTTTTCTGAGATACACATTCCACTCTACTTTTCTCAGACACTGAACCAAGACCGACTGCATCACTAAACAAAATGCATATTTCACATTGTCAAGTACATTATAATCAGTAGACACCAGATATATATGTAAGACATTGTTTCAATAACTACATATGCATCTAAAATAAGCCACAGAAATCTCAAGCTAAGCATTTGAATTATGGTACTCACCCTTTCCTTACTAAGACACATAAAATAAAGCAATAATTTATTTTCATTTGTGTTTCAAAGCAGCGAGATAGACTACGAATTCTTGTCCTGGTCTTCAGATCTGTTTTCATAATAAAACCGCAAAGCATAAATTACATAACGAAAGAAACTACAAACATATACAATCTGCACAGGTATACAAAATGCCAGCAGCTCCTTACTATTTCATTTAAAGAACCTGTGATTTTAGTATCTTCTTTAAGTCAAAATAATATACATATTTACACTTTTAACTTAATAAACGTACAAGAAAAATAAACAAAGGATATTTTGACTTCATCCATCATCCTAGTTCTTTATATAGAAACCACAGATTTCTGGAAATAGGTTTTATTTACATCTTGAGATGGAGATGATATGAAGAATTACCACTCTCTGGGTAGACCTACTCTCATACCCTGGACTATTGGTTCAAATATTTATAGAATCAGATCACATTCATAATGAATAATAGATAACATTCATCAGCATACATTTCTAAACTGCACTGCATGGAGAGTAAGCCTTTCAGAGAAGCAGCCAAGGCCTACAAATAAGTAAGACATTTATGTGTTCAGTTATTCCTCTTTGGTATTTTGATGAGCCACCAGTGTTATATACAATATGTACAATTTAATTTCTCCAAACATATAGGAGAGAAAAGACATACAAATCTGATATTTAATGCCAGTTACAGGACAGATCACCAAAGACCCCTTAAGTTAAAAAAGTTTTAAGAAAGAAATAAAGCAATTGGTGTTTACAATGAAAGAACGTTTTGTTCTGTGCAACGTATATTATACTGACGTCTCTACGGCATTCTAAAATACTCAGTAACGTCTATTGCTTTCGTTCTTTTGTACATATCACTGCATCTTGTATCACAACATATGAGAATATAAAATTTATTGTATTGAATATCACCACAAAGAGTGGATGTAGCACATTCCATTAATATGAATTCAGCAATTACTATCAAACTTTCTTCACAACCTCATGTTGCTATAGACGCATAAGGTCAGCATACATCAGAGTAAAATCACAAATCCTACTTCAAACTAGTAGATTTGGAATCATGCTTATTTTTGTGTCACACTCTAAACAATAACCCTAAAATGCTTTCCTCTCAGGACAGCCAAAACAGTAAAAATCCCTGTTGTACATGTCACATACTTATATAATATTTGAAGATTTCATGAAGTATAAATGCACTAGAATCATCCTAGGGAGATCAGTTGCATCATGGTTGAGCTAATTGCATATGAGATATCTAGTCAGAAAAGTCAGAAATAACTAAGCAGTAAAGTTATTTTAAGGTAAGGAAATAAAAAGACAGTTGCGCATCATGATGGCTAATGTTCATAATTTATACAGAAATCACTCTGTGGAACTGCTGCTTTCTGTTAATTTTTATGGCACAATAAGTGGAAAGAGCCTTTCCAGTGGAGTACAATTTCGTTCATATGTATGGTCATAAAACCGACATTCAAATGCATTAATGTTAATAAACTCCATATTCAAGAAAACTATTTTACACAACAAATGTATGAGACAACCCTTTACTAAATTTCAGTCTATTTGCCTCTGCAAATTTGTTCAGTTTATACAGGCATTATAAACCCTCACACTCTCGTTCCAACTTGTGAAACATTTCTATTCTATTAAGCAATTAAAGCTTTCTTACATCTACTTTAAAGCCACTTCACTGAAGGTTATGAAAATCCAGGAATTTCATGTGAAACACATATTAATTACGTGTCCTTACCATTAACTACAGACTGTGGTATATTAGGCCAGAAAATGTTCACTTTGGTCTTCAGAATGATAAGGCCACTTATGTGGTGGCTGCTGGAACATGAATACGTACTATCACTGAGACAAAGACTTATTTTACAAATCAGCATGTGGTTTCTGAAGTGTGCAAACCACTTGGTGTGTCAGTCCCTAATCCTGATGTATATTCAGGTCTGGACTCGGCGTGAAGACCCTGAAAATGCTCAGCATCTGTGTCAGTGCAGAAGATAGATGGTGGACCATGTGTGCATGGCGTGGAGACTTCAATGGCACTGCTGCGGCGAAGAGAACGACTGCGGAACTCAGGCGTCTCATTGGTCACTTTGAGGAAAAAGGCACTACATTCTGCAGCCTCCTCTTCATCATTCTGGTCCACATGTTGTTGTATCAATGTCTCCATCAGTTGATAGTCATTCTCCTCAGCATCTCGCAAATGTTCCTTCTCCAGGAAAAGAGCCATCTCAGGGTTAGACATCTCTGATGTGTGGCGAGTTCGGGTTGGTCTGTTCTCACCAGGTCGTGGTGGGGACAATAATCTGGGTGTGTGTGGAGGGCTAAAAAGGCCACACATTGTTTCCAGCTCATCTGTGATGCTTGTATATTCTGAATGCATGGCCAGCAACATTGCACGGTTTGATTTGGTTGTGGGGGGTATCACGGTTATTTGGGGCTCTGCCCATGTCACACTGCGTTCCACCACAGCTGCTCGTGGGAACTCATTCTCTTCCTGGGAAGTGGGTCCAATTGCATTCTCTGGTTCAGAATATGTTTTGCTGATCTGTCGTCGTGTCAGTGCAGGGGGGCGTTGCTTTATACTGCCCCTTTCAGAATCATCACCAGTTTCAAGGCTGTGTTTTCTGTTAGTGATGGTGCAGGAGTCTCTTCTATCTGGTCGGTAATCTGAAGAGTTTCTTCTGAAAAACTCACGTGACAGTATGCTGCCTTGATTGTCTCCAATATCTGCAGTGCCATCTCCATTGCTTCCTGAATGGCTGTCAGCTGGTTCTGAGAGAGAATTCCGTGACATACTCATCTGTTTGGTAAGTTGGCGTGGTACCCTCTTCCTGATGGGCTGTGACAGGTCTGGAATTTCACCTTCTTCCTCTTCTTCCTCTGGTTCTTCTTCCTCACACATGGGGACACATTTATCTATAGACCGTGTGTCATCATCTAGCCGCAGGTGCAAACCTTCACTGAAGAGAAATGAATCAGGTCTCACTTCAGTAAGGGAGCGTGTGGGCCTTCTTTTGTCCCTGCTGAACACAGGTAGAAGATGAATCTTTTCTGGATGATCAGATGTTTCTGACAAAGCCTTGTTGTCATCATATCTGTCACTAGACAGTCGTATTCTCCCACCACCTAATCTGATGTCTGGTAATTCTGACACAGACAAAGGATCCCGAACATGAGTTGCCATAAACCGATGGATAACTGCCAGGTGAGACAAGGTTTGGTCGGCAAGTTCTTCTAGTTTTCTGATGCGAAACTCAACTCCTTGAAGAGCTGAAGTCTGATTATTTTCCTTCTGATTAATGTCTTCTACCTTCTGATACATGTTTTCTACCCTGTCAGCTGTGTTCCTGATGCGCTCATCATTTGACATATGTAGCTTTGTTTCTTGCTCTCGGAAGTAACCCTCCACACACTCTTCTTCAAAATCATACAGCCGTTCCAAGTCATCACGATCCAGAAATAGTTTCAAGGCATTGTCATACACATCTTGGACACCATGCACTTTACGTTGGCAATATTTGAGCAACAGAAATGCATGGCACAGCACAATTAGTGGCGGAGGAAGTACAGGTTTCTCTTCATACTCCATGACAACTGTGAAACGCTGGAACATCCAAACTTGATGTGACACAGCATTCACTTCATTAAAGATGTTATTGAAAACTGCAATAAGCAAATTGATGAGAAGAATATTGGCCACAAGAAGGTACATTGCCATTACTGCAGGTGTAATCCAGTGACCAATCTGACACTTTTCCAAACCAGGGTCATCACCACATGGAGGGTCAATAGTATCAGCAAAAACTTCACCATACAACATGAAATATGGCTGAAAGAAGATTTCACGAACCAGAAACCAACTTGGCTCTTTGTCAGGGTAGAGGATTGACTGGCGACATACCCCAAAACTCAGTAACACCACAAGTAGGAGAACAACAAAGTAGATCATGTTCTTGATCATCTTGCCCATCATTGTGACAAGCGGCCCAAGATATTTGTTCACACCCAAGATGTTCAGAATACGGAGGTACCAGTATATAATGTCAACACAGAAAATAAGGCGACCGACTTGCATTGAGGAGAGGCGGAGACGCAGGCACAGCCCTATGAGGAAGAATATAATAGCAGCAGCATCACAAGGGTTCCACATGTTCCAAGCCCATACTGAAAGCTTGTGGCTGCAACAAAAGAACGGATGATCAATACATGCACAGGGTATCATACTTCAGAGCATAACGTCCAAGGAAATAGTGTCATACCTGATGGCGACTGGCTCTGAGGATACTATCTCTCTTACTTTCTCGCAGGCCAATGTGCATATATAAGCAATAGTGTATAGTTCCTGCCAAGAAGGTTTCACATCTGTCTTCACCAGTACCACATACGTGAAAGATATCAAAAAGACAATATACGCAATCTGAAATGCAATTAATAATACTGAGAGTCAGTAGTTCAATTACAAATTATAACTGAATACTATCAGATGTTTCAACAACAACATGAATAATTTTAGCAACTTCACCTCTGATTCATACAATGTTTGTCACATCATTAAGCCAGTAACTACAAACCATATGTACCTGATGGGTATCAAAGCTGCTACAAATATGAATTCAGTTTATGGTTTAAGCATAATTATATGGATCACCTAAATGAAGCAGAAATTGTTCAGCAAAATATCAGTCACTTACGGAATGTCCCCAAAATTTTGTTATTGGTGCAGTGTAGAACTCATATAGTTTCTTTCTGAGTCTCAGAGGTCGATTGTTTTTCACATCAAAATAATCCAAAGGTAAATGAAAATGCTGGTTCATATCATCACCTTCAGTTACAACTTTTCCATTTTCCTGAACAACAGTGTTCTTCATACCTTGAGAAATTAAAGCCTGCAACAAAAGGAAACTAGTCAGGGTATCTCACAGAAAAATTACTCCCAATCCTAGAAGATAACCCCTCATTGCATATAAACTGGTTGTGCATTTTATTTTAAACACAGCATGGAACACATGCAGTGTTGACTCACAAGCATGTGAAAATATCCCACCAGAGTTCAAAATGGCACCATGTTGGTTGGTTGGTTGGTTAATTTCTAGTGCCTGCAGATATGGCCAGTGTTGACCTCTCTGCCTCTGCTCCCCTAGGTAAGGTTGCAGAATCCATTCCTGTGGTGGACGCGCTCATAGGATGAATTTTGTACTCATTAGACTGGTGGTTAGCAGAAGACTTTAAACCAATTGGGGGGGATCTTTGGTAGAGATGAGGGTTTCAGTCTGTTGGCACAAAAATCTGGCCATAGATCGAACTCAGAACCCACTAAATGAAAGCCCAGTGTCTTAACCTGTGACCACCAGGTCTCCTGAGTCCCCTGATGCTACACATTAGTGTGTTTAATCATAAGGTACACAGCAAGCACGCCAGTTTCACTTGTCAACTTTTCCTTCTGCACTGAAAATGTCTCTTTTCCTCAACAGTGAAGAATGTAAGACTGTGAACACAAATTTCTGGCTTCTGTTTATGGTTTTACTCTCATCTGTCTGAACTAATATCACAAAAGCCCCTAAAGTAAAATACCACGAAATGTTCAATCCAGTTCTGAAATATACCACAGTCATAATTCCTGTCTGAACACATTTAAAACATCACTCCATCATCAATAATTATGTTTTTCCTCCTTGTGTGCCTAACATCCTTTGTGTGTGAGTCATTAATTCAGTGATTAGGTTTACATAACACTTATAACCAAGAATATTAGTTTCATTTAACACTCATTAAGTGCTTTCATACATTAATACCACTGTATAAAAATGCTAAACATTAGCAAAAATCTGATCAGTATACCAAATCAGGTCTCGATAGGAAAACATGCAACAACCTATAATGGACACATAGGATAAGATGTGCTGCACACTGACACAACATCTGGCTCAAAAGTTATACATCAAAATTCATCTGCCTTGGATATGAAAACAATGGCAACATAATGAATATTTAGGGAATCCCACTGAAGGTTGTCACCTTTAGACATTTTAAAGCAAGTATATAAGTTTGAAAACACAAAAGAAGAAATCAGTGAATAATACACATCTAAACGATTACTGGGTTTCTGGACTCTGTCCACTGGCCTGTATTTCGAACAGAATACAGGGACTGAGATTAGCTTTTTTAATTGACCCAAATCCAAAAACCCAGTAACCTTAAGCATAGCACACCATTAAGACTGTTTTTGGAATGTGACACTGTGAAGCCTAGCAGAAGTTTGCAAACACTCCAGGGGAGCCTGCTGCCTCCCTCTTCAGTGGTCCTGTGAAACAGTGCCAAGGGACCAAGCTACACAGTGTCATACACCAGAAGACAGTAATCTTCCTAGTCACTGCCATAAAACCATCAAATCTTGTACAATATACTAATGTCAAAATTCTTTAAACTAAATTAAGGGTCTCTGTTATCATGGATGAGGCCCTTTAGCAAAAGAATGTAACTTTATATGGCTCTCTATGTAGGTGTATACATAATTTTCCAATCAGCAAACAAGCTGTAATGTAATCTTAAGAAAGCCAAACAATTCTGAAAGTGTGCATAATGACAATGTTAATGCTCAGCACTCACAAACATAATTATGTACTATGTTATAATGGTGAATTCCCCACAACACATACCACATGGTTATGTGAACATCTAAGGTGATGGATTTATGCTGTGGCCTAACAGAAAGATCTAAATTTACTGACACTCTTAGTTCTGACACTATAACAAATCATGAAGAATGGAAGGCACTATTTCCTTTGATAATTTACAACAGGTCATGCTAGAACTGTCAACTTCATACAAAAAACATTGTATGCAGCAGCACAAATGAAAAGTTGAAAGTCTGACTTCCATCCATGTAACAGATTACATCAGCCAGAAGAACTGACAAACTTTCTGTTCAGATTAATATTTAGTTTTTCAACCAACGAATGCACATATAAATAAAATTTCACTATACCCTACATATATTTCGGCCTCAATTTGGCCATCATCAGGGGCACTTTGCTAAGCACTTCACTGATCACCGTCAATTTGGCACTGTTACTTGACTATTATTCCGTTAATGTTAATATTTACACTGAAAATCACAAGTATATAAGGTTTTGCACATAATTTTCTTGAGTTGGCTCAGTGTATATAACGTCCGTTTGTGTCTGAGGTATATATTCTAGTACTGCAATTTGTGATTGTAGGGCGCTATGTCGTTAATGTCTGTTTGGAATTGTCAAAGTTATTAAAAATTGTTATTAAATTATTTAAACTGTTAAAACTGTAAAAACTGTTGGCAGCTGGTTATGTTTATATTGAAGTCTGTATCTTGCTGTTATGTTATCTTGTTGCATGGTCGTGAATGACTGTCCTTGAATTGTTACGGTGTATATAACATTCGTTCTTGTCTGAAGTATATGTTCCAGCGCTGCTATTGTGGTTGTATGGCGTTACGTTGTTGATGTCTATTAGAATCGTCGATGTTGTTAAAACTTGTTATTAAATAGTTTAAAAAGTTAAAGCTGTTAAAACTGGAATATATAACTCAGACACAAACGGACGTTATATACACTGAGCCAACTCAAGAAAATTATGTGCAAAACCTTATATACTTGTGATTTTCAGTGTAAATATTAACATTAATGGAATAATAGTCAAGTAACAGTGCCAAATGGACGGTGATCAGTGAAGTGCTTAGCAAAGTGCCCCTGAAGATGGCCAAATTAAGGCCGAAACATATGTAGGGTATAGTGAAATTTTATTTATATGTGCATTCGTTGGTTGAAAAACTAAATATTAATATTAAGATGCACGGTGAACACAACGTTAAATTTCTGTTCAGAATCTGACTTATTATTTTCAGACTCGATTGTCATATCAGATTGTCCTTTATGAATTTATAAATTTCTATGCTTACTTAAAGTGTGATTAACAAGTGATATGAAGGGAGTAAGACAGGAGTAAAGTTAACAAAAGAAATAACAGTGGTACATCACAGAAATGTTACTTGTTTCTCATAAGAAGAAGAGCAATTATTCTTGATAAGAACAGAGACAGTGGAAGCACAGTGTGCTGTCTGAAACATACAAGTGCACAAAAATATGTATAACCCTCTGATGCCAGCTTTTGTCAAAACTAGATCTTTCTGTAATAGTGTAATGTCTGTAACACTGACAGAACAGGAAAGCATGGCAAACCACAAGCATAAGGATCCAAGGGTCTTCACAACGAATAATTGGTGCAACAGCAACAAGAGGACCTTCCATCCAACAACTTAACAGTAAGAAACATAGGGTTCTGTGCTAATTCAATGTGCACACTTCTAAAGAAACTAATGGTTTCTTTGTAACATAATGCAAAGGGATAAATCACATCAAGTGCACATTTCATTTACTCCATTTTTGTGTACAAACAATTAGAAACACACAAGAATGACACACTGGTTTACTACCTTGACACCCTGTTGGCTTGCTGGCTTGCTTCTGATGCTAAACTTTCGTGGCTTCTTCTAAAAGAAATGTTTCATTTGTTTAATGCTTTTATACATGGTCATACTTAAAAAGCTGGCCTACTTATATAAATCTTTGTTTACATTTATGGAAAATCCCTGGTAAGACATATAAATGAAAAATTGGTAGACATGAGAACAGTTGCCCCTCTGCTTGCTTCACCTACTTTGCATTTACACTGCATCAGTTACTGACAAGCACACTCACAGTACTGACCTCAGCACCTAGCATGGTACATTTCTTAAGTTACAACAGACAACTGGTTGTTGGTTGGCCTAAAAGATTTCCTGTACCTCTGCCATGGCACATATTAAAGATATACTCACAATGGTATAAGATTACTGTCCTCTGAGATGTCATAACATGATGTCTGGTAAAAAAGTGTAGTAGAAAACCAATTATCTGTGCTCAGATTATCCAGTTTCCAGATTATTCATGCACATGTGATCTAGGCTTTAATCCTCTTTCTGTACCATACTCTTCCTTTGGTGGTGGAATGGCATGGGTGGGATTTTGAGGGCCTACATAAGAAATGGTCAAACAATACCCTTTTCTTTCAGTGGTTTACAATTGGTATTGGTGGTGGGGTGAGGAGGTTTGTTCCAATCATAATGGTGTACTGAATGACTCAGTATTTCACAGACATCATACCCTGAGATTTTGTGCATTGGGTTTTTCAACTAAGAACTTGATTATTGTGATCAAGACATCAAATGATTTTAATACAATTTTAACTTATTTTATCTATTTATAAGTTACATTTTATACAAACATTGATGTACACTTCCTGAGGATGACCTACAAAGGTCGAAACATGTCCGAGATGTAGTGCTTTAGTTGTAAAAACTTTTGTAATATAGGGCATTTGTTGGTATTTTCTTGAAATTTTAACAATTAGTGCACGGATATGAATGACTTAAAATATTTTGGCCTGTTTTATTAATTACTATAGTAAGCTTGTACAAGGTAAGTATGAATAATTTCAAAATGTCTGCATACATTTATTAATAAAAATCTACCAACCATTCATTGCTTTCACTAGAAACAAAACAATGGTTTGTTATGATGGCAGACAGACACAATCAACTTCACAATGCCATGACAATGCAGCTGCTGGGAGCAAGTCTTATTCTTTCCACAGCCTAACCACAAGCTTACCTCAGCATCTGGATCTGTGTTGTGATGAGGGTCTGCGGGCTGCCCCTCTGTGCTCTCATTTTCTTCTTCAAGACCAATCAAATGTTCCTCCTCAGTCTGGGGCATCAGCTGCAGTTCTTCTTTTGACTTAAATTCCAGTTTTGCAATGTAGAATGGACACAACAGTCCCAGGATCACCTAGATCATCCACATTTTGCTTTATCCAGTAAATGTGAATACAGATTATGTTAAAGTGGTGTGCATTAAACAGTCACTGTACCATGACTGCCTTCAATCCACTGTGCATTAATGCATGAAGAATTTGCCATGTACAGCTACTTTGTTTATTTCAAAGAGTGACTTCTGATCTAGCAAGTTGGTTCATCATTAACACAGCTATCTGAACAGAGATGTGTTTGTGGTTTTCCTCATTACCTACAGGCAACTGCCAGGACAGGTCTCAAATCAGGTAATGACCACTTTCATTTGTTTATTTGTTAATCATACTATTATTTGACACTGTACAGTTTTAGCTACTGAAAGCTTTATTACAATACAAATAAGTAAGTAAAGGTAAAGGTAACAAAACAAAGTTGTCCCTGTCCACGCCATGAAAGCACACAGGGGAGCAGACGTATAGTTCCACTCATTCTTAACCTTGGCTCTAGATGGAGGTGAGTATTCAACTTTATACCTCAGCTGCTTTAACCCCAGAAAATAACCCTGGGTATGCCCCAGAGCCAGTGTGGATGTTTTTGAAAAGGGAAAAACATAAATAAATTAATAAACTGCATCTGCATTCTCTTTTAATTTTCTGGTTATGAAATATATGAAACAAATTCAGCACCCATACTTGCGGTAGCCTAAAGATATGAATTGGATAAGAAGTCGGTAATATAACATGGCTATATTTATAAACATTGTCAAGATGTGAAACTACACGGATGGTAAGAGAGATGATAGTTTTAGTCTTGGGCTACTTCATAATGTTGTTTTAGCTTTGGAGGTTAAGTTACAGCAAATAAAATGGGACGACAACAATGATGATAATGAATGGTGAACAGGTAAGGATTTGGAAGCAGGCAATTATGGCATATTTCAATGTATTCACAGTTTTCACCTGGAAAGGCTAAGAAAAAACACCTCCATGAATTACTGCAACACCCACATGCAATGAAGAGTGTGATGCAGTGTTTCATACAAGAACAGTCCAGAAATGTAAAAGATGTCATAAAAAGGTCGAATGACAAGATCAGAAATAGCAGAGGAAGGAAGCACAGGATAATATGAATCACCATATTCTCATATACACAGCAACTACAGCAGGGTCTGCGAAATGTCAGTGGCACATTGGTCAAGCGATTATGAGTAAAATAATTCAGAAAGTTTAAGGGGTCACGGCGGTTTGAATGTAACATAAAGATGTACCAGAAATAAGGCATTTTAATTACAATTTTCACAATGACTTCAACATAAAATTAAATAAATGTTATTTAATAACAAAATATGGAACAAAACTGTTCAAATGTCCATCCTATGTATTACTGAAATAATATCCTTAAAAATGTGGTGGCTGATTGAAATGTCATCTGTGGTATCCAAAATTCTTTGGAGTGCCTTTTCTCGTTGGTTGTTTGTGCACAGACTAGCTCCTTCATGAGTCCCCAAACATAAAGATCTGGAGGGTTTAAATTGGAGGATCTTGCTAGCCAGGCATGTAATCCCCTCAGCCCATTCAATGATTTGGATAATCATGATTATATGGTCCAACACCAGTCATTGAAAATGAGGGGTTGCTTCAGCATGTTACAGAGACGTGCAGATATACATCAATTATAGAACATCCTATAAATAACTGACAGTTCATTTTGTAACACAGCATGGTAGATATCACTTGCCCCTCCAAGAACACATTTTACCAAACTGTTACTTTCCAAGTTTTCTAAGTTCCTTTGCAGATCAGAACATATTAATGTTATGTATTTCAACTATAAACACAGCAATAAAAGAATATACACTGAACACATGATCACATTTTAAAAGTAATTACTCACATATACAAAATGTATTTAATTTCCTTAAATTTTACTTGGGTATACACATTTCTAATTCTGAAAATAATTTCTTCAAAGTTGTACCTTCAGATTAGTATTCTTGCGAGTGCGTAAACCGCCCATCCAGAGGTCTGCAAGTATGATCTGGCTGCAGGGATGTGCAAGTAAAGCCCTGTGATTGGCTGCCACTGCTAGGCTCAAACAAGTTTGCCCACTCCAGTTCTGAAGTTCACATGTCAACAGCTGCTGTGTCTGGTCATCATGCTGGCGGTAGCAGAAGTCCAGCAGCTCCAGAGCTGTAACAAAATTCATGTCACTACTGACTGTGCTTGTAGTAAGGACTGATGTGCACACCTACAGCATAATATGCTAATATTTATTGGAACAGAAAATGTTCTGAACAAAAGTATTAGATGAAAAAGAAACATCAGACCTTATGCCCAATTCACTTTTTGTGTCACATCTTTCAAGATAATTAAACAAAAGTGAGCGAACATGCCATAATTGTCATATTATGTATAAATTTCCTAACTTGTTTAAAGCATGAACTTACTGAACCACTTATGGACACAGCAATCACAACGCAGTTCACTACACATGTCCATTTTCAGAGAGGAGAAAAAAAAACAGCAGTCCAGAGATCACTGTGCTGATGCCCCCTGCTTCAAATTTGAAACTAATCCACCTCAGTAATGAACTAATGAACCTCAGTAAGAGCATTAGACCACTGCAGGTCACCCCAACACCATACATTTTAATCTCCTACAATTACCAACAGCAACACAGTAGACATTCAAACTTGTAAGTTTTGAGCACCAACAGTGATACTTAGGATCCTCAAATGATATATGCTAATGTGTTTTGGAAAATATGCAACACAAGTCGGTAACATTTCTGTAGAATTTAAAACAATAATATGAAGACCACGGATGGAACAATTTTACTTAGGTTTCAGTTGGATGGAAGTAACTAATGATCCACTGGAACCAAGCAAGTGAAATTTAGCTTGGAGATAGACCATAAACATACATAAATGCTATACATGAAGTACTGTTTGTTAGTTAACAATTACAAAAATGACAGCTACGTGACATTTTTGGGTCGCATGTGACAAATTTATCATACACAGTATCTGTGCTTAAATAAAAGTTCTCATCATCATCATCAACATTAACAACAACAGCAGCAGCAGAAGTAACAGCATCAGCAACAGAAACAGCAGCAGCAACAACAACAACAACAACAACAACCATGATGACGACGATGGCAATGCTGGTGGTGGCAACAGCCACTGCAGTGGTGGTGGTGGTGATGATGACAACAAAAAATCTGTGTATGGAAAGTAGGCTTTACAAGTTCTCCTCACAACTTGTTATTTAGTTTTATATTATTCATACCGTACATTGATCATACCATCACCAATCAAACTCACAATACTCAACCAACAAATGCACATTTGTTATTTTTTTACATATTATATATTACAATTAGTAAGTAAAAGTAACAATGAGTCCCTGAAGATGAACCCAAATTAAGGGTTAGAAACATGTAGGACAGTGGAATTGCACAATTAATGTAATTGAATTGTACATTTTGTCGGACATGTGAATATAAAGTTAAAATGTACGGTATGAATAATATTAAGTTTACAAGTAACAAGTAAGTAACAAGACAGTACTGTCTTATCCATCCGCATATAAACAACCAATTTCCAGTACACAGTAGACCAGGGATCCACCACCAAAGATCGTCTACAATTTAACCATCTTTATACATTTTATATTTTTAGCATGTACTTATATTGTTAGTTTTTTTTGTTTGTAATTCATACTCTCACAAGAGTCCCTGATCATGATCCCAGGAGGAATCGAAAAATGTTGGACTATCTTACAGAGATTGTAATGTATAACATCTAAAAAAATAATAAGAGTGCATTTGTTGGTTGAGTATTGTGTGTTTGTTATTTAGTTTTCAGTATTGATGTCACAAATATCACAAGTTTCATAAATTGGAGTGGGTGTTGTTTGAAATCATTCTTAAGCCTCTTACATACAGAAATGGCTGAATGGTAATTTCTTGTACTATTACGCAACAATTTCCACACAAATGCCTCAGTTTCATTGGCCAAGACATGAAATCAGCTTACCAATGTTTTCAAATTCTTTCCCATAATTCCTCAGTTCTTCATATATCTCTGTCTCCAAGTCATCTTCAGCTGCTTCATGGGCCATAGCTTTATACAGCTTACAGGCTACCAGAGCTTTAGCTAGGGCTTCTTCACCATGTTGCCACATAAGCAAAGCCATTTGCTGCCTCTTGGTCAACACTGCCCAAGTCTGAAACAGCAATCATATTCTTTGGCAGATTACATAGCACAAAGTCAAGATATATAGACAGTCAGTAAGTCTTCTGAAAATGTGAAAATTTTCAAAATATGTGTGAATAATCGTAACAAAACCAGATAACATTTATCGGAAAATTAAGATCAGATTAAATTTGAGGAATGCTTGCTACTATTTTGTCCATACTCTGTTATATTCAGGTTTCCTATCTAAAACAGTACAGAATGTTACTACATTACAGTCAATAAAAATGCCAGTCAATATTCTCTTAGTACAAGCATGAAACAAGCACTCACAAGCAGTTCGTTGAATGGATAATCAAACAGAGCCGTCTCCTTTGATGTTGGGAGGGTTTCTGCCAAAAGACTCAAAGTCACATTGGTGTTTCCATAGTAACGGATGAAGGATGAGCTGTTTCGATGAACATGTGGAGATTTCTTCATCACTTTGGCGTAGATAAGCCGGAATTTGCGTCGAGTATAATATGACCTTTAAGACAGAATCACACACCTCTTGAACTGGAGAACCACTGAGGAGAGAGGTAAGGAAGGAGTGGAAAAAATTTTACACCAAGGAGCATTTCAAGACTTGATATTTCTTGCTTAACATTGTTAGAGGAAATAAGTCAATAGAGATAAATTAGTGCACCATGTCACATGCAGAGGGAAACAAGAAAAGCATACAGCATTTTTATTGAAAAACCAAATTTGAAAAGACCACTTAGGAGACTTAGATAGAGGTGGGTGACACAAACTGGAGGAAGATTTTACAAACTTTAACCACTTACACATTCTTTTCTTCAAGTGTAGTTGGAAAATGTCATACTTCTTATTTTAGATTCTATAATGTACAGAAATGAATTAAAAGAAAATATTTGATACTAGGGGTGGTTCACATCTGTCTGGACTGGTGGGGCCAGTAACAAATCAAATTTACTCTTCCACCACCACCATCAGTTAATTAAAGAGGGGAAGATTTGCAACCCTGTTTAAATGTTCACATTTTAAGAGTCCATGTTTTATGTTACACAGTACTCCTCTTCATAACAACTTTGGTATAATTTTGTGCTCAAAAAACATTCAAAGAAAGGACCTACACCTCTATGGTCTTTGGCTGAACAACTACCCATCATGTTGGAAATACAGTCCCCCTTTGGATTGGGGAGGCTTGGGACTCCTCTAATGTCCATGGGGAGATAATTATAGATGGACAGAGACACCGATGTTAACAGGTTCTTCTAACACAAATGCATATATGTCTAAAGTACTCTGCTTATATCACTAATTAGACCAGAATGCCAACACTGCCCACATCTTTCTCTTACGTTCTTTGATAATCACAAGAACAAATGCTTTATGTAAAAATTGCTTCAGAAGTGTCTTTCAATGGAATATGATGCTGTGTCATTGATTGATTTTGATATATCTGCTCAGTACCAAGGAAATTAAATGTTCAGACAAGTGGGGGAGACAGAAACACACATCGAGCTTTACAATGGACCCAAAATATGTGACTTCATGGAAACAGAACAGAGTTGCAACAGGAAGGCATGTCATCCATCGAATTCCATAAGCAAGTGGAAGCAACATTATACAACATAAAACCATCATAGCACACATCAGTCCTATGTAACACTTATTTGTTTTTAACTCCCACATGTTTCAACCAAACCAACTATCATCAGGGAGATCTGTTATATACACAGTAACACTGCATAAGGTTATTCCATAAACTGTTTGTCCAAGTAACACTGCTGGATAGTTAAAATGCATATTAAGTTACTACATACATATTTAGTAACCACTATACGCTTAACAAGCATAAAAGTTCTTGCTGTCACTATAATTTACTACTTTTTCTGTAGTAGTCCATTAAAAAGCAGATACAGCATCAAAACTTATGTAGATTCATTTAAATTTCCATACAGTTAACCTGCTTCTGTTTGTATATACACCCCTATGTGCATTGACCAGCCATTTACACACGTCCAATCGAGCACTATGTTCGTTTAAACTTCAGTCTATACACCCACTATCTTGCATGGAGAAGAAAGGAATCTGATGAAATGCACTCCGGTGGTTTTATATGATGCAACACTTAACTAAGTATATGGTGAAAGATGTAACAATTCAAAGTGGGAACAAGTTGAATGGAAAAGAGCACTAAAGCAAGGGCTCCTAAAGCAATTCTTGCAAACCATGCAGCACCTCTGCAGATTGTAAAAAACCTTTTCATACCATACAAAACATTAATAAATTAGAAATATATCACACTACTTTTTATGTCATTACTACATGCAAACACATGAGAAATTCATCAAACTATTTTTTTACACCTAATTACTGGATGTAGATGGGGCCTGGACCATCTAGCCCTTACAGACATACTGCCCCAGCCTGATACCCAAAAATGTAACTCTCACAAATTTCAATAACTTTTGCACAAAGTTTGGACCCAAGTTAACTCAGGCAGCAGTTAAATATCAGATTTTTTGACAGATTCTGAACTGAGTGATAACATGCATTTTCTATATCTGATTGGCTATTAATTTAAAGAGTAATGTAATTTTCATTTGTTGTAAACAAAACTTGCCAATAATACAGACATCATAGTAACCTGTAAGCTCCATCCATCAGTTTGTTGATGACCAATCCAATATCATGCAGTGTGTACATATAACCTCGGGGAATATGAGGTCGAACGTCTCTCAGAATGTAGCCCAGGGTGTTTGAAGGTCCTTGTTTCTGCAATCACACAACCAAAAGTTACTGTAGAATAAAAGCCTTTCATTTGCACCATAATCAATGACTCCCTTCCCCACTCATATAAGCTCCCTCTGTATGCAATGTCCCTTTGGAACAGATTTTTCGGGTGCATTTGCATTACAGCTTCAGAATACTGGTAAAGGTAAAGCAATCCCATTACTGGCCTTGACAGGCCCTTAGGGCTCCAGGAGGTCGAGGCTCCCAGGTTTTTAGACAATCGGCACATGAAGGTGGCAAGGTTGTCAGCCCTACGCACTGGCCGCCTTTACCCCCAGGAAAGATTCCTGGTACTCATTTCTGTTAGAGGCTGAGTCGACCCCAGGGCCTTAGTGCGACCGAAACAATTATGTCAGTGAAAAATTCCAGTGACACCATCGGGAATCGAAACCGCGACGTTCCGGTTTTTAGCGCAGTGCCTCAACCAACTGCGCCACCGCAAAATGTATTTGGATCTTAGGTAATGTGGGGCTTAAAATGAATTAAAGTGGATGAACCTTACACATGCTAATAATGCTACATGTGCCACAAAGGTGCCCTATTTTAATGTTTATTAAGATACATATTGAAGGTCTCAAAACATATGTACAAGGTTAATTTAGACCCTTAGATACAAGAAACTTAACTCAACAGAAATAAAAATGGCTCAACAAAGCCTTCCAAATTTCATCAAAATCAGACGCAGGGTTCTGGCAATGTTACCTGTGGACAGACACACTGATTAATAACATCTAAAACCACCACTCATCACAAGAAGCTTTCACTCACAATGAAGGACAACAATGCATACCTGGCACCTAATAAAAAGACTAGAATTATTAACAATAAGCCTGGCTGCTGTCAACATGGCATGAAGAGTAATAACATTTTACAACACTATATAGAGTGAGGCAGGCTGTTTCACATCTGTACTTTGTGACTTACCGTGTTGTACAGCTCTTCCAGACGAGGTATAGACAGGAACTTCTTCATGTGGACTCCATTTTCCAGCAGCAATTTAACAAAATCAATACGGTCATGTTCAAGGGCCTGCATCATGGCCTCATCTAGAGCTCCTGCAACAGAAACAAGTGTTTCAGTTACTCAGCATCACATAAGGAGTTAGAAGTGATATGTCACACATGGACTAGCTGATGACATGTTAGCTTCTCAAGAAGGACTCTGCCCCATGGAGTTAGTTAGTTAGTTATGTCACACATGGAATATATACCTGGAGGCCATTCTTGCCCATACACAAATATTTCAGAGCGTGCAATATCCACTCGATTCCATGTGAGTGCAAGGCTCAGTTGCTCAGTTGGAGATAAGTGCTGACTCTTAAACAGAGCTGTAAGAATTGTCTGATCAAGTTCTTGAGATGTGCCTCTGTTCGATCCGTGATACGAAACACAGTAATCTGAAATTGAAATACAGCATTTTAAGACAACAATTACTGTCTCTTAAACTCTACAGCTTGCTGTAGGAAGTGCTGCCAGCATCACTATGTTACTGTTTCACAAAAAAATAATCTGCCCCTTTATTCTCCAAGCACTACACATGCAACACACTCTGAATCAAACTGTGCCAGACACTTACTGAACAGGATAAGAATTTTCTGTTGTCCACAAGCTAGTGTCTTAACTATTTATAATTTTAAGGCAATTCATCCCTGTTGTATTCTCAGTACAATCAAAGGTATAGTATATTCAGTATAAATGCAACTGTTTATTTACTGCACAAAACAGCTACACATTTTAGCTATAGAGTATGGCCATCATCAGGCTGTCTATAAGATCTCAAAACATGCAACTGTGAATAGTTCATTTTATTCTTGTAGACAGCCTGATGATGGCTATAGTCTATAGCTGAAACATGTAGCTATTTTGTGCTGTAATTAAACAGTTGTGTTTAGACTGAAAGTACTGTACCTTTGATTAACTATTTATGTACTCACTTAATGTAAACCACACATTATTGAAATAAAATGTACATTCTGGGTTGAAAAGAAAAAAAACAGACTGCTCAAACCACTTGCACTACTGACTTCTTGCTTCACAATGTGGAAGCACAAGACTCTGTACAGCTGTCATTTTTAGGGTCATAATTTTTAACAGTTTTGTTGCAACACAGACTGTACTCTTGAAATGCACACTGAAGAGACATCATCAAGTTTTTATTTGGTTAGTACATCTTACTGAAGTATTCTTTTTTTTCTAACACTGAGGCTATTGAATGAAACTTTGCCACTATTCCGTGTCAACATGTCCTCCTTGAAACAAAGCACCATATGTAAAACCTCTTTTTGGCACTATATTTCATGTTATTTCATAACACCATATAATCCCACTTGTGTGCATAAATGCATCTACTGTTGTAAAACTCACTGAGCCAGCGATGGGATTTACAGTCAGTTTTCTGGATAGAAGTAATAGCCTTCCAATCTGAGACTTCAAAGCAATTGATCTCATAAAAAATTGGAGACACTGCACAGTGTGGCAGTAGGATTTGACCTGTCAGCGGCAGAAAAGAGTAAAATCATCCTTTTTTACTTACGCAAGTTAAACCCCAAAATCCAGAAAACACCTATTCTGGGTATGTTTAAGGCACACACAACCATACTCACACAAAATTAGGCACTCAGAATTCCAAGGTGCCAACAGAACTTTCAAACAATCACTTTCACAACATCTCGCTGTCTGTCTTCAAGGAGAAAAAAACAATGCACACATTATACTTACTCTGATTTTCCACTGGCATTAAAACAAGATTTTCACTTGTCCTTTACAGATTTTGTACACTACATCATAGCAAATCCTGCACAGTAACTACTTACCAAGTTCTTCTTGCGAGTGCACTGTAGCAGTTCTGAGTACAGACACTCGGCTTGTTCCACACCGACTTCAAATGTGCGCTGGATGGTGCTGATCAAGTAATCCTTCATGCTTTCCAGAACAGTCTGCTCACCTGATTCAGAAGCATATCTGCAATACAACAAAATGCTTCACACACACATATAAGGACTGACATTCTCACAGAATGTTGCTGAAGATTCAAATCTTCCTGGGATGTTACTCAACTTGTTTGCACCAGAGTTGGGCTGGTATGGCCTTGGCCTCCAAACTTCATGGTTACAGCAAGATGGGACAATGGTTCACACTGCAAGAAATTCAGTGCTCTGAAGCAAATGTAATCTTGCACAATGGAAATGTTCAATTACGTGCAAGATTTCAGCTGGAGGTACCTCAACAGCTAAGTATAAGTCAATTGCCCTAGGACTAACAATGAATTGGAGTAGAACACCAGAGAAGAAATTGCAGCAATGCTGATGGAGATGCCACAGTGTGTACTGAGAAGTTTACATTCAAAAGTACAAATGTATACTGAGGGATGAAAGTCACTTAGTAAAATCATTTTACAAAGTAAACAATGTGTATAAAATGCTTTCAAATGTATTTAATTTTGTTAAAACATATCAGATAAAAATACTAATTTTGTTTGAGCCACTTTCATTCCAAAAAAATGTCAGGTTTTTCTGCTGCACTCTGTATTATTTTAATGCAGTTATTCCTAAACTCTGTTCTGCACAAAGAAGTTTCTTATGGGAGATTCCATTATGACAACTGGCATAGAAAAAAATTTTATGTTACAAATATTAATATGAGACTTGATGTTCTCATGGCTGTGAATATTAAGATTACATATGGTCTCCTGGGATACAGTGCTGTGTGGGATGTGACACCATGCAGTCTGGTACAAACTGCTTCAGAGCAACCTGCAGCCTCCTTCTTCGTTCCTAAACAAGGTGGTAAATATGTACCCGACTAAATGGTGTTACATCCCAGAAGCCAGTAATCTTACAAACATTAAGCCTGGAAACCATGTAGTATTCAAGGCCAGATAAGGAAATCTGTGACTCTCAGGGGATTTTTGTAACACCAATATCTCTAATTTGGTTGTTTACATTCCTACTCAATGTGAACTAGACCTAATTTGAAAAAAGCACAAGTTTTTGTATCCCTTTTGTCCAGCACCAAACCCGATGTACAGAAATTTACCAGTGGTCTATACTTTGTTTTTTACATGGCACTGTAAATACAGGATGTCTTTTGCAGGACTCTTGGTGAATTTTTTTCCCATGAAACATATTTTGCAAAAGTATTGCCAATGAATGCTTTTTCTCAACTGAATATATTTTGCAAGTGCAACCAAACCATCTGAGGACCATGCATAATAAGAGATGATTAACAAGTGCCTGCTTCAGCCTCAGTTATCAGGAATGAAAACACAGCCAGTGTCAGCAACAAAGCATACTCGTACACACACCAACTTTGTATTCTCCTATTCTCAGAGACATGATAATAGCAAAGATTAAATTAGAAACTGCAATTAAATCCATCCAGTAGTAATGGCTATGAAACAGTCAGATGGATGGATGAACCTTCCTCTTGGGGTTCTCATGGCTATCAATATTAAGATTATAATCTTCTGGGCTGTGACACCATGGATTTGGCACATAGGCACCAAACCTTTGGAGGAATCTGCTGCCTCATCTTGACAGAAGAAGATGGAGGCAACAGGTTGCTCTGAAACACTGGTACCTATCTACAAGCTTGCAAAGTGCCACACACTAAATGTGCAAAGTGTTAATTACTCCTCCTCCTCTCATCATCAGCTGTGAAGTGTTAGGGGTAGTGCCTGTTCTTTATCCCTCAAGGTGAAGCTCATCCTTCCATTGTGTCAATTACTCTTACACATTTATTTATGCACCATATACAAATAATTTCTAAGAGATAGTAATTTACACAGTTAAACAGTCCAATGCTCTTGATTTTCTATTAAATTTGTCCGACTGCACCTATCCTAACACCAAGCCACAAAGTTACTAATCCTAGATAGTCTCAAACAGGCCATGTTTACTTGTGTGTAAAGGCAAGAAGGTCTGCCGCACGTCCTGATCCATCACAAACCACTACTGGGACGGGAGGTGTGTCGGTCACATACTCTAGCACTGCTCTAATGGTGTTGGTGCCACCTTCTATCACAAGACACACCACTGGAGTACTACAGTGAGTACCTGGAACAAGAAGGATTTGCAGATAGAGCAAAATTCCGTTAATCCAACTTGCATGGGACTAGGCATGTGCCGAATTATCGAACATTCCAGATTATCAGACAGTACCTACACTGACCTAAGTTTGTACAGGTAATTACTTGTAACTGCTTCTATACTTGGGCTGTAAAACTAATCAGAGGAATATTCCATTTGGATATCTCCTTCATCTGCTGGTTCAGGGTCATCAGAGTCCTCTTCTGTGTTTTCTAAAGTCTTCACAAATGAAGAAGTTCATAGAGTAGGAGACAAGGGATCAGGAGATGCCACAATGGTTGATGTACAGACACTCTTGAAGGCCTTTTTGAACATGTCCCTGAGGGCTGCCTGTCTTGGGACTACTCCCCTCAAGTGCCAGAATATCAGAATTTACAAATTATCGGATATCCAATTAAAGGCATCTTGCTGTATTAGACAATAAATTGCAAAGAATGGGGTCCAACTCCACGTCAACCTCTAAGAAGATTAACCTACTGGCCAATTATTTATACAGTGTACATGAATTACCTGCATAAAATTAACTCAAACACCTCAAAATAAATAACCAGAATTATCACAGAACTTTCATACACATTTACAACATCTGCTCTCAAATAACTAAACTATTTCAACTTCCATCCAGGGGTGTTTCACAGCCAATAAAGTAACTGACATCAACAATATGGAAGTGTGTCTCATGGCCATCAAGTATGTTTTCTGATACACAAGTTACAGTACCTTACTACATTCATTGGTATCTAGTTTTCCACTTGTTCACTCCATGTGCAGTTGAAATTCAGTTGTCATGTTCAGTTCAACTGAAAGGTTTTAGTTTACTTTCTATACAAGGGAAGAGAGTTAAGATGTTATTTCTAATCACAACTGCTACCCTACAACTCTTCCAGTTGCTAAACCAATAACAGAAACCATACCTGGATGTAGTTTCTGAATGGATATGTACTTCTCCAATTTTCTTCTGAGAATGAGCTCGGCTCCATATCTTCCTGAAATTCCATTGTCAACCAGCAAGAAATAGGCATGACGGTTATTCAGAACTGCATACTTAGATCTACAACAAATACAATACCAAGTAACTGTATAAGAAAAGCTGTTCCTTACAATACAGTTGAGGCTAGGAAATTACAATAATATGGTAATGTTTCCATGTATGTCTTTGACACTGTGTGGTAAGCAACGCGTTACATGTATCATAGTAAAGTAAAGGTGTTCCTGTGTATGCCATACTGGCGTACTAGGGAGCGATATTGACTGAGTGGATACGCATTTCTTATGTTAATTGAAAAGTCATGAAATTTTTGCTGTCGATACATTCACAAAATACATACTTTTAATGGATTTATGGACAGTTATTGTCATTTACAATCCCACTCTGATGTCAGTACTACAATTATTTAATTCAAGAGCTGGTTTTCCACAATGCACCAGTCAGAACTATGCAATTTGAATAATTATGGTTAGGTTGGTTTGTGTGCAGTATGAAAACATACATGGCTAAAATAAGATTATGGAAAATGGGAACCATGAAATGGTTACACTTACTTATGGGTGGGAAGGCCAATTTTAGTAATGTAGTACTGTCACCAGCACACAAACTCAAAGACAAAATTTAACATGCATTTAATTCGTAAAGTGAAAAGACACAGGACACAATCCAATAGGGAGTGCAAACAGCAAAAAAGGTGCTTTGTCTTCTAGAAATTCTTCATCTGCCTTTTAAAGTCTCTTATTAACAATTGTCTTTCTAGATTATGATTAAAGATGATGGGAAGCCTGTGTATGACATATTAGATGCTGATGCATAATCACAAAACAAAACAAGAACTCTTCTACTGAAAAACCCAGAATTCACTCAGCCAACAACTGCTTCATTCACAGGACTCAGTAAAACAATTTTCAGTTTTCCCTTTACAGAGAGTAACATATACAAATTGTTTACATACTTCATACACTGACAACATGATGACTCTGGTCTGTAAGTCCAGGAAAAATCACAGACTGCCTTCAAAATGGTAAAAAAATTAATTAATGTCCTGTCTTGAGTGAAAAAAATTTCAATGTGCAATTTTGTCATCTGCAAACAAATGTTTCAACACCACTTTTTACCACAAACACCATACTAACTGCTCTGAGAAGCTGAACATGGGTATATACAGTGAGGTGTTGGCAATGAACTGAGCAAAGACAGAACCATCTAATTTCACAGTAACAACAAGACTTTGGCAGGGTTTTCTCTAAAAAGTGCTTGCATCTTTCTCATGTAGTTAAAGTATACTTAGAAAAACATAAGAGGCATAAGCAGTAATGTATCTGATCTGTACCTGGGGGAGGATATAGAGTGGTATGGAATATCACGGTTGTGTCCACAGAGATCATGGTTGTTCTCAATGATGCCCCAGGGAGCTATGCCAATGCTAATTACTCGTCCACTACGTTGAGAGCGTTCCAACAGCAGTGCATCACCAACTTGTCTTGTCACACCTGCCAACAAGTTACACACAGTACTCTGTAAATATCTGGGATGAGCAACTCAATGATTTATAAAGCCCACCTGATTAGGGTAGCAAAATTAAGAATGAACAACAACAACAACAACAATTATCATTGTCCAAGTAAAGAAAAAAAAACGAGTTCAGCATGAGAGAAACTTTTTATTTAATAAAATTCTGACTATTTATATGTCCTCTTTTTTTTAACCTCCTTTTCACTGACACATCTTCTTTTCCAACCTCTGTTTCCTCATATGTCCTCTTTCTTATGGTCAATAAATAGGAAATGTCCTATTTTTTTGTGATGGATATATGGTAACCCTATAATAAGCATAACAAGCTTTTTCAGCCTGCACAACTACAACATGTATTAAAATCTAAATAACTTAACACATGATTCAACTTCCTTCAGTCATAATCAGGTAAGTTTTCATAAGAAATAAAGGTATACAATTCCTGCAATGTCAAATTCACCTTGGAATCCAAGGCTTTTACAATGTATATTTTGAAACATAAACAAAAGTTGAATTTCAAGTGTAAGTTTAAAACGAGTTATTCATAAAATTGAAAGGTCATATACATAACTATCATGTGTATTAAAAACCATGAGAACTTTGCGACACAACAGTTGTGTAGCAAGTAATGGGGGCACTGCATTTAACTACACAGCAAGTGTGTAGCAAGGATTCAAAAGGTTAACACAAATCTTGCAGCCTCATTTGGATACAGGGGACATGTTCTGACTATTGTATATCAGTGCCAAATCTGGATACTTCTGCTTGTTCTGTTGGAATCAAGCAATGACAGTTACAGACCTTAACAAAATCATCATTAGGGTTATTAAAGTAATTTGATGAAGCTGAGAAATGAGAAATGAATACAAAATGTAAGTTGGAAAATGCGAGGGCACAGACTGTTTGAGAGACCCAATGTAGATAGCAGCACTAACATGGAAATGGGTCTTAAAGAAACAGCATATACAAACATACATACATGCATGCATGCCTATACATTTCACAGATCCAAAGCCCGTTAACACGGCAGAATATGAAACATGTCAATAATACAGACTCGCACTACAAAAGCACAAACAGACAAAAGACACCAACACACATGAACATATAAACAGAACAGTTAGTTTAGGGCTCTTATAAACACAGCTACGAACATGTGAATTCACTGAGGTGGTGGAAATATCTTGAGTGGATGAGGACTACAAACTGTCTAAGAAAGACTGACCACAGAGTTAGGTAGACTGTTGCAGCATAGAACACACCTGTATTTGTGCCCCCAGTAAAGATCCATGCTCCAGTGGTCTTGGCAGCCTTCAACAGGCCCTTGCGCAGAACTTTCTTAAGTTTTGGCTGCAGTTCAAAGTTGGCTTTACCACCTTGCACTGTGATAAGCAGTTTTGGCAGTTCCAAACTCCACTCCCTAGTGAAGAGTTGCATGATGAGTTCTGGTCTTGTGTCATATGCCAGACGCACATACTGCAACATAGGTACTGGTGTCATATGTCAGGCACTGTACTGCAACATAGGTACTGGTGTCATAAGCCAGGCACACATATTGCAACATAGGTACTGGTGTTTTGAGTCAGGCACACATACCAGAACATATGCATTACTGGTTCAAAAGTGATTGCATATGTGCACACATGCATGCACACACGCATGCAGGCAAGCAGGCAGTGTGGTCATCTCTTATCATCATATCTACTTCTAAGTAAGAAAAGTATGCTAAAACAGATCATAAAGAAATACTGTGTGAGGGTGTGGGCTAGATTCACCTGGCTTAGGATAGGGTCCATCGGTGTGCTTCTATGAGATTGGTAAAAATCCTGTGTGTTCCATGGAAAGCAGGGCATTTCTTCTTGCCCAGCTCAGTGACTACCAACATTTAAAGACAGACCCTGGACCACACTACTGCTGGCTATTAAGTACCAATACGCAAGGCTATTATGTGCCAACAAACAATGTAATTTGGCATCCTACTTTTGTAATGACAGGAATCACTCCATTTAGACCTCCAGTTTCATTTTTTTGGTTTAGCATTAACCCTATACATGTCATGTTTTCATAGTGATTTTGTGTCATGCTGGTAACGATGTTGGAGTTGTTAGATTGTATTCTGACCTTTACTTTCTTTTTGCCAAAATACGGAAAGTTGTTTTGTTCTCACTGACTCTGATTTTCCATGTGTTGGGCCAGATTTATGTAGGAGAAAGATGTTATGTGGGTCCAACCATATATTATCAGTATTGTTCAGTGTTTTTACACAGAAAAAATTAAGCCATGAATGATAGAAGGCAACCTTGAAACAAATCTTCTTACACAACATACTCCGTTCTTCATAAAATTCTTATGAACAGATTTAACATAAAGATGGCGTATGATATGTGTGTAGGCTGTGCTGCTCTCACCTGTGCCTTGCTGGGGTGTGGTCCACCCTGAAACTCGATGGTACCATAAGCATCAGTAGGAGACGGCTGTGTATGCCTAGATGGTGTCCACTGCTGCTGCTCAACTGCCTTGTAACTGTTGATGTCAAGGCCAGTGCCATAATGGAAGGTGGAGGACAGACCGCAGCAGCACCTGTAGAAATGCGCTCCTGTGAGGCAGACGTCTGAAAATTTGTGTAGCTCACTGGCGCTGATGTTCATTTATTGCTGATATAAATCTATTTACACCCCCAAGTCACTTTCAGTCTATCACTGTTTAATCACAATTCCTCCACCATTGTTGACCCAAGGTCAAGTAAATAGCTTGTGACTAATGTACTTAAATCTTAGATACACTACAAGCAAAATTAGTAATGCAACTTAATTCCGTATTTGAGACTCAAGGTTTTTCATGTGGTAGGTGTCAATATCATGGTCTTCTGGGGTGCAACACTGTGCAGTTTTGTAGATGGGTGTCAATTTTTCAGAGGAATCTGCTGCCTTCATCATCAGAATACCCCTGAAGATGGCAATTTTGAATTTAATTCAGGTTTCAACGCTGACCACCACTGTTCATAGCCAGTGATGAAGGAGGTCCAGGGCACACCAGCCAATGTCCTGATACATTTCAAGCTGCCTGGATGCGCCCTGACCCTTTCTTCTGTATTTTTTGTTTATTTTTAGGCTTTAAATTTATCCATACCTTTAGAATCTGATACCTCTTTCCTAAGTAATATTCCTGTATTGAATTTGGTTTTATTACGCTCGTTTGCGCACTTTATTAACTGTTTTCCAGGTGTCTCCTCAACCGCTATCAGGTCAATAGCATTCCAAAATTTCACTACTGTAGATGTGTTTTCCTTTCGCTCATGTAAAAAACAGTCAAAGATTGTTTTTATACGGCATAAGGCTCAGTGTGGCCTTTAAAAGCTAACTAGCATGTTCCACAAACTATAACGTAGTGTTAACAAAACATGGATTTGTATGGAGTGAGTGTCTGTTTAAAGAGCACAAATGTAACCAAACTCACTAATTGCTCCAGTAAAATGCAACAGAAAGGAATGTCAGATTCGAAAAATAAACAAGATATGCAACCAATGGTGCGAACGCAAAGAGAAACACAAGTGGGTAACAGCAAAAAACGGCCATTTAGGGTGACGCGATTGTTCATCAGTAGGCAGGCACGCACCAAACGAACGCGGGGGGTGGGGTGGGGCTGCCGGACTGTAGCCCCCCCCCCCACAAATCTAAATAAAAAAAAAAACAAATGTTGTATACACGATGGTATCAAACGTTTTACGTGATTTATCCTTCAGCCGAAATCAGCCACTGAAATCGGCAGATATAATTATGACATGATTTTCATAACATATTTTTAAAACCAAATATAAATTATATATAGCCTCGGGTCAGCCCCCCGCCCACCCCAGTGGAAAATTCTGGGTGAGCAACTGCCAGTAGGTCACGAGTTCATAAAATCCAACAATTATTGAAGAGTTCCAAATCGATGAACTGCTGAGTACTTTTAATGGTTAAGAAAATATGAATTTTTGCTGAGACTCAAAATACACAACTATAAAATTTAACATCACAGCAAAACGTATACTGCATTAATACAACAACAAAAAAAAGAAAGGCAACGTCGTTTATGATTTGGATAAAAATAACAGTCAGTTCACTGACCACGGAGATTAAATTAAATTGCAAAAGAAAATAGACTAGAGGTTTGAATACGTCTTCACACACTTTACAATGTGACAGAATAATCAGACATACTGCTTCAGAATTTAAAAAATTGATAAAAATTACTGATGGGGGCCACAAATTTCTGTACTACTAGACGAATCAACAGCCTGGACAAACCATCTGCTTTCACTGTATATGTACATACTATACGAACAAGAAGAAATAAAATTTCTTGATTTAATTGCTCTTTAAAATCGGGAAGCTGTAACTACTCCGAACAAAGTTTTGAACTGCCTTCAGTCATACTGCACGACTACAAGTTATGTTAGAAATAAACCTACTTTGCTTCACACATTATGGTTCTTGCGTCATGGTTGTCAGAACTTCTGGCTTTGGGAAATTGCTGTATAATAAATTGCAGCAACAGGGTATTATTATCTGGCGATGCCTCAGTCATCGAATGGAGCTGGCTGTTCGTCACTGCATTGCTGATATGAATGCCATTAATCATGTCGAGTGTTTCATTGACATGATACATGCCTCGTTTGGTAAACCATAAAAAATATGAACGAGTTAAAAACAGTTGCTTCAACCTTGAGTGTTCAATTAACAAAAATTGACAGTTTTAACCTCCCGTTGGGTTTCAAGTTGTTCTCCATCTATCTCCTCAGTATGGAATGGATATTTAGCATTAGTTACACATTTTAAAGAAGCTGCCGATAGACAATGAAGAAAAAACACTGGACTTAGCCCACGAGGCCATCGATTTCCTGAAAGATCTAGCGTTACTGCAGGATGTGCTGACTGACAAAACTTGCTTCTAGAACTACACGAGCCGCTTCGGCATGGTAAGTCGTGCGGGCAACAGAGTAAGGGAATAATTCAGGTTACTGGAATATGGATAGGTTAAACCCGAGAGACAAGAAAACAGAATTTGTCAAAACATCGGACAGTATGAATGGGGAGGCTGCCGGGCTGCAGCCCGCACCCCCAAATCGAAATGCGAATAAAACAGAGATTTTGTAGACACGACGATATCAAAGGTTTCACGCGATTCACCCTTCAGCTGAAATCGGCTGATGACTGGCACACTGGAATTTTTTTTTTGGGGGGGGGGGGGGGCCTTTGGTAGTCTCATATGAACTTAAAAAAACAAGAAGATTAGACCTTGTGATTTAAATTAAGCGAGTGAGACATGGAACATGTAGTTATATTTATATGTATGTAACTGCAGTTGCAAAAAAATGTTATGTTATATTTATGACATAATTTTTATAACAGTTTTTAAAATTAAATATAAATTATATAGAGCCTCAGGGTCAGCCCACTTTTCCCAATGAAAAAGCCAGGGAGCGCGCCTGGTATGAATGAACAGGGGATGGTCTTAAAAACAATAAAACAATAATAAAACAGACAGACTGTGCTTTACTGCAAATACTATGAACAATCTAGAATCCCGCAGCTTCGACACTGCTGCATCGCACCGAAGATTGACAGATGGAAATGAGATAGAAATTTATATGTAAATTTTGGCTGACTTTGAAATTAAAATCATGTGCTCAACATCAATTTTAAATCATTCCGAGAATATTTTGAGGGGGGGGGGAATGCCAGTCGCCTACTTCTTTATCAAATGCAGTGAAGAAAATAAAGTCAGCAGAGTTGAGTGTGAAAGAGGGCTTAGTATTATGAACATTACCGTTACTACGTTAAGAAGGAAAGTTTCAAGGGCCGTGCCGGCCTTTCACCGTGGAGGCCCGGATTCAATCCCAGGCCATTCCATGTGGGATTTGTGACGAAAAAAGTGGCACTGGGCCAGGTTTCCCTCCGAGCACTTTGGTTTTCCCCTGTCAACATCATTACACCGATGCTCTGTGCTCAATCATTCTCTATCATTCACGCTAAATAATCTCAGCAATTGACGGCGTCGTTAAATAATACACTTAAAAATGTTAATAAACAATATTTCTGCCGCGAGGTTCATCAAAGTCAACGAACCACCACTTCGCATATACGGAGTCTTTCTCCCCCCACCCCCTCAAGCCACTCTTTCACCGTTTCCCCGAACACGGCAGCTGTCACGGGATGTCCCGGCGGAGGCAGGCTTTCTATGCGACAAAACTGCCGTACTCAGGGAAAGGATAAAAGGGACGCTGTAAAATACTACACCGCACATGAATTCATTGTTAATATGCTACCGCTAGGCAGAAGACCCCCAACCCCATCACAACGCAGTAGAGGATAAAAACTAAAGATAAGAAATAATAAAAATCCTTTGATAGGGTGAGAGTTTATAATTTTAAATTCAGCAGAGTTAATTCTATGCTTTCAGTCCACGTTTTGATAAAAAGTCAATACGCTGGGCGAAAGGCGCACAGCTCGCAAATAAATTTTTATAACATGAGAAGTTTAGTTTTTCAGTCCACTAAACTCCAAGGAAATGATGTATAGACATTTCGATCACTTATCCTCTGTACTACCAACATGTATCGAAGAATCAAGGTTCGGTTCCAGGCAGGGTAAATGGTTATCTTCTCCAAAGCGTCCTCACCGGCTTTAGAGCCAACCAGCCTTCTATTCAATGGGAACTGGGGAATCTTTCGTTGGGGGCAAAGCGGCCGGAGCGTGAACCTAACCATTCACCTACATCTAAGTGTCCAGGATAAGAATAAGTGGAGCTGTACATCCACTTTCCCTTATGCCTTCCCGACGTGAACAGCGGCAACTTTATCTTTACTTAATTTACCAGCAGATAAGTTTCGGTGTTTGGTGACCATTCATGGCTATCGATAGCTATTTCGGATGAAGGTATGTTTCTGAAGAGATATCTGCAAAAATAAAAGTGGCCAAGAGCAAAAATCGATACGGCGATGAAGAATTGGAAAGTTGCCTCCTAGTTGCTGCTTCTCAACATTTCTCATTGAATCAATACTAATAAATCTGATACTTAAAAACCTAAAGCAAAATTTTGTTGAAAAAATTGTTTTAATTCTCATCACTTGGCTTGCGGCAAGTGCAGCTGCAAAAAAGTCGTTCGTCGCCGATTCAGATAAAATCGAACCTTCAAGGGACTAAAAACTGACGTGACAACCTTATATGCAGGTTAACATGCTGAATTTCTTTCACTGAAACCCATTGCCTGATTTAGGAGAAGAAACTGACCACTAGGCTTTTGAGTTAGCGCATAAGAAAATCCATAATTTATTATTATTATATTATTATTATTATACTCAGTTACAATTAGATATTGATTCTATACAACGTTGATGCACTGCTAACTTCATGAACCTCAACATTAGTAAAACTCGAGCAATTACCTTTTCCAGGAAAACTAAAACCCTTCTATTGAAATATAAACTTCGAGATTCTTATGTTACACGTACTGATTGTATTAAGGATTTGGGAGTTTTTATTGATTCCAAATTATATTTTCACTCTCACGTTATTATATTTGTCTCAATCTATTAAGCTTTTGGGTCTCACTCGTAATATTACTTTTTCATTTTCGACTCTTGATAGTTTATTGATTTTATATTTTTCACTCGTTAGACCTAAATTAGAGTACGCATCTGTAGTATGGAATTCAATTGCCCCTACTGATGCTAAAAAACTTGAGCGCATTCAAAGGAAGGTTTTAGCTGTATGCTACAATCGATTCCTTTCCCCAGACAGTAATGGCTATAGTTATGCTAATGATCTTCAAGTACTTAATTTACGTACTTTACATGAGAGAAGACATCAACTTGATGCATTTTTTGTCATTAATGTTTTTCTGGGCTTTAAATCTTGTCCATCTACCATGGACATTATTGGTTTACGAGTACCCACTCGGAACCTCCGAGACTTTCCTTTGTTTCATGTTAGTTCATCCTATAAAAATTGTCTCTCTGGCCGGTGTGCATCTGCGGCAAATTCAGTTTGTAATCAACTGGATGTCTTCAGAAGGCAAATTGTCACACTTAGACAAATGTGATATTATTTTACTACATTATTACAAGGTGTCCTTATAACTTATTTAAGTATTCTTTTATTTGTTTGTAGGTTTTGGTTGTGTCTGTTTCATTTGTGTCCTGTTCATTGTCCGTTGTTATTTGTGTTTGTATGTTGTGCTGTTTCTGTAATTGGTCATCTGGCTGTTGACTCGGCACATTAATAAACTAGAATTGAAAGGTAAAGTTCACCCTAGGACAGGCCATGAAGGCCCAGAGGGGGAGTAGAGGTATAGATCTACTCTTTCTTTAACCTCGGCGCTAGATGGGGGTGGGTGGTCAACGCCACGCCCCGGCCGCTTTACCCCCGGGTACCCATTGTACAGGAGGCTGGGTGGGCCCCAGGGCCGGTCTGGACGGGTGCGGAAAATCTCACCCCCCAGCAGGATTAGATCCCCGGACCGTCCAGCTCGTAGCAAGCCGCTATACCGACTACGCTATCCAAACTAGAATTGAATTGAACTGAATTATTATTACTATTACTATTGTTATTACATTTGTTCTCCTTCAGATGTTACACTGGCTAATCGAATTAATAGTTGCAAGCTTTATATAAAAGCAATTACAAATTAGGCTATGTCAACAATTATTCTTGAAGACTCAGCAATCCGCGAGTAGTGTGACATGTTCCAAGCACTGCTGCACTTTGGACGCTGCGTGGATTGATGTTGTTGTTACTGTTACTGGTACTTCTGCTCTACTACTGCTGTTACTACCATCATCACAAGCATCTTTTAACATTTCAATAATGACGAAAATACGATATTTCTAATATCGTCGGTAAGAAGTCTCTAAGTTTGGAGTTCGACGTTAAACAAGCAATAACAATTCAACGTTTCTTCGGGAGCTAATTGAATTTTTGGCCTACAAATCCTGTTCCATAAACTGTTGTTCACAAATTGGTTTCTGCACCTGTTTCTGGGGCCGCCAATTATTTTGCTGATAGATTTATACAACATGGTGGTAACTTTCGCAACAATGTCAAAAGTTAAACCCAAACTTCAGGCGTGTTTATGAGATAAAATGACGCCTTAGGTGCAGAACACTCCCGCCCGTCAGTAATCTAGTATCAGCAACTACACCGTCTGTCGCATTGTGAAGTTCAGTGCAGAATATGTTACAAAAAATTTGCCGAGAAAGCATAAGTTTCGTGAAAATTGCAACAGGACAGTCACGCTTTACCTAACGATGGAAATAAATTTCTACCCGTCCTTTACACACATATTTGTCAATTCGAGTAATACTCGGTACAGAAGCTCTCCATTAAGCAGTTGTGAGTTTCATGAAAATCGGTGCAGTACAAGCTATTCTTTACTTCAAAGCGTAAATGAAACTGTGCCTGTTTTTTCTACATTTATCATCGAATTTGGGGAAAAAATCGGTATAAAAGATGTCAACAAAAATGTATTGAGCGGCTGTGCGTTTTGTAAAAATTGGCACACTGACAGTCACGCATTACTTAGGAGTATCAATTAATTTCTACCCTATTTACCATATTTCTTATCCGTGACATTCAGCATAAGAAACAGGCACATAATGCAGTTTAAAATTTTTCAATTTCATAAAAATCTTTGCAGAAAAGGCCGTACTTTTCTTATGGGCGTAAATAAACGTATATTTATGCGTGCTCCGTGAAACCATACAAAATTTTGAAAGTAAAGAAAGCCTTGGTAAAGTCTGCGTACTACGTCACGGAATACACCATATGCAGTCTTGATGTATAACTACTATACTATAATCTTCCTTTTATCTCGATGTTTGTCTACTTATTTAAAGAACTATATTCACCTTTACCTGACCAACCTGCGGTTGACATACATGGTCTAGCAAAATCAATTGAAACTGAACATCTAGCTTACGCAATACACCTCCACACTGAGATTACATAAACATCCGCGTAGCGTGGTCTTTTCTGATTCTAAGAACCGCTTGCAAGTTGGAATTGGGTAAACGTTGTCTGTGTTACACCGCTTTGTGTAAGAGTATTCTATCGCCCTTGCAGGCAAATGTGAAACAGAAATTTAGGGCATCGCATTAACATGTTCTTTTTGCCAAATCCATCAACACCAACCGCAACCGAAACTGAAGTATGGTGACAGCTGTTTATTGTGACGAAGCAGTGCTGGCGTATCTGAAAGGCACAAAAATGTTTGTGGGCAGTCGAGAAGACGTGCACTTTAATCCGAAATCCGGTAAACCCATAACCACGAAAGCCAATGAAAACATCGAAAAAATTCTAAATCTGGTGCGTATTGACCACCGTTTAATGATTGGAATAATAGTTGAGATGCTAAACGTGAATAAGGAATCAATTCGCAAGATTTTTCGAAGATTTGGGCATGAGAAATGTATGCGTGAAGACTGCACCCAAAAGCTCCTACGCACGACCACAATACGAAAGTTGATATTTGTACTGAACTCGTTGAAGGAAATGTGCCGAGCAACGTTATCACTGGTGAAGAGTCACGGGGATTCCAGTAGGACCTCGAAACTAAAAGATAACGCCTCCAATGAACAACGAACACGTCTCCCCGACCGAAGAAGGCAAGAACGCCAGTCTCCAAAGTGAAAGAAAAGGTACAATTGTTCCCATACGCGCCATGAAGGCAAATAGGGGGAGTAGAGGTATAGCTCCACTGTTTCTTAACCTCGGCACTAGGCGGAGGTGAGTGGTCAACCTCACATACCAGCCGCTTTACCCTCGGGAACGAATCCCGTACCCATTAAACAGGAGGCTGAATGGTTCCCATAGCAGGTCCGGACGGTTTTAAAGAAGATAAAATCTCTTTCCCCTGCCTGTATTCAAACCCCGGACCGTAAACCCAGTCGCTATCCCGGCTCCCTTCCAAAGTGAAGACAATATTGAATGTGCTTTAGGCATTACACGTACCGTGCAGCATAAATATCCTCCAGCGTTGCAAACGGTCTATCAAACCTTTTACAAAGACAATCTGAAGTGTTTGTTTAAGAGAAAACATGCGTCGTAAAAGACTGGGGTTGGGACCCGCCAAATTTGTTCTTCATCACGACAACGCCCCTTCCCATTTATCATTGCAAGTGAAGCAATTCTTGTCCAACAAGTAAATCACAATGTGTAACACCCACCCTACTCGCCAGATCTCGCTTCTTGTAACTTTTTTCTATTTCCAGGACTAAAAGGTTTCATGAAAGGAGCCCATTTTGACAACGTGGAGGCGTATGACTGAGCAACTAAACATCACTGCCGAAGAGAACTTCCGAGAAAGTTTAGAAACATGGGAGAATGGAGAAATGTGTTAAAGCCAACGGGGATTACTTTAAAGAGGATAAGCTCTGAATTCCGTAATTTTTTCAACGATGAAAGTTGTACTAACATAGTCTCTATTCCCCTTTTCCAACTCTTTAAGAGGAAACAGTTGCAGAGGTACTGCTAATATACATTTTTTGCCAAAGGAAAGATATCTGACGTAACCAATCCATCAGGCATTATCACGACGCACTGCACCAAATCAACTCGCTTTAACCTCGGCAAGACTCGGCAGCTTTATCACACAGGTATGAATATTATATATTAAGTAGGGTGTGCTGCACGCTGCAGGTTAGCGCTAACTTACTGTTTTCAAAGCCAGGCACTCAGATGTGAAGTGTTAACTCTTACAAAACGACAAGCCTACCACACGACGTAACATTAAAAAAAACTCTGCGTTTTGAAGCTTCTCAGAATAAACAGACACGACTGCCGTAAAGAGTATTAACAGACGGATCTTTCTAATGGAGACAGACTGTGTTTCCTTTCACAAACACAATGAATTTCTAAATACTATTCACACAGATTTAAGGCTTTATCACATTTAAATCCATCTGAACGAAACTTGATCCCGACCCGACAAACAGAATACTAAAGCAGGCACTGGAAAACAACAATTAGTACAAAGGGATTCTGGACGCCCGAAGAAGTATCAACTGCAACTAGAGGGTTTAGGAACAGTAAACTGAGCCTAACCCTGTACAGTGCTTGGTGATGATGACCCGTAAGCCGGAATGAGGCAAAAAATGTAGTCCGTTCAAGCATTAGCGGAAGTGCAAGAGAATGTCAAAAGAAGTTACCATGAGGTAACATGATGTCCCAGTCTAGTCCGTGGCAGAGAGGTGGTCCGAACAGCGCACCCTGAAAATGGGCAAAAAGAGTGGGACGTATTTGGTAAGTTAAAGTTCCTAGGGTCCAACTGGCACAGACATCAGGCTAATCGATGCTGCCTGCCCGGCCCAGGGCCCGCAGCTGATGGGGAGTACTTCTCGTAAATGTCTCTACTTTAGTGAGGCTTTCAAAGTCCTGTGTAACATTCCTAACATGCTGGTTTTTTTAAGGTGAGGCTTTCTTAGCCCATCGCCCAATCCCAAATCTGGAGAATCACCCCATCTCGACTGTCCACGGCAGCACAGACCTTTATTAAAAAATAAATGCGACAGTACATCAGATATTTGTAGACGTCAAGAAGCCTGCAATTCGGTTAGGACGGAGGTTTTTGCGTGATATTCTTCCTCGTCCGACAGTCCTACGAATATTTAAAAAAAGATCATGAAACCCAGGAGGTTCTAAGTCTCTTTGGCCTTTAGCGCCATAAAATAGACGATCGGTTCCATAAACATCCATTTGAGCCAATGAGTCAGCAATAAAATGGTTACTGGACTGATCAGTGATCTCCAGATTTAAACTGAACTCCACTTCGGGCTGGACATGTAGCTCGAATTTGCGAAATAATAACGCCTATGAAATTCTGACCGGGAAACCTCTTCGAAAATAGCAACTTAGCAGACCGAGGAGAGGGAGGACAACTTATGGATGATAACAGGAAGGGAAATTGTAAAGATGGCAGAAGGAGAGAAGCGGCTCAGGATCGCGATTAATTGGCGGTTACAGAATTAGCGGCCTTGAACCTTCTGTTTCAGCTGCTAGTAAGTTAGTTAATTTGAAAGCTGGTTCTTACGGAAATACGTTATGGTGATGGGCAATGGATGCAGCTGGCTCAGGCAGATGTTCAACGGTGGGGTTTGACATTAGCAGCGATAAACCTACGACCATTATTATCAAACCAATAAGCAGATAGCATTTCAGTACACGTATTCTCTTGACGTTAACACAAATTACTTTTTAAAACAGAAGGATCCGGCTCTCAGGAAAGTTTTCAGACTCAAACCGGTCGCCACCTGTCTTTAATGAATTTCGGACGGAAAAGTTAAGTCCCCTTGTGTGCTACGCTCATGCTCCAGCGGCATCTGGTGGGACCCAAAACTGGCCTGTTCACATTGGTAGCAAAAGTAACAAGACAGGAAATGCACGTGGGCCTATAACGTAACATTGAGGCACATTAGGATTTTTGCATCCTGGAATCTGCTCAGATGTTCATATCATTCAATCCACGGCGGGTCCACTTTTGTTGTTCACAACTACAGGGCCGGCCTTAGGCCTATTGGACCGATTTCACGCAATCGGGCCCTGCAATCATGGGGGATTCGCGTATTAGTAGTTCTTAAAAATGATAAAAATGGACCATTTTAATTTTCCATCCTAACTTACGTTAGTATACCAAACGTGGTCCTCTTTATGCTCTGCACAATAACTTTTAGGGGCCCGCCACAAGGATAGCAATCGGGCCCCGCGTTTGCTAAAGCCGGTATTAGAAACTATATATATAGCCTATACACTATTATAATTTTGTAGCATATTGTGACCATGTACGTAACTACAGTACGTATTTTGAAACACGGACAGAATACACTATTAAAAAGTATTTATTTAAAAATTTCAATAAACACGTTTTAGGCGCGTTCGCAAAATTGCTAAAAGCGACTGTTAGCTTCATCATGTCTGTCTCTCGATCAATCCGTCCGCATGGAACAACTCGGCTCCCACTGCACGAATTTTCATGAAATGTAATATTTGACGATTTTTCGAAAAATCTCTAGAGACAGAGAAGAATAACGGGTAATTTACATGAAGGCATACGCATATTTATGATAATATCTCGCTGAATTCTTCTTGCAATGAAATGTGTTTCAGACAAAAGTTGTAGAGAAAATCAAAACACATTTTATGCTCAATACATTTGTTCAGAAAATCGGGACGTCTATGAGATAATGTGGAAAAACATGGTACAGCCAGACATACCATACATGACAATATAATGCTGCGTAGAAAAGGTGCGCTAAGCATGCCGGATAGCTAAGGCACGAATACAGACACACACTCATAATGTTTAATACTTCTCGCTTCGTAACTGATTAATTCCGTCTGGTCTGGTAAAATGGTTTACGGCAACACTTACAAAAACTGAGAAACTACGCAACGACTTATACGTCATTACGATATGTTTAGCCAAATTGCACGTCTAAAGAAGGCCATGAGGAAAAGAACATTCTTTTGTTTCAATGTAGCGTTTATATGTAACCTGTGAAAAGAGTGCAAATTAGTTGGAATATAATTTCTTTCAAAAACTGTTACGTATAATTTGCATTGTTGCCGGTGACATAAATTCAACATAAAGACTCAATATTTTTACATAGTTGTCACCGACATGTAACTTAACAATAATATACACATATGCATTGCTGTGTTTCCACTGAAAAATTGTTAAGCGAACGCGCCACAATGTTACGTTATACGTACATTGCCTATCTTGCTAATAGTGTTCTGTTCGTGTTTTAAAAATTATACTATTAGAAATTTAAAACTTTATAAGGGTCTGTGACGTCTAAACACGAAGTTTACGTAATTGTTTATTACATCACACCACAATAAATTACCTAGCGAAAGTGGCGCCGTAGTGTTATGTAATTATAATGAAGTACAAAGCAGTGTTACATATTACAATTCCGCGCCTGTATTTTTGTCTTAATTACCTGGCATGCAAATCGCACCTTTTTGGCCGTAAAATATTATATAATCTATGGCTTGTCTTCATCTGCCCACTTTGTTGTAATTATTACGTAAATGGCACGATTTTTTGAAAATATATATCTTACATGAAATGTGTGTTTCGATTTTCTCCACAACTTATATTTGAAACTTGTTTCTTTCATGACAAATTAAGCAAGATATTACCAACACGTCTTCACGCAAGTGCCTGATATTTTTGTCCGAGTGTAATCAAACTTGAATTTTCTGCACAAACTTTATTAAAAATCCCCAGTATAAATTTTCAGAAAAATCAGTCCAGAGAAAGACGAGTTGTAAGGATAGATATGACGAAACTAACAGTCGCTTTTTTTTAAAACATTACAGACGCGCCTAAAAATCAGTACCCCTTCCGGGAAGCAAACCCTGGTCATCTAGCCCCTTACTTAATCTCTATATTAACATACGGCTTTCTTGTGACAATTAATAATGCAGTCAAGAGTAGGAAGGTCACGGATGTACACTCACAGTGATCGATAAGAAACTGCAGCTTATATAATAATCCGGGCTGTTTCCTGTCGACCCATCACTCGACACAGCAAAGTGTAATCCATTTTTAAGCTAAATAGTTAACAAATAACGATCTATATCCATAGCGTAAACGGCAGCCGTAGTTGGTTGTAGTGACTAGGCTACAGAATTGACGACCGACTCTGGGACCCATCCAATCGCCTTTTCTGTGTGTACAGGACACCTCCAGTGGGATTAAAACGCCCGGAGGGTCAAGCTGACCACTGATCTCTATCTAGTGTCAAGGTAAACCATGCGTGGAAGTATATCTGCACTCCCCCCATATGCTTCAAAGGCGTTCACACGGCCAACTTTACTTAATTTGTAATAACTCTGAAGCGTTCGGTCTGTTGATATGATCTTTTAAAAATTCCTTTTGTTTAGTTATCTCCAAAATATTTGAAACCCATATCCGCAGTCTTATCCGCAATCCGCGCTCGTACACGTAGCCCTTCCTTTACGCACCACTTGGTTTAAACCATTTCGCTTAAGGCCCCTTGCCAGTATTCATTCTTTCATTCTGTAGTCTGTCTTACGACAGGTCCGTACTCTCCTCCAACGCAAGTTCTCCACAGGGTGCGATCTAGTGCTTCCTCTTTCAATTTCCAGTATCTTCTCTTTTCCTTATGGTCATCCAGTAGCTGCTTACGTTTTCTCCATCGTATTCCCGTCATTTCTATCCTTCCTTCTAACTTTCCTTCAATCACGTGTTTTAGAAGGCAGTTTCTACGCAAGATGTAACCAATCCAGTTAGCCTTTCTTCTTTTTATTGTATGTAGGATATTCCTCTCCTCCTTGAGTCTGTGTAATACTTCTTCATTTCTCACACGATCGGTCCAACTGATCTCCATTCTTCTCCAGCACCACATTTCAAAACTTTCCAGATACTTCTGATCTACTTTCCGAAGTGTCCACCTTTCAGCACCATACAAAGCTATGCTCCAAATGTAGCACTTTACTAGTTTCTTCTTTAAATTTAAGTTCAGTTTGCTGGTGAAAAAAGTCTTCTCCTTGTTGAATGCTGCTTTTGCCATGGCGATTCTGGATTTAATTTCACGTGTACACCTTGCATCATTTGTTATCATGCTACCCAAATTATTGAAATATTCCACATTCTACAATTGCTTTTGATCTATCATAATTTTTATTGGGGATGGTTGCCTTGAGATTCTCATTACCTTAGTTTTTTCCACATTCATTTCCATTCCATAGCGTCTTTCAATTTCAATTAGTCTATCAACCATGCCCTGTAGCACCTTTTCTTCCCTAGCCAGTAGCACACGGTCATCTGCATATTTCACAGTGCGAATTACTTGTCCTCCTATTTTGAAGTCTCCAAACCCTTCAAGAGCTCGCTTCAAGGTACTCGCTGTATAAGTTGAACAGAATCGGTGACAAGCAGCAACCTTGTCTAACTCCTCTTCCAATCTTCACACTTCTCGTCTACCCTTGGTCCAGTCTTATTTTGACACTCTGTTCCATGTACAATTTGCTGATCAATCTTCTTTCGCGCCAGTCTATCCCAATTCCCTTTAGGATCTCCATTAATTTGGTCCAGTTGACACGGTCAAATGCCTTCTGCCAGTCTATGAAGCAAGCACACAATTCCTCATCTATGACCAAGGTTCGTTCTGATATTATTCTCAGCATCCCAATTGCATCCCTAGTTCCTTTTCCTCTTCTATGTCCAAACTGATCTTCTCCAAGAGCATCCTCAGTCTCTCTTTCAATCCTTATTCTAAGTATCCTCGTTACTATATTTGCTGCAAGTGCGATGATGCTGATTGAGCGATGGTCGCTGCATTATAATATACAGTTAGTACCGAAAACATATTTTTGCCGATATCTGCATCCTCGCAGGGCTCTAGTTATATAAAGCCATTACTACCAGTGGGGCATGTTGTTATTTTTTATCATAGCTTCTTGAAGAACTTATTATTTGTGTCTAAGTTGGTCTACGTTACATTTATTGGCTCCAAGTTTCACACCGACAAAATGTGTTGCAACTGCTGACTTACAAACAATATTCTTACTTAATTTGTAGCCATATTCACAACGTACCTACAAACCAAATTTCATATTCCCAAATATAAGCAAAAATATTAAATATTACGATTGCATGTCTGTATTTTCTTAAATTATCACGCACGAAAATCGCATGAAGAAAATCAATGATTGCATACGAACGTGACGTAACATTACAATGACCATGTCACTGCATTATTAAGCCAGGCCGCAACGAATCGTCTCCTGTGGCGCATATTATGTAATCATAACCAAACATAAAGCAATAAATGTTACGAGTGTGTATGTACATCTGCCCTAATTATACAGCAAGCAAATCGCATCTACGTGGGGCTATATTACGTTTAAGATCGTCAACTGTTTCTTCGGCTCCTCTGGCTATGCTGTACTTCGTGTACTTATCTCGTAAACAGCGAAATATAAATGCGCGTAGTCTTCCTGTAAGGTGTCTGTTATTTTTGTCCGTTTTTAACGAAATTTTACTCTGATCAACAGAGTTTACTAAAAATCCCCAACATAAAATTTCACGAAACTTAGTCAAGTGGCATCCCGGTTGTTCCATTCGGACAGACAGACGGAGAGACGGAATGAAGCCAATAATCGTGCCTAATAATGGGATGTAGTTGGGGCTAGCCATTCGTCGCATTTCAAATTTATCGCCGGTTTGAATCCCACTCTAAACTTGGGTATTTTGTGATGAAGGCCCCGCAGCAGATGCTACGGATGCACCGCAGCCTTGAGGCTTATTGTGCAATCCTGTGATGAAGATATTTTTTAATTTTTCCGTGTCATGGAGCACCGGTGGAATTAAACTGACAGGGGAAAACCGAAGTACTCGGGGAGAAACCTGTCCCAGTGCCACTTTGTCCACCACAAATCCCACATTGACTGACCCGGAATCGAACCCGGGCCTCCGCGATGAGAGGCCGGCGACTAACTGAGCCATGGCACGGCCTTAACTTGGGTGTTAGTCCAGCGATAGTCTGTTCTCATTATCCATCTTTACGGGCCTGTGACGTCAAAGAAGAAACGGGGATCTGTCCATTTCGAGTTTAAAAAGACTGCTGAGCAGATATCTTGCCTGAGGCTACAACTTGTTATTGACAGACTTTGTTACGAAAATTAAAGTTAACAAAATGGCGACTAGTGATGACAGCTGACAATATCATAATTCGGCCTTCAAAATTTATCCTAAACACAGATACCATTGCTATTAAAATATGAACCATATAACACACCACTCTACCGACAAGCAATCGATCGTTGGTCCAAAAAGTCGCGCGGGCCAATCAATACTCGCGGGAACATAGCGTGATGCAAACAATAACATGACACGTGTCAAGGCAACACCGTATCTGACAGGATTTAATGAGCACCCCACTTCCAAGACATGTAATCCAAGAAGACATTTTTAACGCAAGTTCTACATTTACTCAGCACAGACAAAACACAATAAATACACTGTGTCTGAAACATTTACGCTCAATTTCGTCTGGAACACCTGAGACTTCCAGTAAAGAATAGTGGACATAAAATGCACGATTCATTTTTTCTACTGTTTGGGAGAGGAAATCAAGAAGGGCGATGATTTTTATTCCACCAAACGCATAAAGCAATAAATAAACTCATTTTTCGAAGTAAGTCTCTAGCTTCTCCACACATGTTACTACAGTCCACAAGCTTCCGGACGCCATCTGCAAAGAAAGTTTCCAGTTGTGAGCGAAGCTGCGCACGCACCGCGTCTGTCACGTCTTCATCGTTTGCAAATCGGCGTGTGTGACGACTGTTTCCACTCCATGCTTCTGTGTGCATATTTGCAGGTTTATAATGTTCCCCCTATGTTTCATCGCCTGTTACAATCCACTGCAGAAGAGCCTCTCCTCCACCATGGTATGGCTGTAAAAACTGCGTGCCCGTTAGTGCTCATTTACAAGTAGCTACGGCACACAAGTTTTACGAATACTGTGCTTTCCGAGGTCGTCGCGAATGATAGAATATGCACACGTAGCATGTCGGCTATATCAGGCTGTAATCCGTCCTCTTGAACCACAGCATTAACTAGTTCAACACTGTCCGGTTGTTGCGTGGTCGGACGGCCCTAGCGGTATTCATCAAATACTCTTGTGCTACCACTTTGGAAATTTCCACACATTGGTACATCTTCCTTTGCGTAATACAATTATGCTAACAATCTTCTGTAAATCTTGGAGATTGTATCCCCTCTGACCATAAACATCTTAAGATGGCATCTTGCTCAAGAATGGCACAACCGAAAGCTTAGCAGACATGTTTACACAGATTACACCAGCTCACTGCACGTAACGGCAGCCCCACGACATGCCTAAACGTGGCTTAGTACGTCGCATATATGACGTGCGCAACAGCACTGCCTGCCGAATTAACAGAAACTTTCATGCAAAAAAATGCTGTCAAGTTTTGATTTCCCTAGTATGTTAGAACATTTTTCAATCCGATAAGTACTTAACGAGTTATGGGCGAGATGCGCGCAAAACAAATGCAGGTCTTCATATATTAAATATCGGTTATTTTTAACCATCTTAACCGAAATTGAATGTGTGTGGACGGCTTAATACCTCCCCTCCCCCACCGCCCCCCCCCCCCAAATATCAAATCCCATTAAAATCCGTTCAGCGGTTCTCAAGTTGTTACATGTGGACGGGCAGATATGGAAGAATAATAAACAGAAGCAATGCTGCAGTTTCGCTCATAAAACAGTATGCAACTACAGACACTGTCTGGCCCAGTGCTTCCTGAGATATGGGACTCCAGCAGCCTGCTCTGTAAACCGAGATGAAAGATACATAAAGGAAGAGTGCTGAAATCAGATATTTACATAAGCATGCTATCTTTCTCACATCAAATTACATCAGCTTTATAATTGTTTATAACGCTTTATATTGTTTTCTTCACTTAATATACTTTTTTTCCAATGGCGCAACGCCCCTAGTGGGCCAGGCCTCCCATTATCCAGCTTCACGATCCAATCAGACACACCACACTCTGTAAGACTCCTCTAGACGAGTGATCAGCCCGACGCAGAGACCTCTACCTAACAACACACAACAGTTACAAGAGACAGACATCATGTCGCCGGCGGGATTCGAACCCACAATCCCAGCAACCAAGCGGCAGCAGACACACGCCTTAGAGTTCATATTATTAGGGTGGTAAAAGTGATGCGTAGGCATGAAGAAAAAATTCAAATTTTCGTTGCAAAACACGAAGGGCCAGTTGGAAAACCTAGGCATAAACGATACTACTGTTAAAACGAATCTCAACCAAACAAATAGCGCGCAAAGGTGTGGACTGCACTGAAATGGCTCACAGGGTATTTTCCAAATGCGTTTTTATGCTTTGTACACATCACCGGCTGGCCCTACTGTTTGTTTATTGCGGATAACAATCTGCGGTTACACTCAGCAGGCGTCACACTGATGCAGACGCAGCTTCGCTTTGTATCTCGTTAAATATCAACCACAGAGAAAAATAGTTCACAAAAAAGTTAATGCATATGATTCCCCCTCCCCTTCCCAGTTATAACTGTGCTTCTGACTCGGTTCAATAGAAAGGTTTCCATAAATAAAATTGCATGCGGTATTAAATACATCAGGCAGGTACATTACGAAACAAAACATCAACTGGAGGTTATAAACAAATATCAGAGTTATGGATATGACAGCAGAACAACGAGGAACACGCAGTCGATAATTCAGAAGCCCTGCCGGGTTGAATACAATGCTCCTGCTCCTATAGGATACCATGTAGCTACACGGCACAATCACGAAATCGAGTAACATACTGAACAGACACAATTGGTAAATCAATTACATAACGGTTCATACTTTTAACCCTCTGAAGACTGAATTTAACCTGAATTTTACAGTGTCCCAAAAAATGTGCCGGGATAGCGTAGTCGGTATACCGACTCGCTACGGGCTGGACGGTCCGGGGATCGAAAAGCCGATCCCAGTGGCCGTGCGGTCTAAGGCGTGGGTCTTCGGCCGCTCGCTTACTAGGATCGTGGGTTCGAATCTGTGCGGTCTAAGGCGTGGGTCTTCGGCCGCTCGCTTACTAGGATCGTGGGTTCGAATCCCACCGGGGGCATGGATGTTTGTGTTGTGTTTGTTGTAAGGACGGTAGTATGGAACGTAAAGTGACATGAAGGACGAAAGGATTTAAACAGTACAACGATGGATCAAAGGGGGAAAACCCCGGACAGGCAAAAAAAAAAATCCCACCGGGGGCATGGATGTTTGTGTTGTGTTTGTTGTAAGGACGGTAGCATGGAACGTAAAGTGACATGAAGGACGAAAGGATTTAAACAGTACAATAATGGATCAAAGGGGGAAAACCCCGGATAGGCAAAAAAAATAAATCCCGGTGGCGGCGAGATTTTTCGCAGCCGTCCAGACTGGCCCTGGGGCCTACCCAGCCTCCTGTACAATGGGTACCGGGTCTCTTTCCCGGGGGTAAAGTGGCCGGGGCGTGGAGTTGACCGCGCACCCCCATCTAGCGCCGAGGTTAAAGAACGAGTAGAGCTATACCTCTACTCCCCCCTGTGGGCCTTCATGGCCTGTTCTAGGGAGAACTTTACCTTTACCTTACCCAAAAAATGTACACGCTTTTGATTAAACCACATATCAACAAGTAGACAGTTATTATTCTATTGTTGTATTGCTTTCCTTACTGTCTCAATTGTTCGAAATGTTCATCGCCAGCCCAAGGCATTTTTGACAACGACGTGCAACAGAATGGCATACTTCTTGTATTGTTAGTAGTGGGATGACGCAACGGGCAAATTCAATTTAGTGTCTAAAGTCCCGCCGTGTTGTTAGTGTACTTTCGATTGCTCCACACGTAAATGCCTAAGGGTGTTTAGGACATCGGGGTGGATACTCAGCCCTTCCCCTACGCTCTAACCAACTTCCAGGAAAATTATCGTTGAGAAAACGTTTCACGTCATTATGGTAATGAGGTAGGGCACCATCCTGTTGAAAGTAACACAATTCATATAAAAACGAACTGTTGATGGAAGGCTTAACGTTATCCTGCAGCATTCATAAGCAGGCTGCACCTATGCCAGTTACATCGCAGAAAAATGGCACCATCAGACCTCTGAAAAACAGAACGCAACAAACTGATATCCCTTGAAGATTAAACTGCTCGTTCTGCTGTTACTCGTGGATTTTCGCTGGCCCAATACACACAGTTGCGTCTGTTAAGAGTAACATTACATTTATACAATCAGTTTTGAATGTTAACACAGGTGATACATAGATAGCTGTCACAGAGCTTTAAAGGGTCAATCTGCCGTAAAGTTATCATAAGTATAATGCACAATGGCGTAAAATGTGTGGAGAGTGGCACATCGCAGGGTTATGGGCCAGTTAGTTAAAAGCTGAATGAAGCATCTGATTGCGATCAGATCAGCATCATGTCCTCAACCATACGTGGTCTCCTCTATTACACATGCTGCAATGCCTTCTTCTGTATCCAAATTCAGGACGTGTCATAAATATTATGAATTAACACAAAGAAAGGCCAATGTACTATCTTTTCTGACCATGTCAAAGAACGAGGTTATTGAGCACAAAAATGCCTTCGGCGACATAGCTCAATCAAAGCATTTCTGCAGAGTTAAAACCAAACGGTTTGTGTCTGCACACGGGACCTGACTACTATACAACACAAAATCGCTAAACAAAAAACAACTATGCCGCGAGCAGGATTCGAACCACGATTGCTGCCGACACCGCGAGGAAACCAGGATCGACCCACTTTATGGGTTGGCGTGGGTTCATTAGCTGGAACTGAACACAGTGCAGCTCTATCGACCGGAGGGTTCTCCATACGACGGGTGAGAGAAACGGTACACTCCAGGAGGGTACATATTTTACAAATGCGTTATTTTCAAATGTACGTACCTCAGTGGAGCTCTTGCCCGCTCGTTGCAGATATAAGAAAATCTGTTGTTAAGAAGTTCATGGCATTTCAAAGTCAAATAACCCGTGAATCGCAGGATATTGTTGTTTTAACACCTCAGATAACTTACAGTTCAAGAATATACAACTGCGAAAAAAAGACACAAGAGTTCGATATTGCTGTTAATAATGTATAGACTCGTCACCCACAAAGCGCTGCGTGGGAGTTCCGAGGAACTTGTTGCTTAACTCGCCGCCACAGGTGGGTCGCAAGAGACCCAAGGCTAGGTTCACGCTCACAACCTAATTTTTACGTTCCTCTTTTTGCAGCATCATAAACTGTCCATTAACGATCGAACTGTTCCTAACAGCAGTTTGAAAAGTGATTTGGAAACTACGTTCTGCGTGAGGGCTTCATTGCCAGTGCGCTGTTCTGCAGTGTCTTGTTCTACGTTCCACATGCTTTCCCCTTTGTCGGAGATCGGTTTATAAGAACCATGTATAGTCAGTCGGGTAGCGTCCATACCAGACACGGAGAAACAGAGAACGAAGGCTTCAGAGCCCTACAGACTTCGTATCTGACACCCGAGTTCCTCACGGTGGTGAATGTTAAGATTATAGTCCTCTAGGATGCAACGCCATGTGGTCCACTTGATGGTTACCAACGTCTCGTGGAAACCTGCTGTCTCCATCTTCAAGGTAGGAAGAAGGTTTCTTCAAAATACCGGTACCCATCTACCACACTACACGGCGTCACATCTCAGGCGATAATCTTCAGTAAGATTTTGTACGACAGAAAACATATACGCAGTCTTTTTCGCCACCTACTATTCGACGTAGGGCATCCCCCTTTCTACAAAGTACGCTCTTCATACGTCATTTAGCAATTTACCACACTACACACGGCGTCCACATCTCAGGCGATAATCTTCAGTAAGATTTTGTACGACAGAAAACATATACGCAGTCTTTTTCGCCACCTACTATTCGACGTAGGGCATCCCCCTTTCTACAAAGTACGCTCTTCATACGTCATTTAGCAATTTAAAAATTACCACCCTACACACAAACAATAACATCTCTTGAAGTCCCTCTTCCTTGCTGCCCTTCCGAGCCCTGTATCACCCGCAGATACGGTATTAATATCAATCACTAAGCGTATCAAGTACCATCTACACCTTACATCGCTTACCTGTTTTCGTCTTTCGCGCTGGGAATGAACTGGATGCACTCTCGCTTCTGGAAGTTAGCTTCTATCCAGCAACGTGCTGCCTGCAACAAGCAATGCGAATTAGTGAGCAGACATAAATTAACATAATTCTGAAGTGTCTACATAGCGCACTGCACATTCCTATCTGCACTGTCCGTTATTTACTGTCATCAAACGGGAGCAAAAAATGTGCTTACAGTTTTTGTAGTTTCGTGAACGGTAAAAAGTTCCACTTAGTTAGGATACCCGTTCTATTTACTTCCGCATACTTTCCTACAGTGGTTACATATAAACGCTACTCTACACTTTGCAAGATAATACTCTTCTCCTAACCATGAAATAAAATGCATGTTTTAAAAATACGCAACCTACACCAAACTCGTTATATCTAAGGAATTAAAATGTATAAGCCTACTCTAAAAAGTAAAATCCAACTGTCACCTTGCACATGGCCATTCATTAAAGTAATGGCGTTATGTTTAACCTATGTTTCGCGTAACCGCCATGTTGTTATTTTGCGTTATCCAAAAAGTGTCCATAACAATTGCACTTTCAAAGACATTTTACGACACAAAACTTAATGTACTCGTATATTTTAAGGCGCCAGTGTTACTCCAACGTGAAAAGGCATTGTGTTCGAAGGGAAATAAAATACACTGAAGTGAATTAGTTCCGGGTACATGACGTCAATAAAACATTTCACGAAAACCCGCCACTGGCACAGACAGCTACATAGTGCACATGATGGCATCGTACGCTTTCTTTTCTTTAGCAAGAAAAGGAAGGCAACTTTAAATTTAACAACGCCGAAACACACACTGGATTTTCCAGGTTCTCTAAAGTCACTCCCATTTCATGAAAGATTCGATCCTCTGTCTGCGCTGTTTCTTGTTTCCTAAAGCAGACTTAGTACAGAACACCTACAGATAGTCATATGCATGAAACTACTCTGAACTGTTACCAGTCTGCGTGGTATACCCTAATAATGGCCGTTACAGTGATGTGCAAGTATTGTGGTACAGTTTTGGAATGCGATTCACTCATCATTTCCAGTCTTATACAGTACTGTTATTTCATGCATAAACTTCCGTGTCTTTATTTTGGCATTATCCCTTCCTTAAAGTTTTATCCATTGTGATAACGGCGAAAGCAACTTTACTTGTTCTCGTTATGAATAGCTGGAGAAGAAAACAATAGCGGTAAGGGGCCTTTTTTCCTCTCCATGCGTTCTAAATGTATTGTCCAATTAATTCTTCTTTATTAGATCGTCCTAACCATACTCTTGTTTATAAAACACCCTCAATCCCTGTGTTCCCGTCAGGGTGAAAGACCAAATTTCACACCGATGTTAATATATTGGCCGGAAGCGTACATGCTATAAAGAAAAACACAGAAACTTTAGTAGTCGCTAGTAAGGAGATTGATCTAGAAGCAGATGCTGAGAAAACTAAGAACATGGTCATGTCTCACAATCAGAATGCAGGACAAAATCACAACATAAAGTTAGATAATAAATCCTTTGGAAGGGTGGAACAGTTCAAATATCTGGGAACAACCCTAACAAATCGAAATTCCACTCAATAAGAAATTAAGAGCAGATTGAAGTCGGGGAATGCTTGTTATCATTCGGTGCAGGATCTTCTGTCTTCCAGTTTGCTATCCAAAAATACAAAGATTAAGATATACAGAACTGTAATTTTGCCTGTTGTTTTGTATGGGTGTGAGACTTGGTCTCTCACACAAAAGGAGGAACATAGGCTGAGGATGTTCGAGAATAGGGTGCTGAGGAGGATATTTGGGCCTAAGAGGGACGAGGAAACAGGGGAGTGGAGAAGACTACATAACGAGGAACTTAATGATCTGTACTCATCACCAAATATTATTCGGGTGATCAAATCAAGAAGAATGAAGTGGGCGGGGCATGTAGCACGTATGAGTGAGGGGAGAGGTGCATACAGGATTTTGGTGGGGAGACCTGAGGGAAGGAGACCACTTGGAAGACCCAGGCGTAGATGGGAGGATAATATTAAAATGGATCTTCAAGAAGTGGGATGGGGGCATGGACTGGATTGATATGGCTCAGGATAGGGACAGGTGGCGGGCTCTTGTGAGTGCGGTAAGGAACCTTCGGGTTCCACAAAACGTGGGGAATTTCTTGACTAGCTGACGACCTGCTACCTTCTCAAGAAGGACTCTGCTCCATGGAGTTAGTTAGTTAGTTATCCAGTACAGCAATCCCTCACCAAACGCGGGAAGTTACGTACCTAAAGAACAAAGTGGCTAGCAACATCAACGCATTATTGGAAACTTGGACTTCATTCGACTCTCTCCCCAACTGATGTAATCTTTTGGGTGCGGAAGTCACAGACTTTGTGGGCACACAAATAAATAACTGCGGACACATTAAACAATACAGACAAAAGTGGATACAAATGGAAACACTCTGTTGGCGAGGGAATGTTGTGTTTTAAACTTTGGCTTTTGTACAGCAGATGAGAAGACAAATAAGGTAAAGTTCACCCAAGAACAGGCCATAAACGCCCAGAGGTGGATTGGAGGTATAGCTTTACTATTTCTTTAACCTCGACGCTAGATGGGGCGGGTGGTCAATGCCACGCCCCGGCCGCTTTACCTCCGGGAATGACCCGCTACCCATTGTATAAGAGGCTGAGTGGGCCCCACGGCCGGTCTGGACGGGTGCGAGAAATCTCGCCCTCACCGGGATTCGATCCCCAGACCGTCCAGCCCATAGCGAGTCGCTATACCGACTACGCTATCCCGGCCCACGAGAAGACGAATACACTGACAAATGTAATCACTTAAGCACGTATAAATTTAATCCGCTTCTGTTTTCACCCTGAGTCCGACTGGAATACCTTGCGCTACAAACCTTTCGAATGCGACGGACTTTCGTTCTCCTGTGGGGTATGAGCATCTCTGGGAGCTGGGCAGTTGCCGTCCCTACTATCGATTGATGTTCCCGCAACATTTTTGGGGCCTTGCTGGGCCGCCTGTGTTCCTTACCGTCACCGCTTAACAATGCTATAATTATTCCTGTCACTGGTCGCCATGACTGCTTCTCACAGTGTGACTGTTCACAACATCAGTTCGTATCTCTAACTCGTCTGATTCGAGGTTCTGGTGCTTCTGCTATCATTAATGAAGCAATCTACGCACTGAACTACATACTTCGATCTCCAATGCTTTACCTAGCGCAACTCACTTCAGTGGCAAATATTTGTTTTTCAGCTTTCTGAGTAATCGTGCAACGTACTCCTTTACGCTCAGGTAAGTCACAGCATAATATTTACAACACGTCTGCAACGTATGTACAAGAATGTTATGTGACAAAGCTTCACATACAAATAGGTGCACCAAGGCGTCTACGGAGAGTCATATTTGAAGATAAAGTCGTGTGTACTTAACCACATGCCATAAATACGTGCAGGGAAGTGGAGGTTAATTTCCACGCATTCTTAAATCTCTGTGAAGATGAGTAGGCAGCCTCATGGTCTGCTACTTTTACCTCCAAAATGCACTGGATGGGAAGGTGGGTGGTCGGTACAAAGTGTGATGAAGAGAAACCGGTGGCTAAGCAGAGAACTGTACTGTCAGTGCACTGCAAGCTCTATCCGGCTCGTCTCCAAATGTCCAGTTGAATAATCTGGTGCATACATTGTGACCTAAACACGTGAGAGAATTATCGCTTTTTGCAGTTTATTTATCAAATGAAGTCGAAAATTTTGAAACAAAACAAATAACGTCACGTACTTGTGGCCGGCAGTCTTGCTTCCTACGCGGTGGGTCCCCTGTTTAAATTTCGACCAGAGGGCGACTAGCATAATAATAATAATAATAATAATAATAATTCAATTTATTAACTGCAGTATTATCAGCGCGAAACCAATTTAAAAAAGAAAGAGCACGAATAAAGAAATGCACAAATACACAGGTACGACACAATTACACAAACAAAACAAAACAGATAAGGTAAGTGTGAGTACTGACTCAGCGTTCTACTAAAATATTTTAGGTTCTAATAACACCCTGATACAAAAATAAGCGCCTGTAATTTGTGAACAATTAGAGTGAATTAATATAAAATTTGTTTTAAAAGAATAATTAGTTTTCTATATATGTATACATGTATAATAATAATAATATATTTCCTGGTTTCCGTCAGTCGCTTCGGGAAAATTCTGGGATAGTGCCTAAATTTAGGCCATGATCGTTTGTCTCCACGTCCTTTTAAATACAGTATTCACTAACAATCATATATCATTCGACACTGTACAGACTGTAAGGTAAAGGTAAGGTTCACCCTAGAATAGGCCATGCAGGCCTAGAGGGGGAGCAGAGGTATAGCTCTACTCTTTCTTTAACCTCGGCGCTAGATGGGGGTGGTGGTCAACACCACGCCTCAGCCGCTTTACGCCCGGGAATGACCCGGTACCCATTGTACAGGAGGCTGGGTAGGCCCCCAGCCAGGGCCGGTCTGGACGGGTGCTGAAAATCTCGCCCCCTCCGGGGTTCGATCCCCGGACCGTCCAGCTCGTACCGAGTCGCTATACCGACTGCGCTATGCAGCCCTACTGTACAGGCTGTACTAGTAGCAAAGTCGTTAGTAAATCATAAATAAATAAATAAATAAAATGCACTACATTCTATGCCATATGACGTCAGAGCACGAGTGTCAGATGTTCCATACTTATCACGTGGCCTCCAATCCCGTCTTCTTTTTAATTAATAGCACTTAGTGATATTAGCAAGCAGCATTTAGATAGGATTCGGAACCCGAAATTTCAATCCCGCCACCGGACATGGGCCTGGCCTAGTGCCATCACCTTCCATCCTCAGAATCGATTTCAGTACGACCCATACGAATGTTATTTTCTCATTTCATCTGTCCGAAGTGACAGCTCTTTAAAAGGATTTTCCAGCAGATCTCTGCATGAATTCCCTATCTCCCCCGACGCAGCTACACACTATCGTATCATAGCAATACAACTCATTACATTGTCCTTGTCATTTGTATATTTTCCTGGACGATTTGTTTTCAGACATTGTAATTTATCAGAAGTCTGAAGGTTTCTGACGACTGTAAGTTACGGAATGACACACGACTTCTTTCATCGTCTCGTTTTTCGTTAAAACACAAAACGTTTCCGAAGCGGCCTCTGTGTCCGTCATCAGGTTCATTCATTCTGTAGTCTGTCTTACGACAGGTCCGTAGCCTCTTCCAAAGCGAGTTCTCCACAGGGTGCGATCTAGTGCTTCCTCTTTCAATTTCCAGTATCTTTTCTTTTCCTTAAGGTCATCCAGTAGCTGCTTACGTCTTCTCCCTCGTCGTCCCGTCATTTCTATCCTTCCTTCTAACTTTCCTTCTATCACGTGTTTCAGAAAGCAGTTTCTACGCAAGATGTGACCAATCCAGTTAGCCTTTCTTCTTTTTATTGTATGTAGGATATTCCTCTCCTCCTTGAGTCTGTGTAATAATACTTCTTCATTTCTCACACCATCGGTCCAACTGATCTTCTCCATTCTTCTCCAGCACCACATTTCAAAACTTTCCAGATACTTCTGATCTACTTTCCCAAGTGTCCACGTTTCAGCACCATACAAAGCTATGCTCCAAATGTAGCACTTTACTAGTTTCTTCCTTAAATTTAATTCCAGTTTGCTGGTGAAAAGATTTTTCTTCTTGTTGAATGCTGTTTTTGCCATGGCAATTCTGGATTTAATTTCACGTGTACACCTTGCATCACTTGTTATCATGCTACCCAAATAATTGAAATATTCCACATTCTCCAATTGTTTTTGATCTATCATAATTTTCATTGGGGATGGTTGCCTTGAGATTTTCATTACTTTAGTTCTTCCCACATTCATTTCCATTCCATAGCGTCTTCCAATTTCAATTAGTCTATCAATCATGCCCTGTAGCACCTTTTCTTCCCTAGCCAGTAGCACAAGGTCATCTGCATATTTCACAGTTCGAATTACTTTTCCTCCTATTTTGAAGTCTCCAAACCCTTCAAGAGCTTCCTTGGTAAGGTACTCGCTGTATAAGTTGAACAGAATCGGTGACAAGCAGCAACCTTGTCTAACTCCTCTTCCAATCTTCACACTTCTCGTCTCCCCTTGGTCCAGTCGTATTTTGACACTCTGTTCCATGTACAATTTGCTGATCAATCTTCTTTCGCGCCAGTCTATCCCAATTCCTTTTAGGATTTGCATTAATTTGGTCCAGTTGACACGGTCAAATGCCTTCTGCCAGTCTATGAAGCAAGCACACAATTCCTCATCTATGACCAAGGTTCGTTCTGATATTATTCTCAGCATCCCAATTGCATCCCTAGTTCCTTTTCCTCTTCTAAATCCAAACTGATCTTCTCCAAGTGCATCTTCAATTTTCCTCTCAATCCTTCTTCTAAGTATCCTCGCTACTATCTTTGCTGCATGAGCGATGATGCTGATTGTGCGATGGTCGCTGCATTTTGTAGCTATGGGCTTCTTCTTTAAGGCAATCATTGTAACTTCAATAAAATCTCTGGGCCATTCTCCAGTTACATACATGCTGTTGATCATCTGTGTCATTAGCCTTAGACCACCTTCTCCCAACAATTTGAGTACATCCCCAGGTACATCATCATCTCCTGTAGCCTTCTTATCCCTCATCTCCTTGATAGCTTTTTCCACTTCACTTTGCAAAATATAAGGGCCTTTCTCGTCTTCATCTACTTCATCTTCAGGTTCGACGTCTAGATGTTCTGGTCGATTAGCTCGATCGTAGAGCTCTGTGATATAATTCTCCCAAATTTGCAATACTCGTCTCTGATTTATTATTATATTGCCTTGAGAGTCTTCGATGCCAATGTTTTGAATCCCATGGTTTTCTTTCCAACCTAGTTCCTTTGTCTTCATGTACATTAAATCATAACGTCCTATTCTTTGAAATTCTATGATCTCGTCGCATATGCTCTCCAGATATTCCTTCTTGGCGTTGTCCGTGGCTCTTTTCAATTCGTTCCTCAGTCTTCTGTAGTTCTTCCTTCCTTCTTCATTGTTGACATTCTTCCATTTCCTTCGTTCATCCATTTTACTCATCATCTCCTGTGTAACCCATGGCTTTCTTGCTCTCCTCTCGACTTTTCCAACCAAACCACTCATAGTATCTAACACACATTTCTTGATATTGTTCCACTGCACTTCCACATTCCCACTTTCACATTTGATTGCACCAAGCTGTTCTTCTAGTCTATCGTGTACTACCTGTCGTTGAGCATATAGCTTCTCCAAATCCCATCTTGGTTTTTCTTGTGGAACCTCATGATCTTCTTCAATCTGGTGCAGATCTTTGCAACCAGTAAATTGTGGTCAGAGTCAATATCTGCTCCAGGCAGTGTCTGCACATCCTTCACACTGTTCCTGAATCGCTGTTTCACTAGTACATAGTCCAGCTGATATCGATTCCTATCTCCTGGTGATTTCCACGTGTACAATCTTCTTTTAGGTTTTTTGAACCATGTGTTTGTTATAACAAGTCCATTTCTTTCACAGAAGTCAATAAGCATTTGACTTCTCTGATTCCTCCTTCCCAGTCCACATGGTCCAACAGTGTTGTGATGTGCTTTATCTCCAACCACACTGTTCCAATCTCCCATTATAATCGTGTTTGTCGCACCCTTTCCATCCTCTTCAAGAATTTCTTCAATTATATCATACAACTCTTCCACTTTGTCATCTTCATAGTCCGATGTTGGCATGTACACTTGCACTATCAAAATACTTACCGGTTCTGTCATCAGGTTATTTACAAGAATTTTAAAACCCAATTTGCTGGGTTCATTGAATGCAGCCAGCCAATATTTACCTCCGGACAAGTCAGACAAATTCAATGCAATCAAGGGAACAGGTTTCATAGTCTTTATAAAAGTAAACGTGATGACAGAAGAGAGACAGCTTCTGAAACATTGCGTCTCTTAACAGAATGACAAGACGGTGGAAACAGTAAAATATAATGGTGAACAATGGCTGCCAACCGTGACTGGGAAGTAAACACGTAACGTTAAACGGCTGCATCTCGTAAACGGAATGATACATTGCTACGATTCTTACACCATTTTAAACCTTACACACTATAATTTTATGACCTGTACAGTTGTCAGTTTGTTGCAGTTATTTACTTCACAGTCACCCTGTAGGTGGCACCTTACTGTAATTTCTGTTACTGCCTTACCGCAGAACCGCTCAACCCGTAGCTCGCGATTTTGCCCGCGGAGACATTTGAAATGAGGAAGTCTTTTAATCCTTTCCCTGGCAAAGTCGAGACAGAAGGTTAAAGGAATTTTGAATATTTATGAGCTGTTTATTTAGGGATACATATTAATTACTATTTCGTTTTGTAAAAATGTGATAAAAAGAGACACCCTAGTCTAGGTTGTAAATTGAATTTGTTATAAATGTTTCATATTATTATAAGCATTTTTTTTTTGTGGGCCGGGACAGCGTAGTCGGTATAGCGACTGGCTACGGGCTGGACGGTCCGGGGACCGAATCCCGGTGGGGGCGAGATTTTTCGCAGCCGTCCAGACCGGTCCTAGGGCCCACCCAGCCTCCTATAAAATGGGTACCAGGTCTCTTTCCCGGGGTAAAGCGGCCGGGGCGTGGAGCTGACCACCCACCCTCATCTAGTGCCAGAGTTAAAGAAAGAGTAGAGCTATACCTCTACTCCCCCTCTGGGCCTTCATGGCCTGTTCTAGTAAGAACTTTACCCTTACCTATCAGCATATTTTTAACGCTCATGGTGTATAGGAAAATACACAGGTAAAATTATACACATAATTATAGCATACTTATTACTTCTTCATTCTGTGTATTGAATTTCATGTTGCCCATGCGTAAACCAAATTCTAGTGAAGTTGCCCTCACCACGCAAAACGTTGAGCGCGCCTGCCTTAGAGACTGTTGCACAGTTATACAAAGCAACTGGTAAAAGAACACGGTTCACACAGCTGAGAGCTGCTGATTCTTCAAGTTACTGTCAGCAGAAGCAGGACTGCAGGTCACACAGTACAGAGCTGCCAATCTGTTTCTGCTCCTTCAAGTTACCAGCAGTAGCACCACCACAGTGCTACACATAGTTCATAGTTCACAAGTTCACTAGTAATCTGTTCCCTTTCGTTCACGTTAGTACCAGCAGCAGGAGGAGCAGCAAAGCGAGTCACATAGTTCTGGGCTGTCAAGTTTTCCCGTCCCTTACAAATTACTGTCAGTAGCAGCAGCAAACCAGTTGACTGCTGTCAACCTGTTCCCGTTCCTTCACGTTACAGCCCGTAGCAACAGCAACAGCAACAATGCGGCTCTTACAGTTCAGGGCTGTCAATTTTCCCCGTCCCTTACACGTAGTAGGGCAGTGGGCCACAGTCCAGCTGCACTCGCGATCAATGACGTCAAAACCCAAATTCCACCTGCGCCCTCTGATTTAGGTGCAGTGTTGTATTTCAAGGTATTTATAAACACGCCGTAAATGTTTCAGAGCGATGCATGTATATAATAGGAACAGGTTACATAAATCATAGAGAGCCGAGCAAAAGAGCAAAGAGTAACAGCATAAACTGTTAGGCTTAAAGCATCTGTCAGTGTAATGACAATCAACCAACCGACATTAACACTAAAACAGTCAACTCCCAAAACGTTGTATGCCTATATATAAAACTGCGTTTGAACCATAAAAGTTCTTGTTTTTTACTCTTTCTACGTACATTTTGTGGGCTGTCTCATCAACAGCCTCTTTATCACTTGTGATTCTAGATTATTTTTGCCTATACTGTTACTACTCTAGAGGAAGGCTATGGGAAACACTGTGTTAGAATCTAGCGCTCGCATTATTCCGAAGCTGATGCTGATGTTTAAAATTTGCAACACAGCATGTCCATACAGACTCCATTTCGTTTTCGTGCAAAAAAGGCTCATTTATTTTTTGCCAAGTCCAGACTTGAGAAACTTCTTTCATGCTCTTCTCTGATTTCTCTCTTGGATTCAAATTGGTTCTTGTACATTTATTACGGTGTCCTGCAAAAAGGGAGGTTACTATTTCAGTGACTCAGATGAGGGCTTTATGGACACCATGTACATTTGCTACAACATATTCTTCTCATTCGTAATACTACACAGTACACGATCCATCTCTCCATGTTTCAGAGGCGAAATAAACACTCCAACGATAAATAAGAGTCAGTCAGTGGAGTAAGAAAACTTTCATTACTTTGAATATATTATGGTAAGGAATTTGTCTTGCCGATCCAAGTGGCCGCGCGGTCTAAAGCGTGGGTCTGCGGCCACTCGGTTGCTGGGATTGTGGGTTCAAATCCCGCCGGGGGCACGGATGCCTGTCTCTTGTGAGTGTTGTGTGTTGTCAGGTAGAGGTCTCTGCGTCGGCTTGATCACTCGTCCAGAGGGGTCCTACCGAGTGTGGTGTGTCTCAAAGTGTGATCATGAAGCCTCGATAATGAGGAGGTCCTGGCCCACTAGGGGCTGTTGCGCCATGCGGGGGAAAAAAGGAATTTGTCTTTGTCCCTCTGGTGAAGTATGCAACTGCTAGCCATAAGGTTAGTAATTCTTTTGGGGGCGAAACTCCCTCTGTATGTGAGCCGGGATAGCCTAGTCCGGACAGCGATTAGGCTACGGGCTGGACGGTCCGGGGTTCGAAGCCGATCCCAGTGGCCGCGCGGTCTAAGGCGTGGGTCTACGGCCGTTCGCCTACTGGGATTGTGGGTTTGAATCCCGCCTAGGGCATGGATGTTTCTGTTGAGCTTGTTGTATAAGGGCAGTAGTATGGAACGTGAGGGACAGAAGGACTTAAAAGTACAAAATGGATCAAAGGGAAAAACGGGACAGGGGAAAAAAAAATCCCGGCAGAGACAAGAGATGTGTCTTTTCTACAAAACGTCCAGACCGGCTCTGGGGCCCAGCCAATCTGGTATTCAATGGGTAGCTGGTTTATTTGCCGGGGGTATAGCAGTCGGGCGTGACGTTAACCACTCACCTCCACCTAGAGCCGAGGTTAAGAATAAGTGGAGCTATACCTCCACTCCTCCTACATGCCTTCAAGGCAAGGACAGGGGCAACTTTACTTTTACTCCCTTTCTATATTTTTAAGTATCAGGGGGTACGTTTGCATCTTGTACGGCAGAGGTTCCGCTAAGGCGGGTCTCCGGTACTGACCGTTTCGCAAATACGTATGTCAAACATGCGCGTGTTGTGCGTTTGTATAAAGAGTCTTTTTTACAGAATATGGAAAAAAGCATACAGCGTAAGTGTACACGCATGAAATAGAAAAGTAAGTAAATAAATAAATAAATAAATATAACGCGGCAAGTTTAAACCTATAAAGTCTCGGCGGAAGAAGGTGTGGTAAAAAACAACCAGTCAGGAAATGTCTTCAGACAGTAATACTACTGGCGCATTCGCTCTGTTACTGTCCCTAGATGTTATGTTCGTGAAATCTTTACAGAAAAACGCCAGTATTTTAACACACACTGTTTCTCCGTATCTTAGTAACAGATTTACAATCTATCGTAAGCGGGGATACTTATAGTCGACAGCTCTTACGAGTAAATGCCAATATTTGACGGTTTACAACAGATCATGCTCGATGCTCAACTCTCTCTTCAGCCTCAGTTCGTACCTCACAGAGAGCATAGCCAGAATGTGCCAACAAATACCGAATATAAATCTCACGAAAATCGGACCGGTGGGGGTCGCCACATACATGCGGACAGATAAACGACGGACATAATGGAATTAACCGTCGCCTTTCGCAATTTTACGAACGCGCCTAAAAAAGGCAAACCTCTGCGAAGTGGTCATCACACTTACTTGTGTGTTAAGCCTCTGTAACTAGTCGTGTGCTCCGAATCCTGAAATGTCTTTACGGAACGTACGAAATCTGACTTCGGAAGCCTCCAGTCATCACTGATGTAGAGGACAACGATATCAGTGGTGAGGAGGGAATAAAGGTATTGAAATCTAGGCGAATAAGGGCACATTTTCATACTAGTCCATTTTTTCGCAATGTAAGTACCTGTTCCATTGATAATCAAATGCTTGTAGAACAGGTGGCACAGAGTCACAACTACGTGGACCACAAGCGAAAGGGCGTTTTTTACTTCGGCTCTCAAACAACGAGAGATGGGATATACTCGTAAGCTTAGGCATAGTAACTACCCGTTGTAGAAGCCGCTCAAACAAAAACAGTTACAGAGAATTAACGACTTCTACCTAATGCGTGGCAGAAATAACCCGTAGTAAAACTTCTAAGGAACTAAAATGTGATTCCCCCTTTAAAACACAGTGGTTACGATATATACCAACTGGTTCAACATTCAATATTCTACAATTTGCTCACACATTATATTCATGTATTTCGTATGGTTCTCAGACTAAACAGTGACTATTTTCCTCCACAGCATTAATCGACCGGTCGTTGTATGTGGATGCAGTGTGTTTTCTTGCAGTACGAAGTGCCATTAAGCCTGCATCTACCGGCACATTCCGTGATATTTGCGACAAAAGAATACTTTGTGTTTCAACGACCCGACCATGAAACTACACATAAGAGGCTTAAAGTTGCCGGCAGTGACGCTTACCGCCGTTAGGAGAGGAAGCTGCTGTAATAGTGCCGAGGTTACGTATAAGGGGAGCTACACGTCTACTCCCTCTGTACACCTCCATGGCTTGGATACGGACAACTGTTTACATCAGGGCTGGCGAACCTTCACGCGGGCGGGTGCCCAAATTGTCGACAAATTTCGGGGACATTTTTCGCGTGTTCATGGACATTTTTAGCGGCAAAATGAGATATTGAGATCTGCGCTCTTCTGGGTTATTACGCAGCGTCGAATGGTAATCCTTTACCGACGTTTCGGGACAACGTATCGGTCCCATCTTCAAGGGTCAAGAAGTCCAAGAAGACAAAAAAAAAAGAGAAAAATATTGTAGTCATGCATTACAACAATTAATTATTAAATATTATAACTGTTACCACATATAAGGAAATGCTTGAAGGCATTCTTAGGAAGCTCGCTGAGATAACCAATAGCGCTCCTGAGCTATTTAAATGAGGCAGATTTAAAAACTGTTATTTACAACTAGTACTCCACAAGAGACAAAACTAATGGCTCTGTAACAATAATAAGAGACCCATAATAGGTGTATAAGAAATTATTAATTTTTTTATTTTGTTACTAAAAATATCGTAACAGAAGAGATTAAAAACAATTAAAACATTTAGAAAGCCAGTTTAAATAATTAATAGCAAATTTATGTTCCAAATTACGTCATTTAAAAATACAATTCATAAATAATGTCGTACAAGCAACAAAAGAAACATCACTGTGACAACAATAAAGCAAAACATGATAAGCTTTCTTCATATTATGGTATACAAAAAGCAAGTAAACAAGTAAACATATTTTCCTATCAGTCAGACTTTTGCCAAGGATGACAAATATTTTATATCAGGCCTGTACTTGGTTGTTTTGAAAGCTAAGCAGGCAGCACAGTCTTTTTCAGTAATACCACTTTATCGTCAGACATGACAAATTTCGTTGCCCAAACAATGACTCGCATCAATACGTACATGAAAATACTTACAATACTGCCACTGCTACATTTTTCAAATAGCCAAAAGTTTCAGGGACGGAATTCCAAATTTTCGTAATTGCATTTTCTGCAATTGTCTTTACCATTCTCATGAGTTGACGTGAAATCTTTCATATTTTCAATTAAAGTGGCACCCAGCAAGAAACTCTTCAAAACGGAAACTACGCAAAGAGAGGGTTTGTTAAAATGCATTCTGCAAGTACAACCATCCACACTTCCAATTTCACCTAGAATCCACCTGGTACCGCGGGAGTAAAGATGGCTCAGACCCTACTGCTGGGGTTGTGAATGCACAAGCTTTACTTCCAGACATAGTTTTGGAATATGTGGATGTTAAGTTACGACCCCTATACGCCTTAACGAGTCTAAGCTGCTTTACTGATTGTAGCGACTGCAGTTTAATGTTCGTTTTCATGACTTTTCTCGTCAGGACAAAGATGGGATTCGTACTTGGATATTCCGCCATAATACGTTATAATGCACACCACCCGAACGCTTAATTCGTCTCTGTGTGTGTAAGGAAAGATTCGCAAAATTATTTTAACACGTCGAGATGACTGTTTACTGTATGCAGAAATTGTTCAATACGACTTGTGTCCACTCGTGGTGACAGCATTAGTTATTTTGCCACTGTCCAAGGAACAGCACAAGAAATTGCCAGATGCCGGACTGCTCATCGATCCATGGGACTCTTACGAGAATCTGCAGACAGCTTGGCTACTCCCGAGAAAGAAGTAAACTTTTATTCGTTCGCAGACGGCCGATTCGTACCCAAGAGATGCGAAACAAAAAGAACCTAACGTACGAAAAACGTATGTGTCTGTAGTATCTTTCAAACCCTGAAAACAATGTCGAATTTTAGATTAACTTTCATTCACTAAATAGTTACTACAACTTTGTAACAAAATATGAAGTTAGGCGCGCTACAGCAAATAGGACTGAACGTTACACAAACAGACTTACCTACAGAACCATAAAATACAAAGTAAAAAATTAATAAAATCGCCATCAAATACAACTACATTTATTGTGTAACAACAGATTGTTACCAAGGAGCTACAAGTTTCGCTGCTACCTGACCATCATCAGGCTATATATGTAAAAACTTGAAAGAAGGTAAAAAATGTAAATGTCACATACATGTTTCTCTGTGAAATCTCACTCACATGCTCGTTACAATGGTTAATTGTATTTGGAATCTTTCTTGGTAGCTTTAACTACGTGAGTTTTGTTTTTAACATTTTCTATTCCAAATATTTTACAATGCCACACATTTTAAAAATGTTTTTACGAAGATCTCTTTGAGGCTAACAAAGAAGGCACAAAATATTGAAATTAACATAATAAGCTTGTTCTAATTTTGTATTTCCATAACCCTTTTTTATGCATGTGGGAAGACGTGTGTTTTCTACTTATGAAAAGAAAACCGTTCAAAAAACACAATTCACATAGTTTAAGCTACTCAGTAAAATTTAAATAAGTTAACAGTCGTAAAGAATAGGGCCGATGTGAAATCTCACAGGAAAATATATATATATATACACGCTATTCCTTTCAAGTATTTTATATATAGCCTGAAGATAGAAGGTAGGACCGAAACATGTAGCTCGTTGGTAACAATGTCTTGTTACACAGTAAATATAGTTGTGTTTGATGACTGTGTTTTATCAATTATTAATCGTTTAAAGACACAACAGGATGTCTTCTGTTAAATTCGTAAAATATACAGTTGTCCCTGCGATAAGCTCCAAGTCATGGCAATATTCACGATAGGAAGCGCATGCACACGCATTCTAAGCGTCAACATGTGTAGAAATAGACAGACCAGCTTCACGCTCGGGCCGCTTTAATGGCGGGGAAAGAGTTTCCACTATTCAACGAAAGTGTCGAAAGGTGAAGGACAGAAATGGCGTAGACATAGTGATGATAAAAAGACAAGTCCTGTCCTTGGGTATCCAACTATGGCCTTTCAGTCAATTACTCACCACGTTGCACATGCCCACGTTCACATAATATAAATCAAAACCAAAAACTCTTTACATTCATTAGCATTTAAAAATAAATATTGTAAATCGTCTACAAATTTTTATGTGTCAGGCCTAATTTTCGGACATGCGGCAGTACCTGTACCGGCATATAAATGCTTTCCTTGTCAATTATTACAGAAAGTGTACATAGCTACAACGCTAAAATTGTAGTAACACCCAAATTAAAGTAAACGTACAACATTTAAACAAGACAGGAAATGTCCGTAGGGCGAAACACTTCTGGCACGTTCACGTAATCTTAGCAAACAAGGAAAATGGTAAACTTGTTTACCATGACAATCACGGTAGCAAGGATAAAGGGAATACCGACAGGAACACTGGTAACCACAGAAACCATATAAATAATGGTAATATTGTTAACCAACGTAACCATAGTAACGCTACTAACCAAAGTTGTCACATATGCACAAAGGTCTGAATGTTATTTTTCTCCCATCTGTCGGCAAATTTTAGTAAAAATTGTCAATATCAATTTTCATGTAAATCCGACCGGTCGAAGTCGAGGTGGTCCAGCCGGACACACGGACGGACGGAAATATGACGAAGGTACCAGTCGCATTTCACAGCTGCTTTGCGAACACGCCTAAAAATAGGAATGAGACTCTAAACCCTTACAAAAACTGTACCGCAACACTTGCACGTGCTCTAAGAGACGCGGCTACCGTACATATTTCATAGCAACGTTGGGTGCTCTGTATTAGTGCCGGGCGGGGGGGGGGGGGGGGGGAGCTACATTTTTAATCCACTGTCGTCCTTACACGGAGAAAGTAGTAGGTCTGCAACACAGCCGTGCTGTCTGTGTTTGAATGTCCCCATTTAAACTTCTGAACCAACTGACCAATTTTCACAAAACTTAGTATGAACATTACGCTACTCTGACGACATCCCAACACCGTTCTTCTGCGTTTCCTACAACCAGTAATAACATGACGGTCGCTTGAACTTGGGTGTCAGAAGCACCACTGCCGCCACTTACTTCAGGATCCTGAAATTATGTATCGTAATTAAGGTATCGGAAAAATATGCAACTTTCTTTAAAATTATATTTTTGTACAATGTAAACCAAAAAGACGGGGCCGTACAAAAATATTTACTTTTTTTGTTTATTGCAATAATAAATTAAATACTGGAAGTGAAATTTGGTACGGAGATATATCAACACATACCTACGCATTTGTTATGCTACATTATTTGTAAATCAACAATTACAAATATGGCTACGAAGCCAACATTTAAGTTTATAACCGAAAAATTTAATATTGTGGTCACATTTAAGAAATAAGTTCTTCAAAAATTAAAATAAAATAGCAATACTAATGGATAGGCAAGGTAAACGGTACAGATGTTCTTGTGCACACCACGAAGACAAATGGGGGGAGAGGTACAGACCCACGCATTATTCTCGAGATTATATGGAGGTGAGCGGCCAGCTTCACATCTCGGCTGCTTCACCTCCGTGGAAAGTCGCCTGTACGTATTAAATATGAGGCTGGATGGGCCACACAGCCGGTTTAGCAGCTTGGAAGACCATAAAAATCTAACTGTCCCTGCCGAAAACCGAGCGATTCCTCGGTCGTCCAGCCCGTAGCGTCAACTAAATTACGTTGAAAATTGTTCTGAAGAAGCTTACAAACCAATGGAACGATCAAGAGCACGATGCGGGCAAGTGCTCGCCTAATTCTCTCTTGGTGGATGCTCACTTCAGTATTTGTACTTGCCTAAAAATATGAAAGGCTTTTGTATTTGCTTTCAACATTTAAGCAGCGGGTTAGCAATTTCTGCTTTCTTGCATAAAATTAAGTCATTGCTGTACGTTGAATTTCAGAAACGACACATATTTCGATGTGTCCTTCAGAGAGGAAATCTTCAAGAAAAGCTGCATCATGTGGACGAATCATCATCTTGCAACCGACCGTCACGGTCCCCTGAGGTCCTTCGTGTCATTCCTCATTCCTTCCAGGAAAATGTCGGCAAACCACTTCAAGTCAAACCACAAACAATTCCTTCCACACCACTTCCAATTCAGTATTAATCATCCTACCACTGACGCTTATACAGTATGAGCTAACTGCAGCGTTGTTAAATAAACCAAACTAAAATAAAAATTCGACTTACTGCGTTCTTGGGGGCAGGAGATCTTTTGGATTTCATGTCTCCCTGTCTCTCTGGACCCAAAGATTGTTGTAGAAATATTTCCCAGGGAAGTGGATATCATCGTTTCCTCTGCTGGTGAAGCAATTTTCTTGATCTAAAACAAAAAGGCAAAGTTAACAACTCTCACACAATAACAATACAAATTAGTAGGCATATCTTCCGAAATTCCAGCTTTGTTGCTAAGGAGGCCGAAACAGCTGACAGTCATTCCGTTTCCACCACTGCATTCATTTTGCGACTTCTTTGCTCCACGACCCTGCACACACCAGGGCAATCCCACATTCATTATTCTAATGTTCCTGTATGCCTCTAACTGAAGCCCGTCCGACCATTACAGATGCAGCATTGAACACGTACACTACCGCCTGAAAACACACTTCACACGTGACACCACTATCGGAGAAGTTGCCTACATACACGGCGTGAGTCTGCATCATGTTTTCCAGGTTAAACCTTTGCATAAACAGTATCACATTCGACGCCTTCGTAGCGTCAGGAGTCTGCAAGCAGATAATATGGCATTTCATTATGCAGCTGTGGCAAGCAACTCGGACATATTCCTTGGCCTTTACAGACAACACCAATGTAACACACCAATCTGAACAATGCCTTCTAGATCCCGAGAACTGGACTTTAATAACAGGCGAAATACTTGAGGCTTTCGCTATTCTGGGATGCTACGCAGCGTAACATCCCAGAAGAGCGAAGGCCTCAACTACACCGCGGCGAAAGGCTGAAATATCGCAGGTGAAAGTGTTTTCTTTCTTGACTGTGAAGATTGCGGAGACAGGAATTTGTGAACACGACATGTGAAAGATTATCATTTAAAGCTGATACCTTATGTCAAATAAAATTACCAAAAGGGGGGAGCTAATAAACACTATGCACACAATATTATCACGCTACAACACTATACACATAAGCGTAAATGAAGCCAAAGTCGCCTGGAAAACGCTGTCACATGAACATGGATTAATCGTATGACGTTTATCAGGCTCTTCATTTTTCAGTGAACACCGTCCAGGACAGACATCGGCTGTCATGTATCTCTTGCAGGAAAACCAGCAGATCACAACCAGACACTTTCTAAGTGATCCCACAAAATGTGTCGAGCTGCGCAGCCAACAAGACATTACTACACGTTACTCACCGGCAGGCACGCAACTTCATTTCCGTATTTTCTGATCGAATTCCCTGTCCGTTGTCAATAGTTCATAGCCCTTTATAGGAAGAAAGATAGGCCTACACAGTTATTGGCGTGTAATAGGAGGATCGTTCGTTCTGTTTCACTTCCTCCTAGTCTTACAGCAGAGGCGTTGTAACGAATCATTCGTTCGGACCAACCTTACAGCACTGTGACGGTATTTTGGGTAACCCTGAGATAAAAATTAGTCGCCCTGGAGTGTACTCCCACGCAAGGGCGTGAAAATTTTCGAGTTGTCTAGATCAGTGGTATTCAAACTGGGGTAGGCGTACCCCCGGGGGTACGCGAAGACATCTTAGGGGGTACGTAAAATAAAAAAATATATTATTTCATGATAAACACTGACTAATCAGGGACAGATTTAGGGTTAGCCACAAGAGACCCGGATGTAAGGACATGCGATTTGGGAGCGCCATTCTCTCTCTCTCCTTTATGTGATTCTTATCTGGGCGGCTAGTTTCATTTTATTCCACATAGTGCACATAATTTTGCTTTGCTAAAATACCATTGTTTCTTCATTAATTTTTATATTATAAGCAATAATATATTTGTTATTTAATAGCTTTATTCTCCTTTTTCTTATTTAAAACTTATTATTTAATACATTATTCTGGATGTAATTTATTTAACTTATTTTAGATGTAGATTATAGACTATGTATAACTTGAATTATGCACCAACAACTTTGGGGGTACAAAGTTGAAGAGAAATTATATGTGGGGGTACGCGAACAAAAAAGGTTGAATACCACTGGTCTAGATAAACTGCCAAAGCAAGAAGACAGCTTACGCACTGTGCAGTCACGCACGGTATAAATGGCTTCGTGTGCGTGAACACAGTCGAGCGGATAAGAGTCGTCCAGGAGGCGTAAAATTCCCATATTCAGGCAATCAATAAGGACTTCTTGACCCTTGAAAATGGGGCACGTTGTCCCGAAACATCGGTAAAGGACTACCACTCGACGCTGCGTAATATCCCAAAAGAGAGCAAATCTAATCAATAATGAATTTTGATGGAAATTTTTCATTACTTTGATTACCGTCATGTAAGCAAGGATAAACTAGGACTATCAATCAGTTGTCATAGAAACTTCTAGACACTCGCAGTAGGCGTGGCGATAGGTTGTATATTTATATGCACGCTGCCCTCAAGAGATTTATTTGTGTGTAGGCGGATCCGCGCTACCACAGATGCTGAGACACTGTCAGTCAGTCAGTCAGTCAATCAACAGACAGTGATAATCGCCGGGAGCGAATGAGCCAAGTGTCCTACCCCAGGCTTGTACTAGAGCACAAAGGGCAAACCTGCCTCAACGTTTAATCATTTGTGAAGTGCTACATTGACCGCCATTTTACGTTGAAAAAAATATTACTGTACCTGAACCCTCTCTCGACTACGCTATCTAGGACTTCTTTACAAAAAGACGCAGCCTCAGCACAGCCAGACGATAGATACGACCCTGAGATACCAACAAACCTGTCCTGGACCACGAGGACGAAGACTCCCCAATCGTAGCTGAAAGTTCAGATTGCAGACAAGTTCTAGCGCAAAACGGACCGGACTGTAAGGACCCATACAGTGTGTTCCTTAAAATCGTTCCTTAAGCGGGAGCTATTTACAATTAATTCATGGGCAATAATTAGGAGATACGGTACCTAGCAGTAACGTAAGGTAAATACAGTTTATTGGGAACACGTATTCAGTGCACTGAACCAAAGCTCCGTTTGTAGAAGCAGAAAGAACGAACACCGCTTGTAACAAATACTTCTCATATATACATACATACATGGGTTGAAATTCCAACCGTTAACGCAGCTACTGTCTGTTCCAGCTGTGCGCCTCCACCGGTGACTGGATTCGCCCTGGCATTTGTACACTGTCGGCAAGAGGCTTCCACTTGACAATCAGAAATCCTTTAAGAAGAAAAGTTCTGCTTGAATGGATGTCTTTGGACTGACATCAGAAACGTTGTGACCGCAAAGGCTGACAAGCCACGACTGCGGTTTACGAGGGAGGCCATTTGGCAGAAAACCTGTTACGAGCAACCTCGATTGGCCTGCAAATCTTTGTTCACTTTTAATTACAACCATGGATGACTTCAGACAGCCCTTCGTCGACATAAGTGCCCTCCAGGCGATCAAATTACCACTCCTCGCAGCATTTTATATTTTTCAACGTGGGTCGCGTGCTTAAATGATTTATCATCCCTGTTCAAAACGCAATACTTTCGGGAAAGATAATTTCCTCGCCGTCTGGTGTTTCATAGCCAGTCTATCCTCAGATTAGTGCCGGCAGGATTTCTTCCTGTGGCGAATTTTACGGACGAGGATCTATAAACAATGGCCCCATTACATATATATGTATATGTGTGTTTATACATATACTATTTTATATACGTATGAACTGCAGACGAAGATTACCTAAGCCATCACTACTATTAATAGCGACAATAGAGCGATAATAGAGACGTAAGGAACATGAAATGGCTCGTTGCCGGAAATCCATCAGTTATGAAGGAAAGCATTTGAATTACGTAATTCCTAAAGGCTCACAATTATTGTGAGAATGGGAAATGGCGCTCTCGAGGTCCCGAGCTACCCATTGCTTTGGGGTATAGCTGGGCCACCCTATCTCCAAGGTTATAAAAACGGAAAACTAGTCCTCCAGGTTGGGGGTTGGGCGAGGGCTGACAACCCCTTCCCGCAAAACGTCACATGCCTCGACACTGAAGAAAAACCTTGGAATGGGAAGTCAAAATGAAAAGGATTTGGGCAACGGAATATGGAACATGATTTTGGTACATGAAATGTCATACTGAACATAAGAAACTGGAAGGGAGAAGCAACGGATAGACAAATGTGGTGAGACTATATACAGGTCGCCAAGGTCCGAGATCGGGCTGTCGCTCCACAGCAGAAGAACAAGAAGAAGAAGGATTTTTAAAAGGCGCACTCACTCACTCACACTTCACTTTAGTATAACAAACATGTATTCCTATTTTTTAGTCTTCTTTTAATGCAAAAGCAAACGTGTGAAATATAAATGCTACACTCTTTGTAAGATAGACAGCACAAACAACGCACAAAACAGACAAGGAAAAGAACGAAAATAAAATTTTTTAAAGAAAGGAAAGCAGCCGAAGTTGCGGCACTATTGAGCACTGCCGCACGATAAGACATGTTGAAGGGCATTATGATAAAACTGGTTACCGCAATAAACAACACAGTTCACGGGAATGACAAGAGGATTAAGCGACTTCATTGTCAATAAAATTAGCTACGCATACCGAACAAGCGATATTATATTGTAGTTGTCTGGATTATGACACGGTGTCGTAGTCTGGTAGGTGGAACATACTGCCTCCATGTTAAAGGTTTAAGACTTCTCCGATACGTTAAAAGCCACCTACCAGACTTCACGGTGTAATAAACCAGAAGACTACCACCGCGAAAACTTCAAATCTTCTAACCAACTCCAAAGAGCAGAGTTCTTCTTGAGAGGTTACTAGTTCCTCAGATACTCAAGAAACTTCCCGCGTTTCATGGAAGCAGAAGGTTCATTACCGTGTTCACAATAGCTCGCCACTTGTCCCTGTCCTGCATCAGACGAATCCGGTCTACGCCATCCCATCCTATTAAATTTAAAAATACGTTAGCGCAAGATTGCGGTAACTGAAAGATGGCACAACGATGAGTGGTGTTTTCTCGCCCGCACTACGGATCATGATGAAGTCTGTTCAGGACGGTGGGTCAACAGCCTCGTTAATCCTAAACATGCGCTCTTGGCACGCTTGATATTATTTCAGATATTACAAACATACGTACAGTACAGTCAACAGATCGCAGCAGGCCTATCCCGAGTCAGGAACGGCTCTAGCAAGACTCAGAATGAGAAACCTACAAAGGTAGGAAACGTTAAATCAACAAGTCTGAAGAATAACAGGACATCATCTGGTGGTATAATTTTGATACCGCACAAGAAATTAATCATTTGAAGCCCGACAACAGTAGCACGCACAGACATCATTTCTTAAGAAAATAAAAAAAATTACTGACAGAATAATTTTCATAGCGGTAAAGACAAAACTACGATTGGGAAACCCCTACGAGAAAAACATTTTGTTCTATTGAGTGGAATAAACTCAACTCCCGAATCCACGGCTGAGAAACACTGACCTAACCCACTTAATGCTATTGATGTCTTCAGATGCCAAATCCTCCAACACCATCTTAATATAATTTGCCAATAATGACAGAGATGAGGAAGACGTACATTATGATTGAAACAACAGTAAGGGACCACTTGGGAGGCACAGGCACAGCCAGGATAATACTATAACGGCTCTTAGAGGATTGGCGTGTAGCAACGTTGATGGATTAATCTGCTCTGCTGTGGAAAAAAGTGGCTTTTGTGAACCTTCGGTTTTCGTAAAAGGCATGGAATTTCTTGGCTAGCTCAGTGACCAACAGGTTCTCAAGACGGGTTCTGCACCTTGGAATGACTCACTTATAACCCCCACATCGGTTTTCCAAGAGACTTCCCCACCAAATTTCTGTAATCCTTTGTTCCTGGCCCCATTCCTATCCACACGTGTTCAACTGCCCTTCCCGACACTACCACCTGTAGCTGAGCTCTATGTTATGTAACATCCTCCGTGCCTCCTCGATTCCAAAGCAAAAATCAGGTTGCCCTCTAAACGACATGAAGACATACGGTTCAGTGGAGGTACAGCTCCACTGATTCCTAGCCTCAGCATTAAAAAAATGAGTAGTCGGCTTCATGCCCCGGCCGCTTTACTCCCGACAAAAGGGTGCCCGGTATCCATTAAATAAAAGGGTAGGTGGGCCACATGAAATCTAATTTTTCGCCAGTTTCTCTTAAGACAAGACACAAGAGTTAATTCAGTCATGTTATGACAGACGGTCAGTCGTTCGGTCGGTCAGTCAGTGTCAGGCCAATATTGGTCGACGGCTTTAAAATGCAGTGGTCTTGGGGCGCCCTCTCTAACGGAGAACGGGTATCTCCGTTTTCAGACTTTGTCAACTATGCATCTTACAATTCTATATGTGCATATATGCACACTAACACAGTGTTTAAACACTTCACACAATACGCATGGCCTCAGCCGGTCTAGGCTTTGTACGGCAAATCACCTGTTAGATGAAGGATAGCCTAAATGAAATTGTCGACAAGTGAGAAACTGCAACATAATGACCTTGGTTTTATAATGCCTCGTGACTGCCAGGTTACAGAGTGGAATTTTAGTGCCTGCCTCTCACGGGTACTGAAAGACTGTGGCGGACCCAAGTTCTAAATGTTTACATTTCAATGAAGAGCCCAGTACTATGAAACCAACTCAATGCTAATGCTGCAACAATAATCCCATTTATGTCTGCACTAAACGTGCTGATACTGGTAACTATCTGCACCAGGTTTAATATTTCAAAAAACTCTTCTGACCACACAGCGCTTTTGTGTGTATAAACATCATTAACCGGTTGATGTCTGTAATGCAGATGTAGTGTTTTCTGTAAGATATGAAATTAATTTTTAAATACTGAAATGAACTTGAATAATATTTAGATGCAATGGCTCTGCCAGTTAATCACTGACCTCTCACTAAGGAAGCCCGGATTCTTTTCCCGGTCCAGCCCAAGTGACGGACAAAGAAGCACTGCGACAGGTTTGTCTCCGAGTACCTCAGTTTTCCACCAATGGTCAACACTAATATCAGTCTCTGTCTTAACTGATGGACAAGTGTGGGGAAACATGGGAAAGTTGAAACAAAGCGATGCTCTTTCGAATATAATGACAGCGGTGATCAGAAAATATTTTCACAGTTTGAGGTTTTGAAGGGTTAAAATAACCGGAAAGCTGAACGGCAGCTCTAGAGGACAGAGGCGCATAAGTCAAACTCCCGAACCTGAAAAAGAAAGACTGACCTAACTCACACTTAGCAGCATTAAAAATGTGACATGTCTGACGCTTTCGCAGTTACTTGCTGATATTGTAGGTCGATTACGAATGACGTAGGTAGCAGGAAGGTGCCGTGTCGTGTTATGTAATACACCATTTTAGCACTTGTCTGAAAAGACTGAGGAACCTTTAAGACCCTACTCAATACAGCCGGAATCCGGAGTATCGTATCTGCTGAATGCGAATCAGACACCTTACGGCACTACTAACCCGTTCTGTACCTTCGTAAGTCAATGTGCCGGCAGCAGATAACGCGGCAGTTTTTTACGAACTGAGCCAGTGCTAATATACTTATTCAATACCGACAACAAAAATGTACGTTTTACTTTTAATTTAATCGACGGTGTGTATTATGAGAAACGACTATACAAGCGCCACTGTTTAAACAAAATATGCTTTAACCACTGGAGGACTTCTGATTTTAATGCACGTTACAAGCGACAAGGAATACATATTTTTCAAAATCTCTAAACATTTACTTGAAAAACTTTTCTTGAGAAACAATACCTTGTGTGTGAATACTACTGTGACGTCACTTCGGAGCGTTCGAAGTTCACCATTATAATTTCTTAATGAAGGATAACCTATTGTGCAAACAAATAACTAATTTATAACAAAATAACCTCAAACAGCATATCTAACTAACACCATGGAGCAGAGTCCTTCCTGAGAAGCTAACAGGTCCGCAGCTAGTCAAGAAATTTCCTACATTTTATGGAACCCGAAAGTTCATTACCGCATTCACAAGCGCCCGCCATCTGTTCCTATCCCGAGCCAGATCAATCCAGTCCATGCCTCCACAACCCACTTCTTGAAGATCCATTTTAATGTCATCCTCCCATCTACGCCTAGGTCTTCCAAGTCGTCTGTTTCCCTCAGGTCTCCCCACCAAAACCCTGTATGCAGCTCTCCTGTCTCCCATACGTGCCACATGCCCCGTCCATCTCATACTTCTTGATTTGATCACCCGAATATTTCGAGAGGACTACAGATCATAAAGCTCCTCATTACGCAGTCTTCTCCACTCCCGTGTTACTTCGTCCCTCTCAGTCCCAAATATTTCCTCAGCAACCTATCCTCTAACACCCTCAGCCTATGTTCTTCCGTCAATGTGAGAGACCAAGTGTCACGCCCATACAAAACAACAGGCAAAATTATACTTCTGTACATTTTAATCTTCATATTTTTTGGATAGCAAACTGCAAGACAAAAGATTCTGCACCGAATGATAACAAGCATTCTCGGACTCCAGTCTTCCCTTAAGTTCTTCATGAATGAAATTTTGTTTTGTTAGGGTTGTTCCCAAATATTTGAACTGTTCCACTCTTTCAAATCATACCGCATATCAGCATCGGTCACTTGCGGTCGTTTCTGAAGTGCACCGCAGCTACACGCAATTCTCCGAAGTTATCTCTACTCTCACGTCTTCCGGCCGAAAATGTGTGTGCATTTCCCGTTTCCCCCATGGGTGACATGTCACAACCATCTCATCCTCCTTGATTTAATGAGCCTAACAATGCTGGTGAACAGTATGAATTATAAGAAGGTCGTCATGGTGTATATTTCTACATTCCACCTTTACTTCGACTGTTCCAACGCTATGCTGTTAACTGGAAAGCTTTGTATCACTGCTGCACCTATGTCACTTCCGTCCAAGGTCAACTGCATTGTGTTGCTGTTCTAACCTATAACAACGGGATGGTACTAATCACGTGTAGGGTAATGTATGCAATGCCTTACCGACCCGCTAATCTTACAACGCTAACAAGTAAACAGTACACATACAGGCGTAGCGATCAACTTTTCCACAAGCAGACTTTCAATTTACTGCAATAAAAGAGAATTTCATGATGCGTGTGGGAACTTGACTGAAAGTAAAGTAACTTAATAAAAAAACTACACCCTTACCTCGGGTTTTGAAAAAACAGATTATAATTTCTGACACAAAATGTATCTTGCGCTTGTCACACGCATAATCCGTCTGCTTGCTGTCCCTATACAGCAACATTCGCAGTCACAACCAACCGTAACATTACAGCACACCACATGTCACAACCTCGCGTCACGTCAGTCCTGTGTCAACTGCGAGCTGTGGCAACCGGGGCAGCTGAACTTCGATTAATCGATTTGCAAGAAATCAGCATCGAGAACACTACCGTCCACATTTCGCATTCGTTTATTATTTCAAGGCACTGTAACGTAAATATCAGGCGTATGTAAGTATAGCCAGTTTTTCAATTAAATGTAATTGTATCATATTCAACCCACTTGCCATTACTTCAGTCTTGCTAACACAAATAAGGTACATTCTCTGCATCATGATGTTTAATGTACATTGTAGTTACTTATCATCACACACACACACTGTGACATATATGCATGTATATTGCTGCATGAGTTTGAAGCTTAAGTTCATTGTCAGAGATTTCATGAAGATATTATATACAACAAAATAGTTTTTAAACAATAAATAGTAACGGCAAATACATATGAAAGAACATGGGGATATGGAATAGTAGAGCATGTCAAAGCTTAACCGCACGTCGGCAGCACATTACTACCATCTACCGTTACGAACGGAGATGCAGTAATGATGTATCTCACCACAAGAATGCGCGCAACTACAGTTTGGGTTCTACGCGGTAACGTCAGTCAGCAAGTCGAGAATTTCCGTGTGTTGCGAAATCACAATTGTAAAAGAGCTCGTAAGATTCTATTAATGGATGTCATCATAACCAACTGAATGCAGTTTGCATCCTGTTTCTGTGGGAACAATTTCGATATTATCCCACCAATTTATCTCTTCCATTGGGGTTTTCCAACCCGACGTTTGTGGTTATTTTGAAATCTGAATTTTAACAACGAAATTAAAAAATTACCGTTTGCGCCTACAATTTGAAGCATCTTAGAGGGCAGATGTATATTTTCTATTAGTTTGTTGAAAGACAATAGGCATAACCGGAAATATTGCCCGTTAAAGTTAGAACGCAGTATCTTGTTCACTGCGTGTGTAGTGGAGAAGCGAGGAACCAGAAGGTTTAAAACATTTCGTCTGGTTATGAAATATTATTAGGTTCTTCCTTATGGATAAACTTTTATTCTTTTGGGTTTGTGCTTACAGGTATATATATATATATATAGTAATTTGAAAATATAATAATATCGGTATTTGAGTGTTAACAAAAAAAGGGGTCAGAATCTTCAAAATACATCACGACGATTAAAATGTTATGAAGATTTTATGCTGAGAATACACTGCAGAAGAGCAAGTTTTTCAATCTTGCGAATTTGAGATTTTTATGTGATATAGAATGCCCAACTGTAGTCCTTACGCTATGGCAAAGTGTGATGCAACATATCTATTGATGGAAATATAAGAAGATACTTTGTATGATAAAATTCAGTTACACATACATTCCTCCTATACAGGGGCGCAGCCAGGGGGGGGGGGGGGGGCTGCAGCCCACCCCCCAAAACCGAAATTTAAAAAAACACAGATTTTGTAGAAATTATGATATCAAACGTTTTACGCGATTTCCCCTTCCGCCGAAATCAGTCACTGAAATCGGCCGATGACTAATACATTAAAACTTTTGAAAAATAAATTAATAAAATTAAAAAAACAAGATGATAGGACACTGTAATTGAGTCACGGAACATGTAGTTATATTCGTATGTATATAACTGCAGTTGTAAACAGTGTTATGTTATACTTCCAACATGATTTTTATAATATAATTTTTAAAATCGAACATAAATTATAACTTATATAGCCTCACGATCAGCCCCCCAGGGAAAAATTCTGGGGGCGCACCTGCTCCTAGATCATCGTTGACTGAATGGGTATACAAAGATACTTGTTAAATGTGGTTTTCAGTTATTGCTTATTTGTAGGCTTTTCATGAGTGGTTTAATATTTTAACCCATTTCATATTACGCATAAAATATGACTCTTGGAAATACTGGTCTGACTTACTTCATCTTTGACCGATTGAGACGTCTCCCATCATCTCAGATCGGATAAAGCCAATTATTTACGAGAATATGTGGAATATACTAAAAGAGAAAGGTCCTCTTAGGCGCGAACACAAAATTGCGAAAAGCGACCATTAGTGTCGTCGTGTGTGTCCATCCGCATGTACCAAAACGAACCCCGCTGGCGGATTTTCTTGAAATTTTATATTTGATATTTTCACCAAAATTTGTCGACACATTCCGATTTTGGTTAAATCAAACAAAATAACAGGCACTTTACATGAAGATCCACATACTTTTACGGGTATGATCTCTCGCCGTCTTTGGTCTTTGTAGGTGAGGCAGACTGCGTTCTGTGCGAGGTAAGAGCCGAGGCCAAGTAAACGGGTTTTATGATTGAGACAGGCGGTGTTCTCGGTGAGGTAAGAGCTGAGGCTGAAGAAATATTTGAGCACGATTGTAAACGTAGAGCATCGACATTTAAGAGACATCTATTGTAAATCTCCCCGCATACAATATCTCGATGATGATCGATTTTAAACCTGTTGCAAACATACGGAGGAATAATAGTGTATTAAAATAGTGAGCACTTACGAGTTTACGTTCTCGGGTCCATAACAGAGCCACCTCGCCAGAAGTGTTATGCACAACGGATACTTTCTCACAGAACGGGCTATAATTAACATATTATTAACTCCATCCTTATGGCACATAAATCCTTGTTTTTCCAGAAGAATATAGTAGCATGTATTACTGAATTGTGTCCATTTGTGACCTTGTGTCTATTTAGCCTGAAATTAAAAAAAACCTGGAAACATTTAACATCAATTTTCTCCATGCAGTGTTTTTTGCAAACCCACTGTTGACAAGATCCTTGCCTACAGTTAGTTTGGTCCTAATTATTTAAACAATATTTGGTAAGAACCGGAAATCTACACCAAATCATTTTCCTATTCTGGAATTTGGCCCTATGTAACCTTTTGTTAACAAGGTTAATTTTGTTTCCCGGGGGTAAAGCGGCTGTGGCGTGAAGTTTACCATTCACTTCCATCTGGTGTCAAGGTTAGGAATGAGTAGACCTATACCTCTGCTCCCCGTGTATGCCTTCATAGCGTGGACAGGGAAAGCATTGACTTTTACCTCTCATCTAAAGTCATGAACATTAAAGTATACTCAACTACACATAATCTTGCCTCTTCTTTTATGTGGGTCTGAAACTTGGTCTCTGGCATTAAGCAAAGAACACAGGCTGAGGGTGTTGGATAACATGTATTGAAGAACATATTTGGGCCTAAGAAGGAGCAAGTAACAAGAGGATTGAGAAAATTGCATAATGAGGTTGAGGGCCTTTGCGATTTTACTGCTCATTCAGGTGATCAGATCAAGAAGGATGAGACGGGCAGGGCATGTGGCACGTATGAGGCACATAACAAATGCATAAAGTCTTTGTGGGGAAACCTGAAGAAGAAAGAGTGCTTGGAAGGTGTAGACATCGATAGGGTAATAATGAATCTTAAATAGGATGGGAGGGCATGGACTGGATTCATCTGGCTCAGAACAGGGACCAGTGGCAGGACCTTGAGAACAGAGTAATGAACCTTCATCTTGCATAAAATGTGGGGAATTTCTTGAGTAGCTGAGAAACTTTTAGCTTCTCAAGGAGGACACTCCTTCCTGGAATTATTTAGTTCAAACTTTTGGCACATATAAAAAAGTGTCAAGATTCAAATAATGAAAGACATAGTTAAAAGTAATTGGAATAAGGTAGGCAATGGACTCCACTGTTAATTTGAGGAACATTAACATTAACAGGTAAATTGATGCAAATATGAATATTTCTGCAAAGTTAAACCTTAGTTTCTTTTGAACTGAATGCATTTTGCAGCTATCTCCTGTTTGAATGCCAGTGATGAAGACAGCTAAACAGATACTGCGCAAGGATATTAAGAAGACAACCGCTCTGATGACGCCAGAAGAGAAGAAATGTCAGTCCATTTCTGTCACTGAAAAGGTATCAGAACTTCTTGGGAAAACACAGACTGTTATTAACACTTAAAGGCATATTAAACTTTCTCTTATTTTCTGTGAATCTTTCTCATAGTTTGTGTAATGGGATTGATTTTACAAAGCTTCAGTTGTATAGAAAAATAGTATTTTAATCAAAAACCCAGTATTCTTTGCTTTAATTGAAGTTCATTTATCAGTTTATCTTCGGAAGTGCTGATCTCTCAGTGTATATATTTTAACACGCAGAATATTTTTTTTATCTTTCTCCTGTAGTACTCCTTAAATTTTAATGCAACATACTGTTTAAAGTGATCACTTCTGCTTGTTGTAAGAGGAAAACAGTAAGAATTTTCAGAGCACTATAGAAACAAGAAATGCACAGGAACTGCAAATAGAATATTAACCAATTGCAGGCCCTCATTTTGTTTCCAGATTAAATAAATATCACTGCTGTCACTTCACTGCACTGAACAGTTTTGCCTGAGGATGGGGACGGAGCTAGTCCCCGAAACGTTGTATTCAAACGAATTGACGCGGCTGTGCGCCCGAGAAAACTATATTGAATCATGTCGCCGCGAAAGTTTTAAAACTTACACCATCATATCCTTGTGCTCCTTTTTAAACTGTATTTCTCAAGTCCTTTCAGTAATGTATTCAGTAAACTTAGACCCATAACATTTGTTAAAGGCTTGAACTACAGGAACTCTTCCTAGATTTTATCTTCATAGACATATGTTACACCATGTTAAATTTTTACACTGTAAATATAAGCATTGATTCAACGGTTAATACAAAGTAACAGCAGATTTCATCATGTCTGCAAGTTTTTTTAAAGGCATTGATTTGTAGGCTGCTATAATTTCATCCTGTACTTTCGGTGGCATGCACAGGGTATTTCTGGGGCCATTTCTTAAGCAGTTCAGTAAAACAGTCACCGACTCCAATAAGATTATGTAGCAAAGAACAGAAATTGCCGTACTTAATTTCAGGTTTCTCAAAGCTTTACTACATGTGGTACCTCTTACAGATGAACACTGATAGGCACAAAGGATTATAATCTTTGTAACAGGATTTATGGGTTTCTGTTTCATTCATTGTGTCTTATTTTTAAACTAAATTTTCAACTTAATATTTTGTTTTATGTTTTCACAGTTAACAAAATTGGTTACTCTGCCGTGAGTACATATGGTTTATGACAGTTTATGTAATTGTGATTGCTTTTTTCTGATTATTGTAATGCTACTTTACAAGGGTACATAAGTGGTGAATTTCTTGTATGTGAAAAAGTTGTCCCTGTACACTGCACGAATGCATATAGGGGGTGGCTATATACGTCCACTCATTCTTAACTTTGGCACTAAGTGAAAGTGAGTGGTCAGCCTCACACCTTTGCTGCCTACCCCGTGGAAGGAGCTCCCAGTACTCACTGAATAAGAGGCTGATCTGGACAGTTTGGAGAATGGAACAGAGTCCTATCTGGAAGGACCCACATCAAATTTTGGGGACCCTCTGACTTGCGGGGCCCCCGCGATGAGGGGTCTGGTCGGGGCCTTATCTACACCACTGTTTTGCATGTAGGCTACTGATGTCTTGAAAGTTGAAGGTTTTGTGTTATAAAATTTAAATTTGTCAGCCACACTTTTGGCCTAACCAAGAATATACTTTTTTTCTGAACTATAAACCAGAAGTAATTGAAAATTTTTTAAATAAACATAATAATATGTTAGGAATTAACTTCAAAAAGGTGCAAGAAAATCTTTGTTGTGAGGCTGCTTATGCTGCTGATCATACTATTTTCATGGCTAACAGATATGGGCTCTCCAACTACATTCTGATGTCATTATTCACTATAGTACTATATGCTTTGATGGGGCAGATAGCTAGTGTTTCTTGTTCTTCTTTGGCCTTATTGTGGAAAAACGGTAACAAACTTCAACTGTGGCCATTTTCTTTATTTTCTATCACAGAAATTTTATGATCATGAACATGTACAGCTACAATAACAATTTCAGAACTGTAAGATATGAGGTTCTCACAGTGGTGTTAGGAAGATTCAAGTCTTCTGGGATATGATACCACATAGACTGGTAAATAGTTACCGACGTTTCAGAGGAGCTTGCTGCCTCCGTTTTCAGGTTTGCTCCTGATTGTACTCATTTAATTGTAATTATTTTAATTATTCATGCCATAGTTGTCTGTTGTTTCAGCTCCTCTCAATGCCTGAATACCAGAAAAGTCTCAGGATTTCTGTCTTCATCAGCATGGATGATGAAATACAAACTGATAAAATTATACATAATATTTTTCTGTCCAGGAAAACTTGCTTTATTCCAAGGTATGAAAATGTTTGTAATAAAGCAAAAATACCTACAGGCCAGTTCATATCACAACAAAGAATGTACATTAATTTAAACCTTTATGTTAGGTAATGGATTCTTCAGAGGAACTATAGTTTTCATGATGGGGTCCAAAATTTAATCAAAAGCTTCTGTACTACGAAGTTCTAAATATAAACATCTTTTCATTTGTTTTGATTTAAGTGACATTCCTGTAAGTACTGCAAGATAAATTAAATGAGTTTGCTAAGAGGATCTTGTGGTACATGGACATAATATTTAAGATAATTTCCAGAGGAGTTGGATACTAAGACCAACAGGGTCATTCTGCCTATCCATCTTACAGCACTGTTTATATTCCTTTAATAGTAAGTAACTTGCACAGCACATTCAAGACCAGCCTTCTACCAGCAAGACATTCTTTGACAAGACCCTGACCACTGTGTGCAGTTCCTATATGTTTATCCATATTTTTGTTTGGGGAGGTTCTAAAAAATTGAAAGGTGTCGACTTCCAAGTAATGCAGCATAGAAGTCTCTTTAAAGTTTCCTCTTGCTCGTGTAATAACAGCCTAAATAACTTGCTAGTTACAGTTTCAGTTGATACTAACTTATCTTGTGTTTAGGTACAAACCTAGTAGTTCTGAGATGGATATGGTACGGCTGCATTCTCTTCAGGACCTAGAGAATTTGCCTAGAACAAAATGGAACATCCAGCAACCACCAGAGTCAGAAGAAAGAGAAAATGCTCTGGATACAGGTTGATATGAGATTACTTTTATCTGATCAAAGATATAAACCAATAGCCTGGAAATCTCAAGTTCATTCAGTTACTTAGTAAGATGGAAGGTTATGAAGATGGGAGTTGGATGGAACTGTCTCAGGGCTGTGTCCAATGGCAGGCTTTGATATTATTGGTGATGAACCTTTGGTTCTGCTACCTGAGAATTAGTTGTAAGTTGGGTCTTAGGGAAATAGATTGTGAGATGGGAGGTGGATGGAACTGCCTTAGGGCCATGTTCAATTTAAGCACTGGTATTACCAGTGCTGAAACTTCGTGTTCTGCTATCAGATACTTATATTCTGTTGGCAATAGTCAGTACCTTTTGCAGAGACAAGGACTATGGTCGATTTCTGGCTATTTAGCAATGTTGTATCAACTGCACTGGTCTGATGGTTAAGAAATAATTAATGTGTGCAGTAATCAGTAAAGTACAGGTCAGTACTAACAGTCTGGAAGTTTATTAGAGTGCTATGTCAAGTGAGTGTTCTATATAATAGTGTCAAAACACAGGATGGTGTATGACGACTTGGAAGCGAAGGAGGTGGTACATATCTAAGGTGCTTTTTCTGCAGTGATCTGTAGGCACTACACCATTAATGTAAGCGAAGCCAAGATACACTTACAAAGTTTTGTTCTCATGGTATATCTAGAACTAAACCAAGATCTCAGTGAATATGCAGTAAATTCAGCTTGAGTGCTGAGTAAATTTGCGATCCTATTTTCTTGTTCCCCATTGTACTGTGGTTCAGATAGTATTTACCTTCACCATGTGCAGTGCCAATTATCTCTAGGAATGCTGAATGCTACTAAACTCCAATGAATAGGGTCTTGTTTTTGTGGAGGGGCTTTGGAAAACTTAAAATCTAAAAATATATATATATAACTTTTCTTTATCTAGCAAGCACAAAACTAATGGTTATTCAATCCATTTTGCACAGTGTTAACACATGCAACATGTGCAGGTCTGTATGTATTATCTATCTATATAAAACTTTCACGTGTGTAACTACACGTACATGAATCTACAACATTTTGTCAATTATCACCATCAGAATGAAAACTCAAGAAGATTTTGTGCTGCCACCATATTAGTTTTATATTCTACAATAGAAACCTGAAGTTCACCTAAATAATATTGAAAAATTTAGTTCCTACCTCAGAGAAAACACATTGTGTCTCCATGACAAAGACAAATCCTTTAACTTTTTAAAGCCCAGTGGTTACTGTGCTTTAATTGAAAGAGGTTCTTCATTTTGACCACGGAGTATATTTGTGTGCTTCGTATGTTTCTCAGAATAAACAGTGATTATTTCACAATACAGCAATGAGTGGTCATTGTAATGGAGATATGAGAGAGAAACTGAATTTGAAATACGTATTATTTAAATAGATTTAAGGTTTCAAGGAGTTAATGCTGTTTAGGCAAATAATTGCTGTTTATTGTACAAATCATTAAAAAAATATAAATACACTGTGCAAGTAAAATTCAGAGTGCTTGATTGTTAAAGCAGATGGTACGCAGACCTGTACTGCCACTGTGCTTTAAACAGCAAATGAAAGTTTCGGCCTGTATTTTTCAAAGATCTCTTTCCACCCATGTTGCAGGTGGTCTGGATCTTGTTGTGGTACCAGGGCTAGCCTTCACAGTGGAAGGCCACAGGTTGGGCCGAGGTAAGGGCTACTATGATGTGTTCCTGGACAAATGCCGCAAAATCAAGGGCACACCACCACTCACAGTGGGCCTAGCCTTCAGTCAGCAGGTGGTTCCATATGTCCCCACAGACAAGGATGACATCTGTGTTGATCATGTACTCTATAGCACATAAACTGTATGTGTGTGATACTTGGTAATGGAGTGACAGGGGAATACAGACAAATAATAAGTAGCTTTGTAATTTCTTGACTACTAATTTTTCTTCTTCAGCTGTATGGATTAGTTCATCTGCACTGTTTGTGCTCAGAATTAACACTGAAACAGTGAATCCTTAGATATTCATCAAGACTTCTTGGATGTAAGGTTTCAGCTAGATTCAGATGAAATTGTGGACTTTGGGATTTTGTCACAGTGTAGTCTGGTAGGTAGGTACCAGTGTTTCAGAGGGTCATACTACCTTCTGTGAACATTGACTTGTTTCATTGCAGCATCGGGCACTTTACATGAAGACCTACGTACGTTCAATTGTTGCCAGCGACATAAATTTGCCATAAAAGCATTGTTGTGCAACACTCATTATTTTTAAATAGTTAACAGTGACATGTAACTCAACAACACAAACAGAATGCTCTATTGTTTCCACTGCAAAAATGGTTATGCGAATGCACTACAATGTCAAGTTATATGTACATTGTGTGTCTTGTTAATGATGATTTTAATTTGCACAGTTCATAAGTTCTACATTTTTCTGTAAATATGTCATATTTTTCTTTGAGTTGTGTTTTACAATGATGTTTAACTTTATACTCTGTAAATGTCAACCATCTGTTGACAAATCAGACCCATGATAATTCTTTGAATTTGTGAAGATAAATATTGCTATTCCCATTTTTGTTGAAATGGGCCACCCTAGTCTTCAGTCTTACGTTTTCGAGTAGTAGCTGACATTGGTTTAGACAGTGTTGGGTTTATTCGTTTAATTACGATTATAATTAAATAACAATAATATTAGTACCACTACACTATAGCGAACTCCATCATGTAGCGAGTGTAACTAAATATTAACTTCCGATTATTCTCTCTCCTCTAGAAGTATACACTTCATCTGCAGTAGTCAAGCAGCCTGTACGTGTTAAGACGATCATTTGATCACATATAACCTCCACGAAAATACACAAAACAAAACAAAGTTCCGCTTAACAATTTGATAACAGATTTTACTATCCTATCTAAACAAATTTTGTATTTATAAAATGTAATCTTTGCACCGAACTCACAGTCTGGCTAAGTTTTGCAGGCTGCCAGTTTGACATGCCAGTACTAAGGGACATCACGCAAAATCCCACGCAGGAATAGCCGGACACCGAACTGTATGCCTCTCAGGATCACAGCAAATTAAAATATATTACTAAATTATAGCTTTCTGCAGAGGGAAGGGTAGGGAAGACATGTTTCATTCTTAGGAAAGTGGCGGGAAATCTAGAGAAATAAATGTTGCGAGACTTGAGGTTCTTACATCGGTGTTTATGAAGATGCTTTCGTCTGGCATATGACGCCTTGTAGATCTGTTGACAGTTACCGGCTTTCCGGAGGAGCTACCTGCCACTATCTTCTGGACTTAAAGAGGTCCGAAACGTCATTAGCTACACTAATCGATATACATCGTATCGTCAAACACTTGAATCTTTGAAATAAATGATATTATAATTTATTTGTCCGTAATAACTTATTACTCTTTTTTTTTTTCAATGGCGCAACAGCCCCTAGTGGGCCAGGGCCTCCTCATTATCGAGGCTTCACGATCACACTCAGACACACCACACTCGGTAGGACACTCTGGTCGAGTGATCAGCCCGACGCAGAGACCTCTTTCTGACAACGCACAACACTTACAAGAGACAGACATTCATGCCCCCGGCGGGATTCGAACCCACAATCCCAGCAAGCGAGCGGCCGAAGACCCACGCCTTAGACCGCACGGCCACTGGGATCAGCAATGTGTGACGTTTAGGGCTTTAATAAATCACGTCCACAAAACACATTCTCGGTCTTAAGGTCGGTTAACGTTCTTGTCTGTTCATTCCTGCTGCATTCTGAAACTTTCTCAATGTTAATATCTCCAACCATGAAACAGCACTTACCAGCTAGCTATACGAAGTAAACGGTACCTGTTAGTGGCAATTAACTATTATTGGTGTAGTTGTAAACTAACACCTCGAGAGGGCAATAATTAACATAGTACCCAGCTAATTACATTCATCAGACACGAATCAATAAACGCGGACGAAACTAGACGCAGTGTCACAAAACGTTTAAACTTCTGGGAACGACTCTAAAAAATGCACGGCATGTCCATAGCGAGATTGATAGAAAGAAATGATGTCGTCATCAGGTTTAATAATTTACTGTGGCTGTGCCTGTGTTATAACTACTCTGATGTTTTGATGTTTTTTGTAGTAAGGAGATCAGAGCTACTTAACGTAACGTTAATACAAGTTAGGTATTTGCTTGTACTCGCAACAAACAGATCTAATGATAATTGTTTATTCTTGAGTCGCGTAGGCGGTGATGTTTGAACCCTATTCGAGGGATTATATTTTTCTCTAATTGCTAGTTTCAGCATTAACAAGAATAATACGATTATATTCCGTCTAAACACAACTTTATTCTTAAAGGTTAAGAACAGCTACATGTTTCGGCTAGCTCAAGTAGACATCAATTTTAACTTGATATCTTATTATGCCTGAAGCTGCATATTCTTTACATATTTATATATATTATGTAATATCACCTTTGTAAGTCTGAGATCTCAAACCATTAATTGCAACTGTAAATCTTCCTTCTTACTTTCTTCATGTTCAGCCTGATGATGGCTACTGTAGCTAGCCGCAACATGTACCATAGGCGTAACTTGAGGGGGGGGGGGGGCAAGGGGCAAATCTCCCTCCAATATTGTTTCTACTACTACGAATAGTTTTTTTGGCTGCTGAGTTGAAGAGAGGCAAATAAAAAATTGGGGTGACAGTGGGGGAAAGGGGTGTATGTATAATAAGGACTGGTTAAAACCCATTTCACCTTCTTTCTAACTCGACTCCTCGTAAATGAAAGTTTGTAATACCCATGGTTGATTTTGCCCCCCCCCCCCCCCCATCCCAGTGGTATTAGTCACGTTACGCCTATGCATGTAGCTGTTCTTAACCTTTAAGAATACGCAACATAACTATATTATTCTTGTGATATTGTAAACACAACTGGAATGAATTACCTTAAAATTTAGCATTAACACCAGCATAGAAAGAAACTTTCTATTTGGCCGTGCCATAGCTCAGGCGGTTAGTCGCCGGTCTCCCACCGCGGAGGCCCGGGTTCGATCCCGGGTCAGTCCATGTGGGATTTGTGGTGGATAAAGTGGCACTGGAACAGGATTTTCTCCCGAGTGCTTCGGTTTTCCCCTGTCAATTTCATTCCACCGGTGCTCCATTACTCTGAAAAACGAAAAAACTAACCATCTTCATCACAGGGTTGCACAATAAGCCTCAAGGCTGTGGTGCGTCCGTAGCATCTGCTACGGGGCCCTTCACAAAAAAAAACTTTCTATTAAAATCAGATATCTAAATCTACCTGCAACTAGACTCCTTAAAGAGAAACTGTACGTTGTTTGCACAAAGTGAATAAAATTAACCCTGAACGGGGAGATATCGCCTGCCTGTCCTCACGATTGTTACCTCAGAAACCTCCGAAGAGAAATGTATATGTTGATATTTGGGTCTATATTGAAAGCGTTGGTAGAATTTAATTTTGGTTTGTAATGACGCAATACAGGACACCTATACAGGCCTAAGATTTGAAGTTTTCACAGCGGCTTAGATACATATCGTTCTTTCTGATTTGACATCGTTTTGTCTGGTAAAGTGGTTACCAATGTTTTCGAGAAACGTACTGCTTTCCCTTACCAGGTTACACAGTGTCATACCCAAAAACGACAATGTTAGGCTTAACCCATATTGAACTCCATCCTGAAATGGACATTTAATGACAACAAGAATAATAATAATAAGTTAATTAATCACTCTGTGCTTGGGACTACCTGCCGATTAACCCCCGGCTGTCGCGGTTGTAGCCCCAAGATAGACATATGCACACACACACACACACACAACATATATATAACATACATACATCTCAAAAACTAGTTGAAGATTCTAGTCTTCTGGCATGCAGGCAGCAAACTCCTTCGAAACGTTGGTACTTACACACAAATCCAAACTGCGTCATATTCCTGAAGACTGCAATCTTCAATACCGCTGTAAGAACCGTAAGTACTGCATCAAAAGATGGTTAATCGCATAATAAATTGACACGTACCCTTGACTCTAGACCTTCGATTTGAAACATGTTTGTGATCGGTTAATATTTAACGAAAAAGAAATGAAAGGTATTTATAATCACCCTGTGGTTTGTGCATAGAGATTTTCATCTGCAATAAAAGGGCATCAAGGCTAGTGTGGCATCCCAACACGATTATCACAAACCAGGCCGTACCTTAGGGCTACTCTGTTATTCAATATTCTGTCTTTCTGGCGGTGCGCTTAATTATCGCACAGCCGAGACAGCGATCTAGCTTTATTTATGTGTTTACTGCAGTACCTATTCTGTTCGCTTTACAACTCTGCTGACGCAGCAAGGAACACTTAACAGCAAAGTTGGTTACTTATTACGCCCATATAACTGCAAAGGACAGACACACTTGACAAGAAAGTAGATGGGAAGATCAGCTTCAAACTTCTGAACTTCGGAACGGACTGGCAGAATCTTTGATATGTAGGCGGAGGAGAAGGAAGAAAAAGAAGAGGAAGAAGGTGATGAAGCTAATGATATAGATGATGTAATATGTGTGGGGGAAGCAGGTACCGGCCCTCGAACTGGGTGCCTTCCGGGTGAGACGCTTTGCCACTGTGCCATTTGAAACATGTAATTCATTCCACTTTGATGCAATCGTGTCTGCGCCAAACTGTTCCTGGAGAGCGAGAAAAAGGAACCAGCCGTCTTCACAGATTAATACCCACACATCTGCACGATACTCAGCCTCCCGCTGATGACGATAGTCTCGTATGCACTGACTGGTTTACTTTGACTGTTTCCATATCGATGTGTTTGCGTTGTCATTTGATGCAGCGAGTGATGGAGCCTGTCTGGTGCTTGGAGCAAGGGACGTGAATGTGGCCGGCTTCAAGAACACATCCGCACTTGGATGCTTTTTCTAACCATCTTCTTAGTCTTGCGAACTGGGCGTATTATTTACTGTTTAATCTTCACATTTTACAATTAATACAGTCATATAATTAATTATATTTATAAATTAATAAGTTACGTTTACTACGAAATTAGTCTGTGACGTTCTCCTGTCTTTGTTAACATTAAACACACACACATACACGCACGCACATGTCAGATGTTCATTTGGAAGAGCTTAAGATGAGAACTCTTGACAACGTAGAAAGAAATAACATTCCTGATTAATATTAACTTTTTCTTGGATGCGAAATACATTTGAGCCAGTTTCTACAGACACTGAGGCACTGGATTTAAACTTTCATTTATTTCCAGCTGTCTTCATAAAAAGCCAGACTGTGTTGCGTGTACAGTATTACAGATGACGCAATAATGAACAGCTCTCTGTAAACTGAAACATAGGTATTATCACATATATGACTGTTGTTTGCTACCGCACAGATGCATGAGCTTCTAAAGCCTCCGGGCACAGACAAGGAAGCCCTCCAGCTCAAGGCTCCTCGAGTAGGGTCAGGGCTGCTTTTAAAATCAGTATTCATATCCCTGCTGTACACAACACCGTATGTTCCCACATACAATACGCACTTTCTCCTCCAAGCAGCAGCACATTTTATTCGCATTCCCATAGGTTAAATTATGTAAAGTATATTACTAGAAACTGCCACCAAAAGATAGTTACTTTTTAAAATTAATTTTTATGCATCACACATAACGCTTTAATCACAGTTTCCGAAAAAGTTTAAAAAATCGATAAAATTTGGAATAATTTACTTTACGGGCTTATCCATTCTCTCGCCTTAAAAATTATAATAAAATACTGCTTTTTGGGGACAGGATTGGTCCCCGTTCTCAGGTTAAAGAGCAGGCCTACTGTTAAAATATACTCAGATAAACCCGAGAGGTAAAGCTACTCCCAGCCTCTGGGCCCAAATGAGGTAGGTTTATATCTATGTTTTATCCTAAAGCACGGGTAACGACCCTGTCCCCGAAACGTAGTGTTGTACTTTTTAGTAATACTTTTAACACGAGAGGAGTCAGTAAAGTAAATGCTTCTAAACGTAATACATCATCGAGAATCACAGTAGGTTCAGTCGAACACAACAATTAATTTATTAAGTATGAAATCAATAACATATTTCCGTCGAACGGGCCATCATCCAGTTTGCAAGAATGGAAAATTAAATACACAGTTTAGATGGAAACTGAGATCTCAGTTTCTTATATAAATATAAATATATATGTGTGTCTGTTTTATATAACGGAGTAGAATTAAGTAATTATGTTTTACAATTCTGAGGGCCCGTTGGGCCGAAACATGTTGTTGAGTTGATGATACTGAATAAATGAATTGTGTTCGACTAAATCTGCTGTGATTCTTGTTATCTAAAACACAACGGGGATGAATCATCTTAAAAATAATACACTGTCGTCATAATCTTCTAGAGTTGTATATACATCGATAAAATTTAATTGACTTGTAAACATTTAATAACTTTCACACGCATGGTTTGTATAGATGTGAATTTAACTTTTAAAATGAGGACAGGCTGGTAACTCTACAAGCACGGGCAAAGCCCCATCCAGTTCAGGAGTCTGTCATCATCATGAAGCGTGTCACCCACCGTCTCACAGCAGCTGTCCACCATGTTGTATGTTTATGTAATCGTAATGGAATGCAGAATAAATGCTAGTTTTTGCTCTGAGAAGTCTCTGCTGTATTGGAACTGACTCACTGTTGGGTTAAACTGCGTGACATATGTGGAGTCTAACAACCTACACTACTTCTTGGCAGTGGCACGGGGACCACGGTAGACTGGACGGGTTTATCGCCCAGAGATGCAGAAGTTGATGGGAAGAAACAGCGATCGAATATTACTTAATATTAAATGAAACACTTCGCACTGTTCGGAACACGCAGCGCCATTCAGCAAGCGCTCCCCACTGCGAGGTGAGGTGAGGTGAGGTTTCGCTCAGTCCTGAGAATCGTGTTTCAACTGTACTTCCTCTCCCCAAACTGGACAGTTCAGGGCCACGAGTAAGATGATAAGCTTACACACAGATCCTTGCTGTAAGTTGTGTTCGACCTGCGTCCCAGTGAATTTCGGTGTAATATAGTGCGCGCTCTTGACTCGTCAGTGCATAAATACTTACTTGAAATCAGTGGACAGAACACGGCCGTCTGGAAATTAATATCTGTTAACTGCCATATCTTCTCGGATGCTTTGAGGCTGTTCCAGCAAGAGTTGCCTCTCGTCTTTGTGTCATGTTATTTTCATATCTACAGATATAATTTTTGTATGTTATAATTTTGTGGGGAGGGGGGGGGGCGAAATGTTGCCCGAAAACTGTCACATTTCAATTACGTAATCTAATGTTACATAAACATGCCACGCAGAAATTACATAACGTCGAAGTAATTTAATCTAGCGGGCCTATTTGAGGCCCTTCGATGTGTCTGGTCCAGTACCTTGCATACAAGTTTCTTGCCACAAGTTTAGACGATTCCAAACTGCCGCTGGTAATGTAGTGTTCAGCGCCATTGCCAAGCCTTTATTAACTGTCCTGTAAGCTGCAGGATTCTCTCAATTTCTCTTCCCTCTATCATGTTCACAAAACTTGAAATCGGATAAAAGCACATCATTTTTATTTACTGAGTGAAAACGAATTTCCACCTTCTACGTAAATTTATGAAGCTGCTGGATGTGTCATGTGTTAAGAGGCTTTACCAAAACCAGAATGAAGATATTCACTGGAATATGGTTACTGGTACCTTGCGTGCCGAGCTTACGACTCGAAACCACTAGCATCACAGCAGGCTGATGCTATCCTGCCAACCCACAAAACCGCTAGCTTCAGATAGGGCCGAAAATTCTCTTGCCCCTGGAGACCGCCATGCTGACCACCATAACGGACATCAGGAAGAAGATGAGACCGAGCAGTGACGTTACCAGCCGACACCAGCAACGCCTCCGTTTCGCTGTGTTGATCTTTATCATGAGAAGTTCTGCCCGATGCATGTCCAGTGTGAAGTCAGGCTGCACAGTCAACAGAGAAACATATCAGCACATGCACTGGCCTGGGATTCAAGTCGGGTCTAGGCTGTTTGAAGCCGGTAGGCCTATCGACTTTACTCACTAGTCTCCCCAGGTCGTAATCATCAATATTTGTCGCGTAACCAGGGCCGGGTAAACCAACTAAGCGAAACACGCGGTCGCCAAGGAAGGCAAAATTTGGGGGGGGGGGGGGGGAGGAAGAGTCAGGAAACAGGAATAGAGTACTCTGAACAGTGCACTTTACAAAACTGACACGAAAAGGCTATTATTACAGTTATGTTGTATTGCAAGTGTGCAGACACAGGAGGATGCTGTCACTTCGCTAAGATTCCGCAGTGCTGGTGGTGGATGAATGAATGAGTATGGAGCACTGATGGAATGATATTGACGGGGAAAAGCTGAATTACTCGGAGAAAAAGAACCTGTCACAATGCCACTTAATCCACTAAAAATTCCACATGGACCAAGTGGCAAGTATAATCCCAGGCCAGTCCAGGCGGGCTTTGCTGTGGACACAGTGAAGCACTGGGACAAATTTTTCTCCGAGTACTTCGGTTTTCCACTTTCACTATCATTCCATCAATGCTCCACCCTCATTCTTCTATCAGATACACTAAGTAATATGAACAGTTGACAACGTCTTTAAACAACACACTTAAAAAGAAAGAGACGAGGTTGATCGCGGCGGCAGGGGGTGACAACACTAAGCTGCGCCTAGGGCGACAAAAACTTTGAGCCCGTCCTACGCGTACCCACACCTTTGGTCACACCTGTTGTGTATTCCCATTCCCTGATTATATGGTCATGCGGGAAATCAGACTTAGTTAGCTAATGCATTGCATAACATGGAACTACAACAGGTGAGCCAGGGCAGCAGCCGTGGCGTTAAGTGGGGGCAGTCAATCACAACTACACTTTGCACTGACATAATATATATATTATTCAACATGTTTCGGCTTTGGCTAAAAGCCGTCATCATGAATTATAAAAATACTTATATAGGACCACTTGCATAAAACACGATAAAATTTCAAGTGATTGAGATCTCATACTTACAATATTGTGTGTGTTGTAAAAGATCTCAATCACTTGAAATTTTATCGTGTTCTATGTAAGTGGCAACTATAGTTGTGGTATTCGAAACGACAAGTGTCATCTATCATGCGAAATATCGCTTTCTAATATCTACAAATACGCAAGATAAGAGCATATCGTATGCTAATAATACAGAAAGTGACTCGCCTGTTGTGGATGGACGGCTTTATAAGGGAACAAATTTACTTAAACGTATTAATTACAAAATGTTTATTAACAATGCAACTGTATTTATTTACATAATATCTTAATACACAAATAAATACCTACCCTTTATAAACATGTCCATTTCGGCCCTAGGACCATCATCAGGGACATCATAATTAGCTCATAATTAAAGAAGGAATGCTGAAGCTTTTAAAAGGTATCAATTACAAATATAAAACATGTACCAAAGCATCAAATACTAAGAAGCTGATAAAAATCTACATATTAAAACGTTTCGCATATAATTTAACATAATATTAACAACAGTTGATTAAAATTCATAGAGTGTGGTTGTTTTGTAAATAATCAAATTTTTATTACTGTTATAATATTTTAATTTCATATAAAACATTTTAATACATCTGTTTCATATTATTAGGTGTGTAAATACACGCAGATATTGCATCTTAAAGCCTTCATTATGTGTCCCTGAATTCAAAGCTAATTATGATGTCCCTGATGATGGTCCTAGGACCGAAACATGTCAGAAATTGGTATGTAAATAAGAAAATTTATTTTTATTATATTGTGGCGTGTTATTAAACAAAAGAGACCTGTCCGTACGCATTTCTCACCATTTTCAATAATCAAAATGACAGAAGTTACAAACGTGTATATTTATCAGTACAACCTACAAGTCTACGCGACTAAATTACATAATCATTTTGAATAAAATTACAGTCCCGCAGAAGTTTTCTTAACAGAAATTTCGCGATGTTTCTTGAAATGATTCTACAAATACAGTGTTTAAAGCCAAAGGGCCCGTATTTGATATGTAACAGTGTTGTGCCGTCAGACTCGCGCACAACGTCAATATCATAAACAATACAAACACAATCTTCGCGTGATACAGTTGCTGTTACGTCACATTTTGCGCACAAATTACCGTTTAAAGATCTGTATGTATTTTTAAGGTTGTGTCACAACACAAACCTGCAGAATACTAAATTTTACAGCCTTGGTTTTGCTTCTACCATAGAAAATCGGACAGGCGTCATATTAGCATTGTATATTACAGGCAGAAGGAGATGCAAGGTGGCCTGCAATTGCATGACTTTTGTACAGAATGTAATGAAAGTCATCAAACAACTTCAACCCCCCCCCCCCCCTTACATAAACAGCAAGCATAAATTAAATCAACGCAAAAGTTCTTGGTAGAGGAATACCCTCAGAGTACGTAATGCTATATTTACCAGGTTCCGCCCGTTTATCTGTTCCGACCTCTGTACAAAGTAGGAGGTCTGGAACCAGTCCACAAGCCATAAGAACTTTGTTTAACTGTCAGGAAGCAATTACATTTTCTCTTAAATTATCGGAGTACCAAAAATCGACAATTGTTCTCTTCGACCTCAGAGACTGAACTGAGAAATTCTTGCAACTGAATTGCTGTACTAAAAAAAGTACCTAAAATGTGTGGTCGCAAACAGTTGTTAAACCACCGAACACCATATAAAATGTTTTTCCTTATCAAAATCCCTAATTTTTTGGACGAATAATTGCGGGCCCCGGTTATCCAGTGGGTACCGGGGCAAAGGTATCAGAGCGTGAAGCCGGCCACTCACATTCCTCTCATGGCGTGTAGCTTGGGAACAGTGCCAAATTTACCTTCACGTTCAGCTTACACGTTGCACAGGGACGGTACCGCTCAATCAAATGTAGCACACTAGCGAACGGTCTTGGAGTATTAAAATCTCACTTGTGTGCGTGGGTCCTTACAATGGTCACAGATATAGCTATATGATAATATTAAAATAAGTCTTACACAAACAGCTTCTAAGCCTTTATGTGTATTGTAACAGAGAGGCCGTGACGGAGAACTATATTTACCCCTAGTTTATTGAAATAACCAACAGCCTTTCTACACCACGTAACTTTATTCCAGTCAAATCCACACAGTCTGCACAGAATAATGTTTGTCACTACTTGGTGACAGGAGCCGGGATATCTCAGTATGATAATGGCTACGTGCTGGACGACTGGGGAATTATGGTTCCATTCTCGGGAGAAGAAACATTTCTTCTCTTCTCCAAAGCGTCCACACTGATCCAGAGACTTGCCCAGCCAGTGGTTATCGAGGACAGAACGGTCGGCGCGTGAAGCTGAATACTCATGCCCAACTAGTGCCGAGATTATCAATATAAGGAGCTATGCCTCCAATCTCTCATGCGCCTTCATTGCGTGGTGCTTAATTAACGGCAGGCACAACTCAACTCTTTTACTTTTACATGCTGGACTAAGCAAAAGAACTGTATCACCTTCTGCCATGGAGTAGGCCAGGCAATCCGCAGATAAATTGTGACGAATTGTTGTTTCTTATGTAACCCACAGATACTGTCTGGTTATCTGACACAAACAGCAGCTGAAATACAAAGGGTGGAGAAAGAAAAGTGAAAGCACTAAGGAGTGTCGTGCGCTATGAGGGAAAGTAATAAAATAACCAAGCTGTCGCCTGTGGCGATATCCATATGTATCGCATACAGCTGCCACGGGCGACATCCTACTGATTTGTTTCCTCCTGTGACTCTGTCTTCATATAGGGTACTTCTTTTTTGTTCCTTCTCCTCCATCTGCACCTTTTCCTTTCCTTCTCCTAGCTCATATGCTTCTACTTCGTTTCGTCCTTCTCTCCTCAATCACCTGATTCTTTCCTCTCCTCTTCTTCCTGTATTATCTTAATGCACACGTTTCTTCTTTCCTTCTTCCTTCACCTTCTTTTCCTCTTCTTCCCTCTAAGTTCAGTAAGTTACCAATATCTCTTTCTGGCATATGGTATGTCACAGCCTTTGTGACGCCTTTTACAATCTGACACTGTTGTGCAGGCATCATCGCAAGTATGGGTTTGGCAAGATGGGGTACTGGCTTTAGTTACGTATCCTGAGGTCAATTGCAACTGTTTTAAATAATTTGTAGTTAACTTACGCTTCTTCTTATCTGTGTTGGGCCCTGGAACTCTTTTCTCCAGAGCATGCATATTCATTTTCCAAAACTTCCTCTTTTGGGGGCATTTCTCTTGCTCTTTCTAAAATAGTATCGGGCGCCCGTTGTGGCATATGGTTATTTAATTCAAACATTCTTTTACTGCTTAGACACCGCACTGACATCTAATGTGTCGGCTTCTCATATGGAAAATTCTTGATCTCCCACTGTCTAATACACACGTTTCAACTATTTCCAGTATCGTTTTTTTTAAGTACCGGTCTTGTTTCAGCTGTAGGTCTGTAAAATTGAATGTGCCCAAAAACACTTTTATATTATACAGTATTCTTAGTTTTGGCTCGTTGCGTATGTATTTTTCCACACACTGTCCTGATAGCCAGGTTGACATATTTGCCTCTTGTCTGATTTATGTTCGTACCAGTTTGTTGCTTGTTACTCAAAAACGCTCCTAATTTGTTTAATCCTACTATTTAAATCGATAGCTCACAGCGCAGTAACTCTACTTATTATGACAGCTTTTATCTCAGTTGTGTGAATTTTATTTTAAATTTCTTATAACTAATTGTTTACAGATACAACAGCCTCTGCCGAACATTTTCATTGTCTGGACAGCATTCTATATTCATTTTTCATTCCATCTTATAGGAGTCGGGGTGGCATAGTCGTCACAGTGACTAGGCAACGGGCTGGACAATTCACGAGTTGGAATTTTTTCCCTCCAAATTTCCACACCGACTCTGGGATCCATCCAGCATCCTATTCAATGGGTAAGGAAGGCCCTTCCCCGGCAGTGAAGTAGCCGGAGCATGGAACTGGCGACTCACATCTCATGTCGAAGTTAAGAATGAGTGGAGCTATATTTCCACCTCTCCTATTTGCTTTTAAAGCCTTTGCAGGGACAACTTTAATTTACCATTACACGTTACCCATTTTATATCCTCATTTTTGCTACCTGTTTATAATTTATTTCATTACCACATTAAAAGTAATGAATCTGAACTGTTTCCTTGCCGTGCCCCTTCCTTAATTGAAATCCTTGACGGTAATTTCCCATCAACCTTCACTTTTGTAGAATTATTAAAATATATGTCCTTGATCAACAACACGCGTGTCATTTTATTTTACAAATTATTTTAACTGCAGGCTACGAAACCCGTTCTCTACAGCAACAAACTAATTATTAATATGCAAAGCAACCACAAGTTTGATGCACAAATTGAATGAAAGGACGCATATCTTTCTGTCCTATCCCTCTATGTTTCAGAACTACTGGACGTATTTTGAATTGGCCTACATAGTTACTGGGGTTCTACACTAAACGCTACAGCAAGAAGTGAAATTCCATGTCTATCGGTGACACGTGATCCTCAATTTGCATTAAGAAATAAGAGCTGATAGTACTACGTAGTATAAATATCATAAATAAACGGCTACTAAGACAAGCAGTTTACGTGTAAAACATTTCACAATGTAAAGCGAATTTTCAAACCCTCTAAGGCACAGTCATCTATACTTGCTTTGATATTAAGAAAAAATTGGCATCTTTCCCATAAAGTGTATTTATGTGTTGGTTTCTTACAGCACACAGCGACGATTTCCTTAAAGAATATTTACTGATTGATATTATAACAGAGACGCGGTTTGCTTTCTCTGAAGCAGAAAACGAATTTTTATATTGTTTAGAAGAAATTCGGGAATTATGGATTTGAACGTATCGTGCGACTACCTCTGTAATAATGAACATCAAAGCTAATTGCAAAGAAGTTATTTGCAATATTAATCTACTAGCGATAGTCTATACCACTCGCAGCAGAGTACAAAATGCTCTTTTAGTCGTCTACATTGAAAACTATGGATAAACACTGTCACAGTAACGGCCCTAGTTTTGGGTTTCCCTGAGGGATTCTCGAGTTTCGTCTTACTCGCAACCAGTGACTAATTTTAGAAATAAAAAATCAGCAAGTTTCCGGAGGTTTGCTCCCCAAGCCGAGCAGTTTTGAAGAGACAGGGTGTGATGGACAGGCGTAAATTTGAAAATTATATACACATCTGTCACCTTATAAAGAAAGGGCGATAAATGAACAATTCCTAGAGTAGGCCCCCTTTAAATCAGAGAATATATATTAATAATGATTCTGGCACATTCGTTACCTTTTACTTATTTATTCCGAAACGAAAAACTTTAAATGTTGACCAATTATCGGCAACAGTCGTAGCAGCATCATCCATCCTACTTCTATCGAAATATATTTATACGCATGTAGACCTAAAATTTAATGAGAGAGTGGAGTTGCTGCGAGGAGGGGGGGGGGGGGGCAAGTTTTGCGGCCCCCCAAGGCAGCAGAATATAAGGGGCAGCAAAATGAATAATTTAAACCAAAAAAAATTTATTTAGTCGTGTTGATTGTTTTAATTATTATAATATTACTCCATTTTCAGTTATTGGGCCAAACAAAAGAAATTTCAATAAATGGTTGTGATTTCTTTTAAAATCCTAATTTTTTTAGCGGCGTCATTGTGATTACTCGCCTCGGGCGCCAAAAACCTAGCTACGACACTGATTGTAACAGTACGATTAAACACGATTTAATCTATACAAACACACATATATACATGCATATAGACGTAAAGTTTAGACGGGAGAAAACTTCATGTACATACGCTACAGTTGAACCTGAAATGGGGTCCCTTAAAGACAGAGAACTTAGTTATCATCTGAACGACTATCAGCTTCTCAAGAAGGACCGCACCCCTCGGAGTCTGTTCAGATTACACGCGTTCTGAGAAAGTGAAATTTGTCCCAGGTGAAGGTCAGTGTCGCCACTTGTCTGGCGTGAGCCGACAGGCTCATTATCCTTGTTCCATGGTCCACAGAGAGAGTGCGGCGGGAAAGGTCACGTCGACTTCCTCACACAGTAACGGCAGGCATCTTGTTTCTCACAGACTGCACTTATTAACAAGCTAGGAAATGTAAGCATTTTAACGTTTATGGTTCGTACGCTCTGTTAGTGCCTCTAGGCAGCATCAAATTCCCACGTGTGCCTTTGTTGTTTTTTTTTCAGTTCCTTTTCCAAAGATTTTTCGCTCCGATAAGTAGCTGTTTAGCGAGTCATGCTCGAGATGCGACCAAAAGGCGTGTAGGTCTTCAAATAGTGTCGCTACTGCTACATATTTTCAACCAGCATCGGAGTCTACTAAAAATATTTTAGAATAACTCACTCGTATCGGTTCATGAAAATTCTTTCAGCTCTTCTCGAGCAATTACATGCAGATAGAAAACACGAAGCTATGAAAAGCATTTTTGTAATTTTTCCTTGAAGCTCTTTGAGGTTTTCTATGTTCTTGCTCGTGCTCCATCCCGTAGGCGACGATAAAATTGATGATCATGAGATAACGGCAAATGAATTAGGAAATTAGGAATTGTGGTAAGGAACCATGCTGAACGTTTCTTATAGGGACTGAAAAAATGCACGAGAAACCCCGATCAAGGTAGGCGGTATCCTTCCGTATGCGAAACTATGAGAGTTTTGGGTCGCAAAACTCGGTCAATAACCGCTATAAGTATTTAACATACATTATAACTTTACTTATGTAACACAAAGTAGCTATACTTGCACTATGAAATCTCTGCATGTAATATTTTTATATATAAATTATTAATGTCCACATTTACGACTTCATATTTACTCCAGAAACCCACGTCGATGGGGATTTGTAGGAGAATTTTATCGGCAAGTGCACACCATCCGTGCACATTACAGGCAGTAGAGCTTGAAATGTCACTTATTTTACTTTGACCTACATTTATAAAAACAACTCGATCTGTCTGCAGGTATACAATATTTTGCACAAGCACAAACTCGGAAAGTCACTTGCAGTGACCGATATATAAGGAGTACATTCTGCTAACCTGTATATATGCATATTAAAATTTATTTCACTCCGTGGCCCAGTGATTTATGTCAAGCAGACTACAATAATTTTCAGACCACAGTGTGTTTTTTTTTTCTTTTTTGCTAATCACTTGGTCCGTGGGCTGCATTATGTACTCATAACGAAATGAAAACGTATTGCGGTGTAACTAAACAAGAAAATGTAGGCAGTGGTTGCGCTGTTTCCTGCGGTTATTCTACTCACTACTCTATTCCGTTTCAGAATGCTGTCGAAGAGGTACCATATATTATGAAAGCCTGGTGAAGTGCAGATATTTAAAAATAAAACTAAAATTCTGTACGAAAAACATAACTTCATAATTTACGGTTCACCGATTTTATAAAAATTTAAATGGCTGTACAAATTTTTCTTAAAAAATTGTTTTCATCCTTACAGAAATTCATCGCGAGGGAGCTGAGTTGTTACGTTTGGTCGACAGCTGGAGACGAAGCTAAGAGGCCCTTTTTAAGAATATTATTGCGAACGCGCCTAAAAAGGCACAGACGCAGTCGTTTGTTCCTGAAAAATGTCCCACGCTAGTGACATTGTGTAAATGTGGTATACTGAAAGGACGGCGTTTCTCTATAATTCACGAGAAGTTAAGAATTATATACCGGTACACCAAATCTATTTTCATAATTGGAATATAATAATAATTTGATGTGATTATTTACTTTGTGTGCGTGATGGTTGACGGTGACAACCCACTCTACTCAAATCGTACACGTTCCGCATGTTGCACTTGTCAGCCAAAAGTATACATAACCTGGTTACACTGCACTGCAGTTTTAATCGTCCTCATGGATGCCTTTGTTAACCCGCTAAAATTGCCATGCAGCTGTAACACCACTGGGCCTCTAACAGTTCACATTCATAATTTTCACACTGCCGACTGGCTCCTTTCTTCTGCCGCCTTTAGGCTATTGCGTAACACCGAACCAATTTTTTTGTACAAATACTTCCTGTTTCATCGAATGCAAAAGCAGAAAGCCTCATAAGGATCGCAAACGGTGCAGGATTCCCAGTCATACAGTGGAGATTGGGTTCGTAATGCATCGACTATATGATCTCACAACTCCACGCACAAAGAACAGAAATAAGCTTCATGCAAGCACATGACTGTTAAAACAAAATGTGTGTCATACGAGTATATCCAGAACAGACACAGTAAGCACGATCATGAGATTAGACACCACCTCACAGCATGCAGCTACTCAAATTTTTCTTCGTTATATTTAAAAAAAAAGCGATGACTATTTTTCGTGATATGTCGAAGCCCGTTTGACGTCCTGGGCGATCGCCATGCTCGCCCACCCGTAAAGCCGGCCCTGTCTACCAGATCTGACTCAGTTCAGCTGACGGCTGTCAAACATAAGCTTTACATACCGCTCCGTCCTTACGGTTGTTACATATAAAGCAAAAATTGAAACTCTCCCCGTGAACGACTATGATTTAAGGAACTATCAAATCTCACGTATCTAGAGGCAGAAAACCTTTAGCTAGTCATTGTCGTAAGATCCAAAACCATATGCACATTTCGTGGAACTCGAAGAAGTCTCGCGTGAGACGCCTTCCTTCGATCTTGCTTCCGCCCATGGGTGCGTGCAAGATAATACAAAACGCTTAATGGACTCTTTCCTCTTCCGCCTTGAGTCGTTGCACTGCCCACATGATCTTCATTCTTTCTGCAAATAGTCTTGCGTAACTTCTTTGTCATGCGCAGAAAAAAGTAATTAGGCTCATACACACTTCCTGCATCAAGCAATTAACGTAAGGACGGTAATTGTCGGTTTCTAATTAAACAATCAACTAGCTTACTATTACTACATAAAGCAAGTATTGCATACTCTGTTTACCCTTTGGTTACGGCTTTCTTAAAAAGAAACAACCTTCTATTAAAGATATTTCCATAGTAACGCGTCTTTCTGTCATTCAAGAGTCCCAGTATTACAGTTCGCTTTTGCTGCTGAGAGGTGGCAGTAGACTACGTTATTTTCACAGATGTTCTCAAACGCAAAATACATCAAGACCAGTAGGAACTGCACTCCTAAGCGAGGTATTATGTGCGTAAATTGGAAACGGTTAAAGGGGTGAATTTCGCGAGGTAAATGACTCGATTAGCCCACTGGGAGCCCCTCAGTGAGAATGTTGGGTTAATGGTGTCGAACAGACAGATAAACCGTCATGTTCTAAACATTTTATTGACACTTATTACGTGCAGATTAAATTATGAAAATGCGTAGTGGCACACAAGCCTACGAAAACCTTCTACGGTCGCAAATATTACGTAAAATATGCCTACATAAGGCTCTTAACAATAAAGAGAATATGTAAACCCAAACAGAAGAAATAAAAGAAGTGGAGAAAGTTACATACAGGAGCATCATAATTTATATTTTTTACACGTAAGAAGGTGAGAATATGTAAAGAAAATGAGACAGTTGGAGTGTTCACAAGCAAGGTGTAATGACTAATGCATTTAGCACTGAGCTGGAAGAACGCAAGTGAAAATATCATTTGAGAGAATTTGGCATAAACGGAAGGATAATATTAATATGAACACTAGAGAAACTGGGGCTGGTCGGTTGAATGTCACCCAGACTAAACGACCTTGATGAAGACTATCTCCCTTGTTAGTTACAATTGGGTCCACTTCGCAGCGACAAAAGGCACACAAAAGGAGGAGACACGCTGTATTTACATCTACCGAGAAGCGACGTCTCCGGCCGTCCAGAGCAGCCGGAAGCTTCATTGTGTGTGACAGAGAAAGTTTCTGTCCACTGATATTACCCTAAAACATGGTAATGTGGTCCGGAAGTGATTCTGCGGCTGTTTAACCAAAGTAATGAGATTCTAAGGTCTGCTGACTGGAAGCTGCACTCTGTTTGTTCGGAGAGACGGAACGGAATTTTTTTTTGTTCGACACAAGATAGTGGTTAAGCCTGTATGGTGAGGCTTGCAGGAACTAAGTATATTAATTAATAATTAGGATACAATACAGTGATAACCTGTCTGTAGATAATTTTTATCAGTAGATCTACGCGTTAAGTAGGTTGAATTGCCGAAACATAACCTCACATCATCGCTAAGTTTGCAGTTTCTTATGTACGATAAAATATCACACAGCAATTGCAGGCGGTGTACGTATACTCTATCTCCGTACCAAATTTCACACGCCTGCCTCTGATTGGTCGTTAGCTATCGCCCAAAAAACCGACAGCTCGACGTAGTGTTTATTATATTATGTTCTATAACAAATGTGGGCTTGGGGCGTGAAGCTGACCACTCATCTCCACTTACTGCCAAAGTGAAGAAAGAGTGGCGTTATACCTCTATTCACCCATGTGCCTTCATGACATGGAACGTTAGCTTTAAAATATATGACCTTAATAAACGTTAGATCTGTATATATATCAAATTTTGCAAAATTTCAGTGCAGTTAACATACGTGGAGTTAATGTCGCTTCCACCTCAGAAGTTCGGAAATCCGAATGCTGAAATTTAAAATAGGAAAATTAGGATGACCATAATGCCGAGTTTGGTAAAAATTAATTAAGATATTAGTATGGAGAGGAAAGAGCACATGCAAAAGTATAAAGGCAAATCAAGTTCTGTGACCCAAGCTGTAGCGTATTCAGTCGGTTCTGCGATCCACATAACCCCGTATCCGTCCTTTCCCAACAGGTAAAGCCGAAGGAGTACCAAGGTCTAAAATGCATGGAGCGTTGTGTCCACTTCCCTATACGCTCTAAGAGCGTAACGTTTAGGCAGTCACCTTTACCTTACGATTTTGACAAAAACTGCTAAACAAAGAAATAAGATTGTGGTCTGGTTCCACAGACGGTTAGCTTCCTGGAAATCAGATTCAGACCTATTACACACGTAACTTAACAAAACAAAGTAACCAAACGTAATATGAGGTTCTCACGGCAGGGAGTAAACCTTACGGTCTTCTGGGATGTGATGCGCTGTAACTGGTAGATAAAACCAACGTTCCGGAGGAACCTGCTGCATTCATCATCAGGCAGAATCAGTACTATCTTCTTCCTATGTCCAGATCTTCGACCCTGAACACAAAGGCACAACATCCCTCCGAAAGTTTGGTGCCTAGCTACAAAATTATACGGCATCACATTTTGGACGAACGTCCAACTAACTAAACGCCACGACATCCAGTTTTCCGCGAAAGTTTGGCACTTATTAAATAATTCTCTATTCTTATGGAAGAGACAGGTTTACCACTGTGTTCACAAAAGCCATTAATTTAATTTTATAATCAACCAACATCCAGTCATTACTTTTACAACCCATTTTCCGTGATGAATCTCATTCTAATCTTCTCACCTACGCCAGAATCTTACACAGTTTACTATTCCCTAAATGTTTTCTACCCGAAGTTTTGCATTCATTTATTATTTCTCCCATCGGTGCAATAAAATAGGCCATGGTCAATACTCTTTTAATTATGCAGTGGATCTAAATACCGATAACCCTGAAATTCATTCATTGTAAAATACGTTTTACTCCAAAACACTTAAAACTTTGTTACTTCTTGGTCTAATTATTTTACTGGTTTCCTGACCGCCAGTTGTTTTGCAGTCACCTCAATCTCCTAACGGAACTTCCTTGGCTGGCGCTCGGCATGCGGTCACGTTCACTCAGCAGAGATAGTGACGAAACCACAGACAATAGGATACAACTCTGGCAATAATAAAGATTGTTTTCATACAGGCTAATTAATATAGGAGGCAATACTGAGTGGCGTGTCGTCATGGCAACTGCAGTTCTGGTATTCATAATGTAAAACGTGGGTCGGTTCTTTTTCACTCCTTTTGTTTAGCCCACTCCCTTACTCTCTTGAACGGTTTTCTTCCTTTCTTTCAGTGGTCCTGGTCTGTTTAACTGAGAACTAACTCTGAACATGGAATCTCTTAGACATCTGACAGGACTGCTTGGGCAGAGGAACGACGTATGTCAGGCCTATATCTAAACAGAAAAACACCGAAACGTCTATGCTCTGAGAGGGATTCGAACAGGCGACCCCAGTGTTTTAAAATCTCCTGAATTCTTAAAAGACGTATTATTGAATTAAAGCGTCAGCTTGTTACAAAGTATGGCGGAAGCGCAAACCGTGAATCCCTAAGAGCGGAATGGACGTAATACGCTTCTCTTCGCTTCCTGTAATCAGACGACCATGAAAGTCTAAACGTTGATGGAACCCCAAGATTCATTATCGTATGCACATAAGACTGCCAATGGGCACTTGTTTGAGTCTCTTTAATCCAGTCTACTGTCTTACGTCCCGTTTCGTTATAATTATCTTCCCATCTACACCGAAAACTAAAATTTTATATGCATTTCTGGTCTGCTCCATGCGTGCCCCGGTCATATCATCTTTCAATTTATCACCCAAGTAACATTTGGTGAAGATTACAAACTACGATCATCCTTCTTGGGCCCAAATATTCTCCTGAGCTTCGTGACGGTACTATTAATCAACAAAGGAACTTATCGAGGCCACAAAGCAGAGATGTTAACATTTGTGGTGGAATGTTCCGAATACATAACTTTCCCTTACACGTCCTTGGGTCCACACGGAGCATCAGAATGCTTCATGTCTGACAGAACTTGACACAGTACACACCCAATACAGAGGCTTCAACACTGCACCGAGACCCTAGCCCAGTTCCATCCTCACAAAATATTTCACCATACAGGTGCATCCTGATACCATTCTTCCATCTCCTCATCAGTATTCGTTTTCAGGTGGCTTCGTCCTAAATCTTCTGTGTGAATTTCTTTCTCCCACCAAGTTGCGGCTCCAGCCCATGAACACCTACTCTATACGAAGTTCGTCCTTATGTGATATTCTAATTGCTCGCTTATTTCATCCTTAAATCCACAACAAACATACTACTTAAAAGTTATAGAAAAGATAAGAAAGAAATAAGATTATGTTAAAGCAATTGGAAGGATATTCGGTTTGTAAGACTTGGTGCTATGTTTTTTAACATTGGAAATACGTGTAATAGACTAAGGTAAACGGTGTATAAAGAATTGTTTGTAGAACTAGACAAACAAGCTGCAGACTGCGAAAAATACGGTGTTAATCAGAAGCAGCCTTCTGTAAAATTTGACTCAACCAGTATCGGATTTCAACCTTAAATCCAATTTTTTTTTCTGTCTACTTCCTTTTAAAACACTTCCAATTTACGTCCTGCGTTAAGAGTTCAGGGTTGACGCTCATAAAAAGCAAATTGAAAAATTATTTTTTAATTAGCCTGCCTGGATCACTGAGTTTTGAAATGCAGTTCTCTAGATAACGTTTATAACCTAGTCCTCTGAGGACCATTTTAATATTATCGTACCATACACATGTATACCTAGGTCTTCTTAACTGTGCATCTTGTAGGTTTTCCGACCAATATGTTTTGTCTGTGCCTGTTGGACAAAGAAGGCATGATGTGGTTAACGGTCTGCCAGACGGATCGAAGAAAAATTCACCTTAAAACAACGTTCATGTTTACATGAAATCAGTTCGTTTCATTAACTAACATCGTTCTTACCCATTCACACGTTACGCTCGAAGTATTTCGTTTAGAAGAGGGACCCTCGTGTTTTTCATGTTACTGCAGGAAACGGGTCCGTCATCTCTCAGCAATTAAAGTTTCTTCAATTGCAGAGCCTACACGTTACCACGAATATACGCTAAGAGAAAAAGTTTTTTTTAAATAAACACATTTTTTAGCGCTTGGCTACTGACAACTTTCTTGAGTTCTAGACCGAAGTTTAAAATGGGCCCAATTCCAACTATGCAAACAGCTGTCAAAGGCTGCTTACCTTACCAAGCCTAGCCCAGTCACGTTAAGTTTGGTACTCGCGAAATTCTTGCAATATTCGATTCTCTTTTCGCAACACATTAGAATTGGAACAGATAACTAAAATTTATAACAAGAGGATATGATTATTAAATGTAATTTATTTTAAGAAAATATGAAATTATCGTGCAGGGGGAAATATGATGAATTTCGATACTAATATCAATTCAAAGCGTAAGCAAATGTCATGGTTTCAAGACTTCATGTCAAGTGTCCCCCTCAGCTCAGCAAAAGCTTAATCAAACCCCCACCACGTTTCTAAATTTTGTGTATATGCATGTGCATAAGAAACACCTTTACCGGTTTTCCATTCTTAAAATTTTAATTTGTGTATTTAATTTTCTATAATCGTTCTTCTATTCAAAGCCTCGCGGAAAACTCGGAGCTCTGCAGTATACCAGAGTTCCGCGGCACACCGGTTGAAAACCACTTGTATAGCCTAGCAAGTTTAATTGTACAGATTAATTTTCAGGCATAACCCAACATGCCACCCCGTTTTTAGTCTCCACGTATGTAACTGTACACATACAAAAGGCCACAGATAAGACACTTCAAGTAAGGTCTGTCCGTTTCTTCTGCTTGGCGCTACAGGCTACGTCTGCTGTGTTCCAGGTTTAGAGAAGTATAAGATATGGTCTACCCTGAAGATGAAACGCCGGTAACTATTCACCAATCGACATGGTGCCATACACCAGAAGACGTAATCTTCATTAACCATACTATGAAAACCTCAAACCACGCATATACCTCTGTGATTTCAGGCTTCCGCCGCGGTGTGAGGTCTTTACTCTTCTGGGATGTTATGCAGCGTTGATTGGTAGTTACCGACGTTTCAGGACAGCGTATTGGTCCTATTTCAAGGGCCAAGCAGTCCAAGCAGTTTTTGTATTGTTTAGGCCCTTGAAGATGGAACCGATAGGCTGTCCCGAAAACGTCGATAACTAACTACCAAGAAACGCTGCATAACATTCCAGAAGAGTGAAGAGCTCACGCATATATCTGTTTGGGTGTTCCCTATTACGTCCGCGATAGGAAAAAGTAAAAAACAGTTATATTTTATATACTGAATTTACATGAAGATAATTCGTACTAAACATAGAGACGGCAGTAAACAGTCATCCTATTCCTTTAGTAATCTGATGTATTATAACAAGAAATAAGTGGACTGAGAAACGAAGGCAAGACTTTTAAAGCCAGTTTAAAGCTATATGAACACTTGTAACAAACACCCACTTAAAAACGATGATCGAAGGCTGACAGAAAATCACTGAGGAATGACTGCGTAAAACACATTTACCTGGTGCAGGAATAGTTCGCGCTCATAGTATTAAGTGGGGCGTTTCAAGAAAATAAATTCCGCACAGCTCATCTTTGGACCGAGGACAATTCGGTTTTTTAAGCCTGTCCCATCGTGACGCGAGAAGCCACATTGAGGTCACCGAAGGCGAAAATAATCGGTTGTATCACAAGAATACATCGCCATCTCGTTGTGAAACTGCACGATTCGAGCCTTGGCCTCCTCTTTATGTCAGCCAACAGTCTTCAGATGTAACCAAGATTTATAGGACACAGGAACGAGTCAACTTCAGACGGTGTCTAAAAGTACGTCAATACCTCACCAAATGCGGAATTTCATTTTATCAGTTTTGAAATCGGCGGTATCTGACTTCATGTCATTTTAAGTCCTTTAATGCGTGTGCACAAGCAAATAATGGTGATTTTCGCAACAATATATACGTATTTCTGGAGGAAGGCCTGTACAGCGTTTATACGTTCCCGGTTGCCACTGAAATGTCTCATTTGTTACTTTTTATATTTTGTGTGTAGTTTATTTGTAAACACTTATGTGCTTTTCGTGTCAAAGAAGGAAAAGAAAATTTGGGCTTGGTGACTTGGTGACACTATTTAAAGCACAGTAGTTAATATACACTTTTGTGACCGATTGTATTTATGTGTTTCGCTGACCTGACAATTAAGAAGAACTGTTTCCCTAAAGAGCATTAACAGATTAGTCTTTGTAAATAAAATGCCTTGTCTTCTGTGAAGTTGGGGCTGAATTTTCAGACAGCAGATGAAACTAAGCTCTCTTTAACTGCTCGACTTCTTTCGTCTACTGAATATTCAAGGCAGTCTGCTTTCCATCACGTTACTTTCTTCGTTTCCTAACGCTTTACCTTGTCTCGAACCTACCTTTACCAGAGTAATGACTGGGCACTGCCTGGGAACTTTCAGATCCGTTAAATTAATTTTTAGTTCCATGAAATAAAAGTCATACTTCTACTCTCTTTTTAGGTGCTTTCGCAAAATTGAGAAAAGCGACTATTAGCTTTGTCATGCCTGTCTGTCTGTCCGTCCCTCCGCATGGAACAAATCGGCTCCCACTGGAAGTATTTTAATGAAATTTGATATTTGCGTATGTTTCGAAAATCTGTCGAAAAAATTCATTTCATTAAAATCTGCAATAATAACGGGTATTTTACATGATGACCTAGGTATAGTTATGATAATATCTCGCCCAATTCTTCTTAGAAAGACAAATGTTTCAGACAAAAGTTGTAGACAAAATCAAAACACACATTTTATGTTCAACAACTTTTTCCGAAAAACATGCCGTTTATGAGATAACATAGAAAAATACGGTAGAACCAGGCAGGCCACAGATGAAAATATAATATGGCGCATGCGTTTTGCATGCTGGATAACTAAGGCTACACATACACAGTCGGAATATGTAACACTTATCGCTTTTCCATGGCAACAATGTTTACGCGAACGCGCCTCAACGTTACTTTATATCTATGTACATTTTTCTCTTGTTTCTTCTTTTTCTTTCTTTCTTCCTTTCTTCTTCGTGTTAAGCTCCTCTCCTCCCTTCCATGAACACCCAGTTTACTGAACACTTCAATGACCCTGGTAATAACGCGTATGCACGGAGCTGACCTACGAAGATATCGGTTTGGTACGTACGCACAGTTTCTTTTTTCTCTTCAGACTAAAAAGGTTTAACAGCAAACTCGGTTCCCTTAACCTCCAATTTTCGATGAGACTTCGGTTAACGACAGTGCTTTTCAGGAACTTATCCCCGCCTTTTGCAAGAGATTGCTACACTTAGCTACTGCAATTTTGGTCCAGGGTGGGGCATGGGAGTGTTTTTCCTGAACGCACATATAATGTGACTGGAACCAATATAAAGATATCCAGTGTATATAAAACAAGCGATAAAATACCGCTTGTGCTGGAAAGACTCCATAATACGTACCTCCGTTTGTTCTGTTAAGAACAGCTTCAAAAATTAAGGAGAATATGGAGCACTGGTGGAACGACATTGACGGGAGGAAACCGAAGTGCTTGGAGTAAAACCTGTCTTATTGTTACTCTGTCCACCAAAAATCCTACGTTGAATGGCCCGGGCTCGAAACCGAGCCTCCGCGGTGAGAGGATGACGACTAACAGACTGACCCATGGTACGGCCAACATACAATCCATATGCTCTGTTCCTACCTCACAGAGAGCAATTGTGTCTCCGTTACAAATGCCTATCTTTTGACGCTGTTTAGGATAATAATTGGCATGGAATCTGATAATCATAAGAAGGCCCTCGATATATTGTGTGAGCAAAATGCAGAGACGAGATTGAATACTGATGATGAGTGTTTATTCAGTCTGTGTGATTTGCTGTGTTCACTTCCAGACAATCTCAATAATCATCCACTGAGAGTGAATAAGTGCGTTTGAGTTTCGTGTTTGTTTTCTAGACGGCCATGTTTACTCGTGAATCCTAATTATTTGCTTGTATTTCAAATGATTTCAGCCGTAATGCCTTTTTGTGTAGGCAAATGAAAACAAAAGTTTCAAATACTCGCACTTTACAGTGTTTTACTTGAAATTGCCAATTTTACGGTATTTATAAAGAAGCAACAAAAACTAGCATTCGGGAATTGAATATCTAGACGCAGTAACAGAGCACAAGTATCAAAGCTGTTATGCTAAGCATACATTTCCCAAATTCTTGAATTATATGATTATACAGTGCTTTAATTTTTACTGCTCTGCATCGTAATGTCAATTACATTACTTCAGTGCAGTTTATTTTACGGAAAACCTTTTCAAAGAAGGCGCATTTTTGCTAGTCGGTGACAAATAGGGCTGACGTCATGTTTGTAGCAGATTACACCAACAAGTACGAGTAACAGTTTGCAGAGCGCTCGTACTTGTTTGTATCGCCTGCTATAATTGTCAATATCCAGACACTCATTCCACGAAGTGCATTTATAAGTCTCGTTTTGTCCTCAAAATAGCACAATAAACAGATCGATGCAAGAGAAACACCGCCTCTCCAGCAGCAATAATTACCATCCCTGAAGGCGAGTGGTAGATATAATTACAATGTACTGTTTGTATTGCCCTGTAAGCAGTGAGTCCGAAGTACGAAGGACACAATTATCTATCCGCCTACTCTGTTCCCTGGGGTGGAGCAGGAGAGAGAAATCACACTAAACATAATAATGGATATAAAAGGAAAGAAAATACTTTAACTTTATTATTCATTTAAGACATTGTCGATAGCTCCAAGTATGTGGGATCGCATGGCAAGATAATTAGTGAATAATGAATTAAAAAAGATGTATGAAACGAAGCTCGTGGCCTAATTGGTGGTACTATGCCCGCATTTGTCTAGTGAGACTGTGTAATGCTACATAAGTATGAGCAAAACTAACGGCTCTAGGGCTGCGATTTGATCCCGGGACCTCAAGCATACGAAACACAGCGAAGCATATATTCGGTAAGAGAAAGTAAAGCTGGGAGACAGTATGAGAGAGTGTCGATGAAAATGCTTGGAAATGAGGGAGAAGAAGCTGGAGAAGAATGTGTGACTAGGTCCTTCATACATTGAAACTACACATCTAATATTGCTGGGGTGAACGACATGAGTGATGTGGGCCGGATATGTAAAAGACTGCGGGAAATAAAAACCACGTTCAAAGTTCTGGCCAGAAAATTTTAGGGGATGAGAAAGATTGGGAGACCTAAGCCTAAACATAAAGATAATATTAAAATATATCTTAAAGAAATAAGGTGTAAAAGTGTTGACAGGATTCATATGGTTCAGGACTGGGTCAAATAACCAGCTTTGCTGAACATGGCAACGAACTAGATTGAGCTACATATATTATACCTATACGAATCAAAACTGTTAGAACAGACTTACAATACTAATGTTACTCACGTAGTATGACGACTTGAAGCGCGGGATCCTGTCCTCTCTCTGGACCTCACTCGTACCCAGCTTCTCGTACGTACCGTTAAGTTTGCACGGTGTTCCGTAGATTATCGCATTCCTAACACTGTTCGGCACACTGGACAAGTCCTCGTGCTGGCTGCAGCATGAACTGGAGAAGCCGCTGCTGCTGGTCGAGGACGAGGACGATCCCCTGAGGGTGGCCCTGCTGGCCCTGGCGGACTCTTCTAGCCTTTGCAGCAGCAACAAACGCGCTGTCTCCCTGTCTTCCAAAGGCCTGGTCTTTAGAGATCCGCCACTGCTACTGCTACTGTTACTCAAGGCCCGAGACATCTTTGTAAGTGGCTCCCTGTGACTCAGAGTCACTGATAAATTCCTGAGTGCTTCTTCAGAAGAAGAATTCGTTTGTATTGACTCAAGTTTGAGGTTAGTTTGAATAATACCTTTCAAGATTTCATTTCCTTTGCCTTCTGCTTCTTGTCTGATGGTGGTTGAAAGTTGGCTGAAGAGTTCTTGTGAGGAAGTGTTTGTGGGGTTTGAGTGTTCCGTCGACTTTCCAGAATTCTGGTCGAAGGCATTATACGTTAAACTGGTGTACAACACTAACGCATTGTCCACGAAGGATTCTGGGGGGAATTTATGGTGTCGTGGCCAGACAGGTCGCGGAATGCAGTAATCGACTTTGCCTTCCGGAATAGTGCTCAGTATGGCTGCGCTGGGGTACCGGTTGTGTCTTCTAGGACTAGTGTTGTTGCCTCTGACTGCCACTAGGCTGCTCTTCACACACCCAACGTTCTGATCGAAACCCGTGGTGGGGTCATCGCGTAGGATGGTGGGTTCAGCCGGGTCTTCATTCCCGCTCTCTGAGGAGGAGTTGTACCGATGGCTGCCGTAACCGGAGCTCGCCGATTTGTCAGGGAATTCAGGAGAACCATGTTCTTTCTGCAGTTCTTGTTTTTGTTCTTGTTCTTGCTGCTGCTGTTGCCGCCGGCTCTTCCGGTCGCCACAGCTAGACTTGCCGTCGTTCTCGTCGAAGAGAGGATTCACTCTGCCAAAAAAAAAAAAAAAGCACGCGGTATAATTGTCAGGACAGCTCAGTCTGCTAAGTAACTGCACGGCCATGTTTCGATCGACGATATACGTAGATATTTTCCCTTCGTCATCATTGTGTTCAGCTGACTAGACCGGGAGTTCTTTCTCCAGAAGCAAGGCGTTTCTGGGACACGACGCCTTGTGCTGTTACATATATAACACTATTTGGTAGCAGGTTGCTGCCTCCGTCTTGAAGGTAGTCCACAAGGCGTAGGCTGTGCAGCATACTCTTCTTGGACTACCCTGAAGATGAGGCAGCAGTCTCTTCCGAAATATTGGTACACGTACACAAATCTGTGCGGAGTTATATCCCAGAACACGAAAATCGTCGTAACTAACTCCGTGAGAATGTCACGGCTAGCAGAATGGCTGGAGACAACCTGACCCCTAAGTTCCATCCTACGCCAAGCTCATTAGCCCTCTCCACAACTAGTTTACATACACTCCAGACTTTACTACCTCCGTTTATATCAGTAAACACGTCTCAAGGAATTAGGCATGGCAGGTGTATAATCCCGAATGATCAAATTGTCTAAAATGGATTGTGGTTCTTGGCAATATCTGGGGGGGGGGGGGGGGGGGAAAAAACTTCTATCACGATACTCGGTATCCGGAAGGAGATTCGAAAACGGGACCTATCGATTAAGAAGTACCAGAACTAACCCCTTCACCACAGGTACCCATAAATGTACTAGGTACTTATTAATCAATTTCACAAGACCTCATTTAAACTTGACCTGCAAACGTATGTTTTGGTTGCCTGGGCACCACGCCACGCGTACGGAGGTGAATTTCAAATATATTACCATATCCAAGCACAAGGTGACGGGGTTCAGCCTCAAACTCCGGCACTTCATCCGGAAGAAAAGTGACTCTGGTAACAACGTACGAAGGCGTTTTGAAGAGAAAAGTCCGAAGTTTGAACTACGTAGACTCATATATGGTTAAGGTTATTATATCCTACTGCCAATTACAAGGTCATTCAAAGGATTGCAAAAATTAGCATGCTTAAGTTTTAATCAGGCTACTGTTCTATATGCTTTTTGTACAAAGTGTATGAAAAGAAGTCGTGACTGTCTGTCGGTTTGTAACTATCATGTCCGAAAGTACTCGAAGGATTCCGGTGATATAGCTAGATAACCAGTATATAATATTAAGTACACACTTGTTTATCTGAAACTTTTCTTGGCACGGTGAAGATTTAGGAAATACAAAGAAAATTAATTTGGTTGTGCAGTGCAATTAGCTTTGTATCTGCTAATGGGATGTTCTACATAGTATTGAAAACACCTGGACAATATGTTGTCTCTAAATTTGAATACGCCTCTACCTGCACGCTCTTGAAGGAAGGAACACTGCAGTGATATACCGCTTGTATTACCTGCAGAATTCACACCAGGTCAGAGTTGTTTACGATAGTTGGAGCCGCCGCGGGCAACAAAACAGAGCAGTATGGACTGACAACAATTAATATTACGTAAACGACATCGTTACAAAATGAAATTAATGCAACTTTCTCGGTACATTGCAAGTTACACAATGGCTGTTTATTTTGATTTTTTTAACGACGCTGTCAGTAGCACAGACTCTAGCTCTATATGTCAGGTGCTGACACTAGAGAATAACGAATATTATAGGTCAGAGAAGAAAGCCTTCGTGGCCTGACTTGAAGCAGTAACTTATCCTTATCTTTCCTGGATTGACTGTCGAAAAAGACGACACAATAGGTAATTCTGGGCCGAGATTTGGAGCAAGGGCCTTTGAAGACGAACCAGAAATCCTAACCACTTGACACATCGATACACACCGACAGACTTCAGCGTTACTATGTTCTTTGGTCTCTGAAATTTGATCTGTATAATGTGTTTTACATCCCAAAACAACGTAATGTTCCAAAAAATTGTCCTCCATATGCTATCGAATTATATCTTCCGTTGTCCATAAATTGAACATTCATAAGCACTTTCAAGGATATTACATTACTTTCTTAGACCGACTGTCTCGGTCGAGTGGGTAGCATTGCTGCCTCATATTCGGGAGTTTTCGGTTTTATATCTCGGCCCGGACAGCAGTCATCCTGATATTAGTACTGATAAACATACAGACTTCCCGTCCGACAAAACTAAAGCTGTGTTGGACAGAAAGTCTAAATGTTCATCAATACTGCTAATACTACACAACGGGATGGAAGCCATTAAATTGACATCTGATACTTCCCACAGGTTTGCTGAGTCCAGTCTAAGCAAATGCAGGAATAGGCTACGACCTCCTCCTCCATCATTTCCAATTTATTATTCACTGATCAACCCATCACTTGTCACAATAAGCCTTGAGTTTGCCCTACAGAAAGCGTCGTTAAATAAACCTCAGATAACTAAAATAAAACACAGTACGTGTATTTCCTCAAAGAATAATAACTTGCATTGCAACAACTGGTCCGCTGGACAGTTTGGATTCCTCTGTTGGCAGGTTAAGTAAAGATGCTGCATCAAATGGACATGTTCGTTCCCGTAGTCAGAGACCACTGACCTGCTGACGGCGTATATCTCGAGTGGCCGGTCCACCTTGTGAGTGCAAATTAAGGCCAGAGGGTCGTCGGTTACAACCTCGGTGGAGACAACAGACGTGGTCTGACGTGAAGGGGCTCCTGCCAGCAGCCACTTGAGCATTCTTTCCCTGCTCCGGGCGCCAGCGGCTCCGTCCCGTTTTACCTCATCTTTTTTGGCTTCTGCAACAAATAAAATAAGCTGCTAAAATGATACCTTAAAGAGCCTTATTTCATATGCATGATTATACAAAGAAGAGAGAATTTTAAGGTAGAAACTGTATGCATATTTTAGCAGTTGTGGCGCCTTCGCTGTTACCTCTAGATTCTGGAATTCTAACAAGTCATGCTGTCGTACAAGCAGATTAAAACAGGCGGGGTTACGAGGTCGCCGATATAGGGTGTTTCTGAAATGTCTGTCCAAAGAAGGAGGTGAGTTAGACATAGAAAAATAACACAAATATTCATACCAATATCGATCCGCTAAAGTTTCCTTTTCCAGTTACAGCCCAAAGAACTTTAGAATCCATTAAATGTCCAATTAAAGACATCCTGAAAAGTCCTATGTTAGATGCAGTACAAGTCCGAAAATATTCACGGATGTAGGTAACGTTTCGGGGAGTGTGACAGCCATTCATAATGCGCTGTTAAAGAATTTCTAGGTCGTAAGCAGAAAATAAAGAATAAAACCTGATCAAGTCAGTCCTTTGGTCCTCGAGTTATGAGATGATGTCGTTTAAAAATTATGTTGGTTAATCGCCTCAAAACACACAAAATGTATATAATTTTTCTCTGAAACGTCTGCTCGAAACATTTTTCGCTCCTGTAACCATTTTGCGAGTTACGCTCGAGATAGGCGCAGACATTGATGTGTATATTCATGTAAAGTATTCGTTATTGATGTCTATTTTACTTAAAACTGAAATGACATCAAACCTCTAAAAAAATCTTCGATATTAAATTTAATCGAGGCGGAGAGACACAGCGAAGTTAGTGGATACATTTTTAACTATAGTTGCGAACTCTGCAAAAATTAGCAACGTTTGATGTAATTGTTCCGCAGCTGTACGTTTCGGATGAGCTGCAGTGAGGCTGGGAGGTTGAGATGAGTCATTTCGCACGTGCAAGCATGCGGCCGCGGCTCGCTTCACTTGCTGCACAGTTGCATAATCCAGCCTCACTCTGTGGCAACCTGTCGACCTGCTTTGTGAGTTTCGAGTCCGGTAAATCCAGCAGTGACTTTCAATGAAATCGAAGAAATTTATCGCTCCTCAGCACCACCCACCATGTCACAATGTAGATATGTAACGGAGAACCGATGGTTTAGAAAGCATTGCCATTTAAGATTTTGTTGACTTGCAATAAAATCGTCGAAGAATAAATTAACTATTGACCCAACAGTTTCCAGATAGCCAGACGGAAATGCGATCACAGCTCCCAGAATGCAGTGCATTATTTAGTTATATCTGTTGTGTGTAATTTCCTGAAAGCGGCGTCCTATTTAAATGTATAAAAATCATAACTATATCTCTTGCGAAACTTGGGCAAGGAGACAGATGGCAGGTGCTTGATAACAGGGTGCTGAGGATTGTATATGATCCTAAGAGGAAGTAACAGCAGGATGGTTAAAATTGCATAACAAGGAGCTTTATAGTCGTCATGCACTTTCCACCAAATATTGTTAGGATGATGAAATAAAGGAAGATGAGATGGCTACCGGAAAGACTCAAGGCAAGACATGAGAGAGCTCGTCGGAGATGGGAGGATAATATTCAAATAGACCTTAAAGGAACAGAATATGAAGATATGGACTATTTTTATGGAATTCATCCCGTAGTATTTATAATAAGTCAATGGTAATTTGTATTTACAGTCAAAGATAATTCATTTTAAACGTAAACAAAAACAAACATAATAATATCACAGACATAGGCAACCGATATATCGAAACAAATAACCAATCGTTAGTAATAAATAACATAAATGTCTTTTTAATAACTTTTATATTTAAATTTGAAATATCAAGTAATTTTATCATTCGTTACAGATATAACTAGACCGTATCGGATACATGAGAACGTGTGCAAGCCAATACAAACACACCAGGAAACTAAATATCCAACATGCCAAACGGAACACAGTTGGCGCAAAATATTCTAACAAACATTTTTAATCAGAAACAATGCAGCATAGTTTTAATAACAGAAAGATACACAAAATAAAATACCTAATATTCCAATGTTACGATAATTGTAAAATTTACGAGATCTCGCAAATTCCAGCATATTTTAAACGTATTGCACTCGTTTTTTAATCACGTACATTTATGCCTTAAGATGGTCGTATAGACCGAAACATGTAGCATTGTTGAGCATTGTTGAATACAATAAATTGTTGTCTTTGACGGTAAATACAAGTACAAATTACCATTGATGTGGGCTAGATTCATCTGGCTTGTGGCAGATACCAGGGCAACGAATCTTCGGATTCCGTAAAAATGGCATTTTATTGAGTAGCTGAAGGGTTGTAATTGTCTCAACGATTCTGTTAATACATTAGTTCCTAAAAAAATAAGTCAATGAACAAACAAAACTTGTCCCTATGTACAGCATCATAAAGGCATATGAGGGAGTGCAGTTATAACAACACGCATTTTGAATATCGGCATTAGATGAGTGATAAGCTTCACGTCCCAACCGCTTTAGCCCCGGGGAAAGAGTCCCTGGTAGCCATTGAATGGGAGGGTGGGTCGACACCAGGGACGGTCTGAAAGCTTTGCAGTGGAGAGATATTTCTTGACTCTGTTCGTAATCGAAAAACAGTTACTCGGAAGTTCAACTCTTAGCCTAGTCAGTATAACGATGTAGTGGGTATAGTAGCTACGCTATCCCAGCTCTCCCCTTAGGGGTTATACTGAACAGAAACCGGACATACCTAAAATCTGCAGAAGCAGCTGGTCAGTCTCTGGCCTTGACACGTGTGCTACAGTGAAAGTGGAATCCTGCAGCTCACGATTTGCAACCAGCAGAGTAACTATATTTACCAACTGCGTCGCTTACTATACAGCATATCCCATTGCCTTGAAGTTCATTTATTGCACATACAAAGTTATAAATTGCGCGCGCATAACGTAACAATTTCGGCGCTTTCTCTCACCTTGAAACATGTTAAGATTGATGGAAGAACATGCTGTAAGCAGAAGATGTTCAATATATTTCTATAACGTTTTTTCCAAACATTTTTCACATTCATGACGTGTGGAAAAAAACACATGTAACCAACTCTGTATGCAAACTATCAGTCATTTTTGTCCAGTTGTAACGAAAATTGAACTGTATCGATAAATTGCAGTAAAACTCTCCACTATAAAATTTCTAGAGTTGTCACATACCGACAAACTGAAATGGCGAAGCTAATAGGCGCAGAATGTTACAACCTTTTCTTATGAATGCACCAAGAACGAGATAATGGAGAATGGGCCGAAGGGATTATGAACTCAGCGTTTTAGAATTCAGGTCTTCCGGCATATGACGCTGTGTCGGATGAGCGGTTAATGACGTTTCGAAAAAGTCGTGCCTTTGACCTCTTGACCTTTGAAGATGACGGTAGTACTTTCCTTCGAAACGTCGGTAGCCACTCACCCCACGGCAGCTTTATGTCCCCGAAGGCCTGAATCTTAAGAAAAAGAAAACGCTGTCAGAACCTCAAATCTAGCTTAAGCATTGTATTTCCATGCAGTAATTGAGACGAGTAGGAATTCTCAAGGTCTGTGCTTACCAAACCTAAAATTCAAGGCTGTCTTTTCCTAAAATCTTTTGCCAAAATTTGCCCCTGAATGCTGGCATATTTCGCACTGACACACATACTTGTTCACGGTTTAACAAAGTTGTTACTCGGTTGACCAAGAAGTCCCCTGTTTTCATAAAAGACAAAAAATTATTCTCGTGTTCACAAAAACCCATCATTAAACCATCAATTTCAATCTTGTCCATCCCATTACTATTAAAAGTACTTTAAATATTAATCTACCATCTATTTCTAGGTCTTCTATGCGGTATTTTCCTTTCATGGTTTCCAAATAACAGCTTTGCTTTAATTTACCTTTTCCAGCATTCGTGCTACGTGTTCCATCCTTCTTATGATCCCGGTTCCTTCACCATAACAGCATTTGAGTGTATGTGCTCTGTTTACATGAAGCAATATTTTATGCAGTTTTCTACAGCATCCTCTTAGGTCCAAATATTCTTCTCGGAACCATGTTCTCACCCTTAATTTAGATCTTCCCTTGGAATGCGAAGCCAAATTTCAATCCCATACAAGACTAGGCAACTAGGGTTATACATTTGTAATAGCTTGGGTCCTTTTGTTCTTGCCTGTTAACACGAAACCAAATACAATAGAATAAAAGCTGATGGCTTTCAGTCTTTGTGCACTCGCGCGCCGCTAACAGAATGATTCTATAATACAGCATAGTCTACTAGAGTGACATCAAGCTCTGCTCTGGTAAAAAATTAAAACTAGACTGAAGCTTCTTATAATTTAACATCATAACGGAAAGTTTTGTAGGCAGAATTTAAGTGTCAGAGAGTTAATATAACATACATTTTACACAGTAGTTTCAACAGGCAATCTAACCCCCGCGTGAAAGTATTCAATAGGAGGCATGATGCCACGTGAGCAGGTATCATGACATACAATTAGTGAGGAGCGGGAGAAACAGCAAAGCAGATCTAAACCTAAGCTTGGTTATTCGTCAGATGTAGTCACGTGTCATTGCACAGTAAAAGGGCGCGGTGACTATATCGTCTGAACATACTACAGTTTCGCAATTTTAAACTACAGACGGCTACGAGAAGGCCTCAAACAAGAATATTTACTCTTGAATTCGACTGATTAAAAGTCGAAATGAAAGTAACTTCGAGCTTCAACACAAGCATTAATGAGCCACCTGACGTAACACGATCCTGCACTGCATAGTCTGAAAGTGGCTTAGACACCTTCTTATGTAACATAACTTACTATGACTGATTTTAGGCTTTCAGGCTGATTAAGTAAGGACATTCTTTTCGGGTGGTGGACTGTGGACTATGTTAGCGACGTTTCGGAGAAACACGCTGCCTCTATTCTCAGGGCCGAAGTGACTAGGGCGAGGATGCAGTCGAGACTTATAGTATAGGATCATACCTATCTCCTTTCCCCTCCTGTGGGTCTGAGTGACCACCTGTCTATATAACCCGAGTGCATCCCCAACTAATCAATTCAACCCCAATGATAGAGCCTGCATGTCCCTCCGAAACATAGGTAATGAATAATGAGTAAATAATGGGCCGAGCCCTCACGGTCCCGATGCACGTAGGCCTTTTACGGCCTTGTACCCCTTAACCTGAAGTCCAAGTCACGAGAGCCCTGTCCTTTTAAAAGAGTTTCAGATCGCCTCCAGACTTAGTCCCCTGATATCCTCAGGGTCCAAAAAGAAGGAACCCAGGAAACATCGGTAACACAACCCCCTTCCACACGGCGAAAACACCACCAACAGGATCAAGATCATCAAAAATCATTATGGTCGTAAGTTCTTATGTGACTGTTGTTTGCTTTAATTATACAGAGTCAAAGGAGGAGAGGACTATCCTACATACAATAAAAAGAAGAGTCTAACTGGATTGGTCACATCTTGCCTTCTAAAACACGTGATTGACGGAAAGTTAGAGGGAAGGATAAAAATGACGGGACGACCAGGAAGAAGGCGTAAGCAGATACTGGATGACCTTAAGGAAAAGAGAAGATACTGGAACTTGAAAGAGGAAGCACTAGACGCACCCTGTGGAGAACTCGCTTTGGAAGGGGCTAACGGACCAATCGTAAGACAGACTACAGAATGAATGAATGAGTGAATGAATGAATACAGCACTATTGACATTAGCCCAGGTATGGAGTCACAACGATCTTCAACCAGCGGACAGACACAAGAAGCCGTAACGATTTCTGATTATTTATCGCTTATGTGCCCTGTGCACCAGGTACATACAATAGAGGCAAAGGAAAAAACTTTTTTTTCCCCTTTACACTGAACACTGAAGGGTGAATTTTTGTTCCTAATCCTTGAAAGCTCATACTCTATCGCGTCAGTTTTGCACAGAAAATTGGTGATTAATTAAGCGGACACATATATAAGATCAAATAAATTGCAAATTGTGCATTTTATTCAAGCATCAGTAACATCTACAGTTTCCGTAAACGCTTGATTTAAACATCATTTTTACGTACAGAATAGCTAAATATTTAGCCACCAATTGTTTAAATTAATCATATGCCTAAATGTGTGTTCAGTAGTTGTAATATTGCGTCTGACGTTATTTGTTAGAGATACAAGTCGACCCATACTTGATAAGCAGATTTTAAGGTAAAATTGTCCCTGTGCTTACGTATGGGAGATGGCACCAAGTGAAGGTGAGTGTTCAGTGTCACGTGGCTGCTCGTAGGATCAAAATCTTGATAGATTCCAGGGCCGAGTTGGAAACACTGGCGAGAAGAGAAAAATCTCTGCCCCCGATTCTCCAATCTTCCAGACAAGTAGCACAAATCACTGTACTTACTGGGTTACCCCTTCTTCCCCTAATGAACCGAAGAGATATTAACCAATTTCTACATGATGTGACAATAGTATGTTACAATTAATATTGCTGGAGTTAATCCAGAAACTGAGACTGTTCCTTCCATTGTGCCCACATCAATAAATGCCTCCTCACGTTCTCACTTGTGGAAGGAAAAGATCCAGTTTCCGAAACATTCTGCTAGGAATAGTAGCCTATATGATGTACAAAGTCACGAAACACAGTAATTCTGAGTGTGCATGTATTAGCCTACACCGGGGTACATTTTCAGTCAATATTAAACAAATGTTTCAATAAGCTTAGAATATTTAAATGATAAGACACACTTCTGTGAACACAAATACTTTCAATCCATTTCCAGTAATAACCGGCACTTTTTTTTTCTGCCAGTGGGAATAACGGCAAAAAAACTGTTTTGTGTCGGCAAACCCGTCAAAAGATCTACAAAGACCGGCGCATTGCATGTTTTGGCCTAGAGACATTTTATTCACTAACATACCGGCAAATAGCTTTTAGAATGTGCTGGAGGTAACTAAAAGTACAATCACATGTAACATTCGAAGATGCTCCATTACGTCCATGTATTTATTTGTTACGTACGTCTCTCAAAACAATCAGATATTATTTCCCTACGAAACATTGACTTGCCTTTGTAATAAAGACGCAGTACCGTTTTCTATGCATTAAGAACTCCATTATTATTACGTATCTGTACTTCAGGCTTCAAAATGCTATCCGTTTCTCACGTAGCACAGGTATTTCCCCGAAACTAAAGCACTCCTTTTTCTAATCGAAATGATTCCGAAAATTACTTGTTCAATGCATGAATATTTGTGATTAATTTTTCATACAGAATGATCATCTAGGACTGTAACATATTATAAGATATATTATATAATAACAGTGTCTCGAAATATGATCAAGAAGATGGGCGTATATATTCTGAACGGAGAATAACCCAACATGTTTTGTGAAGGTTAATTTATGTTGTATGTAGATTGAGTTGTTAAAAAATGTTATATTTCTGGGTTCTGTTTGAAATAATCACCTTGTGCATCGAACTTCCCACTGTACTTAGAAACCACGCAGCCAAATTTGTAGGCTACAAGAAAATGTTTAAATTCATGTACGCTTTGTGTTCGCGGTGCGTTTTTAAATTCGGCCAAACCCGACACTTTGCGATAAACACAGCGACGTGTTACTTCACAAGCACTCAGAAACACATATCAAGAGAAGCCTGCAGCTCTACAGTGGATCACGAAGTGTCGCGCCCAGCTTTCCCTTGTACGATATGCACTCGCTCTGTACATAGGCATATTACGCTGCTTACGTGTTACGTGTGTTCATTGTTCAATAATTTCCGCGTTGGCAATGTCTGAACTAGTTGCCTTACCCCTCCCATGATAAATATGTAAAGACAGTCAAAATAAAGCTTTCTTGTAAAACAAATAAGGGCGGAACTTTCTCTCTCTTAAATGAACTTGACGCAGTTCTCTGTTAATTTCTTCAGACGTAATAGCGCCCTCAAATAGGCCCTAAAGACTGACTGCCTGACTAATTAAATAACCAACTCCATGATGTAGGATATTTCTTAAAACGTTGATTGTTACTCATCCGGCAAAAACCACCCGCTATCTAGCAACGCGGAAGTTCATCGCAAGTTCCTACCCTGTAAAATTACCCTGAGTCAGGTGAATCTAATTCCAACCTTCACATCTTATTATAATTCTCTACAGAGTCCAGGTCTTCGACGCGGCCTGTCCCCTTGAAATTTTTTTCGTACAAAGTATTGTACGTATTCACCAGTTCCTCAGCGTGTGCAGCATATTAAATTCACTAATTAAACTGATTTCTTAATGACACACTCTGAAGGTTCAGTACCATCACCAACATGAAACGCAGCCACTGGCTTTAGCGCTGAATGAGGTCACGAAAATCAGCACAACCAAAATACATTTCAAATCTTTCGTGAAAAATGGATCTTCTATGTGTCAATTTCAGAACTACCCTAATTACAAATAGGGTCACGCTGCATCATGCATTGGCCCAGTTCTGAGAGTATCTGGATCGAAAGGAGAGGAGGATGGAGAAAATAACGCAATGGGGAGCCTCATACCTTGAACTCGCCAAGAAACATTTTTTTTAATGGCGCGACAGCCCCTACTGCGCCAGGGCCTCCTCATTATCGAGGCTTCACGATCACACTCAGTGAGACACACCACATTCGGTAGGACTCCTCTGGACAAGTGAACAGCCCGCCGCAGAGACCTTTTCCTTAACAACAAACAACACTACAAGAGACAGACATCCATGCCCCAGGCGAATTCGAACGCACAATCCCAGCAAGCGAGTGGCCGTAGACCCACACCTTAAACCGCGCGGCCACTGGGATCAGCAAGATATAAACATAGAACAATCAGACCCAAGAGGATGAGGTGGTCAAGGCATGCAACACTTATAGGAGATACCAGTGGTGCGCAAAGATAATAGGAAGAGGTCACTTGGAAAACTTGCCGAGGTGCACGTACGAAGGTAATATTAAAATGAATCTTAAGGAAGTAGCGTGTGTCAAGTAGATTCACGTGCTTCAATATAGAGTTCAGTGACACGCCCTTGTGAAAACGTTAACGAATCTTCATTTTCCATAAGAGACGGGTAATTTCTTCACTACCGGAGCGACTGTTAGCTTCTAAAGAACGACTTCGTTCCGTAAAGTATTACTGCATGACGTCAAACATTCACTTCGCGACAAAAGATTTATAACGAAATAAAATACTAGGCAATGAATAACGTGGCGGAGTGCAACAAAACTTCCGCCAGTCTGAACAATCAAGAGAAATCTTAATTGTTGCGCAATATAAAGATATGTGCGCCAGCTCCTGAACATATAGGCTAAATATATACGAAAGCATCAACCCATGACATCTGATATTCAGGAAGAGATTAAATTTATCTCTTCTTTGATCGACTAGCCTGTTATGTTACAGCCCTATGTCCACCCAGTAGAATATGTGATAGTCTAAAATTAAACAGGCATAAGTGCAAGGAAAAGTGCTTATATATTTAAGAAACTATGAAATATTTTCGATTGACGCGTTAAAGCGGAGTGGCAAATAGCCATATGCTATGCAACACTTGTTTTAACATTAAAAAAATCTGCGTTCTGCCCGCACAGTCTCTGTTTTTCTTTGCGTTTCTTGCGTTTCATATAATTCTCACAATAAACACTGATTAATTACTTCCCTAAGCAATATTCACGCTATCTTTGTAATAAAAATGCAATGTACTTTCTGTGAGGTAGGAAGTGAATTTTTACCCTTCTTTCCTTTCTAAAAGGAAAAAGTGGTAGACTTATGAGCTCAACTTGTGAGTTCCTTCGTTTCAAATTTTAAACACTTTGTCCGATTCTCCCAAATTTTTTACGAAAACTATACCATTGCAGGATATTCAAATGCAGTAAATTTTAATTTCCTACGATCAATAACAACAATATGGTGGAGGCGCGAACTGGTGAGACGGGAGCGACAACAGCGCCACTTAGTTTTAGGTAATGAAGTGATGCTTGGTAGAACTTGACAAAATACCTAACGTTAGTTTAGAATGTATAACAACATGATAGCCGTGCGAAAGGTTTCTTCAGCGTTCAGCTTTCGGTTAGATGGTGATACTTAGGCATATGACATTCGGTACGCAAATTGTAAACATGCCTACACAGTATATGCAAAATATTATTCAGTTAACAATTAGAAACACGTCGACGATGGGGAACGCTGAGCTTACAACCGACAAATTTGAAGAATGCAGAATATAAGTTATTAATTTATCATCTGATGGATTTCGTGACAACCTATATATACTTACAAAACTTAGTATATATTTCAAGCTAGCCCTGTTTCCGTCATATTACCATTACCAACAACACAAATACTATTACAAAGATCTTAGAAAGCTATTGTAGGTATTACATTGCAGTCACAAAACTTGTTTTAGAATATTCGGTGTGCGAGTAAGTGTTACTAAAACAATACTAACAAGCAAGGTATATGTGTTTAGTACAACGGCCATTCTACAACATAGATAATTGAGCCAGTACACAGTAAATAATTGAAGCACGTTATTATAAAGAAATATCGCCACAGATTCCGATGAATTTGAAACAGGTTATAAGATGTAAGGTTAGCAAATACTCCATTCCACATGAAATACGTGTATGTTAAAATAATTTTGGTGGGGTTATTTTTGTTGCACCGCATTTAGGTGTTTACAATAGACAAGAAGTGAACTATTACACATTAATTAGACAAACATCAAGTTTCTAAGAGAACTTCAACCAGAAGCACAATTTGTAAAACAATTTACTATTCAGATTAAGGATCATAACTTATGTACGTACATATTATAAACAAAATAGTCTTCACTGGGTTGTACAATCTCTTCGGGTTTGTTCATTCCTTTTTTCCTGCTGCCAACAGTTTGTTTATCCCCGCTTTCTTTAAGCTTGAATGACAGGTCCTAATATGTAAAATGTAGTCAGACACGTTTTCTAATGTAAATTTACATTGTTAAATAAATAAAAGACGGTCGCTGGAGCGATAAGAATTAGTACAGGCTAGTTAAATGTGACGTAACCCGGGAAAGTGTTCCAACTTCATTTTACTTTTAAAGCGTTTGGCCCCAACCTTAAAGAAAAATTGAAGCAATTTGGCATACATTTATGAAATCGCAGTTATAGGCTGTCTGTTGTTGAGACATCCTTTTACACAATTACTAGCTTACTGATCAGCAACATGCCAGTAGGAATTTCACTTATACCAATTTACAGTATGCTGCGCTCCAAATGTATTACTTCATAGGCTTATAGCCCATGCTTACCTTACACCAGGCTATATCATTCCATTGTACGCCTAGCACAGTCAGATGTACTTTACATGGTGCAGCGTGCTGTAAGCGAAATACTGGTTATCGAATGTTGGTCCAATCAAGAATGGGCACTGTACAATTTCACCCACGATAACGTGTCAGATTACGAAGGTCCCGTCTACAGTTTCGTCCACGTGATTTAGTCAAGTTCAAAATGTCCACACAAGTAATATGACCATATTTATCCCGTCTTTAATGTCCTTGTGCACATGTTGCCCAAACATATAAAATCGTGGAATGCATTAATTTAATTCTCGTCACTGCAAAGCCATTTCATAGCAATGGTTGTTACTGATGGATGTTGCGTAGCGTTGTCCTTAGCTACCTTTCGGAATATTCCTTAAATTATGGTTGGGGGTAAGATTTCCTCAGGGGAAGAAACGCATTCTGTATATGAGGCGTAGGAAACGTGCGGCTCGCATCGAAGTCTCATGCAGACCATCGGCCCACCCCTGCTAATAAAAGGGATATTGCACTTATTTCTTCTACTTAAAGCCTCGAAAATAAATTAACATCTTCCTTGCTAGGATTTGTATTCATATTTAGTTTAACCCGGCAGCTTAGTAATTAACAGTACGCCAAACAGGGCATTGTGCTCCAACAGACCCGAAAAGACAGGAGCCCTCCTGTTGTAATGGACTGTCTGTCTATACTTTGGTGCTGTTACAACGGCAGAGTAAAAATTGAAGCTAAGTGTTCTTAGGATTACCTTGTCATTGTGTAGGTAAAGAGAAGAATGCTATACACAAGTAATTCAGTTTTAAATTTTTCCGTCGCTATTTTGTTAAATTTATAGCAGTTACTACTGTTTTCAAATTTTTCAAAAGCTTTAGGAGAATTCGTAATAGCATGTTTCATGAAAAACTGGCAAATAATATATTTGAGAGACTTTGTTGCATTGAGTTAAATGTAAAACCCGTATGATTCACTTCCATTTCAGTTCTTGGCAGTGTAGCCTGCTCTTACAAAATGTTGCCGACTCCTGCTCCATGCTGCGAGCACATGACATTGTTACTACTTCCATTCTTTAATAAAGAACGAAAAAGAAAGTACTGAACTCTGGAGACAACTTGTAACGCGAGATGCATAACCGGAGCGGAACTGGGTGATGTAGTGGTAATTAAGGGTATTACAGCAGATCACCAGCGTACTGCCGGTGTTGAAGGCGAAATAAGAAACGTAGAAAAGGAAGCGAAGCATTGGTCTGAAGAAAATCCTAACGCTCCGCCTGCAAAAATAATGCATCCAGTTCCTGCAGGAGTGCAAGCAACAGAAGTTGTGGATCATTTGACAGCAAGGAATTCTTTGACAAGAAATACAAACGGAACGCAAACCAAAAAACTGACCACCAAATTGTGTAGTGGCAGCAAAAATAAAAAAAACACACACGTACGCACTTACAAACAATTGGGACAAATTTATTTTTTTTAATGTTAATTGGAAATAGTTTTTATGTCCAAATGGCATTCGGTACTTTATTAGTACAGTATTTAAGCACGGAAGGACCTGCTTCTTTTGAAACCGTTATTCAGTTTAGGATTAAATTGATTTAGTTTTGCAGTTTGAAATTCCTGCAATTATTTTGGTATACTACGTTGTTAGTTTGCAATAATCTCTTATTTTTTCATTTGGCAGTCTGTGTCGGTACAGTTAGTTCCAGCAGTGACCTTAAAAATCTCATATATGCTAACGACATAGTTGGAAATATCATTTCATTCGAAGACTCAAGTCTTCTGGGATGTTATACCGTGTCAACTGGCAAACAGTTACCGACGTTTCGAAGCAACATAGTACCTTCGGGCAGTTCAATGGTATATTTAACCCTTCAGATGAAGGCCACTACACTCCTTCGATACATCGGTAACTATTCACCAATCGATGCGGCGTGCCATTCCAAACGACTTGAATCTTCATCAACACCGTTGTTAGAACCTCAAGTCTTGCGACTCTTTTTCGTTCAGTCTAAGATTAATGCTAGAGACGTCTTTGAGGTTCTGAGGCCACATTTGGTTTCTTACAAGCCTACGGCAGAAGTCCTTTTAATTGTGTATTCCCATTTACAAATAGCTCTCTTCCCTTGATGTTTTCCGACAAGAGTTTTTTATGGATGTGACGCCACGTCATGCGTGCTACATATCATTCCCATCTCATTTCCTTGATGTAATTGACATGGCAACAGTGGTTGAAGGATGCAATCCTTCACATACGTAAATTTAATCACCATCAGCTTAGAGTTTCGTTCTGAGGGCGTCCAACGAGTCTAGAGAAAAATGAGTTTCCATTTTTCCATACAGCATTTCCAGTTACTTCATAATCCCAAAGTTCATTACTTAAATTACATAGGCCTATGTTTAACGCTACTCTAATCTTTGTATTCCTGATTCGATCTTTGGCCTAGGCATCACCGTAACTCTCCCTAACTTACCACTTGGATTGGTACGTGCACGCCATGTGCCATATTACAGTATACCACGGCACACAGTGTCACAGTGTCCAAATAGTGATAGTGGCAGTCCTGTCACACACCACCTTCGAGTTTCACAGTGTTACACAGCACACGGCATGCACATACAGATCCACACGGTAGGTAATTAAGCTGGGTTACGATGAATTCTCGCCCACTCTAAATTGCCATATTGTAACTTTACAGTTTTTGTTTCCAGTTTCTATGGTTTTATTTTGCTCACGTGAAATACACTTCAGTGCTGTGTGCAAGAAATGTGATTAACTTTAGTTTTATCTCTTAATTTTTATTCTCAAATACACTCATAGAACTATATTCCAGGCAGTTAAGAGTGACTTACGGTATATATTCATCTGGCTTATTTTTATATTAATTTTGTAATGTTGCGCGGTGTTTTTCTTACATAAATTTTACTTTTCTTTATGCATCATTTTACGAGTGCCTTGAGAGCCCAGCTGGCATTAAATATTCTTTATGTTCCTTATTATTTAGTAGATCCTACACATCGTTGCTCAGCAAATATGGCAGAAGTCCTCTCACACCCTCCGCTACAGCGGTCGGGGCACAAACGAATGACCTGACGGGAATTCCTTCACGCACGACAACACGACGAAGGGCGTGGCTCCTGTTGCTGTTGTTGCTACATGTAGCAGTCAGCTGCTATTAATGTCTGTTTCTTGGTTTTATTAACAACGAATAAATATTCATTAAGTCCAATCGTACTGGTATTTTGTCGTAACTGAAACATCTGCTGTAATATACACAGCTCTGTATTAATGCATAGCGCTCACTTATCACCACCGTCAGCATTTCTGCACAGTACAGATACTTCGGATGCATTGCAGAATATTTGCGGATTTAAAGCCTTCGCTCTTCTGGAATATTGCGCAGTGACAACTTATTTGTTACCGAAGTTTCTGGACAGCTGGAAGCCTAAAAGCTCACATCTGCAGATATATTTTCGTAATTCCAATATTTCTTATAGTAAATTCACACACACACACACAGCATATTGTAATGGGGGTAGATGGTAGTAAAAGATGAAATAGAGTAAATCCATGATGTTCGGTGTATAGGAGTCACCAGGTTGTGGATTCAATAGTAAGGCTTAATTAATTTCGTTAAGAATATTTTCCAATGGCCCTAACGGAAACACATTCTTATATATTTTAGCAAATTTTATAAACCTGGATTGAGCAGATTTGTTAAAGTACAATGATTTCAACTTATATCGAAGAATTACTAAAGCTGAATGCTTGGAATGTATCATAATGTTTTATGAATTTATCTTATTAATGCCATAACCTTCAGTAAATATTCTATTGTTTGTAACCTTAAGCTTCCCTGACGATGGTCTTTGAGACCGTACAGTGTAAGAAGCGATTTTGTAAATAAATGAAGGACTGATATATATTTAATACAGTGATGTTGCATTATAGAAAACTGTTATGAAGTGATACAGAATATAAAACGAAAACGTTCAGAATTAACAGTAATACAGTTCCAGAAGCGAGTTTTTTTTTTTGGGGGGGGGGGGTGAAGGGCCCCGCAGCAGATGCTACGGACGCACCGCAGCCTTAAGGCTTATTGTGCAACCCTGTGATGAAGATGATTAGTGTTTTTTCATTTTTCCGAGTAATGGAGCACCAGTGGAATGAAATTGGCAGTAGAAAACCGAAGTACTCGGGGAAAATCCTGCCCCAGTGCCACTTTGTCCACCACAATTCCCACATGGACTGAACCGGGATGGAACCCGAGCCTCCGCGGTGAAAGGCCGGCGACTAACCGCCTGAGCCATGGCACGGCCGAGGCGAGAGTTACCTTTCCTTTTAAACGTTGTAAATAAACAAATTTTAATATAAAAGAGTTAGATATATCAAGCCACATTATCTTACTTTCTCTCCGTCATTTTTAAACGCCCATCTGTCTCCTTTATCTCTCGTACCGAGTCTAGTAGTACTCGTATATTGATGCAGAAGTGTAATATCGTGTCCGTCCGTTCGCTTCTTTCGGCCCCAAAACTACTTAGTGGATTTCAACAACATTTGGTATTTAGATTCTACACTCAAAATTTATGTATGAGTCCAGTGTAACCACTACTTGACATGAAACTCAAACCCTACTACTTTACACGATATTCAAATTCAACCCAATTGTTCCTCAAAATCAGCTCTGTAAAAAAATGTGAACTGCGTGCTATAAAATATTAGGCCTATAACCTGTATTGGAAAATGTTTTCCATGTAAGTATACACAAAATAAAAAAGGACTTATTACTCACTGCGCTCTCTTTGAGCTACTGGAAGTTTTTCTCCGACAAGCAGAAGTAGTCTTTCTTCGCCCGAGGTATGGTTGCCTTCTTTGCCAGTATCACGATAGGCCTATACAGTACCTAGAACATTAAGGTAGTAAAAACGCTCATATTAAGAGAATGAATTATACTCATGTAATTAAAACCGGTTTGGGACTGAGGTTTCAAATCACCTCCATCCAAGAAATCGACCGCAATACTTCAACATTATTTTAACAACCGTTGCTAACATACATAGCGACAAAAGCACACATTCAATTTAAAATTGACCATTCCGTGTACGTACTATTACAACAACATGTATTTTCACCAATTCGTACATAAAATTAAAATAAAATGTATATAAACCTTCACAAAAATCCCGATATGTTTCGATGTGCTTAACACACCATCTTCAGGGGAAGTGTTCCGTGCGTTCCCCTGAAGATGGTGTGTTTAGCACACCGAAACATGTCGGGACTCTTGTCAAGTTTGATATACATTTTATTTTAATTTTGTGTACGAGTTGGTGAAAATATATGTTGCTGTTACACATTCAATGTTTCTGGCTCTTCTCTGTCATGTCCGCGGTAAGAAAGAAAACAGAAAATTGCATTACATATGCTGACAACCAGGCCAATGGAGCAGGCTTCTCACGTCTTGTCACAAAACACACCATGGAATTTGAATATCACAAGAAAGTCTCCAAATTTCTTGTCTTGCTTCGCATTTGGTGGTTCCAGGTTTAAATACCTGTCCCTTCAACAGATTATCGTCACTGGCGTTTTTCGTTGTTCCCTTGCTTCTTCTCCAAGAAAATGCCGAGACAATACTACAAATTAATTTACGACAGCATCCTTTCACATCATTTCAAATTCATTATTCACTAATCAGTATATAATCTGACGCTTTTATATTGTGAAATACGAAAGGTATCGTGAAATAAACCGAGAATAAATAACAATCCAAACACTGTGGACAGCTTCTAGAGAGCAGGTTCTTCTTGTCCTCCACTTCGTCTTCTTGTAGTGAAAGACAGGACCTGACTTCTTGTATAGATGTGTTAAGGTAAAGGACAGGACTTTCTGGATGAGGCACTATTATGTCTGTATCCTCACAGGAAAACACGAGATTCGAATCCAGTGCGCAGGCTGGCGGCGTTAAGCGTCGATTCGTAACTGATGTTATTACATTTGTTGATCTGTAATCAAATGTCTCTCCAACTTGTACACGTGCCAAATGCCAATGTGCCGACTGGTAACATCGAGTCCTCCGTATGGGCGATGGACTCCACGTGATGCAATAGTTCTGACATGAATGGCAATTGGTAAGAACGTGTTTCTGTGAAACTCCTATTGTACTCGTGTCGCAACGCGACCTCTAGCCCAGCTGTGTGCATGAGGCATATCATCACATCGTCTGTCTAGTGTTGCAAGCGACCTCACACTTTTCCTTCCAACCGCCGTCAAGCATATCCTGAGCAAGGAGGACAAGGGCACAGCACTCGAACAGCTGATCGATCAGTTCCTTATGAATTTCACTAAAAAAAAAGCAGCATGCTGGAATTCAACAGGAAATCCGAGATGCATGAATTTAGGCACTGTTATCTTATGTTTCTTCTCGTTAAATTTTAGCTCTACTCTGGGGCCGATATTAAAAACTTTAAGAAAGCATTTTTATGGAAAAGTCATGAAAAACAAATACGTTATTTCGTTCCACTTTTCTGACATACAGTTTAGAATATATGAGTCATGTGAACCGTGTTCGCACACACCTCTACCTTATGGTATTAACTTAAGTGACATACCTGTCTGTCACTGTTTTATGAAAGAGTGGAGTAAATTTATATTTTTGTTTACCTGTATGACTCATTGTTTAGAAGCATAAACATTGATAAATATTGACAGCCCTTGAGATGTGCATTTGTATCTATTAAGACTGCGTTATTTTCTGCTTAGGCTCCTGTTTAGAAAAATAACGACACAATTTGAGACACAAAGCCTACGAAAGCTTTACCAAAGTTTTCGAAATTGTAAATATTTTATCCTGAAAAATAAAGCCCATTTTTATTCTTTACCTACGTTATTTAGAAGTTAAAAGAAAATGGAAACACACGTTGAGACATCCAATTTTAGCATAATATAAAAACTCCAATTACGTTTTAATTTCAATAACATTTTATGAGGAATTGGTAAAACAAACTTCTTTTGCTTTAAAATGTTGCCGAAACATATATCTTAAGAGCAGGCCTATGTTATGTGTGTGTGTGTTGCGTCCATTCACTCGTATAAAATGTTAAGACCTAAGTGAAATAAAAATAAATTTGTTCTCTCGATCAAATAGTTTTAGGGTAATAAAATCACGAAGGTCAGCATGTACCACGGATGGAAGAGATAAGAAATCCGTTCAAAATTTTAGTCAAAAAACATTAAGAAAGAAGACCACTTGTAAGATGTAGGTACAGATGGGAGGATACTATTAAAATGTATCTCAAAGGAGTAGGGGAAGCTGTGGACTTGATTAAACTGGCTCAAGGTAGGGACAAATCGCGGATAGCGCTTCATGAATGTTGTTATAGAAACTACAACTGCCTTAAGTTTAAGGTTTTCTGAAATATCGTATATTTCGGTATATACGTACCAACATTTCAGAAAAACTTGCTGCCTCCATATTCAGGAGTAATTTTTTCCACATTTAAGGAGAGGGCATTACATTTCCAATGTGAAGATGGAAGCAGCAAGTTCCTGTGAAACTTTGGTACCTATCTACCAAACTACACGGCCTCAGATCACAAAAGACAGCAAGCTTAACGTTCATCTCGTTGAGAAAATTAGTTCTCAAAGAGGCCTTTAACTGTGCAGATGTTGTGGGCTTTTGTGATTTGTTGCGAAAGACTGTAGGGAAATAGTATTATTTACCGGTAACTACTCGTGTAGATCAGTAGACCTAAAAAGGGAAGTTCAGGTTAATTGACAATTAACATTCCACTAGCCTATCCAGAGACACAACGGGTACCGAACCCCGGCCGTGTACTGTCACGTATTCGGTTTGTTAGTACCATCACCTTTCTGGATCGCTGCGATTTGCCCTTGTCCCCCTTGCCAACCCAAGCAGTTAATGTGCCACATTATCGTGCAGACGTGACAAGAACGGCTGGGACACACACGAAGTGTACAAACAAAATTTTCCTTTCATTATTTTTACTCGTTTCTGGAACCATGTCTTCTCGCACCGGATCTGAACACGTTAACTGTAAATAAGCAGACCAGCAGACTCCATTCCACACATTCACATCCGTCTTATCTAAGCTGCGTCTTCGTACTGTTCTTCTATCTACGCCCATTACTCTCAAGTTATTCGTTCACTGCTGGTTTTTCCAATAAGATAATGTATACGTCCCTAATTTCTCTCATGCCTGCTACATATCACACCCTCCTTGTTTTGTGTACTGCAGGAAGGTTTTGTGTACAGTATAAATTATAAAGCTCCTCATTATGCAATTGTTTCCACCCTCATTTTACGTCCATTGGGCGGCCGGAGGGACTCTGAAGGATAATTCAATGCCACTGAACTAGTGATAGTATAATTATAAAATTTTATCCCGCGTTACGAACCCCTCTCTCACGAATTCTAGTTCAACGGCAGTGATTCACACTCTACTAGATACCTAAATACAAACATTATGGCCCCAAATTGAAATTTCCTTTAACATTTCGAGCTAGGTGCAATTACAGTCCATTCTTTACAGAAGGTATTTAACATTTATAAAAGGTTATCTTATTTACAATAAACGAATAACTTAAGAGGGCCATACTAAATTCTTTCAAGGGTTGTATTTTCCCATGCTTGAACAAACAGGTTTGGTCTGGCAACACGCCAATCAAATTCTATGACGCAAAACAAGTTTTCGGTATCTTTCCTCTGGTATGTTACATATTCAAAAACTTTTGAATTTATTACAATTTAATTAGATTCGAGTATGTCGTAGCCTGTCGAAATTGATATTTATCTGTGAAGACCAAACCTAACATTATTGGGTACCATATCTAATAAAACGGTCCATCGTAAAAATGGAGGTCACAAAATCTCATGCGTGCCTCATTAAGATCAACGTATTGGCGAAAAGATGCGATGCCGCCTTACTTAATTAAAATAATTATAGTTATATATACATTTGGAAACTACGCCGATCCCAGTGGCCGTGCGGTCTAAGGCGTGGGTCTGCGGCCGCTCGCTTACTAGGATTGTGGGTTCGAATCCCACCGGGGGCATGGATGTTTGTGTTGTGTTGTAAAAAGACGGTTGTGGACCGTAAGTGACATGAAAGGACGAAAAAGGATTATTACAGAACAAAAATGGATCAAAGGGGAAACCCAGGAATTAGTATTAAAAAAAAAAAAAAAATCCCACCGGGGGCATGGATGTTGTTCTTGTTGTAAAGAGGTTGTGGCCGTAAGGTACATGCTATGGACGAAAGATTATCGAACAAAAATGGATCAAAGGAACCAGAATTCGTAAATAAAATAAATCCCACGGGGGCATGGATGTCTGTCTCTTGTGAGTGTTGTTGTGTCAGGTAGAGGTCTCTGCGCAGCTGCCTCGTCAGGGGTCCTACCGACTGTGGTGTGTCTATCAGTGTGATCGTGAAGCTTCGTAACATGACGAGGCCTAGGCCTCCTAAGGGCTGTCGAGCCATAGGAAAAAAAAAAAAAACTTTTGAAACTACAGTTACCGTACTCTTTGCAGCAAAAGATATTCTAAACAAGAGAAAATGCATAAAATTACACAATTATGTACGGCCCACATACAAATATAATTTGAATTACTTGTAAATTAAAGTTCTGTGGCAAATTGACTCTTCGCCCATCTGTTTGAACAGCCGCTCTTCTAGGTGCAATGAGCCCAAATCCGCGTATTTCTGTGATGTCCTGCGAGTCTGATACAATAGTAAGACTGTCTTCTAAGAGTCAGGCTTAACTGGCATGGCAGAAGAGGACAGTAAGAAGAGGTGCACATTTTATTTTACACATTTGGAAGTGCGGGTGGGGGGGGGGGGGGCAGTGGCGGAATGGCTAGTGACAATCTGTAAATTAAAATGGTTTCGTTCGAGATACAAAACTAAAATATCACAAAATAGATTCAGTAGGGCCGACTGTCCCTCGAAATCAATGAAGAATACAGAATGTCCTACGTCGCTTTCCCGAGGTTATATTCACATTCCAGCGGCGAAAATACTACTTTTTTACAACCAAGATGCAAACTGAGTACACACAACGACGACCCAACAGCTGACAGAAATAGTTAGCCCAACCACAGTGTTGTCATCTGTTGCAAATAAAAATAAAATTAAAAAAATGATAATTAAGTTTTCACTATCAAGGTAAAGCGACATTTAAGACACCTGGCAGTTTTCACACAGGTTTCATGTTTTGCCTTCCAGGCTATAACACCGTGAATTGTGGCAGGTGGTACAAACGTTTCGGAGGAGCGTAGTCCCTACACCTTCAGGATACTGTGAAGAGGAAGCAGTATATTCTTCCGAAACACTGGTAACCACTTACCAAATTACATGGTGTCATAACCCAGAAGACCACAATGCGAATATCCACCGACGCGGAAAACACATATTTACTTATACATTTGTATCTTCAAATTATCGTTCAGACACGCATTTATACGTAAACTGCACTTCCATATTTATCAGACAGACACGTTGTGCATCGTAGTGTAGCGGTACTTGAATTCACTCATTAACTTTCCGTCACTTTGTGCCTGCTATGATTGCGTAACATTTTATTTCGTACAAACCTTCCTCCCACTGTTACACTTTCCAATCGCGTAACACATTCTTTCCTGCTTTAACAATATTTAATTGTCTGGAATTTGTTTCAAGGAAAATGGTTTGTTGAAGGAAGTGGGCGAAAGAAATAACGAATCTTAATTAATTAGAAAATCCAGAGATATAAAATACTCTCAGCGGAACATTACAAAATAACGCTGTATTTCACAAACCCACGACTTTCTGACAAGCGGTGGCTTCGCTGAGGGGCGGAGTGGTGCGGTCGGGACGGCCAAATGGTCGCAAATGGGTGGCAAAATTAACATTTTAAACGAAAAAAATTGAATTGCCGCGTTCAACAAATTTTAAAGCGATGACCCAAATGAAAAGGAAGTTCAAGCAAAAACAGAGTTTTTCAAATTCATAATTTTAGTTAAGGGTGGCTATTGTAACTATCCGCTCCAGACGCCAGAAAATCAGCTCAACGACTGCTAAAAATACCTCAAAAAATTACAAACACTCAAAAACCCATCCATATTTTATTTGTCATACACGCAATGCATACGAGTCACATTTCTTTATTTCTCTCTTACTTAGTTCGGCCTCTTCTACCTACTCATCGTAGGTGTAGAGGGTGATTGTTGCACTTGGTCACACGCATACTCGGTAGGAGTCCCCTGACGAGGGATCAGCCCGTCGCAGACACCTCTACCTGCACAACACAGAACATTCACAAGAGGCAAATATCCATGCCTCCGGTGGGATTTGAACCTGCAATCCCAGCAAGCGAGCGGCCGCAGACCTACGCCTTAGACCGCTAAATCTAGACTGTAAATCAAGCATTCATTTACACTGTTTATCTTAGAGTTAGTGAAAGAGTGTGGGGAGAACTGGAGTCATCTGGCTTAAGATGGGGTCTTGCGGAGGGCACTTGTGAACACGGTAATGCAATGTATTCTACAAAAGTGTGGAAATTCACAGATCAGCAAAGCGACCCTTGGTTTCTCAAAAAGAACCCTGCTCCAAGAATTATTAAATTAGTGACACGCGTTAATTTGCTTTTCACAGTTAAGGCAAACGGATGTTGATTAGTTTCACAGTCTCTTGACCTTTACCTTTGGCCTGGAAAACAATAACATATTATCAATGTACTTTAGTGCTAAAGACATATGAAGTATTTGGAGAATGGAGGATATTGCGTAAGGAGTTTAGACGGATAACTGCCCATGTAGCTGGGATATGGAAATCAAGAAATGTACATATAATTTCTACAGATCGTAGTCCCATGGAAGAGGAGGTTTTGTTTCCCACCAATAATTTAAAATACCATGTAGTAAAAATTACTAAAATAACTGTTTTGTCATCCCTTGGCACGTCATCCGTCAGGGGCGGACGTATTGGCCTTTGAGGGCCACATAGCTGTGGTACAGACCACTTAACTCTATCACAACTGACAGTTTCACATTCACTTTTCTCAGTGTCATAACCTGAGATTCTGTTATTTGGTTGGACATCTTATTTTGGGTTTCCTCGTTCGCTGTTGAACTAAGTCTCCTTTCCCACTGAAACGTTCTCCTTCAGTAGCTGCATTAAGTTAGCTTTCCATTACATTGTCGGAAGATTCATGTGTATATCTCCACCTGCTCTCCACTTTCATCCTCATTAAAATATTCACAAAAAAATGTGTGTTTCACTTAGTTCTTGACTATTCTTCACCATTTCACCTGTCTATTTTCTTTTAAGTGCAATAGATTCGTAATTATTTCTACTTCTGAATTATTTTGAAACCTGAATAGTTCTTAATAAATATTAAACATTATTTTAAAACACGAAATATCACTGTTCCTTCGGCACAGAGCAGAAAAGAAAAAATGCCCATCCACAGTGCATGACTGGGATTTATCTGACCTCATTATATTATATGACAGCTGTAATCACCGTAATAATTAAAAATGATTCATCTCTCTAAACTTTATCGCCTGTTCTTGACTACCCACTGCACTTAAATACGACTGGAATATATACAAAAACTGTTCAACATGTACATTCATGGAAACAAAATCACAGCCGAATACACACTGAAATACAAATTCTAAACTCTGAGAATGGAGTTTATATCCGTAAGACTAACAGATTTCTGACGAGGGCCGGGTGACAGGTGCAAGGCCCGTAACACACTATGCGGTCGATAATTTCGCCCCCCCCCCCCCCCCAACCCCAATTCGCCGCTCCTACCCACTACTACTTTCAGGCAATGTGTTTAATATGAATTTGGAGCTATACTTCTACTCCCCCTATACGCCTTCATGGCCTGGGCAGGGAAACCTTTACTACTTACAACACAAAGTTTGAGGCATCACAGCGAAATATTTAGTGTGGACAAAACCTACGTTAGGCAACCTTAGTGTTCACTGAGTTAAATTAGTGTTTTATTTGCGATTTCAGTTGTTCATTGTTTAGTTTTGGATCAATTCGCTCACAATGCAGATAAACATTCTACTCTCCAGATATTTCTTCATGAGAGAAACCAAACCCACCTACCCACGACGATATAATTGCTCGGCACGAGTCTACTTACCATCACATAACATAGGAGACAAAATACTGTCCCTTTCGTTCATTATGTAACACGTAATACGTAATATACCAGTCAAATTTAGTGTTCATTATTGTTGAAGGGAAAAAAATGGGAGAAAATACTAACGAATAAATGAAAATATTTTTTTCGCTTTCGACATAGCTTTTTCCTCGTCGCGTCCCAGGACCGTTTTAAGAAAACAGGGTGATGAAGCTCCAGGTCATTCACCAGAACATATCCATACAAACTCAGACAACTTCTCAGAGACATTTTGAAGTGTCTCAAAAAAAAATATGAAATTCAATGTTAAACTGAACTGTAGCCTACTATTTATCTGAAACAGTGGCACTGTTGATGTCAAACTGCTCTAATTCTGGTCAAGAACTTGTAAGTGCGCTGTCTCTGCTCTGTACAGAAAATGAAAGATTGTGCAAGATTTTGGCGTTCCCACATCAGAGTTGCTTAGGATTCAAGTCTTCTGAGATGTTTCGTATTGTCGACTGGTAAATATTTACCAACGTTTCGAAGGATCATAGTGCCTTCATTTTCAGGGTCAAGATGTCCAAGAATTTGTCTGACCCTACAGACGAAGGTACTACGATCCTTCGTATCGTTGTTGTTACCAGTCTACTTGGAGGAACCCCAGAAGACTGTAATCTTCAAATACTACACATTTCATCTCAATCCTGTAGTAACAAATTTTGCAAGCCGCAAATCAAGAAAAGACTTAACACTACACCATATATATATATATATATATATTATAAAGTTCCTTAAATGTTTTTACATTAAAGTAAGCAATCTGTAACTTCACAAAATATTATTTTTAATTCTAGTGTGTAGTGTATGTCCACAAAAATTCTCAACTATAGGCCTAGTAGACCCTGTCAAGAAAGAGCAGATGAGTGAGTTTATTTGACACTGATTATGCACCTTCAGGATTAAGAAACTACTCATTCTTTACAAGCATAAATAATGATACACGTATCACACATTGATCCACACCGATAAACAGAAGGTTGGTTCAATTCAATAGGTAATGAAAAAGACACATCGAATTGAAAAATGTTAATGCTGCATGAGATCACTACGTCCTTATCACAACAATAAGAGCAGATTGGAACTAAAGAGCGAGGTGAAATGATACATACTCGCTGTATGACAAACTGTTAATCAGTCGTTAAGGAAACACACATTCACACTTCGAGCGAAATTTAAACCTGCGACTCCGGCGTGCACATGGTTCACCGTGACTGGATCTTCATCCAGAAAACATTTTCATTAATCCATCTACGGTAAAAAGAAACAAAATAGAAAATCAGCGAAATATCTACTGCACATGCAGCATCCGAGAATTATAAGGCCTTTGTCGGTCGAAGACCTCAGGACGGGAATGTCCTTGTAGGCGGCAGTACAGTCCAATCCATGTAATTACGAAGCCGGAGATTACATAATATAGCCGCGGGTAGAAGTAGGACAGCAAGATAATTGGCGTTGACCCTTCAAAACCTGAAGTGTATCTAAAGAATTGTATTTAAACTGCAGGAAATACTGCGTCTTCACCGCAAAGCATAGGGACAACTATACCTGTAGGGCTACCTTACCCCATTACTAATCGACACAGCTAACTGCAGCCTTGCACAAAATTCCGTCGTGACTGAGAAGGTTATGGGAAGAGAGGAGGTCATTCACATTTTCCCCGAAGGCGAACTTAGCTTTGGTGGGTAGTACAAGCAATAAGTCTATCAGTAATACGGCAAACATAGCAACAGTTAATAACTTACTCAGCCCGAAATGGAACCACGTCCATCAGAAACAACTGCTGCATTTGCAACATGGTGGATACTGCAGCTATAATTGTACCAGAATATTTTGTCTTACGGCCCGAGAAAATACTTGGGCCTAAAAGGGATAAAGCAACAGGAGAATATAGAAAACTGCATAATGAGGAAAGTCATGATTTGTACTCCCCATCAAGTATACTTACTGTTTCTTTTTTTTTTTATGGCGCGACAGCCCCTACTGCGCCAAGGCATCCTCAATGTCGAGGCTTCACGATCACGCTCAGTTAGACACACCACAGTCGGTAGGACTCCTCTGGACGAGTGATCAGCCCTTCGCAGAGACCTCTACCTTACAACACGCAACTCACAAGAGACATTCATACCCCCCGCGTGATTCAAACCCGCAATCCCAACAAGCGAGCGGCCGCAGACCCAAGCCTTAGACAGCGCGGCCACTGGGATCGACACTACTTACTGTTAGGGTTATCAATTGACGGAGAATGAGCTATGAGGGGCATGTAGCACGTAAGACTAAGGGGGAGAATAGAAATACCTACAGGTTCTTGGTGGGGAAACCTGATTAACAGAGACCACTCTGAAGATCTAGGTGTAGATTATATAATAATATTAAAGTGGATCCGAAAGGAGGATGTGGACTGATTCATATGGCTTAGGACAAAGACAAGAGGGGCTCTTGTGAAAAAAGAAAATTCCATAAAATGCGGGGAATGTCTGGACTAGCTCATGACATATTATTTTCTCATGAGCAGTTTCTCTCGAAGCAGTTAAGGTGGCCATTCAGTGGTTGTGTAGCAGTCACGCATCTTAGTGGAATGGTGCTACAAGGTAGCAGCAATAAACGACAATGAGGTACCTATGTTTCAATCAATATTACAGTCTCGCCCCTTGGCAGAAAGTTACACAATGCGTATATTAGGTAATATTAGGTAATTAGGTGATATAAGGTCTCTCCAGGACTATAATATGTAGCAGTGAATCAATGGATGGGTTATCTATGGAAACTGTAGCTACAGACGGGCATTTTCAAATATTTCCCTTGAAATTTTACTGAGCTCTGCACCTGCATACACAAAAAATGTAAACTAAGTGGTGGTAATGAAAATGCGTAAGTAGGATTCATTTGTGGCAATGCAACGGCACAATAATTTCGGAGATTCCATGTGGAAGGCCAATGGCAGGAGTTGTAGGAGAATAAATGATAGTCCTATTCGACAAAAACTAGATACTGCATTCATTTCAAATAAAATAACTAACTATAAGACAACGTATTCAAATATCTGGAAGAACGACAGGCAACGGAATTTAAAAACTTTTCTAGAATTATAAACCACTAAAACGAAACGGTCGTAGATGGAAGTAGAGATGGTCTGACGAAATAAATTGTGCCGGAACATCCTAGTCTGTTAAGTTTAACGGAGATATCATTCTTTGCTGAAGAGACAAGGATTAAGAAAATGTGATAAATCGTCCGGATTACAGGCCAGTGGACTGTCTGACTCTGTAGAGTAAAAGTAATGTAGCCTACACATACAGTTTACAGTTCTAATTTTTACTGGTAAATCTAGATATGTCTATTTAGAAGGTAAAAATAAGGCATATATGCAGCACAAAAAGAAACTTCATAACTGCAAACAATATCTACCCGCAATTACTGGGTTTTCACACCTACATATTAAAAATTCTTACGTAATTTAACTTTGTCAGGTATTCATGTTCTTAGGAGTCATGCTTATATCACACTAAGGCAAAAATTGGCTACTCCTTAAAAGGAAAGAAATCGCAATCTGTAGTTGTAAAATAACAATTTTTATTACTACGTACTATGCACTGCCAACTACAGGTTGCGGGTCTACAAACCACCGGTTGAGAAATCACTGGTCTAGACGATCTGTGTTATAAGGCATTCATTTAACCACCGACATCTGAGTCAACAAAGGAAGAGGCCCGAGCACAACATGTAAAACCTTTCTCACTGCATCGATTTCTAGCCCTATGTATCTATTAGGATAATTACTGTTTCATTTATTTTACTTTCGCAAACAACTTACTACTTAAGTACACACTCTGTTTACGGCAAACTTGTCGGACATAACCTCAAAAGTTTCGCATCGTGGTCATGTTTGCAATTGTCGACTTAGAGGCAACATTTCAAACACAACATATAGCATGATGCATGTTTGTGATATAACACCTACTAAATGTCACAGACCCAGCTTGATAGTTAAAGCCATGAAACTGACAGCTAACGAAAATGTTTGTGCGGCCGCTATATTGCTATTTTGCATTTTACAAAAATATTACGTGAAAAAATTGTATATTTTTCCAATATCTATCACCACGCATCTTTTATGGCCCCAAAGTAAGTGGAGCTAGCGTCGTTCCCGCATCACGATTTCTCGCGTTCACCATTGTATTATTGCTGATGGTTGAAAATTAAAGATAGGACGTTGTCGTGTCCGCCAACGGCATAACGTTCTTACCAAGTTTTGTAAAGATCGGTGAAAAGGCTCAAAATTTGAAATGGAAAGACATACATACGGACAGCATGGCGCGTTCGTAAGTCTCCTTTTTATGATTTTAAGGGTGGCAAGTGGACTAAAAAAGTGATTCATGCACGGTAATTCACGTAATAACCATGAGTGTAAAATACCGCATAACGTTGACTCAACGTCTTAAATAACCACGGAATCAACAGCTAAGGCGAAAAACGTAAAAATGAGTTGAAATGATTTCTTGCAAAAACAACTGAAAAGTTAAATGGATCCCAGACAAATATTAAAAACACAAAAAATCACATTCAACTTCAGATTTGGGCTTCAGTTTACAGCAGCAGACAATTATAAATGTTTTTGGAAGAGAAGCTGAACCTGTATCCTAAGACTAACGATATGCTGAGCAGAAACTCTGCCACCTCCATTATCGTACGCAAATTAAAATCTGACACTTACCCTACATTGCAGCTGGTGTTCATGTTGCCGTGCTTGTGGTGCGTAAGCTTTGCCACTCACATATTAAATCGCAATATAGTTTACACACAATGGCGCCCCACAGATCCTTTGTTAAAACAAAGCAATACTTATCGAAAGAAAAATTTACCCCTATTTTAAAGCCTCCGCTCTGCGCGCAGTAGTTTGCAATAGCAAGAGTTCAGCTCAAACTCGCACCGAAAAAATGTCAGCGATAGCAACACAGGGGCACAAAAACGCACCAAAAAGCATTTCACACAAGACAGAAAGATGACTGCAGTCAACTGTCTACAGCGTGGGGAATATCACGGCAACGAAAACGAACCTTATTCTTGGGAGGCGTAGCACCCACAGCACAAAATGCGAGTGTACAGTTTCTTCTACGGGGACTGACAGGCGACTGGAGTTGGTCGGAATCAGTGTGTTCACATGTTTCTTTTTTCTTCTTCTCCTCCTTGTGCAGCTTTCTACTTTGGCTCTCCTACTATATTTGCTGCGAACTACTCTGCTGAGAACTTTCTCCGGATTGGCTAGACTCCAGGTGACTCATGGGGGATGTATCTGCACTGTGCCCTTTGCTCCACTCCCACTAACGCTTGGTTCTCCTCTTGTTCGGGACATCCCGTTCGGAGACATTCTGAGGCGTATCGTGTTGCCTGTCCCCAACAAAAATTCCGTAATGGTACCAGAATTTTTTAATCAAGCTGTATGACGAACGTAACTGAAACGATGTCGTTGACTAGACAAATGTCTTGTAGCCTGCACTCGACCCTAAGGGCCTGAAGGATACGTTCTATCAACGTAGTATATTTCCACATGTCATAATAGCATATAGTATATTGGTGTCATCGGATGTTCAATATTAGACTCGTGATTCAGTAACAATAGTGGACGAGCTTGCAAATACAGGTCTTGTCGAAAATTTACACAGTCGTTTTATAAGTTTACTAGAAGAGGCACCGTCATATGACTGGGTTAATATAGTATTTACACGCTAAACCACGCCTTCTTTCATCATGATTATTCATGCCGTGATTACAATACTGGCTATTCAATCATTGTTTTCTTGTAAATATAGCTAACATCTCATAAAAAAAAAGTCGCACTTAATTTTAGGTGTTCAGTAACTCAAACCGTAACATTTTCATGTATCATTCGTCGTGTCGCACAAATCGTGAAAAAGAAATCGGCAAGAATGGAATTAAATGTTTTCTTCGTGTGGAGTAAGGTAATAAATAAACTTGCTTTCAACGTTTTATAAGGCGAAATTCGAGATGGGCGAGATGCATCGATTCCTTGCATATCGACAATAACAACCGATAGTCGATAATAACACCTCATGAAGAGATCATATTTAAATTTACGGTATAATAACTCATTCATTACAAAACTTTTCCTAAATTTTCGATCGTCTGACTTTCCAAATAATTACGATATTCAACAATCAACAACAACCATCCGATTAAGTAGAAACTTGACTGTGCGATTCACTACGCGTATTTCCATCTACGGACTGCTGCCATCTGGTGTAATTCTCATTTCTAATCACCCACTCCATTCACCACACCCTATTCACTCACACGTCACACACCAGGTGCATTATATAAAGTAGATCGTTGTTGTTAAGTGGTCCATACGGGCTGAACGTCAGGGCTCCGGAGACCCAGTCAACCCCTTACAAGTCCCACGATTCAACCTGCCTGAGAGCAATACTGACTACCCTCAATCTAATGCAGAGGTATAGTGCCTAATGTGTACTTCTTTCCCTCCACCATAGCCCACACTTCATGGCATTGGGCTTCATTATGTGGTTGACTTTACATTTTAGCCTACATTTTAAGGGGGTTGGGGGGAGCGGGAGTTCCAAGCAGAGTTCAGAGCTTACTTTTCTACAGAGTAGCATGCTAGTTCTACATATCTATTTATATTATCCGGGCATAGCTGTTTGACCAACCTCATTACCACGGCATTATTCACCGACATGGATCCACAATAGACATAAAAACAGATTATACAACTATCTGCAGAAGTGTTTTAACCGAGGTCTAAAGTGGGAAGCAAGCACAAATTAATGCTTAAATACACAATTCAGGCCTTCTGGGATGTGACGCCGTGTCATTGGGTGGCTTACGACGTTTCGAAGAGACGAAGTGCCTTCATATTCAAGCGTCAAGCAATCATCCTTCTTTGGCCTTTCGCCTCTTGAAGATGAAGGCACTACGTTCTTCGAAACGTCGTGAACCACACACCCTACGACATAGCGTCACACCCCAGAACACCTGAATCCTCAACAACACCGCTGTGAGAACCTCAGATCTTGGTTCTATAGACCTTCAGATTCTTGAGGAAGATACAATTTGCTAGCATCCTGCAGTCGATCAGTTCGTGGGTACTAACGCTTCATATTTCCTTTCTAGAGATAAGCTACGTGTCGTTACAATGGAGAGAGTGACATTCATTACAGTGTAATTATCATGTGAGGACAAGATTCCGTCTTTCTCACATGGCAGTTAGAAGCAATTACAGGAATTTTACCTCATGGTTTTCATCAATTACATAAAATAAAACGAGAAGTTGTACTATTACGAGGCTATTTCACTTCCAGTGGAAGCAAACGCAGGTCGTAAACAGTCCCACAGGAAACTTCCACGGCATTCTGTGGCGATTGTTAGGGAGAGTGATCCGAGTTTCCAGTTGAGGTTAGGTCCTATTTAACAGTTTAACCCTAGATGTGCTAGCTCAAACTCCGCACCGTGCCAAGCAACCATTTTAGGGTTTCAGAGCTATTGTTTCGCGAATAATAACATAGCAAAACTCCCGAATAACTCAAAATGTACATAAAAATTTCCTCCAAGTTTCTGACTAGGCAGTTCATATAAAACGTTAACAGATGTCACGGAGTAGGGTAACAGAGCAATTTTAGAGAGAACGAGATTTTTAACTTGATACTACTTTTTGGGTCTTTCGCGCGTCGTTTATGGAAAGGACGTAAGACGAAGTCATAATGGGGAGATAATCTGTCCATCAACATGTTTAACCTCCGACACTACTCCATGGATTTCGATTAAATTTCGTATTAAAGGTACGTAGGCACATCGAAAAGAACGCACTTGGAAAATATGTGTAGGCCCACTCTAATGTCAGCGCAACTTTCTACTTCTCTGCATACACACGAACCTTTTGACAGCGGTTACATGGTTAGGCATTGCCGTTAAGCTGTTCTCATAATGAAACCCCAACAAAGGAAGTGTTTCGTGTGACGAATGACAGACTATAAGGAAATATGGTCCTGTAACTCTATTATTTTGGAAGTGTTTTAATCATTCGAGGACGCAATTTTCATTAATCCAACGAGATATGGACACTAATGACCCCGGTGGAAATCCGCTCTTTCACTCCGTATGCAATTTTTTACCTTTATAGATGGCACATAACGTCCGATAGCACCGCAGTTCGCAACAATGGTTACCGTCTCCCCGCTTTCAACACATGCCTGCTGCTCAACCATTTTTGATCCCATCTCTGCAACAACCTTTAGGCTTTGACGGTTGTTCAAAAGGCAAACCGTTTCATCAACATCGTGAATTAAGTTCAGCTCATCAAAAACACCAGCGCCATACATGACAGAAGTCAGTTTTGAGAAAAAGTCACAAACGTCTTTCTTTGTTGTCACCTACACCTCAAGACGCAGACACAGTTTCTGGTTTCCTTAAGCTAAGTGGATACCTCTTGATGAAACTAAGAAACCAATCCCTTCCCGCTCTCTTCCTATTGTGGGAAAACCTGTTCTTTGTGCTGCACTGCATAATCGCACGCAGCTTTCATGACATCGTCTCTTGTCAGTACAAACCCTACTTCACCAAGCTGAACAATATTTGCTGCCAGGCAAAGAGAACAGAAACGTACGTAAATGGTTTCAACTTATTAACATCATAAATACGCCGGCATACGTGTTTCAAAATATAGTTTACAGGAAGAAACGTTTGAACATTTCAACATTCACCCAAATTTTTTCAGCGATATCTGATAAACGTTGGTATCGCGGGCAGTCAACCCATGTTAGATTTGGCGCTCAGAATGCACGAGCACTATTTACCCTGACGAACTACTGCAAGAACCTACAATTCAGTATAGCTTGCTTACCTAAACCCTAATATTAATACAAACAAACGCTTAAAAACTCATCGATGTTAGCTCACCTTAAAACAACACCTTCAAAATAAAAATTTGTCACTCAAAACACCCTCTTCTCTTCACCCAGTATTTTTCCTTCACCACACTGAGCTCCAGAGAAACACTGCAGATGGCAGCAAAGATCACAACGCCTCAAGCAAAGTAGTCAGGGACTATTTTTTCCACTAAAAATGATGCTATTCACCAGTTGCTCCCATACAACCGAAATTACCCGAGTCACTGCATGTATTCGTAATATATTATCGATCGCACCTTTCCAAATTTGTTTTTCTATATGTGACGCGTATTTTACTGCTCTTCAGTGTTACAGTCTGGCTATTTGCCTTTCGAGCATCAGAATCAAATGTTCTTGGCTTTTCTGACACTAGCAATCTGAGAGTCCTCTCTATTTGTATTTGAGCTTTATAATGGCACATATTCCATTACGCAACTGGCTAATTCCAACAGTGTCCAGCAATAAACCCGAATTGTTAGTCTCCCTTGCTTGGCAGTTTCAGCACTGGATCATCATCCACCACCATGATGTTTGCTGAAATGTTCTCCAGAGCTTTTAAAAAATTGCCATACGGCCTGTTAAGAAGAAGCGATGCACCTTACACTGAACACATCAACAACTTTCAGCAATTGATCGTAAAGCGGCTGGGCACAAGTAATAAGCTCGTTTTGCTTGTAGGAGAACTGTGATGCAATAAATATAATTTATTGCAGAATGTATGTAAATTATCAAGTCCTGCAACTTCAACCATAGCTTCACTCACACAAAGGTTGAGCCCATTACAAGTGCAATCTGAATGACCAACAATGGGATTAGGAAAATCGTGAAGAAATAGTTTTGCAGCATCCAACTTTCATCTTAACAATATTGATACTCTACCAGATACAAAAGATATAAGTTCTCTTTTTGGTACTCCAGGGAGAAACAAGATTTCTGTATGCAATGTTAAAGTGCATCATAAATTACTTTTGAACCAGCACAGCACTTCAAATGTTCAAAGTCAAAACAAAAGGTCTATGGATCTGTGGATTTGATCACTGCAGTCCTCAAAGCAGACTACATGAATGGCTTTGCCATTAATAGTTGCTGATGCATCTACACCACTGCCTTTCTCATTTTTTCCCCCATGTGAGACTCAATACATGCACAAAATTTTCGTGAATTTAGAACACGTCTAATTAAATTGGAGGCTGGGTGGGCCCCAGAGCCGGTCTGGATGCTTTGGAGAAGAGAAAATCTCTTGCCCTTCTCAGGAAACAAAAAAATATTTCAGCAGCCTAGTCACTATACAGATTGTGCTATCCCAAATAATAGAAAAACACAATATAATAGACTTCTGTCAACATATGACATTCCTGCATATGAAATGTGTTTCATATGCAGGAATGGCTCAATGGACAAAGGTTATCAACTTGCACTTTGCACATCTCTCATGAGTCAGCTCTTTGGTTGGTTGTTTTGTGACACTGTTTTCACATTACAGCTATATAGGAATTGTTTAACCCAACAAGGGATGACAAATCACAAATTAAAAAACCAACAAATGCACTGTATTTCACATGTATAGTCCAATGCCCCTACATATGTTTCGGCTTTACCAAGCCATCATCAGGGGGTTCCAAGGTTTACATATACTTAACATCCATTATTTTCGTCCAATGACATACATATATCACACATAAAACAGCTTCGTAATCACTAATAGAATAGAACACATTCACTATCTGTTATTTTAGCATATAAAAACTTGGGTATGGGATGCATATCTTCCACATATGTTTGTTACAAATTCTTGGTAGTTTTGTTTTGTACAGAGCCAATTACAGTTGAAAACATCCTGTGAAAATATGAGCGGGTATCAGTGTCGTATTTATTTTTATATAATGAACATGGTATCATAAAGTTACATTTATGAAAGGAAGCTACAGACTGAATGACATACCTGTATTATGTTGTTGTGTGTCCTGTGTTGTGATTTGTACTGAATATAATGTGAAATTTAGTAACGCCCAACAGGCAAAATCTGCTTATAACTATCGTAATACCAAGGAAAAACTGCATAAAACTATCACATCCATTTGGTTCAACAAGATTTGCAAATTGGAACAGCTTTCACCAAAATATATCCACATTACAGTTAATGATAATAACCAAAAAAGTTTAAACACTAAGAACAATCAGTACAAATCACAACACAGGACACATAACAACATAATACAGGTATGTCATTCAATCCGTAGCTTCCTTTCATAAATTTAACTTTATGATACCATGTTCGTTATATAAAAATAACTACGACACTGATACCCGCTCATATTTTCACAGGATATGTTCAACTCTAATTTGATAATCTGTACAAAACAAAACTGCCAAGAATTTGTAACAAATATATGTGGAAGATACGCATCCCATACCCAAGTTTTTATATGCTAAAATAACAGATATTGAATGAGTTCTAGTCTATTAGTGATTACGAAGCTGTTTTTTGTGTGATATATGTATGTCATTGGACAAAAATAATGGATGTTAAGTATATGTAAACCTTGGAACCCCTGATGATGGCTTGGTAAAGCCGAAACATATGTAGGGGCATTGGACTATACATGTGAAATACAGTGCATTTGTTGGTTTTTTAATTTGTGATTTGACATCAGAATGCACGGAGAATATAATGTGAAAAGGGACGACAACTTGCGACTTGTGCAGGTCTCCACCCTTAGTTAGCTTTTCTGATTGTTTGGTGTTTTGTGACTCTGCTTTGAAGATGAAGCCAGCCAGGTAATACAAAATATCAGTGAATCTGCCCACCACGACAGGGTGTCTCACTCAGGGTTAGCCACAAACCATTATGACCTGAAGATGATAAGGCAATATGTTGCTTTAAAACCATCTTTCCTTTGAACTATGCGGGTTTCAGCTAGTAACAACCATCTTCACTTACCACTTTATTTACACTCTTGTACACAAAGTAGCAACTTGTTCCAGTATACATGAATTTGTCAACAAAGTATTCACAACTAGTCAGTCAGTTTTCAGTAACTATCCACTTAAATGCAAAAAACAATGTTTTTTAATTCAAATTGATTACTTAATAGTTTTTGTAAATTTTGGAAATGGATTTTCCATCAACTAACTTATGTACAAACAAGTAACAAAAGCTATTTTTGGTTTACAATCCAAACAACAACATATAACAAAATGTTTTCCAAGAAGACAGGAGCTATTAAGTACATATGTATAAAAACAGGCAGACATAACCTAAACAGGGTGGTATCATGCTGAACATTGCTTTTACCTAACAGCAGAAAGGATGACTCTCACCTTGGATGTGAACACAAACACTTTCAGCACTAGTGCTACTCATATGTTTCTGGAATCAGAAAACATCTCTCAGATTCTGGCAGTTTTACCATCCCATGACAACTATGGGTATCCTGCTTTTGAGACCAATCAGTGGGTTCCTTACTAACACTTTTTACCTTCCAATGCATAAACAAAGTTCTTGGTTTAATGTGGAGGTGAATATAACCATATATGCAATGCAGGGTTTGTCCTTGAGCACTTGATAGTAGCTCATCTGGTCAAGACTTCAGGTTCCCTGAAATCTGAATGTCCATTAACATGTTTACAAAAGCCTGCCATTGGACGCATCCTCATTGAGTCCACACACTTACTCATCAGCTCAAAATAAACTGTAACGTTAAACTTGCATCCACGCATATGCTCTCCAAGTAATCTCTCCCCATAAGGTTTTCAAACCAAAATTTTGTATGCATTTCTTGTTCACCCAAGTATCATATATGTCCTACCCACCTCATCCTTGTTGACTAACATACTCTAACAATATCAAGTGAAGAATAAAAATAATACCCCATTATGTAATTTTCTCCAGTACTTTCTCTCTTAGGTCAAATATTCTCCTCAGCACTTTGTTTCCAGATACTCTCAGGCTGTTGGTGTCCAGTCATGGTCTACAAACTTGCTGGCCTCCGCCTGCCTCAGCAATGGTAAAAAAGAGTCCAATTCTGTTGTGCACTCCACCTCCCCAGATGGTAGGATGATGACTGACAGGGGGACCTACAGGGAACATGGGCTCTGAACAATTGTGAGGGCCAAATATTCCTCACATTCCCAAAATTACTTTGTTAGTGGCAAGAGAAGGGAACGCATGCAAAAAAACTTGCAGTGGATTTGGCTGTCTCAATCTTACACCTGTTGTCACTTTACTGTAAGACCCATCTATCTCTGTCCCTTACTGATCTAGTTTCACACCCACAACATAAACATGTTGCAATTTGATATATACTTGACATATAACAATACCTGCTATATGTTACATTACCATCAGTTACTGACAGGCATAGAATATCCTACATCACACAACTAAACAGATGTCATCTACAGTCACGCGTGCCTGTTCGGTCTGTAACTGATCACACAGTTGGCTGGCTTCATTACAAATTCCTTCTGGGGGTGAAAGCTGGACAGGAGGATGATTGGTGCTCTCTAATGTTTTGAAGTTCTGACATCACATGTAATTAGTTGCCAGGGAAGTTTCCAGAACTTATCCATATGTCATTCTGAATTTCAAGCCCTCAGAGTTGAGATGACATCACTAAGATATAAAAAAGAACAGCAATGTTTCAGCTGGGTCAAATGTCAGCAGTTGACACTGACAAGCAAGACCCGTTAAATTCTGACTGAGGAATAATAACTTAAAGAATGTACACACAAACATTACTATTGTCTAGGGCACGATGCCACAGTCTGGTAAATTTTATCAGACTACATGGCATCATATCCCAGAAGACAGTAATCTTCATAGTCACCGCCACGGGAACCTAAAATCTCAAACATACACAAGTTATTGTTAACCAACAGTTCAGAATACTGACAAGTATCACACTGCCATGAATTTATAACCCATCAATTATTAACATTTAAGTTCAGTGATCAAGCTTTAAGCAAATAAAAATGTGATTTCCCCCTGTATCCACATTTAACATCACCTCTATTCTGCAAACCTGGTTCACCCTTGCATTATTACATTCACACACTCTTATTCCACCCAACATCAACTGTCAACAAAATGAAAGCATGTTAATCTGTTGCTAGCTTGTGGTGCTGTATGCAAAGCTGAAAGTGACAAATGGAGGAACTACAAAGTCAAATGCCAAACATTTTGCATCAGTAAATGATAACCATTAAGTCACAGTCACATAATAATTTTTTATATTTTTATTTTGTTTACTTGGACTGCACCTTCATCACTGAGATTCAGATGATGGTATATTGATACAATTAATACTTATACTTAATTTTGGGCTGTCTGAAGGCAGAGGGGGGTCACTGAGGCTCAGATCTGGTGTGCTGTGCAGTATAACTGCTGATGTCAAGGGAGATATGTTACAATGATTTGGTACGTAAATGTCCTGGCCTATTTTCAGGTACTGCTGCAACATTTGCATGGAAAGGAATAAGAATAACAAGAAAGCACCTCAATCATGACTCGACCTGGGCATGTCCTGAATGTAACTCTGACATTGCATCAATAACCTTGTACAAGCAGCTCAATTTCCATACAAAGCCGAGTAATTCTAACCACCAAATATTAAAAAAAACATATTTTTCTACAGCACTGACAGATGGACACATGGCATGAGTTTAACAGACATTAAGCTGTACACAGTACCAGATAAGCTGAATACATCTGAATACACTTAATCATAAATTGCATTATAATGCAATTTAACTGAAGTAAAATCTATATAAATAATGGAAGAAACAAGAAATGCATACACAGTTTTGATAGGGCCCTTGAAGACAAAGAAACAGATGGCAGGATAAGAATCAAGTGAACTTAGAAAGGAATGAAGTTGCAGATGATGTGAATTTGGATTGGACTGATTGTGACCAGGATCTAGTAGCAGGTTTTGGTACTACCAGTACTGAAAGTTGAATTCCATTACCACAGTTAGTAATTAAGTTCATGTTTTGCCCTTGAACAAAATAAATTTTAGTGTAGGAATTACACAACATGGCAAAGCGTCCTGGTCAGTTGGTCTCCAATGTGTCTGTCAAAGAGCAATGCTGGGATCAAGACTTCACAGTTCAATTCACATACAAATGAAATAAATTTTAAGAAGCATAAAACATTTTGTCTTTCTGGCAGCCCCATACTAATGTATGCTTGTTAAAACCTGCCACCAACACCCAAGGACAGCTGAAGATCACAAAAGGTGTCTCCAAACACCAATCAGTGTAGGAACACTAAAAACAGATGGAAAGATGTTAGTAAATGGCATATGGTGCATGTAAAAAATAAATTACAAGAACCTACCAATTGATACACAACAAGAACAGCTCATAATGCAATACAAAGGGACATGAAAGAATTTCAATTTCAGGCAGTCTTCATCCAACACAAATATTTTTCAGGTACAGAAGTAGGCTGAGACTGAGTTCCTTGATACTGGAGCCTACCATACCAGCTTCTAATAATTTATGAGTATGAGACACTGGCAGAATAACTGGCTAGGGAAACCAAAGGGCTCACAGAAAAACCTGCTCCAGTGCCACTTTATCACAGAAATCACAATGGAGTACCCTAAGATTCAATGCAGGACCTTGGTGATGGGGCACTGATAACTGTCTGAGAGCCAGGACTGCTTAATCAGAATAGTGACTAAACTACAGACTGGACAACTGAGATGTGCTGTTTCATTCCCAGCAAGGGTAAAGATTTTCCTGCTCTCCATGCTGCCGAGACCAGCTCCGCAGCCCATGTAGCGTCCTATCCAGTGGTTACTGGAGACCGTTTCCCTAGGTGTAAAGTGGATGGGACATGAAGATTATTACTCACCTCCATCTACTGCTCAGATCAAGAACACACGGAACTCTATCTCCACTCTCCCATATCATCATGGCAAGGTGCTTGCTTAAGCATATGAATAGATTACCTTTTTACATAACCCATGTATCAATAATCCTGTTACAAAGCAGAAGCTGATGATAGGTATGTGCACTACTCTGTCAAGGAACAGTGCAAATTTTGAATTTCATTTTCTTGTTTCTTTCTTTGTCCAGTAATCACAGTCACTCTTTACTCTTATGCAATTACAGGAATGTTCCTCCTCAGATAAATTCCAGGAGTCTATTTTATATCAAAACTGTTTTTTCCATTGAATTGCTTCATTAAATGGTTTCTACTTGATAAATGTAATTGTGCATTAGTCTACACTCTGTATTCTCCAGACAAGAGAACTTCTGATCCTGACACATTTCCTTCTAATTCTGTACTGCTCCATCAACTTTTATTTTCTGTGTGTCCTGTGTGGGCAATGAAACACAGTTATGAGTTCATTTTAGTATAAAGTACATAACAATGATGCAGATCCGCATAACAACTGATTTATTCATGAACTTCATTAGACTCCAGTCAATATTTCAACATGCTCTTAATTATTTAATTAACTAATATATAACTAACTAACAACCAACCAACTAACTAACTAAGTCCATGGACAAGAGTCCTTCCAGAGAAGCTAACAGGTCCTCAACTAGTCAAGAAATTCCCCACATTTTACAAAACCCAAAGGTTCATAACTGCATTCACAAGTGCCTGCCACCTGTCCCTATTCAGTCCATGCCTCACCATCCCACTTCTTGCAGATAAATTTTAATATTATCCTCCCATCTATGCCTAGGTCTTTCAAGTGGTCTCCTTCCCGCAGGTCTCCCCACCAAAACCCAGTATGCACCTCTCCTGTCCCCCATAAGTGTCACATGCCCCACCCATCTCATTCTTGTTGATTTGATCACCTGAATGGTAGTTGGGGAGAAGTACAGAGATAAACTTTTTCACATATTACTCTTAATACTTTCTGTGCTATGCAGAAAATATCTTGCTCAAAAAACACTGGTCTTTCTGGTCCAAATTTGTTGCATGTCCAAGCTGATCAGTGGAAGAAATGTGTCCTGTCATCTCTCAACAGTTACAGCTAATGAAAGTGGAATTACAGTGGAATAACCAATTAAGGTTCCTTAGTTTAACATTTTCTCTCATTTAACATTCAATTTCTAAAAAAACCCAAGTCAATAATTTCAGTCAAAAATTTCCTTACTTTAATGTTCAAATTCACGAATAACAAAAATGTAAGTAGGATTTCACTGTACTAGGCATTTTTCAACAAAATAAGTAATATTATTACCACGTAAATATAAGAAGAGGGTTACAGGATTCAAAGTGTAATGCCACTGTACACATACACAGATATGAACTAAAGCAATGCAATATTAACAAAGTTTCTTATATTTTGTATTCTAGTAGCAACCATTGGGAAAGAATATGCTATTCACATTGTGCCCTGCTGGCATGTCTCACACTTGTCATAATTTATTTTATCCATTTATGACATGTGCATGCGCGCACACACAGGTGTACCGTATATTCTCGAATCTAATGCGCATCCGAATCTAATGCACACCCAGTTTTTGGCGACTTCTTAAACGAAAAAAAGTTAGTTCGCGATTCTAATCCGCACCTTTCCTTCAACCACCCCTTGCCCACGGGCGACTGATTGAATAATATTGGATGTTACCAATGCGTTAAAATCCGACGCTACGCCTGTGGCCGATGAGTCATACCGATAGAGGCGGGGCCTTTCTCAACAGACGTGCGCAATCTCGTCTGAAGCCAGCTGAGCTTTAGTTGTTGAAACGTGGGAGGTGCTTGTTCCAATTTGTCGTGTACCGTAGTTATGGAAGAGGGACGCCTGAAATCTAAACGACTCTCATATACGGCGAAGTTCAAACGTGAAGTTATTCGGTGCGCAGAGGAGAATGGAAACCGCAAAGTCGCTGCAATTTTTGGAGTTAATGAAAGCAACGTTCGACTATGGCGGAAACACAAGGCAGCGATCAGCGGGTGTGAGGCGTCACGAAGGAAATTCACTGGACCCAATTATTATATTATTATTATAATAAATAATAAAATAATAGATTATTGTATTGTATTGTTCTTACGGCACGTACAGCAGCTCAATCATTTTTCCAAAATCCAGCTCTAGACCGCGAATCTAATCCGCACGCAAATCTAATACGCATCTGATTTTTTAGCCCTCTAAACCTGTAAAAAGGGTGCGCATTAGATTCGAGAATATACGGTATATACAGCACATGCAAGAACAGAATTCATACTTTCTGATGCTTAAGATATGATCAATTGTAATGAGCTAACCATTAGATTTGTATAGTGCTGCCCAAACAGAGATGTGACCAGCCACTGTGAATGACAAATGTAAATATTACAGGCACTCCACAAATTATCCAAGATTTAAATATATGTTTTTATGCAACTGGATAGTCAGTTCCTGAACATTCACAAGCAAACCCCATGTTTCTAACTACAGAAATATGTGTTTTACAGCTATTTTAATTTTGCCGTACTCTTTAAGGTTTATTTTTTTTTTAACTAATCACATACTACATTCATGATATAGGTTAAAAACTATCGCACACTTGCAGATATACTTTCAAACAGGCAGAGGTTTGAGTGCCCCCCCCCCCTTCCTTATTTGTGTTTCTCAAACAACAAAGTACCCAGAACACTGCAAGGATACCAGATCACAAACCTGAGTCATTTCAGCATTGACATTTTATTGTTGGTTGATTAAAGGTAAAGGCACAGTAGACACCATGTTTCATTAAGCACTATGGCATAAGGAAATATGGGGGAATGGAGGTACAGCTCGATGCAATCTTTATACTTGATAGAAGTAAGTGGCAAACTTCACGCTCATCAAATACGCTAAATGGGCCCCAGAGCTGGTCTGCATGGGATGGCAAAGTTACTTGTGCAGATGCCGGAAATCATGCTCTAATAATTGTCCAGTCACTACTCTTGACTGTGATATGCCAGCTCCTGTTGTAATCTGATAGGTCTATATAACGATCGGTGTGGAGCTGTTCACAAAACAACTTCACTGCTTTTTTTTGAACCTTCAGTACCCACTTAAAGTGAAATTTTCAATTTCTTCCAAAAACAAATATTCAGTCCATTCAAGCTCCTTAAATTTGTAAAAAAACGTGTGTATATCGGTAAATCCAGTTGAAGCAGTCTTTACATTAGTGGCAGTTACAGTATCACCCATAGCCAAATGTTTAAAATGATATATGGCATGTACATTGTCATTTCTACTGACATATCTGAAGAATGAACAAACTGGATTTCTCAGAGTATCAAGACATAAGAGTCAAACTTGTGTGCAGTCGAGTGAAAAACACAAAGAGAAACATAAAAGCCAAACATTCACAAAGGAAAAATTGAACACAATGGCAGATGAAGAGCTTGATAAGTATTGCAGAATGGCTGGGTCTAATGGGTAAAACATGCAGGAAGTCTAGAAGAAAAAAATTACTGAAAAGAAACGAGATGTTGATTAAATATTCCAGCCACTACAAGACAGAAGCAGAACACAAAAGTGGCAATAGACCTCAGTTGTTCTTGTAGATTAAAAAGGAGAATCAAAACTATAGATAAAAACTGTACAAACTACTTTTGAAGCACAAATTTTTAACTCTTTGGAAATGAAAGTAACGATTAACATCATGTCCAACCAGGACCCTCACCTCATAAATGTCATGTCAATCACATGCATTGTTATGTCTCCACCACTACAATCATCCCTGTTTCACACCTGGGCCATGGAGTTCAATGAAACTCTCAAGAGACCTTGGCACTTGTCCTTGGTATGTAATATTGTAGGTTTTCACAGCTTTAGCAGCCATGCACTTCAAGCTCAATTTTGTTTGTGTTCGGAGGATTATTTCTGCTACACCTGCAATGCAAATCAAACATAAAATATTAAATACCATGAAACAAGTATCCACTTTCCTCCAACCTGATATAACTTCCTATGTCTCACATTCCCCTCTCTGATTCCAAGTGGGCCACCCTCTCATGTATCTGGACACAGAAAAACATTATCATACAGAAATCAACCAATCTGTAGATTCAGGCGTTCACTGATACAGCTGTGTTTGAACTCTAAATTGGAGCAATCCTCATAACAAATCACATTCCTTTCTTTTGAGGCTGTGACAGTTTTATACTCACCATGACAAAAGGAGGCCACTTGGAGAGACATTGTAGTCATCTTTACAATTTAATAGGCCCTAAATTTGGAGTGGCCTGGGCTACTAACATTCAGAGAGCAAGATCTATGTGATTTTTCCAGCATCTGTCACTGACAGTGTTTTCCTAAGTACGTAATTTAACAATGCTGTCATACTACTAAGATTATGTTGTATCAGGACAACATTTCATTCCAAGGCAAGTTCTTCCTTTGTGTTTAGCCAATGAGAATTAGATGTGTTCTATAGGGACAACCAACCAGCCAGCAATGAAGGAACCCAGTCACTGGTACCAAATTAACAGTTCTCAGAAATGACACATCTTGAATGCAAACTTTTGCACAGTTAACAGAGAGGTGTACTTTATGCTCCAGGTAGTGTGACAGTCAAGTTCTGATTTGATTCCTGGACAGGGTAACCTAAGATGGAACATGAACAAACCTAATTCAGTCATGATGACTTAACTTTTCATTATTTGGAACTCACAGACTGCACAGTTTAGGCATTTTGCTCGTACACCAGCTGGCTGCAGGGGTGTTTCAGTTCATGGTTGTAACTATTTTCTGCAGTGTATAAACAGACACTGCCCCTTATGGAAGAAAGGAGTTACTCGAGGACAATTTGCAAGGTTATTATAAAAATACAATTTGTGGCTTCTTGCAAGAGCATAAACACTTTAAACAATAGCCAATGGAAATTTTCTTTTAATTCACAGTGACAGAAGTTTCTAGAACCATTCAAAATTATCTGTTACACGGTTACAATGCAACATACTAATGTTTCAGCGGTGAGAGGGCCAGTAAGTCACTTCTTTTAATTCACAGTGACAGAAGTTTCTAGAACCATTCAGAATTATCTGTTACAGGGTTACAACGCAACATACTAATGTTTCAGCTGTGAGAGGGCCAGTAAGTCACTTCTGTGCAAAACATGTATGGCCATGTAAATTTGATCACATTGCTCATGACAAAGTATCAACCACTGGCATAAGTTGGTCTCATACAAAATTTACCATATGTGCAGAACTGAAACCAAGCATCAGGTTATGTATGTGTGAATAACTAGTGCAATTATGACATGGACATGTCATTACAGTAATCCCAAACAATAATTTAGTAAAAATAAAACTGTCAACTAAAAACTAAACGGTGTGTCATTATTCACATTACCAACAATGCTGGCCAAATGGAACGAGTCTCCAACCATGTATATTCTGTAAAACTGAGACTGCACACCCACTTGTGCAGCCCACCAAAGCCTCTCTTTTGCCACAAGCGAAAAATCGCCAAGCTCTAACATGCAGGGCTACATCCTTCCCAATAGGGCAAAGCAACAGAGAGGAAGGTTAGAGCAGTCACCTCACCTTCACCACCGCAGGTACACACAGAAATATGTTTCACATACACCACATCAGACACACAGTCACTCAATCACTAGCCACATATCATGAGAAAGTGCATCTTCTGTAGCGCTGTAAAGTAGTATGTATATGTGTCCTAGTCTGTAGTTCAGGGACTTTTGCTCATTTAAACAATCTCTGTCATTTTAAAATCAACTGTGGTGCTGTCATCTGTCAAGCAACCAGTTGCAACTAACCAATATGACAGAGAAGGTTCAAGGACTTCACTGACATAATGGTTATTCCCTTAAAACTGGAATGTAAGGAGATAAAAAACAGGAGGCATTACTTTCTGACTGCCCCTTGTATGTATTAATCTTCAGGTTTCCAGGTAGGAAAATAACTACCACAATATGAAAAGTGTAATTCTTTGACGCATTATCACCAAAACACATTTTCATGACTTCATAATACACACCAGTGGTTGCAGCTTCGAAGGGAGTTTCACCATGCACATTGACCGTGTCCATATGAGCACCAGCTTCAGTCAATTCCATTATAATGGAATGCAATGTTAAAAAGTCACTGCAACAACAAAATATCAAACTTAATAATACACTATATATTTCTGAAACGATTTGAAGATGGAGGGTGGACAAGCAGAAAGAGGACATGAATTGACTGTCAGGTTCCACGTCCCCAAACATGTTTCACACAATAATGCACTCACAATCTGAGTAAGTTAAATACTGTGTGACTTGGATTGGGGTTAAGCTGACATAAAATAAAGCTGTTCTAAGGCTTCATGTTGATTGCAGTTGCCACCTTCAGGGTGAATAATGTGGAAAGAAGCAGACTGCTATACAGATCCTGCAGTGGAAATAAGGGTGGGGACGCAAATCATTGTGCTACCCAGTCTGAAGGGATTATGGAGTAACCACATTATCCATTTCCAATCTAAAGTAATTTAGCACTCATACTTCTTTATTCACATTTGAGAAAGACCTCTTTACAAAATTATTTACAGCCAGACTGCAATGCAGCTAGTAAGACCAAATAGTTTTTTCTAGTTACCAACACACTGAAGAAGCCATCAGAAATATAAAAAGATAGGTACTCTACATATAATGGAACACTGTGGCACATTTGCATAACAATTGTTGTCATGGACATGCAACAATGAGTTTTCTTTATTCTTGAGCTACATGTCACAGTCAACAGTATATGAAATAATAAGACCTGGAATATTAAAAGTGTTGCCATGCAAATCAAACAATGTGTTCTGTTTTGTTCAACAACATGTCACTGTCAACAATATAATAAACATTGAAAGCATTGTCACAAACATACAACAGAGAGTTTTTTTTGTAGTCATTGAGATACAAAATATTTCATACTTCCTCAGCTATGTAACAGCCTAATACCATTTTACTTGAAGAGATGAATTTTATGTCTCCCTTCTGTCAGTGTCAACAATATGAAACACACTTAGGCCTTCATGTAAAGTGGCCAACATTATTGTCAGATTTTAATCAAATCTCAATTTTCTTGACACAGAAATCCCCAGATATCAAGTCTCCCAAAAATCTGTCCAGTGGGAGCCTAGCTGATACATGCAGATGGACAAACAGACATGACAAACCTAACAGGCGATTTTTGTGACTGTGCAAAATATGCCTAAAAAACGGTGGTGTCAGCCCCAACATGCCAGCTAAGGCAGGTACAGCTAGTGGGCAAGGGCTGCCTGACATATGATCTAGTTGACTAGGTTTGAAATGTTGAGGCCCCCACAACAGTCGAGTGGGAAGGGTTACTGACTGCAATGTGTGCCAAAATGCTGGAGTCACATAACGCAGACAAACCCCGAATGCTGCTGTTACACATTAGACAAAGGCCACAAAAACCCAAAGACAAGAATATGGTGAATGATGTACCAATAAAAGTTGTATTTTCACAACAGTAAGCAACTTCTATCCAAGTCTCACTTCTAACATGGTTTGATGGATTATAATAAAATTTGGTATGGGGGGAGGGGGGTTTCACACTGAAAAGTTGTCATGTAAATTTCATTTTGGTAAATACCAGGAACTTATAACCCTAGTTTATATGAAGCTGAAATTAAAATGTATTGTAATCTATTGCATTTCTCCAGAAAGCATCAAATAAATTAATACATAACATACAACATGTCCTTAAGATAAAATATATAAATTTTGTATGTATTTAAACATGACAAAACAACAATATACAAGGAAAAATAATTTATGATCCTATGCAGCACAACTGGCCATGCAACATATATATGTATTTGCACTACATGGACATCAGGGTCAATGAGGGGTGCAAAAATGCACACAACATGTTTCCATATGTCCTTAAATGACAGTTGATTCATGGACTGGAAGTCCACTCACCAGCCACCAGAATTATGTAAGGCCAAACTGAGGCTACATACCTTATGGGTTTCTGGTAACTCACAATTATGTGCAGTGGTGTGTTTCTGTTCTGATCCATTGCATTTACATCAGCTCCACACTGAATTAATAACTTTGCTGTTTCTGAACATGGAAACCTAAAATAAAAGACAAGACATTAAAAAAGAAGAAATAAGACAACTACAACCAACAAACTGTGCTTTGACTCCTGGCAGAGGCATAAGATTTTTATTTCTCTGAAGTGTCCAGCCTGACCCTGGGGTCCACCCAGCCACCTATTCAATAGCTAACAGTGGTGCTTTCCCAACAGTAAAGCAGCCAGGGTGTGAAGCTGTCCATTGGCCACTTAGTGCTGAGGTTAAGAATGAGTGGTGCTATACCTCCACTCTCCCATATGCCTTCAAGGTGTGCACAGACACAACTTTAACTTTACTTCCGTTCACTCTGGGGCTTACCCAGCTTCAGGTGCGATGGTTAAAAGGTATCCTTTCTCTGGGGGTAAAGCAAGTGGAGTATGAAGCTGATCCCTCACAGACACCTAGTGCTGAGGTTACAAATGCACAAACCTGTACCTCCACCAACGAACAATACATCCTCATGGAAAATGTATATACGGACGGAACTGTGCATTGTGACAACCATGTGTTGAAACAGTGAGCAGTTCCACAAAATATGTAGTAAGAACTGAACTCAATAAAATATCACATCATATCACACCCTCATGGTGTGTCAATTAACATTTATGAATCATGCACACAATATTGTAATGCATGAGTGCATTCCAACAGGCCTAGTGCCTAGGGTAGCATTTCTTTTTTATAGTTATAAGTTATTTAAAGAAGTGGTTCAACTTCAATACAGTATACAGTGTTCAATGAACACGATGTTAACTATTAAAGGTTTGGCCTGTTTGACTGTAGTTACCCAGTATTTACCTGCAGATACTGCAGAAAACTGTAACAAATCTTAGTAGAGTTGGCAACCTGGTGCTGTGCTCTTTAATATATGTTAGTGTGATATTAAGTACCAGGGTTGTTACTTGTAGTTAGGAAAGCCACTTTTCCTGAAACTTAACTCCTTACTCTCTGACCAGTCAACATATGAGGTCAGGGTTATCCCCCCCCCCCCCAATGACACATCAGACTGAGTGGGCCAGGGACTCCTCATTATCGAGGCTTCACGATCACACTCAGTTAGGCACACCACACTCGGTAGGACTCCTCTTGACGAGCGATTGGCATGACGTAGAGACCTCTACCTGACACACAACACTCACAACAGACAGATATCCATGCCCCCAGTGGGATTCGAACCAACAATCCCAGCAAGCAAATGGCCACAGACCCACGCCTTAGACCGCGAAGCCACTAGAATCGGCATGAGTCAGGGTTCCTGGGCCTAAATCCAATTTTGGAGTATCTGACTAAAAAGAAATAGTTTCATTGTAATTTATATATAGGCCCATATCAATACTTACTTGCATACATCATTGGTGTGGAAATCATCGACAGGTGTATCTGCACTAACGCACAGATGTAGCAGGGTCTGACCATCTCTCATTGCTACTTGCAACTGATTTAAGCGAAACACTAGACAGTTAACATGAAATTTTTCTTTCTTTGTACAGAACTTCATGAGTTTTGTAATTATCACTAAAATATACAGGACTGTTGTTACATTACCCTCCAGCTCCTCCTGTAACAAGAAAAGCAGCAGCTAACAAATACAGCCTGGTCTGCAAAAAGTTGAGAAACATATATGGATCTGTTTGAAGATCCAAAAGAATGAGGTCACTTGGGACACCAAGGCAGAGATGGGATGATATTAATTCTGATCTTAAAGGCTGAAATACAGCGTGAAGATGGGAACTGGATTCAGGTGGGTCACAATATGATACAAGGGATGTTTTAGTGAAGACAGTGATGAACATTAATGTTCCGGAAAAACACGGTACTACTAAGCAGTTGTATAACTGCAGTGCGGTCACACTTTATATGAGAGATGCACTCCTAAAGACCTCACATATCTCAAAATTCTCATCATTCAAGACTTAATTTTCCCATATGAATAAAAGTAAAGTAGGGGGATGCATTCTCAGACTGCATAAATATATAACCACTGCAGCATATATTTGCTTTTAAACATACTTTTTAAATGTAATATAAATAAATAAACTATACAAGTTATTTCAATGACAATTTTATTACTTAATGTAGTACACTGCCTGAAAAAATTAGAAAAAGTCATCATATTCTGATGACACCAAAGGAACAGGAGTTTGCAACATGTGTGTAATTAGAACATCCTATCTATCCATAATTTTTTTAAACTTTTTTTTTGAATTGGCATTATTTAAAATTTTGCACTTCAAGTGAGATTTTATTAATATATTTTATATCAAACTCTTTCAAATTCGCATAAAATGCAACCACACTGTATTACCCAAAGAAGATTCTATATATGTAATATGTGAGGTATAAAAGTAGTGGGTGTCTCTTCTACTCAAATGTCAGTCTTGTTCTCATGGTGTGTAACGTGCTTCAAGCAGCAACACTGTCATTATGTGGAAAACCTGTTGCACTTACATTGAAAGAAATTTTGACATAAAAAGTCTGAACAGCAGTGGCCTGCGACATCTACAGACATTTCCAAGCTGTAACATCATTTAATACTGATGGAAAATTCTGCTGTTTTGGAGGAACCCAGTGCCTCCCAACAGCATGCAGCATTAAAACCTGTATCTGTAACCCCTTCTAGTTGAATTACAATATGTACATGTTACTATTTATAGCAACACACAGTGTCACAAACTGTGCATGTTGCTGTTTGTAGCAACACATGTTGTCATAAACTGTGTTCTTTGTAGCAACACATTGCATTACAACTTGTACTTATTTATTTGTAATTTATTTAACAACATTTAGTAACTCATACTATACAGTACTGATTTCACGATAGTAAATACAGAAGTTGAAAGCATGTTGAAGGAAGTAGTTGTGGTGTAATTTAAAGTATTATATTGGCACCTGCATACAAGGACTGAGGAAAACCCCAAAACCCTTCATCAGGATACTTGGCATTCCAGCTGAGATTCAAAATCAGCACTTCCCAAATAAAAATCAGAAGTGCTACCATTTGAGCAAAACATATTAGTGCTTATAGTAACACATAGCATTAGAACCTGTACATGTTGACGATTGTACCAGCACATGGTATTACAACCTGCATGTTACTGTTTGTAACACACAATATTACAACCTGTACATCCTACAATTTGTTAACACCAAATGGGTGTTTACAACTTGTACACATCAGAGTTTGTAGCAACACACGGCATTACAGTCAGTACAAATTACTGTATGTAACAGCAAACAATACTACAACCTGTACATTTTACAGTTTGTAGAAACTTGTGGTATTACACCCTGTACATGTTAATGCTTGTAGCAGTACATAAAATGATTGGAATGACAGAGATCCTGCATCTCACCATTACTTGCTCTACATCATCTTTGGGACCTGGATTTGCAATCTTCTCTTTGTTCCTCTCCAGTTCTAGAACACACGCTGCTAGGACATCCTCAACTTGAGAAAATGTTAAGTCTACACCCACATGGATCATCTGAGAAAATACCTAGAACAAAGATTGAGAATTAAACCTTTTCTGCTAAATGTTGTGTGTATCAAACATGCAGTGTGATGATCAAAATGCCAAAAGTCATATAAAAATACCAGCTCTTATGCAGCCTCCATTTAAATTCTGGTCTTCTGCAGATCACTACAGGAATTTAATTCCAGTGCCAAAGGGTTAATCGATACAAATGTTGTTTCAAATGCTGAGATTGCATGGCATTGAATGAGATGGGAAGTATGCATCAATAATGTCAGTAAAGATCTGAAGGGACAAAGCTGTCTATTTAAAGGTACAATCTCAGAAACTGCCTCGACAGGTTGAAGAAAATGTGTCAGGATAGGCAGAAACACACCTGAGATTCAAATCATGTACCTCCCATATGTAAGTAGCATGTTGCTGCTACACCAATATAGAGAAAACTCTCAGACATAAATGCAAGTAAAGCACTAAAACTGCAGATGTAAAGTGTGGTGTAGCAGTCTAGAAATGTTTGAGCAGTGGTATCCCACACACACATGAACTCATGTATTATGTCCCAGTAAGACTGACACAGCACCTTCACTCCACACATTTTCCCCTCAGAACTTCTGCAGTTAGATTTTCTAAGTATTCTGTGAATCCTGTGAAGCATCACACATATTGCATTACAAGTCTCAAACCAGTTCCTTGTCTGCCACAAATGAAGTGTTTCATCTAGCAGTAACGTCAGATATTCAATTAGAAGTTCAGCTCTTTATGTCATGCTTTGTACCAGCTGCTCTTTATTTACATTACAGAAATATCATTTGGGTCTTAGGGAACATTTCTTTATTAGTAAGTCATGTTGGTGTTCAATACAGCAGCACATGTATTTAACTCTTAACTGATTAGAATCTGTCACCACAATGCTGGAGGTCACCAACATATTTTTGTGCTAAGCAACATCATGCACAGAATCACCATTCTCCACCTCTCACTTGAAATAAATGACCACTTTAAAAACCAGGTATCTTAGCTTGTTTGTGTAAAATCTGATAAATCAATCCATTTTCAAAAGCACAGTAATACTGTACATCCCTAACACAAAGCAACCTTCTGAAACACCTCATTTTCATAAAAATATGTCTTTAGGTTGTGAACATCATAAGAGAAGGCTGATGGTGCAACTTCCTGATACTGACTGACTTGACACTCACAATGTAACACAACTAATAGCCTCCTGCTGTATTGTCTGAATCCTAAAATGGTTACACAACGCAACTAATAACTGCAGTGTACCTTCTCCTAACTTTCATACAAACCCATCTGTGCCAACATACCCACACAATTCTGTATCTTCGTTTTGTTCCCTACCTACAATTCCAACTGTTTAGTATAAGTGCAGTCTTACATCATTCTTTCCTGACTCTTGTCTGAAGTGGAACATGTTACACAGTTTTCTCAGATATGATACAAGATTCTACAATCTAACATGCTTCACATTTCTTTAACAGTTACCTGTGCAAATCTAAGGAGGTCTTTGACAACTGACACTTTGGTAAGTTGGCGAAGATGTAAAGCATGCAGCCACAGTTCAATACAACGGTCAAATCGAGCATTGTCAGCAAATACAGCACCTCGGAAAATAACTGGATGAGGAACCTCTGGATTATGACTGCCCAAGATCCGCTCACGGATTGACAATGACTCCATGTGCAGAGCATTCTGATTGAATTTGATTGCATCTAATTCTTCTAATGTTTGACACTCAACCCAGTTTTCATATGCTGGAACCGGCTTCACCAATGTCTTTGGTATAATATTATGTGGGTCACTATACCTTAAATTCAGAACACAAATACATCAACCTTAACAAAAACAACATACAGGAACAGGATATGCTTCTTATTACCCAGGATGCACACCCTACAGTATAAACATCAGTCAGTTACATAAAATCTTCGGTCTCATAAACCAAGCTGTCAAACAATCACTGTTCTCAATGACATTATCATACAGATCAAAAGGGCAGATTATATGACCTGAAACATGCTTCACTAAAGGGATAGCAAGTTATATCTATTTCAGATACAGGATAAATGGACAAATAATGATAGAATTACACACATCACCAATGACAGCTTTTATAAAGACTGCAAGAAGAAACTGGAAAGGAAACTGGTTTGGTAAGATCCTATAACAGCAAAACTGAGGAAGGAGATGCTTAGGAAGGCCTCTGTAAGATCATAAGACCCATAACAGGACAAATGGACATCATGATGAAAATGCAGTAACATGAAAATTGAACAGAAATTACCTCATTTCCATGGCTGTATGTAAATAAAGGTATGCCAACTGCAGACAGTAGTTCTCTTTGTCATTAGCATAAGAAGCCCCAAGCAGTTCCAGGGCCTCAATTCGTTCTAGATTTGAGACCTCTGACAGTGTCACCAAGTATTCTACTACATCAGCCCTTGTCCGCTCAGCTGCTGTTATCAATGGAGTCATGCCTGTAATAGTTATTACTACAATAAAAAAGTCTTCCCTTGAAAGAACAAATAGCTAGTTCCTTGCAATAATAATCCACAAAAGTCAAATTTGTATAACAAATTCTACATCGCAAATGTGGTAAAAAATGGTATCAGAAAAATGGTCCGTCATGTTCATAATAAATTACCAACTAAAATCCCAAGGAGGAAATTAATCCATTACATTACAATTGAGGAAATAATAGGCAAATTTTATACGAAAGTGGTTTTATAACAGGTAATGTTCAGATGTAACACAATTTCTTAACTTTAAATTATTCTCTCAATTTTTATTTTATTATTTGCTTTAAATTATTATAAGTGTTTTGTCAAAAACATGAAACTGAAAAACTGTTGATGGCCAAATGCACACACCATGCATCTTAATATTCAGGCGTCATATTCAGTTTGGGCATGATGCCACCTTCGAAAGTTGCTCTTGTGCATCTTTCCACTGCCAACCGCACCTCACACTCAAATAATGTACTATCTTAAAGGAGGTTTCATAACTGAGGAATCTATCACTATGAGCATGAAGACTGAACAGTTTATAAGCCTGTACATACAACTATAAGACAGGCACCAGCAATTTCTGTTTCAACATAACAGCACCAATGAATGCTCAAATCACTATTGTTGTGTAATCAATTATGTACATTCTTCAGTGTCACAGGTTTGAAGACAACTTTTTACTGAGATATGGGATATCTTTTGGTTATGATGGTGCCTCCACAGTGTTTGGAAGACATGCAAATTAACTAGGACATTTGTGGGAAACTTCAGTAATACAATCATCTGGCAATACAGCAATCACTGGTTGGAAATAGCCATCAATGACACAATGCATATGTCAGCAGAACAATTACATGACAGTACTGTTTGACAAAATAAATAGCATGGGCCCTGTAAACAAAGTAGAACTCAGATCTGCTGCATTACAGGTCAAAACAAAGCAGAATTTAAATCTGCTGCATTACAGGTCAGTGTTAAGTTAAGTCTAAATACCACGTGACACTAGAGGTCTCATAGGCATAAGCTGTGGCAGCAATTATGTTGATATATGGACTGGGTAGACGCAAAGTGCAGAGAAAGAAAATTGGAACCTCCTTCTTAAAGGTCTTTCTCTGTGGGGTGAATAGAAGATCAGAGAAGGAAACAGTGGAAAAAGTGAAGGGAGAAATAAAATAAAATGGGGAATAAAACCTAAGGAAAAGTTAGAAGGCATTTTGCCGCACATTTTGATACCTCAGAGGATAGAAACAGAAAGACACTGAGCACAATATCTAACTACCTGAACTAACTAATCTAACCAATCACCAACCAACCAACAACCAGTACAACTCCAGTGCACAGCCATTCATGAGAAGCAAATAGCCCGTTAGCTAGTCAAATTCCCCACATTTTATGGAACCTGAAGGTTCATTACTTTGTTCACCAGAGCCCACTGCTTGTCCCTAAACCACAGACAGATAAATCCAGTCAATGACTTCCTCACACATTTCGTTAAGATCTATTTTAATATCATCCCCCCATTCATGCCTAGATCTTCCAGGTAGTTTCCTTCCTTCACATTACCCAACCAAAACCCTGCATGCATTCTCTTCTCCTCACATGTGCCAGACATCCCACCCATCTCATCATCCTTGATTTCATCACTCTAATAATATTGGGTGGCACAAAAGTCACTTGATACTATAGACAACATGTTAAGCATCTAGTGTCAAGTGATGTTTGTGCCACCCTGTATTTGGCAAGGTTTACAAAACATGAAGCTCTACTTTATGCAATTTCTTCCAACCTCCCATTACATCCTCTCACTCAGATGCAACTACCTTTCTCCACACTCTGCTCTCCACCACCCTCAGCATATGTTCTTCGCTAAATGTGAAAGACAGGTTTCACACACACATACAAACAAATATTGAACAAAGGTGACCACAGCGCAAAAGTTATTTAACACCCATTCTTTAACCAAATACTATTATAACAAGTTTAAGACATTCACTGCCAAAGTCGACCTTGGTTGATTTAAGTATTTACGTTCTAAATAGCCAGCACTGACTTTAGTCGATCTAAAGTTTATTCTGCTCTTTTGCCTTAAATAGCCACGCACACAATAATTTACATCTTTATTAACCCCTGGCTGACATAACTAGAAAAAATATACGCATTTGGTCACCTACATTAGGGTAGAAAAATGTCATAAATATATCACAACGTTGATGTTTAGTCTCAACTGAGGAAGTGAATTGTGAGGCTGCAGTCAGTAGCGTGTTTCCTTTCTGTGAAGTTGTTTGTGAGTTTATTTATTCATAAAGTGCAATATGGCTACTAGGAAAAGAACACTGCTTAGAACTGAAGCAGAATAGTGGCTTCTATTGATGAGGAACTTGCAAATGACAGTGATTCAGACACAGATTGTGTCCCGGAAATATCGAGTAGTGAGGAGAGTGATGATAAGAACGACATTTCAGACTTGGGTCCAGGCCCTAATGTAGACGGCTTTTGTAAAAAAGATCATCAACCAAGTATTCCACTCTTCACAGGAAATCCAGCAGTACAATTTGCTGTTCAAAATGGAAAAGATATGACGGAATATGTTGATAATTACAGCACTCCAGAACTCATTCAAATTGTTGTCAACCAGACAAATTTATACGCACAACAACAGATCGCAACAATGCCACGACCCGTTACTAAATATGCACGTAGTGAACAATGGAAACCTGCGACAATATACGCAATGAAGAAATTTCTTGGTCTGATGTTCCTTACAGGTGTAATTTGAAAACCAAAATTAGAATGGTACTGGTCAACAAGAGGCATTTTACTAACACCCATTTTTTCACAAATGATGTCTAGGAACAGATTTCAAATTATCCACCGATACCTACACTTCAACGACAATATTGCAATAGGAACAAATGAAGACCAACGGTACAAAATTCAAGCAATATTAGACACTGTGGTCAATAATTTCAAAACTAATTATATTCCCAAGAGAGATTTCACTTGATGAAGGCATGCTTGGTTGGCGGGGTCGTTTGCGTTTTCGCGTATACAACCCTGGTAAAATAACAAAGTATGGTATTTTGGTACAGATGGTATGTGAAAGTATGTCCGGCTATATTTGCAACATGCAGATACATGATGGCAAATGCGGGTCTTTGACTAAAACAGTCTACTAGAGCCTGATGAAGGGAAGGGTTAACATCTGTATCAAGATAATTATTATAATAGTGTTCGTATGGCTGAGGAACTACTTCAAAAATCAATTCGAGTGTCTGGCACAATTAGAGTAAATCAAAGAGGCAAAAAAGTTGAAGAAGGGTGAGGTCACTTTCTGTAGGAAACAGGATAAATAATTCGTAAACATGATTTCAACACTTCACACTGCAGCTGTGGTAGATGACTCGAGCAGACGTACTGGTGTCACAAAGAAAAAACCTAAATGCATAGCAGATTACAATACACACATGCAATGGTGTTGATACAGCTGACCAATACCTTGCCTATTACCGCTTCATCCGTAAAACTGTAAAATGGCCTACGAAAGTCTTTTCTACCTTCTCCAATGTGCACTTTTCAATAGTTATGTTGTATTTACAAAATCCAACCCTAATTCCCACAAATCATTCCTAGATTACTTAGTGGATGTCAGTGAAAATCTTATACACACAAGAGAAGATGTATCATCATCATCATCATCATCAGACAAGTCGCAAGACTCGAGCAGAACGCCTACACCAACTCCACCAAATGAGACCCGAAAAGTGACCCACCTGGCAGGCTTGATGAAGAACTGAAAAACCATAAACTCGTGCATATCCCTCCTACAAAGAAAGACAACACACCTACACGAAGATGCCGAGTGTGTATACGGAAAAATATCAAGAAAGAAATGAGATTTGTTTGGGCGCATTGCAATGTTCCTCTCCATCCAGAAGGCTGTTACACACGATATCATACACTGAAACATTACTAAAGGTGTGCTCAAAATTTCAAATTTTTATCTCTTATAGTTTCCTCGTAATTTATTTTTTTATAAGACGACAAACTAGTTGTTTAACATTCAATAAATCCCTGGCAATTTAACACCCTCGGGGATTTAAATACCGGGCAGTGAATGTGTTAATTACTTTTGGACTGAAACATCAGTACATACCATTTTCATTCTTGGTCATATGTGCCCCATACCGTAACAGCTCCTTAACAATTGTTACATGACCACATTCAGCTGCAAAGTGAAGTGCAGTGGCACCACAATTAGCTTTCTCATTAGGGCTGGCTCCTTTCTCCAACAGAAAACTGACTACATCCAAATGGCCTTTGTATGCAGCTATCATTAGGCATGTATTATTGTATTTATTTGCAATATGAATATCAGCAAGATGATCTGTTAAATATTTTACAATGTCCAATCGACCATCAAAACACGCAGCACGTAAAGGAGTTGAATTTGTTTTCGTTGCATGGTTTACATTCGCACCTGTTTTCACCAATGTTTTCACAACATTTAGGTGACCTGCACCTGGAAACATACACACACTGTTAATATCAAGCAGAATGAAATCATAAAAAAAAATAAAAAATAAAAAACATGAACATGAACATAACACAGCATATTAAGACATACAGACTATGGTGCACATTTTCACTGAGGTGCTCACAGGCTATCAGCCACACTGTAGCTGGGTTTAAATGCAACATTTCAAAGACAAATTCTGTATCCTTATCAGGGTCAATATAGTAAGAAACCACCAGTTCCTGACATACATATACGTATGGTGAGATTTCTTAGTCCATTCTTTAATACTTCTTCCTCACTGGCCTGCTACTCTCCACTAAAATGGAAGCAAGTCACCTATCCTACTTTCCTCCAACAATCAAGACTTCTGCAAAAACCAGAAAGTGGCAAGGAGGGAGCCATGTGGAGCAAACAACAGTGAGAATAAACCTACAAAATCATACTCTAGGTTAGGCTGTGATCAGGAAAAATGTACAATGGGTGACTGCTGAACTTGTTTCCACATTATTTGAGAGTAGCAGACCAATAAGAAAAAAAGCAATGAAGGATGAGTACAGAAACACTAACACATGCTCACACACATATATATCAACAGATGGTTCCTTATCACATTGTCTCTGATTGTGGCCACAGAAAAGGTCGGATTTTGACCCAGCTATAATGTGGCCGATAATCTGAGAACATTTTAGTGAATAACACAACATGCTGCCAGACAGGCGTAGGAGGGACTGGTATATTGGGTATTTGACAGAATGAAGTTCACAGTGAAACTACTATGATGCAATTTACATACCAAAATAGTGCATGTCCACAAGATGTTGGTATTTCAGTGTTATAGTTTCATTCTGATACATAACTGAATGAAACAAAAACAAAAATAACTATGCATCTGTGACAAATTGTGTCAGTAAACTTTTGTACGTGCAACTGTTGTAATGTAGTAGGTATCAAGATGACATTCTGTCTTAGTGCATCTTTTCTTGAGGCTACCACAAGAGGGACCCTTTGCCTTGACATGCTAGGAAACATTGCTTTTCCACAGGTGGAAGATGTGAAAGTCAGAGTAAGGGACAAACATAGGTGGTGGGTGTATGAAAACAGGGCACTGAAGAAGATATTTACATCTGAGAGAGAGAAAGTAAAAAAAAAAGATGGAGTTTATTGCATAATGAGGAGCATCACAATGTGTAATCCTTGCCAAATTTATTAGGGTGATGATATAAAGAAGGAAGAGATGCATGGGGCATGTGGCATTTTATGGGGAAGACGAGAAATGCATACAAGGTTTCTGTGGAGAAACCTGAAAGAAACCACTTGCAAGGCTCTATGCGTATATTGGACGATAATATTAAAATGTATACTTCAAAAACAGGATGGGATGGTACAGTCTGGATTCATCTTATTCAGGATACTGACAAGTGCTGGAATCTTGTGAACACAGCATCTATGAGTTGTATAAAATGCAGAGAATTTACTCTCAAATGGGAGAGTCATCCAGAGACACCTGATCACGAGGAGCATATCCTGGACCATACTGATGAGAATCCTGGTGTGAGCATGAGACTCATAATGGCAGAGTTACGTGTTATGCAAACGACCATCTGCAGGGTCCTGCATGAGCAGCTTCTGTACCTGTACAACAGGATATGGATTATCATCTTCTGGATTTCAACAGGCCTATATGGGAACACTTAAAAACACATTACCTGTTGCACTGCGAGTGGCTGTCACACTATCTGCAACACCTCCTGCATATCCGAATGTTTGGCCGTCAATCCTAAGACATGTACAGTCATGTTCTGAATCTCATGGGAAATATTTTCAGCGCCTCTTGTAAATCCACTGGACTGCTGATACATTCTAAAATCCCTTCAGGGTTGTAATTCAAAATGGAAGTTTTGCAAAGCAATATTCATGTGACTTTTTTGTAATTTTGCTATGCAGAACTCATCCCCAAAGTTCATACTGAGCTTTCAAATACACTCTGCATATGAACTAAAAAGGATAAAAGTGAAAAATGCTGGACATTGCACAACAATGAATTGTTTGAATTATGAGTATACAGATCATCTAATATTAATACTGTGATGAAATAAAGGTTACAATGGGTTTGACATGAATACATAATGGGGAAACAAGAAATTCATACATAAATTTGGTAGAGGCCCTGATGGCCAATTGGAAGACAGAGAGGAGACAGGATAAAACTTATAAGAACAGGCTATCAGACTGGTACATGGATGAAACTGGCTCAGCATCACGTCCAATGATAGGCTTCTGTGTTGGTTGTGCTGACACTTCAGGTTCTAATATCGGTCAGTCAGTACAACTATAAGGGTTATTGAGCATGGAATGCAACAAGATGATTATTATACAGAATGTCAGCATGGCACCTTCATCACACAGAAAGCCAGCAGCCACCAGGACATCCTGTGACATGATAAGAAATAGGCTGGAAGTACCCATACCATATCTACAAATACTATTCACTCACATGCAGAGATTAAGCAAAAACATAAGAGACATAAGTTAGGGTTGCTTTCGCTGGCTGAGTTTCAAACTACACACTTCCTTAAAAAAGTCAGTTGCATTATCAGTTCAGCTAACATCTTGCAGACTTTGACATATTTCAGACGTTAGCTTGTCATGGTAACCTACATTTTCATGTGGCATCTAGTTATTTTCTGAAGGATTACTGTAAAATTTGCAACTTTCAGTCCTATTTCTATCATGCAGATTGCAGCTTCAGTCATTCTTTGTAAAATTTTGCTATTAATCAGTTTCAGGGAAAACCATAAGTCTATCCATTCAAAACAACTAACCCATTCATCAGAAAAGTAACAAATGTTGGGACTGGCATAACTAGTTATTTAAAACTGATCACAGTTAATGCACTTGTGCATTATACAGCCTTCCTTTAATGCAAACATTTACTCCAAACACTTAATGAACAATGAATCACTACACTTCTGCTCAAGTCTCTATTAAGAAGTCAGACTCTATTGAATTTTATCACATACAGCACTCTGATCAGTAACTGTGTATTGCAGAGGGAACTAACAGCCGGGAGAGTGCAGTCGGTATGGTGACTCACAACAGACTGAAAAGTTTGGGGTTCCAACCCCAGTGGGGCAACATTTTCAGCACGTGTCAAGACCAGCCCCAGGGCTGACCCAGCCTCCTTTATAATGGGTACTAAGCGTCTTTCCCATGGGTAAAGTAGCTGGGGCCATGGTGTTGGCCACCCACCCCCATATCGCACCAGGGTTAAAGAAAGGATAGAGCTATACCACTACCCCAATTCTATGCCTTCATGGCATGTTACAGGATAAACTTTACCTTTTACAGAGGGAACTACTAAATCAAATCTTTTGCCACAGCATGAAATTAATGTGAACTGTTTTATAATCTCTGATTAATAGATTTCCATATATTTACATGTTCTCTAACTAGCATTCTAATGTCTGGAGGCTGCACTTAAATCAAGAGAGAATATTTTGAGCCTTGCCTGCTTGGTGACTTCATGGTAACACAATACAAACCATAAAACTAATCCCATTCACATTTCTCACCTGCAGCACACCATAATGCACTTGCTCCCTCTATAACATAGCCATCAAACTTGACCATTCCTTCCTGTTCCAGGTCTGGTTTGAACTCAGACAAAAGCATCTTCACAACTTTGTCATGGCCATATCTTGCAGCCACAATGAGAGGAGTGTACCTCTGCCCACCGTCCTCCATCACCTGCTGATATTGAAATTAAATCATTGCCAAATCATTATGGTAACATTTTCATGTGCCTGAGCTTCTTCCATGCATAATTTCTGTTTTACTTATGGTACATTACCACAACTACATATTAAGGTCTTCTGGGAAGGGAAGTGTAGTGTTATTAATGGGTACCAACATTTTGGAGGAATACACTATCTTCACCTTTGGGGTTAAACACTGAACATGTAGAGCATATGCTGGTATACACAGCATCTCACACTAGAAGGCCATACTCTGAACACACACCACCATAAAAACCTCAAAATTTGCTATCAGTTTTTGAACAACTTTTCACAAGTCCAACCACTGACTTTGTATATAAATAGTTTGTAAGTGGTACTTTTATTTCCAATCTTTATAATACTGTAGACAGAATCAGTTAATATGCATAACAGGGATGCATGCATACACATGCTCTGTACAAGCCCTGCACTCGCTCCACAGTGTTTCATTATAGAGACTGATTAAGAAATATCCAGCTGTGTGTACCTGAACAGTGGGAGTCTACCTCAAAGGTGTACAAATCCCACAGCTTCCAATACTACAACCTTCCCCTACTGACATGCCCAAAAGAAATATTCAGCATCATCTCAGGGTAAACCTACAACTTCATGCATGTTATGGTCTTAAAAATATGACCATGGATATGCAATTCGAAACACTTATGCGACATACAGGCACAATGATTTTTCGAACGCCATACACCCCGTAATAGATAGGGTGCAAACCACCACTTGTTTCACACGTGCTGTGTTTCAAACAATTCATGATCCACCTCTTTCAAAATAACGCGTCTTCTAACTCAGTTAAAAAACTTCCTAACACCGTCACTTCACCACGTATATTTATAAATACGCCTGTCACTGTACTAAGTGTGTTGGCCAAGATTTTCATTCTTCAGCAAAGTGTAATGGTAACTTAAACCTTTACCTGATTAAGCAGTTCATGTACTTCTTCATCACTCTTGTCAGCCAGTAGTGCATACAATGTAATAGCCATTCCATCTCGCGCAGCATAATAAACTCTATTTCTGAGTGACTGTGCTAATTCTGTCATTTTAACTTCAGGTACTACTTAACAAAGTCCCTTCAATTTTACGAAACTTTGGCATTATTATTATCACCTCGATTCATTTACGTGCCATATTTTTGCGGCAGACACATGATCTACAGCAAGTAGACTGCTATATGTTAAGGTTTACACTCCTACCACAAGATCAAACTGTAGACACGTATATTTATACTTCGACATTTCACACTAATCTTGCACACTGCTTTCTACGACTGGCAGGACGGACGAACTACAGATGTGCAAGTCAGCCTACTCTTTGGAAGTTTCGTGCGTTAAACCTTGCAGTACTGCCATCTATTGACAGAAACACTTTACCTGCGTTGCACGTGCTCCAAAACAGTAATAACCATGCTAATCACCACCTAGTAGACTACATGGTATCGTAACCAGACTACACTATGAATCTTCGTTGCTGTGAAGACCTCAAACGGAAAACCAAAAAATATTTATAACCAAAGAACTGACATTTCGTGCTACAAAAATGAAATCAAGGTTATTACGTTATGTTCCTTATGAACAGAGTATTGAATGCCACATTCTTTTTCCACTCCCAGTGTTACAGGGACAAACTTCGGCTATGGACAAGTTTGATTATTGAAAATTATCAGTACCATCCGGGTAGGTCCGATCCCGGTGTAAAGCATTATGTATGCCGCTTGCTGGGATTGCGGGGTCGAATCCCGCCCGTGGCATGGCTGGCTGTTTTTTGTAAAGGTGGTACGTTGGCAGGTAGAGGTCTCTGCGACGGGCCGATCCCTCGTCCAGAGGAGTCCTCCCGAGCGTGTGTGTTATTGTGTTTGATCAGGTGCAACCGTAGATACCTACAATAAGTAGGTAGAAGAGGTCTGAATAAGAAAGATCTAGGTAAGCAACATTTTATCTGATGGAAATGAAACTTGCATTATGAGGAAAAGAGAAAGTAATAGAAGTGCTAATATAAGATTTCATAAGTCATAGCTGGGAATAACTTTAAAGGCAAAACACCAGATAAAAACATAAGAGGTGTACAGCAAACTGACAGTATGAAAGTACATATTGATTAAAGTAGAAACATAAATTTGTCAAGAAATATGAATTACCAAAATTAACATACTTTTATAAGCCCAAAGAGCAGAGAGGTATGTAAACAGTGAAGTATTTCAATAAAATATCCTTTTAACACAGCTAGTTATATATTGATAAACAACAAATTAACTACATGTTTTAGCTGTGGTGAGCCATCATCAGGTTAAACAAGTGAGATTAAGAACACAGTCCGTTCTTTAAATTGATTGTTAATGCTATGTATCAAGTTAATTTATATTACAGTTCTAGTAAGGTTAATAAGCGTACAGTATAGACAGCTAAGCAGGTACATTCTTCAATTTTACCATTTGTGATTAGCAGATATAGTGGTTATGTTAGACAGTGAACAGTGTCTGTTTAGTCATCAATACAGTGGTATGTCAGTGAATATAAAACATTCCTGTCCATATTTTCCTATCCTATTTAAGATGAAGCTAGGATAGCAGAGTCAGTGTAGTGACCAGCCCATGGGCTGGACAATCAAAGAATCACAGTTACATTCCCAACAGACGCAAAAAAATTTTCTGTCCACACTGGCTACAAGGTCCTCCCTGCTTTTGTTGAAAAAGTTGCTGGGGGCTCTTTCCTCGAGTGGGAGGGGGGGGGGGGCGAGTACCCAGGGCATACAGCTCCATCCAGTGACACTGTTAAAAATGAGTGGAGCTGTACCTCTACTCCCCCATATATCACAGCATGCACGAGGATAACCTTACCTTTATTTCGGCATCATGAACTGTTAATGTTTAGGTCCATTAAGTAATATTCCTCTTGATCTTGAAGATGCTCTTGGTCCTCCATCTTTGTTTCGCTTTCCCCAGATCACAGTGTTCATTCGGATGATACTGGAAAGCCAATAGTGCAAAACGACTTTTTTCCATTCTTGCCACGTTTCCTCTATTTCCATTAGTTTATTTCTTTAATATGCATTTAGTGTTATTCTCCGATCTACAGCTTCATATCACAAATACATTTCCTTCAGATTTTCTGGTCAAAACTATGTACACACTTCTGTTACATTTCATATGTGCAACATGTCCCCCCCACCTATTTCATTCTCTTGGATTTTTAACATACAACATCCTGTTGTGTTTTTATAACTTACTATACCAAAGAATAAGTCCATCATCACAACTACCTTTTTATTATAAAAACAGTACCAGCTTTTCCAGTCTGCTACGTGTTTCAACCTACAAGGTCATTATGAGGTGAAAATTATATGATATATAAAAGGAAGGTAAATGGACATTTGTTTTTAAAGGTGTTTGAATTACAATTGAGCACATTCCTTTTGATGTTCTTGTACTGACTGATGAGATGAGCTTGACTAGCAAGTACACTTTGACAACATCCCATTGTGTTTTGTGACTTAATATGTTGATTAATAATTCAGTCAACACAACTGTAATTTTATTATAAAAACAGCATCTGCTTTTACAGTTTGCTGCATATTTCAACGTAAGACATCACCACCAAGCAAAAATTATACAATACATAAAAGGAAGGTAAATGGACATTTGTTTCTAAAGTCGATGTTTGAATTACAACTGAGTACCTTCCTTTTATATATACTGTATACCTTTTGCCTGATGATGACCTCTTAGGTTGAAACATGTGGTAATCTGTAAAAAGGATATTGTTTTTATAATAAAAAGATAGGCCTAGTTGCATTGACTGAATTACTCTTTCTCTTCATCTCTTGGACATGATCATCCTCACATTTGGTGAGGAATAAAAATTATTAAGCTCCTTACCCAGTGAAAGAAAGAACATTTGTAAAATGATTATCTAGCAATTAAATGAAGGTTAGTACCTACGTATATGGTATAACCATTCAAGTCATGTTAACTTCCATATTGCAGTAATCATTACATTAACTTTAAATACTCATCACCAACTAACTCTGGAGAACAGAGTCCTTCTTCACAAGCTAATCAAATAATTATCAAGAAATTCCCTACATTTTATGGAACCTGAAGGTTCATTACCATGTTGGCAAGAGCCCACCACTGATCCCTATCCTCAACCAGATGAATCGTCCATATCCTCCCATCTATGCCTAGGTCTTCTAAGTGGTCTTCTCATCTCATTTTCCCACCAAAACCCTGTATGCAGCCCTCTTCCCTCCCATGTCTGCCATGTGCCCCACCCAGCCCATCCTCCTCAAGCTGATGATCATAACAATATTTGGCAAGTACAAATCATGGAGTTCCTCATTACGTAAGTTTAAATATTCATTACACACAATATTTCCTTCCTCTTCAGTATGAACCTTTTCCCTCCTTGCATATTGATGAACATAACAATACAATATAATTTGGGTGTAATAATTTCACAACAGTCCAGTCTTTTACACACATACAGGAGAATTCAAAAAGAAAAGAGCACTTTGGGATGTTCACGAAACAGTAAACATATAGGTGGTTGTATACTCTCGTGTGCTGATCAATAGGTAAGTCTGGATGTTGTTTTTAAATCCCCACCAGAAATTATTTCTGCCACGTGACTTGTGGAGATTGTGTCATGTGCCTGGAAGGCTCACAGCAATCTTTCAGGAATTCTCTATCAACCTTTGTTATGTCCCACCAGTAATAAATGCCAAGTTCAATTTATATATTTTTTTTATATTACTTCTTAATGAATTGCCTGGTATGTACAGCTTAACTATTTCACACACATTATTGTTTATTAAGAAAGTTCAGCATTGAATAATAAATCTATATATATATATTCCATTCACTAGACTACAGTTATTTACAATTGATGTCATTACGAAGCCCAACTTAGTCACCTTCCTGGATGCACCCTTCGACTAAATCTCGCAAATCTGGATTTTCCATTGCAGCTGCTATTCTTTCTTTATCATTTATCTGCTTATTGACTGTAAATGAAATTAAGTGACAGTGAATAAAAACTGCAATAAGACAAACACATACTTATATATAACAGAAACCCAAAGAACCATAGCATTGTTCTATTACAGACAGGATTTCTTTCATCTTTGTCATCCACATAAATCAAAGTTTTAAATCCCCCACTACCATGGCACCATGGTGATCTCGTCTACTTTTTTTCCTTTTAAGAAAGAAAAGTAGGCTAAAAGTGTTATACTACGCCTGCAAGACCCGTGCCTCTCCTATCACAACAGTGTGATGCACAGCCAGTGGAAGTTCATGCAGGAACTTACACACTATGTACCAACCGTATTATGTATTTATGATCCCAACCACAAGTCAATTCATGCAACAGATGTACACCACATTTTTAAAAGGAACATTCCTCTCTGGAGATGCAGCACAAAGTTAACCACTCCAGCAGATTGTTCTCACCTTTCAATTTCCACATTTCTATTTGTCAGGTCAATTTACTTCACATTTATTTCTAAATTTCTGAGACCAGAAAATGTTTCCAGCAGAAACTGGTTTCTGCTTAATTCAGGCTCCACTTGTTAACATGTGCCTGTTTGTGGCCTATATATTTCATGATTATGTTCTTCATGTGATATCCCACAATGCCAAGATATGAATCCAAATTCCCATATCAAAGGGACATAATTATGCAGTTTTAATACCTGTCCATATAGTTTTGCAGTGTGGGTGCATGTAAAACTGTTTTCCACACAGTTTTTTCAGCTTCTCCAAACAGACCACAATTACCTCCTACACCATTATCCTCTAATAAACAAACTTCACAGCTCATACAGCACATCATTACAAACCAAATGACCTTTCTGCAAGTTCTACAGTTTCCAAAATTCAATACTTCAATTTAAAAAATTATTCCTGAAATGTTGCACTTTGGTTGGCATAAAGTTAATATCATGCAGAATTTCCTCTACATAACTACACAATCTTTGCCCCCCCCCCCCAAAAGGACAAATAAAAATCTACTTTCACTTGAGCTACCCTGAGGTCTCTACTATTTGTTATAGTTGCAATGCTTATAGCTGTTACTGTTTATTCTCCCAATAGTCCACAAGTAAACATGGGGGAAACATGAAAATTAGATAACTAAAGGAAAAATGCAGATTACTATATTAAAGCAGTGATCTTATTCATATGCAGTATCCATAAGGTCCAAGCACCGACCACCCCTCCATAACAATCATGCAGCATGTTACAACAGAAAATAAACCATAATGGTTTTCATGTGACACTAGTAAGAATATTATCTGATATGGTTTTGCAACTTTGGTAATAGGAACCTTTACAATTACTTAGTTTATGTACCAAGTATGTACGTATACTCAAACACATTTTAGAAGCAGATCCAGTGTCAGGAAAGATGTATTCCTTTGATAATGCTACACAGTGGGCAAAGTTCAAAAACAACATAATCATACTTAGGTACTGCTAGAATATATAAGGTAAATGCTAAGCTGCTTTAGTGCAATTTCACACCTATCTCTTTTGTTCTTGATACACGCCATTATGGTGAGCCTTCAATATTACAGAAAGCAAATATATTCATAATGTTTGTGACTTCTGTGCTATTTTATATTTCTATTTCATTGTTTCCTTGAGTTAGTCTTATACCCTTATAAATGTTTTTGTTGCATACAAGTTGATGTTACTGTTTCAGCCTCTCTCCAGCATGGACCAGACTACATCACTGTAACAAACTTTAATATTCTCTGTTACAGGAAAATGTGCACATATGTAGTAGTCAGCACTTTTCATGCCATTTAAGGAATATTACACTTAGTCAGATCAAATCATTTCAATTACAGGATTACACTATACGTACAAACATACGTATATTATTCACAGTATGAATTATATACATCTACTATTTTCTAAAGCATCCCCTCAAGAAAATACATGTTCTTACAAAAATGTTGTAGGTTATTACTTACTTTCTTCTTCTGTAGAATGGGTACCCTTCTTAATAAATATGTCCAATTTAAATCTGTCAACAAGATTTCTTTCCAGTTTTATTCTTATGCACAGGCCAATAAGGGTAGCCAAGGAACAATGTGGAACTGTGGGGTTAAATTCAATGCGCACCACATGTACATCACCTTCAGTTGATGGCTTTATCTGAACAAACAGAAGGCACTCAGTAACAAACTAGTTCATCTACAGCTTTTCCAGCATATTCACTGGAGGAACAAAACAAAATGTTTGAAATGCTTCTTCTTTTCCAGGCAATCCTGAATACTAAGAAGGTAGCTTAGAAATTTCAGAAACTAGAAGCATATTTATAGTGAATATAGTACTGTGTAATGTTCATGTTCTCGTAATTTCAGTTGGCTGTATTCATTTATTACATATGAGACTGTACACGTGCATACAGTACTTCTTATGGTTGTACGAGTATATAAGATAATAACTTCACTGGTTTTGCTAAATTAGGCGTGTAAGGCGAAAACATCATTACTAACCATTACACCATCTTCATACACTACACTGAGATCTTCTAAAGTGGCAGGTTTCTCCGGATCACGTATGTTCCTTATATACTCTGAAAAATGTGAATAATGTCCCTTTATATAGATTACTTCTTTATCAGGTAAATTAGTTGGTGATTTTTGGATTTTATTGATACATGTAGATAGTTACACCTCTAGATACACTTACAAAAAAAAAGTTGTATTTGCACTTCTCTATAACTGAACAAATTACGGAATAACATTACCATATATCGTTTCTCTGAGTTCTTCGTTCCGTTTTGACAGTTCGTCTCCTGTTACTAATGACTGGCAGTTTATAGTTGTAGCTTCGAGCGTTTCTTCAACAGTATGAGAGTGTATCTCATTTTCCGAATAGAACTTCGATTATTGACACCTAAAATTGCCTTCGACTTCTGAAGGAAAGAAAGAAGCATCTTCACCCTCGTATTCCAAAGATTTATTTAAAATTTGAGGTTTACATTTACACGTGCAGAATTCAAGAGCATGTGAAACACACTTAACCACCTCTCGCGTATCTCACACACTGCCATTGCAACCACGGATTACGGCAAGAACTACTTCATCCATGGACAGAAAAGTCCAATGGAACTGGACTAATCAAAATTACAAAGCAATTTAATAAGTGGTGTCACTTTGTGTTTTCTAATATGAACCAAAATACTTTTTTATCCAGTCAGCAGCTTTATTTTACGCATATTGTGTGATTATTATTATTATTATGATTGATGAATTATTATTTTACTGCAATTGGGTTTTCACCGGTGGCAGTAGTTTTGTGAGATGTGTCTTGATTCAAATGTATGTTAGCATCACAGATAACGAGCATCCTTTTTGTATTCTTATAATAAATAACGCTGTGTCCATTCAGTCAAAACAGTGTACCTTATTCCAAAATTGCACAGAAAAAGTTGCGTTGACTGATTCAAAAAGTATTCTTGGTTCAGTGAAACAAATTTTTCCACGTGCAACTTGAGATTCTCACACGAGGAATACCAGTATAAAGACTGTATTCTTGGGTGTGACGCCATATATTCTGGTAGATACGAGTATTTACCCCGTTTCGCAAGAAAGTATTGCTCCCATCTTCAAGGCAGGGAGGTGGGATATCTTCACCACGCTACCTTGATCCCACTCTCTTCTACCAGAAAATGGAAAGACTACTTACACGGATCAGAAGTATATTCTAAAACTCCCATCTTCTGGGCTATTGCGCTGCGTCAATGAATGTTTGTTGGCCACGTGTCGAGACAGTGTAGTGTGCCCATTTTCAAGATTCAATGGTCCAAATCTCAATTGTTTCGGTTTTGCCAACGGAAGTATATCCAGTCAGGTAGGTATTTACGATCAGCCGAAATGTATACAATGTGCAGAATAATTTCCCCCACACGTGCCTGTCAAATGAGTAAAACTTCGTAAATTTTTTAACAAATCTTTCAAAAAGAGAATTCCTAGGGCATTTAAAATTAGAAAATTAGGAATTTTAACAATTCGCCATATCATTAGCCAGTGTTTTTTTTCGCTTGAGATTGTTTAATCCCCCGCAGTATTTCATGTATTTCTTTCGTTGTATTCGACATTTGTATTTATTCCACATTCAATAAGTCACAGAGGGCGCAGCATAACACCATGAGATACAGAAACTTGTCATAAACATGATAAAATTAAACAAAACAATGAGAAATATGATAATAAGTCAAATACATATATGTAATACTTCATAAAGACATCTAAAGTGCATTCTGGTTTCTGCTCTATTGCAATGTTCTAAAAGTTACGAAATTTGCATACGAAGGTGAATTATCGATAATCCCTATTCCTCCAGGAAAATAACGACTGCTACAGTTTTCATGTTCGGTTGTCAGCACATATGAATCATCATTCTGTAGTCTGTCTTACGACAGGTCCGTAGCCTCTTCCAAAGGGAGTTCTCCGCAGGATGCATCTTTCAATTTCCAGTATCTCCTCTTTTCCTTAGCGTCATCCAGTAGCTGCTTACGCCTCCTTCCTCGTCTTCCTGTCATTATATTTTCCTCTAACTTTCCTTCAATTACGTGTTTTAGAAGGCAGTTTCTGCGCAAGACGTGACCAGTCCAGTTAGCCTTTCTTCTTTTTATTGTATGTAGGATATTCCTCTCCTCATTGACTCTATGTAATACTTGTTCATTTCTCACACGATCGGTTCAACTGATCTTCTCCATTCTTCTCCAGCACCACATTTCAAAACTTTCCAGATACTTCTGATCTACTTTCCGAAGTGTCCACGTTTCCGCACCATACAAGGCTATACTCCAAATGTAGCACCTTCTTCCTTAAATTTATGTCCAATTTGCTGATGAAAAGAGTCTTCTTCTTGTTGAATGCTGCTTTTGCCATGTCAATTCTGCATTTAATTTCACGTGTACACCTTGCATCATTTGTTATCATACTACCCAAATAATTGAAATATTCCACATTCTTCAAAATGACAAAGGACGGTGGATAGGCCATAAATATATAAAATATACAGAATTTGTACAGTATAAAATACCATAAACATTTTATATACAGTGTTATGGATCATCATTTACACATAAAAAATTTATCTACAGAGTGAAAGGATCCTCAGCATCCATTGAATAACAGGCTGGCCGGGCTCCGGAGCCGATCGGGAGGTTTCAAGGGAGATAAAATTCCCTTAACATCTTACCTTATTGTAACAACCAGTCTCTCAGCGTGTGAAAAGGGCTGTCTGTAGTTTTCTGTGTGCTTTTGAAGTCGACGACTTACTCTACTTATTAAAAATTCAAAAGTTTCCACAGATATTCTCAAGTATTCCAAATGCCGCTCTGGATGATTTCGAAGCTGCGAATAAAGGTCACGAAATTCCCCGTATATTTTTCGTAATTCATTAATCGGGTGAACACCACATCTCCTTTTCTTTAATAACAAACGATATTTGGCATACGAATTTTCTGACAACATAGCACGGCGAAATGACTTTGATGACATGTCACAGACGATTTGCGAGAACAACATCTATTCGCAGTCAGATAAGCTAGTCAGGTAGTCGCTTCCACGCTCTTGTAACCGTAGTTCGGCCAGGCTGCCGCTGTATCACTCGCTCGCTCTCCTGTCTTGCCGTCACTCATCCCCTTTTTTCTTTTTGAGAAGGGCCCTGCAGCAGAAGCTACGGACGCACCGCAGCCTTAAGGCTTATTTTGCAAACCTGTGATGAAGATGAAGAGAAAAATGATCAGTTTTTTTTTTTAATTTTTCCAAGTAATGGAGCACCGGTAGAAAAAAATTGATAGGGGAAACCCGAAGTACTCGGGGAAAAACCTGACCCAGTGCCACTTTGTCCATCACAAATCCCACATTGACTGACCCGGGATCGAACCATATTTTGTATTGGTAGGAGGCACTGCTTGTCCATGACATGAACAACTCAGGGCCATGGATTAGTGTGGAGTCTCGTATCCAAATCGGTCTTCGCGGCCGTACCGTCGGTCAGAGCCATCTTATCTTGATACAGGCATTACTAATACACTTCTCGCCTTCTAGATGGCAGAAAAGTCAATCGCGCGAGATTGCAGGCCTTCGACTCCGTGTAGAGCAAACAACTACCAACATATGCTGCGTAATATCCCAGAAGAGCAAGAATCTTAGAGGCAGTGTTGCTGTGGGATAGTAATCAATCAATTACAACCGATTCAAATTTTGTGTTCGCTCACATTCCTCTAATGCTGCCCGCTTCATTTCCCATCCTACAGAGAATGTAATACGTTGATCAACTTTTTGCAAAATTTTAGTAAGTAGACTAGACATGGTATTGTGTAGCATACACTTGTTCTGTGTGCCTTGTAGGAATCTCATATGAAATTTAGGATTTCTTACAATGGATTAAAATGCTGTGCATATAGTTGCGTAAACCTGCTGTTCTCTCAGGTAAGTAACCCAGAGAGTTACCAGCCATTCGAGCTACACTTTGTAACTAAACCTATATAAATCCTCATAACGTTTTTCACAACACCGAATGTCACTGTAGTGCTTACGAACACAACGCTGATAAATGCCATCCAAGCAGGTACTGGCAGACTCATATTCGTGTCAACTCTGGAGTACACTTGAAAAGTATTAAGCTGTGACTACCAGCATTTTTTTAATAGGCCTTATTATTTACTCCTTTATAAGCATGTGCTAGAAGATTTCGCTTTTGCTAACCCCTGTATTTTTTGCAATTAGAACAGGGATCCCATTTAAAAAAATCGAAAACCTGGACACTCTTTATAACATTTGGGTGGTTGACGGGGGTGGAAGACAATCCTTATGCTGTCACATGATGAACAATGCAGAGTGATTTATCAGTATTACTACAATGAAGTATTTCAGACAAATAAATTGTGACACCCATATACAAAAAATGAAATAATCATAATAAAAACAATAATACTACTCAACTCACTCAGTTCACTTACTGAGTTTTCTTTATGTATCCTTTCCTCATCCTTTGCAGTCTCATTTCTGACCCTATCATTAATAATCTACACCTCTCCCTCTCCTGTTTCATCTTGTTATTGTCCTACTATTGTAGATGTTTTCTTCCACTGTGGGATAGTCAAAATGTTTGTATGCATTGTCAGAAATGTAGTACTTTTATGACTTTGAAAAATTCAGGATATTGGCATCCCAAACCAAATTTTGTAGGACACTAAAACAAAGCTATTCAGATAAACGTGGGATCCCTCTATTTGCCCAATTTTAATATGTGAAATGCTAGTTCTTATTCACATTACTAATGATATTTCCCAGTGTACCATATCTTTTGTATAAATTTGTATGTTATAGTTACAGTTACAATGCCTCATATGCAGAACAAATAATTTTATAAATCTGTGGTCTTCTGGGTAATTACACGGCGTCGTGTGGTAATTATTTACCGACATTTTGGGACCCGTGAAGATGGGACTGATACGTTGTCCCGAAACGTCGGTAAATAATTACCACACGACACCGTGTAAATACCCAGAAGACCACAGATTTCATCAACATTGCGGCGTAAGCCTGAAATCAAGGTTAAATCATTTTATACATTTCCTATATCCATCTGCTATGATCAGTTACTATCAAAAAGTAAAGTTCACTCTATAAACTGTCATGAAGGCACAGAGAGGGAGTAGAGGTATAGCTCTGATCTTTCCTTAAACTCAGCGCTAGATGGGGTGGGTGATGCAACGCTAAGCCTTGGCCACTTTACCCCTGGCAATGACCTGGTATCCATTGTATGGGAGGCTGGGTGGGCCCGAGGGCCTGTCTGGACAGGTGCAGAAAATCTTGCCCCACAGGGAACCTATCCCCAGACCATCAAGTCCATAGCAAGTTGCTATACCAACTATGCTATCCCAGCCCACTCAGTTACTATCACAACTTCAGACTATTTGTAGTCACCATGTTATTTTGGATGTTTGATAAGAACTGTCTTTCAAAGATTTGTGATAATTATACGGTATTGTCACAAGCAAGTTATTTGGACATTGTCAATTGTCTGATCAGATATGCACATTATTTTGGGAGATGGACCGTTCCTCCATTTTTAGGCAAAAGGAAGGGGGTAAGGTACCATCTGTAGGGCCTGGTAGATAAAACTAGATAAGGCATAGCTTTAGGATGTATGAAGGAACCCATATTTAACATTAGGTGTCTCCTGCTTTTCATACCTCTTCATTTGTTCCTCAAAGATACCTTCATTAAGCCTTCATGGGTCAGTGTCACTTGTCTATGGATTAGTATAACTACCATTTGGATGGCCAGGATTCAGGTCCTTCTAAGGCAGTTCAGTTCCTCTTCACTGCATCCAGAATGACTTGTACATTCCACTCAGCCTTTTATCAAATATATACCATGGGCAGTTTCCCAGAGATAAAAGGGTCCGATTAGTGCAAAATTAAAAAACTGTGTAGATATTTACCTCTGATGAATTATGATGTGCTTGGGTATGGACAGAAGTACACAAAATATTTGAATAAGAGAAAATAAGAAAAATTCAAATGTAAAATAGTATATATTTCATGTTATTTATGCGCCTTAGAATGGGCAACATGAAGAGTTAAGTCTCTTTGACCAGCACAATCATCATACCTACACAGTCAACTAAAATACAGCACCCTCTCAAAATGAAACATGTAACCAATCTGCAATCTAGTTAAAACTCTTTACTAGGAGGAATATCATCATACTGTAATAGGTCTGCCATGCAGGCTGTCAGTTTTGCAAGACAATACTGTTACGTGTAATGTTCATCAAGACCCCAACATACTCATGATCAGGAGTGCATGAATCCCAGGTCACCTGGGCAACTAAATTCTGTACCCTGTCACCTAATATTTGTGGGTCCTTGGTGTAGAATTTGCTTCATGTGACCCTTCTGGCACCTAGAATTTTGAGGTTGCTCTTGGGTTTCTGGAAAGTTTGTGTACCCCTACTCATGATACTATGTTCATGGTGTCCTTCAAATTTATTGGTTTGGAGTAGGAGAATACAAACAGCAAATTAACTTTTTGTTCACCGTGCATTATGGTAATAGATAACCTTCATCAACCAACAACTGCACAAGTGTTAAATAAATTTTAATTAGTGCAGTTGTTGGTTGATGAAGGTTATCTACAAACAGCAAAATAACTGTATTTGCCTGAAATAAAAGAAGTTGGAAGGAATCCTGTTCAGATCCTTGGAAAAAGAAATTACACTAATATTAATGCACAAATAATCATTTATTTAGTATTGTTACAATGAGATCTGAATATTGATTTAGAATGACTGTAAACTAAGTTTTCTCACTGCTCTGGAGGAATGTTCCAGGAACTTCAGGTGGAACAAAGTTTCCTCATTGGCACTTAGTGACCAAAATGCTACAAACAAAATAAAGACATTCACTTATGCTTATATCACAAACAAAATATTGAATGGAACCAATAACATTTTTAGGTCATACCTAATAAAAACAAAACAACAAATATTTTTTAATCATTCATACCATATGAAAATTTAACGAAAGAGCTTTATCAAACAAAGGCAACACTGGTATCGAACAAAAACTCTTCCACAGTAAGGCACTCAAACATCCTTTACAAACAGGTCAAGCATACTTAGGGTGTTCAAGTTTAGGATGCGGTGGGCTCAAGTGAGCCAGTAGCCACTGGACCAGCAGATACAGAATGCTTTTGTGGGAAGGCAGTATTTGTGTTGGTATTTTCACCTGATGAGTTGCGAGCTTTGACAGGAGAGCTACTTGCAGTATCTGGGGTGCTGGATCCACTTGCATCCGCAACCCCAGACGTACTTTCCTTATTCAGTTGAGTCTTCTCATGTTTTGATTCTGAATCTGGATCAAAGTGGCCCACTAACAGCTCATGCAATTCATCAATTTCTTTTGGCTTTGCCTGCGTTAACGTAGATGCCAGCAACTGGGCAATGCTTGCCTTCCCATCCTTGGAATATGTGGCAGTAAGCATTGGGTAGTCAATCCCTGCTTCGGCAAGAATTCTGCGCAAATTGTTAGCATGCTGCCTCTCACGTCTATTTAGACGAAGAAGTGGACCAAATATGGGGCGCAAAGATTTCTGATGTTCCAAAACAGTCTTCATTCTGGCTAGTTCCATCTCTTCTTTGGTTACAGTGAGTGTAAACTGACGTATATCTTCTGCAAGTCCATGAGTGTCTGTGTCCCTTCCATCCCCACTGCTTTGGTTGCTTTCTGGGCGGTCTTCACCAGCACACAGGTGTTGTACTATCTGTAACCACAATTTCAAGCTTGTACTTGTCAGCAATCAATATTACATCTTTTCACAGGTTACTGGACCTATCTGCACCAAACACAAGCTGCTGTATTATAGGAGTCACTGAGAAGTTCCAACAGGCTTTTAACATGACATGAGTATACCTTCCTAGTGACTTAACTGTCCACAGTGATATTCATTAAGGCTTTCTACATGTGCCATTACTGAAACTGTCTTTCTTCACAGGAGTTTCTTCAAGAATGGGCATTAAGTATTAACTGGCAGCTAGGTCTGGTAAGAAACCTCACAATGTGGCTTAATTTTCTGTGCTTGTCAATGAGGGTGATATGAACTTTCCAAGGCATTTTTATTTGCCTTTATGGTGCCTGCATAGTATTCATTTATGACTGTTGAACTCTAAAGCAGAGTCCTGATGTCAGAAGTAGCCTCATGCTTCTACTGCATGACCTAGGTGGGCAAGAGTGTGTCTCCCATTTGCAAAGTTCAGTATTTTCGTTAGACCTTTTAGATTGCTGTCTCTTCATATGTGGAGTCACCACTTGGGGAACCCATTGACATGACTAAGAATTATGTGAATATATGTACCCTTAGAATGGCTAGGTTGCGGGTGAACAAGGACATTAATGATGTGATCGTTTGATCTTCATTTAATTCCCTTCCCAATTTGAAACACTTGCTCCAGGGTGTTATTAGGTACTAAGTATAAGAATACTTCCCAATACACTAAATATAACCACAAATTTTTGGGGGAAATTTTCTCTCCATTGGGAGGAATTTTGTCACTGATTCAGTACATTCATGATACTGACTATGAAAGACGTGTTATCATCCTGCACAGAGATTGCACAAATGTACTCAAAATGTTGCAGCAGGTCATTGCATGTTGATACCTCTTCACATTTATATACTGAGTTTATACAACAACCCTTTTATTAACAATCATGCTGTATGCGCAAAATTACATTTTCAACTGAACTTCATAATCTAGGCAATGTACTAATGAAATTAACCAAACAACTAATCTGCTGCACCTAACACACTACACCCCAGTAGTCCAGCAAAGGGTTAAGAACAGTGACCTTTGTCATATGTACATTTCCACATTTCTTTACAGACTTCAGGATGATGATGCTTGCAGTATTCATAAAATTACTACTGCAGGATCCAGAAAGTTTTGTAAATTTGTGAAGTTTATAATGACCTTCCAGATAATTTGAGATCTGCACTCTTCCACATAATTTAGGTAACGGCTGTCACTGTACAATTATTATTTTTCAACATACTACACAAATTTGAAACTTATGACAGCGATATCACATGACAGAGTCAAGTGTAATTGTTCCCTTCTCCTTCCTTTAAAACAAGCAAGAAGGCTGAGATCACCATGCTCTTTATGTGCATGTTGTCCATCAAATTTTTTAACAAGCTGACAAATTCTCACAAAACCTGGTAGGAACATTAAGCCAGCATTATATATATATTTTTTTTATTTCCCACAGTCACTAACAACAACATGGTGAACATGAGGCAGGAACAACCCTAGTGCCACATACGTTATGGATCTCAATTGATGTATGGTACTAGATCTTAGAAAAATATGCTGCTTTTGTCCAGGTGACATTTCTGTGCAGTTGTAAAACAGCATCATGGCAGTCACATGGACATTTTCTTTAACTTTCGGTTTCATGGGAGTAATTAATGAGCACTGGAATCAGACATGTGAAATCTGGTATGTAGACAGAACACTGACATACCTACACCAGTGGTGAATCCTGATTTGGAGGTCAGGTCTAGCAAAAGGGTACACAATGCAGCATTTTAACGTTCCACTAGATCTGTCGTGCAGATCAGGATTTGTCACTGATCTACACATATACAGAAGACTGTTGAAGTATATTTTACTCTTATCAATAATACAGTCACAACCAACACATACACTTGCAATACTCGTACGTAATCTTGCTACCAGTTTCAGCTCAAAGAGCCATCATCAGGCCTATGACAGAAAACTATGAGAATCAAAGTCCATACATTTGGTAAGAGGAAAAAACTCCTTTTTTTTTTTTTACAATTGCATATATAAAATGTATATCAAAATATAAATGTGCTGCCTAAGAGAAGTATATGTTAAAATGTAAATATAAACGATGTAAAATATAAAAAACATATAAGAATGTGAATATAAAAAATGGAGTCAGACTGTAAGATGTGGATGTATGTGCAGCAGTACTAATGTAAAAAACCAGTGTCAATCCTGTAAATTACATATGGATCTTCATGCGACCGGATAAATTGGTCCTTAAGGTAGATCACTTGTATACACTTTTCTTGCGCTCCTGGTATTTCATGTAGTATCCATGCATGTATGAAAAACTAGGTTTTTGTTTTGTGTGGATACTTTACAGGAGTTTACGTATTAGGCACGCATTTTCACTGGTTTTTGTGTTGCTTTAACAATACTGCTGTATTTACGGTCTTACATCTTTTATATTTACATTTTAATGTATACTTCTCTTACGCAGCACATTTATATATTGATATACATTTTATATATGTAATCATAAAAAAGGGGGAGTTTTTCCTCTTACCAAATGTATGGAGTTTGATTTTCATAGTTTTCTGTCATAGGCCTGATGATGGCTCATTGAGCTGAAACCGGTAGCCTGACTACGTATTGCAAGTGTATGTGTTGGTTGTGACTGTACTATTGATAAGAGTAACAAATACTTTTGCATGTACATACCAACAGGGATGTCTAATATTAAAAGAAAAAGAAAAGAAGAAGACTGTTGGCAAGTCAGTAATTACAGACATAGCATAGATAGGAACTCTGATGTTATATCAACATTTAAAATACAGACTGTGTATGCAAGTTCTTCACAAAAATGAAATAAAACATCAACAGTAACACAAATATATGGGAGTACTAACATGTGCAGTACAACATTAGGTTTCACGAGTTCTGCTTGGAACTCATTAGTCTTATTCAGCCAGAATACTTGTCATAATTAGTGGAATAAGAACAGGTTTGCAAAGGACACATCACAAGGCTCATTTTTAGGTACATTTCAATTCCTGTGTAGCACCTATTAAAACTGCTGTCCCTCTGTTATACAGACATAACAACAGACAGCTGAAGGAATTTTCATAAGATCTGATACAGGACAAGTTTATGAAAAACTGCCAGGCTATTAAAACTTCCATTTCTATCAGACAGTTTTATCAACCGCTTACATTACAACCTACACATATTTCTGTGTATCTGCAGTGTAAGTTGCTCATTATTTATCAGCACAAAAAGTGCAACAAAAGCTGCACAGAATAATAAGCAACACATTGTATGTGATGATTAAATAAAAAGAATGAAATGTTTTAAGTTTCAAAATGTGTACACTAAACCAACAACAGTCTTCCAAACAGATCCACCCATCCATGTGAATAACAAAACGAGTCTGCACTTCATTAAAATTGTGTTGAAGTCAGACCTGTTGTATTCTTTTAATGCAGCGTTCTATTACAATATGATAAGCAGGTAGTCATAAAAGAGTTATATTTAGTTTATTCTGTGTCTAAGTACAGTGTACATTGGGTCATTAATAATGACTGCTCATTCATTCAATACACACTTCTGAATTCTAGCCAATGATAAAGGATAGCATAGTGTAGTGACTAGGCTATGAGTTGGATGACTAGGGAATTGTGTTTCAGTTCCCAGAAGGCACAAGAGATTTTCTCCAAAGCATCCAGACTAGCTCTAGGACCTAGCCAATTCAATGGGCACCAGGGGCACATTCCCCAGAGCATAATGCAGCAAAGAAGTCCCCGCATAAGAAGTTTTCTCCTGTAAGAAGTCCCGAAATCCTATTGCTTTTAATAAGCTTCCCTCTTAATAAGTCTTCCCGCTTAAGAAGTCCCTAATCCTCTGGTCCCTTGAAAGACTTCTTAACAGGGTTCTACTGTACTTTTATGAAAAATACTGACACCTGAGCTACGGAATGAACATGTAAGTGCAGTGCCAAGTGAGAAATACTTCTACCCACTGATCACGTTTGCTTCTTTGCCTTTTGTTGTGCCATAATCATGATCCTCAAGATTACATTCATGTAAGATGTGGCTGTATAGTCTGGTAAGCATAATCACCATCATCATTCATCCCATCTATTTTAGTACTAGATGCAAGCAAGTGTTCAGCTTCTTGCCTTATCCAGGTTCTACTGTATATACAGTACATCTTCCAACATTCCAGACACAACACAAATTTAAGAACTTTAATGAATTCACATACAGCAAAGAAACTGTTATGAAACTTATGTCTCACTTTGTTCAATGAAAATCCTGTAACTTCCCTAAGAATCCTTTCAATGGTGGAAATGGGTGGAAATTGACCTCGTCATAATGTCAACTGGAGTTTTTAAAATTTGTAGGCTGGATATAAACAGTCTGATTTGTGTTTACAACTTCATTTTTCTTACCTGGAAGGCGAGGCGTGCTCGATCTGCAGCATTGTCTAGGTCCTCCTCATTATTCAGTAACACACGTGACAGTGTGCGCAAAGAAAACGAGCGCACAGTTTTGGCACATTTTATCTCTGCCACTCTGTATCCATTAACAAAACCCTTCACTACAGCAGAGAATCTCTCAAGCAGGTTGTATTTGTACAAAGCCTCCAGAAGAAGTGGTGCTGCCACTTTGCGGAGCTCATGGCTTACAAGAATCACACCATCTGCCGAGTTACCTTTTACATTTTCTAACCACTGGATAAAGTCTGACAATCCAGATATCTCACTTTTGGTTTTTAGCACCTGTAACAAACAGATGTTTACAGACAACACAAACATAGACATCAGATTGCCTGATCAATGTCACACGGATTGGTAAAGTGTTCTGCACAACTAACCTTTCCTGTCTTGGAATCCTTGAGCATGCGATAGCGACCTACAGTAACAACTCTGATGTTGTGTCTACGCCGGGCTGCAGGATTTAAATCACGAAATGGCATCACATACTGAGAAAAATTAACTGAAGGAGAGAAAGCTGCTATCTGGCATATTTCATCAAGCAGTCGCCGTCCAGTGGTATCCAGATCCCATCCAACCAAGCTATAATCACCAGGTGGCAGGCCTGACACCTCTTCACTCTGAACTCCATTCTCCTTTACAGTTGCAGAAACCATTTTCCAGTAACCTGCTATATATGCATAATAATTATAGTCCACCACATGCTGTAAGATATTGGAGATCACAGGACCAATACATAATGAACACACTTCCTTCCAAATTCCAACTAAAAAACTGACTGTGCATTATAATTTTGTATGTTCACATTTGGAACTTATAGTACAATATATAACAACTAAATGTGTAGGAAAATTGCACATTATAATAGGGCATACTTATATATCACTACAGATATAACGTCTAAGCATCACATTTTGAACAACATGGGGAAAGATGTGCCTCCCATCTCTACCACTAATCTCATGCTCCTTATTTGGTCACCTTAATATTCTGTGAAGAGTACAAATTATGAAGCTACACATTATGGAATTTTTTTCAGGCTCCTGGTACTGCCTCCCTCTCTCTCTATCTCTCTCTCTCTCTCAGGTACAACCAGTCTTCTCAAACACCCTCAATCTATGTCATTTTCTTAGGGTTAGAGACCAATATTACATGCATTTCCTTTTTCCCCATTCATGTTATATGCCCACAAACCTGATTTAATTACCCTAACAATGCTATATACATTCAATTACCTGAATACCTGCTTTCCCTAGTGATGAAAAACATCAACAAAATGGATCAGCCACCATTCCTGACTACTTAACTAAGAGAGAAGCAATTTCAAAATATGCATTCTAGATTGGCCATACAAAACAAGGTATACAAGAACTTTTAAATAACTCTAATTTCAAAGAATGTTTTGCAAACTGTAAATAGAAAAAAATAAGTGCACATTTCCCTATACAGAATCTTGAAAATCTCGAGGCTTCTAGTGTGACATGAACTGTATTAGTGACATCAAGACAAGTGAATTCTGTGGTATGTTACACAGTAATGACTGGAATCAATTCAAAGCTTCCACTTCACATGCAGCTGAAAACTTTCAATAGCTGGTGTCATACAGTATAAGGCACTGTTCAATAAATCATATATTCTGTCTAGTTTGTCATAATGCTCAAATCTGGAGAGGATTAAGTAGGTACCACTCTCCCCATCAGGAGAGCATGAAACTACCTCATGATCAATCAGCTTTGCTGATGCCAGCTCAGAACTTTTACAGCTGATTGACTATATATTTCCAGAATTATCCTCACTAAAACAAAGGACACACACACAACTGTTACATCTGTGCTTGTGGAGGGACTTCAGTAACATGCTCAAAACTTTATACAAAGGATCATCAACCTCTTTATTTTAAGACAAAGTTTTAGAAACTATTCTTACTTCTTGCTCACACAATGTCCAATGCCAAACGATCAAGCAACAGCATTAAGGATCCATGAAAATAAAAATTTTGTGATAAATATGGTCTTTAACAAAAGCTGTTAGCTTAGACAGGCAGACAGTGCAATCTGAAATACAACTGCTGCAAACTACTCACTCTGGCATTGAACCAACATATTTCCAAGCGGAATGCAGTCTCCTTTCACACTGAAGTACTAATTTTAAATCACTCTATGCTTCTTAAAATTATGTTGGTTTCAAAAGAATGTCATTAGATGGATAGCTAGATTATATTGGTTAATGCAGATGTGGAACTAGTCTTTGTACACATAATAAACATATTAGGCAACCCAAGTACAATACATGAAATATATAATTAATTTTATATACATACAAATTCCTTATAATTATTCCACAACAAGTATTACAATTCCATAGAAATTAACAAGCTGCTATTAATTGTGTAAGGTTTGGAAATTCATGAACAGAATAGATGAGTGACAAAAGGAATCTTTTTTAACACAAAGTGAATATGTTTTCTGTTAGTGGACAGACTTTTCATACTTACTGGGTACTCACAACAGACATTAATTCCCATATAACAAACTTTCTAGTTACAATTTAAATCAGGAATTGGTTCTGTGGAGATCATACCTGTGTTTGGTGCTGACTTTATGGTTTATGAATTTGCCTGAAAATTTCCACTTATCCACTAAAAATGCCATTAAAGCACATACATTTTCATAGGAAAGTGTTAATATGCAAAATCTCTTAAGTGAACCCCCACGTAGTCCACTTCTCTGAGCAACGGCCATAATTCTAATTATTCTGCACACATCAAGAATTACTTAAACAAAGCAACCTGGGATGCATGGGAAGAAACTTGGCTCGATCAGACTGTCAGATGAGCTAGAAAGGGCATTTCTTTGACAAAGGCACTCCTTGCTCTTATACGTAAGGAAGAAATGTTAGTCACTAACAACTTTTAACACATGAGGTCTCATAACTATTTGTCTGTTTCTGGATACAATGCCAGACAATAGATAACCGCTACCTTGTGTTTCTTGCAATACGTGAAATGTGACCTTGTAACAGACCTAGCCTTCCATCTACATATCATATCACTTGAACATACATTACAGTTTCAACAATGACCAATGTAACTACAGCTGAAGGGAAGAACAACATCATCTTATAACACCAGCAATCTAAGAAGAAATCGCATTACTCACAGTCTATTCTTAACAAATACATCGCTGCCCCGCCCCTTTATTCTTCTTAGGAACTTACCATGTAACAGCCGAAGGTAACTCACCTTTGTATATTCAGTACTCGTAATGTATGATTCCCCTTTTTGAAAACGATGTTCCTAAATCCAAGTATTTTGTCCTTACAGACTGTGTACGTCTATACCAGTATGATATGCACGTGGATGACGTTAAAAAGGTCGAGGTCTTGCAGCCCTCACTACACCATACACAATCCGCATCTGACCCGAATCATGTTGTTCTAGGTACTTACGGTTTATTACGTCATCAGTATCGTTCATAAACCGGCCTACGAAAATACAACAGTTACAAATTAATGAAAGAACTCGTAAAGAGGGAAATTTAATTTACGATTACAATTGAAATTGTTAGGAAAATATATTTTATTAGCACTTATGCAATCAACATACTCAACAATCAAGCAGAGAAATTTTAAGACTTGTGTAATGGGTATTAACACTCACAAATGACCTGCTTGTTTGTCATTTCTACCGTATATTTCTCTACGAGAGGCGAGTCCACAGGGAGTATCAATTTCAAATTACTTGTGCAAATAAGCATTTTGAAGCAATAAGAATTATGGTAACATACACGTTACGATTAAGAGATAATTCGTGATCAAGATACGATTTAAACGGCTGGACGATGGTCGACCCTTGTACCGTGACCGTCTTCGATCTCTTACATAATCTCCTTCCTAATTTCTGGCAGTCTTGAGATCTGCGCTCTTCTGAGATATTACGCGGCGTCGTGTGGTGATTGTTTACCGACGTTTCGGGACAACATATCGGTCCCATCTTCAAGGGTCAAGGAAGTCAGAGAAGAAAAGAAAGCCGACAGACCTATGCCTCGCAAAGGGTCGGTTGAATATTTTTGGAGTCCCCTGCCAAACAAGATTTAGAGCCCTTGTATATAAGAGGTGATTGCCTATAAATGTAGAAAATCTCAAATTTAAACACTACCATATCTACCATACAAAATGTTTGTGATGCCTGCTAACACAAAAGACAAATGTCACAAAAAATAATGGCATGTTCATTCTGTGACCACAGCGCGGCAATTTGCTAAAGGGCCCAATTTATAATTTTTCTTGCTTCTCGTACTGCAAATGTTGCCACCAATTTTATTATGTCCAAGGAACGCGCAGTTCTTCTTTAAATAACAGTTTTTGCCAGGCAGTTTAGCCATTCCAAATCAAATTTTTAGCAACTGAAACTTTTCAAATCTGATTTCTTCAATGACGACCCTGTCTGGGAGGGGGGGGGGGGGCTTCTAAAAGACGGGGCCCCCCGCAGTTGCGGTGAACTTGGATGAACTCAGTACTTCGCTTAGTGGGGCTTCTGCAGACTAATTTAGATCTGAGATTTACTTATGAGTATTATCAAGTTAGGAGATAGATAAATAAAGTTTCGTTCTACTGCAAGTCGAACTCAAACTGCAAATGTTGGTCGAATGGTTCATCTCTCATGCTATATTCCTTGCGCTGTTATGTATATACTGTGGTCCTGTCATAACCTATGGTATAATTTTTTGGGGTGGCTCCTCTTATGCTAACAAAGTGTTCATATTACAAAAGAAAATTATTAGAATTATAACGAACACTAGACCAAGAGATTCTTGTAGGGAAATTTTTAAGAATATGGAAATAATGACGTTATATTCTCAGTACATATATTCATTACTTCTAAACACAATTAATAATAAACATTTATTTAACAGCAATAATGAGATTCATAAATACAAAACTAGATCCAACAATAATCTACACTTACCTGTAGTTAACTTAACAAAATTTAATAAAGGAGCGTATATATCAGGTATTAAAGTTTTCAATCACCTTCCTCAATCAATAAAAATTTTGGTCAATGATGAGAAAAGTTTTAAATCCACATTGAAGAGGCTTTTATATCTCATTCTTTCTACTCCATGAATGAATACTATCAATATAAAGAGGATAAAAGAGTGTAAACTAGAAGTGTTGAATTTTTGATACACTACTTTGTCAATTTCACAATGTTGACACCGTGCATCTTCGTCATATTAAATTAAGTTTCAGACTAACTGATGCACACTAAAACCACTTTTATTGTAGCTTTATTATAATTGTTAAAATTATACCCCTACACGTGTTTCGATCCTAGGATCATTGTCAGGGGTTTTTTTTTTGCTGAAAGCTACTGTCACTTCAATCACATGATTTTAAATAATTTTAACAATTATAATAAAGCTACAATAAAAGTGGTTTTAGTGTGCACCAGTTGGTCTGAAACTTAATTTAATACTTTGTCAATGTTTCTAGAGTTAAATACTATATTTTGATTGTTACTCTCTGATAATATAATTGACAATTTATGTAATTAATTCATTTAATTTATGTAGTTTATGTATTATAATGGTAATTGGATATTTTAACAATTGTATTCTCGATAGATATTTTTTTTAATCAATAGGACCAATTCCACATCCTTGGTTTGTTACCTGTATATGGATATACGGAAAATAATGAAATTAGAGAATAATGTGAAAATATTGAATATTAATTTAGATAGACCATGTTATACTAGACATGGGCTCCATCTTAATGCAACCGGAAAAGAAAGAGTAATAGAGATGATAATGAATCAGTTACAGACATTTACAATTAAGGATAAAGAAAACATTATTGCCCAAAATTGGGCACATAATTTAGATGAATATTGTCAAGAAGAGGGAATAGATAATATAGGTATAGAAGATGAGAAACCACAACAGAAAGATGGAGAAGACAAAAAGGATGAAGAAGGCAGTAAAAGTGAAAATTTAAGTGATAATAGTCTTAAAAGAGGAATTATAACAAATAGTGACCAGATAATAAGGGTACACAAACATATTATAGAGGGAAAGGTCACCAGGAATCAACAAAAGGCAACAGTAAAGAATACAGAAGTAGAGGAAGATAATTTAGATAATTGTAATATAGGAAATATTATCATGAATATGAACAACGAAGCTAAAGCTATACCATGTATAATGAATGAGAATCCACTACAGAATGAGATCATAGGCAGTAAGGGTAGTAGACTATCTACACATAGTAAAAAAGTACCAATCTCAAGAAACAAAGATTTTTTATGGGAAATATGAAACAAGATGTATACCCATTGCAGGTTAAAGAAAATTTAGGGAAACATGAAATTATAAATGGGAACTATGACAAAAGTGGCATTAAATCAATCAATTATACTACAATTAATCAAAACAATCTCATAATTTATCATCAAAATATTAGGGGTATTATTAATAAAACAGAAGAATTGCTACTGTCATTTACTTCTGAGTTACCACATGTTATTTGCCTATCAGAGCATCATCTAAAAGATTTTGAAATAAATACTATCTCCCTGAACCAATACATTTTGGCTAGTGAAAACTGTAGAAAAAATGTTAAGCAGGGAGGAGTGTGCATCTTTATTCAGAAGAGTGTTCAATTTACAAAGATAAATAATATTGTAAATTGTAAAGAGAAAGATTTGGAATTATGTGCTATTCAATTAAACCTATTAAATATATGCATAGTATGTATTTACAGGGCTCCATCAGGTGATTTTTTTTATTTACTGAAAAATTTAGAAATTTTTTTAAATAAACTGTATATAAATTCTAAAAATATAATAATATGTGGAGATGTAAATATAAATTATCTTATGAATAATAATTATAAGCAACAATTAGCTTCATTATTAGCCTCATATGGGCTATACAGTACTGTCACATTTTCAACCAGGATTTGTCATAACTCATCTACAGCAATAGACAATATTTTCATTAATAAATGTAAAAATAAAAACTATATTGTTTACACATGTATAAATGGATTATCTGATCATGATGGACAGATTATCACAATATATAATATTACACATAACATGGTAAAGAACCAGACACATACTCATAGAATAATCAATGAATCCTCTATATTAGACTTTCAAATTAACCTAAGTTATGAACTATGGGATGATATCTTTATAGACAGAGATGTAGATACAATATTCAAAAAATTTTTAAACACCTATCTCAGGATATTAAACTCGTGTTTTCGGATTTCAAAATCACGAACTACATATACAAATAAATTATGGGTAACGTCAGGAATTAAAAAATCATGAATTACTAAAAGAGAACTCTACATAAAAACTAGGAATAATAATGATCCTAGATTAAAAGAACACTATAAAGTATATTGTAAGATATTAAGTAGAGTTATTTCAACAGCAAAAAAATTATATTTGAACAAAATTATTGAAACTTCTAATAATAAAACTAAAAAAAACTTGGGAAGTTATAAGAAATACAACCGGAAATGGCCATGTATCTACTAAAGTAACTTGCTTAAATATAAATGGTAATAACATTCAGAATCACCAAGACATAGTAAATTCATTTAATAACTATTTCTTAGATGTGGCTAATATTACAAGAGAGAGGATAAATAAGGATATAGAAATAGATAAGAGACCCATGGATTATCTATACACCTAATTTTTACAACCATTTCCAAAACTGGTATTAAAGAAAACAAATAGTAAAGAAATAGAAGAAATAATAAGACTTATAAAACCTAAATCAGCTCATGGATATGATGGAATTACAACCAAATTAATAAAAGCAAGCACACCATTTATATCATCACCATTAGCATATATATGTAATAAATCCCTGTCTACAGGAATATTTCCTTCTCGTTTAAAATACTCCAAAATAACACCTATACGTAAAAAAGGAGACAAAACTGACATGTCGAATTATAGACCAATATCTTTACTTCCAACCTTTTCCAAAATTCTTGAAAAAGTTATATATAAAAGTTGCTCTCTCATCTAAATAATTATAATATCTTAGCAAAGGAACAATTTGGTTTTAGAAAAAACTCTTCAACAGCATTAGCTACTCATAATTTTTTAGATAATATTTATACGGCCTTAAATAATAAATGTATAGTGGGTGGAATCTTTTGTGACCTGAGAAAGGCTTTTGATTGTGTAAACCATGACATTTTGCTGTCAAAAATGGAATTTTATGGAATTAAAGGAATTACACAAAAACTTATGAGATCTTATTTAAGAGGAAGATATCAAAGAGTAATCTTACGTAAAAATGGAAATAAGTGTTGTTCTGAATGGAAAGAAATACAATATGGTGTGCCCCAAGGTTCAGTACTGGGTCCGGTACTTTTCCTGTTATACATCAATGACCTACCAAAAATTATATCTGAATTATCAAAACCAATTCTATTTGCTGATGATACCAGCATTATTATCTCAGATAAGGATCCTACAAATTTTAAAATTAAATTAAATTAATTATTTGATATGATTAATGAATGGTTTACAAAAAATTTGTTAACAATAAACTATGAAAAAACTTGTTTTTTACATTTTCGAACTAAAAATAGTAAAATGTTGGACATCCAAGTTAATTACTTAAATAAACAAATTTCAAGTAATTCTAATATATCGTTCTTGGGACTAGAAATTGATAATTTTTAACATGGAAAAATCACATAGATGTATTAATTAATAAACTAAATATATCTTGTTTTGCAATTCGATCAGTTAAATCCATTTTACAATTGGAAACATTAAAAATTGTATATTTTTCATATGTGCATTCTATGTTAACTTATGGGATAATGTTCTGGGGTAACTCCTCGTACAATATAAAAGTATTTAGGATACAAAAAAGGATAATTAGAGTTATGACATATTCAACAAAAAGAGCTTCGTGTCGTAGTTTGTTTAAAGAATTGGGTATCCTCCCCTTACAAGCACAGTATATTCTATCAATCACCATGTTTATTATAGCAAATAGGGAACTATTTACATTTAATTCTCAAGTACATAAATTTAATATCAGGTCTACTTATGATCTGTATTATCCACAAACAAACTTAGCACAATTTCAAAAGGGAATATGTTATATGGGAGTAAAGATTTTTAATCATTTGCCGACAAAAATTAGAGCTATGTCTAATGACACGAAGAGCTTTAAATCTAAGTTGACAACATTTTTACTACAAAATTCTTTCTATACTACTGAAGAATTTTTTGAATTAAAGTCTGCTTAGGAATAGGGTTAATAATGTAAACAATAATATTTTATATTTATATTATGTTTTATGATGTTAAGAGTGATACATTGTATGTTGCCTTGTGTAGAGAGATGCACATGTTTTAAACTTAATTGTTTTTATACTTGATTGTTGAATGAACATACATGATTGTGAAAATGGATATACAGCTGGATTTATATTGTAAGACTATTTTATATTCATGTTGACTGATTCTATATCTATGTACATAGATTTCTGGAAGATACATTAAATTGAAATTGAAATTGAAAGGAATGAATATGAATATGTGTGTTTCAAAACGAAATCATATGCATGCTAATAATATTGTACGAATTAACAAACTCGATGGTTCCTGTGCGTTCAGCATTACAATTTTCTTCCCTAGTATTTTATTTCAGTAACAATAAATAAGCAATAAAATATGTTTTGACCTTTCGAAACTTATTAGTGACTTCTAAAACGCGCTCGGGGTCGACATTTTGTTAGTATACCGCACGCACGGCAGGTGGCAGTGTTAGTCAATGCAGAAACAAAAAAACTGGAGAAAGCAAAGGCGACATATCCCAGCTGTTCTGATCGTTCAGGTGGATGTTGTGGAACAAATGGTGAAATCTGTATTTTGATTTATGTTTGGAATGTATAAATCTAGGGTATGTTAAGTAGGTATTGAAGACTTTGCTTCTTCGAAGTCTCAAAATATACTTTATATGACGTCGACCCTGAAGGAAAGAAGAACGTGATTAATCAGGAAAGATACATAACAGTTAAATCTAGATCAGCGTATTTGCGATACAGAAAAACTAGCCTGTGCTTTGCCTCGTTGGATAACACTGGGGGTAGCAGTAGTTTGAATCAGTGTTTAAGCGCAACAGCAAATCGTCTTGTATTTTAGCTAGGCAGTCGTGCATATTTTTAGGCCAAGTTAAAATGGCCCAACAGCCCACAAGTAGTGCTCTTCGTGCTCTCGCATTGGAATACAAGAGTCTGCAAGAAGAACCAGTAGAAGGATTTCGTGTGAAACTTGTTAATGAAGACAATTTATTTGAGTGGGAAGTGGCAATTTTTGGACCGCCAGATACGTTATACCAAGGTGGATATTTCAAGGTGAGTTGCATCAAGTGGAAATAGCCTTTGGAAGTAGGTATCCACGACGTCTTGGATTTGATAAGTAATGCAGATGTGGAAACACTGCCTGCACATACATCTGATGTGTTGAAACTTTATTAGCAGAATGTATGATAAAATCATGACATTTTGATAAATGTGACAGAGGTTTGCATGCTAGCAAATAAGTGTAAGAAAAGAAAATATATCGCATAAACGTGAGAAATGTATGCTGCCATTAATTTTGGATTTTTTTTATCTCCTGTCTGTTAAACTAAAAATAAAACTAAAATTTTGTCTGTTTTACGTAGGTAGAAATTTGATCATTCATCACTGTGACGGAAGAAGTATTTGATAATAAAGTCACATATTTACACTATGGTGACTTATCTTGTTACCTGAGTAGGTTTAGAAAGTTGAGGAACACATAGTCACCTGTACTGAATAGTTGTTCCAAGAATAAACTGTCAAGAGCAATACTTCAATCATACAGGGACCAGAAGCAGTAATTTCTGATGACGGATTTGAACCTTAGGAGTTGATAGTTTCCCTCTGAGGTCAATAATAAAAACCTGAAACACCTATTTTACTTTATATTCTTCTTGTTGATTGGCATTTTGGAGTCCTGCAGCAACCGACTGTTTTTCTACAAATTATTTCCAATTTTGGTTGCAGTGTTGTGTAAAAACCTGTTACTGGTTAGATCTGTATTTCTGTCATTTTAGTTCCTGCTGTCCTTCGCGTGAAGCACATTTCAGCTCCCGTGTACCTAGAGACTAATGAAGTTTCAAAAATTTAGTTCATGTTGCATGTGGTTGTGGGTATAACTGGCTTCAGTTCTTTTTTACCTCACATGTATTTATATTTTCTTATATCACAGTAAAACCTATTTGAAATGGACTAAGGAATGACAACTTTCCTATTCAGATACATCTCCATTATGTTGTTCATATTCTGGTTGTAATTTGTTACCAATATTCTCATCATCCCATCTGGATTTTCTTCTTGTAGGACAGTATATACAAATGCAGTCCATCGTCTGTCATTTTCTGGGTTTTGAATCATATTTGTAGATGTTTGGTAGGCCTACTTGAATTGGGAATTGGCCTGTGACAAGGCCTGTGTCTGTGCTAGGACAACACAAAACATATGTCCCATGCCAAAGTGGGGTTTGAACCCATGATCCCCATGTTTGAGTGTTTAAAGATAGTACATACCTTAGATTGTACAGCCACTATCATCAGCCCCATCTACTTTTAAAAAGACTAAACAACAATATTATAATTACACTGGACATCAGATGTTAAATTTTTCTTTCTTCCCCTTCATGAATGGACTTATTGCCCTTACAGATATTGAGCCACTGATTTAGAATGTGGTAAATAACAAATCTGCAATTTGTAGGGTTTTCCAGAAAGAGCAAGTGAGGTTTTGAATGTCAATGAATTCAGTCACCTTTTTATAATGTGATGTTACACAACTGATAAAGAAAATGTAAAGACAAAGGCAGGGTTGTTCCTGTCCATGCCATGAAGGCATACAGGGGGAGTAGACATATAGCTCCCCCCATTCTTAACCTGGGCACTGGATGTTGGTGAATGGTTAACTTCACAACTTAACTGATTTATCTCTGGGGAAAGACCCTGTAATACCCATTGAATTTGAAGGTGGATGGGCCCCAGAACCAGTCCAGACATTTTGGAGAAGAGAAAATTTTCCTGTCCCTGCCGGGGATCGAACCCAGGATCATCCAGCCAGTATAATATTAAACGTACAATGAAAGAAAAAGTAAGCGTATTAAAAGTTGTTTCCCCTTTTATTTATTTTAACATTTCAGCTGTGCACTCATTATTTATGAAGCATTTTATAGTTATAATGTTAATGGTTGCAACATTATACAATTAACAAAAATAAGAAATAAAACATTGTAGTACTCTTTAACAAATTGATGATATTATGTAACAGAAATGGAAAATTGTGCATTTTTTGTTTTTTATCCAGTGTATATTCTTATAATTTATCAACCAACTTATGCACTCAACAAAACTATGTCTCACTTATTTTAATAATGGAGACAATACCTAGATCAGCTGTTGGCCTTATACTTCTTTGTTCTGATTAATTCCCTGATGATGGCACCTTGGTTCCGAAACATGTAGGGGTTTTATATTTGTTTCTGAATGTATTTTGGTGAGTGCATAAGTTGGTTGATGTATTAGTTACAGGAAAATTGTGCATTTACATTTAACATGTTTAGAATCTTTTTGCACTTGATTTCCTGCATGTTAGCCATGCGCTATGAAAGTGATGCAGTTTGATAGCACCTGAAATGCATTTTAGTGCCACTTTGTGGCCACCGAATGCTGACTTGTCTGTGAATTTTCAAAGCGCTGAACACGGGGGCGAATATAGAGACAACGGTCTTGTCGAATGTGACACCGTTTAGTTTGGTAGGTACTAACGTTTCGGGAGCACCTAACTACCAAACCACTTGGAGTCACATACCAGAAGACAGCAATATTCGCAACTGCACCGTGTTAAGGAGATTGTGAACGTTGATTATAATCAGAGACGTCATGACGTATCAGCATTGGCACACATCGTAGGCGTGCATTGTTGTCGTGAAGTGTGTATGGTGTAACGACACGAGCTGATTGCAGATGGAACTCTTTATTGTGTACGCGCGCTGGACGTCGAGAAGCGCTTCTCATTTCAACTAAAAGAGGCACTATTTTTGTCTTGGAGACTATTATTGCCGATTCCGGTGGCCGCGCTTCTAAGGCGTAGGTCTGCGGCCGCTCGCTTGCTGGATTGCGGGTTCCAATCCTGCCGGGGGCATGGTTGTCTGTCTCTTGTGAGTGTTGTGAGGTACAGGTCTCTGCGTCGGGCTGATCACTCGTCCAGAAGAGTCGTACCGAGTGTGGTGTGTCATTGAGTGTGATGAGGTGCAACAGTAATCCTCCGCACTTACAATAAGTAGGTGGAAACAGGTCAAACTAAGAAGGAAAGAAAGATTGTTCTTGTAATAGGACATTTATTTATTGCAATTTATTACTCGTTTTCTAACCAGCGTCGTTATTAGTTATGACCATTGTATTCTGTAGTGTCACACGTACATGTTTTAAATACCTAAAATGAAAGCCCGTGTAGTGTCAGAACATGCAGTGTTTAATTTTTCTGCTTGCACGATGCACTGCCGTGCGGCAATGTTATTGATTTCTCTTAACGTCCGTGGCCGCGATTCAACCAGAAATTACAAGGGAGGGAGAAAAAGGGAAATTATCCAGTATGCAGGTAATATCGGATCACGATCGGCAGAGTGAACTGTCTTGGGATCATTCAGTTTGGGAGTTCAATGTATTCTGTAGTGGCGTCTTAATTCTCACTTCTGCTTTAAATAGATATCGCAGCGTTAAGGCCGGCGCACACTACATTGAACCGAAGCAAATTAGCAAATAAATCTTCTGAACTTGCTTGGTTGCATTGTTTCGCAATAAAAGCTCCATTCAGATTCGTGACGTGTTAGAACAATTTTTGTAAGACTCGTTCAGTGTCCCCAAAAGGATTTAAAACCCGAAGGGCAGTACTTGAATATCTCAAGTGTGATATTTTCTGCAGACGCAGTGCACAGTGTCACGAATCGAAGCGGACTGGCCGTAATTGTAGTAGGAAAGTATTCCGATTCCGTTCGGTTCGATCAGGTATGCGTTACGTTGTGACATAAATCATAACAGCAAACAAACGAATCGTGATGGGGGGGGGGGGGGGGGCGGTACTTCGGTTGTTTTCGATAGAAGCTGATCGAATTTTCTTCTAACATCAGTCAGAGGTAATTTCTAGAAGTGAGTCGTTGTACCGTATGGTTTGACGTCAGTGACCCTTATTTCCATCAACTGGACAAGTACAGTGTATAGTAGGCGATAGACGAGAGAATTGAAATGTCTGGGAATCTGTGTTGGTCCTGTAAACATGGTATGTAAGAATTTTGACTCGTATCCGATTCGTTGTGCAAGCCGCCAAACTGAGAACAGCTAACCAGTTGTTAATCAGTATTATGTATTTTTAAAAGCAGAGTAATATTCGGTTTTTAAAAAGGCAATGTGTAGCACATGTAACCTCACACGGCGGAACCGTATGATTCGAGGGGGCGCATGGGAGTGAATAGGTCATGTTACTATAAGTTGGACAGTTGTTGTGAAGGCGTACTGAATTCACCTTTAAAATAAATATTAAAATCTTAAACGTGTTTTATACTTGTTTAACGTATAAACGTGGGGCCGTTAGTAGACAGTTGTCGTAAGTTGCTATCGAAAAATACATCCCATTAGCTTGTTACAAGTAAATGGTCGTTTTCCAGGGAAAGGAATTGGATACTTCAAGCTGACATTAAAAGAACGTGCTTGAGCTTGTTTAATTCTCTTTTCTAATATGGCGGACTGAATTTTAAAATTCACACCTAACATCTTACCAGATACAAGTGCAATATACCGTTGAAGGTAAATGGAATATACTAGAAAGTGCTGAGTACATGTTTTCATACTCATATAAATATTTCTTCATCGTCAGAGGATTTCTGTACACAAACCCATTGTGATGAATGCAGAGTTAATAGCATATGAAATCTCCAAAAGACCCCAAAATGGTGTCAAACGTTTGAATTTCAGCCATACCTGGCTTCCATCTTGCAGAATAAATACCGATGTACGAGATGTGGCTATTAAATTGCGAGACTTTTCAGAGGCATACTTTATTAATAAATTACTGTATCATGATATCTCCTTCAAAGACATTCCTATCGGAAGCCACACGCCCCTCGATATAAGCCTCTCAGGTCTCGAAACATCCTTTGAAGACATTTTGTGAGAGTGGTTTAATCATGACAGGATTATTTTCATAAAGTCCCTGGCTTCTGGTCAGCAAGCCTGGGCTGATGTCACAGGAGTCGCGAAATCGTGTGCGCGTAGATCAGTGTCCTGCAGTCAAGAGAGGAGGAATGCAAGCTTGCGATGCCGCTTTTGTATACGTAGCAGCTTTAATCATGTGGCAAGTGAGGAGCGTAAGGTCGGGTTACATTGCTACGAATCTTATGAGCTGTTGTCGATCACTTTGTCGCTGCAGTGAGAACTACTGTTTCTCATTATGTCACATGGAATTTGTACTTGTCTGGGCAGTTGATGAGACTCGCGCTGAAGGTTGTCCATGTGTAATGACGGGGACTTTATGGAAGTAATTAACTTCATAGTTCTGGCGTCTTCTTCATACGTGTCACGTAAGAATTTGAAGGTTTCCCAGGCAGTTTCCTTAAAATTAACTAGACATTTGTTGTTTACTCATTCTTCATATCTATCATCACGATCGCGGCAATTTAAATAGGCGTTTGTGAACAGATTCATTACTCGACACTGCGTCAACGTAACGGAGCGTGGTTTGGCACGCGACTGCGGGAAGGTTCATCGGTAACTAATATAAGTTTATTTTGGTGATTAACAGTCAAGGTCGGAGTTCTTCGCGCAGTCTTGGTATTAATAGTCACACCCCTTACCAACCCCGCAGCTCTGGCTTTATCGCTAGATGCATGCAGCCGTCCTTATATCAGTATGTCTATTTGTATTTGCACAGTCAGTTTTATTTAATGTCATTTTAGTTGAATGATACGGATGCAACAGGTAATCTGTTTTTAATACTGAACACACTGAAATAAGAGTTACAGTGTTGGCGTTGTTGGGGTTGATTTACTTTGTATGCGTTTATTTGATCCACACGAGGAACAGCATGTGTTTGTAAACGTAGGGTGCACTGGAGTTATTAGAAAACTGTACAGTTTCTTTCCGGTTTCCATAAAAGAGATGTACTGAAATTTGCACAGTTGTATTGAAATTGTTCCCTGAAATGTGTGTAAATGTACGTAAAAGCACAACAGAACATCAGATGTCGCATTCAATGTGGGCTGTCTGCTACGAACGTTTTATATGCATTTTTTCTCCTTAATTTTCTAAGTGTCGTGCCTATTGTCTAATACTGGTGCTATCTTACAGGGGGCTCACGTCCCGCCCCTGTCCTTTCGCTCCCCCGCCAGTGTCCGCTTCCTGTTGTCAGGGTGAGAACTCGAAAACGAATTTTTTCGTGTGATTGTTTGAAAGCTCGTTGCTAATCATGGTTTGAAGTGAAGTTTGTTGTGATTTGTTTCGTTTACGAAAAGCCATACTGTAAATAATTTCTTGGTTTTTTTTTGAACTGTTGCTGTAGAGAGGGTTTCGTAAGAGCAGCGGTGCAAATTCACCGTATCGTACAATGGAAGCATCTTTCATTTCTCTTAAAGGACCTAATATTACATGTTCTGTAAAACCGTCAACGAAGGTTTCCGCTGAACCGCTGGAAGCGCGATAGGGTTTGTTGGAGCACACTTCAGGAACCACTGATGTAGCGACATTTCGCGCACTCTTCCTCTTTTTCCACTTCTTAAGAATCCACTATTCACTGATTTTCATGTACACTCGTCTTCTAACAGAAATCCTTCACATAACCCAGACACTGCAGCCACCGTTACATGAGCAGCATCCACGGCTGACGTGGTGCTGAAACGTCAGGCCACTTGGAACCATTTTGTTCCATTTCGTTGGGAAGCGCTCGTACTACTTGCGCCACCAAACAGAAAATTCATTTCGATTTGTTGCGTTCCGGTGTATTGTGCGCCGGCTTTCAGACATTCGCTTCTGGAACGTTGATTACAACAAAAACAATGTATTTTAATTACTGCATATAGGCTACCGATCCACGTTCGGTTTGTATTGTCCTTACTTTCACTGTAAACTTGCGATCATACTTTTTTTTAACTTTTGAAGTTTTGAAATTTGAAGTTCATCTGAATAATGTTTAAAATTCTGCCAATGAGTCACAGAAAACACCAGCTTCTCCATTACAAATACGATTATCAAGCGGTTAACCTTCTGAAGCCTGAAATTGATGTACCTGAATAGTATATAAACACTCAGTTCCTACCTCACAGTAAACGTCACTTCCCATTACAAATACAAAACGATTAATACTGTTTAGGGAAATAATTGTATTGTGTTTACTTAGAGGTTACAGAGTAACACGACGGACCGTATTTTGCGAGTTTGTTACGTTTTATGGCCATTTGGCACGATTCTGAATCGGACTTCAAGCACCGTGTTTTGTCTCGTGACAAATAGCAACCATAACGTGCATATTAAGTTATTTAATGCGAATAACGCAGGAGACCCTTCTCGCATGGAAATACATCGTAACATATATGCAGTGCTGGAGGACATGAACTTGTTTGTAGCTCTCTTGTTCCTCGTACTGTACTGCGACCGACCAGTGACTGAAAATCATTGATTTAATCGCATCCGGAAGCACATCATTAATTTTGCCGAAAACGGTTAACATGTCGATTATTTAATTCAGGTGCAGGAATATAAGGAAGGACAGGTGGTTCAAGGATTGCCTGTCTGGCACTTTAAAGGTCGAAAACCTCGTGTCTCTTTGTTTTCTTGTTTTCATGCTTCTCATTTTCATTTCTAGTTTTGTATGTTATGCCAAGCATTGCTTTCACATTGCTCCTGGGTTCGTAATATGAATAATAACCTGTGTTGATATAGTATTTCACATTTAGCTGGAAGGAACGAGAAAAGTAGAGAAAGCGGTGTCAGGATAGCCATCTATTTGGCGAGGTTCGAACTTGGGCCTTCCAGTCAGGAGGTTAGAACGTGTAACCGTTTCACCTTTATGGACTGAATTTGATCTAATATTTGCAACAGGATTTGTAGTAAAGCCGTAGGTATGGACACGTTATATAGGCAGTAAGAAAAAAATCCTTTTCGAACTTCATGTCATGTCAGAACTATAATTTTGCCATTTGTTTTACATGGGTGTGAAACTTGGTCTCTCACACTGAGGGAGGAACATAGGCTGAAGGTATTTGAGAATAGGCTGGTGAGTAGGATATTTGGGCCTAGAAGGGACGTGTGATTAAATCAAGAAGAATGAGATGAGCGGGGAATGTGGTACGTGTGGGGGAGATGAGAGGTGCATAGAGGGTTTTTGTGGGGAAACGTGAGGGAAGGGATAATATAAAATGGGTCTTCAAGAAATAGGATTGGGGGGGGGGGGGAGGGCGTTGCGTGGATGGATTGATATACAGGACAGGGACAAGTGGGGGGGGGGGAGGGCTCATGTGAACGCGGTAATGAACCTTCGGGTTCCATAAAATGTGGGAAATTTCTTGACTAGTTGAGGAACTACTAACTTCTCACCGAAGGACTCTTGCTTTGTGTAGTTAGTTGTCATGTTATTTCTACATTGCATGTTTGATGTTCTTGAGTCGAGGCTTCTTTACGTAGTTAATAAATTGTACAAATACGCAATTACGTTGAATTTGCTGTGTTGGAGACGAGTTCACGTGCCAATGTTCTTTCACATTGCCAAATTCACGTGTAAGCTAAATAAACTAAACTTGTGAGGGGACTCCGGATATAAACGAAGTGCCTTTATTCTAATGACTTAAATGTGCTGGTGTCACGCAAGGCAATTGCATTTATGGGTGCTGCCGTTTGTTTTGTTGGTTCAATTGTTGATTCCTCGTTGCATCATGTGCGTGTGTATTGTCCTTCATATTGGTATAATGAATATAATGGTCTCTAAGGCGGCCCATACACGTACGAGTCTGGCTCGCGAGTCCGGCTCGGCTCGGGTTCCAATGAGCCAAACTCGTCCGTGTGTGGGTCGCCACGAGCCGGGCTTGGCCGAGCCCAGCGAGGCTCGCCAGGGCCTTCCGTGGGACTCGGCTCGGCGACGGCTCGCTATTGGTTCGTACGTGTGTGGGCGGTCCCGAGCCAGACTCGCGTATCTACACGCCACACGAACAGACAGTGTGAGTTGTGGTACTACGGAGGAACCATGTCGGCTTCCATGTGTAACAAAACATTCATGAGCCCTGAGTTTTTGACACGGTTTTTAGAAGAGTACCGTGAATTGCCGGTTCTGTGGCAGGTTCGCAGCACAGAGTATTCGAACAGGGGAAAGCGGGATGAGGCCTGGGATTTACTCGTGCAGTTCACGAGAGAGAAAATCCCTGATGCTAACTTGAATTTTGTTAAGAAAAAGTGGACAGTATCCGGGCATCATTTAGGAAAGAACTGCGCCGCGTTCGGGAGAGCAAGAGAAGTGGTGCGTCCGGGGATGATGTCTACAAGCCAACGCTGTGGTACTTCGACCTGCTTTTGTTCACGGCAGACCAAGAGAATCCTCGGAAAAGCAAAAGCAATTTGGATGAAGAAGCTGAAGATGTTGATGGTGATGGTGATTCACAAGAAACAACAGCTTTGACAACAACAGAGGTAAGTTAATAGGTGAATATTTTGTAGATCTCAGTTCAGTAATGAGAACCTGTTAAAACATAGGAAGTAGGTTTGTATAAGGGGCCGCGATGAGCTTGACAGAGCTATTTAAATAGGGTAGGCTGTATAAAATAAAGCACAAGATTTAAGGATCTTCACTCAAAATTTATTTTGAAACTATCAGCTGAAATAAACTAATGTAAGCTACTGTGCAGCCTAAGATACTACCGTACTACTCTGTTGCCCACCATTCTGTTTTGAAATGGTACCTTTCCTGGCCCACTGAAGTATTCAACATACTTATCTCGACTGGCAGAAGCTTCCGTAGCAGGAGTCACCTGGCGCACACTGCGAATCATATCAAAACGTCCTTGAGGTTGCTCATTCCTCCAGTCTCCTTCAACAACATTTGCGTCTTCTAAATCTTCTCTGTCCAACATTGAACCCGGAGTATACTGGGTTCCATGGTTCCTTCTAAGAAAGTTGTGTAGAACGACACAAGCCATCACAATGTCATCCACTTTCGACGGCTGCATATTAATCGTTGTATGAAAAATACGAAAAACGTGCTGCAAGCACTCCAAATGCGTTTTCTACACATCGTCGTGCGCGGGATAATCTGTAATTGAAAATTTGTTTTTCATGGGTCAGGTCTTTACGGGGGAAAGGTTTCAAAATGTTTTCTCTCAGCGTAAAAGCCTCATCTGCAACAAAAACGAAGTTCATATTCCCCACGGTGTCATCATTTTTCGGAAGTGCAAGTGCGCCATTCTTCAATTTTCTGTAAAACGTTGTCTCTTCTATTACACCTCCATCTGAAACTCTTCCGTTACATCCTACGTCGGCCATAATAAAAGTCAGGTTGGCATCTACAAGTCCCAGCAAAACAACACTATGGTATCCCTTGTAGTTGAAGTAGTATGACCCTTCATCGGCAGGTTTAACAATAGCCACATGCTTCCCATCCAAGGCACCGCCACAATTGGGGAAGTTCCACATTGATTCAAAATCCTTTGCGATCTTTTGCCATTCTATCGAAGAGGTTGGGAACTGGAAAAAAGAAAATATTTCAGGATACTAAACCTAAGTTGTTATAAAGATATTAATAAAAGATCTCCACTGCTAACTACTGCTACTGCTAGCTCCCAGCATGTAATAACCATAACGAGTGAAAACGAAACATTGTAATACGATACGAAATCCACATGGCAATACAATCGAGTAGATGTAATAATGTCAGCGAACAATGAAGGTCTTCTGCAGAGGAAATGTTGAAACAAGTTTCTGTATTTAATTCGAATAATTTTCATTAACACGTAGGATATACTACGTCATACAATTTTGAAAAGCTGGGGGGGGGGGGGGGGGTAAAGATGGAAGTACAAACATATTTCCCGCGAGGCTAGCGCCCGGAAAGTTGCGAGTGAGCTCAATGGCCAGAACAACATAATAATGAGAATGCAACAATGACCGTTCTGGTCACACCTAGATACTGGGGGCTAGCAGGAGCTAGCGGGGAAGCTAGTTACATATTTGTTTCTTTTTAAAGCAACCGGTCATCCCAGACCCGACTTATGCACTCTCCGGTTACGTTTTCGTTTTGTTTCAGGATGATGCAAGGCAAGGCGAGATTACTCAAACGTTACATGAAGGCGAACAAACTTCGGACATGGTTTCGCAGTCTCCATTTCCGAAAAGGAAGAAAACCTCTTCAAAAACTTCTAGAAGTGTCCATGCTGAAGAAAACACAGCGCCAAACTCTTATTCAAAAGGCAATGGCTGTATTTCACCAACAAGATGATGAATACGACGCCCTAGGGAAAACGTACGCTGCAAAACTGCGTCGCATGCCTGCCACTCAGAGGGACATTGCTGACAAATTGATTAATGATGTTCTGTTTAAAGGTCTGCAGAGTAATCTTACACCTTCGACTTTTTTTTCTGATTATGGGTATACAACCGGTGCCTGGAGGTCAAGTGATACACCCTCTCCATTCTCCACCTACTCCACCTACTCAAACCCAACTCCATCAGCAACTCCAGGTCCGTCTAACTACCCAGTACACTCCTCAGAACAGGACCCGGGAACTGTATGTCCTCCCTACTGACTGTATTCAATATTAGGTACATATTTAAAGTTTTCTTACCTTCAAATATTCTTCTTTTAGAGCCTTGTATATAGCCTTGCAGGTCTCTGGAATGATTTTTCCCAAAGCTTGAGGTGATATAATCGTGGCAAACTTGAGATCTTCAAACGACCGTCCCGTGGCAAGAAAACGAAGAGTCGCTGCGAAACGTGCTTCAGGTGTAATAGCATTCCGCATCACAGTATCTTGTTTCACTATGAACGGTTTTACTTTTGCTAGCAAGTACTTGAAGTTTTCATCTGACATTCTGAAGTAGTTTTTGTAGTCTTCAGGTCTATCATTTCTAATAAAGTTCAATACATTTAAATGGGTAAATCTGTCTCTACTTAACAGCCAGTTCTTAGCCCACATTTCCCTCCTTTTTCTATGCTTTTTTCTCCCGAACACACCGCATTCATCCAGTATTATCACCGCTGCTGCAACTTGCTTCGATGAACTCATTCTGGATACTGAAATGTACGAGCAAAGTTGGGAGTCAGCTCATGCGTGTGTGGTGAAATATATCCGAGCCCGGCTCCCGAGTCAAGCTCGCCGAGCCGGACTCGCGAGCCAAACTCGTACGTGTATGGGCCGCCTAAAGCATGACGTAGCCTAGGAACGCGGTATGTCTCAATGCGTGATTATGTTCAAATCTTTTCAAAATGCATCTGCTCTTTCGCGCTCTTCATTTATAGCCGACACCATTGTAGGACTGAATGCAGTCAAACATTTTCCTCGTATGTCGTTGAATGTGCGTAGGTTAAGTAATGTTTGTTTTTTACATGTCAGAAGTGTGAAAGTTTCAGATAACTTCGCTGCAGCATTGATGAAGGTATATTTGTTTGAGTGGAGTCTCCATCATTGTCATCAGTCTTCTTCCACTTTTAAACAAGACCTTGTATTCCCGCCCGGTAAAAGTTGCTCTCCTTCGTGTGTGTCGTCTCGTTATTCGCGCAATGGTATGCTCGCTGGCAGTCTTTAAAAGGACCAAACAAGTAAAAATCTGATGGTACGAGGTCAGGACTGCAGGGTGGGTGCGGCAACGTTGTCCATCCTGATTTTGTAATGGTTTGTGCGGCCTGTCACCATTGGGGAGCAACACTTAACATTTTACCTGTGGGGCGAACGTCACGGACGAAGGCGAGCATTCGGACATCGTAGTATGTTAATATAGCGGTCAGAGTTCACTGTTGTTCCCTAGACAGGAAGTCGCAAAAAATAGCACATTTCTCATCAAAACAGGACTAGTCATGACTTTTTTCTGACGGCGCCCCGCACTCTGGAATTTCTTCTTCCCTGGGTATATTCTATTGATTGCCGCTTGAATTCGGGTTCAGAATTGTAGACCCAGGTTTTATCTTCCGCGACAGTTTGCGACAGGAAGTCCTCACAGTCCTGTATCATATCAATGCAAAAGATAGGTGACGAATCTTCACTTGCCCCTTTGTTTGTATCTGTCAGTACCCGTGGTACCCAGCGAGCACAGACGTTCGAATGGCCGTAATACTCATCGGCGTAACTTGGCTAATAACATTGGGGGGGGGGGGGAGCAAAATCGACTGTGGGTATTAGGAACTTTAATTTACGAAGGAGTTAAGTTAGAAAGAGGGGGAAGAGTGGTTTGAACCAGTCCTTAACATACATACAGCTCTTTTCCTCACTCACTATTCAATCAGTAGCCCAAAGAAAAACTATTGTTAGGTAAAAAAAATATTGGGGGGGCATTTGCCCCCTTGTTCCCCCCCCCTCCCCGGTTAGCCTATGATTACACTACCTTTACCGATAAAGTGGAACGTAATTTATCTGTTGTTACGCGACGGTCACCGCGTATCCGTTTTTCAATGCGGCGGATATTGTCATGTACTGCTGCAGTGCATGTTCGACCATGCCGCTGTGTGTCATGAAGTTCTGCCCTTCCTGTGTCAGCCACTTTAATCCGTCTTACGCATCGTTGAACAGTACTCACGTCCACAAATGTTTTACCGTACACTCTGAGCTAACGTTCGTGAATACAAGTCGGCTTCTCACCTTTAGCATCAAAGAACTCGATCACAGTTCGATATTTTAAACGTACATAAATCTGTCACTGTAGAATCAAGGGCGGTGCTATCGTGTGGTGAGTGATACAGGTGCGACTACTGGAAAATGATTGAGAATGTTCAAGGATTTTACTGGTGTGGTTTTTTTTTTCCCATAAGTAAAAGAATGTCATGGTATAAAAATAGGAAGCATATCTGACTGCCACTTCTGTAGAAATAATTTAGATTGTGTTTTTTGGTATGTGCAAATTTCTGCACGAGTGGCTGTAGTGAATTTTGATTTCAGCGTCGTTCAGTGTAGGTCAGTAGTATACAGTTACGTTGTTTGTCGGCAGTAGATGAATTAACACGAACAAACCGAGCTTGCAGGGTTCTGTTGAATTATCTGTAGTGTAAACTTGCAACAGTGTGGTTTTTTATCCGGAAATACGGCCTGTTGATGAGCCATGCAGAAAACCAGTGATTGGTGTTTTAAGACTCCACTTCGGATTATTCCTTCTGTCTATCTTTCTTGCCCAGCACGTATCAAGATTTTGAATTCAGACGTGTTTCTCCATGTTTACAGCACATCACAGTGAACTTCTGTGATATCATCGACCTATGTTGCTACCTAATGCGTACTTTTCTTGTTTCTGTATATCTGTTACATATGATAAGTGCTTTCTGTAAAAATCCCTAATTTTAATCCTTTAGAACACTGTGGTTACTGTAGGCCTGTATAACTCGCGTTTGTAGTATTTAGAATTTCGAATTTTGCCCACACAGTGTATATGATTCTGGGAATAAACTGCAATCCCCCCCCCAACAGCACTAACCAGTTGGTCTTTTAACTTCAGGCTTCATAGGAACAATGGCGATGGCTTCATTAAGTTGTGAGGTGCAGCGACACTTTCGTACACGGTGCACAAAGCCATGAAGCCATAGACCGTGAGCAACAGTTTCAAATTTGGGTTTCGCGCACGCTGCCGGCTCTCTCCAGTGCCCATTTCGTTTTTATGCTGCTACTAGCATCTGATTCAGAGTGTTCTTTAGTGTTTCATTGTTCCTTCTAAAAACTTTAAGAGTAAAATGTACAAAACTACAGTTTTACTTGTTTCGTGTAGATGTGAAACGCGGTCTCTCACGCTAAGGGACGAACATTAGGTTGAAGGTGTTTAGGAAGGAGTGCTGAGGAGAATATTTGGACCTTGGAATGGGGAAGTAACAAAAGGGAGGAGCTTTATAGTTTGTACTCTTCAGCTAATATTATTAGAGGGAACAAATCAAGAATGGTGAAGTGGTCAGCGCATGTAGCACACGTGGAAGAATGACAAATGTGTACGGTTGGAAAACCTCCAGCAAAAAGACTGTTGAATAGGCCGTAAATGTAAGGATAGTATTGAAGTAGATATTTGAGAAACAGGTAGTCGGAATATCTCATTCGATGTAGCGACTGTGCTACTGAATTGACAGCTGAGGAATTTGTGGCTCGATTCCCGGTAGGGATAATTGTTCAGACCTGTTCCGATGCCCACGCAGCTTCCTATTCAGTGGGTCCAGGGACTCTTTCCCAGGAGTAAGGTACTGGCTACTCATATTTATCTAATTCTGAGGTTAAGAATACTAAGAGCTAAATCCTTCTTCTCCCATATTCCTTCTGGGACTGGTGCTTAAAGCACAGGAACAAGTTTTATTTGAGAAGTAGGTTTTGGACTGCACTGGACAGGCATGGTGTCAAACGATTAAGTTTTGTGGAAACTGTAACTAACACCCCGATTCCACGAACGTAAGTGCAACTGTGAACTGTTCTATGAGAGGCATTTTAATATTTGCTTGGTACTGCAGCGACTTTTGTTTTGTTCCAGGCCCACATGAAGTTTCCACCAGATTACCCATACTCTCCACCGAGCATACGTTTCCTTACTAAAGTCTGGCATCCCAATGTGTATGAGGTAAGTGGACAGTCTGATTTATTGTACACTGGACTTCGGTGGAAACCAGTGACTTCCTCTGTTTGCATGTTACCGTGGTAATTTAAATGACATAGCTTTAAGTGTTAGTAGATTTTTAGATCAATTCGTAAAGTAGTTTGCGAAAAGGGACTGTTACGTCGTGGTTCTACGTCCGTCAGTCAGTCCGCACGAAACAACTCGGCTCCAACTGGTTGGGTTTTCGTGAAATTTTGTATGGGGTATTTTTACTGAAATTTATCGACGCATACCAATTTTTTTAAAAGTCGGACAAACATTAGAGACACTTTACATGAAGACTTAGTGCATTGATGATAAAATTGCGCCGTTCATGAGGTAATTACCGGAAGTACGGAATCTCGGCATCTACGAGATTGTACTTAGAATGCACCGATTTTAATGAAGTAGTTTACTAAAACGCGACTTTGCAGCGTCATCCACTTGCACATAGGCAAAAGTAACAACTGTTTCTGGGTTTGGGACATAATGAAAAGGGTGAGAACTTGTCCAGGCCAGCAGTGTTGGTCACTTGTTTTTTTCACTGCCAAGCCGTTTCGCCACAGGCAACAGTGTTTTTGTTGGGCCATGTGACTGCCCTTTTTTCTATTATCTCTTTTAAGCGATATGCAGATTTCTTTGCTGTACTACCACAACTTCCGGCGCGTTTGGTAAAATCGGCACAATTCAGAAAGTGATGGAAATTAAAGTTTACTGTTGGATTGGATTTCTAAGGCCTGTTGGCTGGAGTTTAGCAACGAATTTTGCAGTGATACTGGAAAATGGGCGCAGTGGCCTTCCAGGAGTCCCTGAGCCAATGACAGAGATGTGTGTTGCATTAATTACGTGTTGTTCTGTGTTGAAAGGAAGTAATGGTTTTATCCCAAACATCGAACTGTTAATGGTGTCATTATAATATACATAAATTTGTAAGGAAAGGCCATATTAAATTTCAGTCACTGCAGTTAATAAAATAAAGGACTTTGTATATGTAATTCGGGTTAATTAGCAATTGTTTTAAAATGCCAAATTAATTTTTTTGTCATTTTGATAGGTTTAGGGTTCCAGGCTCTTTTTTTTATTGACATCAGTCAAGTCTCAGACTATAAGAGTTTGGAAACCACTTGTCTGGGCTGTCGTACTGGCATGACAGTTTTCCAACAGAAAGAACGTAAGACCTTTTTCATCTTTCTTGTTTTGTCTCGATTCCCACGTGTTCTCTGCAGTCCCTGAAATCCTTGGTACTTTGTTGCTGCACTACATAGGGGCGAGTCCTAACTAGATTACGTAACGCTGACGACGTAACTATGTCCCTAAGTATGATATTTTTGGTCATGTGTATCTCCCAATGCATTAATTAACTTTAACTCACAGTGGGATATACACAGCAGCTTTATGTTCTCAGAATAAACATAGATTATTTCTCTAAATAGCATTGGAGCTTGTAATGGAGACACAGCGTCTTTTCTGTGAAGTAAGAACCGAATATTTAAATATTATGTGGACGAATTTGCGACTTCCAAGGCTTCTATTCACTGTGTGACTGATAGTGCAATGGGCAGGTGACGGGCTGGACGGCCGGACTATGTTTCCTGGCCTGGGAGGATTTTATTCTTCTCAAAGCCTTTGTGTGTCTGTCGGTTCCAGGGGTCATGCAACCTCATATTCTGTTGGCACTATAGACTCGTCTTCTGGAGGTAGCTGCCAGACATGAAACTGCCCACACAGCTGTAGTCTGGGACTCTGCAGAGTTGAGTCCCAGACTATAGCTGGGGAAATGCAGGGAAGTGCTAGTTAAGTCCGGCTCGCATTCCATAGAGATTTGCAAAGCTGGGTCCTTAACTGTGCGTCTAGAACGAGTGGCTCTTTGTCTCCACGCGCCCTCGACTTGGCGTGCTGCTTGAGCACGGCCCTTCGCGACGTATCACTGTGTACAGACAGCTGGCAAGTTTGTGGGCTTTAGAGCGCGTGTATCTGCTGCATGGTTTTAAAAGTTTTAAGAACCAGAGGAGGTACAAATGAAACTATCTTACTGGAACGTTAGTGAGCAGTTCTCGTTCCAATTTACGCTCTGGACTTGTTTTATGCAGGTAACCGATTCGTCTGGCGGCAGCGATGTAGACTTATTTGCAGTAGGTACTCGTACTCGATTCGTGTGGCAGAAACTCTGTGGAGTTGTGTTCAGGAGGTACTCAGTGCGGATTTCGGTCAGGCTGCCGGTCATCAAGGCGGACGTTTTTTTGTGACTGTCTTCAGTCTCGCCAAGCGAATACCGAAATCGCACCTTGAGTAGGTCATGGCCGTCTCATTCGAAATCCTCACCTACTCATCATTCCTCTTTATCTTCCCTTAGCACTTGACGGTGTGTGTCGTAAGTAACTTACGACTCTGTCGGTAACCTAATCCCTGAAGTCCACTATATTCTGTCCGACCCTGAAGTCTCCTATTGCCCTCTGATGTGTTTAATTTTAATAACATAATCCGCGAAGTCTATTGGATTCTGTACGACCCTGAAGTCCCCTATGGCGCTTTGATGTGTTTTTATTTTTAAAAAAGGTTTTCACCCTAGAACAGGCCGTGAGCCCAGAGGGGGAGTAGAGGTACAGCTCTACTCTTTATATAACCTCGGTGCTAGATGGGGGTGGGTGGTCAACGCCAGGTTCCGGCCGCTTTACCTTCGGGAAAGAGACCTGTAGCCATTGTACAGGGGGCTGGGTGGGTCCCAGGGCCGATCTTGACTGGTGCGGAAAATCTCGCCCCCACGGAGGTTCGATCCCCGGACCATCCAGCCTGTAGCGAGTCGCTATACTGACTACGCTATTCCGGTTCCATGTGTTTTACTTTAATGCACATGAAATCTGAATCGCGTTCGTAAGCATTTTGTGTCAACGTTTGGAAACTCCAATCCTTCTCTTGAAATTTACTCTGTGATGAATAGCTTCATAATTCGTATTCGCATAATACAGGGTGATCCGTTTGGATGCTGGGTTTGGATAAAAGTAAAGCCCCATGAAAACAACAGTAAATTGTACATCGTTCGCCTGTTCCGTGGGCTAATTATTATACTTGGGTGTTGTGGGATGCTCACTGTGAATGTGGTCACGGCGGATCCACATTCCACAGACTTTACGCCACCAGATTTCTTTGTGTTGGGGTTTGTGAAAATCGTGTGTGTGGTAAAAGCTGTACAGTCACTGATGACTGAAAGTACATGTAGCCACTACTTTCAGAAAAATTACCACGGACGTGCAGAATGACACGTGGGAAGAGCCGGCTGCGAGGTGACTCACGTTGAGGTACGCGTGTAAATCCCGCGTTCTTGTAGGCTGTATGTGCCAAGCATTAAACAATGAAATTTAACAGTTTGTACTCGTGCAGTCAGAAACCTACACCGTAGACAAATAAATATGGATAACAAGCAATTTATTTTTCTCTTAAATGTTTCGGCCGTGCCATATAAAAGCAAGGGATGTCAGTGACGTTTTCATTTAACTGTACCCCTGCCCCCGAGTGAGCTGACCTGTTACAAACAATTTGGTACAAATAATCAGTAGTCATATGCCTTCAGTGGGCCGGGATAGTGTAGCCGGTATAGCGACTCGCTACGAGCTGGACGGTCTGGGGATCGAATCCCGGTGGGGACGAGATCTTCAGCACACGTCCAGACCGGCCCTGGGGCCTACCCAGCCTCCTGTACAATGGGTACCGGGTCATTCTTGGGGGTAAAGCGGCCGGGGCGTGGCGTTGACAATCCACCCACACTAGCGCCGAGGTTAAAGAAAGAGTAGAGCTATACCTCTACTCTCCCTTTGGGCCTTCATGGCCTGTTATAAGGTAAAATTTACCTTTACCATATGCCTTCAGCAACGAGAAATTATCCTTCTGTTACTGGTATGACAATATGAATGAATGATTGCGTAAAATCAAATTAAAATATTGTCGTTACTTGTTAAGTCTTAGTAACATTAACATCATATTGAAAAAGAATACCCATATAGGGTTCATACAAAGTACTTTGTTTACATGAGCGCTAAACGCCATAGACACGTCATCAACATATTATAGCTTATCGCCTAGCTTATCGCCTAGCTTATTTGTACGTACGTCCATACATTTTACTTAGCCAGTGACCTACAGGCTCGATATTGGATTCCAGGGGATGTTGATAGAATGCCGTGTTCATCAAAGTGTAGTGTGTGTTTTGCATGGTGAGAATTGCCTACAGTGTAACTGGTTCAGTATCCATGGTACAGGCACCGCTGGTAGTCACTCAGCCGGCAGGATTTTTTTTTTTTTACTTTAGTGAAAACTTACTTCTTTACCGTGTTCACAAATGCCTGTGACTGGACTATATTCTGAGCCATTTCAATGCCGTCCACGCTTTTGGACGCTTTTTTTGTTTTTAATTTTTTATTTATTTTACGGATGGATTACAGCTCTCTCGGCCGTCTCTCGTATCCTCTTCTCCAAACCTCCCTATTTTGCCATTGGTTATCTTCTAGACCCCTTCAAATTCCGAGGCTGTTGATCATGTTTTGCAATAGAAGTTTTTCCAAGTGATGAGGAGCAAGCCCATCGCCTCAACCCCCACCCTGGCGGACCAGGATTTATTTTCAAGGTTTCTGCTCTAGGTAGGTTGCTTTCTCTACAGCTGAGGAGCCCTACCTGCCCCACCTGTTGGTCCACGGGAGACGTATAGGCTCCTACCCTGCAAATCTGCAGAGTACTCCCCTATCCGCCACCAGGGGACGCGCCCTCTAGGGGTTACAGTTTCCCCCGAGGGAAGCTGTTTCTAAGATACAGTAATATATATTGCCCTACCGTCGAAGTGTTGGTTCCGTAAGTGTATCTTTCCCAGAGTTTTTCTGACTTAGAGTTTTGCATGCATTTCTTATCACCGTGCTTGCTACATGTCCATCCCATCCATCTTTGATTTAATTGCTATGAAAATATTAACTGAAGGCTACAATTTATAAAGCTCAAAATTGCTTGATTTTCTCCATTCTCTGTTATCTTCTCATTCTGAAGTAAATACACATAAATTACACCCTTCAGGAATGTTCCCATTAAAAATCGGCTGTGTAGCCTACGGTGAAACGTGTTTTGCTGAGGGAATAATCGACTTCCGAGAGCAAATAACATTGACATCAACACAAACGTCATTATAAGTCTACGATCGCAATCTTATTATTCATTGCATTGAGACCTCAAATGTTTTTACAGCATTATTATCGTGCTGAGTCTTCTAACATGAAGATTTATTCAGCATATTTCTCCGAAGTGTTGGTACCTGTCTTAAGACAGAGTGTAGTTTTATTGTTGGTGGCAGTTGCGTTAATAGGAGTGAAATGTGTAGGAGTACGTAACGTAATGGGGGGGGGGGAGAGAAACTGACTTCGACGCAAACCCATATTACAAAAGCAGAAATAATTTTTTTTTTTAATCTTTAGAGTTTGGATTATAAAAGCGAGGAACTTTTGTGATTATCCTTTCTCAATATCATTATCATTGTCCCAGCTAAAGAGTGTGATTTGTATTATGTACTGTGTATATATATATATCCAGTGAGTGTGTGTGTGTGTGTGTTTCATTTAGGATTACTTGATTCAAACCTAGCAATCTTGAATGTAATATACAATCGCCAGAACCATTTTGCAATGGCTTTATCATGTCCTCTAAGATTTCAAACAAATTGAAATTGTACCCAATTGAATTATTGTTTTTAATTTGATGTTTTTAGATGAAGACTGTAAGTTACGTGTGATGCGTATCTTATTTATTTACTAACTTTTTCACTGTGCATGGCTTTGACAGCAGTTATAAAATTCTGTTTGAGGGTCATGTAAAGTTACACATATGTACCGAACTTCATTTTACCACTGCCAGTATCAGTTTTAATGGAAATGTGTTGAGTAGTTGCGTCTAGGAAACGTGCTGCCGTAGAGAGAAACGTTGATCTCATTGCATGTCCCTTTTATGCAGAGAACGCATGAAAAATGCGAGACAAGTAATCTTACCGTCTGCAGAATTCCATCCCCAACACTGACGCACGTACGAGTAAGTCAGAAATGTTACATGTCTAAGTGTGCGATCAGAGTAATGCGTTGCATTAATTAGTATGGATAAACACAGTGTCTTCCCTCCCACATGTTTCGGCCACATATGGCCATGATCCTGGAGGTCGACTAATTCTAGAAGATATTACTAAAGTTTACATCAAAAAATACCCTCCCCGTCAGCTGGCCCCTTGTTGTAAACAACTTAGTGCAACCAGGCAGTAGGAAGTTAGGTCTGTGCATTTGGCAATGGTAAATTATCGCTGTATTTTTAGTATTACAATGAATATAAATGTAGGTTATCGTAAGTATAAATGTAAGATGTAATTGTGTTTTTATTCATATTTGTTAGTGTATTGTTGTGGTCTGTGATTGCACACTTACATATGACGTCTGCGGTGAATGGAACAGCAATAAAGTAACTTGTTTGAGCGTCCGTTTCCAGAAAAAGTGTAAGAATAATTTAATATTTTCAACCGAAGTTCTTACCAGAACAGGGGAATGTAACCTAATGAAATAACTGTCATGTGTGTATGTCTGTCTGTGGGTGCTCCCATTTAAAATTTTGAATTAGTTTACTGATTTTCACGTAACTTCGTATGAACAGTGCCATCGGAGGACATCCATACTTCTTAATTGATTACACTCAGTAAGTCCAGCTAGTGCTCTATATGCCTTCATGGCGTGGACAGGAAGAACCTTACTTTTACATATTAATACCAATATGGCGGATGCGCGAATTTTTGAGGCTGGAGCGACACTACTTTCACTTATGTTTCAGTTCTGAAGTGATGTATAGTAGTAGATCGTGGTAAGATAGCGCAAATTTTGTTAATATGTTTATGAAATGTAAGATAAGAACATGAGCTTCCGAAATTTATGTCTAGCTTTCGGTCTAACGGCTTAACTAAATGAACTGTTGGAACTAGGCATGTGATATTTTGTAAAGACTGATCATAAACATACCTACACTTTACGTATGAGATATTATGTGCACATTAACAATTGCTGACATGGCGAGGATGGGAAATTTTGGGGTATATCCTACAGATATAATGCACAGAATCTGCACTTACATAATAAGCCCTTAACAAAAGTAAAATAAAACAAGGGTGATAATATTAATTCGTGCAGTAGGAAAATAGGCTTCATGAGTTTTGTTCAGAACCCCTTGTTACTTCTATTAAGGCAGCAGGATGCTGAAATTTTTGAAAAAGTAAAGATTTAAAAATCATGTTTCTTTGGTAAAATCGTTGTTCGATACGTAAGGAGTGTTAGCCTGTGTTATTTTATGACCACACGCGAAGTGTTTAGGCATGCAGATCACTGGCTGAACAGTCTTTTTAATCCGAGTTTTCTGTTCATATTTCCAAAAATAAAAAAAGCATTACAACGGTATGTTAGTAAAATCTGATGTCTGTTGATCTACTCAACATCGCTGCATAAAATTGCCACTGCATGTGTTTTTCATTGTGTTTACAACAGATATTTGAACAGTATCTTGCTGCATCATTGTTGTATGTGTTGGGATTTATTTTTCAAAATTGCAGCGGGAAACTGAATTTTTACACATCATAAGAAAGGCATCAAAATTTCAGTTAGGTAAATTGTAGAACATGTATTACAAATATCCTGTTTCGAGAATGGCGGCTTGAGATAAAAAAATTGGCGAGCTTGAAAACAAAAGCGTGTTTTCTGAACCGTTACATTGGGGACTTCAAAAACAACAACAACAACAACAACGATGACGACGATGACAAACAACAATAACAATGCTGCATTTAATGATGTTTGTTTTCAACAAGGTCCACTTTGTAAGCTCGTGTACTGATTGCATAAAATGACTATCAGTCAGCAACATAATCGGTTTAAATTTATCTGCTGTCCTTCGTTAATTTCATTTTGCGTTTCTCTGCTTTTAGCTTGTGACATTAATGCTACAGAAATGGATAGGAAAATTGCAAACGCCTTCCTGTTATGTGACAAGCAATAGGTGTAGTTCAAACGCTTTTAACGGTTGTGTGGTTAGACGTTGAACAATAATGACGAACGCAAAGTTGCTACGCGAGTGAAAGTCAATGACTGGGCGCTGTGAGTTTTCTCAGTAACCGACGTTTTAAATCGAATTCGCAGAACGGCGAGTGGAATTGCATTTTCAGAATAAGCGACGCAGAATATGACTGTGACGTTTGTGTGTGACCGAAAATAAACCGGAGATGACACTGCCCTTACCTTGCGCCGTGCACAATGCGCCTATCGACCTGCACGCTTATTTTCGATTGATTCGCAGTCCACGTGTTTCATGACGAAGCGCCTGTCTAAACAGCCTAGCTGAAACCTTTATGGTGGTGTGCTCCGTCTGCAGAACTGCTTCACGAACTCTGGTACTGCGGTTTCACATTGAAAGTTGACGGTTTAATTGTTTTTTTCTGAAATAGATACACTGTGACTCAGGATAGGGCCTAGTGGCCGGCTCTTGTGAACATCGTAATCAACCGTCGGTTTCCATAAAACGAGGGTAGATATTTGAATAGATGGGAGATGTCAGCTTTTCTTGATGCTCTTTAATCGGTCCGCTGTACGCCTTCACTTGAGGCTTAAACATATCTTAATAAGATTTTTAACAACTGCTAGTACACGTGGCATGCGGTATGGTTGTGTAACGTTCATTTGAAACGTTTCGGTGTGGTGTTTGTTTTTTAGCTACTTGAAACTGGTAGCTATGTAACGCTGAGATTCCTGATTTCACCAATAACAGTTATAGCTTTGTACCACTGAATTAATATAATTGACAGAGACTGAAGAAAATACAAGGGAAGGTACTGTCACTATGCAGTGGCTAGGAGTCATCATTATTACTATTATTGATTGATTGGTTGAGGAATTGGTGGCCCTGTGGACAGTAAATATGAATGCTTTTATTGAACTTGGAAGTGGATTATTCGAGAAAAACAGGGTTTTCAAGAATTGGCGGGATACGAAACGGTGAAATACGAAAAATTAATCGATGATGAAGAAAAAATAACAGAAAGATTGAAAATAAGAGGACAGGGTGCAAATGAGTTGGACATTTTATGCGAACGGAAGAAGACAGATGACCAGAAGGCGTACGCAAAATGTCTTTAATTTACAGTTTCGATTTTACTCTTGTATTACTCAACACGTTTACGGTACAGTTAAGAAATGCAAACTGTCCGAACGATCAATTGAAGAATTGTTACGAAGAACTAATAAAGTTCAGTGTGATCATCATAAGTGGTTGGAGCAGTTAAAACGATATTTACCCGCCTGCCATACTTTTTAGGCACGTTCGCAAAATCGCGAAAAGCGACTGTTAGCTTCGTCATGTCTGTCTGTCCGTATGGAACAGCTCGGCTTCCACTAGACGGATTTTCGTGAAATTTAATAGTTGGGGATTTTTCGAAAATCTATCGAGAAATTTCAAGTTTCATTAAAATCTGACAAGAACAACGGGTACTTTACATGAGGACCTATGTACATTTACGATAATATCTCGCTGAATTCTTCTTAGAATGAGAAATGTTTCAGACAAACTTTGTAGAGAAAATCAAAACACACGTTTTATGTTCCATAACTTTTTTCCCGAAGACCGTGCCGTTTATGGTATAATGTGTAAAAATATGGTAGACCAGACAAGCCACAGATGACAATATAATATTGTTCATGCGCATTGCATTCTGGATGACTAAGGGTACAGACACACGCTCAGAATGTGTAATACTTATTGCTTTTCCACGGTAACAATGGTTACTCGAACGCTCCTCAGTGTTACATTGATGCGTACATTACCTGTCTTGTTTGGGAATATCGTGGTAAACTATTGCATAGGCTTCTGCGGTTCGTGTCTCTAGCTCATTTAGTGTCGTCAACAACGGAGGGACAGAGACATGCTCTTAACAAACCAGAAGAAGAGTCCATGGGAGTGAGATATGGTGATCCCGGGGGCTGTTTATTAGAGTTTTTTCCATTCAAGAATCGATGGTTTACGTAATGGAACCAATCTGTAGGTACGCCGGAATTGTCGGTGCACTATAAAACAGGTTGTTTTAGCACGAAAAGTCGACACACAGAATGATTTTCTCGCTTAGTTGCCATTTTTTCGATGCTGACGAATGTAGTTCTACCTAGCGGCCAGAATGCTTTGTATGCGCCACCTAGGCGGCATATGGACACTTTTTGAGTTTATCTTTCCAACTGTTACGTATTTCAGCTGTAGCTTAAAACTTTCTGTGAGTAATACAAGATTAAAATCCTAAAGGTAATTTGCGGACACGCCTAAACTTTAAATGGACCGACGATTAAGTCGGTGGATGGGACAATCTATGGAACACTGGAAAGAAGGAAATCTACAAGGCTTGACTAGTAGAGGACCGAAACCAAATGATGACCGTCCCCTTTGTGGAACAAAAAATCAAGGTTGTAGAATTTTCTAATCTCGAAATCGGAAGTGATGCAAGTGTACAGATGCGACCATAATTACAATTTTTCGTAATTTTGTTGTGTTTGACATATGTGGATGTTATCTACCTTCCATTAATGACGAGTGTTTATTCCAGATGTCTGTTAAGCGAAGTCATGATTGTATCTAATTTAAAAAATGGATTGGTATTTGATTATGTGCAACGCCTAAACGGAGATTGAGACCATATTTCGCTTGTACGTCCCATATTTTGTGTGGGTAAGAGACCAGCACTAAATATACCCGTTCTCGTTGTGGTGTGGGCATAGGTTCCTGTGTCTTTTGCATGTGTTGTATTCGCACAAACAGCCTACTCATTTAAACTGTGCAGTTATCTTATTCAGCTGAATGTTTCAAAAGTAAGTTGTGCTACATTGGCGAGGCCAGAAATGCAAGAGAAGCAGACAGTTGTTATTTCTGCATGATATATCGTTCATGGCATTCTGATATAAGTGTTCAGTGTTGGATTGTGACTGTAGATAAACAATGTTATTTGTAAAAAAGTACTCTGCAGGCGTTTCTTTTACTTAAAGTGTAGGCCTATCACGTATAGAAAATATGAAGTAGTCTGTAAGCTCTCTAAAGGGCCATTTTCAAGACACATGCCCTTAGTACAATGCCCAGCATCCAGAATCCTTGAGCTTGAACCATGAATCGCCTTCGTCTAGGCATGGACTCGATTAGAGATCGAACATAATGTTAAAACGAACGTTAACGTAACCTAACGTTATAACACAAGGAAGGCACAGAAGAGCCACATACGCACAAGTGCAAAGAAATTACGAATGGTGGGAAGTGTGACTCTTCAGTTGGTTTAGCACTGGTTTCGGACCTGGAAAATTGTAAGCCTTGTTTGTGTTGCGTAGTGTACAAGACTGGCTGAAGTTGCTTTTGGGGACGGAAAGGCAGCGCACAGCCGAATAAAGGAGATACTACTACTACTACTACTACTACTACTCTACTACTACTACTACTACTACTACTACTACTACTACTACTACTACTACTACTCCTACTACTACTACTACTACTACTACTACTACTACTACTACTACTACTACTACTACTACTACTACTACTGCTACTGCTGCTGCTGCTGCTGCTGCTGCTACTGAACTTCATTACCACGGGGGGTAATAGGTATTTGTTTTGCTTCAGATGGCGCATTGTTTTTGGAATCACGTGCCATGGATCTGCTTTAATTTGGCACTTGGTTTGGGAAGTAAAAATATCTCTTCCTTGGGAAGCAACTGTCGCGCATCGTCTACGCGTTTGGTGTTATAAATATCGGTTTTGAAGAGGAAACCCCAAGTGCGTCTCCTTGAAATGTATTTCATGAAGGTTTTCGCAGCGTACTGTCGCCAAATGTAACTAACCGCCAAACTAAGTTCACTCCTCTGTAGATACGTCACACCCGAAGAGATCGACTGAAGCGTAGTCAGGCCCACACATAATATGTTGAGGTTTTATGCATTGGAATTGTTCCTGAATATTGCAAAAAGAAATCATGTGGAGCAGGGTTGCACAAATTATCCCAAAAATCTAGTACCCACCTCAAAATTCTAGGCGCCAGAAGGGTGACGTGAAGCAAGTTCCGTACTGGGGATCCATATATATTAGAAGCCACCGCACGAAATTTAGTCGCCACGTAGTCTTGGCGCCCGAGATTTGTGTACCCCTGGTGTAGAGCTATTTATTTATTTAAGTATCTGATATTTTGGTGTGAGGACAGTGCAGTTATACTTGCAGGTCGCGTAATTTACATACTTTTCAGATCAGCGATCGTGCGGTTCACGGTCTAAGGTGCGGGCTCGAATTCTGCCTTGCCATGTGTGCGTATCATCGTCGTAAGTCCCCTCCCCCAAACTTGCATTTCAGCATGCAGGTAAAACTCCTGAGCTAAGAATCCAGAAGATTGATTCAGTGGATTGATCGATCCGCGAAAAACGCAATAAAAAATGTTGGCACTCCGTCGGGTCGTAATTTATCCGGCGTCGCTGGTCGTTGCGATTTTGTTACGAGGAAAAGTGGCATGGTGATTGGTGAATCTGCTTGACACGGCTTGCAACATATCATGGAAATATAAAGGTGTGCTTTTAATCTTTGATAGTATTTACGGTATTTTATCTGTTTCGTAGTGATAGTGCATTTACACATAGTGTGTACAATAATGCTTTCTTGGAACGGCATGAGTAAAAATAACACATAATAGCAAGTTCGTCCTGTCCTACACTACCTATTGATTTTTCATGAAATTTGATATTGGGGTCATCACTAAGTTATGAGGCGAAATTTATCATACAAAAATAGATTGGTACTGTACACAGACTATACACGATAAGAGGAAACGTTATTTTTATTCAACACATTTTACTAATTCATTCCTTTATTAGGGTGCCCGCTAATAGCAAATAGTCTGTAACAGGCAACCACTATAAGTGTATACTAAACTAAAACACAGATATACCTATTAAAATAAGTTAATAATAACAACAAAGTAAATAGGACCAAGAAAGGAAAACGCACCCTGGCAGGAAACAGCGTTTGTATCGGTTGGTGGATGTTGTTCGCAGCGGTGGATCGTCTAACTGAAGGACTAATGAATGACTCAGCATTACTTAATTCAGCTTTTTCTAACAGTCCCACCAGAGTCAGTTCTACCCTTTCCATCTGAAGACGACGGCAGATTCAGCCTCCGAACCTTTGTGGTTTTTTTAAGCTTGAGACCATGGACACTTTTTGAACAGTCACAACTACATTTCATTTTGTTAAAAAAGTTATTAAGTTATAAAGGCGAATATGTGTGGTATAGAGAGTTCTAAAGCTTGACAGTTTAACAAGCAAAACAAATGAGCAGTTTTCCCTGTCCTTGACAAAGACAGTGGTGGTCAGCTTCGGGCCTCGACCGCTTCACTCCCGGGTAGACCTCTCGGTACCCATTCCCTAGGAAGCCAGGTGGGCGTCTCAGTCGGTCTGGATGTTCTAGAGAAGAAAAATCTCTTACCCTGCCGGAAATCGAACCGCAATTTTCCATCCGCAACTTAGTCGTTACACATGCACACGGTTGTCCCAGCTTATGATGCTGAAACTGTTCAAAATTGAATCATAATTGCAAGGAAAATCGGACTTCATAAATAGATTGTAATACAAACTCCCCCGCCCCCTTTTTTGTGTATAATTTCCAGTTGATTGAATATGACAAGGTAAGGTTAATCGACGTGACATAGGTATACTCGAAATGTTCAATGATAGATGTATCTTTACACGACATGATACGACGACAGTTTTGATAGCGTTTATCAACAGCAGGCGGTCTTTGCAGTGAGAGATACCGAAGTGCAATGACTGATGCAATTTTTGTATGTTTTAAACATCCTTTATATCTCAAACTGCTGTGTGTAATGTGGCCTGCCTTCCATGATGGCCAAAAGCTTTTCAGCCGAAATTTGACACTGTTAATATGTACTAGGTGCGCCCAGAAAGTAATGCAACGCATTTTTTTTCTCGGCCCAATTTTGTTGGATAAAAATGATATTTTGCGTGCTGTATCTTTAAAATGTCCCGCGTTTATGCACATAGGCGCAATGTTTCCCGCTGGATAGCAGCGCAGTAGTGAGCTTTCAAAATGGAGTCTGCAAGTGACGTGCGTTCTAAACAGAGAGCAGTAATTGAGTTTCTTTTGGCAGAAAACGAAACGAGTGAATCAATTCACAGGCGCTTAAGAAAGGTCTATGGAGACATGGCAGTGGATAAAAGCACCGTCAGCCGTTGGGCGAAGCGATTGGCGTTATCAGAACAAGGACGGGGCACTCTGTCTGATCTCCCGCTCTCGGGCCGCCCATCAACAGCTGTGACGCCTGCAACAGTGCAACGAGCCGACAGTGGCCAGTGGCCAAACGATCAACTCGGACGTCTATGTGGAAACACTGAAGAAGCTGAAGAAGCGTTTCCGGAGAGTTCGTTCCCATAAAGATGCGACAAAAGTGCTTCTTCAACACGACAATGCGAGGCCACACACAAGTCTGCGTACCCGAGAGGCCATCACAAAATTTCAGTGGACTGTCCTGCCTCATCCACCGTACAGCCCGGATCTGGCTCCTTCCGACTACCATCTTTTCGGTCCCTTGAAAGGTGCAATCCTCGGAAAGAGGTTTGAGGACGACGAGGAAGTCATTGCTGAAGTAAAGAGGTGGTTGCGACAGAGACCTGCAGAGTGGTACCGCGAAGGCATACAGGCTCTCGCATCTCGGTGGCGTAAGGCCAAAGATTTAGATGGAGACTATGTTGAAAAATAGGTTTAGGTAGCCAAAGATTCATGTAATGATGTGACATATTTGAAGTTTTAATAAAATCAATTGTGAATGAGAAAAAAAATGTGTTGCATTACTTTCTGGGCGTACCTAGTAGAACTTGTAGACTAGCGATGAACATCGGAACATCCGATGGTGGAAACTTTACAACGTTTGACAGTGGAGAAGTGAGAGAAATATGGAGTTGAGGTTTAAGTACGTTCTAATAATAAATACAAGCGTACTTGAGTCATAATTTATAGAATGGAAGTGTGCGTGTATTAAAAAAAATTATCAGTGACAAGGAATCAGTGGCAAGCTTCTCGTTGACGTTGTTATATTCTTCATAAATAATGAAAGCCTTAAAATTGCATTATAATTCATTGCGATACTTTTACTGCAGTAATATAGTAGTCCCTCGGACATCCGGACTATGTGGTGGGAGGGGTGGTCCGGATTGCCCGGGAACCCGGACCACGGGGAGGAATTCCGTGGTATAGGTAACATACAAAAAATATCACTCAAGCCTAAAGTAAAGCAAATGAAATCCGAAATACTGCGCCAAGCAATATATAATAATAATAATAATAATAATAATAATAATAATTTGACATTTTATCGCTGTGACTTCACTGTGATGGCGAAATAAGAGAGAAAGAGAGCTACGTCATGGCCGGATCACTGGCGGGGTAGTTGCAGTTGGCCCAAAATTTTCCGGACTACCCGGGGATCCGGATTACCGAGGGGTCACTGTAGTAATAATTTATTAATAGTAATGTTAGTTCCTTAATCACTTAATGTAAAGTTTCATTGATAAAGTACGACTTTTACTGTTAACAATTGGTTTGTGGCCCGCACAGTGGTTGGAGGTCGTAAGATGGCCCTTGTGCAATAGAAGGGATCTCTAGAGTTGTTTAGATGAATCCCAGGAGCTAGGTTTTCAAAAGCCAAGAAAGTATGATCTTCTGGATGTAACGCCCTGTAGTCTGGTAGATAGGTATCAGAATTTCGAAGGAGAACTCTCCTACCTGAAGATGGAGGCAGCAGGTTCCTCCGAAACGTTGATGCTTGTCTACCAGATTGAACGAAGTCCCTTCTCACAGGACCGTAATCGGGATATTCATTGCTGTGAGAACTTCAGATCTCATACCAGGGTCACTTTGAATTACCATTTTTGAGTAAGAAGTAAGACTGGTAGACCTTGTAAACATTGAACAGAAGCTGAAAAAGGCTTGTAGCCTATCCTTGAAAGTCAGAAGAAGACTGACATTGGCAGAACCAACACAGAGAGCACTGCTTCAGCTGGCAGTGTTCCAAACTTCTGAAGCCTTTGTGGCCAGCTGATCCAGTCCGTTTGACAATGTGCCAGTGCTGAATGCAGCTCTGCTCATTACTTTGAAATTTTCATATTGCAAGATTATAGTAAAGTTGAATACATGGACATCAAATGCAACAATGGCCCTGATCATTTATTTGAAATACAATTACTACAGAATTCACACTGCATAGAATTATAATTTGGTCTCCTTGCATTTCGTTAAATATTCACTACATGTAAAATATTTCAAAATGAGCATTGAACACCTTGATGATGTGTACATGTTTTAAGCCCAATACTAATATCTTGTTTGAAGTCATTTTTATTAAATTTATTGATGATGTTAAGTGTTACGTTTAACTGGTACAATTTAATTTACTCCACTTTGAACCTTCAGGTAACAAAATTGCGTTGTTAGTGATGCAATTGTGTGAACATTGCATATTGATTTCATGCACAGAATTAAAAACAACAACGTATTTGTCATACAGTGTGAAAGTCTTAATTGTTGCTGACTACATGGTTTATGTCAGTTCAAGTCTTCTGGGTTGTGACATTATTTATTAGGTGAGTAGTTCATGACATTTCAAACTATCCTATTGCTTTCATTTTCAGGGTCAAGCACAGTCCAAGAAAAGCCACTTCTTGGACTGCTTGACCCTGAAGGTGAAGGCAGTAGAATCCACTGATGCCTTGAGAACTACCTGCCTGACACAGTGTATGTTCCCAGAAGACTTAAAACTTCAGCAACACTGCTGTGAGGCCCTCACATCTTACATGCATAGTTTATGCTTGGGTATCCAGGACTTCTTGTTCTGTCCATCCATGCATCCATTCTACTACAAACCTACCTACCTGCTTGCCTTTGTTATTCTTCTTCATCTTCCTTTTTCTTCTTATTCATGGCATAGGCTGTAATGCCTGTTCAGGCTTCAAAAACCCACCTTTTCCTCAAGTGTACCTCAGACTCTGAAGCTAATACCCTGGACTGCCTCAATGAATAGAAGAATGCATATAAGTGATCCTTCACTTCTCATCTTTTCAGGGGTCTCCATATGTTGTATAGTGTGAAATTCTTTAAGGAAGGGGACAAGACTGCAAGTACACCTTCTCTAAATGGATTAAGCTATTTAATGCCTGTACAAGCCTCAGAATCCCTCTATGCAGCAGAGTCCATTTGAGAAGCTGCAGTTGCTCAGCTACTTTCTACCATTAGGTTTATAATTCTGTGCTGTCATCACCCTTTCCATATGCAAGATGTTTCCATCTCTTCCTGTATGTAGTAGCCCCAACTGTATTATTGTTGTTAAATTCCTGTTACATATAACTGGATGTGTAGTATTGTGATTCAAGTCCCTGGAATATGACATGGCCAGAGCATAGCTTTGTTTTGTGTGTGTGTGTCATAAACAAGCTCTGCCAGCTGTATGCAGCACGAGGTTTATCCAAATAATATTTGAAAATTTGGTTCCTACTCCACAGAAAACACGTCATCTTCATTACAAGGACCAGTGTGTAATGTTATTGTTTATTCTGACAATAATATGAAATCCGTGACTACACTGTGGGCACACTACAGATTTTTTGGTAAAGCAGGTAGTACATGTAGTACTCACTATGGTTTAAAGGGTTAAATTCATAAAATGTGTTTTTCAGTAATTGATTATAGTTGATATCATATATTTTCTGGACATTGTGTGACAATCTATATATGGCTATGGACAACATATTGTGCCTTGTGAACATAATGACAGATTTTTTGTATGTATCTGTCACATTTATGTTGTTTAATTTGTATGTTTGAGTCTGAGAGTAACTTTGGTTTACAGAATGGTGATCTGTGTATTTCGATTCTGCATCCTCCAGTTGATGACCCCCAGAGTGGAGAGCTGCCCTGTGAAAGGTGGAATCCTACACAGAATGTTAGGTACTTTGATGTTCAACTGTTCCTGTTATATTGATTGTGAAATCAGTATATAAATTTTGTAGCTGAATATTACCAACTTTGTTTGTTTCTTTGTTTTTAGAACAATCTTGCTGTCTGTGATCTCACTGTTAAATGAGCCCAACACATTCAGTCCTGCAAACGTTGATGCATCAGTGATGTACAGGCGTTGGAGAGACTCAAAAGGAAAAGATAAAGAGTATGAAAATATAATAAGGTATGTATCGCATTACATGAATAATAGAATTAAGATCATGGTTTTCTCAAATTTGAAACTGTAAAAACTGGTATTTTAAGTTTCTCTGAAATGCTGGTACCCACATACCAAATTTCATTGCCATAGGAACCTCACATGTCATATAGAACAAAGTATTCCATATGCAGAAGAGTTGTCCCTGTGTTATGTCCAGATTAGCCCCAGCGATTACTGACAAGGCTACTTTCCTCAGGGATAATGGCAGACGGCTTGTACCTCTTCATTGATGTATATTGGCATGGGAATAAGACATATTTTAAGGGTCTCCTAGTAACAAGCCATGCAAGCACAGAGTTTCTTCCACTTCTGGCACTTTCACGTTGAGGTTTTATAGCATGTTACGAAAAAGAAGTGGATCTTCAGAAGTTGTTTGAATTTTTACAAAATTTTTGCATGTGTGTAGCATAAAATGTTGTAGTTATTTATTGTTTGAATTTTAGTGTCAATATCTTTTGACTACATAGCTAAAATGATAACAGATTCATATAAAAATGGTACTGTCATTCCTTCATTGTACTATCCAATGATATATAGAATAGCGTAGTAAATTAAGAGAAGGTGGCAAAATATATTGCTGTAATTACGTGCCATGTCTTGGGACTGACAGTCAGTTGTCATAATTTGAGACACACCATATTTATGTGAATACATGTTCATCATTATCGTGGAAGGGTTATGGTCTCATTATTGTATGTCTGTGTTTTGATATGGTTTAAATGAGACATCCAACTGATTGTTGGTCACCCAAATGGTCTTCCTACAAGATTTCCCATTAAAAATGTTGTGCATCTTTCTTGCCAACGCAACTCATTTTTTGAAAATTTAACGTTGCAGGAAACAGGTGTCAGCAGCAAGACTGGAAGCAGAGAAGGATGGTGTCGTGGTGCCACTGACACTGGAAGATTACTGCATCAAGACAAAGGTGAAGCCCCCAGAACACTCGGTGGACATGACAGACTTCTATGATGATGACTATGACTTGGATGATGAAGATGAGGAAGATGATGACTCGGGTGATGGAGATTATGAAGATGGAGATGACAGTGGCAATGGGGAGTCATGATAGCTGTAACTGCTATGTGGTGGGGAAAATATGGGAGCTCGTGCTTGAAAGACAGCGTGGTACAATTTCTATTTCATCCAGTGAGACATTTAACATCAAATGTAACTTTCTGATATTAGTTGTGTGTGAGTGAAGTTAAGGGGAATATTGATCTTGCTTTTCTATGCTGAAAGTGAAACAGCCCAGCTGGCATGCAAGTTAAATTCTGCAATAAATGTTGTCATACTGGTATACAAGCTTTTAGAGCTGTGTATGAACTACAGTCCTCCTCAGATTACATGGAAATGTAATGTAAAAATTTTAATAAATGTGAATACTGTGTTTAGTTCAGTAGGTAGGTTAATTCAGTAGTGTGTAGCTTTGCACTGTGTCTCTGAGACATCCTTCAGTAGTAATCACATGTGATGGACTGTGCAGTGTGATCATTGTATTGTGCAGTAACACAGAACATGGAATCCATCTCAGTTTATTATTTTATTTATGTAGTGTATTACTTTATAACATAATAATAAAGGTAAAATATCCCTCATAATTAAAACAAAATAACTCTTCTACTTCAGTTGTGGAAAGGGCCTTACCATCACGGTACCTGATTGCCGTTTCCTGTTACTTATACTTTGAGTGGTAAGTAATAGTAAATGTGGTGAACATTTTTATTCCAATGATGTCCCTATAAGGAATATTCCCTGTACAGTTTCAATTCTAATTTAGGATTTGTTCTGATATAAAGAAAGAAGACATGTTAAAATCTAAACTTTGTGTTCCAAATTGGTCACCAGTTGTACTGTTGTTGATGGTAGGTGAAATTAGTGGGTTGTATGCATTTTTATATTTAAGAAAGTGTTCCTGGTTGTTAAGGGTAGTGGTTGCATCGTTATGTCCATTGAAGACATTTCAGTTTGATTTACAAATACGTATATATAATGTGATCACTTCCCTAACATGATGACATTTGTGCAGAAAAGTTCAAAAGTGAAATCAAAACTTCATGCTTTTTAGTTGCTGATGTTTATCTTTTTAAAATTCAAAATGGGCGTCATGCAGATGTTTCCGGTCAGACAGGGTTAGATGAGGGAAATAAATACCATAACACATAAATTCTTGTACAGGTCAGTATGTTTAATATTTGTGAGATCTGAGGTTCTCAGTCATGTTGCTGATGAGTCAGTTCTTCCGGGATGTTATTCTGTATTGACGGGTAAATAGCTACCAGTGTTTCAAAGAATCATAGTGCCTTAGAAATGATGATAACCATTTACCTGTCAGCATGACAAAACATGCCGGAAGAATCTTGATGATTAATACTTGCTACCAATCCATTCAGAATGTTGTATTTCTAATGTCATATAAAAGCATTAAAATATATGAAGCTTGATTTTAGATGTTGTTTTGTATTCATGCAAACCTTTGTCTCTCTATGAATATATTTAGATATATAGTGCTAAGGAACATATTTTGATCCAACAAAGAGGATGGGAAAGTTACAAAATTAGTGGAATATTTCCTGCTATCCACATAACACTGGAATTGACTAAAGGAGAACGAGATGGGCAGAACATGAAGTGAGGCAGGCAAACAATTTTTGGGAAGCAAAATCTAGGGCTGGGGCCATGTGGAAGATCTAGGAATAGATAAATCATGAACATGTTTCTTCAGTAAATTGGGTGGCTCAGAATAGGACTCGGAAGGGTTTTTGTAATCTTAAAAAAAACAGACCTCTTGAGCAACTGAGTAACTATTAACTTATGGGAAAGACACCATGTAATTATGTTATTAATTTGGTTATCTACTAGTGGTTTCCTCCATATGCAGAAGAAGGCTAGTCAAGCTCAAGACTGAAACCATAATATGCATAATTGAATTTCACACTGTTGACACCGTGCATCTTCGTCATATTAAATTAAGTTATAGACCAACTGATGCACACTAAAACCACGTTTTAAGTAGCTTTATTATTAAAATTGTTAAAACTGTACCCCTACACGTGTTTCGATCCTAGGATCATCGTCAGGGGGTTCTCTGCTAAAAGCCACAGTCACTTCAAAGTGACTTGAAGTGACTGTGGCTTTTAGCAGAGAACCCCCTGACGATGATCCTAGGATCGAAACACGTGTAGGGGTACAATTTTAATAATAAAGCTACTTAAAAAGTGGTTTTAGTGTGCATCAGTTGGTCTATAACTTAATTTAATATGCATAATTGAAGATTGTGGTAAAGTTAAAATACAATGGAAAAAAGTAACAAATCAAAATTGCATTCACAAAGAAATGAAGAGCAGATTAACTCAGGGAAATGCTTGTTATCATCAGCCATTAGCCTTTCTCTTCTCCCATCTAGAATTGTAACTATATAGATTCAGAGAACTAATTTTACCCATTCCATTGTACATGTGTCAACTTAATCTCTCACATTAAGATCATAATTAAGGGGGTCTTGAAAACAAATGAAACAGAAGATGGCTAGGAAATGTAACACACATGGGAGTAGAGAAAAATGTGTATAAACTTTAGGTAAGAAAACCTAAAGGTAACCTGTGTACTGCACCATAATATTAGAATGGCTTTTGAAGAATGATGCAAGGGTTGCCCTAGTGTCGGCAACAGCACATGGCACAAATATGGCACGTTGTACTGGCATAGACCAACCAACATCAACCTCCCTTTATCGAAGATGAAACATAGGTCTCTTGTCTGAGCCTGGTATCTACAACAGTGAGCACATAATGTGCATGTTAGTCACTTTGCAAAGACGTTCTCATTGTTCCATTGCAATGCACAAGTTGATATTGCCTTCCTATATGCTTGTCGTAGACGAACACTTGGTCTTCCTTATCGTGACGCAGCATATCTTACAGTCTTGTCCATACAGAACGCTAGTACAGTTCTCTACCGGTACATAAAGCTTTATCGCCACCACAGATTGACCGCCACGGTGAACACTCACTTGTCAACCACGGATTATCTACCTAGCGTAGTGTGAGCCACGGATTATGAACAGTAGGTGTTCATACGGATTTGACGTTTTAAGATACAGTTTCAGTTTTATTTCCGTCTAGTTTTTGTCATACATGTGACTATAGGCTCGTCAACATTAAACATGAATACAATAGTTAAACGAAGTCTCAAACCAACATATTACAAGCTATATATATTTATTTATACACTAACAATTCAATTACATACATATAAATTCATCCACTGAGTAAAATGCTTGCAATAAAAGAAATGATTTCAATTTCCTCTTAAAGGCCCTTAGTTATCCAGTACCTTTATATAACTAGGCAATTTATTATATTATTTAGTTCTCATACTTATTACACTCTTTTTATTTTTGTCAGTCCTTGACGATTGAACGTGGATATCCATTTTCCTTCGTGTATCATACTTGTGGACATCAGCGTTCAATTCCAAAGACTGACAATATCTTTTTATGTAACATATCACTTCCAATATGTACAGAGAAGCCAGAGTGAGTATGTTGTTGTCTTTAAATAACTGTTTACAGAATGTTCTAGAATTTACTCCGACCATAAATCTTATCACCGTTCTTCTTAGTCTAAATAATTTTGTAGTCATAATTCCTTCCAATCCTCCCCAGAAAAATACTCCAAATCGTAACAGCGACTGCAACTTAGAGAAGTAATATTATTTATCATGGATGGACTCATAATCTTTTTCAAAGACTTGATTATAAAAGGTACCTTACACACTAGTAAAAATACCAACACATGCACTAATTAATAAAACCTTTATAGTTTAAAAAAATGACCCTACATATGTTTCGGCCAGTTAACTGGCCATCCTCAGGGGCAACTAACATTTAAGGCACAATCACGTTCATAGGTATTCTATAAGGTGTGTGGTTGTTAAAAAATTAAAAAAAAAATGAAGTTTTTCGTCATAGGGAATCACAACTAAGGTGCACTGTATATCACTGACGTGAACACTGTGTTATAGAATAAAACACTGCATTAGTTTTGCATCGTTGCACAGCATGCGCAGATCTCATTTCGGTGAAGCACTTATTTATGAATCAAATCACTGTGTTGCGTGGCGTACACGGCAGTTTTTTTTGTGAAGCACATACGTTGTCGAGTTTGATGTTGAACGAAGTCTTGTTCCAGTATATGGTAGTTTTTAGTTTTTAGTGCGTTATCTTGGTTTCTGGCATGGCGTCTATCGAAAGATAAATCTGGTTAGTTAATTAAATCAATCCAGATTAAAAAGTTATATGCAGATATGATTTGAAACCCATATGTTATTAATGTTTACATGAGCGACATACCGTGTCTGGGTTGCTGAAGTGGTAGAGGCGGAGACGTTTGGTTGTCTACTGGCTAGTGTGCTGTATACGTATCGGGATTTTATACCTGTGTTACGGAAGGGGTTGGGGGAGTGATAAATTTAAACAATATATTTTCTTCCATTGGGTGTTGCTCCATGATCAAGGCGTCTTGTGTATGATATGACTGTATATAATATTGTTCAAGTATGTTCATGTAGCTACCTTTTCTGCATGTTTTGATCAATGCCATGGTATTGTTTAGGGGGCCATATTCATGTCTATGATCTAAGATGTGTTGGGCATAGGCTGATTTTGGTTCGTTGGATCTAATATACCTGTGGTGTTCTAGAAAACGGGCCTTCAGGCTCCGTCCGGTTTGTCCAATATAATGCTTATGGCAAGTTTGACATTGTAGGCTATAAATTCCACTATTTGTATAAATATCCATGTTCATCCGGTTTGGTTTTAGTGCATTTTGCGTTGTGTTACATACCCGATAGGCTATCTTTAGGTTGCTGTTTTTGAAAATGTTGGTAACCTTTCTTATTATCGGATGATGGTATTCAAAAATAACCCATGTTTTGTTATCATCCTGTGTGTGTTTGTAGATGTCCCTCATAGTTTTCTTTGTATTGAGAATGTTATTATTTAGTTTCTTAATTAGTGTGGTAGGGTACCCGTTCTGTCTTGCTATATAAAGGATATTATTCAATTCCTGCTCTTTATGTATCTGTGAAAGTGATAGGCTATGGAGTCTATGCATATGTTGGTTAATAGTAAAAAAGTCCTGAATGAGCTCTGTTGCATCTGCAAGTGGATCCTCATCATGTGCAACAATTCACTATGATAACTTAAAAAATGGCGTCAATTTCACGCTCCGGCCGCTTTACTCCCAGGACAGAGCCGCGGTGTCCATTATATAGGAGGAGGCTGGGTGGGCCCCGGAGCCCGTGTGAACGTTTTGAAGAAGATAAAAATCTCTTGCCCATGCCGGTATTCGAACCCCGGGTCGTCCAGACCGTAGCCGAGTCTCTATACTGGTATGTTTATCATCCTGAAAGGGAGCGCTTTTAAAATAGCATTAACCGTGTCTGATAAGTTGAACAAAATATTCAAAGCCAATACGATCACTAACTAAACTAACTAACTGCATGGAGCAGAGTCCTTCTTGAGAAGCTAACTGGTTCGTCAGCTAGTCAAGAAATTTCATTACCGCACTCACAAGAGCCCGCCACCTGTTCCACTGATTACACGTATTTTATTAAATTTGGCGCTTAAATATACGTTATGATAAAACAGTTGAAGAAGTAGCACCATTCAAATTCTTTGGCGTACATATTGGTAGTAACCTTAACTGGAAAAAGTATATCTAACAAATCTTAACTTTTGTGTGGTGCATACCGCTGTGTTGTGTTACACAAACTGATTATGATATGCCTAGTTACATAGCCGTTTTTGGTACAGTCAGGTAATATATTGTTAGTAGGACTGTGATGTTAGAGTCATGTCACATTTATATTACTAAGACTACGGCTACGTGTTTCGGCTACATTTTAGCCATTTGCAAGCTCTTCCAGACGTATGTAGGCACGACATTTCAAAGGCCATCAATGACCGACACAGGAATTGTTTAATGCATTTTCATTTAACATTAAAATCTGTCTTCAAGCCAATGTTGAAATAATATCTCTTAGCTCACTCTTTATGCTCAGTAGAGGAAGAAATGTGCATATTTATAAAGATTAGTTTCTTAACTAAATTATTTGGTTTTGTTATTCTGACGTGTTTCATATTTGTGATATAATAATTTTGAGAAAACAGCAGATAGTTGTGGTAGTGTGTGATTGTATTGGTATTGTGTTGTGTTTATAATATCGCAGTTTCCACATCCTTGGCAGCTGTACCACTTAGGATGTATGGAATGTGAATCAATTCTATTGTATTCTGTCTATTTTGTTCTGTACCGCTTACGCTATCCGAGGTCATTGTACATGTGCATAGTAGATCATTAAACAATCAACGATTATTGTTTTGGTATTGCAGTGCACACATATCATCTCGGTGCAGTGTGTTTTTGGTGAAACTACGCAAGAAGGGCTAATACACAGACCATGTTTAATACAATGCAGTGACATTTTACTGAGGGACTCATCTAATGGCGTCTGGAAGAGAAATCGTTTCTTTACAGTTTGGGTGTTATTCGAATTTCATCGGCACACACTGGTGGAATTTGCAGGTTTCAATTACAAATATTGTTCCCTTCTAACCTTCACATGGATTGACAAGACGTATAAAGGCGTTATGGCCGTTTCTATATCGGCTTGTTTGTACATGAGAATCAGAAGTATAAGCAAGTCGTACCACGCGTTTCCTGGTTAACTACTCGCCGTCATAATACCATTCGACTTTATATAACCTATGGAGTTGAGCGTCCCCATATATTCCTATAATTAATGGAAGTCTTCCGTGAATAACTATAACCATTCAAGGAATTTCGTGTAGTAGGACCCCAAGTTTTATCACCGTGAACGTGAAAGCATATTTCTGAGCCATTCTAGTCTAGTTGATGTGAGGAAAAGCATGTTCACCAGAATTCTAATTTTCTGCTTCTGGCCATAGGCCTTTTGACCGCTCGTTTTTTATGATGTTTTACTACAGATATGTTTTAGAAATTCATTTGCCCACATGCGGAAATATGTGAATGCTTCACATCTTTGTTGATTCAATTATCCCAACAATATTAAGTAAATATGAATTGTGACGTTTCCCTTGATGCCTTACAGAAGGTCACAACTCTTATCAGAAGTCTGCACAGTTACACTTAAGTGATACAGTTCCAGATTTAGTCTTTTGCCCCAGAACGTTTTGGGATTGCTGGTGCCCATTGACTTTTCATTTTGATAGATGTTAAACTGTAATACTGTTGGTTTTATGCGACTCTTGATAAAGCAACCATTGCCTTGTGGACACAAGCCCTTGTGAATTTACATTTTACTCTGCACAAGTAACATAGCCATTTCAGTAAGTAACAGAGCCAGTCTGTATGGGTTTTCTTCATGTGTTTTAACATGTTTTGCTTTGTGCTTCAGGCAGTGATTTTAATAAACATAGGAACTGACAGTCCACATCTGGACAAAAATCGTATGAAGGGTTTCCTTCAGCAGCTTTCTGCTGAAAGAACTGGGGTACTGTCAGAACTGTTTGAATCAAGGGATGCTGATAGGCTACTGTTACTTGAAGGAGCACCTATTCACACAGACTGGGCAGTAGTTCTGTCTGTAAAAAGAGTAATGACAAGAAAGAGCCATGCGTTCCTAATGTGACTGTGAGATTGTGGTCGAATTGAGATTTTGTCACATGGCAATTCACATCTGAGACCAAGTGAATATTATGATGCCAGATAAGCAAGGTACTGCACTTCATTTGACATGTAGCACTGCTGGGGACCTAAATGTGAGAATGGGATTGCACAGTAGATTGAAGGTGGTCATTGTGTAGAGGTTTTCCAAACACCCATCACTTTAATGTATGTAATCTTATCTAATGACTGTAGTACACCCAGGGAAATCAACTCCTTTTGCTGTCTGCATTAGTAGAAAGAAAACTGATTGGAGGGCTATTTAACAGTGCTGTTGTAACCACAGAGGTTACATGGTATCAAGTGTAGTGAGAAAATGAACATGAGTGTTGAGTAGAAAGTTTTGTGTAATTGAAACAAACAAATTTGTTGTAGCAGGACACACTTTTCAATATTTTGTGCTAGGTCTATGTTGGGGGTCAGGTAAGAACAAATAAAACCCAAATTGGCAACAGGCAGCATACTCTGTTTATGGCCCCCCCTCCCCCATGGCACAACAGCCCCTAGTGGGCCAGAGCCTTCTCATTATCGAGGCTTCACAGTCACACTCTTTCTATGTCACATGATGGTAACTAGAGCTCAGCTGATCTGATTATTTTGATCATAAGTAAGTATAAGTGAACATTTATAGTCATGCATTCAACTTCTGATAGCTATTTGTGCTGTTTCCATTTTTTAGGAGGCTGGGTTTGTGTACAATGCAGACTCCTCATCTGAAATTAACCATGACATACTTTTCCGAGAAGGTGTCACATCAAAGGCAAGTTAAACTTCTTTTATGTATAATAGTGACCTAAGATGAAAGGTATAGTTGTTCTGTACACACCATAAATACAGAGGGAGGCAGAGGTATAGGTACACTCATTGTCATCCTTGGTACTGTTACTGGATGGAGGTGAGTGATCAGCTTTTCACCTTGGCTATTTTATTCTTGGTACCAGTTGAATAGGAGGCTGGGTGGATCCCAGAGCAAGTATAGATCTTTATGAAGAGAAAAACCTGTTGCCTCTGCCAGGAATCAAACCACGGATTATCCATCCTATAGCCTCATCACAATACTGACTGACCTGTTCTGGCTGCCAGCTTGATGTGAGCTGCAGGTAATTTTAACTTGTGAAGATGGGGGGAGTAGATTCCTGTAGAGTGTTGGTAACTGCGTGGTGAAAGACCTCCAGTCTACTCTTGTGTATGCTGTGTTAATGTGTTGATTTACAGTGCATAACCTTGTGTGTGTGTGTGTGTGGATAGTAAATATATTTCCAGTCTGTCTTGTTGGGTTTTTTTTGGGAGGTTTATGGAAAAGTTGTTAAGGCTTGGTTTATTCAGGTGCTTTGTGGTGAGGTTGAGTATGACCTGTTTTTGCAGGGATATGTGACATATACTCCAAGGCTGCTCCTAGTTGACCTAAAGGGCAGTCTCAGGCACCTCCGACAAGAAGGTGACCTGTATAACCATACAGAAGATGTAAAACCCAGTGAAGGTCATTGGCCTGTTGAGAAAGTAGATGTGGTATGTACTCCTAAAGGAGAGAAAAATGAATTTCTTAATGATTTGGGGAATGAAGAAAATGCCATGGACAGTACAGAAGCTCGTGGTAAGTGTGGGTTGAAATCCCTATCCTTAAGCAGTCTGTTATTTATAACTCATTATAATCAGAATGAAATTACCATCACACAGTGCTTTTATGTTTATAACACATTGCAGCTGCATGTTTTGATGTGATAACATCACCAGAAAGTGTCATATTTAAAGTGCCTTGCCATTGCTCTTACCATATTCCAAATATTGTATTACATGTGTTCCTGCTATTGTATTACATGTGTGTTTCTAATTGTGTAACATTTCAACAAGTATTGCTAATAAGAAATTATACATTACTTTTGATCTTGATAGCATATAAAACCAAATCTAATTCAAGATTCTGTTATAGTTATAGCAGTCACATAATAATGAATGTCATTAATAGATTTAAAGTCTTCCGGTTGTGTATATGTGTCCGTGTGTTCCCATTTCGACTTTTTAACCAGGTGACCAATTTTCATTGAACTCTGTGTGAACATTATGCCATTGGAAGACACCATGTTGTACTTCTTAATTTCTTCCAATCAGTGATAACATGGCCATTGTTTGAAAATGTGAGATAGGAGTGCTGCTACTGCCATTTACTTGTAAGAACTAGAATGATGTGTGGTAACTGATTAGGGAAAAATAATAAATTTCTCTTTATTGTTATATTTTTATAGAATGTAAAAATCAGATGATGGTAGCTGTGCAGAAAGTTTCATTAGCTTTCAGTTTGATGCCAGTAACCAATGAGAAATTTAGTATGGAGGTAGTTCATAATGTATTTACACGTGTGTGCATGTGTATTGTCAGCAGTTACAAACATGGCAGTGATGCAGAACTTTTGAGGTTATATCTGACAAATGTAACGTATGCAGAATCTGTAGTTAAGTAATATGTGTTTTACAAGAATAGAATGAAACAGTAATTGCAAGAAAGTGGGCTTTGAATTCTCTGTCTTTTATGATTTTATACATAGCAGTTTGATGGTTTTATAACACACTTGCTATGGTAGTTGCTCACTTCTTAACACAGATGGGAACTTCAAAGTAAATAAACATTTGGGGAAAAAGTGTTAGTTGAGAAGTGATTTACTGTGTTGTAATCATCACATAGTCTGTCGTATGACAGGTCCATAGCCTCTTCCTAAAGTGAGTTCTCCAGAGAGTGCGATCTAGTGCTTCCTCTTTCAATTTCCAGTATCCTCTGGTTTCCCTAAGGTCATCCAGTAGCTGTTTATGTCTTCTTCCTGAACTTCCCATCACTTATATCCTTCTGTACACAAGATGTGACCAATTCAGTTAGCCTTCCTTATTTTTATTGTATGTAGGAGATTCCTTTCCTCTGTGGCTGTATGTAATACTTCTTCATTTCTCACATCAGTCCAAATGATCTTCTCTGTCCTTCTCCAGCACCACATTTCAGGACTTTCCAGGTATTCCTGATCTACTGTCCGAAGTGTCCAAGTTTCAGCACCATACAAAGCTATGCTCCAAATGTAGCACTTTCCTAGTTTCTTCCTTAAATTTAAGTCAAATTTGCTGGTGAAAAATACTCTTCTTGTTGAATGCTGATTTTGCCATGGCAGTCCTGGATTTAATTTCACATGTACATCTTGGATCATTTGTTATCAGGCTGTCCATATAGTTGGAAGTATTCCACATTCTGCATTTGTTTTTTATCTATCATAATCTGTAGTGGGGATGGCTGCCCTGTGATTCTCTGTAGGGCAGTGTAAACTGTATACTACCTTATCATTCATGTGCTTAGTCTGACAGCAGAACTTCTGTTAAGAGGCTTACAGTTATTGCTGATTGATAGTTTCTTGGAAACAGGAACAACATTCTTAGACATGATATAGGTGAATTGTTTTCTTTAAATTGCTAATTTTGAAGGAAATTTCATTTTGGGTGAATGTGGAATTGTATGTGCTACCATATGGGTGTAGAAGAAAAGCCCTAAATGACAGTGTGTTCAGTCTCGTACTATCTGGAAAGACAACCCCATACAGGAGACTGTCTGTGTTAGAGTTGTTCCGGACACATCGCTGGTTGAGAAAAAGTGCCACTGCTTCTACCATGTGTCAGACCCTGACCACTAAGTATGTAGCCCATAACTTTACTGATAATTATGATTTCTAAGTATATACAGACTAATGTAAATAAATGCATACACATGGAGTGGAAATTTACCCTAGAACAGGTCATGAAGGCCCAGAGGGGGAGTAGAAGTATAGCTCTAGTCTTTCTTTAACCTTGGCACTAGATGGGGATGGGTAGTCAGTGCCACACCCCAGCCGCTTTACACCCGGGAAGAGACCCGGTACCCATTGTATGGGAGGCTGTGTGGGTCCCAGGGCTGGTCTGGGCAGGTGCGGAAAATCTGGCCCCCACTGGGATTCAATTCCTGGACTGTCCAGCCCATAGTGAGTCGCTGTGCTGACTATGCTATATACATATGCAATGAGTGAAACGAAAATACATTTTAATAAGTGGAACCATTATATGCATCAGCACTGGCACTTACTGAATTAGTCTAGTGCAGGTGTCCAACGTGACTGCCTTCAGCTTTGTGGCACAGTTCGCAGTGATGAGCAACTGACTGAGAAGTGGCCACCAAAGTTGCTGCTGGGACGGCTGCAGAAGACCATTCAGTTTCTTGCTGGAGCTCTTGAAGTGTTACTGGCTGTTGTAGGCATGATTTCAGAATTCATATTTCCACCATCTTTGCACTTGAAGCACATTCTTGAATTTCCAGCATCACTTCAAAATTAATTTGCATTGCTTCTTATCAGTCAACTGTACTCTACTGAATCATGGGGAAAGATATTGCAGTGCCATGTGTTAAGTGCAGACCACACAGTATTCTGTTCATAAATGTAATATACAGAGATTGATAACAAGGTTACCATGTCACATTAAAATGTGCATACGTCTTTTTGGGACATGCTGTATGAGTAGGCCTGTTGTTACCATAGTACATATCAGGTTCTGGTTGAATTGTCTTCCAGATATTAAGGGTTGTCTTCCAGCCTGTCAACTGTGCGTGGGGTTAACCCTCCAAAATATAAAACGACTAGCATGATAGAAATGCCTGTAAACTTTGAGTTTCATTTATTGATCAGCTGTTCAAGGAAGTCCTCCAGTGGATTTACTTAATGTAAATAAATAAATAGATAAATAAAGTAAGCCATATATCACTGAATTAATTTAAATATACAGTAAAAGTCTTAATACTGTAATTCACTGCATGAAATAAAATTATTTTGCAGGTACTCTTCCAAAAGTTTACAATTTGGACAGTGCAGTTAATGTCTGGGCTGATTACCTTCGAGCAAGGTATCATCCTCGAACAGTGTCTCTAATAAGTGAATATGAACACAACAGTGACACAAAGCCTTTTGATGTGTTTAACTATGGTGCTGACCTTTGGAAAACAGAACAGTTTCAAGATGACTTCACTGACCGCATCAGAATGTATGTGGAGGAGTGTGATAACATGCAGGTGAAAGTTACAGTGTCCGATGTTGGTACTATGTCACACAACTTCTGGCACTCTGCTGATTCAGATTAAAAGATTTATTTTGTGATGAACCTGTACTTGTATACATGATGTCTCGACTGCAAATCCAGAGACTGGCATCACATGTTGTCTGTGTGTTGCAGTGTAATTTGTTAAAGCATCTTCCTTGTAGCTACCTCTTCTTGGAACTGAAACATATTAACATACAGTGTACTCTTGATTATCCATGCGTGGATTATCTGATTTGCAGATTATCCATGCACAATTATACGTTCCTAATGACTAATGATGAAGGTGGGAAATAATGTGATTTAGCGCCGCATGGTCGGACAAAATCCTCATTACAAACAAAAATCATGGACTGTTTATGCGAACAGTAAGCATCTATTCATAAGCTATGTATGTATTATGTATATAACAAATAGGTTACAGTTTAATTTTTTGTTTGTGGCTCAGTAAAGTATATGTTTTGGATTATCCGTGTTTCTCAATTATCCATAGGTCCCTCTCCCCACTTACCCCGGATAATTGAGAGTACATTGTAGTTACATGCAGTACAAAACCAACCACTAAGCAGATCATGGCAGACCTAGCAGAACCTGCATTTTAATCTCATTTAGTCTGTGAGAAGGAAAAGTTTAAAGATGTGTAAATTGAATTGTCATCATCACCAACTTTAGTGCTCCTCTTATATCCATGACTGCTCCTTTCCTCCTCTGCAATGTATGTCATCCTTCACTTTGTTCAGTCCATTTAGATCTTGGGGGTTTTATTTATTTAGCAGCTTGATTACACATACTCAGAGTAATCATGTTGTCATGCATGCATAACAAATCCAGACTGACATATGCTCAGTTACATCAGTGTCTCTCTCTTTGGATATGTTTAACCCATGAATGCAATGCTATGTACATATAGCATGCTTTAAAATGACTTCTTCCCTCCGGTGAGTATAGTTTAAATGCCTTATGGTGCTGAAGGGTTCATGTCCTTAGGACCTGGAACCTGGTCCTTAGGAACTACTGGAGTCCTTCACATCCTCTGGTGTCATGCCATATTTTCTGTATATGATAAACATTGTTAAATGTTATTTGAATTTTCAGGGGTTTCATATTCTTCTAGATGGTTCTGATGGGTTTGCTGGTCTTGGTACAAGTGCTGTGGAATACTTGGAAGATGAATATTCAACGAAAAGTAAATTGGTTTTTCCGAGTATACCATCAGAGTTTAGTAATACAACACCATTACAGGACAACGTGAGGATGTTAAATATAACACAAGGGTTCCATAGCCTGGCGGAGCATAGCTGTCTATTTGTGCCACTCTGTTTGGGATCTTCAGGTTGGAAGCAGCCTGGGGTCCCCAGGGAATTCCCACACCTGCGGTATAATGTAAGTAATATTTTCTCCCTTCTCCCTGCTTCTAGGCAGAGGGTTCTGTGTTTCATATTTCTTATTTTCAATAAACATAATCCAGCGTGTTAACACATGTAAGTACAATCAGTGCGATATATATATAGGTTTCCACAGACGTAAAGATGTACATTATGGCTTTGTATTGACACTATTCGGGTAGGTGATTACCAACATTTTAGAGGAAGATATGGCTTCCACCTTCTGTGTTGAAGAGTCCTTCAAAAGATTGGTAACCACCTGTCAGACAACAGTGTCGTCACCCAATAAACAACAATATAAATACAAACATCATCTGATTAATCATACAGTTTTTGATCTGTAACTAAGGAAAAATGTAAAACTTACAGTGTGAGATCAGGACAGTATAATGGGTGGAGAAGCACCATAATAATGTGCTTGGCAAGTTGCTGATGCACCTTTTGGTTTGTATTAGGTGAATTGCCTCCCACAGTGAGTGAACATGCTCTCTCAGTCTGTAATATTATCAGGCCATGCAAGTGGTTCAAGACTTCAAACACTGCCTTTCCTTTAGAGTGATAAGGCTAGAACGTCACGGCTGTATGCAGTGATGGTGACCTAGCTGGAGGATTATTGTATATTTTTGAAATGTTACAAGACACACCACTGTAGAATTTGGTGGTAGGAATGAACACTGAATAGAACATTTGTCAACATGGTAATTTGAGATAATGCACTTTGGCTTTTAAGTGTGGGTTTTATGATGTAGTTAGAAGTAGATAATGTCCTGATCCAGAGTCTGAAAGGGTTAAAGCTTCTCCTGTCATAATGTCCACCTCATTTCCTTGCGATCAAGTCATCGAATCTGCGGAGGGGGGGGGGGGGGTGCTACCACTTCTAACATGTAGGTTGAGTTAAGTTTTCGTTTCATTAGTTGAACTTATGTTGACTTTTCCAGAGGTCCTTAGCATATCATAGCAGTGCTATACTTGCAGCTGCATTAGATACAGCAACTCTGCGTTATCGGCTGAGGACAGGAACACACACTTGCCTGTCAGAGATAACCGACACTTTAAGCAGGTTGGGTCGTAGGGTAGCTGTTGCAAGCCTTGGACTGCCTTTTGCCATGGGATATGATGCATACCTTCTGGACACACTGGAGAAGTGGGAAGGCCCCCTTTGGCAAACCCTCTCTCCAGGCTGTAACTTACAGGATGATCGTATCTGGATGCAGTCAGTTGTACTGCGTGGTGTACCAGAGGTGAGACTCGAAGGTAAGCTGTGTTGACGTTGGAGCATAGGTTATAGGAAACACAACTTTATATATACCTTCATTTAGCATGAGAAGTACAGGACTTGTGGCATGCATGAGGGAAACTGAAGTACATACTGAATGATATGATGTTTAAGATGCAGAAGATTGTTAAAGTATGTCATGCACACTTGAAAGGCACTTTCAGCAGACAGAATTACAAATGAAATGCTAACACAATGCTCTTCAAATTATTTTTAGAAAAGGAAATGTAGCAAATGTGACAGAGAAGTGACATTTTGTAACTCATATAAAGTTATTGTCTTTGTTATGATCCATGAAAATAAAGCTCTTCACTGAACTGAAACTTCATAATTAACACTACATTGAACCCTAGCTTTATAGTAAAAATAAATGTAAATTGACTTGCGGCTGTTCACTGCTAATTGATACTTAAGCCTGTTCAAATTGGTGAGAAGTCAAAACTCTACACTGGATAAATAAACAGCTAATAAGGATTCAGCATCCACTGTTCTTATACACATTAAAATGAAATTAAATACTGGTATTTCTAATTTTTTTAATGTATAATTGAAAGTTGTTTTGTATTAGAACACTACAATTAGGATGAAACAAATATCAGATTGCAACCCAATCTAAATGCAGGCAAGACTTCTTTAGTTCCATCAAAACTAAAACCGAAGTTGCTTGATAATTTTCCATAAAATTATGTACAGTAAAACCCCTATTTAATGAATTACTGGGGGATTAGAATATATTTCACTAAATCGAGGTTTTCGTTAAATGGAGGTTTATTTGTTTATGTGGAGCTATTGGCGGGACATGAAAAAATCGTCACTAAATCTGGGATTTCACTAAATGCGGGAACATTAAATCGGGGTTTTACTGTAATATAAAATATCTGAACATTGGTTCATTGATTCTAAAGTTGTCACATGCATAAACAGATGGACAGAGCAGTTTCATTGGCCTGTTTACAGGGATGCAAACATTCATAAAGACAGAGTTCATCATACAGGAATATGGTTTAGGACAACTGAATTGTACGGCTTTTATTTGAAACATTTTTCTTTATGGAGGTTTACAGTGTTACAGTGAAAGTTTGTTAATTTTAAATCAGTTTAATTTGAAGTATAACATAATTTGAAGTATATGATGTTTGCCAGCTCTGAGCATGGGTTTTGTGTAATTATTAATATGTTTAATTAAAAATACATTTAATTTGTAATTCAAAACTATATTACAGTCCTTTGGTAACTGAAGGTTGAATAATAAACTGACTGTATTATTGTATGGCCAGTTTGCATAAACATGCCTTTTTTAACACGGGACATCCATGAAACTTCCCAGAATTGTGAAAGCAGTTGATCTTTAGCATCAGCAAACATTTGGCTGCTAGCAGGTACTGTCCAAGATGAGAAACAATAGACTCCACATTTCAGCCTGACCTTCACAGACAAAATACAGCTGTACATTTATGTGTGCAGAATGTATACCTAGCAGAACTGTGATTATCTCTGCAATGGTCATGCAGGATTATGAAGTCTGTTGTTTCCCTGTCACAGACTGTACAGAGGACAAGCTGCCACAGAAAACAGCAAGCTATTACCTGTGATCTGCTGCCAGGTAGCTGCTATGCGTGAGTCATTCTGAAAAGTGTGTTCATGCACTACATAGTAACTGCATGAGGGGTGCTGTCACTGTTTGTGGAAATAGCAACCATTATGTGTGCTGTGTACTTCTCTGGAAATTGGGCTGAGAAAGCGTGTCTTTCGTACTTTTAAAAGTTCCACACCATCCTTTGTTGTATTTTATTTTTTTTCATTTACCAGTCCATCCAGCGGGGTGAAATATGAGAGCAGTTTGACGAACATGACATATTATTTGTTGGCTTATGTTTTGATGTAAATTGTATTCAGTTTTGTAGTAGGTGTTTGAAAAATAAATACAAAAAGGGGATCTTCTAAGCACTCGGTTAAATAAAAAATATTAGTGTACTTCAACCGTGTAACAGGCAGGCATGCATTTAAAGAATTTGATAATTCAAAATCACATAATTTGAAGCCTAGTTTTAAGTCTAAAGCATTTAAAATGGTTTTACTGTACACAGAACAGGAAAGTATATCTTTAATATTTGTATGCTTGATTAGTTATATTAACACTAGGTATATGTATGAAATAAATGAACGTTAGGAGCAAACAGAGAAGGAAACTGCATATAGTAATGGTTTTTGACAGTTGTGAGATTTAAGGTTCTCAAGTGATTAATATTAAGGTACATTCTTCTGAAATTTGCTTTGCATTGTGGTGATAGGTACCACCATTATGGTGGAGCCTGCTGCCTTTGTCCTCAGAGTCTACCCCGATGGAGGCAGCAGGTTCTTTTGATACAGTAGTACTCAAACTACAATTCCTCACATCCCAGATGACCATAATCCTTTTGTTGACTTTTATATTGTACATGTATTATCTTTGTATTTCTTTATTCAGTGCACAGAGAGATGGCAGGATGAAGCAGGAAGCAAACCCTGCGTACACATGCACCAGCATACAGGAGATGCTGAGTCTGTTTTTATCATGCTGCTCATATGCTACAGCATCTAATGTTACTTCTGCTTATTCACCCTGTAATGTCACCTCTCCATTCCCCCAAATCTTTTCTGAATTCGTTGGGCTGGATGGTTCAGTCAGTGCTGAAAAAAGGCCTGAAACTCTTGGTAAGTCAGTGTATGAAAATGGTATATTGCAAGGGTTTCAAAACCAACTTCTTACTCCCACTCATCACTTATTATTATCAGACTCACTGTAACTTTACTATACTGATGCTACAGACAGAATAACTGGATTGTCACATTTCACATGTCCCTCAACTACCCTCCAATGTAGTTCATGTTTCCTCTGACCATATAGTCATTATGTTGTCACATATATTGGTAGAGATAACTTTCACAACTGACAAGTGGTCTGGGCCCAGTTGGAATGCCAGAAGGGGATTGAGGGAATGTAACAGCAGACAGAGGGTGAGAGTGCTGCGTTCTCACCATGCTTGGGACTGCTTTCTGTGGCCTCAGTACGCTTATGGTTTTATCATCATCTGCACCCAAATAATATTTGGTGATGAGTACAGATCATTAAGTTCCTTGTTATGTAGTCTTCTCCACTCCCTTGTTACCTCGTCACTCTTAGGCCCAAATATCCTCCTCAGTACCCTATTCTGGAACACCCTCAGCCTATGTTCCTCCCTCAGTGTGAGAGACCAAGTTTCACACCCATACAAAACAACAGGCAAAATTATAGTTCTGTATACTTAATCTTTGTATTTTTTGATAGCAAACTGGAAGGCAGAAGATCCTGCACCAAATGATAACAAGCATTCCCCGACTTCATTCTGCTGTTAATTTCTTCCTGAATGGAATTTCAATTCGTTAGGGCTGTTCCCAAATATCTGAACTGTTCCACCCTTTCAAAGGATTTATTATCTACCTTTATGTTGTGATTTTGTCCTGCATTCTGATCTCCAGATATGACCATGTACTTAGTTTTCTCAGCATTTACTTCTAGACCAATCTCCTTACTAGCGACTACTAAAGCTTCTGTGTTTTTCTTAATAGCATGTACGCTTCCGCCCAATATATTAACATCATCAGCATAAACTAGAAGCTGATGTGTACCATTTAATTTCAAGCCCTCCTGGTTTGCCTGAACCCTTCTAATGGCATATTCCAAAGTAAAGTTGAAAAGCAATGGAGATAAAGCACCTCCTTGTTTCAAACCATTCTTAATAGGAAATGTGTCAGACAAATGTTTGCCTACCTGGACTGTTCTATAGGTTTCATTTAGACACATTTTTACAAGCCTTACTAGTTTCATGGGGATACCAAACTCAATGAGAATATTATACAAGACCTCCCTCATAAGTGAATCATAGACTTTCTTGAAATCTATACATAGCTGATACACTGCCTTGTATATCCATTTTTTCTCAAGTATTTGACGAGTGCAGAGTATATGATCAGTAGTCGACCTGTTATGTCTAAATCCACACTGATGCTCCCCAGTAATTTCCTCTGCATATGGAGTTAACCTTGACAGAAGGATATTGGATAGAATTTTGTATGTGGTTGACAAAAGTGATATGCCTCGATAATTACTGCAATCTGTTTTATCGCCCTTATAAATAGGTACAATGATCGACTCATTCCATTGCTCAGTATCACAGTCAGCTCCCTTGAAAGATCGCACATTGAGTATACTTGAATGCCATTCCTATCTATCAATACGTGATCGATCTGATTATTAGTCTTCCCATCAGGAGAGGTCCAGGTGTATTTATGAATATTTCGGCGCGGGAACATCGTGCTCTTAACAACTAGATTTTTTGATGTGGCAAAGTTTACTACTCTAACACCTTTATCACTACTATCCTCATGTAAACTCTCATTCCCGATTGTCGGTTTGAAAGTATCCTCCCTCCCCAATTTTGCGTTAAAATCTCCTAACAGAATTTTGATATGGTACTTCGGAAAATGATCAAAAACCTGTTCTAATTCCTCATAGAAACTGTCCTTTGAGTCATCACTTTTCTCCTCAGTTGGTGCATGCGCATTCAGAACAATTAATATTACACCAGCGACCTCTCAGCACCATATATGACATCCTATCACTAACAAACTCTACTCTCTTAATGTACAAGAAAACCTGTTCCCAATAGATGTCTTTCATTTCCTTTTCCATAGCAAAAAGTATAATCCCCTGCTCTTACTGTGCCTCCTTTGTCCCACCTAACCTCCTGTACACCCACTAAATCTAATTTATACCTTGCTAATTCCCTGGCCACTGTCATAAGTGACCCTGACCTATACAGGCTCCTCACGTTCCATGTCCCAAATCTCATATTCCTTTTCCGTTGCGTAAGTTGTACCAAAGAATCAGTCCAGGTCCGAGGCTTTGTCAAATGTTTCGTAACATGGTAATTTTTTACGGTGAGGAGTTCTTAGTACCTCGTCCAACCCCCAAGCTGGAGGACCACCCCTTGTTGGCTCTCCGTGACTGCTTATTCAGTGTATTCGCAACTACCCTCCATATCCGGAGGCCATTCCTCCATCCACAACCTGGGGACGCGGCATGCCGTGGTGACAGGTACCCACTTATCATGGACATATCATAATCACCAACAACAAAACCTTTGTCATAAAGCAAAGCCTTCTGCATTTTTATCTGTCTTCTCATGAAGATTCTTCTTTTAACTGTTTTTCTGAACTCTCTTTTATGTGCCATTCCTTGTTTGATCTCTGCACCCTGTTCTTGGTCTGCCCAACATAACTGACAATATTTGAGTTATGAAGATTTGGTTGTCTTTGTACCACAGACCATTCTTATCACTCCTAGGCCTATGTATTGATCTTAAGTCATTTCTTCAACAATTTTGAGGTGTTTTATTTTGGTTATTGTCAAGTAAGGTACTTCCTGGTGCCCGAGTGCAGTTTTTTTTTTGTCAATTGTAAACAGTTGAGCTGCCAGTTCTAAAGGAAATTTAACTAGTTTGAATTTCAAAAGCCAAAGGACTGGGATACCAGAAAAATGCAAATATATACTACTATTGGTAGTATCTTACAGTTTCCAAAGTATTATCTTACCATTTTTACAGTTTTTTGATAATGCTTGTTAAACTCTGAATGATGGAATTGCTCTTGGTTGGACAGGTGTCTACTCGGTGCCAGCAATTGCAGGACTTCACAGCTGCCGCAGTGCAGGTAAAATGTTGGAGGATCTGCATTTGGAAGTAAAAAAACTCCAGTTGAAACGTTTCCATTACGTTTGCAATTCTGGACTGGAAGAGGATGATTACCAAGAATGCCTTAATCACCTGGCTCTTCTGCGCGAATGTTATCATGAAGAATTTGATGTATAATAGAAGCACAGCCACGATATCACCAAAACTGGCCTCAGTCTGTAATGTATACTGGAAGGTAATAGTGCTTCAAATTTCCAGCCTGCTGTGTTAAAATGTAATGCAGTACTTACAGCATAGGTCTTGGTGCCCGAGATAGTTGTAAAATGTTAAAGAATCAACTATTTGGCATGGTTATATCTCTCATGTTTGTATGTGGTACATCTGAAAGTTCCTGGACAGGAGCCATATCTCAAAACTGGATGCCCCATGGCACTCTTAGGTGCAGTTGCTTTCAGCAGATATATGCTTTTACCACCATTCGTATATTTGTTTGTAAAATTTTGGGAAGTTACTACAAGTGACCTCACCTGCATCCATGAAAGTGACAATCCTTCAGTGGGTCTTTCATCTGAAGAAGAAAAAAGATGTGCCAGAGTGGGGGAGTATTATGGGAGACGAAGTGCCAAATACCGTGCATGCCAGTTTGTTGTTACACAAGCAGTAACCAAGCTACTGGGCCATTGTCTTGCAGGAGCAGTGATACTTTGACCATGCACATTTTGGGAAACTTCAGGGTTCCGATAGATAGATGAGCACTTCCATATACAACTCCTTGATGACTGTAGTATCCTCGGGAATAAACTTCATGGTGCAGAATGCCGTGCACATGAAAATAGACTTTCATCATCGTTTTGATTCTGGAATGTGAAGGTTGGGTTCTAAAATATACAGAGTTTGTTAACAAACAAAGTATTCAATGGAATGTCTCGACAGAAACATATTGTATTTACCTGACTATGAGACTAGAGTTTTTGCCTAATTTATTATCTTAAAAATGGGAGGGGTTCACCTTACAATCATGGGCAATGTTGATTGTTTTCTGTGTAAGTATACTTTCTGTGAGAACTGAAGCTTGTGAAGAGAGGTTATCTAAATGCAGGCAATGTAGTGACCCGAACACTGTGTGTTAACACACAGTATTGATTGAAAGATAAATCATGAAGCGTTTGCTTCTCCATATTTCGTCCCAACTTGATTGTCCTTTCAATGATATTACACACCTTTGCATTTGCAGTAGAATATTCTAATATGTGTAGATAATTTTGCAATGAATAGATGTAACTTATCTGTATACCACCCTGTGCAGCATGATTGATGAGGGTATCTCTGACATCAGTGCTACTTGTTGCATTATATACATTGTTTGATGCTTGCCATCTTTCGAATTGAAGTTTATACTGGCCAAGAAATCCCTGCTTCTCATTATTGTGTTCTCAATACTTGTTACGGAATTTATCTTTTGCCATTGTAATCCAATCCACATCCTCATATGCTATTTATGTAAGATCTATCCTGTTATCCTTCCAGCTATATCTGTCTTCTAAGGGATTTTTCCAGTAAAAGTTTTATTCATTATTCTCATTTTCCTTCATTATTTAGACATCAAGCCTTTAAAGCGTTACATTTTTTAGGTCCTTTTTATTGACATTCCTTCAGCTGAATAGGGTTGGAATTATGTTCTAGCACAGCATTCCCAAAGCAGTTGAGGGAACATATATTCTAGTGGAATGTCACTCTAGTTAAACACATTCTTACCTGAAATACGGGTAGTCTGAAGAATTGGCTAAGATGAGGAATACATATTCCCAAGTACATTTAGTGCGTCCTGTTGGGAAGCCTAAGAAATTTCCTTACTGATTTTAATGACATTCATACCCTTTATTGATGTATAATTTGGTGTTTCAGCATAGTAATAATACTATTTTGATGTTTACATTTGTTACAATGAAGTGATGTGTTCTAACCCTTGTAGTGCAAAATGGCTAAGGCTGATAGTTAAAAATGTTGCCTCATTTGGTTCCATCCTCTTACTGCTGCCTGGTGGTAGAAGTGAAAAACTATCCAGACTGGGTGATGTGTACATGTTCCATTCTTTAAAAATTTAATTTAACAGTAAAAGAGAGGAACTGTCGTCTCGAAACAGTAAACACATTTTCCAATTGCATTCCTTGCTGTGTTGTAGATCTTGGCATTTATTCGTGGTGGATACAATTTCATTGTAACAAAGTTAATCTTTTAAAGCATAATGGTTACTTGATGCATCAACAGTTTTAACATTAAAAATTCTACATTCTGCCCACACTATATTTATGTGTATTGTATTTATATCAGAACAAACAGCGACTTTTCCCTTATATAACATAAATTGATTTGTTTTTTTAACTGAGATGAAAAGTGTTTACTGCATGGTATGAACTGGGTCTTTAAATGAAACAGTTTACACTTCGTCTTTAAAGGGTTAAGCATCTGAGATATGCCACTTGGTAAGAAATTAGTTCTCTGTGTGTGCCAACAGATATTTACCATATCAATAAATGTTTCCTGTAAAATATATATTACATAACAATTTTCATAAGATGAACTACATTTTTAGAAATATGATAAACATGTAGTTTGAGTTTCAGGTAAAACATAGGTTATAACTGACTAATATGCAGCAAAACTAAATATGTATTCTAACTTTTATGTGAATCTCTAATGCCAAATTAAATCAAGATTAATCAAGCACTTTGGGAGATGTCTTCTCATGAGTTCTTTTTACAGAATAAGTACATAGAAAAATGTATTCACTGGTATGTTTATTTGTGGATGGAACTGCATGGGCAACTAAAGTAATTGGAGGGCTGCCAAGTCCTTTTTAAGCTCTTGGGTGTGTTCCTCACTGAGTGGGGTTAGGGGTGGTCGTGGAGGGCCTACATCAATTGGAGTAATGATGCTCATTGCAGCTTTCATAGTCGAAACCCAGCTTCCTGTGGAAGACAACATTTTTTATTCAATTTCAGTATAATCCTTTCACTGTGTGTTGCTTAGGTTGGGTGACTGCCATACCACTTGAAAGTATCTGCTATTACATCATTTCATACTGACCCAAACCTACCCATAGTTCTGATATGTTAAAGCCTGAATCCAGAACTGCTGTCATGGTATCTGTGGAATGGATATAAACAGGGACAAGGACCTGGATACAAGTGGAAAGCCTAGTTCACAGTGAGTTAATAATGGTAGCAAAAGGAACTGCAAAATTCTGAATGCCAGTGATTCCATTGCATTTACACTATGTTACTGTAAGTGAACTGTATTAGTTTAATAATTTCTTGACTGCCTGTTCTGCTATAAGCAATAAAAACATCATGAGTAATGATGCTTTAGAAGCTTCCTCAGGTGGTGGCCAACAGAAGGCCAGAATTTGTTACTAATTTGGCATGGTTTCCATTCACTGTATAAGACTAATTCAAGCAGCATAAGTTGGCAAGACAGCACACTGTTCCAGCAGGATAAAGCCTGAAATAGTGATATAAAATGTGGTTTCAAGGTGTGTATTCATGCTTTACTTTTGATACGTCCCCATCCCAGATTCTTCATTGATGTATTTCTTTGCTTTCCTCAGTTCATCCAGGCAGTGGGAAATGTCTTTCATCTTGTTTCCCAGTCATTCTGCCCTGTAACTAATGTCATTAAGACACTGTTAAATGTTGTGTAATGTTATGTTTATTTCCTAAGGCACTTACCATTACGAGTTATGACCCTTATGGCATCTGACAGCTTCCTCTGTTCCTGCAGAGCTTCAATGGGGAGATTATTTCTCATTGCTGCTAGTATTTTGATACTTGGGCTTGGAAGCATGTTGAGACTTGTAGCAATTGCAGAGTCACAACCTAATGCAAAAGCCCCGGCTAGAACCTGGACACACAAAGTATAAAACATCATTTAAAATTGAGTGAGCCAAAACACAGAAAATGAGTGGTCCTCTGGATTTCATAACCCTGTGATTATCTGAATACCTGATACAGTATCCAGAGGGACATTCATCTTGAGGTACCCAGTTTCAGTCGTGAATGAGGCACTATCCTAGTGGAATTTTGTGGGGTGTTCTTTCTGATGGTATGTAATGTTTGGTATTCCAGATTTCTGAACTTCTTTGTCATCTGGTATTCCAAACAATAAGTTTCAGAGATATGTCCGTTTCTGAAATGTTGTGTTCTGTTTGTAGTACTAGATAATGGACAAAGTTCAGAAATCCAGTAATAATAAACTATGAAGTTTGTTTACATATGGTTTATTTAACAATGATGTCACAAGCATCAATAAGCCATCACATAATTATATATTCTAGATATTCTGGATTTAGTTTCAGATGATGATTTGGGGCCCACCTGGATGAAAAAATTTTCAATCTTTGTAATATAAATTTGGAGCCATGAAATTGTTCGGGCTCAAATGAAGTATGGTATCAATCAATGCAGTGTTTCAAACTGAACAGGAGATGTACATGAGCTGTCTGCACACAGCATGTTCTCATGGCTTTCTTCAGCAGTCCATAATCATTAAACTATGATTAAAGCTTGAGAATTACTAGTCAAAATGATTGAGACTCACTCTTTCAGTCAGATACAACTGAGTGCTGCTTCCTCACCCTTTCATCTGAGGACAGGAACAGATCAAGTTTCTGAAATGTTGTGCTCGTTTTTGAATACCAGACAATGAACAAAGTCCAGAAACCTAGTACCTATATTCTCGAATCTAATCTGCACCCTTTTTACAGTTTTAGAGGGCTAAAAAATCAGATGCGGATTAGATTCGTGGTCTAGAGCTGGATTTTGGAAACATGATTGATCTGCTGTACGTGCCGTAAGAACAATACAATACAATAATCTATTATTTTATTATTTATTATTATAATTTATTATTCATCAGACTCGCCATCATCACTCATAACTGAATCGTTATCCGTGCTCTCCACCCAGTCACTATCATCTTTATCTTCAACATCGTCCTCCCATACAATGTCATCGCTGCCTTGTGTTTCCGCCATAGTCGAACGTTGCTTTCATCAACTCCAAAAATTGCAGCGGCTTTGCGGTTTCCATTCTCCTCTTCGCACCGAATAACTTCACGTTTGAACTTTGCCGTATATGAGAGTCATTTAGATTTCAGGCGTCCCTCTTCCATAACTACGGTACATGACAAATTGGAACAAGCACCTCCCACGTTTCAACAACTAAGGCTCACCTGGCTTCAGACGAGATTGCGCACGTCTGTTGAGAAAGGCCCCGCCTCTATCGGTATGACTCATCGGCCACAGGCATAGCGTCGGATTTTAACGCATTGGTAACATCCAATATTATTCAATCAGTCGCCCCGTGGGCAAGGGGTGGTTGAAGGAAAGGTGCGGATTAGAATCGCGAACTAACTTTTTTCGTTTAAGAAATCGCCAAAACCTGAGTGCGGATTAGATTCGAGAATATACGGTAATACTAAATGTAATATACCGCTGTCAGAACTGTTTAGAATTGACTTGTGCAATGGGTATGGATCAGGTATGTACCCCTGCTTTAGAAAACATACATGGTTAGTTGTCCAGTGATTGAGAATAGCTGTTTCTGTCTGACCCAGCTGAGCAACTACCTCCTCACCTTTTCACCTCCCAGAACAGATCCAGTTTCTGAAATGTGTTGTATTCTGAATATAATATGTTGGAAGAAGTTCAGGCACACCAACATTGTTATGTAACAAGTACAAATTAGGGAGCTAAAACAAGACAGTAAGTCCAGACTCTAAGGTGAATGGAAACCATGATTTCCTGAATGTAATGGAATTCCATTATGAATATAGTTTTGATCTGTTACTGTCATTTAAAATTATTTGACATGCCACATTTTCAAGATATTTATTAGTAGTATTTATGTTATGATTTTGTCCTGTATTCTGGTAATTAGACATGAATGTATACCTTGTGTGTGTTGCTAGGTCAGTCTCCTTATTAAGACAAATGCAGTAATACCATTAGCTTAAATAAGCATATTTTTAAGATTATGGTGTTTTGGGATGTGATACCATATAGTCTGGGTAGATATGTACCAATGATTCATTGGAATCTGATGTCTCTGTATTGAGCATGGAAGAGTGCAGCAGGTCTCTCTGAAACACTGGCACGTATTTACCACGCTACAGAGTGTCACATTCCAGAAGTCCATATTCTTAATATTCACCACAATGGCAACCTCATGTATCAAGTGTATACTGTTGGCAACAAATGTATTCTTTGGATTACAAGTATGTTTAGAATACGTACATGATCACAACCCAGAAAAAAGCCAAGGGTACCATTCTTCATTCCCAGGCACTGTGTTGCCTCCTCCAGGTTGTTGTGTGTGTACTTTGCCCCAGCAAATGTTGGGATATCACGGGCAGCAGTGGCCAGGAACTGTGGCATGTTCACTGCACAAATCGAAGAAGACACAGTAACATTGCAACTGATGGTCTATGGGTAAGGTCCAGACTGCTGTCAGAGGCAGGGTGGTGGTGTAAGGGTAAGGGCTATGCCTCAAGGCCTCAGGTTTGAGGCTAGTGAAATAAGTGCCAGAATGGCAATCTTATAACTAAGGGCCAGACTGTTGTGCCTCAAGATCTTAGGGTTGTCACCTAGTCAGGTACAGGGTAGAATTGGTGGTCTTGAGGTGAGGGCTGCACTGCAGTGCCTCAAGATATTCAGTTTGAGACTATTCAGATACAGGGGGTGCAGGCCTGCTGTGCCTCAGGACCATGGGTGTCAGATCACATAGTCTACAGACCTGGTTATGAAGGGTAACTACTGTGACAAGATCTTGGGTTTCAGATGTCAGATTCCCGCAAAGTAAAGATTTTGTGAATGTGAGATGTATGAAGTCCCCACCATTTTAAGCTGTAGGTCTCCTACACTGAAGCAAACAGAATTGCACCCTCTGTGTGATCTTACCTCATGAAGGGACTGCTTTACTCTTGATGTAATTGAGGCAGTACAAAGAAACAAAAACAATATTGAAATTTAGAGCACACTATTATGGTCACTGGTGGCAGCAAGATCCCATTGAAAACTTCAAACATAAACATGGCATATAACCACTGGGACCACATAGAAGAAAGATTTATCATGGTACCAAGTTTATGCCACTCAATAATTATGAAATTCAGGTATTGGGATTTTTTTGTGTAGTGATATTACATAACCATGTCAAATTAATGATGAATGAGAAAGTATGAGGAAGGAAGCTCTTATGGTCTACTTTAGGAACTGTGCCTGCTTGTGGCTGTTATAACAGCAAAATCACATTAAACCTATCATGACAAATAACACAGACAAGAGTTGAACACAGACTCTCCTGACTATATAGGCAGTGACAGTGATTGAGAAGGTTGTGAGATCAAGTCATGGGTAATACAAAAAGATAGGCATGTATGCATAATATAACTTTGTGGTGCATTTGCATAACTGTCACCATGTAAATGCAACAATGTGTTCTTACAGTATTCTTGAACTACAGAATATTTCAACAATATATATGTACATACAGCGTCATGTATACTGCCCAGTATTTTTGTGCAGTTTTAACAAATTTTGGATTTTCTTCAGATATTAATAAAAGTCTCCAATATCAAATTTCATGAAAATCCATCCAGTGGGAGCCAAGCTGATACATGTGGATGGACAGACAGACATGACGAAGCTAATAGACGCTTTTTGTGACTTCTTTGAATGCGTCTAAAAACAACTGGACATAACCTACAAGAGAAACTGTTATGCAAAGCTAGAGAAGATTGGAGAAGATTACATCATGGGATGATACACTCTGATGATTTCACAGATGGATTATATTCTTGTTAACTGATTTTAAGCGTTCCCTGTTAATGTTGAACTTGCTTTGGGAGTTTGTGGATTGTTTGACAGTGGGTTGTGTTACTGTCAGTGGTCTGAGGAATTGCCTGCCTATATAAGCTGAATTGCCCCCCCCCCCCCCCCACTTACCTTGACCCTGAAAATGGATGCAGAAAGTTCTTCCAAAATTTCAAGAACAGAGTCCACTCTCACATATTGCAAAAATGCCATAAGGGATCAACATTAACATATTGTCACTCCTCCCTGCATGTTATACTTACCATTAACCCCAGTGTATGAAGGAATATGATAGTATAGAAGGGGTGTCTTTGGAGCTGCTTGTGCCACATACTTGAGGTACCTCACTAGCTCATCCACCGTCTGTGGTTTGTTGAACAATTCGGGCAGGCAAAGGAGTGCGTCACTGCCAAGACTTTCAGCATGTGCTGCCTGCAGAGCATCAGTATTCTAAATTGCAGTTCTGAAGCAAAACTTTGCTGGGTTCACATTCTTAAATAACATTTTGATGGAGGCAACTAAAATTACCTACATGAGAGAATAAAAACATGTCCAGAATTCCGTCATATTGAGATAACCATTCTTCCTGTTAAAGCAAAGGGTTAGAGGTCACATAAAAAATAATAATAATTTGCAGATCACAAAATCTCAGCATAATTGCATGCTAATAACTGTTCTGGTGCGCCTTGAGTTCCTTCCTGTAGGACAAACAACAGTCGATTCCACTTTCATATGGAAGTTCTGAAGTTTCAAGTGATCCTTGTTACACCCCAGTCGCAGTGCAACAGTTTTGGTGAAGATCCAAACTCCAACCATTCCCAGCCACCACATTTTCCAGATCTTCCTCTGTGCAACATCTGGCTCTTTCCAACACTTGAGAGTTGGCTGAAATGTCATCACTTCGCATTCATAGAAGCAAGTGAACAGAACATGACAGCAGGTCTCACAGGTGTACCAAAAGAGGACGTCCAGAGGTGCTTCCAGCAATGACAGGACTACTGGAGCAAGCGTGTATGTGAAGAAGGGCAGCACTTCAAGGGTGACTGGGTTAGGTTTTATACATATAATTTTACTACAAATTATGCCTGAGTTGCAGGAATGTTTTGTTCCTACCACATATTATTTGTTTACTTTCTAATAATAATAATAATTATTATTATTATTATTTCTGAAATGTTTCATAATATTCTGAATATCCTTTCCAGTATATGTAAAGGTGACCCATTTTCTTTTTCCCCTCTGACTATTAGTAGCTACGCTGCTTTTGCCATGGGTGCATTTACATATAGGTTTGCATAATCAGATGGACAGTCATTATTATGAAATATATCTCATAATTACCATTTGTTTTGTAGGTCCTTTTCATAAGTGATAGTTACATAATCAATTTTGTGTTCTTAGGGATGACATTATAATTATAATAGTGTCCATCACTGTTGGTTTTCTAAATATATCAGCAAGAAAGGCAGTGTACATGTAATGTAGCATTGTGGCGCATTCGCAGAAGCATCGTTACCATACATATTTTGCTGTCAACAATGTAATAAATATTGAAAGCATTGCCATGAAATGCAACAATGTGTTATATTTATTGTTGTGTTACATATGTCGCTGCCGACAACATGAACACTTGAGTCTTCAAAGTGTCTGATATTCTTGTCTGATTTTAACCAAATTTGGATTTTCTTGACAGATTTTCATAAGTCACAAATACCAAATTTCACAGAAATCTGTCCAGTGAGAGCCACACTGATATGTGCAGACAGAGGCACATGAAGCCAATAGACACTTCTTACAATTATACAAACATGACTAAAAATTGGCATATCATGAGAATGCACCTATGATGTAATAAGTGTGTGTCTGTATTTTTGCCTTAATTATCCAGCATGCAGATCACGTTTTCTGCACTGCATTATATTGTCATCTATGGCCTGTATGGATCTACCATATTTTTTCACATTATCTCATAAAGGGCACAATTTGTTTGGGGGGGGAGGGGGGGAATTGAACATAAAATATGTCCAATATCAAATAAATAAACCTCCATCCAGTGGAAGCAGAGTTTTTTCATGCAGACAAATGGACGGAGATGGACGGACAGACAGACAGACATGATGAAGCTAATAGTCACTTCACAATTTTGCAAATGCGCCTAAAAACCAAGTCATGGTTTTCTTTCCTAATTGTCAAATGAAAGACATATATGAAATTGCTGTTTTCCAATTCACTTACAAAGTTTAGTGGTGTGTGAATATTATTAAATACATCCAAAACACTTTAATTATTAGTTTGTGAGCTATAAAAGAAACTATATCATTGACATTGTTCTTCCTATTCCTGTTTGACTCATTTACTGGCCATGGCCTCCCCATATCTTTGACATATCTACCATAATTCAAATGTGGTATATACATGTACTTAATATCAAACAGAGACATGATAAAGGTCATGCACATGAATTGTAGATTAAAGGGAGCAAATAGGTGGTGAGGATGGGAAGTTGATGGAATTCATTGAGGATTATATCCAGTGGTGGGCTTTGGTATTAGTAGTGCAGAACCTTTGGGTTCTGATTATCAGAAAGTTGAACAGTAAAATGGTTCTTAGGGAAATAGGCCTGTGTTGTGAAAATGTAAGTAACTGAGGATTATGTCCAATCACAGGCTTTGGTACTAGTGGTGTTGAACCTTTACATTTTGGGATCTGAGGGTTAGATAATAAGGTGGTTTAGGGGTAATAGGATGTGAGGATGGGAGGTGGATTGAACTCACTCAGGATTGTGCACACTGGTGGGCTTTGATATTAGTGGTGCTGAAATTCTTGGCTCTTCTATCAGTGAATTAGTAGATTAGTATGATGGTTCGTATGGAATTAGGCTGTGAGGATGGGAAGTGGGCGAAAGTGGATCAGGACTGTGTCCAGTGTTGGACTTTTGGCTTCTGCTGTCAGAGAGTTAATAATGAAGTGGAATTTACCAGCTCCTGCACATCCTTGAGACAAGCACCTCCAACTTGAACCATAATGATCTGGTCTGTCTCTTCTCGGGCAGTAACCCATGTTTCTGCTACAGCCTTCCTCTCATTCACTGTCATGGACATTCCCTCTCCACTTGTCCCATTAACTGAAATTACAATCTGTTATATTAAGATCCCTTTTAATATTATCTTCTCATGTTCAGCTCACTCTTCCAAAATGTTTTAACCAAAATTTTTTTTTCCCCATCATGATAGATTTATTTCATAATTTACCTCTATGTTGCTGGACCTTTCTTTAAAAAACTATAGTGCTCACCGTGTCATGAAATCACATGCATTTATGGGGCCTGGAGGTACATCACTGTTCCCAGAATCCTGCTATTGGATGCTATGCTGAGCCATTTCAATCAACTCTACATGTATATCTTTCTCATATATACAGACGGACCCCGACTTACATAGCTCCGACATACGTAGATCCGGACTTACGTAAAAAACTTCTTGTGCCACTACTACCACTCCAACCACCACCACACCCACCCCTGCCTCTGCCTCAATTGAATACGACAGTGACTCCAGTATCGATTATTAATTATTATGTTTTTTATTAATTGTTATTACATATATTATTAATTATTATTATATCAATTATTATTAATGTGTATAAGGTATATAATAAAACATGGCTTTGAGTTACATAAAAATCAACTTATGCAAAGGGTTGCGGAACGATCCACTTACTTAAGTCGGGGACTTTCTGTATAGTAAAACCCCGATTTTACATTTTTGTGGGACCACCTAAAATAGCGCAAAACTTGGGAAATGTTCTTACGGGCATTTGGCCGGGACCAAACAAGAATGTGTGAAATCGCAGAAAACGGAAATGCAGGAACATTAAATCGGGGTTTCCGTGCTTATTATATGTCCTGCCCTTAACATCTTTCATGATTTAGTCACCATAATAATATTAGGTGAAGACTAGAAATTCTGAAGCTGTAATTTTTATGTAGGTCAGCACTCAGGAGTGTATAAGAGAACTTTTCTTCATTCCCCACTTGATAGTGCCTTGTTTTTAAGTTCTTGCGTCTTGCTTGATCTGCACTAATCTTCATTAATCTACATATTCTCACTCACCATAAGAATAATGTGGGGCAGTCAGTGTTTTTGGTTAAATCAGAAATAGCACTGTTATTGATTCCATGTTATTCACATTGGTTTCGACAACACAGTTGTGTTCTTTTATTTAGTCTGAACCACATTATTAGGTGATCTGTACATAATAATAATAAAAAAATTAATGATACAGAGGTAGAGTCTGTGACCTAGTATCAGCACTTAACAATTGGACACATTTAACAAAACTGATGTGGGAGACTCACTAAAAGTTAAGGTAATTCTGATTTTCAGTCATTCTGACCCTTAATAAAATTCACTTCACTTCAGGTCATTAATTTATAAATGGGTTCAAGTAAGCTTAGTGACCTGTAAACAGCATATTTGGGGATTTTTTATACCAATACTACATTATGCAGTACACCAGTTCCTCTCGGGGGCGCACGGTGGCGCAGTTGGTTGAGGCACTACGCTACAAACCGGAACGTCGCGGGTTCGATTCCTGATGGTGTCATTGGAATTTTTCCTTGACATAATCGTTTCGGTCGCACTATGGCCCTGGGGTCGACTCAGCCTCTAACAGAAATGAGTACCAGGAATATTTCCTGGGGGGTAAAGGCGGCCGGTGCGTAGGGCTGACAACCTTACCACCTTCATGTAACGATTGTCTAGAAATCTGCGAGCCTCAACCTCCTGGAACCCTAAGGGTCTGTCCAGGCCTGTAATGGGATTGCTTTACCTCTACCAGTTCCTTTCTTGGTCTTATTTTTAACGTAGGCCTGCTGTTATTGTGGACAGAACAGGCCATACAACAGAAGTAATGTTTCCTATATGTAAAATGAACAAGCCCATACTAGACATTTCATTCAATAACTGACTGGTTCTTTAGTGATGTTTTATCAGGATAATTACATATCCCTTTCAGGAACAACCCCAAACACTGGGTGTCCTAAAAGTTACTTTCCTGAGATAGTGAAGTACTTAACTGTGATTTTCACTTGCATTCAGTTTTTCATTTGCAGCAGTTGACTACACTGAACATTGTGGACAACAATTTTAAGAATTTCTGGTTGTAAACAAAGTAGTGTTTCTCTGGAACGTACGTATAATCTTGGTAAAGCGACTTTTAGGTGTACATTCATTTCCATCTTGTTCTGTTTCTTTCTTTACATGAAAACTGAACACACACATATGTTCTGTGAACATAGGAACATTTTAGCTTATTCAAAAATGTGAATCAAGAGAATAACAATGAAGTGTAGTGGTGGTTTAGGTGTACATATGAAATCTGAAATAATGCTGTCAGTATCTTCAGGAAAAATAAGGTGTATATATATATATATATATATATATATATATATTATATATATTATGTCCCATGCTTCAACATGTGAAGGTGTGAGGAATGTGGACAATTGGAGAGGCTGGCAGTGGAATAGTTCTGGCCTAATTTAATACATTATTCTGGCATTCATCTGAAAGGACCGAAGAAAACTGTAAGAAACCTCCACCAGGATTGAGACCTCATTCCATATTGAACTACTGTGTCCATAGGACTTGTGGAACCATTATCTACATAGATAACTTCACATTTGCCCCTCCTCATCATTACATAACTCAGTTGCTAGGCAAGTTCAGTGCTCCTGATTGTACAGTTACTGTTTGTACAAATATGATCTTTTGTACAGTGACCTTGGATTGAGACAACTGACTACAGATAACACGTGGTAAGAAAACTCACCCAAAACTGCATCAATTCCTGTACTTGACAAATATTTTGCATATGGTAGAATTCGGTCCAGTTGTACACTGAATGACCTGAAAATTAAAGCATGACTTCACAGACCAAAAATAAAGGACAGCTTATTAATTAATGCAATTGAGTCATGGGTACTTGAGATGGGTAAACTGTTCTGCACACAGAGGACCACAGTGATGACAAAGAAGCAAATAAATTACAATAGGTGTTTATGTTTATAAAAGACATACCCATCGTTTGAATACGGAGTCATAACAGGTGCCATCAGACCTCGAAATAAAAATTCCTAGAAAACAAAATCAGTTTGCATTAAAATGAGGATCATGACTAATTTAAAACTGAAAAGACAACTTACACAGCAATTAACAGTGATGAGATATACGTTTATTACAACCAAATATATGCACAATATTATACATATAATAGTACAGACATTGAATATGCCATCTTGAAAAGACATGATGAATGAGTAACCTTTTATGTTGGAGTGGTCATGGTCTGTTCTAATACATTATCCCAGTAATTGCCTGGAAGAAACGAGGAAACTCAAAAGAAACCTACGTCAAGACTGCCAGCCTCTGAGACCACCCATATATGAAATAAGGGTTAAATGTTCAGTCTGAACAAACAGTGCTGCGTGACATTGTTATTAAACTATCCCCAAACTCATGTTTCCCAGAACGTGGGGAAATCGTGGCCAGACCTCATGTTTTGGGCATATCTGAAAGTCAGTACAGAAAAAGCATTATATACATTTGTCTGAATCAATCCAAATTTACTTGCCGATACGGACTTGTCATAAGACAGACTACAGAATGAATGAAACATGGTCCACTTCCAGTGGGGACTGACCATGCCCTAAGATATTAACATGTCATGGTTGAGTGGATGGTTCTTCTTAATTCTTGGCCAGAAGACTGAGTATCCTGAATGAAATTTGTATCGTTTTTCGTCAGTCGCCTTTTGAAAACTATCTCGCATAACGTAACTTGCGCTCCTAAGTGTCTTCACCATTTGGTCTATTGAAACGTCGCGCCACCGATGATTACGTGCGCCGACCCGAAGTTGGCAATGCCTCGTATTCTTTGAGCAACAACGTCTTACGTGAAGTGTTACCATATTTATAAGGTTAGCCAGACTGTTACTAATGGAAGTGTGCTAGCAAAGTCCCGGAAGTTGCTTTCTTTTGCGTCCCGAGGAAGGACAGAATTGAAAATTTTAAACGACTTAATGTTATGACTCTTTAACATGGAAATTTGGAATGTACCGGAATTTTTTCATACGTAAATAGAATACAAATTAATTATACTGCCAAGATCCTTCCTAGGACTAAGCCAAGGACGTACAACATGTCATCGTCTGAACACTGTATTTATTGTAAATACAAATATGACAATGCACATATATCACATGTTTATGGTCAGCAAAAAATAATGAAATCATGAAACTATAACCATTCGTATGGGCATGTTTTATGATAACTGTTTTTTTTTTTATTGAGGCAAGTTCTATACAAAGTAGAAACAGCGAGATTATAAACATTCTGAACTTTTAAGTTCATTCTATAGCCATGTCGGTATTTTTAAACAGATGTTTCACACAACTGTTGACTTTTTGACGTCTGCTAGGGACGGTTATATGTTTCTGTCATACGGTCACGGTATTATTCCAAGCGTACACCGGAATTGTCCGAAACAATTTCTATTTAATTTACGGCTTCTATCATCTTATTCGAATTCTACACTGAATCGTAACTATTCTCATCCTTCCCAAGCACGCCGACAAACAGCAAATGATGCAGTGGGAGCAACCGACGGGGGTAATTTTTCATAACAATCACTGTACAAGCGTTTAGTTATGTACATTGACATTGACACAAAGGTTGCGAAATGTACTTTTTTTAGCAAAATTAATCGCGCGGCAGAACCTGTGTTCTTTATCTTTCAGTGATTATGTTCTGTATGCCACTTACCATTCTGTGAACTTTCACGACAATTCCGTTTCTCTAAATTCCGTAAAGTAGAGCTGCAAGTCTGGCACGGTGTTCGTGTGTGTGTGTGTATCTCCTTCGCGTTGCGATGGCGCTGGTGTAAGGCAGCCGACGTTATGACCTAATCTGTTTTATTTTGCAGATTTCCCCTTATCAGACAGTTGGTGATACGTCACGTTAAGTGGGTGACTGTTACGGCATCTTGGCGCGTCCCAGTAGGAGGAGCCCGTGCAGAGATATCGAGCTGCAAATGTATTAAATACAATATTGAATAACCACTTGGGGGCAGCAAAGGGTTGGTCCTCTAGCTTTGGGGGTTGGGCGAGGGGATAAGAGCTCCGTCCCATGAAAAAGCAACATGTTACGAAATGTTACGTAGGGCCTCGGACTTGGACGGATTCTTTGGAATGACCTAAGCAGTGTAAAATACTTATGGTATTTGGAACCTCGAATGTGATGGGCCTTATGGGCCAGGGTGGCAGAAAACATTTTCAAGTGAATTAGTGAAGCAAGAAGGGTGGCACTGAACCTTCAGAGGATTATGTTCTTTTTCTGTGGAAAACATAATTAGATTAATAAATTAGGGATAGGTAGTCTTATCAGCAGTTTAAGAGAGTAGAGTTTGTTCATGACAGCGTGTCGTATGAAGTACGGATAGGTCATTGGTGTGCTATTGTTCTGAATGTGCATGCCCAAATCAAAGATGAGTGATGACACAAAGGACCATTTCTGTGAGGAACTGGCACAGGCTTTCAGTCCACTGCCAAAGTACCACATTAAAATTCTTTATGGTACCAGACACTTAAAAACTGAATCCCCTGCTGGTCCAATTTAAATCCCAATATCGTGCTAGTCTGTCTTCATCCACATATTATGGTATTATATTGATCTAACTGTTGGAATCAAAATTCAGTACGAGAAGTTCCAGGTTGCTGCTTGACATTTAGCTGAGGTGTTAACTGGTATGGTGCTGGGACACAGGGGATTGATGGAAATGAAATAGCTGATCAATTGGCCAGGCAAGTCTCTCACTGCCACTTATGGGACCTGAGCCTGCCCTTGGAATATCTGCAAAGTTTGCAAGGGTAGTGATCAGGGACTGTATGAGCAGGAAACATGAGGAGTATTGGCAGTCCATTCGTGGACAAAGGCAGGCTAAGGGCTTTCTAAAAAGACCCTGTGCTAAAAGAGCTGGGGAATTACTTGAGCCGAAACCAGCTAAGAATAATGATGGGACTGCTAACAGGACACTGTAATTTAAAAGAACATCTGTTTAAACTGGGTCTGGTACACAGTTCCAGGTGTGATAGATGCAAACAGGCATGTGAAATGACCTCACATGTTCTTTGTGACTATGAGGCAGTGGCAGTATTAAGATTTAGGCACCTGGGCCATCATTTCTTGAAACCAGGTGACTTTGCTGACATCTCCATCAGCTAGGTTCTGCACATTGTTCAAAGTGTGGGGCTGCTGAATGCTAAAGCAAAGGGTTGTGCAAAAGATTGGAAATGGTCGAGGTGCACAGGTCACTGTGGTGCCCACCGTACTGTACTGTACTGTACTCTACTCTAGCTGTGGTGTTATAAGATCAATACTTGAGTAGATTAACAGCAGATGTCTATATGTTCTACATATTAGCTGATGGGATAAAATCCCCTCAGCAGTAATTCTGTTGTAGTATATTGCAGTAGTGAAATACAGTGAACCCCTAATTTGTCTGGGGATGTGCTTCTTGTGTCTTAAATGGGGTTTTGAAAAACACAAGCCTAAAATAACAAACTTCATTAAATCAATAATAAAACAAACATTGCAAGATTTGAGGTTCTCACAGTAGTTTTAATGAGGATTCATGTCTTCTGGGACATGATGCTGTGTCGTTGTGTAAGTGGTTCTTCTTGGACTGCGTACCCTTGAACATCAAACATCAGGATCCACTTAAGCAACAACATGTCACATTCCAGAAGACTTGACTCAACAATAAACCTTGTTCATTTAAGAAAATAGAATCAACAGTAAACCTTGTTTATTTAAGAAAATAGAAGCAATTAGTAGAAAAATGATGTAACTGTAGAAAAGAAACATGACAGTTCACAACTACAATTTGAAACATGGACTGTATTACATAATGTGAATTTAAATACGTACATGGCAAACTACAATGTTTCACTTGTTATGGTTACATATGGATTTCAGGAACACATCATACATACGTTACACAATATTAATCATAAAACACAATCAGAATTGCAAAACATAAATCCCATATCAGGGTCTGCAAACCTGGTAAGAAGAAACATACTTTTAAAAACATGGCAGACTGACATTACATCATAATAATGAATAAGACTGTTAAATTCCAGATATGAATTACACTGGCAAACCAGGCATTACAGTGTCCTGTCAGAGAAGAATGTGGAAAACAATGCAAGCATACATACCCACATGGGTTACTTCTTGAAGTGGTCTAGAAGGGTTGCCTGATTCATGTCTGATGGTTGAAGAACAACTCCGTTTTGAGGAATTTGTGCACCATCTCAAAGCCAGCAACTACCACTGAATGGATTGCTGCTCCTCCATGTTCTTGTCTGTACTGCATAGGTCTTCCATACTCTGCAAAGTTGTTATGACACTTCTATCACAGTTAGTGAAGTCTGTGAATGTGACTGATCATCTTCATCCATATGATAGTGATCTACAGTACTGTTAAAACTGATGACACCAAACGAAGCTTTGTTGAAGCAGTGAACTACGGCTAGAATTTACAAAACTCCATGCTGCTGCCATAAGACCCTACAGAACATTTAGCTTCAGTTCTTGTTTTCACTTCAATGTAGCATTAGCCTTCAAAGTAGATTGATGCCGATGTCTAAAGGTGGCAGCTGTTCGTGCAGTTGGCAGGAAGGAAGACAATTTTCACATTCCTTAAAAATGATGTATGTATTTGGTGGATGAACTGCACATTTATCTACAAACAATATGACTTACCTTGCAGTAGACCCATCCATGCAGTATATCATTTTTAAAGGTCTGTAAATATCTTTATTGTAACCCAGTGCTTAGCTACATACTTGTATGGCAGTGAGGATTTGTTTTTAAAACATCTTGCATAGTATATTTTCCAGTAAGCAAATGTTTCAGCTTCTCATTGCCATCAGAGTTGCAACAACGCAACAGTCTTTCTTTGTTTTCTCTTCCACTGTGTCACGACTTTCCTCTCTTGATGCTGAATATTTTTGTAACTTCACAGCAGATCAGGAGGGATATCTTCCAATGCACCACAATGGCTTCATTTACACTGCCATTTTCATCAAACAGAGACTTGGCAAGGCATGCCATGGCATTTTTCGAACCTGAATCATTTGAAACTTTAGAATTGTCTAGCTTCAGCCACAGGGCCACTTCACTGGCTTTATCCTGGAACACAGGTCCAGTAATGGGAAACTTTTCCAATCTCATTTGATGGAACCACTGAATTAACACGTGCTAAGTTCTTCATTTTGTTAAGTTTTCATATTTATTCTTTTACTTAAGTGTATTGCACACCAACCTTAATCTTCCAGCACTGACGCTTTCTGTAACACAGAAATGAAGACTGCAGAGTAGCAACTGATGTCATCCACTCTACAGCGCGCAGCCCCATGTTAACATGGGACTGAGTACTGCTGAATGAGTGGTGTCATTAGTCACTAAGCAGAAATGCAGCTATGAGCTGGTTCCATGTTCAGCTGGACATTCTGTATTAACCTGTTTAATGTTGACAGAGGCTGCTCTAGATGCTTCACAATTTCAGTTTGTGATATGGGGCCATTTCTACCTCCTGAATAATTTTACCTTATTGCTTATCATAGGCTTCTTTCTTTTCAATGCCATGGCTGTTCATTATTTCAGTCACTTCTACAAAATTATGATCCTCACACTTGGTACAAAGAGTGTGTAACAGGACTATGATTGCACTAGCACAGAGATAACACACAGTACCCCTTACCAATGCAAAGGTAGAACAAAGAATGTCCAGGGGCAGCCATAGTGCAAGGCATGCTGTGCAAATAACCATGAACAGTACACGAGAAACCACAGGAATTTTTTTCTGTTGGGGGGGGACCTTTGACACAAAATTTATATCTGAAATGTGTACAAATCAAAGTTTCACATGCGAAATGTGGGTAAATCATTAAACTAGGAAATGCTAAGAAAATAATACATTAGGTATATGGAGCATTGGCCATGGCCACAAGAAATGTACCCTGAGATATGGGGCAGCTTAAAATGTCACTTGCATAAATGAGACTACACTTATTGTGGCCTCACACTTATTACATATGGGGTGGCACAAAAGTTACTTTACACTAGAGGCACCATGTTAAACATTGAATGCCAAGTAACTTTTGTGTCAACCTGTATATCCTGAGTAGGAACTATGTTTCTACATATTCTCAGAAGGTGTATATACAGTAGTCAGCATCAGTTTTAATTACTGAAGTTTACAGTTACATAACATTCATGCCACAATGACAGGAAAGCTCTCTGAATGAGACCACATAAATTCAGAATGTTTGAAGCAACTCGTTACACACGACTGTTAGTAATTAACAGTCCTGCATAACATATGAGGACAAAAAATGTATAATATAATTAAGGTGACTGGACATAGATTTGGACACAATATGTGAGCAGGTATACTAGGCAACTTACTCTCATATCGCAATAAGAAGGTTGAAACACAATACAAAAAACACCAGCAAAATTGAATATATTAAAACAATGATACAACGAAACTATTTCAAAGCATGCTCACATGTTTCATATGTTTACAGTTACATGTTCATGTAATTAACATCATATAACAATCTTACACAATACACAGGGTTGTTACAAATGTGCCAGGATATTACAGAAACATAATAATGAGCCTGAAGGTTGGAAAATGAAGAAGCGAAATGAATAACACATGCACCCACACAACAATGCCATGTGTTGCAATTATCTGGGCAGTATGAAAGCAGTATTTTATTTGTAACACTTGCTTGTTTTTAAACAACTTTAGTGTCATTTTGATCAGAGTCAAAATAACGAACAACTCAATCAGCAGATTCCAAAATTATGTACAACTGTTCTCTTTGTCATACACAACTTAGTTGTGAATAAATTAAAAGTTCTATTCAACTTTTCTGAAGAAAAAACAAACCAGTAAAGAGATGACAAAAAGCTCTTTTAGAAATGGCAAATAACAAAGAATATAGTGTGACTATAGTGATCTCAGTATCACCCAAAAGTTATATCCTGTTCAGTCCCGACATCTGCTGAGACCATCTCATCCCACATGACCTCTACCATTTCAACAGTTCCATCCTCTGACACAGTTAGCACTTGCTTGGTTACATTTCTGGCATCCTCTGTCTCTTCAGTCTTGCCCACCTCCACGACCTGCACATACACTGCACTGCTTTCATCTTCCATCTTCTGAACAGTAAGTAATGTTGGTTGTTCTGCTGAGCTGTCCTCTGACATGTCCATCACACATATTGCAGTTGGTGTGGATCCATCAACATCATTCAGCTGCACTTCCACATTCCCCTCTGTCTGTTCAGGAATGTCAGCGACCTGAATAGTCACATCCGATTTCATTGGTCCCAAAGAAGCACTATTTTGCTGACTCTGATCGATGATAATTGCTGTGGTGGCTGCTTCCCCTGCGCTGTGAATTGCAGATAATATACTCTCATCTGTGACCCCATTCATGCCAGGCTCTCCCTCTGTGGTCTGAACTGTTGAAATAACAACATTCTGACTGTCAGTGCCCTTCCCAGGGGTTCTGAACTCATTTATTTCTGCAGTGATCATCTCCACAGTTTCACATTCTGCAGTGTCTGAGCCTTCACAACGCATGACTGCACCACCATCTTCAGTCAAGTATTTCTTAACTTGCTTTTGAGTGTTTTTCATCTGCTTTCCTTCTGCACTACTATTATTTGCATTGCACTGCTTTGCACAGCTGCCTCCTGACTGCACCTCATCCCCACAATAGTCACATGTGGCATTCTTTTTCTTCACATGCTGCCGTATGTGATGGATCATGAAAGCATTGTAGTGTGTTGTATACTTGCACTTGTCACACTGCATCCATACATTAGACTTGGGATCAGTCTTCTGCAATTTGCTATTCAAGCTAGGCAAATTGTTCTTTTGTTCATTTTCCATGTCCATAAGTGCAGCTTTCCTCTTTCGAGACTGGAAACAAAGCAACACAGATTAGCCATGATTGTAGAAATTCTCTAGACCTAAGGGCACTGTGTGGTGCTGGAGAAGGATGAAGATCAGTTGGACCGATCGTGTGAGAAATGAGGAAGTATTACATTGGGTCAAGCAGGAGAGGAATATCCTACATACAATAGAAAAGAAGAAAGGCTAACTGGGCTGGTTACATCTTGCATAGGAGCTGCCTTCTAAAACATGTTATTGAAGGAATGATAGAAGGAAGGATTGAAGTGATGGGAAGATGAGGAAGAAGACATAAGCAGCTACTGGAAGTTGCACTCTGTGGAGAACTTGACTTGGAAGAGGCTAGGACCTGTTGTAAGACAGACTACAGAATGGCTGAATGAATGATAGGGCACTATTTTTCAAACTGCGGGTTGTGATGCATCAGTGGGTCATGCAATGTAATTCAGTGGATTACAGCTTATGAGTCAATGTAAAGTAAAAGCAGTTACTTTAAATAAATATTAGTATTTCTTTTAGAAACTATCAATTATGTTTCAATGGAGACATCAAAAACTATAAATTTACATTCTCCACAATTCTATACTGCCATGATAAGTGGGTCCCTCTCACCACGGCATGGCACGTACTCGGGTTGCGGATGGAGGAACGGCCTCTGGATATGGAGGGTAGCTGCGAATACATTGAACAAGCAGTCGCAGACAGCCGACAAGGGGTGGCCCTCCAGCTTGGGGGTTGGGCGAGGTGCTAACAACTCCTCACCGTACAAAATTACCATGTTACGAACCACTGTACAAAGCCTCGGACCTAGACTGATTCTTTGGTACAACTTAAACTCAGGATAGGGACAGGTGGCGGGCTCTTGTGAGTGCGGTAATAAACCTTCGGGTTCCACAAAACGTGGGGAATTTCTTGACTAGCTGATGACCTGCTAGCTTCTCAAGAAGGACTCTGCTCCATGGAGTTAGTTATAGTTCTGTACTGAATTGTTTCATGCTTAGCAGTTATTGCATACTTTAATCACACACAATGATAACAAGATAGGAAATGTCTGCAGAGCATAACATTTCTGGTGTATTCACTGTTATTGCCCACAGACTTTAAATTTCATGAATAATTTCAAACTTATAAACATCTGGAAACAATAATCAAATTGGACCTACAGGTGACAAGAAAATGAACTCTTCCAACTGAGTTCTTCATGCACAATGAAAAATTTACAAGACAAGTGTATCATCATGCTGGGTCAAGATTCAAAAAGAATTGCCACTGCGAAGTAAGAAGAGTGTTGTTGCCATTGCCATCACAACCTGTATTTTGAGTTGGGAAATTTGACACTGATATGATTAAAAATGAAGGAAAGAAATGGATTTAACAGTGAACCTGATATGCCTGTAGGAGTGTCACCATACAGGGTGAGTACCTGCTGTACAGTAGACAACACTGTTGCTGCATGGTGATCAATGATGCTGCCTGCTGTGCAGTATGGTTTGGTGATAAAAAAAATACTCTCTGCATGTTATGAATTGGGCACAATATGACAAACAGGAAAGCACACCCACTGAATTAAGTAAGTATGAAAGTAAGTTTAATCACTATTGTTTTACTCAAGGTATTAATTTATTCAGCACAAGTAGCCTATTATATGATCTTGTTGCTACATCTCAATAAATTATAACACACATTCACATTTACTTTGAGGGTTACAGCAAAAAATATACAATGGGTCACACTGTAAGAAGTTTGAAAATACTGCTTTAGGGGACATAGTTTCTTCTTCATTGTTTTTTGTTTATTTAATGACAGTTTATCATCTATGTAAATTATACACCATCAAAGGATGTGGAAAGAAGTGACTGTTACCTATTTTCAGGTACAGGCTCACCATGAGTCAGAAAGGTTGAGGAAACCCATGAAAAACTTCTTCTGAGGACAGCTGTGAAAAGACTGAGAGCTGAGACCTTATAATTTTATGAAGAAGGAAAGTGAAGAACTGAATTGTAAACTTGGGCCTTCAGGCTCAGAGGTACACAACATCAGGACCTACTGGTTTACAGACTACAGAAGGTGGAGTAGAAGAACATGTGTCATACTAGTTCAGATACCAGTAGATAAAGTTAGGTAAGCTACCATCTGCCTTCAGTGCTCAGTACCATAGGTATATGCAAGATAAGGTACTCACCATGAAATTTTCCACACCTGCACTTGCTTTGGACTTTGAACCTGTAAACATAATCGGCAACATTATAACAGCTTCTCTCTACACATTGTGTGAAAAACTCAAAGTGAATCTGGACAAATTCATATCCTAGAGAATATGATGGAAATTCCTGTTCAATGTTCTGTCTAGCATCAAAGTCAGTCACTTTTGTGGCAGGTTTCTGCTATATCAAGTATTCATTTTATGATGGTGTCAAATTTTTACCACAATTACATTTTGTTGATAAATTTTAGTGAATGGCCAGAGTATCAAATTTCACATAACAATCTGTTTATCTGAAGAGACACCATCAAGTGCATGTGGACTGACAAAATGCAAACTGTTTAATATGTGCATCCTTTCACTTTCGCCATAATTATCTTACTACAGTGAAACTTGGAGTTTAAGTTCCTTCAATCTACATTTTCTTCGATTCTGTGCATGTTTTTATTGGTCCCACCAAATATTCCATAAGAACAATGTCACATTTTCCTTGAACACACATTCATGCTTCCTACGAAATTCCTCAATTACACATTCAAATTGAGCATAAATTGGCATGATGCTGCCATTCTAAGTAATTTCCAACTGGACATCAAGTGGAAAAACAGTTTGTTTACTGTTATAATTTCTTGCCTCCTCTATTGTTGTGTCACATGCATCATATATTGTTTACAGGGGAGTAACCTGGCTGGGGTACCAACGTTGGTCCATTCTTACAACATGGTTGTGAGGCCTAGATCACTGTCGGTATCTCATCTGGGTTACTCCACTGTAAACAATATGATGTGGAAAAATGTCCACCACAAGCACAGAATGAAAATGCGATGGCTACTCTCAGAGAACAGAGTGAACAGGATTCCTACTTTCTGGGATAAGATGCTGTATCAATGAGTGTCCTCATCTTCAATGGTTGACAGGTCATAGAATTAGGAACTATAGATGCTTCACAATGATGACACTTTGTTCCCTCAAAATGTTGGGATCCAGTTACCCACTGACACAGCATCATGTTCCAGATGAATGGAATCTGCAGATACACCATTACAAAAATCTGAAAAATCATTACGTGTACAAGGTTGGTGAAGAAGCAGCAATTTTCTTTAACGGATATGTGGAAGAAGTGAACTAGATTACAGCTTTAATGCAATACAGTATTAATTTGGTATACAGTCAACACCAATATAGTGGCACTGTTTGTTCACCACAGTTTGTGGTGCATATCACGGGTGGCAGTAAATCAAAATACTGTGTATCAGGCAATTTCTGTTCACAGATTTTCACGGGTGCTACATGAGGGGTGGTACTATATTGGAGCATGACTCTTTAATTTCCATACAGACAAAAATTTTCATTTCCTTCATTGTACACTGATTTTTAAATGGTCCCTTCAGACACATAAAATCCAGGTTTCACTGTATTTCACTGACAGTAAGTTATAAATATAAGGCTTGTTCTGGGTAAAGGACTATGCCCATTAAAAACAGTCCCCATGGGCACTGAGGCAGGCACCCCATTGGCATACTAGCTGATGGATCACCTCTGCAAGAATTCCCTGGTCTGCCACTAGAACAGCTGAACTGTCACAGCCTTGACATCTTCCTGTGGTCCAAATTTATTGTTCTTTAACGCTCTCTTCACAGACAGAACACATGGAAGACACACAGCAAAAGGTCTGGGCTGTATAAGGAATGGTCATCTTGCAACATGATGCCACTCCTTGTAAGCATGCTGGGACGCTTTTGATGGTGGTATGAAGGTCTCTGAGCAGTCCACAAAACCTTGGTATACTGATGGTGATGTCAAGATCATGATGGTGCAGTGGTTCCTGCAGCAGCCCAGGGGCTTCTATGCAGAGGGAATCCATCAAATGGTGTGTCAATGGGATGTCTACCTCACAGCACATAGACTACAGACACCTCCCAGGTTCTGTAAAGAGCTTGTATGTAAACTCAACCTTCCACATACTTTTCTGTAAGCCACCATTAATTTATGTGTTTATAATGACTTTTTTCCCAGTATCTTATTTACTGTATCCACATTTATTTTTAAGCAAAAGTATATTTACTCTTATCAATCATACAGTCTTAACCAACACTTCACATATAAACGTAACAAGGCTACCAGTTTCAGCTCAAAGAGCCATCATCAGGCCATGACAGAGCTGAAACCAGTAGCCTTATTACACATACATGTGAAGTGTTGGTTAAGACTGTACAGTTGATAAGAGTAAATATACTTTTGCATCTGTATACCATCAGGGATGTCTAATATTAAAATTTACTTTTAAGGTTTAAACACAATTACTTTTGCTTGTTATCTCAGCAGACAGTTACAGTTATGGGATTAGCAGTACACTCATACATGCATACTATATAAATAAGTAATATTATATATATAAATATATATTATAGTTTTATATATATTTATTTATACATGTATGTGTGTGTGTGTTGGTACATGGCAGGTAAATTCTGACATAAGTAAAACTTGAGTTACAAAATGGTTTGCAGAAAGCAACCCTTATGTAAAAATAAAGTTTTCCCTATCCATGCCATGAAGGCATATAGAGAGAGTAAAGGTATAGCTCCAGTTTTTAACCTCGGCACTAGATGAAGGTGAGTGGTTAACTTCACACACTGGCTGCTTTACCCCCCGTCCCCAGTGAAAGAACCCCAGTACCAATTGAATAGGAGACTGGGTAGGCCCCAGAGCTGGTCTGGATGTTTTGGAGAAGAGAAATATATCTTGCTCTTACCACGATTCAAACCCCAGACCTTCCAGACAGTAGCCCAGCCGTTATACTGACTATGCTACTCTGGCTCCTCATGCAACTCTTATGTAAGCCAAGGAATGCCTTCTTTTAACAGCCTCTACATCTTCATCCAGATCAGTGCCTCAGCAGTTATCATTTAAAAAACCCTCAAACTTCATACAGTGACATTTAAAGGCTTATGAGCCTGCATACTTTTTTGAAGTACACTGTTGTTAAATGTAACAGCTTTTCACAGAATTTTTCTGGATGATCAAAACAAAGCGTGAAGTTCTCTGAATGTCTCACTGGAACAAACCCACTGACCTGGAATAATTGATGTGTTGTGTAATATTTGTGGAGGTGGACAGGAAACTGTTGTCTTATTATTCAACAGTTCTCCTTCTTCCAAGGCATACTTTTTTTCTAGGAAGCGTAGGACAACATTCCGTACTGAACACATCTCTGTTTCCAGCCGATCTAATGTATTCATAAGATTGGCACATCCACGGCAAATTATATCATCCTCTGATATGACAACCATATACCTGCAATACAGGAGATGAAAACTGTATATAGCAGACTGACTAAATTTAGGGCACATGATGTCTGCACACTTTAAGTCTACTAATGGACAGCACATAATCCAAGAAACAAAATTTACAGTGATCAGTATGTACCAAGGGAAGCAACAACTACCATTTGTTTCTTTAATCTTCATGGTAAGTGTGACTGGTAGAGGGGCACTGATCGCTGATTCCATCAAATTTCAAACTCATCTTTTTTGTGACAGCAACTGCAATGTGTATCTGAATTTATATTCCTTGTTACCTTACTACAGAATGCTTCATAACCTAATATTTCAAACCAACTACCTCTACAGGGCACAGTCCTCCTTGAAAAGCTAAGTCACTGAACTAGCCAAGAAGTTCCATGCTTCTAAGGGATCCACACAGTTCATTACCATGTTTATCAAGATCTTGTATAACAGGCTAGATTTTTGGTGACAACTTGTTAAGCAGCATTCAACCTGGAAGACCACCCTTTCTTGGAAGTCAACTGATAATTAAATATAATACAGTACACATATATATACTACAAATAATAGCAATAACTATTCGTACAATGCAAGTGTGGGAATACAAACTTGAAGCACATGCTTTGTATACCTTTCTCCAACAAGCTGGCCTAACTTTTCTATAAGTCGTATTTTGGTGCTCTGAGTGCGACATGTAGCCAATGCGTAGTATCTTCCTGATACCACAATGTCACAGACAAAACATCGGAATTCTTCGCTACTGAGGACTGTTGCTGGGTTAATGGTTGCAGAGGTCATCTTAACTGTCATCACAATCCATACAAACAAATTAAAACTTCAGCTAAGCACTAAATAGGGTGACATATGCATTCATTATGTTCATGCTCTGATAAGCTGGTATGTTGTGTTTGTAATGACAACTCCTGTCAGTGTGGAAATGGTTAAGCAGCATGAAATTTGAATCTGCCAAAGGTAAAGGTAAAGGTAAAGCAATCCCATTACAGGCCTGGACAGGCCCTTAGGGTTCCAGGAGGTTGAGGCCCCAGATTTGTAGACAGTCAGCACATGAAGATGGTAAGGTTGTCACACCTATGCACCGGCCGCCTTTACCCCCAGGAAATACTCCTGGTACTCATTTCTATTAGAGGCTGAGTCGACCCCAGGGCCACAGTGCGACTGAAAGGATTATGTCAACGAAAAATTCCAATGACACCATCGGGAATAGAACCCGCGACCTTCCGGCTTGAATCCGATAAATAGTAACATATGTCAAAAACCAGTCGGTGGGGTACAATTATACATCCAAAAACATCAAGACATTTTGGTTCTAACGAGGTTAAAGTTTTAATGTGATACAACAGGTTAGGTTACAACCTGTGTTGGCATTTTCATATGGTACAACACATGCACCAAATCCTGCCTTCAACAGTCTTGCTTCTATATCGGTAGTCTTACTGCCATTTCAGAGCAACAACGATTTAAATACACTTGCCACCGTATTCTGAAAGTGCCAACATTTTTGGGGTTATTACTGCACGCAAGTACATCCTTAACCGCACTTTTTATACTAAATTACCACAAAACACTCATGTGACAAAAACGACGCTATTATCGTTCGTAAACGCAGTGACTGGGGTACTACTACTACTACTACTACCACCACTTTTGCTACTAGTGGACTTCAGCCACCGTCTGCTTAATATTAAACACTAAAAACTCAACATTTCGGCACAGGTTGTCTCGTCATCAGGTAATAAAGGGGTTCGTTAAAGTGGCTTCTTGCAACCCCCCCCCACCCCCTCCTCCTTATCAGAGTACACAGAAGCAGGCAGTGTCAGAAACTTTGTGTTTTAACAAGTTTTATTTAAATGACCGGCTGAAGTCCAATACGCCTGCCATAGTCATTACTCTTCTTCCTCCACGTTCTTTCATTAGAAGGTTAATACATTACATAGTGTGATATGTTATACAATGTTACCTACGTATTTACACACAATAACTGAATAATTTGAACCATGTACACATACTACACAGATGCGGTTGTTTTTTTCCCCCTTCACGGCCGACTTGAACAACTACAGTCAGTACTTGACTCCGCAATCATGCTGTAACGACCCTCGGCCAAAAAAGGAAGGCAATGATAATCTGTGGCAATGATTACCGAGGACTAGCAGTGCAAGGCATTAATCTGTGGTGGTGATTACACGAGGCATGCATGAATGCATTCGCTCCAAACGTTTGAATATCCCGTCGTAAGATTATATTTGCGTTGTTCCTTTGCAAAACAGAGGTGACCGGTGAGTACTGTACATTCTACATAATTCTACTTGCACTAATATCTCAGAGCAGGAACATTTTGTGCCATACAGGCCCTTAATCGTTTCCTGCAGAAGGAAGCAGAGCTGGCTTCCGAAACGTCGTGCCTCGTTAAAATTTAGACAATGGTAACGTACAAAAAATATTACAACAGTCTGCATGTAGTTTTTTACGCATTAGATTATATATGGGCTGTTAGCAACCATCAGACTGAATGTAAGGATGCATTGGAGGTGCAGCTCAACACATTCTTAGCATCTGAACTAGATTAAGACGAGTGTTCGAGATTTGTCTGTCCGTTCTCTGTCCTTAATCCGAAAAGGGTAGATAGTAACTTATGTGATCCATGGTATGTGATGGATGAGGGGGTGAATAAGTAAGGTCCAGCAAACTGTCGTATGACTTGGGCGCATGCGACTGATAAGTAACATTGCGTTGAATGATTAGTGGTTCGGCATATGGAAGTTCGAGTTTTAACTGTGTATGAATCGCAGGTGTGAATTGCCTGTAAGTTTACTAATGAGAATTTTGAAAGTTGGTTGGTTTTGATTTATATTGTATTTTTTAAAAAGGTGGATGAGAAAAAATACTGCACCTTTAAGAGAGATAAATTCAAATAAGTGAAAAGAATAGAACTTTTCGTACTATTCTAAGAGTCTTAACCTCACTTAATGAAAGTGGTGTTGAAATTCTACTTTGCATAATATATTAAAAGGTAAGTTCTCCCTAGAACCGGCCATAAAGCCCAGAGGTGAGTTCATTCATTCATTCATTTTATTTGTTCCGTAGATCCTTACAAGGTTCTATCACCTATATGGATATGGACACAGTCAATACTACCATGTATATAAAATTTTGCTTAATAAAAAATATTGCTTAAACCAAGCATTGTCATAATAAACAAACACAATTCGTATAAAATATTACATTACTGAACATGAAACCTTGTACAATATTCATAAAACCAAACATAGTGTATATTTCTTATAAAGAACAACTAATAATACTGCGACACATCATAATTCTTAAATTAATCTCATTATTGAACCATAAAAACATATTACTTATAAAGAAACAATCATACAGCAATATATTATATCTATTAAATACACATAAAATAAAATAAAAACAATAATCATACAGAACTATGATCTTTCTTGATATACAATCAGAATTTAAAATGTCCACCACAAGTATTATCTGTTGAGGAATTCATCTACACTATAAAAGGAGTTTGTTTTCAAGTAGGTTTTTAAAAGATTTTTAAACTTATCAATATTACCAGAGGCACATTTAATGTTTGAAGGAAGACTATTGTAAAGTTTTATTCCTGAGAAATACACCCCCTTTTGGTAACAGGCTAGAGAAGCCTGAGGTAAATGGAAATCGCTTTTATGCCTAGTATTTAGATTATGAAGTTCTTGATTCGTGATAAAATTTTCTAAATTGTGAATTACAAATAACAGCAAAGATAAGATATATTGCGATTGCAAAGGTAATATATTTAGTTCCTTAAACAAATTCCTACACGAGTCTCGACTTCCTCTTCCCATAATAATTCTTACAGCCCTTTTCTGAATCTTAAAGACCTTAGAACTGTGTGTGCAATTGCCCCAAAAAATAATTCCATAAGACATTATTGAGTGAAAAAGGGCATAATATATTGTTAATAATGTAGTTTGAGACATGTATGGTTTTATTTGTCTTATTGCATAGCAAGCAGTGCTCAGTTTATTTACAAGATGGTCAATATGAGTTTTCCAATTTAAAGAGCTGTCAATCAGTAAACCTAAAAATTTTGTGTGTGTAACGTTTGAAATTGATCCACTGATATCACTAATTTGCAAGTGGGTCAAGGAGTTATTCTTAGAAACAAACCTAATGTAATGTGATTTTTCAAGGTTAAGAAAGAGTAAATTTCTTTTAAACCAGTTATTAAGGGACTCAAAAACAGTTTGGATATTCACATTATAGGTGCCAAAATCTGAATGTCTTAATAGAATACTTGTATCATCAGCAAATAAAATGGGTTTAGAACTATTGCTTATTTCTTGTGGAAAATCATTTATATAAATAAGAAAAAGCAGGGGTCCAAGGATGGAGCCCTGTGGAACACCATGCTTAATCCTAGCCCAATTTGAAGCAAAAAAACTGTTTGTATCCGTATCATATATTGACACTCTTTGATAACGATTGTGGAGGTAAGATCTGTATAAATCATTATCTATACCTTGTATACCGTAGTATTGGAGTTTAGACAACAATATTTTAAAATTTACACTATCAAAAGCCTTTTCAATATCACAGAATATACCACCCACTATTAGTTTGTTATTTAATGCATTTAATATTTCATTAGTAAGAGCAAAAATAGCATTATCAGTGGTAAGTTTAGGTCTAAACCCAAACTGTTCCTTAGCTAAAATATTTAATTTATTTAAGTGATTTAATAATCTGGATTGCATTATTTTTTCAATGATTTTTGAAAAGGATGTAAGTAAAGATACAGGTCTATAATTTGATAATTCCTGTCTGCTACCTTTCTTATATAGAGGTTTTATTATTGAATATTTAAGCCTGTCTGGAAAAACGCCTTTAGAAAGAACTTTGTTAAATATATAATTCAAGGGTGATATTATGAAAGGAGAACTTAATTTAAGAATCTTTGAAGAAATCTCATCATACCCATATGAACATTTAGATTTGAGGGAGTTTATTATCTTTTCTATTTCCATAGTTGTTACAGGCGTATATTTAATTCTTGCGTATGTCTTGTGTGTTGATTGTGAAAAATAATATGCAGGAGCTGTCTTTGTTAGTATAATTATTATGAACATTATTCTTATCTACGTGAGGTTGAATTTTGATTTTGATTAAATCTTCAACTATAGAGAGATAATAGGTGTAGAGGTATAGCTCTGTCTTTAACCTCGGCACTAGATGTATTTGTATTTCATAACACATTCCAGCACATCCATACAAGGCAAAAGCCATTGGATACAGAACTTGTCACACAACATGAACTTGCTATAATCAGCAATTGTCATATAAACAATGCATATAAATACAGTTGTAAATAAAACCATGCACATAAAATTTTAGTTGTTATGCATTACTTATACCTACATAACATTTACAAAATATATACAAAACATAGTACAATATATTAAAATATATATACATGACAATAAGGTAAAATATGACAATGTATTCATGACTATCCAAGGAGCTATCCCTGGCTGAAATATTCCTCTAAGGTGCAGAAGGATTTGGAATGTAAGAAGGCACTTAGAGCCGCTCTAAATTGTTTAATATTATAGGCTGACTCTTTTATATTTAAAGGAAGATGATTAAAGAGTTTGATACCAAAATAATAAGGCCCTCTCTGATAAGTTGTTAGATTTGACTGCGAGCGGTAAAGATCAAAATTACGCCTTGTGTTAACACCATGTATTTGTGATGTCGTATGGTATAAACTCTTATTATTCACAACGAATGTGCGTAGTCGGTATAGCAACTCACTACGGGCTGGACGGTCCGGGGATCGAATCCCGCTGGGGGCGAGATTTTTCGCAGCCGTCCAGACCGGCCCTGGGGCCTACCCAGCCTCCTATACAATGGGTACCGGGCCTCTTTCCCAGGGGTAAAGTGGCCGAGGCGTGGAGTAAACCACCCACCCTCATCTAGTGCCGGGGTTAAAGAAAGATTAGAGCTATACCTCTACTCCCCCTCTGGGCCTTCATGGCCTGTTCTAGGGAGAACGTTACCTTTTTACCTTACTAGATGTGGGTGGGTGGTCAACGCCACACCTAGGCTGCTTTACCCTCGGGAAAGAGACCCGGTACCCATTGTACAGAAGGCTGGGTGGGTCCCAGGGCTGGCATAATATACGGTAATAATAATTGTAATTTTGTAGGTGTACAGCAATGCATTTGCAGTCTTGTAAGAGCAGAGAGAACACCAGCTTTGCTGGAAACTCGTCTTACCTTTCGCAAATATTGACTAGTCTCGAAAAGCGCGTAGTAACTTTGTCTTGTCCGTCCGCCTGTAATAAACACGTCTCCCACTGGACGGATTTTCATGATTTGATACTGGGAATTCATCTGTGCTGGGAACCTTCCGGAACAATTCAGGTTTATTTGGAATCGGACAAAACTATCAGGCACCTTACATGGAGACCTAAGTAAAAGGTAAAAAGACGCAAACTTGGCCTTGTCTATGTTATGAAGGCACACAGATGGAGTAGAGTTACAACTCCACTCACTCATAAACTCTTCATTAGATAGCGTTGAGAGGTAAACTTCACGCCCCGTTTTATATTGGTTACAGTAATGTGTAGCTAGCAGTACAAAAGAAAGAGTTTTTTCCCTGTCCACACCATGGAGGCATATAGGGGGAGTAGAGGTGTACCTTCACTCATTCTTGACCTCGGCACTAGCTGGAGGTGAGTGGTTAACTTCACCGCCCCGGCCGCTTTTTCTTCCCCACCCGCTGGAAAGAACCCCAATATCCATTGAATATGGGGCTGGGTGGGCCCCAGAGCTGGGCTGCACGTTTTGGAGAAGAGAATCTCTACCGGGATTTGAACCCTGGACCGTCCAGTCCGGAGCCTAGTTGATATACCGACTACGCTACTCCGGTTCTCTTAGCAATACAAAAGATAAGTCACTGTTGCATTTCTAATGCAGCATTTTTAATATTCTTCTCTTGCTTCACCACAGAAGTTACTCAAAATGGCTCAACTGTTACATGCACTAGGAAGAGCAAAGATCCAGTGTTGTGTTATACATACATTGTTCATGTTTATACATGTGGCAAAGGGAGTAGCTTCTGGAATAAGTAGTGGACAGTTGGCCCTGATATTTTTGCTGTTGGAATGATTTATTATGCTTCTCGAATATCTCTAACTTGAAAGTGTCTGCCAAGCCTGTCACTGTCTTTCACTTTTGATCGAATATAAGCCAAGTTACTTCCCTGCACCTTCCTTAAATTTTCCTTTCCCTGCTTTTAGAGGAGTGCATGTTGTACATGAATCTTCAGCCAACTTCAACTGTTGGTGTTTCGGATTTATGCGAGGCTGCTTCATTCACGATAACATAAAGTAGTCCATAATGAGTGAAAACAGAAAACTAGTCAACTGGCTGAAAATACCACTGATTTATTTTCAGACAGATTTTCCAGACATTGTGTTCTGCACAGAGTCCTTAAATGAAGATTTCTCAGTAAGAAAATGAAATTTGCAATCAATCATGTACCAAGATGTTTGTCATCAGTCAGGCAGTGACAGTTGTAAGCACCTCAGCTAGTCATAGTAGCAAAGAACAGATACAATTGATATCCCACAACACATGCCTCCAGTTCATTGTACCTTTTCATTGACCTGAAAATGTCATCAGAAGCTAGTGATATAGGTCCTCTTAATGACATGTATACAGGTGGTGAAGTTTAATTCTTGAGTTTCACGGACAGGCGGTAAAAGATAATTTCACATAATTTTGTGCTTTTGGTATATTTTTGTGTTTTGTTGTATATTCAGTATTCTTGCTGCAAGGTATGTCATTCAATTTATTGGTGCCAGAGATGTGAAAAATGAGAACCAATTCTAATGCACAAGCAGAGAAGTAAATAATTTGTCAGTCAAGAATTTTAAGGCAGAAGTAGAATTAATTTAAAGCAGTAGTGTAAATCAAAACAACCTTACAAAAGTAATAGCAGTAACATTTTCCTAAAACATGCTTACAACATATTTTGTTAGAAAAGCAATAAATATAACCTCAAATAAAAAAGGTAATGTGACAGTTCTTTTAATGCTGGTTGCACAATACCTTGTGTGTTTCAAAACTGTAGTCGTGTGACTTACAATTTAGTCTTTGGCACCTCAGATCAGAGCAGAACTTTGCTTATTACACTATTTGCACCTCTTATTGTCAGCTGCAAGCCAACCATCTCAGATAATAATTGCAAAACAGGTTCTGTCTTAATATGCACCTCTTCAGGAAGAAGCAGTTCAAAATAACAGCAAACATAATTTCGGACGTGGAAGCCAATTGCAGGAAAAGTAGAAATTTCATCAGAAAAGAAAAAGAAAAATTACAGTGTTTCAAGAACATGCTTTCACTGGATTCTTAGCCTACAGGTCTGTATTGAAAGTACTCCAGGTTCCCAACTAAGAACCACTTCAAACCAATAAACATTATGTAATATCAGTTGATGCACTTTCCTTAGTGCATCTGTATTCTTGTATGTTCATAATGGTTATTGGAACAAATAAATATTACTTTCAAGAATAATCTCATATTTATTAAACTCCAGAGCAGGTGGTACAAACTGATTCTGAATATTTATGAGTTTCTGTGTTGGGTTTATATTATCTCCAGTTGATTTTGTATTTTCACAAAATTTCGACATTCAATTAATTTTTATTACCTGGTTTGTTTAGAAGGTATACCAATAATGAATTATAGTAATATTCAGTTGACTTCAAAATGACTGCACACACAAAGTCCAGTGATGAAATGTCACTTTCATCATACATGAGCACACCAAATTCAGAAACTTATGCTACAATACATCAGAGACTGTATATTTAAGTTTTACAGTTCACTTCTTTGAGAAAACTAAACAGTCATAAAACCCAGTAACAGGTATAACATAAACTGGTGTCTATCATAACACTGCAATTTATCAAGGTACAAAAATAGATTAAATCTTCCATTTATGGGCTCAGTATAAGGTCTTCAGAAGAATTTTGGGTAATAACATTAACCCCTTTTTTCCCTTAATCTGTTACTGAAGAGTCATATGGAAGCTGTGAGAACAGCTGTACTAATGCTGCATCATCTTGGCTGGTTCTTTCAATCTTTGGGCGTAGAACATCATCACACTGATCATTAATTTTCTGGAAATCTTGAGGAATGTGTAAACATGCATTGGTTTGTGCATAATTTTTTTTAGGCAATTTATATGGTACCCAGTGTTTAGAAACTTCTGGATTTATATCTTTCCGATATGCCATGCAGTGAATGTGGGGTAGTTTGTCATAGTAAATTCGTGAAAATCCTAACTGTGCTAATGTGATTCTCCAATTTTTCATTGTTGGAGCATTTGCTGACGAATGTTTTGAATCTGGGGTGATAATGAACAAAAGGCCTTCTGGTTTTAAAAGTCTGTATGCTTTATGAACACATGAATATCTTTGCTTTGGACAGGGAAAGTAATCTAGCAGCAGAGAAAACACAACAACATCAAATGCAGCTGCTGGAAGTTCTCTGATAAACCTGCCGTTCAGAATTATGGATTCTTCACTTTCAACAACAGCTAAATTTAGAAAGTCACATACATACACTTCAGGTTCTGCTGGAGCTATGTCAATAGGAATCACATGAAAGAATGGATACACTTTGAAAGGATTGTAACAACTGCCAACATCCAACAAAGTAAGACATTCCGCTTCAGACTGTATTTCTTTACTTGCTGTAACTTTAACACATTTAACGCACGTTTCTCCATAGCTGTCCATGGATTTTCCAATTTTATTACATTTCTCTTTCTCTCTGATCCTTCTTATCTCTATTTCTCCTTCAAAAAAGTACAACACACATTTTTCAGATACCCATTTTATTCGGCACCGAGCACTTTTCTCATCTACCAAATTTTGCTCCCAGAATGTAGAAGCTAATTTTTGCATGGAAGTTGCATATTCTTGCAAAATTTCACTTTTACTGCAGTGTTCTTGCCATGCTTTGTCAGCCCCATTTTTCTGAGTCTCACGCCTGAGCATCTGATGTATACTCTTCACAAAGGCAGAAAGTTGCTTATGCTCCTCAGCAGCCATCACGACCTGCATGCAGTGTCAGTTTAACATTACAAACTTCGGAGTTTTTTCATGTAGTAGAACTAGCCTACAGAATGGACAATACTACAAGATGTGCAAAAAACTGGGAGCCAGCATAGTATTGGAGGAAAAGGCTGTACATTACCGCAATCAGAGCTCCATTTCAAGTGTCTGGAATAGAAATATTAATAACAGTACAGCTTTGTTTGCCAGGAGGAATTCTGAATGATAAGCCAACACCCATGCCCTTCAAATTACTGACAATAAATACAAGATAGCAGATTTGTGAAAGGGCAGTATTACTCTGTAATTCAGGAAGTGCCTTATTAAAAAAAAAAAATGCATACAGGTACAAATATAAGCAGAAAGTTATGTCAGAAGCATGTGGTTAATCCTCGCTGGATTAATAGAGCCAGCCTTTGCAAATACCCTCACAGCAGCTGTGGAAAATTTCAGATTGGTAGAAGTGTGGAAACATGTTCCAGTTAACACTAAAGAAAGTGTGCTTCCTCTACATTGAACACTGCAGTTAATGTTTTAAGATGTATGTTACTTTTCCTGTGGTCTGCAGTGTCCTTTTGTGTACTGATAAAATTGAAAGCAAAGGAAGATTCAAATGTCCTGAGGTGTTATGTGGTTTTTATATCGTTCATACCGTGCATTTTTAGTTCATCACACATTTCTTTAACCAACAAATGCACTTTTTATTTATTATACAATACAATTTTTACAGTAAAACTAGTCAAACATGTTTCGGATCCCTTTTTTGGGACCATCATCAGGGACCTATATCGTAAATTACACAAAATCACAAATAATGGCACACATTAAAATTTCAAAAGGTAAAATGTAGGCTAGCTCAGTTGTTTTTGTGGATCAACTGTGTATCAGAAGTTGTGTTTACTTATGGAAGGCTAGGACAGTACTGACATTAATAACAGAAATTCAAATGCATGCACAGAATTGTACAAACATGCACTTGTATCCATACTCAACTGAGGAAAACAAAATTGGAATTAATATTATTGCACGAGTTCAGAATACGGGTTCCTGTTGCTTCATGTGCTTTATAGAACTGGTGCTATAGTACATGTACTAGACTCCCGAAGATATACAACACTCGCAGTTGAACATGTAAATAGATCAATGAATATATCCATATAATTGAAATATACCCACTCGACAAATACATAGAACGTATAGAAATTAAAATTTCTACGGGGGCCTCAACTGCATCAACTCGAGAGAATCGTGTGACCTCCTTCCGCCTTCCTTAGCTGCCACTGGCGAAACGTACTATCCGATCCGTCGTACACAACAACTTGCAATCTTCCTACGGACAAATCGTACTGATCTGTGCATCGTGGACACATCCACTAACTAGATAATCTGTTTCCACTAACATTACTAGTATTGAATGCCTTCCACACACAGTTGGTAAGCCTGCACAGTAAACGTACGGAACAGTGCAAGGTTTAATAAACACCAGCGGGTACAAGCGCAAAGACGCAGGAGTGTAATCCCGTGGTAGAATACCACAAACAACAATAATCGTCGCATGATAGTCCATGCCCCGGCGCAAGCATGGGTCATACGAGTAAGTTCCGGTCGACCATTTGAGTGTGTGCCGATCTCGCTGACCAGTACCAGTAGCTGTTACCGGTGGTGTAATCCCACTTCCGCTAGCGTTCTTTTTCCTGCAGGTTGAGTGCGAGGTGAGTGTGGTATAGTTGATTTAATTTTCGAATTAATGTCGTTTGTGGTAGTGTACAGATCTGGATCGGACGAAGTTACCACTAATACCATTGCAGTACACTGCTATTATTATCGCTTTAAATTGCAATCTAGGAACCATTCAATAGCAAGTGGTCCTCGTGTTTTATTTTCGTGTCACGTTGCCAAATGATGTTGAACATTATCTGAACTGCCGTGCAGACGATTTGTTTATCACCACCCACTACTGATGGCATTATGCGTACATGAAACATTTAGTCTGTTGAATGGTAACGATCTAGAACTAGAGTGATTATATTTGCCACGTGTAAATTTTGATCCTCTTCGTTTTATTTCTAGGAAGTTTCATAATGTCGGCACACTTGACGTGGATGATCATCCGCAACAACAATGCATATCTTTTGAAAAAAAGAAACATTAAAAAGCCTTTCAGTACAGAGTCAAACAACCTTACTAACCTAAGCTCTTTTCGATACAGTGGATTGATACATAAAAAGAGCGTTGGTGTAGTGGCTGCACCAGACAACAAGGGATTCACAGTAGTATACAAGAAAAGCAGAACCTCGGTGAGTTAAACATATACAGTTTTATTTAGAGTGTGCATACAGGGAGATCTGTGTAGTGTTAATGCAGGTTTGCTGCCCTGGCAGTCAATTTCCTAGTTGTGTACAGTGGTAAATCTCAAGTAATTCCAATGTGTTTATGATTCTGCACTGACCAGTACCTTGCAATGCTTAATATATGTCCCCAAACCTGATGTGATGAGAACTTGATAATAGTTGTCAACATGTATAAGATGTCTGTCTTAAAGTTGGATCTACTTATAGAGTGTACATTTGCAGTCTGTATAGCTCTATATGTAATGCCCTTGATGACTTACACCAATTGGTGTGAGTGATTTACATGTGGTTGCCATAGTTTCCATTGCTGGTGTGTTCTGTGTGAGGTAGCTCCTGAGGTAGAAGAAACTGTTGAATGTCGAGCAGGGTTGCTGTTGTTACAGGGTGGGCTCTGTGATGTACATTGACCCTGAGGCAGAGGAAACAGTTGAGCATCAAGCATATAATATAACAGGCTCTGCTTCTTACTAAGGGACAACATGGTGACGACTGCTTTTGCTGCCTCTCGTGTGTTACCGCTGTTTCCCCTCTTGTCTGTATATGATGCTGCTGGCCACTCTCATGTCTTGTGTTTGTCCGTCCCTCCCTTGGAGAGGGTCAAAGGTTAGCTGTTGGGTTAGTGCTTTTAGCGGATTGTTCTTTCAGTGTGCGTGTGTGCATATGCACATGTGTGGAATTGTTTGTAATACTAGTTCTTTGCTTCTTGTTTACTTCATAAAGTCCACAGATGGTCAAGGCATTCTTGTGAAGAGGGGCAAGGGTTAGCCCTTGGGTTAGTGCTTCTTTCAGTGTTTTGTGTGTGTGGTGCAGGAATTGCTTGTGATACTAGCTCTGTTGCTTGTTCACTTCTTGAAGGCGGTGTTTGGAAAGTACTGGTCTCTCCCTTTGAAGAAACAGATACGTCGCATGGCGGATTACATTTCTCAAGTTATTGCACATAACAGCGTCAGTTTATGCAGCTGCCATTCATTGCCACCTCGTCCTTTGGCTGCATGTGGCTCGGCCTAGATAATCTTGTGAAAACATTCTTCTTCGCCTACCTGTTCTGTGACACGGACAGAGCTGTGCAATTTGTGAAGGACATAGGTATGCAAATCTGGGAGTGTCGACTTCACAACATTCATGCATGTGTGGTGTGCTTCCCTTTGTTTGAGAGGGGCAAAGGTTAGCCAGTGTGTTTGTGGTTCTTTCAGCCCATTGTTTCTTCAGAGTGTGTGTATCTGTGCCAAAGGAATTGCTTTTCATACTACTATGGTGCTGCTGCTTCACTTCCTTAAGGCATTCTTGTGAACTGCTGGTGTTTTCTTTCAAGAAACAGATCTATCTCATGCAGATTGCATTTCTCCACTTATTGCACAGTACTAGCACCACAGGGACATGGGGGCCCATGTGACAGTGGTGAGCAGCTTTCCCTCCTGCAACTTATCTGCGTTCAAGGGTAATCCGTGGTGCTTCGCGCAACACCATGTTGTCCCTTACTGGAAAGTAAAACCAACATATATATATATCTATGTGACTACATGATTGTATTTATCAAACAGTATATACCTCATGTTCAAGAGAAGTAACAAATTTTTGTCTGTTCTCATTTGGGAACAGTGCATTATGATTACATGATAACATTGATCTGAAACAGTACATAAAATACTCATGTCTTCAAAAGAAGCACACAGTTTTGAAATTCTCTTCTGTTTCCCATTTTGAGACACTGTGCATCCTACAGACATCTTTTATTTGGATTATATTCTTATAGATGTAATACCATGTTGTCTTGTTGGTGGTTACCAGCATTTCAGAGGAAAATGTGTGGTTGTAAGAATTAAGAAACAACTGATGAAAAAGGCTGTGAGGTAGGGTGTGTATACCATTTTGCTGTGATTCTGCCTTCACACTGGTCACTAAATCAGAAGGAGAAGTGTTTGAACTTGGGTGTTTATCTGCTCAAGCCTGTTTTGGCCATGGTCACCTTTTTATTGCACTCACAAGAAGAAAAAATCATCAAACTATTGAGGTTTATGTTAGTGATACACAGTGTCAAGCAGAAGCTGCTGTCGTATGATTGAACGTTTATGGAAAATGTAATAAAAGAGTTATGAAACAACTAAACTGAAATGTAATTTTGTGTTTTATGAGCTGTATGTCAGTTTTCCGTAGTGAAAAGTGAGGGTGTTCGGGTATGTTTAAAATACAGTAGTAACTGAATAACTATTAAGTGTCAGTAAAATGAAAACCTGTAGTCTGGTCTTGTTTGTAATACAAACAGCTCATCATATTGGAATACAGTTTGTATGTATACATGTAGTGGGAAATATGAATTTAGTTTCTGTTACTGAAAGTAAACTTGTGAGTGTAACCTTGGTGCATTGAATGTTCTTTTCTGTCATGCATTGAATACCTGTCACAAAAGTGAAACTTTAGAGCCTAATGTTGATGAAATAAGTATTTTTTTGACTCAAATTGTTGGTAATAAAATATAACCTCATAGCCTAAAGCATGTGGGTAGTACAAAAGGCTGTTTGTGGTGGAATAGATTGTGTTTTAAATATGTTTCCAAGAGTAAAGTATGTTTCTGTCATCAAAAGTAAACCTCAAAGCCTAAAGGTTGTGGGTTAAATGTTTTTGTTTTTTCATATTGGATTTTGTGATTTGAGTTTATGTGCTTTTGTTGTGATGTATAATAAGAATATTGAAGGCAACCATGAAGATACATGTTGTACTTACATTATGATATTTATTAAAATACTTTGCTTTGAGTAAAGAAACATTAGTATTTTGAGGTGTCAGTGAATGAAGATGGGTAATATGTTACATTTCTGAGGAGTAGTAAGTCATGCTTCTCCACTGTTTTAGTGTCTTATGGACTTCAAGTGATGTTTGGAATTTGGCTGAGTGTAAAGATGACAATCACTTTATCACCACCCACTACTGATGATTTTGTATAACATGTTATCTAGTTGGAAGTGCATTATAATCACACTTCAAGTAAATGTGGAATTTTGATTTCAGTACAAACCTGCAAAATCAGTGGTGAAGAGAACGATGAAGGCTGGTCCACGGCGTTCTTTGTACAAACTGAAGAGGCTGTTGAAAGCTAACAAGTACAGGACAGACCTCACTAAGGTATGTCTGTCATGCCTGTTCTTAACTTGCACTGTTCCTAAAATCATTACATCTCTTGGTGTATAATTGAGCCTACCAGGGACCATGTTCAAAAAAGAGGGATGTAGGTATCCATATGATCAGTGTTTCTACAGGTTATTTGTTTGATTGATCAGGATGGTATAGTGGTAGCCTAATGTTGTAGGCTTTTAATTATAAGATACCTGGTTTGACTTCTTGTTGTGTGTAGCTATATTGAGTGATGTGTGGTTTGAGGTGGTGACGATTGCACTGTGGTTTTGTGATTGTGGCCATGTAGTCTGGTAGGTGGTCTGTTTCTGCCCTGAAGATGGGGACATTGTTTTTGCCTGAAACCTTGGTAAATTGCTATCATACAGCATGGTGTGCTGTGACTCAGAAGATAGAGTATGGGTTTGTCTAGTCTCTGCAGTGTTATTAACCCTTAACATAGTAAATTTAAATCCAGTTTTTAAAGGCTGGCTAGACAGATTTTAATTCATCATCATTCTCTAAAGGCTAAGCCTTGTCGCTGCAACCATAGATGTCTGTCTCTTCATTTCGGCGTAGGAGTTGCAAAAGAGTTCCTTCATCAGAGTCTTGATGTAAGAGAGCCTTGGTCGTCCTCTGCTCTCCTTCCCCAACACTCTACCTTCCATGATGTTGGTAACAAAACCATTATGTCTCAACAAATGTCCAATAAGTTTGACTTTACTCATTCCTACCACTCTTAATATTGTTCTCTTTTCATTGATTTCCTTCAGCACTTCTTCGTTGCTTTTTCTATCCATCCAACTAGTTCTATTATTTTTAATTATAGGCAAATTATAATATCCAACAAAATGCGCAGTGTTTCAGTATGTATGTTATACATTTTAAACATTATATGTCCGACATGGTCGATCCAATATGGATCATCATCGGGGAGAATCACATCAAGTAAATGTGTATAAAACATGAAATAAGATTAAAATTAACTTCAAATTAAAATTAGCAATTTTACGATTCTTGATATCTGGAACTCCAATAAAATAGGAGTGGATATGTGAAGAATATTCCATATGAAGGAGAATGATTAGTATAGTAGTATGGAACTTTGACCACTCTGTAAATTAATTTTTAAAATAATACAATAGTAGTAGAAAAAAGAATAAAATATACAGTGTATGAGAAGTAAAATGAAGGTTGCAATTACTATTAAATTTAATTATGGACTTTTAAAATATATGGAAGCTGTCTCGGAAACAGAATATAGTGAAATAAACCGCTGACTTGGAAGTAGGTGAAGGAGATCTCATAGTGGGTAATATTTTACCAGATTAGTATTCTGTACATGAAGACTAAAACTAAACTGATTTATAAGAAAAGAAGATTAGAATTTATGTTCCATATGTTTTCTAAAATATTTTGTATGAAACATATATGCTTTTTCTGCCGTTGGCATCCTCAGCATAAGTTTTGTGTGGTATTCTTGAAAGCAAGGACATACTGTTTCATTTGAGTGTTCAGATACTACCATACATGTCACTGAAAAGATGCAACTAAAATAATTCATAGTCATTCTGTGGACTCTGCAGCGGTGCTGGGTAGTGATGTATTTTTGTAACATTTCTGCTGGTAGAGAGATAACATGTTCTGTCATTTTGCATGATGTTATCCTGCTGTTATGCCTGTTCTGTAAGTAACAGTGTCTCATGGTGCTGTAAGTTTCTAGGTTTTCACTGTGGGGATTGTTCAAGATAGTGGTCTTCTGGGATGTGACATCATGCAGTATTATGGGGGTGGTTAGCAGTATTTGTGATAAACATGCTGTCTCTATCTTCATGTTTGACCCTGACGATAGAGGCAATATATTTTCCTAAAGTGTCACAACCCGGGTGACTGGACTGAGTATCTTAACTGTGCTGTGAGAAAACATTATAGTTGGTTTGAATTATGTCTTGTATTACAGGCTGCTTTACGCAGAGCCAGTGCAGTTTTGAAGTCCCAGAAGCCTCTACCAGTCAAGAAAGCACGTGCAAAGAAATCTGATTAAAACCTTGTTTACCTGTACAGTTTAATAAAGGTTTTTGGCTTATATTATTCTTTCAATTGTCAGTCCTCAATGACCTGCATTTAGATATGTCTTTTCAGGTTGTGAATGAACTGATGATGTGGGATAAATGAATACACCCAAAGAGTGTTATGTTGTCACTTGTCTGTTTTAAGAGATTAAGTGGAGCTTTGATTTCCTGATAGTAAAGAAGAAAATGTTAGTTACTGGAGGGACATTAAAGTGTAGAATTAATTGAATGGACATACTTTCAAAGCACAGGTAACCCAAAATACTCTGCTCAGGATTACATGCGTAACATTAAAATTCATGATAGGGTGGTGTCACTTGTATTCTTTTCAATGTGTGAGGTCTTCTCACTGGTGAAAATTGAGAGAGATGATCTTCTGGGTTATGATACTGGTCTCGTAGGTGGTGTCTTGTGTTTTGGAAGAACCTGTTGCCTCCATCTTCAGGGTAACGGTGACTTCCACCCTGAAGATAGAGGCAGTAGATTCCTCCAAAACTATGTGGTATCATAATCATGTTATAAGAGTATATACTGCAACAATCCAGCTCTCTCTCTCTCCTTCCCCCCCCCCCCCCCCCCCCCCAAGTGTAACACCAAAAGTCATGTTCAGTCATTGACTTTCTGATAGCATTTTTAGTTTTCTGGCAGTGATATAAGAGATATGGTTTGTATGTCAAAACATTGGGATTGAGTTTTACCTATGTGAAAGATACATGTCAAAAGTTGTGTTTGTGTGGCAGCAAGTTTACAACTTCAAACTCTCCCTCTTTCTGTAAAACGTTTTCAGATAAAACTTAATTACAGAGTTTTGGTACAGTATAGATATTAAGTGCAGATTTATGAAAGTGGTTTCCAGCCAGTCTTTGCACAAACTATAAAATGTCCATTTACACTGAAAAATTAACACATTTTCATGAAACTTGGGTCAGTTTAAATTTGGTCATAACTTTACTTAAATACAGAATTTCATTTGTATAAACTATAAACAAGAACATCAAGACCTATGCAATAAGCAGACTGGCAAGGAAATATGAAAGTTTGTGTACTTCAATTGAAACACTTTCCCTCTCTGACTGAGCACATATGCTGGTTTCTATATACAGAGGTGAAAACTTCTCACTTAAACCAAATAATATACTGTCATAGGACAACATTTTCACAGCTGGGAGCACCAAATTTAGGATAATGTTAATTACAGATACACAGATTGTCTTATACCTCCATTCATCCTCTCGATTTTCATGACACTTGTAATTTAAGATCATAGTTTAGTTATAAAATAGTATCCATTCATGGCACTCATCTTCAAATAGGTGTTGGACCAAACTTGTGCATTTGTTGCACAGACTTGGCTGAATGAAAGAAAATTTACTGAACACATACATGTTTTAAACTAACTGGTAATAATATTAAAATGGCTCTTCAAGAAGTGGGATGGTGTGGCCGGCTCTTGTGAATGCAGTAATGAACCTTCGGGTTCCATAAAAGGTGGGGAATTTCTTGACTAGCTGATGACCTGTTAGCTTCTCAAGGACTGCTCCATGGAGTTAGATGTATAATGACAGCATCTAGCAGTCATATAAACAAAAACCAGGAAGTGGAAGGAGTAATTTGTTTTGTGTTCAATGTATTTTTAGTTTTTTTACCTCTAACATGCAGTTTATTTTCTCAAATGATTACAATTTGAATGCTACTGCAGTTACAAGATTTGAAGTTTTCACAGTGGTGAAACCATGTTGTAGTGTGGAATGTTGCACCCACCTACCAGGCTAGAAGTGATACAACACAGAAGAATGCAGTTGGCATTTACTGCATGTGTAAGTGTTGGTAACATTCCAGTATGGGAGGTGAGTGAACATGGTTGATTGTTATTTTACAGTGCTTGTGTCCTGTGTTCAGGTTATGTGGTGTCAAATGGTAAAAGGTATATTAACTTCATGGATTGGTACAGATGTGGAATGTTCCATTTTTGTTTATTAAGCAATGCTTAATCACATGGGAGGATAAATACAAATGATGAATACTGGAAACTGAAAAATCAGTGTGTCATTGTAGGAGCTATGTCTGAACTTGCATGGAGCGGCTAAGAAAAACCAGAAATTTACATCATCATGTACTGTATTATGTGGTTGTGTGTTTAACGCCTGTAGGAAGTCCTCGGCTACAAATCAAACTGGGGATTCCCATAATGGAAGTTGGATTCATTTCTGCCATTTTGTTGGTCACAGGTACTGCAGATGAAAGTGGAAACACAGGTAGGAATGTAATTTTTTATTGCAACATGAGTAGGCAACAGGCCCTTGACAGTTTCCAGATAAATTCTAAATTAGTCTGGGACTGCCATTAACTTGCAGAACATAACACGATTCAACTGGTGTGGGTGCCATGACACGTTGATGGAAATGAAATAGCTGATCATTTAGCGAGACAAGGCTCCCCACTGCGTAAGACCTGAGCCTGCCCTTGGCATATCTGCAAAGGTGCCAGGGGAGTGATGAGGGGTTAGACAGATAGGAAATACAAGAGAGTATTGGCAGTCTATTCATGGACAAAGGCAGGCTAAGGGCTTTCTTGAAAGACCCCATGCTAAAAGAGCTGGGGAACTCAACTTGAGCAGAAACCAGCTAAGAGTAATGATGGGACTGCTAACAAGACACTGTCATTTAAAAGAACATTATTTCACATAGGGCTGGTAGACAGTCCCAGGTGTGATACATGCAAATAGGCATCTGAAATGGCATCACATGTTCTTTGTGACTGAAGTACTGGCAGTATTAAGGTTTAGGCACCTGGCCCATCATTGCTTGAAACCAGGTGACTTTGCTGACATCTCTGTCAGCAAGGTATTGCACTTTGTTTAAAGTGTGGGGCTGCTGAATGCTTAAGCAAAGGGTTGCACAATAGATTGGATGTGGTTGAGGTGCATGGGTCACTGTGGTACCTGCCCTACTGTACTGTACTCTAATGACACCACATGTACTCTGCATACTTTGTATTTTTCTCCAGCCTCCTGTGGTCCAAAACAGTCCAAAATGCACTTATTACTAGCAAAGTTTGACACATCTGTATAAACAGAATGGCTAGATGATGGGAAGAGAGGTGTAACAGCTTGAGGATGTGTGACAGATCAATTAATGGCCTCAGTATAGCATCACTGACAGAGCATAATATTTCTGTTAAGTTCCAGTATTGCCCCAAATAACATTTTTTTGCATTAACAGTGATAAGTTTTAGTGACCAAAGATCTGATGAACATGATTTGGATTCTGATTAATGGCTTCTTAAGTAATTTAATTCATTCTTTGGGAAGAACTCTCCATTCTGTGTTTTTGTTTACATTGCGATTTTCACAAACATAACTCCAATGTCAAATGACTATTATCAAAAGTTAGCATTCAAGATTTGAAAAACTGAGAAGCAATAACAATACCATCATAATTTGTAACTAGTTACTGACGTTTTGGAGGTTTCAGCCCCAATCTTTAGGGTAGCTGAAGAAGAGTAACTTTGTGGAAGAAATGGTTGTTTTACGTAGGGAAAGAGGGAGCTAGGTAATTGACGTATTAGATATTACTGAATTGTCTGTACTGGTGTATAAGTCTTTATCAAGAAGAAGAAGCCTGTTGAATTTTATCAACATGTATCACACTGATAATCATACTGGACCTGCAGATATAACTACTGAAAGATCTTCTGTCACAGTGTGAAATTTCTGAGAAAATAATTTGTATTTTGTACCCACTACCTAAAAATGAGAATAGATATAGTGTACTTGGCATAGTGAGGTGTCAAGATAATTTCTGAGGACAACGTGTCTTAGTGAATGGGTACTGGAAGTAAAGTGCCCAGGATGTAAAGCTGAACCACCACTCACCTCCATTTAGCACTAAACTTAAGAATACATGGAGCTGCACCTCCACTCTACCATATGCTTTCATGTCATGCCCAGGGAAAACTTTTCTTTTATCTTTACATAATTAAAAACGATATATTCCCAATCATTTCTTGGATTTCTATCTTGACATCTAATTTTAAGAAGTGGCACTTCTATCAAAATTGTATATGCCAGATTATAAATTCTTGAATCAAAATATTCTAATCAGGATATGAAGGAATTATACTTGCTCACTTAAAAGAATTGATATAAGGAAATACAATGATGGCTGCACTAAGCGAGGGTGAGATATTTAACTATTCACTATGTGCAGGACCTATTACAAATTACCATTCATGTCATCTGGGTTCCAAATTAATTTGCAGTATAAACTGGAAAGGTCTCATTAACCTAATTTATATTGCCTTCCATTTCAACCCTTTGCTTTTGTTGGAATACTGTACTGTGTTACCACTAGAGAATTTCATTTCTATTTTATTGACCTCTATTAAAGCATACTTTGTACAGCACTCTGCTCCCTGCAATTACATGAACATGATGAACCCTATTGATACCAGATATCAGGAAGGATATTTGCATGTTCTGCTAGCGTAACTGTTGCAACGGCTTGTGAAGTGTCATCTAGAACAATTTCCACTACTCTTGTAGGAACCATGTTATCCACCAACATGTCATCTGCAACTATAGTGCAAGCAACTCCTTCTTCAACTGGGTCTTTGCCTGTGTCATCCTCTCCTGTAACTGCCTCTAGTTTGAAATTCATTTGGTCTGGAACAGAGTCACCTGCAACTTCCCAGATTGTTGATTGTTGCAGGGGTTTTGGGTCATCTCGGATTACCATTTTGAACTCACTCTGTTGGGGCTTAGCATGAAGCATCTCAAAGTCTCCATGGGCCTTTGCAAGATGTGTTGCATACTTATGTCGAGTGGTGAAGCCACGTTTGCATTTCTCACAATTGAAAGGATATACACCAGTGTGTAGGATAAGATGGCGCTTGAGTGTTCCACCAACAGGAAATGTTAATGGGCAATGTGGACATTTGTATGGACGTTCACCAGTGTGAGTTCTCTTGTGAACTGCCAGCAATGATGAATGCCGGAACATCCTGCCACAGAAACTGCACTTATAAGGATAGGGGTTGTCATGCCACTTACGGTGAATCCAGTATGTACTTTGGAAACTAAACTTGCGACCACACACATCACAGATGTATCGTTCCTCCTTGGTGTGCATACTACGGTGCTCTTCCATCATCATGCGCGACATGAAGCCTCGGCCACAGTAATCACAGCAATACTTGTACTCGCCAGTGTGCACAGCAATGTGGTGCCTCAAACCTGTCTTTGTTTTAAACACACGTTTACAGATGTCACACTCAAAACTGTCTTTTTGTCTGATGTGTCGGAGTTCATGATTTCTGAGGGTCTTTGATTTCACTATCTCTTTTCCGCAGAATCGACAATGTGGATCCCTGTGAGTGGCCTCCTTGTGATCTATGAGTTGTTTCTCCTTCAGAAATGGCATACCACATTCATCACACCGGAAGGAAAATCTTTCTGGATGAATCTCCTCATGTGCTTTGTAAGCTTTCTTTGTATTGAATGTTTCACTGCAAAATGAACACTTGTACATCACCTTCTCCTTCTGATGTTTCACCTGCAAATGTTGCTGAAGACTGTATCTGTCAGGGAATTGTCCATAACAATATGGACATGTCATTTTTCCATGAAACCTCTCATGGCTTCTCAAGTGAGCAGACAGTTTCTGGGTGCTTGGCAAAACTTTGTTGCAAATTTTGCAGTGGAATGATTTCAGTCTGTGTTCTTTAAAGTGCCCCCTCAAATCAAACATTGCAGGGGTTCGATAACCACACATCGCACATACATAAGTCTTCTTAATCTGAGCTGGATTGGGGGCACTATTACACAACTCACTGTCACTTTGATGTTTCATGTCTAATATGTATGGAAGACACTCTACTGCAGGAGTCACATCAATCTGTTCTGACTTCATCTGTGTTTCCTGCAATAAACTGGGACATATTTCAACACTGACATCAGCAGAAAGTTTTTTTTCTCTCACCATATCAAAAATATCTAGAAAGCCATCCTTTGCATTTTCATTTTCTTGAATTTGGCAATGGTTATTCTGTATGGGTAAAACTTTTGGATTTTCAATTTCTCCAATTAATGATGTTTGAGTATACAGTTCACTGTCTGTTATACTTTCACTTTGTTGCATATCAGTTAAATTTTCTTCAGTCTTACACTGGTCAGATGTATCAGGAACAGAAGCATCATTTTTACTGTCAATCAATATGGCTGTGTCATTCTGAGGATCATTACTGAGATGCATTTGTGTTACTTTATGCAGCTGCAGTTCATCACTGTTCACAAATCCCTCATGACAAATGTTGCATTTGTATATTGCTAGTGTGTTTTGGCTTGGTACACTTTTTTTTCTGAAGAAGGACTGGTTTCTGTCTCTGCGTGTATCTTTTCAAACATGTCCTCAAGACTTTCATCCATTTCAACATACTGTTGTCGTCCTTCTGAATCAATAGAGTTAACATCATGTTCTGCTGAATCAATATCCAGATTTACTTTTCCCATTTGTAGGAGCTGACTGGAATTTTGTGTGAAGAGTTCCTTACTGTCTTCTTGTTTATGCATCTTGATATGTTCCATAAATAGAGATTCATTTACAAAAGTTAGTGAACATATGTGGCATGTATGAAATTCTATTTCATTTCCCCTGCACTCATCAGATGGCTCTGCATTGGGCTGCTTCTCTGTTTTTGTGAGTAAGCTATCCAGCTGCCCTTTATCAGAAGTTGGTTTCATGACAGCATCTAATTTCTGGTCTGATAATTCTGTTATGTCATCTTCCTTGATGTGGAATGTCTCTCCCTTCATTTCAGACATAAGATTATGCTGATATTCTAATACACCACTTTTCTTCTGAAATTCTGTAGAACACAGTAGCTCTGATTTGTGGTCAAACATGTGATCTGTCAAATCTTCTTGGTGCTGGAATCTCTTCTTACAAACTTTACACTGAAAAAGTTTCAACATAACATGATTACGTATGTGTTTGTCAAACACTTCTTTGTTGTTACACTGGTAATCACAAATATTACATTCATAATTTCCAAGCTCATGATGTGGAGAATCGTACAGTGCGTCTTCACTGTCACTGGCTAACTGTGCTTCTTCTTCATGGATTTTTGGAGCACCACTTCTGTAACCTAAATGTGTCTTCATGTGTGATGTGAATTCATTTTCATCACTGAAGTTTCTATTACAAAAATGGCATGTCCAATTTGAAAGATGTGCTTCCATGATATGATGCCTTACATATTTATGACTTTCAAACCTTTTCTCACACATACTGCATTTGTAAGGCAACTTATTGCATGACAAGATGTGAGGATGGAACAGAGCAAGTTCAGATGTTTTAAAATTACAAGTTGTACACTTGTATAGCTTCAGAGATGGAGACGAGTCTTTCTTTTGTACTGAACTGTCTTTGGAAGCACTGTGACGTTCATCTAGAAGAATTTCAATGGTTCTATTGGTGTTCAGTGCTCCATGTGAAGATTCGGCCTCTGATTCACTCTCATGCGAGTCCTGTTAATGAGATACAAAACATATTACACTTATCATCACAATAGAGACCTGAAATGGACTAAATATATTTATTTAAATGGGGCCCATTCAGCAGGTATTTACTGTCACTCCTTGTTTCTTATCCACAGATGGATAAAGAACCTGCCTCCAAACTGTAGATATAATCTCAACTGCAGACTCTGGACATTGTCTAAGGAATGTTATTACCTCATAACAGCATACAGGATATAAGGGATATGAATTGATAGTTTGGAATTGTATGATATGGATGGAAATTTAAGTACAAAAATGCTTCTCTTGGTGATAAGACTGTGACTAAAATAATTTGGGGCTGTTAGTAACATAACAGGGTACTTCATAACAGTACATCTTCCAGAAAAATAATTAACCCTTGGGCGCTGAAGGATGACTACAGTTGCTGTGCAGGGGAGTGCTGAGTAAACTGAATGACCACAACAGTCTTTGGGCAATAACATGCAAAGTAATGGAGAGGCAATTTAAATTCCAGGTTTTTGCAGAGTGCACTGGGCACTGAATTCCAGTGCCCAAGGTTTAAGAAAGTTCTCCCTTTCCAAAAGCGTAAGAGATAACTGTGGCCAGTGTTTTGGAGGAATATTATATTTTCTGCACAATGAATGATGAGCAAAATGGTGAACACAAATCCACTTATTTTGAAGATTCATGGATATATATGCACACCACTCAATTTAGGGTCATACAAAGAACTCTATGAGCTGCTGGGCTGTCTAGTTAGCAATATCTGTTGTAGTAGCTACCTAAATTCCCATTTAATGTAAACCATGCCCCATCGGGGAAAATAACAGCAGTTCCGAGTTGAGAAACCTGTTTACTACCGATTCTTGAAACCACTTCAATATGGTCTCCTTGTTTCGCAGTCTAAAGGAAACTGTTATTATATGGCTCTCACTTTATATGGGCATAGTTTTAAAAGTTTTGTTGCACTGTGAGCTAAGGATTTTGACATCTCACTTTGAACAGCCAACCAGTATAAAGATTTTCTGGGACTTGTTTCTATTTCAACACTGCTATTTAGTGCCACTATTGTCCAATTTCTCTTTGGTTAAAACATAAAATTTTCATATTCTCTTTCTGTCCAGCACTGAACCTGTCATTCAAAATTTTTCCAGTGTTTGTATAGTGTTCTTCTGCATGACAATGTTAACGTGGGATCAATTTACAAAACTTTCAGCAACACTTTTTCCATGATGCACACTTTGCAAAAGTACTGTAAATGAACACTTTTTGCAAAAGAGTACATTCTCACAAGCACTGTCCACCTACTGAATATGGCCCATAACATGTCTGATCAACGACCTCACATTGCAGTGCTGATAAGAGGAAAAGCACATGCACCGAGTCCCTTCAGACAGCTATCATTGTATTTTCCTGTGGTCAGGGACACAATTAGAGGTACTCTCTGTATTTAGATGGAAACACACTCACTTGCATGAAGCAACACTGCTGAGATTGTGATATAACTAAGTACAGTAAAATTCTGTTAATCCAGCACCCATGGGACCAAACAGGATAAACCAGATTATCAGAAGTCACCTATAATGACCTAAGTTCTTACAGGTAATTTTTTATTACTGCTCCTATACCTCAGCTGCACAACTAATCAGAGGAGTATTCCATTTAGATATCTCCTTGAGGGTCATCAGGGCCCTCTTCAGTGTTTTCTGGAGCCTTCATAGCTGAAGAAGTTGACAGAATAGGAGACAAGGGGTCAGGAGATACCACAATGGTTTACGTACAGATACTCTTGGAGGCCTTTTTGAACATGTCCCTGTGATCAGCCTGTTTCCTTGATGAAGCTGTTTTCTGGTAAAAAGTATTGACAACTACTTTCCTCAAGTGTAGATTATCAGACATAGATTAAAGGAATTTTACTGTCTAAAAAAGTGATAGTTGTGTGGAAGCAAGATATGGACTTGTTACACAGCATTCAGCTGCAAGTTGTTCAGTCAACTTCTGTTACCTTACCTCAGAAACAATGTCTTCTATGTCACTGTTTGTGACATCTGCACTCATGTTAGGCACTTCTGAAAATAAAAAATAATTTTTTTAGGAAAATGGTTTAGTCACATATTCAGAGGTATGTATTATAGTTTCAGTAACAGTATCAGCTAGTCAGATGCATCTGGATTACAGTCTTCTTGGATGTGACACCACAGTATCTGGTAGGTAGGTACCATTGTTTCTGAGGCACCCACTCCTTCCAACTTCAAAACAGAGTAGTTCCTACCAGACTATGCAGCATCAAATCCCAGAAGACTTATCTTAATATTCCTTACAGTGAGAAACTGACATTGCATACAGACACCTGGTTACCTATACAATGTGAAGACCAGGTATGTTAGGGAAATCTGTGGTCTTCTGGGTTATTACATGGCGTCGTGTGGTAATTGTTTACCGACGTTTCGGGACAACGTATCGGTCCCATCCTCACGGGTCAAGAGTCCGAGTACTCGGACTCTTGACCTGTGTACATGTCCAAAAATTGCAGTTCCAAGTAAACAGGGGTCAAAATGACACCATATCTTTAACTGTGGTTTAAGACAAGACGGGCAATGCACATATAACGTAACATTGAGGCGTGTTTATGTAACCACTGTTACTGTGGGAAAGCAAAAAGGTAAATTTCACCCTAGAACAGGCCATGAAGGCCCAGAGGGGAGAAGAGGTATAGCTCTACTCTTTCTTTAACCTTGGTGCTAGATGGGGATGGGAGGTCATCACCACACCCCAGCCCCTTTACCCTGGAAAGACCTGGTACCCATTGTATCGGAGATTGAGTGGGCCCCAGGGCCCGTCTGGATGGGTGCAGAAAACCGCTCCCCCACCATCCCGGTGGGGGGGGGGGGGGGGGGAGGTTTTCTGGACTGTCCAGCTTGTAGCAAGTTGCTATACAAACTACACTATCCTGGCATGAAAAGGCAATATGTATTAAATATTCTGTGTGTGTTTATAGCCTTAGTCATCCAGCGTGCAAAGCACATGCACTGCATTGTCATCTGTGGCCTGTCCAGCTCTACCATATTTTTCCACATTATCTCAAATGGTATAATTTTTGGAAAAAAGTTATTGAACATAAAGTAAATGTGTGTTTTGATTTTCTCTACAGCTTTTGCCTGAAAAATTTCTCATTCTAAGAAGAATTCAGCAAGATACTATCAAAAATGTACATAAGTTTTCAGGTAAAGTACCTGTTATTCTTGTCATATTTTAATCAAACTTCAATTTTCTTAACAGATTTTCAAAAAATACTCAAATGTCATATTTCATGAAAATACGTCCTGTGGGAGCTGAGCTGTTCCATATGGATGGACACAGACAGACGGACATGATGCAGCTAACAGTCACTTTTTGCAATTTTGCAAATACGCCTAAAATGGATGATGCAAACCCTATTAAAAACAGTCCAAAATACAGAAAGTCATCTGGTCCAAAACTAACATGATTGCATGGTAGTGAAGCTGTAAACTGGAAGAAGAAGGTGCCAGACAGAAAATTGTAACTGCTGTGGCTGAGGAGACTAAGGACTGAAGTGTGCCATAGCAAGTGCCAGGAAGAAAAAACAACTTAAATCACTATGACTATGTGTAACATACCTTTTATATTTCTCTGACTTGTTACATATGGTTTCTGAGGCTCCATTTGTTCATCAATATCTTCCAGAAGGCCATACTTCATCTTCAAGTAGCCTGTTAAAGCCCGTTTAACAATATCCAGATCAGATTCTAATTTGTCAAGGTGATTCAACAAAGCACCACAACGTCTGCAGAGTAAATCTTCAATTGATACAACCACCATGAAGCCTTCCCCCATCAGCTGTCCTATTTTTGTTGGAAGTCCAGTCTTTGTGTAGGATGTATGGCTTACTAACAGAGGAACCCCTCTGCCTATAATTTCCTCATCACATATAAAACAATGAGGAATATTTTTTGGATAAATATTACTATTCAGTTCTTGACGAGGCCTGTTTGGCTGGAATCACATGAAACATTAGTAAAGCAGCAAATAAAGAAACAGTGCATTACATACACAGCTATTCAGTAAAATGTTTTGATTATATAGTTATCAATCCTTCATTAATGAAGTACCCACTTAATTTCTGACAGGATTATTTATCTTAATACCTCAAAGCAAGTACCAAGAAACAAGCAATTTCTGAAATGGGAACCTTCTTTCACTGCAAAATTACTTTCTCTGATTCCAACAGAAGAGTACAAACCAAGGTAGAACTGCCTCTTCCCTTCAAAATGCAACCCCAGCATTCACATCATGCAGGCAAACAGGACTCTGGTCCACCCAGGCAAAGGTGTGAGGTATTCTGTTGGAGGTTGCATGGCATTGGGGGGATCCCATTGGCAGACCAGGCAGTACTGTTATTTATATATATATATATCATCCACCTGTATGGAGCTCTATGTGTGGGACATTTATTTCACCATTACTTGTTGGGCCAAAACAGAAACCAGAGAAGATGAAAAATCATGGACACAAAATCTCACAGGGCTCCCCAGGAGGGTAACACCTACATGCAAAGGAAGGTATTGCTGAAAAGGGAGCCAGAATACCACCAGATGGTGCTGGCAGCACTAGCAAACCTATTTATCCAGAGTTAGCCAAGGAAAAGGCCATACCATTTGTAAGAAACATACCATGAAACTTCTTCACATTAATTTATGCTACAGCAAGGCAAGGCCGCAATGTCAGATCTTTGCCAGAAAGTTGCTTTGGGGAAGGTAAAAGTCTGGATTCACGGGGGCCAAATAAGGGGACTAACTAGCTCTGGGGGAGCAATATTCTCTGTTGTACCTAATAGTAATTCAAGAACCTGCATTTAGTTAGGAATGAAACTCATTAATTTGTGGAGCTCTGCTCTTGGGACATGACAACAGCAAGAACAACATACATGACAGCACACAGCCAGAAGGAACTTACGATTACCTCAGCATACCTATCCTGTGATGTGGATGAATCATCACCAACCAAGGAGATGAAGGAAGTCATCAACTACAGCAGAAGCAGAAGAAAGCAACTCATCACTGAATGTGATGCCAATGCACACAACATCATATGGAGGAGCAGTAGGACTAATCCAGGAAAATAAAATTTAATGGAATATTTGGTGAGTTCAAATGTGAATATTCTCAATCAGGATAATGAACCTACCTTTGTAATTCACAACAGGGGCGAGGTTATTGATTTTATGCTAGGTATGATGCTTGGCATGTATCTGATGAGCCCTCACTGTTAGATCACAGACACTGTACATATGCTTTCAAATAAGCAGGACAGAAATGACTGGTTACTTTCAGGGACCCCAAGAAACCAATTGTAAATCTTATAAAGATGACTTCAAGGTAAAACTCATGGTTGTATTGTGAAATATTTGCTCAGTGCAAGATGTAGACCTGGCTGGTAACTGGTTGCGACAGGCCATCTTCTCATTCTATCACCAGAATTGTTCCACCAGGATACCTCATGTGGTAAGAAATGTGCCTTGGTGGAAACAAGAGTTGACCAGCCTGACAGCTAAAATGGGAAGGTTGTTTAATAAAGCCAAAAGAGAACAGGTGATTGGGACTCTTACAATGAACTCACTTGTTACAACAGAGAAATTAGGAAGGCCATACAATCTTCATCAAGGATGTATTATGAGGGAACTCGGGATGAACCAAGTGGTGCCAGACTCACGAAGATCATGGAAACACAAGTTAGCAAAAGGTATGCAGTCTAAAGCTATCTGACGGTGATACAGCCAGGCTGGAGAGTGACTCTGGTGAAATTATGAAAAGTAAACTTCCCAGATTCAGATGAAACTGATGATGAACCAGAAGATAAGACATGGACAACCATACCCCAATGTGCAAAAATGCCAAGTGAACAGGGCAACTGGAATCTGTCCTGAAGGGTGATCAGTCACTAACTATTAGACGGGCTACAACCACATTTAAGTGATATAAATAAGCCAAGGACAGATGAAAATGTACCTGCACTCCTGCAACACGGGATTGAGAATTTGGCCTCATAAACTGTGATGAATATTTAGGGCATGTATGTCATGTCATGCTTTCTATAAAGATAAAAAAAAAAAAAAAATGCAAAAAGTAACAAATATAAAATATCTTGGTTTGGGAATTGATAAACATTTGGATTGGAAGTTTCACATGAGCAAGTAATACCAAAATTAGGTACTGCCTGGTATGCTGTTAGATTCATGTAGCACTTTAGTAATGTAGACACATTTAAAATGATCTACTTTGCATATTTCCATTTGATAATGAAGTATGGAATCATATTTTGGGGTAATTATATGACAGTAAAAAGGGTCTTTCAATTACAGAAAATAATTGTGAGAATTATAACAGGGGCAAGATCCAGAAGTTCATGTAAACCTACATTCAAAGCATTCAAAATACTGACCATACCATCACAATATATATTATCGTTAATAACTTTTATGGTAAATAATATGGAATATTTCAGCTTTAACTTTTATGGGTATAACATTTATACAAGAAAGAAATTACAACTTCACAGACCAACAGAAAACCTTACATAATTTCAAAAAGGTATGTATTAAGCAAGCACAAAAATTTTTAATGCATTATCAGTATGCCTTATATATTTAATAAAGGTTAAGAAGCACTTTACATCAGCATTGACAAGGTTTTTAATTGTGTGATCATTTTATTCAATTACTGAATTTTTAGATTACAAGGATGAAATAAATATTGATTATTGCTATAATAAATTATAAACACAATGTTTTATTCCTATGTGGTTTTTGTCTGATTGTAACTGTTGTGTTGACTAATGATTGCTCATATAATCATGTTTTATTGTTCCATGACTTGTTTATGTCCAAATATTTTATGACAGACTGATGTATGTACTGATATGTACATACATATATATGTGTGCATGTATGTACATACATACAGGGGACACCTTCCATTAGGGCTATACAGGAACCAACCGAGACAAGTGCTCGGACCACTTAAAGGACACAATCACCTGAAATGTGACTAATGGGACTAGTAAACAGTCTCATCTGCAAAAGGTGCCATGCTTTATATATAGCATGAATTTTTAATTTGTGGTTTCTGTTACAAATTTGTTGAATACTGTGTTCTGCATTTTCTTAACTGGGAGTAAATGCCTGCATTAAGGGTAATTTGTCTGGAATGAAAGTGTCCCAAGTACCTTTTGAGTCTGTGATAAGCTGATTTCACATTATCATGCTGTAACTATGACTAAACACCCTTGTCTTGACTTGCCATTTATTAGACCTACAGCAACCTAATGTCGAGTGCAGTTTTACATACTGATACTGGCCAGGACAATCACTGTAATGTTTAACACAAGCAATCACTCTACTTTAAAAATATACTGATGGGAGAAAATCATTGCATCAATAATCAGTTTCACTAAGTGGGAACATTCCAACACACAAACACTGCATTACTTCAGCTATTTATCATTCACTGGCTTGTCTTAAGACCATTCTTATGCTGTTAATTAATAACAGGCTCAATAAATACTAATGATACCAGAAATAATCAATTTCTAAAACCATATTCAAATGCTTCTGTAATGCAACTATTAAGTAAAATATTGGTTATGAAGTTTAAAGTTCCAAAATGTATGCTACAGTAGGTCCACTACCGTTTTCAGTATCAGGTTTTCTATTTCTTATTCTGACGAGGTCACGTATCTGAAATTCAAGCACGGCACTAAGTTTTTCGTTGGTTGTATGACGGGCAATATTTGATGTTTCAGACACTCCCTCACAATCTATCACACTGTGTTACTGTACGAATCTTACAATCCAGTATCCTCCTTTATGAGTACATCCAAACACAAATTAAATCTTGCTCGGACTAGTCATTGTCTTTATTGGCAGCATTTAACAGTCTAGGATGTAACCTCAATTATAATTGTAATTTCAATACAACAGGTTCAGGATGAGTAACTTCCAACTGAATTCAAACATATCTACTCATTAATTCATTTTTAAACTAACATTCTCATCTACTGCTTTCGTGCTGAAGCCTATCAGGGGCTACTTTCATAAAATGCTTCTTGTCTAACCTTTTTTGTAGTTTGTAATGTTACTTTCTTCATGGTTGCACTTTCATAGAACGTTTTCAGTTACATATGTTCTACTGATTCAGATCCCTGTAAACAGAACTCGATTTTTCGCGACCAACATGGCGCTTTATCGAATATTAGAAACCAATTTACAGCGCACTGCTCACAAACTACTGCCTGTGAATTTGACTCTGTGAATTGTGGTGACCTGTTTCGCTCTATAATGTAACAAAATGCATGAAGAATAAATCAAGACAGGCGTTAGAATTTTTTCACACAACTGAACCTTATTATGGCAACTAATTTCATCACAGAACACTACCCAACATGACGTCAGGACAGAATATGGCGAGCATTACGTACGTAATCGTTGCCTTGACAACGAAAACAAATTCAAACATTCCGATGTTTGAATTAGAAATTTATTTGAAGTTGCTGCCAAGGATGAGGACTGTGCCGGTGTGGGTTGACAAAGTTCATGATCGGGACAAGGTGGAACAGTGGTAAGTGAAACAACAAAATTCACCGTAATGTTACTGAGCATAAAGGTTTGCCAGTACTTTTGTTCTTTAAAAATAGTTTTACTTTGAATTACAGCATATATGATTTGTGCTTCAATCCAGACGGGTCTCAGCTGGTAGTTGCAGCAGGTCAAAGAGTTCTCGTCTATGATACTAGTGATGGGTCCCTCATTCAACCTTTGAAAGGTGCAGTATGACATATTTGTTGTATGTAGTGTAGGTTATTGTGTAGAATGCCCCATGACATCACTTTTCAGGGTATGGTGTGATTATGTTAATTTAGATGATCTGCCTGTCTTAGGGAAATTAAAGGTGTACTCTGCACAATTGCGTAAGTACGAATTAAATAACATGAACATACCAGATTTGTGGTTCTCACATTGGTGTTGATGAAGGTTCAAGTCTTCATTGCTGTCATGCTGTGTCAGCTGATAGATAGTTACCAATATTTCAAAGGCATATAGTACCTTCAGAATGTGTAACTATTTACCAGTTGACGTAGTGTAACATCCATGAGTCAAGCTGTCCAAGAAGAGGATCTGGACTGCTTGAATCTGAAGACAGAGCCACTATGCTTCTTCAAAATTTGGTAACTATTTAGCAGTCAACATGGCATAATACATTAAGAATACTTGAATCTTGGATAGAAAGAATTTGTTGTGCTCTACGCATAATTGTAACCCTTATGTGAGAGCTGTTATTCTGAAAAAAAAAAAAAAAATGAAGTTATATAGATGTTTACACAAACCCCAATTTTTATTGAGGAAAGTTTTGTATGAAAGCAGCAGTACTGGTCTGATCCAGTAGAATTTTTTTCATACAGAATTCTTGAATTGGAATAGGGAAATACACCTTTAGTGATTAATGTGTTGATAATTTTCTAACAGGTCATAAAGATACTGTGTACTGTGTTTGTTATGCAAAAGATGGAAAACGTTTTGCATCTGGAAGTGCTGATAAAACTGTCATTATTTGGACATCAAAGCTTGAAGGTGTGTTAAAATATTCGTAAGTATACTTTATGATTCATGTTCAGTAATGTATGTTTTGAAGAATAATAATTTGTAAAATTAAAGTATATCTAAAAGGTGAATTCATATTGATAATACTGATGCCTGAAGTGTAATTTAATGTCCTTTGCCTTTGGGACAATCCATGTGAAATAGACAGAATTGGTGACCATCATGTTTCCAAATTCTGCAAAATGAATTTGAGTATACTGTTGGTTTAAAGCTGATAACCCCAGTAACCCCCCCCCCCCCCACTTCACTGATTGGGGCCTTTTCAAGATGCTTTCAACATCATTCACACAACATTTTGAAAATGAAATGTTTGTAAAATAAGACATTGCTTCTGATCCTTTATCTAATATGTGAGAGGCCTTGAAATATGAATTCTGTGTGTGTGTGTGTGAAATAAAATTAAGGTACTGCTGCAGTTTATTAGGAGGGAATGAATCACCCAAATTTTACATAAAGTTTATGCAGTTTATTTGAAGTTCTTTGTGACCTCTGAAACACAAGTACAAGAAAGTACTTTTTTTCCCAAATGGTACTTAATCATTAATTTTGGTGTTTTTTTTTTTCAAAATTTGTTACCATTTTTTAAAGTGAGGAAATTAAGTATCAAAAATTACAAAATCTTTTAATTTGGTACACTGTCATATTTTAAACCAGTTCCACATTTCTGCAAATTTTTATTCTGAAATGCAGTTTATTTCTAGAATTATGTTTTCTTCTGGATTCGTCCTAATAACCTGGTTATCATTCTGCACAAAAGACAGTGTTGGTAAACTTAGTACAGAGGTTGAAGTTATAACAGTTAAATACTTAATGTCGTACATATTCCGTGCAGTTACCTAACACATACAAGTTCTATTACCAACCAAAAGAAATTATTGTGTGCAGTCATTGGTAATAAAACTGGTATGAACAATTAATTTGTTTATATAAACAGAAGTGGTTCTTAATACTGAAATATCTTATTTATTTCATGTGTTCAGTGCTGCATTACAAACAAGAAAGGAAATATTGTAATATAATTTTTCACTTGTGTCTCAGAAACCTGAGAAATGTTGTGTGGACTACTCTGTTTTTAAAGGACAGGTTATTAAAATCTTGTGATGTTGTGTTTCTACCATGCACATCTCTAATCAACCATAAAAATTATTACCAGCTAAGTACGAGGGTTATCCAGAAAGTAAAGCTACAAAAGCAATAAAATTTTTTTAAAAAGTTTAGTAAAAAAATCGAGTGAAAAAACTCTTAACACATACCTTTAGCTATTTTTCAACATAATCACCACCTTTGTCAAGGCATTTGTTTAGCCTGGGTACAAGTTTTTGTATTCCGATGTCATAGAACTCCGCCGCCTGTGCACGCAACCACATTGACTTCGTTTTTCACCTCTTCGTCTTCGTGAAACTTCTGGCCGGCTAGATGTTTCTTTAAATGCAAAAACAAATGGAAATCACTGGGAGCGAGGTCTGGGCTGTGAGCAGAGTGGTCTGAGGTGATTTCCCTTCCCTCCCACCCGTGTTGTATCTTTACTTTCTGGATAACCCTCGTACATTGCTGTAGTGACTACCCAACTACCTAAATTGTACCTCTAACATGTTCTGGCCCATCGAGGTTATTATCAAGTATAACACAAGTGGAAATATTGAAAGTTTACCATGTAATTGTTTGACAACAGTGTAGTCATTAACACAGAATTTCAGGTAAAAGAATATAATACGTTGTTAAAAACACAAAATGTAGTTTTTTTACCCCAATAAAAGGATGTTAAAAAGATTGCTGCTCCAAAGCAGAGAGAGATACAGAGTGCTTGTATGCACATGTATGCACGCACGCGCGCGCACACACACACACACACACACACACACACATATATATTCACTGACGTCAAGCTACATTAGAAAGAGCAATCTTTTTAACGATACGTCTTTCACAGTATTTTACTGGGATGAAAAAAGTGCATTGTGTTTTTGAACCATGTATTATATTCTTTTAGCTGAAAAGGTATGTTAAGTATTACACTATTCTCATAGTCACATATGTAAAACTTTGATTCTTTCATTTATCTTACACTGAACTTGATAATGATCCTAGATGGGCTGAAACTGTTAGAGGTATATTAAGCGTAGGTGGGTAGTCCTAATAGCAGTGTACATGGTTGGTTTTAACTTTTAAAGTGATTCAAAATTAACTTGAAATTAATATTATATGATCATAAACACAGCAAAAAATAGTTGTCAGCTATTATTGGAGTTATTTGCACAGTTTCTCCACATGAAATATGATCTACTGTAATTAGAATGAGTGAGGTGTAATTCTTCAGATTTCTAAAATGTACTGTGTTGATGGTACTTGTTTTATAACTGCCTTTCACAGCCATAATGATGCCATTCAGTGCCTGGCATACAACCCAATTTCTCATCATTTGGCTAGCTGTGCAATAAGTGACTTTGCCTTCTGGTCAGCTGAACAGAAAGCAGTGCAGAAGTACAAGTCCAGTGCTCGTATCAATGCTTGTGCTTGGACAAATGATGGCCAGTATCTGGCCCTTGGGCTTGGCAATGGCTGTGTTTCCATACGAAATAAGGTTTGTAACTCCTCAAAATTTATTGAATACTATAGAAGATTACTAAATTTAGTGGCATTTTTTTTTTACAATAGTGCACAGAATTAAATCTTTGCAAATATAATGCAGGGCTTTGTGGGAGATGTTTACATGAATAGAAATGTGCATTATGCAGAGTGTATCTTCAATCATGTCCCTGAGTGTAATGAAATACAAGCTTACTTTACCAAGGCAACACTGGTGAGACTTCCCTCGTCTTATAAGTGCTGGAATGTTGTTTATTTTACATTGATTTCATTTGAATGAGTGTGTTGCAGTTCCTTCATTGACCATACACTTGCCTGCATTTATTGAACTTTTTCTCAATTTTCACCATTATTCTTGCTACAAAATACTCTCCATTAATAACAATTGTAATCAAAATATACACTCATCATCTTGTATTCACTCTTTTGCTTGATCACAGTCAGGCACCAAATAGGGCCTTCTTTTTTGAAGGTTTACCTGTGACACCACCTATGCATACGGCCTTGCTGAAACTACAGTGTTCTATGAATGTGAGATTGATTTTAATCAATATTATGGATATATTTTTGTAATGTTCTGCAAGAATGTATTTAGTTTGTATTGTAAAATTACATTGTATTGTTACATTGGGTTAAAATACCCTGCTTTTGGTATGTTTATTATTTCAGTATTTGCAAATTTTGCTACTTGCAGTCATCTCTGGAATGTGTTTCTTGTGATTGTGGAGGAATTGGTGAGGTTGAACTGAAGGACACCATACAACCACAAAAAGCAGCTGTGTAACTCTCATCTATAGAAGTGTTGTCATATCATCACATTTACATTTTTCTCACCTGAGACTAAAGAGAACGTGGCTTTAATATGTGGCTGTAAATTAAAAATTAATATCTGTAAGTTTGCACTGGGCAACAGGTTGGAAACCTCTGCACTAGCATCTGGTGTTCTGGATAGAACTTAATGTGATATAGTTGGAATTCGTATCCAAATTCTCACCACCATGAAAACCTGAAATGCTTTTCAGATGTTTGTATTCTTCTGGATGTTATGTAACATGTGAGGAGAGAGTTATGATTGCAAGACTTGTCATGAGGATTGTTTTTTCATAGGCTGGTGAAGAGAAAGGACACATTAAGAGGCCTGGAGGCTCCCAAACACCTATTTGGGCTATCGCATGGAGTCCAGCCAAGTAAGTTTTGTTAGTAAATCCACTATGTGTTTGTTGGTAGAATTTTGAGTCTCTTAGGCCACAGTAGTGAGGGACTCAGTCTCAGCCCACTCTGTGAGCATTGTTTTATCTAGTGCCACAAACATTTTACCATCAATTTTTTTCACATTATATTCACCGTGCATCTTGATAACAAATTAAAACTTTTAGAAACCAACATATGCACTATACTCGTATTCTTACAAGTAAGTAAATTACCCCTACAAGCAACCAGCCAGTACAAATCACAACACAGGACACACAGCAACATAATACAGGGTACCCTCAACCTACTTGGGATAACCCGTATACAAAAACAGGACTGCCATTAATTTATAAACAACAATATATATTTAATTGTAAGGAAACTTTTAACCTTTCATACATATAACATGAAAGACTAGTAAAACAAATTCTCTGGATTTTACATAATTCAGCAGCTGAAAGGGGTGATACCCTAATCCATTGGGAATTAATATTTTGTTTTATGTTAATGTACGAGGTGTTTAAAATTGAACTAATGGATGTCAAGCATATGTAGAACTTTGACCCCCTGAGGATGGCTTGTTGAAGCCGAAACATATGTAGGGGTAATTGAATTGCTTGTAAGAATATAGTGCATATTGATTAACTCACGCCAACAAATGCACCAAACCAAGTTTTGTCATTGATTTCTTTATTAAAAGATTACCCCAATATGCATTTCGGCACTTTTACATTGCCATCATCAGGGAGATCGTTGAAGATTTTACATAGACCAATGTTCTTGAGTTACATCAGAACAGTTGGGGCTGTGTATGGTATGCTTGTGCTGCAAGCAGCGAGACACGGAACAACAAAGAGGGTCTACTACACAGCAATACATACAGCACAAGCAGCGCAGAAACGGAACAACAAAGAGGGTCTACTACACAGCAATACATACAGGCACAAGCAGTGCAGGCACGGAACAACAAAGAGGGTCTACTACACAGCAATACATACAGATAACCGGCACAAAACAGCACACCGGAAAATTCATGGACCACGCTCCAATAATTTACGAATTACATAACAGAATGTATTTTAATATAATATACTGTTTTACTATTGTTTTAACATTTTAACAATACTACCATTGTACAATTTTATACAAAGTGATAACAACAAAATTGTAATAATATTACCATACACAGCCCCAACTGTTCTGATGTAACTCAAGAACATTGGTCTATGTAAAATCTTCAACGATCCCCCTGATGATGGCAATGTAAAAGTGCCGAAATGCGTATTGGGGTAATCTTTTAATAAAGAAATCAATGACAAAACTTGGTTTGGTGCATTTGTTGGTGTGAGTTAATCAATTGTACAAAAATGCACGGTGAATATAATGTGAAATATAGTGCATATGTTGGTTTCTTAAACTTTTAATTTTACCATCAGTGTTAGTAATATTGATGTTTGTAATTGGTTGAGAGCACACAATACTGTTCTGCATCTCCTTGAAAGGGTTGTGAAGAAGGAGAAAGATGAGAAGTTGAAAGTAGAACATTTCAAAGTTAAGTCTTGGTGTGATGCCTTATAGTTTGGTATATAGGAACAGCATTCTTTCACACAATATTGCAGTCTTCTGGGATATGACACCATGCAGTTTGGTGGAGGTACTAACATTCTCTTCAGCATTGCTACCTGTCAATCAGACTACATGGCATCATGTCCCAGAAGACTGTAATCTCAATGCTCATGCCATGGAAACCTCAAAGTATCAACAAATTGCATAGTATGCATACTTGTTTTTGTTACAGGGAAGAAAATTATGACATTTTATGTGTCACTGACTGGGGACAGTCTCTATCCTTTTACACAATGGGTGGAAAACTGGTTGGCAAAGAGCGGAATATTGGATTCGACCCACTGTGTGTGAGCTACTTCGGCAAAGGGGAATACTTGCTAATTGGTGGCACAAACCGACTTTGTACCTTAATGACTAGAGATGGCATAAAGCTGGGGACAGTTGGTGATGAGCAACCATCATGGGTTTGGTGCTGTTCAGCTCGCCCTGACTCATCATTTGTGGTGAGATTGTATGTTACAGTGAAATCTGTCTATGAACCATGTGTGAAGGATAAACTTTGTTTGCTTCCACTGGCATAATAAAATTTGTGAAGTCACTATATTTCAATGTAGTCAATATAGTGACTGTGCTATAGGCTGGGCAACTGAGTAATTTGGTTCCATTTCTGGCAGGGGCAAGAGATTTTATCTTTTCTAAGCATCCAGACTGGCTCTGGGACCCACCTAGCCTCCTATTTGATGAGTACTGAAGGTTGTTTCCCTGCAGGGGTGAGATGGGGTAAAATGGCTGTTGTCTGAAACTGAGCACTTACCTCCATCTAGTGCTGAGGTTGAAAATGAGTCGAGCTATGCCTTCATGGCATTCTCAGGGATAATGGGGATGAATCACCTTAAGACTTTACCTTTACCTTAACCTTTTAATTTTACTGTATTTTACTCACAGTACAGATTTTTTGTATGTTGAAAACTGGCTGATAAATTAAAAACATGAAAGCAAGGAAAGGGCAAAAAGCTGTCCATTTAGCCTTTTTGTCCTACAGCATGGTGCATCATTAGAATGAAGTCTCAGTTAATGTAGTTGTGACTATTTAGTAGCATACATTTTATTGTTCATGCGGCAGCACATCAAAATATGTATGTGTGAACTCTGTTCATATTATATTGTTCTTTTTGTTTGTATAGCTCTACAGTATGAATTATGGGTGTAGAAGGACTAATATGTAACAACATTTAGGAAGGAGTAAGAGATAAATGAGAGTGACAAACATATGAAGATTGAAAGTGGCTGTCCTGAGAAGCACAGTATGTTTTAAATATCAGGAAATGTGAACAGTGATAATTGCAGGAGTTTAAGAATGGAACACCAGTACAGTCTGATGAGATCACACAGCAGGTTAGACTTAAGATCTGTCTGCTGTTTTTACACTCTATGGCCTGCATTATCAGCAGGCAGTTAATGAGTTGGCTGTATTAGCTTGCTTCTGCCTTCAGAGGTTGGTACAATGCCGTACTCAGTTCCTTTGAAGAGATTAGTAGTTTTTCTCCTCTGTTCAGAAACTGTGGGGTTCTGTGAAACATCTTTATCATCCACTGATGTCTCCATCATGGTAGGTGTTCTTATGACAAGTGCTGCTCCATTTTTGTCTCTCCTATAAGCACACCTCCAGTATTTATGCCCACTCTTTCCATATTTGTTATGTATATTTTATCTCACTGGTCTTCCAAGTGGTCATTCAATAAGTTGATTTTTGAAGTTCTCAATGGAATTATGTGTAGGACTGTAGACATTAATTTAATGGTTTGGTCAGGTTATCTGATGTCCTGTAAAGTTGACCTATGCCCTTGGTGTTTTTCAGGCTGTTGGTTGTCAGGATGGTACAATTGCTTACTATCAGCTTATTTTTAGCACTGTTCATGGACTATACAAGGAAAGATATGCATTCAGGTAAGTTGAAGGTTCACATTTGCAGTAGGTGCTATTTAACATGAGAATTATTTTGTGTTGTGGTAATTGCTGCTGAACACATGAATCATTTGTGGTTTATGTTTATGATAAGTGCTATTGAAAATAGGAATAATATGTTTTTAAGGTATGTGCTGTTGAATAGAAGAATGATTTGTATTTGAAATGACTTTTTTTTTTCAGGGAGAACATGACTGATGTTATCATTCAGCATCTCTTAACAGATCAGAAAGTGAGGATAAAGTGCCGAGATCTGATCAGAAAAATTGCTATATATAAGCACAGATTAGCTGTAAGTGTTATGTATCATCATCATCATCATCATCATCATCATTTTTTTGATCTCATATTCAGATGGTTATTTTGGCATTAGCCCAATGATGGTACAAGGATTTACTGCCAGTGCTTGGAATATTAGATGTTTAAATTAGACATGTGTTTTCCTATGGAGGTTAAATGACAAACTGCACACAGGCATTTGTTTGCATCATAGGGATAAAATTCTTTCAAAGGCAAGGGGAAGGAGGTAAATTAGGACTATGAAATTGTGGTCATAAAGTAAAATTTGTCAGATTTAATGAGTAGAGGTGAGGCACAACAAATGGAGTCTTCCAAACTGTGAGGTTTCACAGTACGTGTTTTCAGGCTTCCGCTGTGGTGTAAATGAGATCTTAACTCTTCTGGAATGTCATGTGGTGTAGATTGGTAGTTATTTACCGATGTTTTGGGACAACCTATCAGTCTCATCTTCAAGGGTCAAGCAGTCCAAGAAGCGTTTCTTGGACTGCTTGACCCTTGAAGATGGGACATATAGGCTGTCCGAAACATTGGTAAACACCTACCGATCTATGCTGCGTAACATCCCAGAAGAGTGAAGATCTCAGGTTTCACAGGACCCTTAAACGCTAATTTCTCTGTATCCTCTTATTAGCCATAATAACTCCATAATTAAGTGACTGGCTACCAAGTGGATGACTATGTTTCAACTTCAGGCAGGGTTAAGGATTTCAGTGATCCTTTCTGTAACCATCATAACAAGAATGAGCATGGAAATTGTCCACTGCTGTTGCAATGGTGGCAGAGGTGGTTTAAGTGAAGTGTAAATCTGTGTCTTAGAATGCATAACTTTGTTTGCTGCCCTTGCTTTTGAGCAGGCTTGTGTCACCTTAGTCTGTACTTACTGTGAGGGCACAGCTAAGTGGGTGCTTTTAAGTCATTTAGATGGTAACAAGACACATGTATGAAATACAGTAAGATCCGCATACAAAGAATATATACTGAGTAGTTAGTGGTTTCTCAGTATCCTAGCAGTGGGACTACAGTCAAGTGTGTATGAATTGTATGGGTTTTCCCTGTACTACTACTACTACTACTACTATTACTATTACTATTACTATACTACTGACTGCTGCTGCTGCTGCTGCTTGGTGCTTCCCTGAGTGGGCTTGGATTTGCCTGCATGGGGCTTGTCACAAGCATTGGGTTTTCTCCTAGTGTGAGAGTAATTGCATAACACAGTGGGCAGAGAAACTGGTTTGGTTTGCATGTAATTGAAAGACTAACATTTTTCTGAGTTCCTTTCCTAAAATGAAAAACTTTTGTATTGTATTCTGCTATCATGATTGTGTTCTGTTATCATTACAGTAAAACCGCGATTTAATGTTTCTGCATTTAGTGAAATCCCGGATTTAGTGATGATTTTTTCATGTCCCGACAGTAGCTCCATATAAACAATGTAACCTCCATTTAATGAAAACCTCGATTTAGTGAAATATATTCTAATCCCCTAGCAATTCATTAAATAGGGGTTTTACTGTATTTGTTTATAAGATACAGAATGTGATGAACAAATGGACAGATAGATAGGCTGATAATATGAATTACATATATGAATTTCTCTGGTCCTGTGAATACTGAGTGTCAGATGACCTCTATTAAACAAACTGAAAGGAACAAGAGTGTAATAGCAAAATTATTTTTCTGTACCACACCTATAATTCATCTGAGAAGGAATATTTCAGTCACAAATGGGGAAGAAACTTTTGAAGCTTGAATTTATATAAATAATGCCGAAAATTTAGTTTCTGCTTCTCCGAAAGCACAGGTTCTCCATAAGAGACATATCTGTTAGTACTGTTTATGAAATAATTGCTGTGTATTTTGAGAATCTTTCTAAACCCTTGAATAAACTTGTGTGTAAAATACAGAGTTTTTTTTAACATAAAAGCAGGTGGTACATACAATTACTGTAAAACCCAACCAGAGTAATGGACTGCTGGAGGAGGCTTGGCCTATTGGAGTTTTATTGTAGGCAGGTTTTACTGTATTTTAATGACGTATAATGTGATTTGGTACATGCAATCAGGTTCAGCTCCCAGAACGTGTGGTTGTCTATGAACTGCATTCTGGAGACTCAACAGGAATGCTTTATCGATCGAAGGAGAAGATAAATCAGAAACTGGACTGCAACCTGCTTGTTGTCTGCACCAGACACTTGGTTCTTTGCCAAGAGAAGCGGCTACAATGCCTGACATTTGAAGGGACTAAAGAGAGAGAATGGGTGATGGAGTCTCCCATCCGTTACATCAAAGTTGTGGGTGGCCCTCCAGGTCGGGAGGGTCTCCTCCTGGGTTTAAAAAATGGTCAGGTGTGGAAGATCTATTTGGACAATGCATTTCCAGTGAATATTCTGAAAGTTTCTTCTGCTATCAGATGTCTGGACCTAAGTGCATCAAGAAAAAAGCTTGCAGTTGTGGATGAAAATAACCAGTGTCTGGTGTATGACATCCAGAAGAAGGAACTTCTGTTTCAGGTAGTATATTTGCCACAATACAAAATACAGAAGATTCAAATTTTTAGATTTTAAGAGAATATTTCTGAAAAAGTGTTTACTGTGGTACAGTGACATCTCACTGGTCATACTTTATACTGAAATGCCAGGATAAAGTAATCTTATTTAATAAATAAATGACAGAAACATCAAAACATATCTGTAGAACTGAAAGAACTTTATTTTTTCATTAACATAAGTAACATTGTATACAAGTATAGGAATCTACCATCCAAGCATTTGGAACACTTGAGCTTTATACAGTTGAACCCGGTTATAACGTCATCGAAGGGACCGAATAAATTTTGTCATTATAAATGAGTGTCGCTCTAAGCGAGGTGTACGTTAAAAGTGAAGGAAAAATATTTCAAGACAAAATACAGACCTGTAGGCATATTACTTAGTGTTAATGCTATGATCTATTTAAAATTTAAATTACAATTAAAATTTAGAAATAATAAAAATTGCTCTTCTACGAGTATAATTGTAAATATCCATACAGTTTATGGTGAAAAATACATTAACTTAAAATTAAAATTTTAATAACAAAAGTTATCATGAGAAGAGGACCGCTGATTGGTACATTGTTACTTTTCTCTTGCCTAAACCATTTACGCAGCGCCTCATCGACATCACTTCGTTCAGGCTTTCAAATTGCTTTATTCTCAGTCCTGGCCATTCAAATGCACTAATAATTTTAGTTCTGTTGTTACAAATTGTTTGGATTATAGAATTTACGAGAAAAATTCCCGACACATGCCAGGTTTCTTTTTTCCATTTTCTGTTTGTCGTATCACTTTAACTTTTCTTCGACGCTCAAAACTTCCTTTTATTTGTGACCGAAGCCATGTTGTCACTTTACCAGTTTCCTATTAACTGCAGGAGTAGAAACGTAGAGGGCAACTTTATGCACAAACTGAATTACTTTGTATCTTACTATTGTCATTTTCGAGGCCTGGAATTAATGTAGCTGCCTGAAAGCATAAGAGGGCTTGCCCTCTCAAGGATGAGGAGATGGTAGAATTCTCAAAATAGTCTACTTCTTGGAAAATTATGTTGGAACGGATGACTGACAATGTTATATCCAAGGTAGATGGTCTTATGTCGTACTAATTAAGGCAGAAAAACACGTGCCTTATGAGCAATTAGTTGATACCAGAGAATGTATAATGCTATAGCTGAGGTGTTGCACAAACCAAGGTCGTTATAACCGAGTTTATCTGTACCTATAAAATGTTCACACTACTTGATTGGTCATTTTCTTCTCATTCATTTGGTTTTTAGTAGACCTTTTTATCAGAATGCAGTGACAATATTTTGTTTGACCCCACACGTCACTGTACACATGAACAGTATCATGTGATGGCAGGCATGGTGGCTTTCATTGCTCTTCCATTTTCTCATGAATTGGGGTCCATACATTTTAGTTTTACGCATTGCAGTTAATATTTGATTTTGTGCTTACAGTATTTAGAGACTGTTGGAAATGGTTTCCTTTAGCTTGCAGAGATGTGTCACATGTAAGAAACATGCTGTTTATAATGCATCAAAATTATGCTGATGAAACTGAAATCATTGCATTTGAGTGCTTTTTATCAGATCATCTTTGATGTGATGGTTGTTACCATATTCTTATCTTTGAAGGTGCTCCACAGGTAGAACTTGCATGAGTTCACATCTTGCAAATGAGGAGGCCACTGTCCTCTGCCTATTATTCTGTCACTAAAACACTCAGTAGTCATAATATATTTTACTTGCCAATGTGCATTAATAGTCTCAGAAAGAAAAAGGAAAATCATCCTTGTTGCATAGTACACTACACACTAACATTAACTAACTAACTAAGTAACTAAATAACTCACTCACTGCCTCCCTCCCATCATATATCTTTAAGATACATTTTAATGCTATCCTCCCATCTGTTGTTAGGTCTTGCAAGTGGTCTCTTTCCATCAGGTTTTCCCACCAATACCCTGTATTCATCCAACCTTAACATCATGTCATGGCATATCTGGACTAACATGGGTTTTTCAGCAGATGAATAGCTGTTGTTCTGAGCATTCATGTATCATCTGTGATGAAACTAAGCATGATTGCTAAGCAGAGGGAGTGTAGGGTCTTTTTTTCCATCATAAAACCCCTGAAAGTACCATTTCACAAAATACAGTTCTGCATCATGATCTGTTTTTGAACCATGGTCTTACTGTCCAAAATAGAACCTGTTGCTCAGAACATTTTCACATATTTGTAATTGGTTTTCCCTGTGTGGTTTATCAGGAAACTTTTATCAGAATTTATGACTACACTTTTTGTTGAAATTGTATTTCTTGCAATCATTGTAAAGAAATGTACTGTTCTGATGGAATCCATGTAGCAGCTGCAGATGACACGGGGATCATGTAGCCTGTCCAGTAAGCAGTGTGGGAAGGAGGTGGCAAGTAGGCCTTGTGTAATATAGCATAGTGAACCAGTGTGAAGTGACTAGTAATAGGAGTGACATAAAATAATGACACTATAGTTACACAGATGTGTACATTTGTGTCAGTAATTGGTGTGTATAATAGGATTTAAACGCCCCATATATGGAGATTCAGCCTTGGCCTCCTAGAAAACCTTACAACTGAGGTAGGGGCATGAGTGTTCCCAGCTTAGAAATGCACATGGCCATGCTGTTGAAATTGTTGATGGCAGGAAATGAACTGGGCTGAAAGTTATTTTGGTGGGAAGAACAAGCACAGACATGATAGTACTGTTTTGTTGTAAATAAGGAAACTAATTCACTATTTTAACTTTGGTTCCCATACTTTTATGCTGTTGTGTATCTAGTAACATTTTAACCAGCTTAGTATAACTATGTTTGAGCAGTGGGTTTTATTAAAACATCTTAAAACCTTGATATATTTTGACCCCCATCGGCCACTTTCAGGAGGTCCCTAAACAAATACAAAGTATGACCATTCACAAAACATTGTGACACACCATGTAGTTTGAGAATGGTGATATTTTGTGTTTGTTAAAGACCTCCTGAAGAAGACCCATAAGGGTTGAAACAAGTCTAGGGTTTAATAAAGCCCACTGCTTAAATGCAGTTGTGCTTAAGTGGTTAAAATATGATAGAATTCACTAATAATTCAGTGTTGTTTTATGGAAACACATTGCCATCAGAGTACTGTGATGATTCTTTATAATTCATTTTCAGGAACCAAATGCCAACAGTGTTGCTTGGAACTCAAATTGTGAGGAAATGCTTTGTTTCTCAGGCAACAACATTCTGAGCATAAAAGCAAGTAACTTCCCAGTCCATCAGCAGAAGTTCATGGTTAGTGCTGGAAGATTTGAACCAGTTCAAATAGGTCATATATTTTATTTAATTAAATAATTGGGTCATAAGAGAGAGATTATCTAAATGTTAAGAAGTTCTCAAATTTTACAATTTCTTTACTGTAGACTTCAATGTACAGTCTGCAAACATCCATATGGCAATGATAATGGCTCTTGGTGCTCTGTATCTTCTGAAAATGTCCTCAGAATTGATATGGGACCCATATTTCTTGGGGGTCACGTTATTTACCACCTCTTCTAATCCAGTGGCCACAAAATTTTACTTCATGTCATCATAAATGTTTACAATGAAATACAGAGCAGTGCCATATTGTTAAAAATGATTGGTATGACAATTTATAGTTCAGTGTCCTCAGTTCTTGCAAAGATATGAAATTCCAACACGTGCTTTCTCCTGACTGCGTGCTCAAACAGCTTGATTAAGATTAGAATGTCACTACGAGGGCTGTCCAAAAAGTATCCGACTATATTTTTTCCCGCGGTAAGTAATGGCGAAAGGGTGGGGAAACTGAGGTAGTGGTAGAAGGGACTTTCATGCGCATGCGTGATTTTTTGCTGCCTCGCAACACCGCCGGATGCGTCTGTCGCTGCCAGATAGCGAAGTGGTGTAACACGTGTTCGTCGCATTCTCGTTTCGCTCAAGATGACAGAATGTTTGGAGCAGCGATACTGCATCAAGTTTTGTCAGAAACTTGGGGATACCCAAGCGGAAACAATCCGCAAAATTCAGCAGGCTTTCGGTGATGATGCAATGGGGGTCACTCAAATTAAAGAGTGGTTCAACCGCTTTAAAGATGGCCGCATGTCGGCGGACAGTGACCAGCGTTCCAGGAGACCGTCAACGAGCCGAAATGCTGATGTCATTGACAAAGTGCGGACATTGATCATGGAGGACCGTCGTTTGACCGTCCGGGAAATTGCTGATGAGGTTGGGATCAGCAGAGGTTCCGCAAACACGATTTTAACTGAGGATGTGGGCATGCGAAGAGTGGTGGCAAAATTTGTGCCCAAGCTGCTTTCGCCGGAGCAGCAAGAACTCCCCTTGAGGTCGCGCAGGACATGCTGGAGTGCGCCAACAGGGATCCTGAGTTCCTGAAGACTGTGATCACTGGTGACGAGTCGTGGGTGTACGGATATGACCCGGAAACCAAGGTCCAGTCGTCACAATGGAAGCATCCAACATCCCCGAGGCCCAAAAAAGCACGACACGTTCGGAGCAATGTGAAGGTGATACTGACTGTTTTCTTCGATTACCGGGGTGTTGTGCATCATGAGTACGCACCACTAGGCCAAACTGTTAATAAGGAGTACTACCAAGAAGTCCTCCGTCATCTTCGTGATGCAGTTTGGCGCAAGAGACCGAGCTGTGGGACGCACGCAACTGGCAGCTGCATCATGACAATGCCCCAGCTCATTCATCACACCTGATCCAGGGTTTCCTGGCTAAGCACGACATTCCGCAGGTTCGCCAGGCTCCCTACTCTCCTGACATGGCTCCTTGTGATTTCTGGCTGTTCCCGAGATTGAAGACACCGCTAAAAGGCTCCCGTTTTGACAGCCGCGAGGACATCATACAGAACGCGACGGCGCAGCTGCACTCCATTCCAAAACAAGCCTTCCAGAATTGCTTCCAGCGATGGAAGGACCGCTGGGCTAAGTGTGTGGAGTCACAAGGGGCCTACTTTGAAGGGGATTAGGTATTGTAACCACCCAGATACAGAACTTTTTTTTCCCGGCCCAAGGTCGGATACTTTTTGGACAGACCTCGTATATACTGGTGAATAATACAATTAAGAGAATTAAATTTTGAATGTATGTTGCAGGTAAGAAAAGATTCACCTTTGTAAGTGACATATAATCATTGTGAATGTGGAATCCTTTTTTGATGACATAATGCTGGGTATAGCAGTGACCTGCTTGCAACTACCAGGGCCACTAGGAATTTTCTGTGCTTGATTTATTCATGTAGTGTAGTACAGAATGTGGTCAGATAGTATCAGACAGTACAGTCATACTTTTTGTTGGTGTTGTTGTTGTTGATGATGATGATGATGATGATGACGACGATGATGACGACGATGACGATGATAAAGTGAAAGTTCATTGGTACAAATACAGCTTGTAATGTGAACTCAATTTTAATGACATGTTGACAATGTATCATGAACTTCCACATGTTGTACGTATATAGTAACGTTATTTGGTAATGGTGAATGCCTCTCTGTTAGCTTCTCCCTTATTATGAGTGATTTGAAATTCCTTGTTTATATTTAACTGCTGCTGGTGCAACCATGGTTGCTTGTGCTAGACACTATTTATCTTTTTCAAAGTTATGTGGTAAACAGAAAGGCAAGGTTAATGGTGGGGATTTGTTTGGCCTGACTAGCCACTGCCACCAAATTTAGACTTCATCCTAGAGAAGTTGAGAAGTGAAATAAAACCATTTCTAAGCCTAGGCTTGTTGCCACTGGCTGAAACCTGAATTCAGAATCAATTATGTGATTTTTAATTTATCTTTAACAGTTACTGGTACTTAGCCACAGTTCCTTTTCTTTCTTGATATCTCTCTATTGGTGCTGAAAAATGTTACAATTACTTTTATACAGTACAAAATTCTGAGTGACATTATATGCTTAATGGGTTTAGATCATGTATGTAACATAATTATTGTATATTATTTTTAAATTGTACACTTAAAGAAATTTATAGCTTGTTTACATTTAGTAATATGTGATGGCTTCTTCCAATATCCACCATATAATTTTTGTTTCCTTTAACAGGGATTTGTGGTTGGTTTGTGTGGTTCTAAAATATTCTGTCTTCATGTTTCAACAATGTCAACTGTTGAAGTGCCCTTATCGGCTCCAATGTACCAATATCTGGAGAAGAAAATGTTTTGGTAAGATTAAGTCTGTATAATGAAGTACTACACTTTAGCTTTTCTGATAACAGTTTCTTATTCCATCTGGATAAAAAATATGCTTCTGTATCACAACCCCAGATTTCTTGTGGTTCTGAATAATGGACTGAACAGGCCTTCCATTATGGTAATACCTAGGAGATCAAGACATAAAACAGCGATTTTTGTATGGACATGAAACATGTGTCTACTTTCAGGGAGCAAAAGAAATAACAAGTGTTAATAAACAAGTGCACAGAAAAATATATATAGGCCAAAAAGGGATGAAGTGAGTGAGAAATTTAAAGTATTTAATAATGAGGAACATTGTGACTTGTGTGTGTCACCAGATATTGCTAGGGCAATGAAGTTTAAGAGGATATGGGGTAAGCGTGAACCACAGGTAGGAGATAATATATCAATACAATACAGACTTTTGGTGGAGAAACCTGTTGAGAACTGGCCACTTGGAAGACTGAGATGGAGGTGGGATGATAACATTAAGAGTGTTGTTACAGACATAGGTTGTGTAGATGGGAGACGGGTGAAACTGGATCAGGATCATGTTCAGTAACAGACTTTGGTATTAATGACACTGAACCTTCAGGTCCTGTTACCAGAGTTAGTTAATTAGTGAGATTGGTTTTAGTGAAATAACTTGAGTGGATGGGAGATGGATAGAATGGGCTCAGGATCATGGCCAGTGGCAGGCTTTGATGTTACTTTTGTTGTTGGGTTATAATCCAACACTGGTAACACCAAAGCAGTGAACTGATAATCACTGCTGATCCTTGAAACACAATACTTGTTGGACAGGTTATGTTTTCTATTGTTACCATAACTGACCAAGTATATAATATGGGAAGGATTACAGTGATTCCACAGTTAATTTGTCCTTAAGAGCTGTTTTCTCATTGAGTTGCACACTATGTAGAAAGTATAAAACAACTGATTGTACAAATTCATTTTCTTATGCATATGTTCCATAATGGATACATATTTAGGGAGACATTGTTTCCTGAATTATAAAGCTGTGGCAGTTATAGAAATGTAAGGGGTACTGTCTTCTGCTTTTGGTCCATTTTTGTTTACAAGTATTTGCTTAATGTAAGTGTACAGATGCATGTCAATGCTTTGTGAATTTCAGATATCTGCGATGAGAAATAAATATCTTGACCCACACAATTACACATGCAAGATTTAGGAAGGATAAATTGACTTAGAAAGCTTATGTGGGATTCAAAGTGGTGAATGGATGATATGCAGTTACTAGATTGTTCGATTCACTTAGTCAAAGCATGAGTGAAGTTTATATTTTTGTGTTTGTTAAGGTGCATTCACAGAATTGTGAAAAGTGGCTATTGGCTTCATTATGTCTGTCTGTCTGTCTGTCTGCCTGCCTGCCTGCCTGTCCGTCTGCATGGAACAACTTGGCTCCCACTGGACAGATTGTCACAAAATTTGATATTTGAATATGTTTTGAAAATCTGTCAAGAAAATTCAAGTTTCATTAAAATCTGACAAGAATAACAGGTACTTTACATGAAGAACTTGGTACATTTATGATAGTATCTTGCTCAGTTCTTCTTAGAATGAGAAATATTTCCAACAAAAGTTGTAGAGAAAATCAAAACACACATTTTATGTTCAGTAACTTTTTCCTGAATATTATGCTGTGTATGAGATAATGTGGAAAATATGGTAGAGTCGGACAGGCCACAGATGACAATATAATACAGCACATGTGCTTTGCATGCTGGATAACTAAGGCTACAGACACACATGCAGAATATGTAATACTTATTGCTTTTCCACAGCAACAATGGTTACACAAACATGCCTCAATGTTATGGTATAGTACAGTGCCTGTCTTGTTCATTTTTTTCTGTTACCCATTCCCATATCAATTTCCATTGCAGTGATGCATACAAAGTAGCATGTTTGGGGGTAACAGATGGAGATTGGGAATGTTTGGCCCATGCAGCTCTTGAAGATCTCAACTTTCCAGTGGCCCGACAAGCATTCATACGTATTAAGTACCTGAAATATCTCGAGTTGATCAATGAATTTCAGGTATGAAAGATTTTCTTGTTCATCTCATATGTGTTTATGTGCCTGTCCAAGTCTGTCACTTATACAGTAAATGCTGCAATATTTGGTGCTGGATGATTTGGAAAGCTCTTGTTAACCAGAAATTGACTCAGAGACCCATTACATTTTACTATTGCATCAAGTGGTGGCACCTAGCACCAGTTCTTAGAGTTTAGCCATTAATTATTTGTGTCATGTTGGTTTTTTAAGATTATGTATGCACTATGTTATGTATGTAGTGATGAAAAGGAAATGGAAAGTTCAGCAGGGAAAACAGGACAGGATATCAAGTGACAAATTAAATGGTTAGGCCTGTCCTTGCATTGCTAGTTACACTAAGATACACATTGATTTTAACGTTCTAATATCTGGAAAAATTACAATATCCAGCAATTCTTTTGTCCCAGAGGTGTTGGATGTCGCCACTTTGACTGTAGTTGGAATTATTTATGAATCTGTGAATTGTGATTGATTCATAGTTATTTATTGACAGTGTTTCAGGTGCATAAGCATTGTAGAGTTAAATGTGAGGTGAAGATGATGATGAATAGGCATGAATTTGAAAAAAATTGCTGTGACTTGTTTAAAGTTACAGCCCCAGCATTGTGTATCTGTGCATGTGTGCATGCTTGTATGCATTCATGTATGTATGTATATACATATTTGATAGTTCATGCTAGCCCACTGTATGGATTAAAATTGTGTGAGTAAAGTAAGCATCATACTTTTTTGCAGGAACTTCTAGTTATCACAGAATATTTCAATATCATGAATGTAAATTTTAGTAGTTCCTGATTTTATGTTTGTGGGACTTACAGGAGCGGCAGCGTAGAGGTGAGAAGGACAAAGAAGTGTTCCTTGCAGACATACTGGCTTTTCGCTGTAAGTTCAAAGATGCAGCACACCTGTATAAAAAATGTAGGCAAGAACAGAAAGCCCTCAACATGTACACTGACCTGCGAATGTTTGATCTGGCACAGGTATGAGACTGACAACAGTCAACAGAATATGAACATTTATAAGAGACCTGAAAGTCGTAATTTGTGCTTACTGTTTTAAAACAGGAATTCCTTGGTTCAGTGGATGATGTTGATCGGAAAGGATTAATTCGTAAGAAAGCTGACTGGGCCAAGAATATTAATGAGCCACGGGCAGCAGCTGAAATGTATTTGTCTGCTGGAGATACACAGCAAGCCATAGAGATCATAGGGGAGAATGGCTGGATTGACATGTGAGTATGTTATTAATAAAACCTGTGTATTTTGTAAGAGACCAATACTTGAAACAGTTTCCTTCTTGCACTGAGATCTGTGGGGCTTGACCTGCATGTGTCCTGTATGCCTTCATGTTGTATTTCTTAGACATGGATTTTTTGCTTGCTACTTTTTGTTATACTGGAACTTAGTGGGAAGATATGATCTTAACACCTGGACATGTCAGTAGTAGTTGTCAGGCTGAAACTCACAGCATATATATCAAAGTGAAATGAAAGTAGTTAGGAATAAAAGATTTTACCAATAATATAAGACTTAATTCAAGAAGGGGTGTTAGAGGTAGGCTGTGTCTTCAAGCGTCTCCTGCTTTATTGTCAACCTCACATGTGTGTGATACAGCCAGTTATAACGATTGCAGCTACGGTGAGTGAGGTGTGGTTGTATAACCATTATTACACATGAAACAGATTTAAATATGTGGTGAATATTGAAATACAAAACAAGAATTTTGGACACACAGGATGAAAACTGGCACCTAAGCATTTCAAGTCTGTAATGTCAACACCCCTATGACTACTGGGTAAGTATTATGTCATAGCCATACCAAAAGGAAAAATTGAAAGCCCATATCTTAAGAACTAAGGCTCATTAGATGAAGGGGCAAAACATGTGTGTGTGTTTGTTTTCTGTCAGTTTTGCATTTAACTCGCTTTTATTGAAATCCTCAGATGATTTCTTCTTGTTAATCATGGGCATATGACCACTACAGAGGAGGTAGAGAAACACTAGTACCTGCTTCTAGCAGACTGAGTCACATGAGGTGTAGGAAAATGCCAGTACAGGTAGTTCTCGTTTTGTGCCAGGGTTACATTCCTGAAAAACGTCGTGCAAATCGAAATCACACAAATTTAACACAAAATTCCTATTTAAAACAATGTATTTCCAGGGGTTAGGGGACAGACAACCTCATCCTATATAGTGTATTGTAACTATGGACAGGGTTCAAGTTTATTAGAAAGAACTAGGGTATATAAATTAATTTAGAGAATTTATATTCTGTTGTGGATAAATAAGATAAACCGAACCATATGTAATGTTTAGAGAGAAGTAAGTGACTAGCAGCCAGTGACCGGACAGGAAATGGGGGGAGAAAGGACTTCTGGAAACTGCAAGACAGATGTACTTGAGAACCTGACAGTTCGGGTAGCCATAACTCATGGTGTAGGAGCATGGGGACTGCAGTCGTTGTGTTTGAAGTAGCCTATGAGGAGTTCTTCAAATCATTTTAACCAATCGGAAAATTCGTAAGTTGTTTGAAATTAGGACATGTACGGGAAACCGACGAAGGCAGCTTTCTCTCATTTGTTCCAGCAGTCAAAGAGGACATGAAAATGCATCTTCTAAAGAAATATTAAGTAACATAGTCAAAAGCAGAAATTGTTATGTTTTGAGTTTTTGTGTGTCGTCAAAATTACTTATAAGTAAACTGTTACTGTGTTTTGCAAATTTAACACCATTATAGGAATTTTTGTTTATGTGTGTCGCTCGAACCTAGTTATACGTGAAGGCGGTTGGCTAGGTAATAAGGTATTTCAGCTCTGCTAGACAGTCAGTAAAACCAAGTGTAACGAATAACAGTTTTTATTCAATTAAACAAATATAAACCTTATCCTTTTGAATATTTATTCAAACAAAAATCAAAGGACTGGGTACAGATGCCTCTGGATTCACAACATGTAGATTCCCTGGAGTGGAGGTCATGAATCTACCGACCTCAGCTAGTATGGGACGTAATCGGTCTACCAGAGAAAAAGAAGAAGAAGAGAACAACAACAAGGGGTCGGTGGTTATAGTATGACTATACCACTAGTGGACTTATGGACCTGTAGAGTATATATGTACTGTATATACAGTATATATACATTTCTATACAGTATACATATGTTTTTATACAATATATTTGTTTATTTCTGATGCAATAAAAATGTAAGAGACTCACATCCTTAGTTTTTTGGTACGGTTTGTTCAGATAGGACTGTGGTAGTCTTGCTACACAATCACTTTAGTTCCTGACTTAGCACTTTCTTTAATTCTATCAGCATTATCATGAATTGTATGTACGCTACTATGAGCGAGTCTAACATTACGGCATATATCAGCAATTCATTCACCTTTTTAAGGTCGGCCTATTACGTGTAGTTTCTCTTCAATACCCATTGTCTTTTGCCGATTTTTCACTTGGATTGCACTAGGTGATGCAGATTTACGTTTCTGACTCATATTGGTAAGAAGAGCCAATGCTGTTGAAGAGGAAACTAAATGATCTTAATATTTGACATCCCCGTTGGTATGTACATGCACAGTATATTTCACTCTTGTTCAATAATTACAGTCACAACCAACATATACATTTTTGACTAATTAGGCTACTGGTTTCTGCTCTATACAGCCATCATCAGGCCTATACAATAAGTATGAAAATCAGACTCTATACATGTGTCAAAAATATGTATGTTGGTTGTGACTGTAATTACTGAACAAGAGTGAAATATACTGTGCATGTACTTACCAATGGGGATGTCAGATATTAAGATTATAAACGCTGGTCAAGCGTACATCCATCGCTACAAAAACTTGAAAAGAAAACTCTATAATTGCAATGCCAATATATTCTTCAATGTATAGATTTTGATTTTCATATTTATTGTATAGGCCTGATGATGGCTCTATAGAGCTGAAACCGATAGCCTAATTATGTTGAAAATATATATGTTAGTTGTGACTGTAATTACTGAACAAGAGTGAAATATACTGTGAAACTAAATGAGCTGCATGGTTATATCACCAATGTAATCAATCCATACAGATGACTGATGGCATGACAGTGACGTCACTTCCTGCTAGCCTGCTACAGAAGATAAGTATGACCATGGATCATGTATGCCAAATTGCATTAAACCGAAAATTATCGTGTAAATTCGAAAAGTGTTATAAATTTTCAAGTCGCGTTAAAGTGAAATCGTGCAAAATCGCGTAGAATGAGAACTGCCTGTACCCAATTCCATAAAATTCAGCCATGTCAGTGTAACTGCTGTATGTGGAGTAGGGAAATGCCATGACTTGATTTCATAAAATGCAAATTACCTAATTCCAGAAGAATGAGTCATGGAAGTATAATCATTACATATGGAGTAGGGGAATTGCAGGCATGTAATTCAAGAATGCTGAGTTCTGGTATGAGTAGTATAACCATTACATATTGGGTGGGGAAAATGACATTGCTGTGTTTAAATTTTATGATTCCGTCCTTCTTGATGTGGCACCATGTAGTTTGGTAGATAGGTTCACACATTTCAGGGGAACTTGTTGCCTTCAGTTTATTGTAATTGTTTACTTTTAAGTTTAGATATTTAAGTTTGTGTTTCTGATCAGAATCTGTGATGAGCTGATAGTCACAGATAGCTGTTTCAGTTGAGTTACCCTAATTGTCAGCACCTGGTATGGTTTTGTGAAATATAGGTTGGTGGATGTTGGTCGCCGGCTGGACAAGGCAGATCATGATGGTATTGGGCTTATTGCACAACATCTGTGTAGACTGAAGCAACTGAATTATGCCACTGAAATGTACAGAAAACTTGGTGATGAGAAGAGCATTGTGCAGCTGTATGTGCAAGCAAGAGAGTGGAAAGAGGCTTTCTCTCTGATTGACAGCCATCCAGAATTCAGGGACCTAGTGTATGTCCCATATGCTCAGTGGCTTGCAGAGAGCGACAAGTTTGCAGAAGCTCAGAAAGGTAAGTCTCTGTTTCTTCATAAAATTAAACTAGAATAAAATAAAGTGAAATATTTGTAATGAATTAATAAATTTGTCAGACTATAAATATATGCAGCAGAAAAATAGGTTTGAATTCTGCTCCAAACCCCTTGTTTAAATACATTTTCAGCACAATAAGACATCAATTATCAAATCCACATATCTGTAGAGTGTCATATCATGCAGAGCATATAACATCTAGACTGTACTAATCACAATGCCTTGCCACTCACTCTTCATTCTGCCATTGTCTTTTTCAGTCTTTGGTGACATTTTGTGCATGTTCCTCTTCATATGTAAGATTGAAGTGTATGAAGTAATACAGAAACTTGTTTTCCTTAATTTTACAGCACAAAATCATGGTGCATGAATTTTATGGTGATGTGAGTTCTGTGATAAATATGTTGTGTGCAACTATAAACCATACTGTGTTATTTCCCAGTTGGTGTATTGGTATTATAATTGCCCACTTTCACACTGCTTGTTTTGTATTTCGTAAGTTTGTACTGTTGGAGCCAACCTGCATTCAATATTGTTGTTCTTGTTGTTAAGTGAAGTAGAAGTTTTTCTGCTTTTCAGCTTTCCACAAAGCTGGTCGCCCAGAGGAGGCTTTTCGAGTACTGCATCAGCTCACTCTCTAATGCAGTCAATGAATCCAGGTTTGAGGATGCAGGATATTATTACTGGATCCTTGCTAGACAGTGCCTTGATATTGCCAACCAAGAGTAAGACCTGGTTATGTGTTCTTTATTTGTTCCAGTATTGACAGTTTGGAAACTGCTATACTGGTTATAAAATTGCATTGGCCATGCATTACGCTACTCTCGTAATGTATGCATGTGGTCCAGCTGGCTGTACATTTCATTGTTTTATTAGTCCATATGGTTGGTCCAACTGGCTGAGTATTGCAATTTTTTAAATACTAATATTTTTATATGTTAAAGTCCAGCCACCAGCCCTGTAAACTGGGGGATTTAAAATCTTCTCTTACCAGCTTGGGAAGGTTAAAGCAACTGTTCTGGTAATGTACTGCAATTTGTGCAATTAGATGGGTATGCTGGAGTTTGCTTCTTCTTTTGTAAACTTCATGAGAAGGAGATACTGTGTTTACCTAATGCATGAGGTTTTTTCCTTTAATTCAGTGTTTAAATATGTGGGGTTGTCTTGAATTCACATACGATGTGCCAAAATTGATCATGCCAAGCCAAACCAAGGCATGTCTTGTGGAATTGTCACGAGTGCAGCCAACAGAGAGAACAGAACATACGTTGTGGTTCATTCATTTTTCCTGTAGAAAGTACCGGTAAATCATGTGCAAGTTATGTTGCAAATGAGGTAAAACAAAGTTATGATGCCAACTTAAACTAACATTTATCAACCATGTTGTGGAAATGAATAACTACAATGCAGCAAGAAAGTTCAGGGTTTTGGAAGTAAATGTCTCAAGTTGGATACAAGATAAGAAGTTGAAAAGTGTGAACAGAACATGGTTCTTTTGTTATTACATTGTTTCTTTTATGTGTAAGGATGTAACCTGCTATCTGTCTGCTTCAGCTGCTGTTGGTTTTCTCCTATCTGTTCTGATGGTTCATGTGATACTGTTGTGTGCTTGGTCAAATCAGATTAACCCTTTGGCGCTGGAATTAAATGCCCAGTTTGTTGTGCAGCAGACTGTAATTTAATTGGGGCTGCATAATAAAGGCCATGATAGGCTGTCAGCTGTACCCGTCATGTGGCACTTAGAGCATCACGCCATGTGATGGGTATACCTGATGTTAGGTGCCAAAGGGTTAAAATATGGCTTCAGACTAATTGTGGTTTGAAAATTTTAAGATGTCTGAGATCTTGAAACTGATTAATTAACTCTGCATAGCAGAATCCTCCTTGGGATCCTGATAATCATTTAGTTATTCAAGAAATTTTCCTTCTTTTGTGAAACCCTGTATTCGTTACCAAGTTCACAAGAACTTCCCATTGGATTCCATCCTGAGCCATCTTAATTGCACTCTAAAGTTTGATTTGAATGTTATTTCTCTAGCTACATCTGTATCTCCCAAATTGCCTCTCCTAGGATTTTCATGTTTCCATGTAACTGTTTACCTTTAGTAATGTCTTTATCATAATAGTTTATGTGCTTCTTTCTTTATGCATAACGTTATTTTGTGTTTTTAGTGAGACTCGGAGGATGGAAATGGTTGACAAGTTTTATGAACATGAGAAGTATGCTTGTATTTATTATGCCTACAGCACAGTTCATAAGTACTTGGTGAGTTTTTCATATAGATTACTGGATCTTGGAATACACTGAATCTGTCATGCTGTTAATGTAGTTCGGCATGAAAAGTATGCTTTTATTTTTTCATGCCTAAAACACAATTCAGAAGTGCTTGGTGAGTTTCTGTTACAAACTGTTGGGTGTTAGAACACAGTGTGTTTGCATTCGTGATTCATATATGATTCACCATGAACTGTATTTTTGTATTTCTTAACCCTTTGGCACCAAACATGTAATATGTAATGCGCAATGTGATGCTTGGAACACCAAATGTCCTATAAATATATCTGCTGTTATGCAGCCCTCTTATGCATCCCCCATTTAAGTTCCTGTCCTCTGCAGATCAATACGGGCATGTAATTCTGCTGCCAAAGTGTTACGCCTGCATCATAATTTAGAAGTACTGGATGAGTTGCTTGTACAGTTTGTTGGGTGTTCTCCTTCATATGTTACAGAATGAACCATTCACATCATATATGCCTGAAGCTCTTTTCAACATTTCTCGCTTTCTGATGAATGAAACAAAAGATGTACATCCAAAAGGGGTTTCACAGTTTGCTATACTGTACACTCTTTCAAAACAAGCCAGAAATTTGGGAGCCTACAAATTGGCACGACAGGTGCTGGAGAAAATGCAAAGTCTCCGTGTCCCTCCACGATTTAAAGTAAGGCATTAGAAAATTAATTTTATTGGTGTAGTACCGCAAAAGGAGGTATTTATTAAACAGAGACTCACATGTGTTGTACATAATGCAGCCTAAATATTACCAAGCAGGTTGTAATGCTTGTATTATGGGGACCCCCATTTTGAATGTTGGCCAGATTGCCGGGTATTCGACAGGCTTTTCTTGGTCTATCTCATTGCATGCTAGGATAGGAGCTTTAAATATCCCTTGACTATACTTTTGGAAATCCTTGCCTGCCTGCCATTAATGATCATCTTTCAATGTCGTACTACACCTTATTACTTCTGCAATTGAAACTAAACTTATTTTGATTACAGGAGCAGACTAATTCTGAAAGTAAACATGTACAATTTGTAAGTCAGAAGGGAATGAAATTGTGACAGATGTGAAATTTATTCATTTGAGGCTTACAGGCTGAGACAGGTTTCAGTAGTGGTGAAACAAAATATCCATTACTTATTCATTATAGTTTACATTACATCAGAATACTAAAACTTTTAAATGGCTGTGGATTTATTGGGTAAACATTCAAGAAGTCCTGCTGTCTACTGCCGACTTTTCATGAGCCATAGCCCCCAAAAACAAAATACTTTAATTGATTCTCTATTACAAGAATTCATATGAGCTAGCTGACTAGTAGTGTACTGTATGAGTCACTCAGCTGCCATTATCTGGTGTTCACATCTTCTGTTTATACATATATCAAATATTGAGATATATATTGTAACATGAATTCATATTACAATGTCACCTCACTTGAAAAATGTGTCATATACAAAAGTTGAAGAGAAAATATTTGGAAATGTGTATCAAATATTCAAAACTGTGAACTATGAGCAGACTTTTGGGTACTTTGTGCACATAACATGACATTTTATGGGCATCTTTGATGACTTTTCTGTCCATCTGCCTATCTTCTTCTTTGTGTGTGTATAGAAGTTGAACTGATCAGGTAGTTTGTAATCTGATGACTGCTTTATATGATGCAGGGCTGTTTGGGTTTGTCTGCCCTTATGGTGCGCTCTAAGCCATACCATGACAGTGAAGAAATGCTACCAATGTGTTACCGATGCTCTACGTACAACCCTCTAATGACCAGCACTGTAAACTGCTGCACTAACTGTGGGCAACCTTTTGTACATTCATTTGTATCATTTGGTAAGTCATTACATTCCTTCCTTCTGAGAATAGTTTATTGTTATTCAGTTCCTTAATAACCTTGTTACTGGGGTCTTTGCTGTTCTGGGATGTTAAGCAGTGTTGATTGGTAGTTAGTTACTGATGTTTAGGGACAGCCTATTGGTCCCTTCTTCAAGGGGACCAATAGGCTTTCCTGCAACATTGGTAACCAACTACCAATCAATGCTGCATATCATCCAAGAAGAGTGAAGACATCATTTACACCGTGGTGGAAGCCTGAAATCAACCTTGTTACTGTTTTGTGTTGCTGCCATTGCCCAATTTATTTTTAAAACAATTGGTATTGGATGATAACCTATTTTGGGTCTGAACTTCTACCTAACAATGTAAGAGTTAAAGTGAAAAAAACTATAATCATGTTGTTTGTTATGGGTTTGAAAGCTGGTCTCTTCTCAGAGAAAGTAACATAGGTAGGTGTTTGGGAATAAGAAGGTGCTGAGGAGAAGTGGCACAGTTGAGAAAATGAGATAGTAAGGCATTTTACAATTATTTATACTCTTCAGTACAGTAGAACTCTTTTAATCCAGCACCCATGGAATTGGACGGGTGCCAGATTATCAAATATTCTGGATTATCAGACATTACCTATACTGGCCTAAGTTCTTACAGGTAGTTTTTTGTTACTTCTCAACCAGCCATCAGAGAATGTGCAATTGTCAGTTATTTTCATTTCATCATAAAAATATTTAATTTTTCAATTATCATATGTCCAATCCCAGGTTTTCCTTTAGAATGCATTGCTGTAAACCACTTACATATTCATTGTCCAACTGCTGAAGTATCAGGATTTCCAGAGGATCAGCATCCAGATTACGGGAATTCTACTGTATTAAGGTGATTAAATCAGAAATGATGAGATGGATTGGACATGTAGCATATACAGAGGAAATACGTACATAATTTGGTGAGAACAATTCAAGGGAAGATGGGACTGCAGAGACACAGGCATGGAAATGAGGATCATATTAAAATGAATCCTATAAAAATAGGTTATTAGAGGGTAGGGTTCTCAGGCACATTTTTGCGAACATATGAATGAATCTTCAGGTTTCATAAAAGCAAAGATGTTTTTGGCCAGTGGAGTAATTATCAATTATCAAGGAGGATAATCTAACATATTGAGATTATTTAATGTGTGGGTGTTTTTGTAATGTGCGTGTGTGTTCTTTTTGTATTGTGTGAGAGTGTTTTTGTAAGGTGTGGATGTTTTGTTAAGGTGTGGATGTTTTTTTAATGTGTATACTTGTATTTACTGTATGTGTTTTGTTTTGTAATTGTGTATAGTTTGTTTTGTATTGTTACTTTTATGTATATTATATGTCCATTTGTTTGTGTGTACTAGTGTAAGGACTACTGCCACCGGGTGAAAACCCAATTGCAGTAAATAATAATAATAATAATAATAATAATAATAATAAATAAAATCATGGATTACTGTAGAGGTGCTACCATTAGTGGAGTTTCAACTGGAGCCAGGCATCTCTGATGAAGAAGCAGTTCGTCTGATTGAAGCTCCTGCTCCTGTTCCTGAGGAACCCAACCATGATAGGGGTTGGCTGCAAACTGCAGGTGACACCTTCCAGACCATGCAGTTTGACGAGTCACCTGGAAGCATAACAGACCTCTTCACCGCTCGTCTTATGAATTTTGAGGTACATTATTTAATATGTGATAACTGATTACCTGTTGATATGTGCCTTAAGTCATGTGTGCCCAAGAGTAAAACTTACTGTGAATCCAGTCATGATTTAACACTTTCCCTGTCACTGAAGTGATTGATCCAGAGAGGCAATTTCTGTCAAACCTACCATTATCCAATATGGATGATGCTTCGAGATTATTTGTCTGTTGTATAATTTATACATATATGTTATGAAAGGGAAAAACCATGTACTTGATTTTTAGTACCCTCTCTTTCTTATATTGAGCACAGAAGTCCTTCTTGTATTATTAGACTTTTATAAAACGACCTGCCATCTCTTGTATTTAAGTATTTACTTGCTTTCCACTGGCATGGAAATTCTTTCTTCTTCCAAATGGAATTAATGAGATGATGGTGGCCAGGACATAATGTTTTATATTCTGCATGAATCATTTCTTCCAAAATATGAACACCCCTGGCAATTCATTTCTTGTCACCTCAGTGCCTCAGAAGAACAGGGCTTACTGACTAGTGTCTGGCTAACACTGTTAACCCAGTGTATGCAGATGCAGTAACTGACAGATATAATTCTTCTGCATGTTCAAAATATTGTGGAAATTTGTGGCCAGATTATCATTCTTATTTTTATGGTGTTAATTCTAGGTTTGTATAAATTAACTATGCCAGTATTGCTGTTTTTGGGGACTACTGACTAAGGTTGTTTGACTATAGGCTGCTGAGGAAAATATTCACACATAAAAGAGAGGAAGTAACAGGAGGCTGGGGGAAATTTCATAGTGAGGAGCTTCATAATTTGTACTCCTCTCCAAATATTATGATGATCAAATGGAGGAGAATTAGACGGGCAGGGTATGTGGCACATGTAGGAGAGAAGAGATATGCATACATTGTTTTGTTGGGAAAACCGGAAGCAAGGAGACTGCTTAGAAGACCGAGGCATAGCTGGGAGGTAATAATAATACAGGTTATAAAAAATAGGATGGGGGAGTTGAGGGTGGGGGAGTGTGAACAGGATTTGTATGCTTCAGTGTAGGTCCAGTATGGGCATTTGTGAACACAGCAATGAACCTGTAAAAGTAAAGTAAAGTTCACCCTAGAACAGGCCATGAAGGCCCAGAGGGGGAGTAGAGGTATAGCTCTACTCTTTCTTTAACCTCGGTGCTAGAGGGGGTGGGTGGTCAACGCCACGCCCCGGCCGCTTTACCCCCGCGAATGACCCGGTGCCCATTGTACTGGAGACTGGGTAGGCCCCAGGGCCGGTCTGGACGGGTGCCGAAAATCTCGCCCCCACCGGGATTCGATCCCCGGACCGCCCAGCCCGTAGCGAGTCGCTGTACCGACTACGCTAACCCGGCCCATGCATGAACCTTTGGCTTTGATAAAATGTGGGAAATTTCTTGACTAGCTGAGAAACTATAAGCTGCTCAAGAAGGAGTGTGCTGCATGGATTCAGTTACACATGTCTGATGTTTTTGTTGTTCTTGTTTAGTTCAAGCACATTAATTTTGTATTTCAGATATTCTCTCTTTTTGTTCCTGAAATGTCCACTAGTTTTAACATGTTAGATTATCTCCATTCATTTGGCTGAATTCTGCAACCATTGTCATTAAGCGTATTTCAGTGACCTAACAGTTTTCAGCTGTCTTTATGAAAGCATACTTGCTGCTTTAAGTCTCTGTGTGAAATTGTTATATTCCCTGTAATGCTTTTCCAAGCCCTTGTGGATGTCTGCATTGTCATCCAAGTTTTCCAAGGCTACACGCTTCTTTAAGATTTTAACCAGATACTGCTCTCAAACTTCCACATCACTCAATTTCATGAAATTAAATCTTCCCATATAAAGCTTCTGTATTGCTCATTTATATCCTGGTTGGCTCTCCCAAACTTTTATTACTGCAAGACATCACTCAGTATCATAGTAAATTTCTGTGAAAGATTGTGCAACATGTATAATACAGTGCCATTTCTGATCTATCAAGACATGATAATCTGACTGTTGTTTTCTTATCAGAAGATGTGTAAGTATATTTTATTGTCAGATGTACCATGCATATTCAGAAGAGTAATATCACACAAGTCACCTCTTCATTTATTTGATATCCTGTAACTGACAGATTCCAATCCTGTACCTGTTGACCTGATTTCATAATGTACACGAAGTCCTCTTCATCAGCAATGATTATTATCATGCCACAGAAAAACATAATTGTCTGCTGGTTCACTGCCAACTTTGCCCCATTTCACCTCCTATACTCCCATTAAATACAACTTACACTTGCAGCTGTTTTCAATGAAGCTGACCTGAATCCCAAAATTCAAAGTTCTGAATCATCAGTTTTCCATTTCTTACACAACTTCAAAGAATCTGTCCAAGACCAGTATCCAGTGTAACATTCAAGTCTGTTATTATGGTGAGTTTGTTTCATCTCAGAACTTTTGCAAGTCTGATGTTATGGAAAATTTATACTCTTTCAGAATACAGGTGATAAATTTGAACCAGTTGTTGTCAATCGGGCAACACTGCAAGCCATGGAACCTAGTGGGGTACTGGTATGCCGGTGGCCACCTCCTCTACAGTACCAGTTTTACCGCAATTTATTGCCAGATTTACAGATTATGATCTGTAACTCTTGCAACAAGGTAAGGATTCCTTGTGCCTTTGTAATGTTTTTATTTGTCACAATGCTTTGTCAGTGAACATGAAAATAAAAGTAAATGAACACCAAGTAGCTTTCTCTTTCCCTCATTTTCATTACCATGTTATGTATATGGCAACTTTTAAAATTTAAATACCCATACATTTTAAGTAGCTGCTCTGAAATATTATCGTGGCAGAGACAATAGCAGTAATTCTTCTGACTTGTATTTGGGAGGTGCCTGGTTCTTATCTCAGCCATGTTGCTGGTTATCCTTATGTAGGGTTTTCTTGGTTATCCTCAGATTTCTCAGATGAGTGCAAGGGTAGGTCCTTGAAACAGGCCATGACCACTTCCTTCCACATCCTTTCCACTTTGTCATTCATTAAGTATCCTACCATTTACACCATAATCTGAGCTGCTGACAGCATTGTTAAATAAACAATAAATAAGGAGCTAATTATCCTGTGGTGTAAATCAAACATCCTACAAGTTGTTCTCAAACCCTGTTTATGAAGCACTTCATTTTCAAACAGTGCACTAGCTACAATTGAAAGAGATTTTATACAACATCATATTAATATCCATTATTTATTTTTTTCTCCTCATCATTTATGAATTATAAAGGCTTTAATGGTAGTTGGGCTGCCTGGAAGAAGAGAGTTTTCATTACATTTTCTGGGAAGTACAGTTGCTCTTCATTTTATTTATGGCTTACTAATTGATGTTGTCAGTAGCTGAGAACATATATCATTGAATGGTAGGCTGGTTAGTTAATATGAACTGTGAGACTTCACTTCATTTGTTCTGAAATAGTGAAGAAAACCAAAAAGTGTGTGAGTCATGATAGCTGGTCTCTGGGCTGAGTGTAGCTTATGCCATCATAACATGTTATTATAACTTTCAGTGCACGATGCACATGGTTCACATATGTACCTGCTGCAGGGATTTTTCTTGTTGGTCAGAGGGTCCTATGTCATCTGTCTTTCTGACAAAGCTTTTCTTATAACTCCATGTTACGTGTACTCTATCCATTTTCACTTTGAAAGGCTTTGACCAAAAGCATTTGATCTGACAAGAGCTGTGGCAAGGAACAATAATTGCAAGAACGTTCAGCGTTTAAGATAGCAGCAGGATTCGCATGATCCTTCTGTAGATAAACTGACATGTCATATTTCACCCACCACAAAGCAAGTCTTTATCACTTTTTGGAGGACATATTGCCAAAGAGACATTCTTCCTTTGTATTTCACAATTACATCACTAGAGACCAAGTATTGTGTAGGATGGTGAAATGTGTGAAGTATTATTAAGGTATTTTTGAAGTTCAGTTACAACATAGTGCATAGACAGATCTAGATCAATAAACATTAACCAGGCCTCACAGAGAATACCAGATAGAGTATAAATACAAATTGATCAATGAGTCAACTCAAAAAGGATGTAACATATATGTGCTGAAGATAGGAAGCATGTGTTGTAGGAAATTATGCTAAAAATGGGAAATGAAGTATCTAATGCAGTAGATAAATAACTCTAAATCAAAACAAAGTGATTGTTGTAAAGGAAAACAAAAAAATTGTAACCAATAAAATAATTATTAAATTGAGTTGTAACTCAAGTTTTGACTAAATTATAAAAATAAACTTTAAAATGTACAATATAAAATAATTACTACATGAAGTAGCAGGGAAACATATTAGTTCAAGTGTTCTTAAAATAGAGATAAATATGTAGACTTGCATAAATGTATACACACACACAAACGTGTGCACGTGCACATAATTGTGTATACTCTGTGTGTGTGTGTATTTTGTGTGAAGATAAAACACAAGAATCATAGGAAACATTTGAAACATTGTTAGAAACAGTTGTAATCAGTAGTGAGGATCTGAAAGTGGCTGATAATGTGTTGGAGATTATGTAAATCCTGCAGACAGTATTCTACTTTCTGACAGTACTTTTGTTACACAGATACATTTAATAGTATATTTAACTGTTTAACCTTTTAAAGACAACATGTATGTTTTATGTAAGGACTTGGTGCTTACCATGCAGTAAACACCCCACCTCAGTTATACAAAACCAATCTGTTGATGTTGTATAAGCCAAAAGTCACGTTTTTTTTTTTTGAGATCCATACAAAATACATAAATGCAATGTGACCACAATGTAGAATTTTTTAATATTAAACCTGTTGGTACATAAAGTAACTGCTAGGCTTTAAAAGGTTAAGTGCAGTTTTAACTTTTATCTTTGAGTATTTGACTGGTAACTGATAAAATGTGGTTGAATGGTTGGGACACCTGCTTCATATTCAGGAGATCTTGGATCAAATCTTGGCCTGGAGACTAGCTGTCCTGTCTATTTTAAGTGCTTTTCCTCAGTTCGTACAGGCAAATACCTTAAATAGGACAGCAGCCATTTTCTTCCACATTTGTTTCAATCTGTTATTTACTAATCAGGGCAGCACACAGTGTGAAAAATTGAAAGTGCCATTAAATAAAGCAAGAAAAATTAAGCAAGCAAATAAATAAGTAAATAAATAAATAAATAATGTGTTTATGAGTGTAACTCATCAGAATTATCAGAGATGTGAAATTAAGTCATCATTGCTGGTTAACATTATGCATTCTAAGTATGCCAAGTCTTTTCTGTTCTCTTTGAACATGTTTTTGGCAGCAGCGATTTGAGTTTGCCAATATAATATAAAGTGGTCAGTGATTTGCTTATTTACCAGTGCTATATTAACTGCCCAGGTAATTTAGTATCATCAGTAGGATTATTAACAAATAATGTAATGAATAGAATGTGTTAAGGAAATGGTCATGGCCTATTTTAAAATACTGTTGAAGCCTTTGTCTGGAAGGACTGCACATTTACATGGAACAGGAGATCACAGTGATCCATCACACAGAACTGAGGGTCACTGACACTGGAACATGTTTGTTCATGGGAATGTAGTAGATCATACATTTGCTTCAAAACAGAGACCACAGTTGCCCGTCAGATCAAACTCAGGATTACTGCAACTAATATGCAAGTGTCAGTGGGAATGTAATAGATTATCCAGCTGCATGAAAACGGAGATGACAGTGGTCAACTGAATGCAATTCATGTTCACAGTAACTTGCATGCAGTTTGTTAACACTGACTGTATAGTTCTTATGAAGTAAGTTTTGGCTTGTGTTCACTGGCTTCTCACCATGGAGGCCACAGTTCAGTCCCAGGATAGTCCATGTGGGTTGTGTGGTAGACAAAGTGGCATTGGGACAAGTTTTTCTCAAAGCAGTCTTTCATGTGTGCCTGCTTAAGCCTGCATTACTAAAGGACTCTGTCTCATGCCACTTCTGCAACCATATATATGGAACTTTTAAGTGGTAATAGTGTTGTATTCTCCCCAAAAGTTTTACAAGTATTTTTGTTATGTTCATTTTGTTGATTCAGGTTTAAAAATTATGTTCTCTTGTTGATGACATGATATGAGTATAAATTTTAGTAAGGTACTGCCTGACTGATACAAAGGTTACTTTAGACACACTGTGTTAACCTTATATGTCTGTTGCTTGTTTCATAAATCAATTTATTTGTGCCATTTTGTGCAATGAGGGTATGCCATGCTTGAGTTGGTTACTTCAACAGAATCTGGAACCACGCATATTTTGTGTGCCAAAGTGTAGTCTTGTTATGTTTTATCATAGGTTTTCCACATAGATGACTTCGAACTGCAAGTTCTTCAGAAAGGACATTGCCCATTCTGTCGGTCAACTACAAAGGACTCAGAATATGAGAGTACTGAAGAAACAACAGTGTGAACATAGCAGTTTGCACATTGATGGTGTGATTTGCTAGACATAACAGAAGATACAGTTTATGTTTTAAAAAGTTTTGTACTATCTAGATGGCAAGAGGAAGTTTTGCCTGGAACATGTAACTTGAAAATGTCTCACTAAAGTTCTCACTTTAACAAATGTAAGATTCTTGAAGAGTGAAGTTCCTATCTAACCAATTGCCATGGACTGAAGGGACTTTAAATGTACGTGAGGCATTTCATTGCTTCAAACACACTTCAGTAAAAGTTACAAGTTCTTAAACATTTTCTGAGTTACAAGCCATTTTTCACTATCTCACCCAGGTTTGTATATCAGTATATGATAATCGATTTAAAGACTGACTCTGGTAGCAGAACCCACATGTTTAACACCTCTAATACCAAAGTCTGCCTCTGGATATGATCCCAAGCCGGTTCCAGTCATCTTCATCCTTACGACATATCTTTCAAGATACATTTCAATGTTTGTCTTCCATTTCCTTCTTCAGCTTCCAAACCGCCACTTTCCCAACCAAAATTCTGTAACTGCATTGTCCTAACAACACTGGGTGTCTGGTACAAATAAGAAATGTCCTCATTATATAATATCTTAACCTTTAAACAACTGGGTTGGTATTTAAATTTTAGTGCATGGTTTGTGAAAAACATTATTTGAACAGAAAGAGATAAAATTATTAAATAAATGGCACTCATGGAAAATAGAACAGAGACTATGCAGCATGTCTTAACAATACAAAGATTTCTTTGTTGCCTAAATATATAAAGTGAATTTGTAGGGGTGTCTTTTTTACGTGCATTCGCATATGCAAACACAGATCATTTAAATGTTAAATTCCTTACTTCATCTTTCTGAGGTCCAAATACATTCCTGAGAATGCTGTTTTCAGGTGATTGTTATTAATTTTCTTCCCTCTATAGCTGAAGGATAAAATGTTTTGAGTATTATAAACACCTTGTGCTTGGCCCGTTAATGTGGTGCTGCCAGCCCCTCAAGCCAAAGGTTATCTAACACCTTTATGTTTCCTACCACTGACATTGTACCCTCAATATCTAGTAGAAGGTAAGGAAAAATTAATGGTAAAATTATACACCATGAAAGTATATAAAGTTGTTCCCTGTACCTATCTGTCATCAATGGAAATTTCCCTCTGACTAAGAGTGTGGTGACAGGCATATAGAACCACACAGGGTACAAGTGCACACAATACATAACACAGTCAGTAAGAAGAAATATGAATGTGTAATCATGATACAGCAGAAACTGAATCACTGGAAAGCATAAACCCAACATGGGCATAATACGTTTGAAGCAGTGACAACCCAAAATGCACCCAGTGATAACCAACAAAGGTGCCCTCATAAAAAAGGACTGGCTTATTATTACCGTATTAGCTGAAACCGGTAATTAAAACTTAAAATATTTAGCTGGTAATATCACAGAGGGATGCTGATCTCAACCTGTCACCCAAACATATGTATTTTGAAATGACTGAGGCTCTTAATTTTCCACCAAAAAAAAAAAAACTGTGGGCTTTTGCAAGGTCAGGACCAGATTTCAGTCAGGCAAGCAATGACCTGCACTGGCCAAAGGGAAGAAAAAATGGAAGGGGAAACATGCCATCACATATACCAAGACCACAACACAGCACAAAAGGAGTGGAAGTAAAGCACCATATATTCTTAGTCTTGACACAATGTGGAGGTGAATGATTAGCTTCATGTTCAGGGTACTTTACCCTTGGAATAAGAACCTCAGTTCCTATTGGACAGGGAACTGTGTAGATCCCAGAGCCACTTGATTCTGATACCTATCAACTTACAGATTAACCTTGATTTCAGGCTTCCGCCGCGATGTTGATGAGATCTGCGTTCCTCTGGGATATTACGCGGCGCCGTGTGATAATTGTTTACCGACGTTTCGGGACAACGTATCGGTCCCATCTTCACGGGTCAAGTCGGATACGTTGTCCCGAAACGTCGGTAAATAATTACCACATGACGCCGCGTAATATCCCAGAAGAGCGCAGATATCAACTTGCAGATTAAACTACCATCAGTGGACAATTTGTCGGCATAATACGTCTTGAACTTTTATCCTTCATATGCTTCCCAAGCGTATGGCACAGCTGCTGTAGCAGCACAAAACAATACCAAGAGGACTGATGGGCTTGTACTGATGGTCTGCATTACATAATAATAATCATCGGGAAATATGGAAGATTAAAAAAGAGGGTAGATGCCTAGATTAGGAGTTAAACCTGAGAACAGATTTAGCATCCAATGACGCTACAAAGAAAACAAAATGCTTTTTAATGGTGAACTTGTACACTAAAGACTCTACATAGTTTTATACGTAGGTTGCTCCGAAGTAATGCCTCCCATTTTTTATCTCGCAAGTGTGAGAGTGAAAAACGAATTTTGTCTGTGTTACGGAAATACTTAAACCTTCCCGTCCGTACACTGCAAGTTTCACGACTCTCCGCCAGATAGCACAGCTGTATTAGTGTGTCAAAATGGAGGTCGACATCTACGCGGTTTGAACCAGCGATGCGTGATCGAGTTCCTGAATGGAGAACACATTGCACCAATTGAACTTCATCAGCATTTGAAGAACTTCTATGGGGAACAGACAGTCGATATCAGCACTGCGAGGCGTTGGGTTAGGCGTGTGAGTGATGCAGAGAGTGGTTTGAAAGACATGCCAAGATCGGGTCGCCCATGCACCGCAGTGACGAATGAGAACGAGGAGAGAATGAATCAGCTGATTCTTCAGGACCGGCGCATCACAACTAGGGAATTGCTTGGAGCTGTGGGAATAGGCTTCAACGCTCTAGACACAATTCTGAAGAAACTTGGTTTTTAGGAAACTGTGTGTCAGATGGGTTCTGCGCATGCTTAAGGGCGATCAAAAGGAGTAGAGTCTGCAGGCATGTGCTGATTTTTGGAGCTGTACAAGTCCTTGGGTGATGATTTCCTGGACAATATCGTCACCGGAGACGAGACCTGGGTTCACCACTACGAACCTGAGTGTAAACGCCAGTCACTGGAGTGACAGCACAAAAATTCTCCCACAAAAAAGAAGTTTAAGACCGAACATTCGGCTGGGAAAGTCATGTGCATGGTTTTTTGGGACCGAAAGGGGGTAATCCTTGTGGACATTCTGGAACAGGGCCTTACGATAAACGCAGCTCGCTATGTTGGGACATTGAAGAAGCTGAAGTCACGGATTGCACGAGTTCGGCCTGAGAATAAAGAACATGTTCTTTTTCAGCACGACAATGCAAGGCCCCAGACCACTTTGTTGACCAGGGAGTCACAGAAAAATTTGGATGGACGGTCTTGCCACACCCACCGTACAGCCCTGATCTTGCTCCGTCGGACTTCCATCTGTTTGGTCCAATGAAAGATGGACTTCGAGGGAAGCAGTTCCCCAATACTGATGCTGTCATCGAGCCTGTTAAGAAGTGGCTCAGTCAGACTGATAGCTACTTTTACGGGTCATGGATACAGAGACTTGTTGAGCGCTGGAGAAAGTGTATAGCACGTGGAGGTGATTTTGTAGAACAATAACTGTAAGTGAATAAGGGTCTGGACTATGACATGCGTAAACTTGATTTCCCTAATTGCAGCAGTATTCAAGAAAAAGATAGGAGGCATTACTTTTGGAGGAACCCTCGTAGCAAAAATCCATGTCATTCGCAAAACCCACTGGGATTATGAAATTTTAAACATAAAACTGTATCAAAACATAGTTCTAACATTAAGTTGTTTTGTGTACCAATTGCAGTTCTAAATCAATAATTTATGGGCTACATTGTTAACACAAGTAAAGCCAGCAGTAATTCCCGATGTTGTATATGGATTATTTGCCTGATGGCAGAGTAAAGGCCGAAACATGTCTGAAATAACATTTTAAACAAGCAAAGGAACGTTAAGTGTAACCCTACAGCATAGAGCGATGGTTTTCCATTGATTACCATTGCTGTATTTGTGCATGGTAAATACACATCTGAATAATTTTAAAGCATTATGTTGTTCCCTTCAAGGATGTTACGCAATGTTGAACTCTGCAAGAAGCGCCCATTAGCTTAGTCATGTCTGTCTGTCCGTCCACATGCATCAGCTTGGCTCCCACGGGGCGGATTTTCGTGAAATTCGAGCAGACTTTCGTGAAAATTGTCATAGAAATCCAAATTTATAAACAATTGGGGAAAACTATCGGATACTTTGATTTCAGGCTTCCGCTGCGATGTTGATGAGATCTGCGCCCTTCTGGGATATTACGCGGCGTCGTGTGATAATTGTTTACTGGTTTTCCTTTCCCACTCAGACTCTTGACCCGCGAAGATGGGACCGATGCGTTGTCCCGAAACGTCGGTACACACCACACGACGCCGCGTAATATCCCAGAAGAGCGCAGATCTTTACATGAAGCCCTAGTACGTTTTATTGTTGCCGACGACATAAAATCGCCATAAAAGCATTGCTGCCAGCCACTTATGGCGTCAGAATGCAAAAAACGCCTTGCTGCGTTTCCGTTGTTGACCGACATACGCAGGTCAAAACTAAGAGAACGCAATGTTGCCGCAACAGTTATAACACGAACACTCTTACAGAGCAGGTAATATATCCGTGTTTGTGAGTTTGACTACTGTGAACGCGCCACAATGTTAGGATCCACGCATATTGCCTAGCCTGTTGACAGTACGAACTTGCGATACTGCATCCGCCTCCAACTGTGTTTCATTCATCTGTGATTCGGACCACGGACAAGAGCTATTGGTATGCTCCTCGTGATACTGGATCACGGTAAGTTCGTGATGGACGTTACGCATGCGCAAATGTGTGTACGGCGAGAGAAGTGTGTAATGTTGTTTTATGTATAAATCTTTCATTCGCTAGTATAATTTATGTGATAAAGGGTATATGTCAGTTTATTGGCAGGCTATTTTAATGGCATTTCAGTTTATACCACGATACGTTCAATTTGGTGTGATTTGTATCGTACTTGACAATGTTGAATTGTCATAGGTTTCTAATGCTGTGTTTATAGTAACAGATTTTCCTGTTGTATTAACTTGCACGATAAGTTGGAGCAACATGTTGGTATTTTTGAGTAAAGTCCTTCACATTGCTTAAGAACGGTTGATATGCGCATAGTGTTTTTAATGTGTGCACTCTTATTCACTTCTTTTATAGGACAGCATAAATATGTTCATTGTTGTAACATTTTGCATTGATGTAAAATAGGGGCAGAGTTTATGACACTTAAGTGTTTGCTGTTCTTCAGTCATTAACCATGCAGAATACTAATTTTGTATTGTAACCAAAGTAATATAAGTGAACATGCAAAGGTAGTCACAATGGACTCTGCAATTTATGCCCGTCTTTCATTCGGTATCTTACATAAGTCTCGCCGTATTATATCACGGTCACAGAAGCTCGAGTCACAGTTGCAAAATGCGCAAAGGAAACAGAAAATATAATTCACTAAGGTTAAGCTTTCAGGCTTTGGGTGCTGCGTATGAACCAAGGATAGGCCTTGGGTTTGCGTATTTGTAAACCGAGTTTAGGGTTTGGGTTTTGGCAGCCGTGACATCACTATTGGAAGTGTTCATTTGATATATAATGTCCATTACGTGTAATTGGACTAGTAAGGCACAAATTAATTTACATATTATGATTTTATGGAGTTCTGTTATATGACTGCATAAGCTTGGTAGAAGTCCGCCCCTGCCCCAAACGCAGCACAGTAGCCGAAAAATTTGTGAGCGTCCTGCTGGTAACTGCAAACTACTTGCATTTCTTGTCACTGCTATATATTACATTGTTTATTCTTACCTTCAGTCACAAAAAATATTCAAAATGTTGTCCCTCTGCTTGCAGGCAAGCTTCACCTCTTGTCAACACATTTCAAAATACTCTATGTAGCACTTACCATTTAAATGCAACTGTGGTTCACCACTGAAACTAACACTTGTGGGTTAGCAGTTCCTTCATGCATGGATTACAGCAACCAATTGCAGAAAGGAATGCTAGCATGACTGTCAGGATGAATTAGTCTCTGAAGAACAGTTACCCTACATGGTCACAATTTCACATGTCTCATTGCTGTTTGAAAAGATCCAAGAGATACCCCACATTTTTGTCTTTTAACCTTTAACTAGTGAATGAGACAGTTTTGTTGCATTAAATATACTCCTTTTCATCTGAAAGGGAAAACCTTGTCCTGTAGTTGAAATTTAAATTGAATAGATCTGTGGCCGCTGCAGAAAATTGGCATTTGAAAGGTCATATGTGAAAAGCTAATATGCTCTGTCTTGTACTCTTATTTTTGTCCAACATAGATCCCATACTGTGACACTGTCTACCATCCTTTATAGCATAAACTTGCTAGGTACATCAGCACCAGGAAATATATGGTGGCGTTTACTATGTGCTGAATTTTTAGCATATATGGTTAAGAACGTGTTCAATACTATATACCATATTATGAGCGTCGTTCTGGACACTTTTTTTTCTGATTTTCCAGGTCGCTAGTCCATAGTGCAGCTGCTATAATGACTAAGCAACTTGGTCCTTGTTTAGAGTATCTTGTGAATAAAAGTCAAGTGGTATTGGGTGATTTGGATGAATATTGTACATTTTGTCCATGTCTAAGTCATGTTCTAGATAAATGATAATTTAAAAAATCTCTTGCACTGTTGGTGGCAAATGGTGGTGATCCACATTTCTCTTATGGGTGTACATTTCTTCATTGCATGCCATGTGTATTCTGTAAAATTTTATTATTATTGTGGATAAAACAAGATGTGTTCCGACAGTATATGTTGTAGATGTTAGATTCCACAATGTTTATGTGGTGATTTAGGTTAAGGGAATGACAAGTAGATGAGTCTAACAATACTACACAGAACACAGTGTTGTCTAGCAGCAGTATTACATATTTGCATTATATATGATTTTGCAAAGGATGTGTATATTTTTAGGAATATTGTGTAGAACACTAACCAGTTTCTATGTTCTTATGTTTGCAGTTGGAGTAAAGAAGTCCTTGTGACTATGCTGCCTTTCCTGACTGTGTGTAAGGATAGTGCACCAGAGACATTGTTAGAATTGTGTTTGAAATATGTGGTTGATCATCTTGATACAATATGTTCCATTGATCCATTTACAAAGGATTATAGACTGAAAGATGGCCTTGCTCTTCCTAGTGAAATATGGGAAAAAATTCTGCATGCCTACCAGCAGTGTGGCCATATTTTAGACGACAGATTTGTAAATATTTTTAAAAACCCACACACAACAAGGCTTCAAAGAATCAATTTAAGAAACTCTAGTATTACAGATGATGGACTTCGTGTCCTTTTGAATCAGAAGTTAATAGAACTGAATTTTGATAACTGTTCCAACATAACAGAAGGTTCATTGGTGCACATAATGAAAGTGGTGACTGTTTGCTGTCACTCATTGTTGGGTCATCAGTTCGTCTGTTTCCTTATATTCTGCTTGATAGTGCTTACCACAGACGAGGTTACATATTACGAACTCCAAATTTACGACGTCTTGCTGTGAGGAACTTAGTCGTGCATGGAGAGAAGATGTATTTCGCATTGCTGTTGCATTCCTTGCACAATTTAACGTACCTTGATCTGTCAGGATGTTTTGATTTAGGAGATCTCTCATATTTGTGTGAGCTGAGAAATCTTGTGTCTCTAATACTGTACAATGTCAAACGGCTGCAAGATGCAATTGGTTCTCTGTGCAAGCTGGTGAATTTGAGGTGAGTTTACAGAATTGCCTTCTTGTTAAAAATGTGAGGTAATTTGTTTACATTATTACAGATGTGTTAGTGATTGATGATTTTTGTCATAATTTGTAGGAATTGAAGGAGTCTTTATTTTAACAATGTAGACAGAAAGATGGCTTTGTGTTAGGTTAGTTATGCATGCAGTTGTGTAAAATATTATGATCCAGCTGGTCCGTGGCTTCTTATTGCAAAGGCATAGGTTCAGTCCCAGGCTAGTCCATGTGGGATTTGTGGTGGGCAATGTGGCACTGGAAGATGTTTTTCTCGAAGCACTGAAGATTTTTATTGCCATTTATTGTGGCACTGCTCCATACTGGTCTGTCATTTGGGACTGGTATTGTAGGTCCATTTGAGGCCATAGTGCATGGGGATGTAGTCTCCCACGACTAGTTACATCATTACTGTGTTCTTGTGTGTGTGTGTATGTGTGAGACATGACAACCAAACTTCTAACAAAAATCATATTTTAATTATACTTCACTTTTACCACTTGGAAATAGGGAATTTTAAATCCCTCAATAGGCCTGCTATGGGGCTGGCAGCTGGATTTTGACTTGGTAACATTATTATCATTGAAAAAATGCAGTGCTGGGCCACCTGGACTGTGAGCCATTTCAGTAGTGCATTGCTCAGCTAGTAAAGGTTAATTTTAAGGTGATTCATTCCCATTGTGCTGTTGATCAAATGTATATGTATTTACCAATATACAGTCATACACACCACCATATATAAGTCGATTAGGTGACGAGTTTCGGCTTATTACAAGCCATCATTAGGCCCTCTCTTTCAAGAACCATCAATAAAAACTGATGACTGCAGTTAGGAAAGAGATCTGTAATTTTAAAGTAATTCATCCCCATTGTGCTGTTGATCAATTATATCTCTTTTTTCGTAACTGCGGTTATAAGTTTTTATTGAATGGTTCTCAAAAGAGAAGGCCTGATGATGGCTTGTAATAAGCCAAAACTTGTCACCTAATTGACTTACATATGGTGTTGTGTATAACTGTATATTGGTATGTATGTATGTATGTATGTGTGTGTGTGTGTGTGTATATATATATATATATATATATATATATATATAATATATATATATATCAGTAAAGGTTAATAAACCCAACAGAAATGTAAGTTTGAACTTATTATACCTGACCACTTACCAAATACGTATTGGTTGCAGAAATATAAAAATACCTGCAAACATTTCACTTGTATGACTACAGACATTGTTGATCAGTAACATTCTGTGTCTGAGGGATAGGTAACTGCTCAGTGTATGTGAAGACATTCTGTGTACTGCGTGCACACTTATATTTCCAGGGATGTTTGTATTTTATATATCACTTCAGTGATTTTTGATTTGGGTTTGTTTGATTAATGAAGCCTTGTTGTTGCCAACAGACATCTGGATATCTCACAGTCAAAGGAGAAGCATGGGACTTTCAAAAATGAAAACCAGACACTTGCTATGCTTGTTGAGAGCCTGCCTAACCTCGTGTCATTGGACATTTCTGGGACAAATTTAGCAGGAACAGGTATATAACCACAAAATTTTATAACTAGCAGTACAACTGCACAGTACTCATGAGGGTTTAGTAACCTGTAAAATATTCAGGCTCTTCCATAGCTAAGGTGATTAGTCAGTGGCTTCTCGTCATGGAGGGAAGGGTTAAATCGTAGGGATTTGTGGTAGACAGAGTGGTACTTGGACAGGTTTTTCTCTGAGTGCGTAAGTTTTCCTGTCAGTTATCAGTCCATCAGTGCTTCATGTTCATGTTCATCAATCATGAATGTTATGTAGTCTTATATATTGACAGGGTCACTAAATAAAACAAAAAGTAAATCTCTTGAAGACTGTTTAAAAGGTACCCTTCCGCCTTTGAAGCTTAAATTTAAATGTCAGTAAGGCCATGGTTGTGCAGTGTTATCTCATTTTTATATATTCTTTGGTATGTATTGTTAAATCAAATGCATTCTTTTGTCAAAGAAAGACCGTAGAAGTACATAATGCTGCCATGTGTTGATAACAAGATGAAGTACTAGTAGAGTGTTAGTGTGAACTTCAGTGCGTCTTTGAGACTTGGTTTGACTGTTTGGACAGAGAGACTGACCACATCTTTGAGATGACTTAGTTGACTGTAGGTTAAGCCCTTTACTGGCTAGCACAGCAATATAGGTTAAGATAGAGTAAAATTGTGCTTGTGCTTAGTTGAGTGCTGTATGATAAGATAATATGGGTTAGTGGAGCTGCATACATTACTGACGCCTGGGCTGAAGGGAAATGAGTGGTTAGTTGCAGCTGCTGTAGGCCTGGGTAAAGAGGCCCAGATGCCATTTGGCTGTTGATTCCCAGAGCTGGCCTGAACACTGTGCAAAAGAGAAAATATCTGCACCCTTTAGGAACTGAAATTCATTTTCCTGATCGTACAGCCTGTAGCGTAGCCATTATAGAGGCGATGTAACAATCATCAGGCTGTTTCTTGAAAACAGTAACACCTGAAAAAGAAATGAATAGTGTCAAACATAAAATATTCACCTCCTAACAAAGTTTTGAATTAATCCAATTCAGTTGATTGACAAGCAAAGAGTGAAAATGCTTGTAGTTAAGTGGTTGTTTGAATTTGATACACTAATATCAGGTTAATCAGAAGTACAGTATATTCAGTCTACACACAATAATTTATTTATCATACAAAATCAGCTGCATGTTTCAGGTAATATATATAGCCATCATCAGGCTGACTACAAACAAAAAGGAATATTCACAGTTGCATGGGTTTGAGATCTTGAACCTTACAGGTATATTGTTTTATAGCAATACATAACCTAGATATGCAGTCTTAGGAATAAAATAAAAAAATTTAAAATTATGTTTATGTAAAGTTTTAAAAAAGCCTGAAGTGAATATAATAATAATAATAATAATAATACTAGTTAAAAATGTTAAAAGTGGGGGAGGCGTAGGTATTTTTTGGAGAGACGGCCTGTATGTATTTGTTCCTTGTTTTCAGTGGTCTCATGTTGGAGCATAGATATTTACTCGAAGAGATTGGTGTTTAATTGTATTCTTATTTATATGTATAGAAACCTGAAATGATATTGTTATTTTAATATGTTACTATAATGAAATGGAGACAGTTGAGTTGAAGTAAGATAGAAGACAGGTTTAAAAACTTATGCATAATTGGAGTTTATAGATGTTTATATAACTCGAATACTGATTAATTCTTAATGTTGTTCCAAGCATGTTTTTATGTATTTTTTTATAAATTTATGAGACTTACTTAACATGATATTTTGGATGGTTTTGGGCACATCTCGTCTTTGAGGTGTCTGAAGGCCTACTATGTATGTGTTGTAACTGGTCTGGGGTGGAGGGGTGGGGGCATATTCTATGTCATCTGACCTTCACCTGCAATGATGGCATCAAAGATTTTGTTAGGTTGTAGTGTATGTTTATCATTTAATTGATTATCTTTATGGTTTCTTTATAAATGTACAATTTTTTATGCTATCTATATTGGTACCCTTTTTATTGAAATGTAGGACCTGCATGATATTCTCCATCTTACCAAAGGAGATTGTAAGAGATGTTTTGTGAATTTTGAGGTAGAATTGTTGTTCCTAAAAGATGGCTATATATTAGCCAAAACATGTAGCTGATTTTGTATGATAAATAAATTGTAGTGTTTGGACTGAATATGTTGTGCTTCTGATTATACTGAAAATACAATGGGGATGAATTACCTTAAGATTATAAATATCAGGTTAATTGCTGTGATGGTTATTTACTTTTTTTAGTAATTTGTGTAATGAGGCTGTCAGTAGGTGAAACTGTACAGGTGTAATTGGTAGGATGATCAGGCATAATGAATTAACAGGAAGCAGTATTGGTCTGATTTGGGTTAGTATCCTGGCATGTGCGTGTAGTGACTGAAGCAAACCATTCAGAATGATCAGGGTTGCTCATTGAAATTTGGACCCTGGAAGTTCCCAAGTACCTCTGCCAAGTCCAGTGCTGCACATGACCATGATATGTAATGTAAATTCTTCACGCTCAGGGTTCATCATGAAAACAGGCACATGTAGGAATCATTGTTTTGAATTGTGTTTTGAAAAAGTATTTACTTAACATTGGTATAAACTGGTTGTGATCAATTTCAAGTCACTAGTTATATAATGTTCTGTAGCTTTTTGACAACCCGTGATATGGTATAGTGCCTGGTATTTATTGAATATTTATGTAATTAGTGATCTGGCTATTGTCATCCTCTTCAGCAGTGAATTATTTCATCTCTGTGCATCTTTCATTCCTTTCTAGGTGTTGCAGAGCATATTCCAACATCAAAACATCATTATCAAGTATCTGTACCTAAGACAGATATACCTGGTCTCAGATCTAGAGTTCAAAACCCATTTGAGTTTTTAGGGCTGTATGGAACCCATCATGAAGCTTGCCATCGGCATGATATACCAGCCAAAATGGTCAGTTGAAATGAAATATAGTATTCTGGTACTACAAGTCAGTCAGAGAAATGAAGGAAACAATTCTGCCTGTGATGGTTCTTTTTAAGGTCTCTGGTGATGCAAATGAAGAGCAGATTTTGGTGGCGGCTGCAGCTTATATTGAACGACCAAATATCCTTGAGAAGGTTCTCAATGATCTGTTCCGCTTGTTACGATATGAAACTTGTCAGAACATCAGTTATGCTTTACACACTGTGTTGGAAGCAATGGATCGACATTTGACCGAGAAACACATCCAGATATGTGGAAGGTAAGTCAGTCAGTTGTGGTGCATATTAGGTCTTAGTTCTTTGTGAACAAATCTTGTTCAGCTGTCTGTGTCTGTTTCAATTTTTCAGTGCTAATTTATTCTACATAGTGAAGGGCCAGGACAGACATATGTTTGGAGTAAAAGAGAAACGGAGACTGATTTGCACATTAATAAATGGTATGAGTGCTCATAAAGGTGACGACACAATGATGAGAAACGGCTGCTTAACGCTTTTTCAGTTCAAGGTTCCGGATGATATGGTATGTTATGATGAATGATACTGTTGTGTGGTTACATGTACGTGTGCATTTACCATATTTATGTGAATATCAGCTGCATTCTCTTGATTTCTTGCATTTTTTCTTTTTTTGTGGGGGGGGGGGGGGCACTGCGTGATATGACTGAGGACTACTACTGTACAATCACAATTTTTGGCAAGTGATGTCACATGTTGAACATGCATTGACTCGAGCTGCACATGGCATTATAGCTGTTTGGTTTTTGACACAAGTATCTGTTTCATGATATTTATTAATTTAGAAACAATTTTATATTATTATGTAATTATTTGTGTTGAAACAGTTTGTTTCAGTACTTATGCAAAGAAATTATTTTATCATGGTTATGAACTGTAAGTGTTGCGAGAAAACAAATAGTTTCTTAATGTAATTTTGCATAACCCCATTACTGAAAACTTAAATTTAATATAAGAAGAACAATGATTCATGCTGAAATGGCGTGTTGGATGCTGCTTTTGTCATATAAAAATGCATTCTGTTATTGGGTGTAACTGTGCCTGTTATCCATTGATTTGAGAATAACTGTGGTTAGTCCTGCAGGTCTTAACCTGACTAATATTACCATTTATATGTTTCATGTAACAATACATCATTTTTGCTTGTGAAGTTGTTCCTGGTTCTCAGTGTGTCTGTTACAGGGCATTAATTTTTCCTGCTTTTCCTGTGAAAGATCAGGGTTTTGGCCCTGCATACATTTGGCTGATTTGCTTAAGGGCAATATTAACCATGTATTTTTAACACACTTTTCCTGTGTAAGAATAGTGTCAGGAAATTTTTACTCTTTTTCACCACATTTTTGTAGCTGCCTTGTTCATCAGAACACCTTCATAGTTTTTTATGGCTGTATGCTCTCCTTAAAATTAGCATGGTGTCTGTGAGACAGCAAGGATATTAAAGGTTTTAAATTTTGTTTTTTGATTAAGAAATTTGTTTTTTGTCAACTGTTCCCCCATAATGTGATATGTAAGCAGAGTGTGTTAAGAGATTTCAGGAATGTGATGACATGCAGTTACCTATTTGCTGCTTTTATGTAGTTTAGCTGCAATGGAAGCATCACATTGATAGCAGAAATTCCAAACTTTGGTCCAGAAATTCCACAAATATTAGAACAAGTGTTCTTAACTCCTCGAATGTATGAAATGATTCCACTGTAGTGATGCATGTGTTACTTTAAAAATGTTGTTTTGTGTGGAATGATCATGCTGTTTGTGACTGAAGTGTTCCTTTTCAGATAAATTCCAAAAAGCATAGTGCAGAAAAAAAGTATATGAGCAGAACTTAGCAAATATTCTGTTTTTTTCCCCAACATGTTACATAGTTTACATTTGTTAGAGGTAAATTTATATTTCTGGGACCATTGATTGATCATTTTTTAGCAAGACAGGTTTAATTACAATCATATTCAGCATCTGAAGATAAATTGACAGAAGCATCTGCTTTTTCAATTATTCTTCACTTATTGATTGCCAGCATTCAAGAGGTGCCATGTTCATTATATCCCTGGCTCAGTTTGAAAACTGTGGTCCACAATTGAGTAAAGTCTGGGTAGCCTTGCGTCTCAGTCATAATGGGGTAGTTTTGTTACATTGCATCCTGCATATCGTGTCTATAATTTGCAGTTGCCTTTTATCACTAGATGTTATTTGTTTTGCTTTATTAGTGTACACATTTGAGGCATTTATTGTTCTGTTAAATATGAATATCCTCTTTGTTGCAACAGCTGTTTGACTATGAGCGACTTGTGCATATCCTGTTGCACATTGTATCAGAGATGGAGCAAGGGGGATTTGTACAGAGAATTGGAATTCACCTCCTCAATGCTTTGGCCTGCCAAGTGGATGGAATGCAGAAGCAACTCTTGGGGGATCTTGGAGCTATCAGTGTAAATTAATTATATTAAAAATGTATACTGATTGCAATATGATGAATGAAATCAGAACTTTGTAGTGAGTTCTGTTTTTTCTACCATCAACATGGAAAGACAAGTGTACAGAGAACATTACCGAAATTCATGCAGACTTTTGAAAATGCACAGAATACCTTTTAGATTTATTTTGTTTTAAAATTCTTTATCCAAGTTTTATGTTAAGTTAACTGAATTATTTTTCAGCAAATGTTGGCACTTATTGAGGATCGATTATCGAGGAATGTTTTTGATGATGCATTGGAAGTTGCTTGGTCAACAATGTGGAATGTGACAGATGAAACAGCAGTCAACTGCCAGAGATTTCTGGATGGCAGGGGAATGGAATTTTTTCTTGGGTGCTTAACTGTAAGTTCTTAATAGTAGGTCTTACATATTTGAATAACATTGTAGCTGCCTACTTCTCAAGTTACTTTGGGAAGTGATCATTTGGCACTGGAACCAGTGATTAATATCTGTGGTGACTGCTCCACACCTTTGTGGATATCTTGTTATTCTGTGGCTTTAGTAGAATATTAGAGATCATAGACGTGTTGCATGACTAATTGACAGCATCAGTGTATATTTTCAAGAGATAATTATCATTTGTTGAAGTAAATGTACCATACAAACATCTGTTATTATTTATTTTTGTACCGGGGCAGACATCAGTGCATCTCCACTTCCATATTATTTGTGTAGGCATAGTAGGCCAAGGTCACAGTCAGGCAACATTTTACAGCATAGATCAGGCCAGGGATAGGCATCCTCTCTTCTAGTGTGAACTATTTAAAATACATTACAAACTGTGAGTGTTGCAGTGTGAAGGCTGCCAATCTCATTTGGAATTTGGAAGCTTAGACCAGCCAACCAGCTGAGCTATTCATGGTTTTCTTTTGTTCACCATATAAATGTGTCACTGTCACCACCATTCCTTTCCTTTCATCAGTTCGTATTTGTGACTGAGACTAGTGATGTGGATTTACAGGAAGTCATTACAGGACCAAATAGATAAAATGGCTTTTTGTGTTAAGACCCATGTACAGTAACAGGACTACTTGCTGACAAGCATGGTAGAATAATTGTGTGTAATTAAATATTTTGTTGATTTTAGTAATTTTTGTTTTATGCACTTCTGTTACTGCGTAGGGTGACTAGTACAGAGCATCTCATTAACGTTTTCCCTTATTGCAGCAGCTGTCACAGCAGCTTTATCTGATACAAAGCCTGCATCTGCAAGAAGTTATAGTCCATCCTTCCCCTGCAGTTCAGGTTACCTTATTTCACAGAAGAGTCTTGAAGTGCTGCCCTCCAGCTTCTGAGCTTGTGAAAATATATATCTACACACAAGATGCATGTATGGAAATTAATGACAGTACCATCAGAATGTCATGTCATTTTCTGCCACATTTTTCTATAGATTAACATAGAATAACCTATGATGTGTGGTGGAAATGACCTTGGAGATTTGTGCTTCTTAGGCAGGAAATCCTTTAAACTGGGAAATATATTAAAAGGGTAACTTATATTTTAGTCATATGGGAACATTTTGTATTTGGATATCTGCATTTCAGTAATAATTTCTTTCCTGAGTCTGTTTCCTGTAACATTTATAATTCTGTTCTGAGTACAGGGGTAAAAGTACGTCACAGAGCCTTCTTTGTAATTTCCAAGATGTTCTTCCAGAATCTTGTTGTAACATGAGATCAGTTCAATGATACGTGAGGAGTGATGTTATTTCTTCCACAAAAAAACAGTTACATAATCTATTACCAACAGTATTTGTCTGAATTTTCTGTTTCCCTTGATGATGGCTCTGTTATGTTGGAGCCACAAATGGTAATCTGCTAAATTCTATATTTTTTTCCACAGGCATTTCCTCATAAGGAAGAACTGCTTCGAAACATGATGGGATTGCTGGGAAATGTGGCTGAAGTGAAAGCGCTGAGGCGCTGCTTGATGACTAGCCAGTTTGTATCGGTATTTGCAGATCTTTTGGATACCAGTAGTGAAGGAATTGAGGTACTGTATAGTGAGATTGAAATTGGAAGAACCCTGGCCACATGCATGATAGGAAGAGAGGTGTGACAGAGACAGAACTGTATCTGAGACATATCGTGAACAGAGATGATATGGGTAGGGGTGGTGCCTTGCTGTTTAATCACCCACCCTCTAAATGTCACAGAATGTTCTGCTGGGTCTCTTTTGTCATGGGATGTCCTGGCAGATGCTAGCTTTCCATGTTGTAAAGCTGTGTGCTCTGGGGGACATGATAAAAGGGACTCGAGATTCCTGTATGTAGCACCAAGTGATAGGACAATTAGTTTAACTGGAATAATTATATAAGCAAATGTTGCTACACTGTAACACTTTTCAAGTGAATTTGAACATAGTCCTGTCTGGCCTGCATGACTGCTGTCTATATGCCCCACTCTGCAACCTATTTGGTTCTGTCTTCAGTATTTATTGCCTGTGTATTGAAGGCCAGAGCTGTTCCTAAATCAAGAACTGTGTAGTATATTGTTAAGGAATAGCATTTGGTTGAACATATGTGTACGTGAAAGTTTAAATCTTAAATCTTTTGGTGAGATTGAATCTTAAATGCAGCAATTCTCAACCATCTTGAGCAATTATATTCCTGAAAAAAAATTACTGGGTTTAGGGGAGCTGTGATTGCTGTTAGCACTTACCAGAACCTAAGTACATAAATCATTTTAGTTGAAGAACATACCACTTTGGAGTCTTGGATGTGGATTTGATGATAATATTAAAAGTAATGTAGAAGTAGGGTGTGAAGAAGTGGGTGGATTCAGATGTTCGTTATGGCTTTGCCCCAGCTGATGCCAATCTCCTAATCTGGAAGCAATAAGTTTCTTGTGTATGTACAGAAATTAGGGGTTCTAGATGGAACTCATGAAGGCTACTTGAATTTTTGGATTCTGAATGTTTGGATTCTTGTGGCTCAGAAGTGGGGGCCATTGGCAGTCCCCTGTGAGTATATGAGCCTTCAGGTTTCAGTAAATTCAGGAAATTTTTTGAAGGGCTGAGCAGCTTTCAGCATCAGAAGGACTCTGGTACATGGACTTACAGAATGCCACATGTGGATTCTTTACACAATGTTATGACTTTATTGAACTAGATTAGTTACAATGCAGCGGGAGTTCTGTCCCACATGGCATCTGATGGACCTGCAGTTTGGACGCTGAAATTTCCAAGGCGTGAAGATGTGTTGCAGAGAATGGTAGCTGCTATAGATCGCTGGGACCTTCAGACACAGAGAAACATCAACTACAGGTAAGTCAGTGAGAGTATTTGTCTAAATAGTAATTTGGAAGTGTTCCATTCATGATACTCTGTTCCACTCTTTCTGTAGGTCATTTGAGCCAATCTTGTACCTGACAAAGGTTTATCACACACCTGAATGTCAGCATTGGGCTGTTTGGGCGCTAGCAAATCTTACAAAAGTTTACCGTAAGTACTGAAATTACTACATTTATTACTTCCCCCCTCCTCCTCCTCCTACACATCCTCCTGTGGTGCTTCAGCCAATTTTCGGGCCATGGCTTCCCTGTTGCTGGGATTTTGAGACGGTCAAGTTTTTATGAGGTGAGGATGTCGGCCACAAGCCCAACCCGAACCTGGAGGGGTGGGGTATCTTTCGGGAATATCGTTAAGAATTGATGGAATGTAGCAGTAGGAATTTATTGTTTCTTTGAAAACCAAAACCTTTTGCACCCTCACTGTACACCAGACTCACTGCATGGAGATTTTCTTAATGCCAGTACTGTTATTCGGGCTGTTTATATTCCAATTTAATGTACACTGGGCCACATCCAAGAAAAACACGATTTCCAGATCAAGAAATCCATTGGCTACCAATTCTTGAAACCACCTGCAATACTGGTTTCTTGCTTCCCAGTCTAGAGGAAGAGTTATTGTATGGCTGTAATTTTGTATGGGTATTGTTGTGAAAGTTGTGTTGCTGTGTGGGCTGAGGATTTTGTCACACCACTTTGAACAGCAAACTGGCACAGAAATTATCTGGGGCTTGTTTCAATTTGAGCCCACATATCATTAACTTTCTCCTCAGTTAAAATATGACTTTTTTTACTCTCTTTTGTCCAGCACTGAACCTGTTGTTCAGAATTTTTTCAGTGTTCTGCATATTGTTCTTTCACATGGCATACTTGGAGGTGAGATTTTTTCTGCATAGGTTATGGCAACATTTTTTTCCATGACACAGACTTTGCAGAAGGGTTGCGAAGGAACAGTCTTTGTTCGAAAGAATGCATTTCTCACGTGCACTATCCACTTGCAGCCTGTTACTCATGACACATGACTGATCTTTCATCTGATGTTCCAGCTCTGATAAGACAAGGGAAGTCTTGGCAGTCTCACTGTAGCAAATCTAGTTCACATTTTCGTACGCTGTGGGACATAATTGGAGATACTCTGTATTTGTTGATACCATAAGCCTAGGTTTCTTTATAAAAGAGCAGACATATGTATACTTGCTAGTACCATAAGCCTCATTTACTAAGGTTGAAAGTGGGTCTTTAAAGTACAGTCTAGCAATAATGAAAGCTCTTGTGTGTTGCAGCTGATAGATACTGCTCTTTGGTGGAATCAGAAGGGGGCATACATGTTCTGGAGGAGATTATACATCATGAAAAACCCTATGCGCGTGTCAAGGAGCTTGCTGCCTTGGTTATAATACACTGCAAGGAGTACAGGGAGAGAATTTTGGAGGCAGGTGTTCCTTGCAATGGCTGAACATGTTGTTATGTTCTACAGTAGTGGTTCCCCTGATTGATATTTATACAGCATAAGAACAGGACTGTTCTTGTGGAATCACCTGCAATATGATTGTGTAAAATTGTACATTTAAGTTGTGATGACATACATATAACTTCTTCATGTGTAAATCCAAATAATTTTTTATTTTTACTCTAACTTCATTGTTGTTATATAAATATAATATAATATAAAGCCCAAAGGTTTGGCATGTTTGATACGTGTATTTATTAATGTATAACATGTAAACAGCGTAAATAATTCTGAGTTTATTGTCAGCATATATTACAAAATTTCACCATAACAGTTAATGTTCGTAACTTAACTTCAGATTGTGATTTTTTGAAAGTGTACAGGTACATATAAAATGCATACATTTTTTTATCAAATATGAAGTGTTATTTCTATATTAGAATTTCATGTGGATAGTGAAAGAGGAAGCACTAGATTGCACTCTGTGGAGAACTCACTTTGGAAGAGGCTATGGACCTGTTGTAAGACAGACAACAGAACGATGAGGAAGTGAGTGCAGTACCTTCTTTTAGTACAGGTCATTCTACTCATTCAAATTAATTACAACATACTAGTAATTGTGAGAATTAAAACTACTATCAAAGCAATATGGCACAATGTTTATTTTGAACTTTCAGTTCATTTGAGATAAAAGAAGTTTTTGAACAGGTTATCATTGTTACTTGTAATAAAATGAAAATTAATGAAGTGAAATGTTGATCAAGTGCACACACAGTGAAATATCATTACCAAAACTGCAGCAGGCCTTCAAAATTTGCTCGGAGCAGTTCTGTTAAATATTCAGTCTTGTACACTGGTTGCTGATAAAGTTGAATGCAGCTGTCACTTCCCAGCTTCAGGCAGGAACTTCATGACTCGCTGCCAACATTACAAGACATTTCTGATAGAAGTGAGGTATCATTCCATGAGAACATTAAAATCAACTGACTTTTATTGTAATAGGTGCTGAACATGCTGTCCTTATACATGCCCTCTCTCTCATTTAAACAGGTTGAACTTCAAGTTCTTTCTTACAAACTTCAAAAATCTCTCATCATATGTTTTTCTTTAACTCTTCTGTATAGGAGTTTATTTTGTAGATTTTGTCTTTCAAATTACTCTATAAATAACAGTCACATGGGATAAGATCAGACAAATATGCTGGCTATAAGTGACTTATTATTTTGTCAGCAAACACCCTTTCAGGTTATCAGAGGACTGTCTGCAATGTGGAAAATTGCTGAATCCTTCTGAAGTAACTTACTGTTTTGTGAGCTGTGCAAAGAATTGTGCTAATGATAGTCTCACATACTTATCAGAATTAATTGTTTCTTTGTAGAATATGGGCCCAGTACTTCATTGTGCAATCATTGCGCAGCAGGTGTCCACTTTTTTATGTCACAAGAGGAACTGTGGGGATTAAATGTGGACTAACAGCGCTCCTATACTAATTATTTTAGGATGACGTGGGTGCAAATGAAACCATGTTTTGTTAGGGAAATTAGTTAAATGAGGGTAGATGAGCCATGAAGTAGCTGCAAAAACCAATTGCAGAACTTAATCCTGCTACTTGGGTCACATTGTCACAAAGCATGAACTGTAGTAATTTTGTATGGCCAAAGTGTAAACAGCTTTGTTGCTTTGAATGATGATGATTTTAAGAGTGAATGGTTTGTGTCCTAATGTAGCAAGTATTTCATTTAGCTCTCCTTCCAGTAAGTAGATGGCTGTTCTAGCAGGGTTCTTTTCTGGAAGCATCCCGGTAGACCTGAGTTTATTATGAAGTGTATGGATGCACATTGTTTTTGGAAATGTGACAGAGGAAGTTATGACAGAATTTTATCTGACAGTTTCTGGCAGATTCACATTTCACACATGCACACATTGCTCACACGCGCTCACACAAACACACACACAAATATGTTTCACACTATGTTAAACCATATTGTCACATAACAATAACCAATACTTAACATCATACTAGACACAGTTGCAGTGTTGTGTGAATAACTTTAGCAGTTGCTCTTTGCAACACACATAACAATAACCAGTGCTTAAGAGGATGTCAGATACAGTTGCACTGATGTGTGAATAATTTCAGCAGCAGTTGCGTTAATGCCTGGTGCTGAATCATGCTGTTATTACAGGGATGCAGGACATGACCACTGTGTTCAACTTCATCAGTGGATGCACTGTAAATACTAGTTTGTGCATGAATCTGTTAAGGGTTATTTTTACTTAATGTGGTCTGAAAAAGGTCTCTGGAAATTGGTAATCCCATAAATGAAACCTAACCTGCACATTTTGAACCCAATATTCAGTACTGAAGTATGCCTTTAACTGTAGATAAAACCACAGACAGTGTTAGATGTTACATAATTTACATATTTCTGTTTACAAAGGAAAGTAATAAATACCACACTGGGGCCTGCAAAATGCTTCTGGATTGACTTCTTTAGTGTGATACACCTAAGTTCTGTATAAGGCTTTGTCAGAGAGAGAGGCATAAGCCACTACTCGGTGAGCTTTAATTGGGAAAGAGCTGATCAACTTTTGTAGGAATGTTAATATGTACATTGTGTTATTAATGAATGTTGTAACATACAGACTTAATGGGAGAGCTCTTGCACTTAAATTGATGTGCCAGAATTAATGTGGTCAGACAGCAAGGAATAATCAATTTAATGATTTAATTAGTGTCCAGTACCCATTTATAAGGAAACAGTCTAAGCCAGCTGAATTACTTGTTGCCTTACTGCTGGTGCATGGACTAGTAATTCCACTTGCATTTACAATACCGGTAATGTTAATGCATCTGTAATTTGCCACCATGTTCTCATTAAACATTAAATAAAGACTATATTACTAGTCCTGTAATATATATCAAATACATAATTTTCACATTAGCTGTGTAACATTTTCATAATTATCTTGCTAAAGTTGTTGCACAATGCAAAGTTGTAGCGAGGCCAAAGCACTGAAAATTTTAGGGATTGTAGTTCACATGATGGATCAGTTACTGTCTGTCTTTGAAGAAATAGTAGTAGAGGCTATTCCATCACATTTCCATGAGACAGAAGCTTGTGATGTGACATGTAGTCTTCATTTTCTGCCATTTTCAGAACAGTTTCTACAGTGCCTTCATGCTGAGGAAGTGAACACTTTTTAAGTTGCTGGTAGTAACTGTAGACAACCAGCCACAAGTAGGCCCCAATGACTGAAAATAGAAAACAAATATTTACACTTGTCTCTGATTAAATACAAACAGATACTGATGAGGCAACTGGTACAGTATATACCGTATATTCTCGAATCTAATTCGCACCTTTTTTACAGTTTTAGAGGGCTAAAAAATCAGATGCGGATTAGATTCGCGTGCGGATTAGATTCGCGGTCTAGAGCTGGATTTTGGAAAAATGATTGAGCTGCTGTACAATATAACAATAACATAATTAACGTAATTAATAAACAACGTAAGAACAATACAATACAATAATCTATTATTTTATTATTTATTATTATAATTTATTATTCATCAGACTCGCCGTCATCACTCATAACTGAATCGTTATCCGTGCTCTCCACCCAGTCACTATCATCTTTATCTTCAACATCGTCCTCCCATACAATGTCATCTTCGGTTCCGTCCAAAGCATTGCTTATGCAACACTTCTTGAAAGATCTGACGATAATGCTCTCCGGGAGGGCTTTCCATGCAGCCGACACCCACCGCGCCACTTCTGAAGGAGCTGCGCGTTTGATTTTTCCAGTTGGTGTTAACTCACGGGCAGGATCCGCAATCCAGGTCAGATATTGTTACCTCAACCTGTCTTTAAAGGGCTTATTAATGGATACGTCCATTGGTTGCAACACTGATGTCATTCCACCCGGAATGACAACAAGCTCAGTTTTCATCTTGCGGAGCTGGTCCTTCACGGAATCAGTGAGATGCCCTTTGAATGCATCAAAGACAAGCATTGATGGTTGATTTAAGAAGGCTCCAGGCCTACGACTCCATACTATTTTCAGCTACTCCAACATCAGCTCCTCCGTCATCCATCCTTTTTCCTGGACCCTGACTATAACGTCCTTTGGAAACGCCTCTGATTTGGGTAAAGTCTTCCTTTTCAAAATTAGCAAGGGTGGTAGTTTTCTCCCATCAGCAGTTGCTGCCAGCATCACTGTTATGGCGAAGCTTTTCGCATCCAGCGGTTTTCAAAAGTACCTCCTTTACACCTTTCTTCTCCACCGTGTAGTTTGGTGGCATATCAAGATAAATAGCCGTTTCATCGGCATTGGCAATTTGCCCCATCAGAAAATTTTCCGTCTTCCTAAGGTTGATGATGTACTGCTGATAATTCAACAACTTTTGTTCAAAATCTTTTGGGAGCTTTTGGCATATTGTCGTCCTATGCCGCAACGCCAGCCCCATTCGGCGCATGAACCTTATGGCCCATCCTTTACTGGCTTTAAAACGACTTCGAGGAATGTTCAAAGATCTGGCCTTCTTTATCGCCTCCTCGCGAAGTAGATCATAACTCACAAACAGTCCAGTCTTGCGTCTCTCTTGAAAAAACGTGAATACTGCATTATCAATTTCAGGAAATCGTCCTTTCTTGGGTCCAGTGAATTTCCTTCGTGACGCCTCACACCCGCTGATCGCTGCCTTGTGTTTCCGCCATAGTCGAACGTTGCTTTCATTAACTCCAAAAATTGCAGCGGCTTTGCGGTTTCCATTCTCCTCTGCGCACCGAATAACTTCACGTTTGAACTTTGCCGTATATGAGAGTCGTTTAGATTTAGGTGTCCCTCTTCCATAACTACGGTACACGACAAATTGGAACAAGCACCTCCCACGTTTCAACAACTAAAGATCAGCTGGCTTCAGACGAGATTGCGCACGTCTGTTGAGAAAGGCCCCGCCTCTATCGGTATGACTCATCGGCCACAGGCGTAGCGTCAGATTTTAACGCATTGGTAACATCCAATATTATTCAATCAGTCGCCCCGTGGGCAAGGGGTGGTTGAAGGAAAGGTGCGGATTAGAATCGCGAACTAACTTTTTTCGTTTAAGAAGTCGCCAAAAACTGGGTGCGGATTAGATTCGAGAAAATACGGTAATTTAAGTCCTGGTGGCTGGATATTCTAAAGTTTTGTGGCAGTGACCCCACACACACATGTGCACACATACAAACATGCATGCATGCATCTGTTGATGTGGTTTTGAATGTCAGTTCATTAAAATGTATCAAGTGTAGGAAAGCATTAAGTTCCTATAAAATGCCTCATTTAAAGCTAAACTTTAGGTTAACCCACCAGTTAAGAATAAGTGGCTTCACCAATGCCAAGTGATAAAATTAGAAATAATGGCAGAAGCCATGCAACTTGCTGACCCTCAGGTAAGTGACTGAGTTGGGGTGCCAACAGAGTTATCTTCTTTCCAACTGAACAAGAGAATTATTTTCTGTGGCGCAACAGCCCAACTGGCTCGCTGTTGAGGTTTATAGATCTCACACCATTAGACACACACATCCAGTAGGACTTCTCTGAATGAGTGATCAGCTCATCACAGAGGCTGCTATCTAACACAACACACAACAAACACGGGTACAAATATCCATGCCCTCAGCGGGATTTGAACTCATGATCCCAGCTTCGAGCGGCCAGAGACCTACACCTGAGACCGCAGGACTACCGGGATCGGCAAGTAAGATAATTATTCTGAGATAAAGCTTGCAAGATGTGGTTAGATGAACTTTTAATTATGAAACCACAGGGAAGATAATTATGTAATTGATGAAAACAAGAAACAATTTGTTCATGATCGAGTAGCATGTAGTTATAATCACTAATGTAATCTTTCTCCCATAACAGGATGAAAATTTCATAATGTTCTCTATTCTCCTAAGTGGTGCAGGACATTATTCGGTGCTGAGTAGACTGTACAGTGATGGTAATACTCATCTAAGTGTAACAACATCTGGTATTGTGTCACTGTGGAAGGTGAACTAAGTGACAGTCACAGACAACAGCTTGGACAAAATTGTATTCTCAGATGAGGCCAAGGAGTGTCCACAATTTTGTTGGAGGTTTCAATGGTTTGAAAAGAAATGAGGCTGCCAGTGTTCTAGGGCCTTTATTGTTCATAATATATATAAATGACCTTCCTCGGAAAATAAATTCCATGTCAAAACCAATACTTTTTGCTGATGACACTAGTGTCATAATATATAACAGAAAATTAGGATATTTCTGTACAGTGGCAAACTTAGTTCTCATTCGTATGATTGAATGGTTTACTGCTAATAAATTAGTACTAAATCTTGATAAAACAAATATTATGAAATTTATAACAAATAATTCTCCACATTGTGCATTACTTATTGATTATAGAGGAAAGTATATAGAAGAGACAATAAACACAAAGTTTCTTGGTTTACAAATTGATAACCACTTAACTTGGAAGAATGATATTGATCAAATGGTTCGTAAATTAAGTGGAGCATGTTATGCAGTTAGGTCAGTGTATCATATCAGCAACATCAACACTCTTAAATCAATTTATTTTGCCTACTTTTCTTCTATTATAAAGTACAGAATAAATTTTTGGGGTAATTCCTCCAACAGTAAGAAGATATTCATTCACCTTACAAAAGAAAATCATCAGAATTATGGTCGGTGCACAACCAAGAACATGCAGAAGTCTGCTTAAAAAATTAGAGATTTTACCTATTCCATGTCAATATATATTTTCATTAATGAACTTTATTTTAAACAATCAAGAAAAATTTCAGACAAATTCATCTATACACAGTATAGACACCAGGAATAAGCACCACCTGCATAGACCAAATGTCAACCTATCTTGTTTTAAAAAAAGTACATTCTATGCCGGTATCAGAATTTTCAACAGACTCCCTCTGAGTCTCATAAGTCTTAAGAATGAAAAGACAAAATTTAAAGTAGCATTAAGAAAATACTTAAACACACACTCCTTTTACTCAGTAGATGAATTTTTTTTATGTACAAAGATGGTTCATAATGAGATATGTAACATGTTTATAGTGTTTTAGTTTATAGTGTTCAAATGTAAAATTCTGTAGTCTGTATAGCTGTATATTTGTATATACTTATTCCACATCCAGTTGTCACTTCAACAGACTTATGGATCCTTGGAATGTATGTATAAGGATTTGAAGCTGCCAGACAATTTCGTGTTCTAGTTTGTAACTTGAGAATTTTGGTGGAAACAACTGACAACTAATTAGCATACCCATTATATTTATATTTTTTTCTATAATTTAATTACATTCTTACCAACTGTCAGTCCACCAGTAACAAGGATGATGGCACCAAGTCCTGGGCTATATGAGAAAACATATATTCCAAAAGCACTTGTAGCAAGAGAACCAAAGACGACACCTAGTGCGCTTAGTATCAGGTATGGCACCAAAAAAGAAGGCTTTGTCTGTGAACATACAGCAATTCAATGTCAGGATATGGTACAGTATCCAATTATGGGGATTTAAATACTACAGTAGCACAAGACATTCTTCATGTAGTACAGTACTGAAGTTTGAGCTAGAGACTGTTCACCACTGACCTCTGACTCTGAGACACTTATCACATATTTTAGAACCTTCTTGGTTAAATAACTTTAATAATAATAATAATAATAATAATAATAATGCCAATAAAACAGCATCGAATACATAGCTGATGGTTTGCGAAGTATTTCCAGAAACTACTGGATTTATGATAGCATCCAGGATCAGGTAATTAGTACCAATATTTATACAAAATACATTTTGAAGGTTCTGAATATTACTAATAACACCTGCAGAAAATGTTGGACAAAATCAGAGACCTTCCAACATATAACTGGTGCATGCTGTGCATTAACTCAAGGTGATTACACCCATTGTTACAATCAAGTAGCCAACATTGTCCATGAAGAAGTGGCTATCAAATGTGGACTGTGAAAGGGAAACCAGCACCATATTATAAATGTGGGCCAAAGCCGTGTTACAGAACTAGTAAACTATACTATGACAGTTTTAAAACTTTCGCGGCGACATGATTCAATATAGTCTTCTCGGGCGCACAGCCGCGTCAATTCGTTTGAATACAACGTTTCGGGGACTAGCTCCGTCCCCATCCTCAGGCAAAACTGATCAGTTTTGCCTGAGGATGGGACGGAGCTAGTCCCCGAAACGTTGTATTCAAACGAATTGACGCGGCTGTGCGCCCGAGAAGACTATATTGTATACTATGACAGGTCCATAACAACTGATTGAATTGGCCATAACAACAGACCAGATACAGTTTTGCTTAACAAAACCATCAAAGAAGAATATTTGATAGATGTAGTAATTCCTTACAGTCACAACCACTACAGCACCATCACCAAGAAGCTACAGTAATAAACAAAAAAAGAAGGGCCACAAAGGATACGGCAACTAAACACTGTCTATATGTTACCATGAGTATTATCCACAACAGGTATTATCCGAAATAAATTACATGAGGTTGAAACTGCTCAATCTTCACCCTGGTCTGTATATTCTCATACAGAAAGAAGTACTACTTAATACATCCAATATAGTTTGTAGCAGAAAAATGAGTAAGAAATGCTGTACTCTTTGAAAACCAGCTAAACTGCTGTGACTTCCAAGCAATACTACTACTACTACTACTACTACTATGATACAGAATTTAAAGATAAGGGCAGTGGAGGGTAAGTGGATAAGTAACAATTAAAAGGTGTGAACATATTTTAAGAATAAATGACATGATCCCAACAAATGCATGCTGAAAAAGAAGACTGAGATCACGATGGGAACAGCAGGTTCAAAATACTGCCACAAGAAAGAAGGGAAGAATGTGGGAAGAAATTGAGGAGAAGGGGGCCTGGAAAGGACAGAAGACAATGCTTGGTTTTCAATCAGTCCATATGAAGTGGAAATGAATGAATGATTATATCACCATCACCACCACAGTGTACCATCAGCTGGTCATTGTTGGCAATGCTGTTAAAACGTAGTTTACAGACTAAGCTTGCAGACATGAGGTCAAAGAGCATGTAATGAATGAACATGTGTTGACTTTCCTTTGTGATTTAATGAACATGTAATCTGGGGATTCTGATTTGCACTGACTCCCCCACACTGTGAATAGCAGGATTGAAAAATTAAAAAATATCCAGGAAAAACACTGTCATATCAAAATATCCACATACCTTGTAGGCTCCATACAAGAGCAGTCCATAGACACTTGCAATTATGAGACTTTCGCCCACTGCACTAAAAAGCAGCAACTGCCAGTCTGTAACAACCAGCAATGTCTCACTGAAAATGCCATGGTTGTGGCTCAATCTTTCTCCACACATGGGGATAAAGCTTCATGTGTTGACAAGGTCTGTAATGGATGGTGATGACAGCATTTACAGTTGGCTTGTGTAGGCAAGCAGGTGGGCTCATTGTACAAGATTTTAGTGCACTGCATGTTTTCAGTTTCATGGTCTAGTATGTCTGTCACCAGTAGTGAAGTGAAGAGTTTCATTTAACAGCACTGTCAATTGCTGAGATTATGTAGTGATGGTGGTAGATGAACAAAATATGACAGGTTTTTCTCCAAGTACAATTTTTCCCTGTCAGTATCATTTGACTTCTGTCTTGCCCTCTGTTTTTCCGTGATTAAAGTGAGACAGACATAATTGCCATCAAGTGGTGGGTATTGCCACTTCTTCCTGACACATAATTTATGTATTTATTTCTACTTCAAAATCAAGAACACTGAAGGTATATATATATATATATATATATATTTGCTATTCATTGTCAGTTTGATATCAAGTCTTTTGTTTCTCTGGCAAACTTCATACATAAAATGTTCTGAATTTTGTGTCCTGGTACTTATTTTCACATTGTGCTAGACAAAACTGGTAATTGTCTATATCACTGATACTGGTTACTAAGCAAATGAGATGGTAGTTTAAAGAAAAGCTACCAGCATGAGGTTGCAGAATGCTACAACAATTAAAAAAAAATGTACAGACTTTGGGTTCCTACAGATTTTGCTTTAACAAAAACATAAAACAATACTGTACTACAGTGCATTTCTTTTATTGCTGTCCTGAGTACTGCAGCTGTCACGGGATGTCCTGGTGGATATAAGCTTTTATGCAATAAAGCTGCCATGCTCAGTGCAATGCTAAAACAAAGACCTTGTATAATAGAATAAACACATTGTAAAATAATTTAATACATCATCCTAATACATATATGGAGGTATGTATTCATAGCAGACTGTATGAAAGTTACATTCACAAATTTCCAAAACTAGCACATAATGCGGAGGATACACACCAGAATATTTAATTTCATTTTATGACATCAATAATTTTGACTGAGAATTTGTGATTGCCATAAAACTATGAAATATCTTACCAGGATTATTTAGGTTCTATCCAACAAATGTACACTTTTGTTTTTGATGTTTTTATATTGATGAATTTCTTTTGCCTGTCTGGTGTTAATAATAAAGTACATTTGTCGGATAGAACCTAAATAATCAAAAAATGTACGGTATGAATAACATAAAATCTTACCAGGAATTTGTCTGCCATATACAAGGAAGTATACCACAACAGCCAACAACTGCAACACGTCTGTGCCCTGTAATTATGACAGAAGATATGTTAATGTTCTGTTTAGGTCAAACCACAACCAGATTTTGTCATCCAGGATTTCACACACACAATGTACGAGTATGTTCACAGAAACATATTTTAATAATTTTAAATGTTAATTCACTTGAAATAAAAAATTCAGGAATTATATTTCATTATATACATTATGCCTTACCATGCCTTAAAAAGCAGGGCTATGATCTACTAAAACTGAATGCAACCTACCACCCTTAAAATGCTAAACAAAGCATAGTACAAATGTTTAAGTTGTCTCAGGTGAAGAATTAGATGAAACTCACTACTTTGTCATCCTTAATTAGTTTCCTCTAATCCCTTACCAAGCCTAGCCAGCCTGTGAAGATTGTTCCTATTCGCAAAGTATAACCACAGGCAAAATGGTCCAAGACTGGAGGACAATTGGAAATGGTCATGGCTGAATAACAGATCCTTGCTTCTTACTGAAAAAGAAAGAGATCCTTGTTAATGGCTATTACAAATATTTTTGTGATGTATTCCACATCCTGTTGTCACTCTAAATCTTGAAACCATGGGGTTCAGTGTAATACATTTTTGACAATGGTTCAATGCGAGTTCCATCAGTTGTTTCTGATATGTTGTGGTGTGTTATATTGTGACAATGGAAAAAGTCCAAATGTCAGTGATGGAACACGGGTTCAGATCTGGCAAACGTGGAGGCCACAGTCCTCTGCTTAATATTATATTACTAAAAAGATTGTAAATGACAAACAAAATTGTTTGTAGTGTGAGCTGTTGCATTGCCATGCTGAGAAAAAGGCATAGATTCTCTCATAACCAGACAGGTGTTCAAAATATGGTGTCAGAGAATTTGTGTACCATACCCGTGTGAAATTATGGTCTCAGGAAAAAAAAGTCAGGAAATTTCAGCAGGGTGTAACATTTCCGGCGCCTTCACTCTGTAGTTATCCTTTGATGTACATTTAGTAAATACTTTCCAGAAAAACAGACACACAAAAGGATTCTTCATATATTAGCAACAGATTTACAATAAATAATTATGGAGATATTGTAAGCAGGGAGATTTGCAATCTATGTCTTTCAAACATTGATATTCGACATTTACAATCGGTCAGCCTCGATGTTCGATGCTAAGTGTTTCTTCAGCCTCAGATCTTATCCCACAGAGAACACTGTCTCAGTTACAAAGACCAGTCATGGCGAGAGATTACAAACGTATGTAGCTCTTCATGTTAAGTGTTCCGTTCTTTGTTCTCGATTTTCAAAATCGGAATGTGTCGACCGTGTTAGTAAAATTCCCAAATACGCTGCTTCCGGAAAATTCGCCCGGTGGAAGTCACGCTGTAACATGCTGACGGACAGACAGAAATGACGAAGCTAATAGTTGCATTTCGCAGTTGTTTTGCGAACACACCTAAAAGCGGGCTAAGTTGCACTTACAGCAGACACATACTAAACTTAACGTCACGTACTGGCACTTCGTTGATTGGTTGACACGGGAAACATGTTCTTACATTAGAGTTCACGTATCCACTGAGATGGAACCACGTTTCACCGCTAAAGAGAGGTCTCTTTCTCCATTGTGCACCCAATAAAGGTACCAGTTCACAAAATTGTGCCCTACTTTACGATCTGTGGTGCAGAATTTGTGAACCACCGTTGTCTTATATGGATGCAGTTATCATGGGTCTTCTGTGTTTTCTCTTACTGACTAGATTGGAACCTATTTGTAAATTGTTGTAAATTGTCCGAATTTACACATTTCATGTAGCAACTGCTTTCAGTGTATGAATCATACGAAATTGCAGTGTGACTGCAGTGGCGGGTCAGGCATTAGGCATGGAAGGGAAGCGATATAAGTCTACATACAAAATTTTAATCGCAAACGAACGCAAAAAAAGTGGACAACCTACAATTAGATCGATGGGTAATATTAAAATGAATCTTTAAAAAATAGGGTTAGCGGGTGTGCACAAAATTAATGAGGCTTGAATAGGAGCCTTTTGCGGTCTCTTCTGAATCGGTAATGAACATTCGGTTTCCGTAAATGTTCGGGAATTTCATGATTTATCAGCGTCTTAATTAACAGATACAGCCTGTTTAATTTATCGGCAATAAAAACGGCAAGAAAACCACGAAAACAAAAGCAACAGTATTTACGCGCTTGCTTTATCTGGTGGTTCCTAAGGGTAGACCTACGTCATCCCAGCATTTCTGTTTATGAAACGCCTGTCATAAAAATAAGGAATCAATAGTTAGAAATAAGTGCAAACTTTTTGTTTTAACTTTGCTGCTATAGGGGTGGCTACCTCGAAATAAAAATAAACACTATTTGCGACGTAATACGATAGATGGCGCATTTTGCAATCGGCGGGTGTGAGTTCGAGCTGATCCACGTGTGCAGCGCGTGTTGAGCGAGTTAATGACTTTTCGCCGCATTTCTAACACAAGATAAGTTCTTCGAATCTAGAGATGTGAAACCAGTCTTGCAGAGAATAAAGTTCCTTTCCTACCTAAAATTATGGGTGAGTTAAAATATATTCGTGGTTTTGTTCTTATATATTGCACGCTTTCAATTGACTTCAGATAAGAGGTTATGTGTTCAGGAATTATGAGGTTACTTTGTCCTGTACTTATTTAATATAAACCTTTTTAATTCTTAATGTTAAAACTGGAATTTTTAACCAAACATCTACACTTCATATTCTTGTATAGAAATAAATATCCGTCAGTTAACTTCGCTACTCGTTGTTTAATATGGGGCTAAGTTTCCCTCTCATATGAGGCACTTTGCTCCAGTTCTGGAACATATAACAGAAACGTATAATATCGTTGAAGGCAGGTAAAATATTTCAGATTTACTAAGCTTTACCATCAAACACTTTCGAGTTCAATTTACATGGCAATTTGGGTCGTACTTCTGGATATTTCTTATATCAGACTGCTGTTTAGACCAGAAGTAAAGCTCTGGCAATGCACCCCGAAACGTGGATATAATGACAGCATAAAAAGGTAAATTTCACCCTGGAACCGGCCATGAAGGCCCAGAGGGGGATTAGAGGTATAGCTCTACTCATTCTTTAACCTTGGCTCTAGATGGGGATGGGTATATAATACACCATAGAGGCCCGAATTATTGTTTTCCTAGTAACGCAGATTGTTTACAGTTTTACACGCAACAACTCCTCGAAAGAAAGTGATTTATGCAAAAGAACGTGCTAATTTAATGATAATTATTTACATTCACTTACGGCTTGGAATTCCAGCACAATGTAATGCAAACCATACTGGATGAGGTGGGACAATGCCTGCAATGTACGCGATGGTAAAAGCAAAATTGTCCTTGCGACTGATTAAGCACCATGCCATGAAGGCATATGGGGGAGTGGAAGTATAGCCCTAGAACTATACAGTCTTAACCTTGGCACTGGATGAAACTGAGTGGTGCGCTTCGCGCCTCGGCCGCTTTATGCCTGGTACCAATTGAGTACGAAGCTGGATCCGTGTCAGGAATGGAACTCTATTCCTCGATCAGACAGTACCTGACGGTTGAGAATGTCAGTAAAGAGGGTGTCCAAGATCCATATACATCGTAAACACGTTTCCAATAGGAAAGTGAGACTTAAGACCGGTAACTTGAGTTTGTGTCAAGAAAATGAAACCTCACACTTGTCGGTAAAATAAAAGACCAGCCTTGCTGTGATAGTGTGTTTTAAATGCATGCTGGAAACCATAAATTGAATGCAACTAAGATGAAAACTCATATTATACCTCATGTGTTTTGGGTAACGTGATTTGAGTGTGACTGTTGTGTTGGCAACCATAATCTAATCTATTCTGACACGTAGGCTGTGCAAGACGCGAGAGTTGATACTCAGTGATAAGTAACGTAGGTACAGGGGCGTTGGCAGGGAGATGCATCACCTTGGGATTTTGACATACTTTACTTTTTTATACTTACTAAATCAAAGAATAAAAATTACACAAAAATGACACTAAATTTCGTACATTTCTTACAGTTTTAGTCTAAGAATGACTTACGTAGTTGCTATATGTAAATAAAATCTGGTCACTTTACATGTAGCTAATGTACACCACCTGCCGGCAATGATGCGAAGGGATATATTATAATCACATTACAAAGTTTAATTTAAATCAACGGTAATGAAATACATTATTTGGAGGCATTTATGAATGAAGATGGTAAAAACGTGCGTGGGCCCGCTCTGTATCAGGGCGCGTGCGTTGCTGTCCACTCATGAATTGGCAGCATAAATTTTATTATGTATAGAAATTAAGTACGTAAATCAAACTGTTCATTATTATTTTCATTTACGCCTGTAAATGGATTGGTCGAATTTATGTCATTCAACAAAGTGTAAGAAGGCTTGTTTCAGTTAATTTTCTTATACACTGAATGGTTAATAAAATAAAACAAATGTTTAATAACCGTATAACTTACTAGCAGATGTCTTCACAACCAAAACCGGTGAAACGACTCTGCGAAAGTCACGCGTTGGCCTTGTACGCCGGTAGGTACATTACACCTATACTAGATAATCTGTGCATTACACTTTCCTGCAGCGAGAATCGGGCAGCTGCAACACAAGGTAGCCAACACCTGAACTACAAATATTCCTCCGTAAACATCCAAATTTATCTTTCCAAGACAAGCTGTGTACTACGATTAAGATGTAGTTCGCATTATAGTTACTGCGTTCGAAGTGACCATAGTTTTTAGTAGGCCTATAGGTACTCGGTACATAATGCAGTAGAGTTCTATTTAACGACGCCGAATCAACTGTAAGGTTGTGTGTGAGATTATGAGAAATTTATTTTTTGTGGTACACTGGAAAGGACTGTGGAGAAGGCAGAGGGAAATCTTTTTTGTTCGCCACCGCGTTCCGGGCCGGGTTTGGGGCCCACCCAACAGCCTTTCCATTCGGACCGAGGGGTTTTTTCCTAGTGGATAACCTGACCCACTCACCTCCACCTAATGTGTGGCATTTTCCAGACATGTTCCCACCGTACCTTCACGGCCTGATGCCTAGGCGTAGGGAATTTACCGTTACCTGAAGATTTTTTAAATATTTATTTAAAAGCTAATATTGGTGGTATTTACAGTATACAAAGAAAAATTACAAAATAGTTCCTATAACCAATTTAGCTAACTAGGAGTACGTCAAAGAAAAGTTAAAGATAGGGAAATATATATATATATAACATCAGTGAAAGAAAAGAGGCACTATTTATGATGTTGAGGTGGTTACAGCAGGATATGTTTCGGTCGTTTATGTTTGTAAGTTTTGTATAAAGAGTTCAGGTCGTATGGAATGTAATTTATACCTGAATATTACACTATCAACCCTTTAAAGACGAGAATGAACCTGAGAAATATTTAAACATTCAGTTAAACATCAGTACCGCGCAGTAAACACACTCTGCCTTGATTATAGAAACCAGTAAGTTAATGCCGTATAGAGAACTAATCGCTGTTTGTGCTGAGAACCACATAGAAAACACAAATGCACTTTATCGGCAGAACGTAGAAAATTTTAAAGGTTTAAGGCTAAGGTCACGAGAACTTTTTTTTTGTCGTCCATGCAAAGGTAGCAAAAATAAATACTGTATTTCCCACCCCATAAAGAAGACACATTCCTCCCCTGAAATATGCCCCAAAGGGCACTCTCCGTCTAACGTTGGATGACGAATTGTTACATTAGTAAGCTATTAAACACACTCCGTCTCTGTCATAAAAATCAAACCGGTAATGCTGTGTGGAGAAATAATCGCTAAGATCCATACAAAACACGTAACTAAATGCGCTCTGTGGACAGGACGTAAAATTTTTTTAATGTTAAAACTTTGTGGCACAGAAAGAGACTAAGTAGGCTTTAAAGGGTTAATGTGCGAAATGCTTGAAAATACGACGTAATACTTGTTGCTGTAGTAATCGTGTAGGGGTAGACAAACTACGACCACATCTGCCGATAACATTTATTCTGTGAAGCGGTCGATTACCGAATTAAACAGTATTGAAGAAGATTTTTCCGAAGGGCTGTACATAACTGTGTAGTAGTGAACATGCAGAGTGAACACTTGAAATGTAGACATATTTCATGTAATACTGCTCAAGAAATAAGAGGCACAGTAACGAAAACTAAACGTATATTGGTAGGTTATTCAGTCAAGTTTTTGTGGCCTGCTACCACTTACAGATCTGAACTGGGGCACCATCAGTAGCTCGGCACATATCTTATGTGTATTCAAGTTCAGTATATGAGATCTGCGCTCATCTGGGATATTACGCAGCGTAGAGTGGTAATTCTGTACCGACGTTTCGGGAAAGGTGTGGGCGGTGACCCACCGCCCACACCTTTCCCTATATAAACTGCGTGCCAAGTGTTACTGGCTTTCTTCTTGGACTTTTGACCCTTAAAGATGGGACGTATTGGTTGTCCCGAAACGTCGGTACAGAATTGCCACTCTATGCTGCGTAATATCCCAAAAGAGAGCAGATCTCATCTACGTTGTGGCGGAAGCCTGAAATCACAGAAGTTCAGTATACATTTGTTAGTATGGCAGGAGTACATGTAGCCTCAGAAACTCACACCTGCCCAGCAAATTCCAGCAATGTGGTCGGCAGTGGTGGAACGTCAGTAGCATGCTTTAAGACCTCCAGAATAAGTAAAAAAAAAAGCAATCCCATTACAGGCCTTGACAGGCCCTTAGGGCTCCAGGAGGTCGAGGCTCCCAGGTTTTTAGACAATCAGCACATGAAGGTGGTAAGGTTGTCAGCCTTACGCACCGGCCGCCTTTACCCCCCCAGGAAAGATTCCGGTACTCATTTCTGTCTAGAGGCTGAGTCGACCCCAGGGCCATAGTGTGAAAAATTCCAGTGACACCATCGGGAATCGAACCCTGACGTTCCGGTTTGTAGCGCAGTGCCGCAACCAACTGTGCCACCGCGTGTCCCTTCAGAATAAGTAATCAGGTGATATAAGATGAGGGGAATGATGTGGCCAAGCGTTAGGGATGCCCGCGCCAGTTATTTCCGTGGACACTTTAGATCCAGTACGACAAGGCGGAGGCCCTCCATATTGCTGGAATAGTAGGTTTAAATCGTTATGACCGTCTTCTAAAATTCGGCATGAGGAATACCTCCAAAATTCCTAGGTATGCTACACCTATCTTTGCGTACTGAGGACGTTAAGGAATGGGGAAGGGCCACTGTGCTTGGATATCCTACACTACGGACCCCTAACCTGATCCTGAAGTCACAGGAGACTTTATCAGCTCCCCCTATTAAAGCGAAGATGAAGCGTTTTGAAGCAACTGTGAATGCGTCTCGTAAGTGTTATTCTTGGTGCAATTATAAGATGGTAATTTTAGTAAGTGGATAAGTTAGATGGGCTGAACTAGGGAGAAGTTACATCTAAACAGAATTTTATTTATCTGCATACCCGGCTTGCCTGTGAGAAGTGTTAAACAGCCTTCTACTTACAGATTGGCGAGTCTTTCAGTCTCAGTTTATAATGTGTAGTCAGCGGCGTTCTTCCACCTAGCGGTAACTTCAGTTCTGTGTAAGTAGCTGAAAGTGTTCAGCTGGGTCTTGTCGGCGGGTCTACTGAACTATCTTTCTGAGTAAAAGGAAATTTACTGCTTAAATATCCGATCTTATCCGGACAAAGGGATGTATCTCGTTTCTAACTGGCTAATTACGCCCTTACTGTGCGTGAACAAATAATAGGATGGTGTCTTATTGGATGATGCCTGCTTGAAAAGACGTAATCAGACTGAAACGATTCGTCACATCCGGTTTGGGAAGTACGTATTATCGAGATTTCCTGTTAACAGGCTTAAAAATACTCAAAGGAAACTGCTCGTAGTTATACGTCCTGTGCAGTCATAGGCTTAATGAAATTTTGCAATAAATAAATGAAATCAAACTGCTATCTATCAAATAATAAAGTAAATGTTAAAGTACTAAGGGCGAGTTAAGGGTTAGGGGTAACGCTCACAGCACATTGTGTTTGTAAAAAAAAAAGGAAGACCCGAACACTTCTGTTTGTACAGAACACAAAACTTTATGAAAGGAAGACATCGTAAGTTTCAGGAAGTTATTATTTCGTAAGTTTGATTTTGCCAATCCCAGTGGCTGCGCGGCATAAGGCGTAGGTCTATGGCCGCTCGCTTGCTGAGATTGCGGGTTCGAATTCCGCCGGGGGCATGGACGCCTCTCTCTTGTGAGTGTTGCGTTTTGTCAGGTAGAGGCCTCTGCAACGAGCCGATCCCTCGTCCAGTGTGTGTGTGTGTGTGTGTGTCACTGAGTGTGATCAGGTGTAACGATAACACTTTACACCCACAATGAGTAGGTAAATAGAGGTCAGACTTAGAAGGAAAGTTTGACTTTATAATCTAGTGACCACGTGAAACTGGCTGTATAATTTGTAGCCACCTTAAAATATTCTCGTGCCTGGGAGGGATGTAATGTAAATATATTTTAAAGAGTTTTTTTTAATTTGTTATATGATAATAGAACTTCGAAAACTTTTATGTAAATATATTTAGGTTATGTAAAATACACTATCGAAGAGCACGGAACTGTCTTTGACAGGAGGAGAGGGTAGAGAGCCGAAGCGTGAGTTTGTTACTTTTAGGCCTTCTTTACAAAGTGAAGAAGTACGCCTTAAAAGGTACGCGCACACTGGAGCGCAGCGGACGGAACGGACGGAGATAAGATATTCTTCCCTTTACTAGTTACGTACCATCACGCACTGATCCGCACCGGACGCATGGTCCCTAAATTACTCACCACACATTAAAGGACAGATTGGAAAAGCAATCGCTGCACTCATCAAGCTATTCCCTCTTCTCAGTAAGGAATAAACTTTAACAACTTCAACTAAAATCCTTCTCTATAAAACCTCAATCCGGTCCATAATATCCTACGCAGTCCCAGTCTGGTGCTCCGTCAGTGATTCTACATACAAACAACTACAAATCCTACAAAACAAATGTTTGAGAGTGATCTTAAATGCTCCTAGAAGAACACCCATCAAAGATCTCCACTGCAATATAGACATCGAAAGGCTACAAGAATACCTACTTCATCTCTCCGCTCGGTTTTATACCCAATGTACTGAACACACAAACCCACTCGTGGCAAAAATCGGCCACTACGAGAAGTCAGACCTACAAAAAATGTACAAACGCTACATACATAAAAGGCCCAAACATGCCTTACTATAACTAGATACATTCAGAAGGTAGTGTTTTTTATAAAATTTTTCACTACAATAACAAAGAGTATGTGTTTTTCTAACATTGTACATATAGGTTAGGAAGGAAGTTCCGATACCTAGCCCACATAAGCAGTTGGTAAATGGAACAATTGTTTAATCCTCCAAACATGTGTGTATAGAAATGTGTATTTACAAGGAAATAAAGGAATAATGTTTAAAAAAAAACGGAGTGCGGCAATTCCGTCTCGGATTCTGGGAGGGGAATCTTTTTCCGTCAGGCCGGCGCGTCCGGCTGACTCAGCGGTGAAGTTATCGTATCGTATTGCATGGCGTGACACGGTGGGGAAAATGATGCAATCTGCCTTGTTGAGACTGGGTTGTGGTCTGGATTGACTGTGTGGGACACGTGGCAGTGTGCTTACTCAGTAAAAATATTGCGATGCGTCCGTTCCGTCCGCTGCGCTCTAGTGTGCGCGTACCCTTATGTGAAGTCAACGTCTGTCCGATTTCTGTCCGTCCGTCCGTCTGTATTTCTACGTAGCATCAGCGGCTAAACGGTTTGTCAGGATTGTCGTGAAATTTGTTGTAGGAGTTCTTTACAAGAAGTTGTCGGGGAAGCTTGAGCTTCGTCAACACAAGCTCAGTGACAGACTTTGCTGAAGGGTGTAAATAAATTTATAACCGTACCCTCCACATTTCTTGGCCGATTTGAGTGACATTCGGTATAAAATATTTTCATGTATGCGATTGGCGGGGAATGTAGCATCCAGATTTTTTTTTTAAATATCTTGATGACATCACCAGAAATTTAGGCTTAGGTGGGAGTAATTTTAACTACGTCTAGCAATTATTATTGATTATTATTGATTGTTATAGGTGTGGGGAAATTACCTCTTGGCACTACGGCGGCATCCTTAATTATGTACGACCATGGTCATTTTATGTAAAGAGGAACGCCACGATATTTGCAAACGTTCGTTATGACATCTCCAGACGTCAAGGCGATATCCACATCATTATTTGGTACAATGAGCAGCTAGGTTACAGGTGCACTTAGCTATTAGGCTGGGGCTGACATTACCCTTAAAACCTGTGACAGCGAAATTATAATCTTAACATCGTGTTATAATTGATAAGTCAATTGACTATTAATGCTGATGGACAACTCTAAAGTATTATATGTGCAAAGACTATTCAGAAAGTATCCGCATCATTTTGTCCGCCTGACTCAGGAGCAAGCTACACTGCCAACAGTTAGCAGCATTAATAATTGTGAGCCGACGTTTCGAAACATCTCGAGGTGGCTGGGACTCACAGTCACTGCGTCTGTTGCTTTCGGACTGTGAACATCTTTTCAGCGTTGTTAATTTGCTGGAAGGAAGAATGGAGGGCTGTGGTTCGTCTTTTATGGTCAGAGGATGTTAAAGGGGCTTAAATTTACAGACGTTCATGTGTTTGGTGTTGAGATAAATTGTGTTACCTGAGCGGAGTGTGTATGAGTGCACTTACATACTGAAGATTGGCCGGACAAGTGTGACCGATGCATTGTTCTCAATCTGTCCCTCCATAAAACCAGTGATGACAAAACGGGACAGATCAGAACCACAATTCTTTCCAGCAGAAGTATGTAGTAAGGAACGCTAGGCACAAGGAGTATGTACAAGTGACAGAGTATAATCGATCAATGAAGAAAAGCTAGGAAGGTTAAAAAAAAACTGCTTTTATTTTGTGAATCACCTCCGTATCATTAATCAGTGAGTACATTCCATGACACAGAGTCCATTCTTCAGTAGGTTATACTTACTTATCTGATGGTGAAAAGATTTATTTTTATGTATCCACCGCCTTCACCAAAGCCCATTATTGCAACCCATCCTGAGCTAGTTTAAGTACTTTAAACATGTCTTCCCATATTCTCGTATCAATGGAATGCAAAAGATTTGCTTAGTAGTGTAACCATTAGGACGGAATAAAGTTGATTACGGGCAGTTTAATTAAAATATCATTAAGTGTCAGTAAAATAAGATATTGTATAAAATTAAGTAGAAGTTCACAAATGAATAATTCATTACTTTACTTTCTAAAACGGGAGACATACAAGACACTAGGAGCCTCCAGTAAATGTCTGTGTATAAACATCGCGGGCTTTGTGCTCGAAAGGTGATTAATGGCTTTTTTCAGTTACATGGAAGTATGTTGAAATACGTAATGGCTCAAAAGTCAGTTAACCGAAAAAAGTCTCTCGTATTAACTGGAATGTTTAGGTTTAAACGTGTTAACTCTCGTATGAGTCAGCTGCACGCGTTGTTTCGAATTCAGTTACTACGATTCAGCGCCTGTACTGTTTTTTTTTGTAAATTCAGTAAATAATATAGAAATGTATAAAGTAATGGAATGTTCATGTTACTTACTGGTTAACTGACTTTTGGGTCGTTCTGTAGATTAGAAAAACGGGTGGGGTTGTTTCGGGGCCTTCAGGGATTTGAATTAAAAGAAACAAGAGAATATATCGAGCTTTTTAGCAAACTTGTATGGAGTCTGATTGGAAGTTGGGAAATATTCGTTTGGAATTCCGTGCAGGGAGTAAACATAGTCGCCATGCTTTTCGTGCTTCTTCTTAGCTGCTTCAGACGCATTCTGGGTGCTTGAAATATGCCACGTTTTCACGTCTTTCCAGTTCACAAAATAGTGAAGATAAGCACCCAGTTCCGCACTGTATTACGTATGCAGTTTTAATTCCTCAGCAGACAAGTTTGAACCGAGAACTAAACAATAAGGCATCTATGGACTAATGTTATTTTGTTAGGAGAAGTTACAGTGACCTTTTGGCCCCATTTTCATACTCGCACGTGGCTGTAATTATTTTTACACCTTAACAACACAGTGATTTAGAATATACTTGCAAATTTACTCCATACCGAGCTAAAAATGAATGTAGCTTCGTGTAGACGCTGTCAACTTAGTCCCAGAACGCTTCTTTTCTTTAAAGCAATAATTTATTTTACTCTTCGCTCCCAAAAATGTAGGCCTTCGTAGGAACAATATCCCGAACCTACATTACTTTTAAGATATGACTGGCTAATTCCCCCTTGATTTTATGTTAATATGGAGTATCTTCCTAGTTGCGAAATGGAGCAGTTTTTTTCTTTTTGTTAAAAACTTTTTCAAAATACAATTCAATTGCCATGTTCTGTTTTCAGTATCATACGAAAATGCAACTGAAGTAGTACAGCCACTCAAATTCACCGCAAGTTATACCCAGCAGAATGACCAAATATGAGCCGGGGTAGCTTAGTCGATGTAATGATATTTTAAGGACTAGATGTTCTGTGTTATTAATTACAGGCAAATTCCTGCATGAGGCCTATTTCCTTTGCCACACGTCGGATCCCTTTTCCTGTGCGTGCGGAGGTTTTAAGCATAAACGGTAAAGACATCGGATCGTGAAGTATATCACTCACGAAACCTATTTATAGCATCAAAATAAAAATACGGGGACCTATGCCTTTATTCTCCCACGTTTCTTCGTAGTATGTTGCTTGATTAACGACACAGACAATTTTACGTGGATTCGTTTCAGTGATGCAGATTTGTTTCAGAACGTATGTCATACAAGCAGGTGAGATACGTATTACTTGGTCTTGGAAAGCGCAAACTCTTTTAGGTGTTCTTATGATTTTGTATGTTTCTTATAAAATACCATATTTATTAACTTACGTTAACACAGACATGATACATACATGTTTGCTTTGGGCAAAGTAAACTGAATGTTGACTATTAGAGAGGCAGAGGTAGGAGAATGTTGTACTGCGTGTTTAATGCGCGTATCCAACACTGGGCCCCACAGTGGAACTTTGTCCTGAATTCTGTAGGGAGATGGAGTTTTGTGCGATACCTGCAGATTCACCTGGAGATGAACTTGCATGCCCGGTCACGAGGTTCGATGTTGAGGTAGCTGCATAACCCGATCCTGTCCTAGGCTGGCACTACCAGAACCTAAGCCAAATCCTGAAGTATGTTGTACTCCAGAGTTTCCAGAGCTTGATAAGTAATTGGAGCCATGTGCCCTGCTTCCAACTCCTCCCGAAGAATACCCGAGCACTGAACTTCCAGCAGAAAATCCAGAACCATATCCTATACTGCTTCCGGTACCTCCAGAGGAATGTCCGAGCACCGAATTCCCGGCAGAAAATTCAAAACCATGTCCTGTATTGCTTCCGATACGTCCTGAAGAATGTCCAAGTATTGCACTTCCAGAAGAATATCCAGAATCATGTCCTATATTGCCTCCGATACTTCCAGAAGAATGTCGAAAGACCGAACTTTTCAGCAGAAAATCCAGAACCATGTCTATACTGCTTCCGATACTTCCAGAAGAATGTCCGAGAGCGGAACTTCCGGTAGAAAATGCAGTACCATGTCCTATATTGCCTCCGACACTTCCAGAAGAATGTCCGAGCACCGAACTTCCAGCAGAAAACCCAGAACCGTGCCCTACACTGTTTCCAGAAGTTCCAGAAGAAGGTCTCGTTACTGCACTTACGGCAGAAAATTCAGAACCATGTCCTGTACTGCTTCCTGGGGTTTCTGAAGAATGTCCGAGAAATGAACTTGTGAGGCGAGACCCAGAATCATGCCCAACACTAATTCCGCTACTTTGAGAAGAATGTCCTAGTATAGAATTTCCGGCAATGAAGCTGGAACCTTGTCCAGTTCCAGAAACATGTTCTGTGTTTGTGCCAACAGACCCAAAATTGATGCCAGAAGTGTGCCCAGCTGCAGAATTTACGAGATTTGTCCATTATTCGCTGTGTGGTCTACTCCGAAACCTGACGAAAGTCTTACTTCAGTACCACCGGATCCTGAGCCATACCAGGAGTCTCTGACACTACTGAATAAGTCGCCTGTGATTCCAAATCCTCCCGTATTCCCTGAGGAGAGGACAACGGGTTGGGGTACTTCAACGGTGATGGTCTGAGGCACTGGGACAACTATAGGATGAGGTACCTGTACAGGTACAGCCTGAGGAACAGATACTGTGTATGGTTGAGCTACAGGGACAGGTAATGGCTGAGCCACAGGGACAGCCACGGGACGAGTTACTGTTACGGGGTACGGCCTCACTATAGTCACAGGGATTGGTTGAGGTACATTAACGGGCACAGGGCGATGGATAGTGACAGGGTATGGAGCAGGGACAGGTACAGGGACGGGTCTGTTGACGGTGACCGGTACTGGCTTGGGCACAGGAACTTGCACTTGCTGTGTTACGGTGTTCACTTTTACTTGGCTTCCAGAACCTCCACCAAAACCGGCGCCGCTACCAAAACGTCCATAGCCGTGGCTCGTAGATCCGAGCGCATATCCTCCTGATGATGTTCCAGGCCCTTCATGTTGTCCTGTAGAAATTCCTTGCGAATAGGATATGATTTCGCCACTTCCATGACCCGCATTGCCTCCATAATTCCCGAATCCATGTCCAAGCCCTCCAACTCCTGAGTTTCCCGCTGAAATGAGGAGGATCCCTCCATTTCCATATCCACCAGAATTGAGGGCGGAGTTTCCGTGACCTATGCTTGCCAAATTCAGCCCGATTTCTCCGTGGCCGAAGCCAGCAATATTAAAGATTTCTCCGTGTCCAGTCCCTACTGCACCGGAGCCACGGTTGATCCCTCCATGTCCAGAGCCAGGCGAAACTCCGACGTAACCAACTCTGAAGTTTCCTCGTTTTTGTGGCTTCTTTTCAAATTCCGTGTTATTTTTTACTTCTTCAGCAGCAACCGCAATTGCTATGAAGCATATCTGGAAAGAGTAGTGAAAGAGGTAAAATGGACTTATTAAATAGAATGGTACACGAGGGACGAAACTGAAAATAATGTAGAATTTTGGATCGAAACCTTAATCGAGGTGACAATAATGGAGGCCTAAGCAGAGATGGGGTATGACTGTTAAAATGGTATTAGATGAGCAGTGTATGATGGGTGGAAGGAATCGAAATGGTTTATGAAAGGAAGGAGTGGCAGATTTTTGTGAACACAATTTTGAAACTTAATGTACCGTAAATTATCAATGTCTTGACCAGCCTGTAAATTTCGGCTTCTTATGGAACGTCATGCATCTAGTAGCAGAGTCCGTTTTGAAAAGATAGTCGTCGCTATGTAAGCCAAAAAATTATATTTCTTCTGTCGAAACCGAAGGTCAATTATCGCATTCAAGAAATTTGACGACGGATCTTTATCATGGGCCAGTTTAATCCAATACTATATTTTCCTAAGGTCTTGCCTTATAAAGTTAAGTGTCCCAAGTCATCTGTTCCATTCAACTATGCATGTTACATTTTGCCTACGCGTTTTACATGTCTTACCCATCTCATGCCCCTCAATTTCATCAGTACAACATTTTCTCCAGCTTCCTGTTCCTTTTCTCCTCTTAGGTCCCAATGTTCTCCTCAGTGTCTTGCTCTCAGATACTATATATTCCCTCCTAGGGCAAGAGAGGGAGACATGATAAAACCATAAGTTAAATTATCCCAATTTGTGTAGTCTGTTAACGGTTTTAAAAAGATTACTACAAAAAATGTGAACCAAATAAATCAAGCGAATTTCACTTGTTTTTAATTCCAAATTTAATACAATATTGAGCTGTTGCTGTCAGTACCAATTACAGGAAATTGGCCTCATTTTCATTCGATTTATTACGTATCATTTTGTTATGACCTTTTCCTACGTTCTGATTACGAGATATTAACATACACACACACACAGACAGACACACACACACACACACAGACAGACAGACAGACACACAGACACACACAGACACACACACACACAGACACACACACACAGACACACACACACAGACAGACACACACACACAGACACACACACAGACACACACACAGACACACACACACAGACAGACAGACAGACACACAGACACACACACACACAGACACACACACATACAGACACACACACACACACACACACAGACAGACACACACACACACACACAGACAGACACACACACACAGACACACACACACAGACACACACACACACAGACACACACACACAGACACACACACACACACAGACAGACACAGACACAAAACAGACAAGACAGACACACACACACACACACAGACACACACACAGACAGACACACACACACACACACACACGAACACACACTACACACACAGACACACAACACACACAGAACCACACACACACACACACAGACACACACACACACAGACACACACACGACAGACAGACACACACACACACACACACAGACACACACACAGACAGACACACACACACACACACAGACAGCACACACACACACACACACAGACACACACACACACACAGACACACACACGACAACACACACAACCACACACACAGACAGACACACACACACAACACACACAGACAGACACACACACACAGACACACACACACAGACACACACACACACACACAGACAGACACACACACACACACACAGACAGACACACACACACGACACACACACACAGACACACACACACACAGCAACACACACACACAGACACACACACACAACACACAGACAACACAGACACACACACACAGACAGACAACACACACACAGACACACACACAGACAGACAGACACACACACAGACAGACAGACACACACACACACAGACAGACACACACACACACACAGACACACACACAGACAGACACACACACACACACACATACACGGCGCCCTTGTAGATCTGACCTTATTGTTAACATCAATGAAGCTTCTATGTATTTCTGTACGGAGTTAATATTTTCGCCCAACAAAGTGACACTCGAAGCACAGTCAGAAGCTAATGTGTACCATTAAATTCCATTACCTCCTAATTTTCGTGGACTTTCTTAGTTACTTACTGTAAAGCAAAATGTAAAACAATGGTAATGAAGCACTCATTTCTTTCAGACTGTTGTGAAAATGAAATAAATAACACATGTTTACATGTACGGGTTTCACTTCGCATGAAAGTGGTTTTTACTCACCAAGAAAACCCTCATGGTGGTGATGGGATGAGCTGATTGCGGCGAATGGCAATGCTTATATAGTGATACAAGTTTTATTTATACTTATGAGCAACTATGCATGAGCGAGGAGATGAAGAGGGGTTTGCACTTTCACGACTCGTCTCAAGCTGAAACACTCCAATTTCCACGCACTCCCTCCGACAACAATGCCACCTTTCTCAATGAAAGTATTGCGTGTTTGACATTGTCACTTTGTGGTGCAGAAGTCGTGATCTCCCGGGTCAAACGCGTTTAATTGCTTCAGGAAGGGCTGTACAAGAAGTGAAATTGCCTTCTTAGTGATCTCGGAGATTCGTTTCAAGGCTCTAAATGTGGTATGCCCAAGACGTTTGAGAACACTGAGAGAAAATATATAAGCCTAACAGGGAACAACACTGAAAATGTGGATTAGCTTCTGATTATAGCAGGAGAGAAACTGTAAAACTGCTTGTTCTTTTGCGTTTCAAACCCCGTTCTCTTGCCACCTGTTTTCCCAAATGCTGAAGAAGAATGTCGCCAGTATTGCCTGCTGTTTTTTATGGGCGTAGGATCTAGTCTCACTACGGAGGAGAATGTAAATTGCAGTTAAGTTCGTGAACATAGGATGGATGAAACAGAGAAATGAGGATATTTTGTAGATTATACAGGTCACATAGTATTTTACGATTATAGCTGCAATGAGGTGGGCATGTGGTTGGGGTCGGAGTGTCAACAAATGCTGGCAGAATATTATGGCCAGCCCTTCATGCAAATTCTTGGACGGTACATTAAAATAGCAGTAGTAAATAATATTTTAGATCTGTTAGAATTTAGTAAGAAGAAAAATAAGTCAGTAAGATTAAATGTAAAGATTAATAATTTTAATACTCGTAGTGTTAAAGGATAACACTAATTTAGAAAGTGAATAATGAATTACAAAGGAAAATGAACTGTTAGAGCAGTATGCGTGGGTATTTAATGTTTTGTAACCTGATGTTTGTGGTTTAAGCTTCAAACATGTAGTCAAAAATTCTATTATTATTATTGTTATTAATTTTAACAGAATGTTGGGGGAGATTTCCTAAACATGAGCTTAATGATTTTTACTCACCAAATCGTATTAGGATGATCAAATTAAGGAGTGTGAGAAGGACAGGCTATGCGATAGGCATGGGACGAGAGAAATGTATGCAGGATTTTGTGGGAAGATGTGAAGAAAAAGAGACCACTTTGAAGATATAGGCCTGGTTGGGAGGATTATATTAAAACGGACCTTAAAGGAGATAAGATGAAAGTTTGCATACTGGGTTCATATTACTCAGGACAAAGATAAACGGCGGGTTCTTATGAACATGGAAGTGAACCTGCAGATGTTCATAAAATGCGGGGCATTTCATGACTAGGTGTAGACTTGTTACACTCTCAAGGAAAACCTTGTTCCATGGAATTATTTTTAGTAAAGTGTCTGTGCTGACTATGGAAAGTGTTTTATTAGTATAAAATGATCATCTTATTTATGAATTCATGAAAATATAAATGTCGTTGCGTGAGACTACTATACATATGAAATTGAGGAGATTAACTAACAATAAAATCATACAAAAGAATCACTTATTACATAAATGTTATCGTTTCAAATAAGTGAAAGAAGGGGTTTGCAGTGACGATTCTGATTCGCTGAAAGACACAAATATTATAACAATGATGACGTAATGGTATTTTAAAAGTAAATATTTTATAATCGCGTTTTTCAAGGATTGAAATTATGTTATTTAGTATGTTGCCGGAATCACTATAAGCGACTATTTTTGCGTGCTGTTTAGTTTTTGCTGTAACTTTAATGCCCCGGTCCTCTTGAGGATCTGTCCACGTAATTGGCACCTCCAGAATATCCTTCCACATAACCGGAAACCTGGATACCTTTTGGGCCTCCGTATGAGCCATGAAGGCCGCCCAGGTAGCTCGGAACATACACTCCTTTCAGAGGCGTTGACACTTGTCCCAAGTCTAAGCCAGAAGAACCGTAATTTGATTTATAGGCGAAGATACCTCCGGAGGAGTATCCTAATCCCTTTGCAACACCAGAATGACCACTTCCACTTATTGAAGCCGCAGAAGTTCTGTAGCTTGTTCCAGGACCTCTTGAGAACAGTCCCAGTCCTACATCGGTTTCACTAACGGAGGACGCAACTACCGGATGTGGTAATGCAACAGTCACAGGTCGAGGGACAAGGAGAGCTACTGGCTGGGGAATTTGCAGTGGTGCGGCCTGAGGGATAGCAATGACATATGGTGGAGGTAAAGGAGCATGGACGGGTTGAGGTACAGGCACAGGTACAGGTACGGGACGGGTGACAGTGAGGGTGTAGGGCCTATCCACAATGGCACCTACTGGATGGGGAATGGATACTTGCAACGGTCGAGGTAATTCCACTGAGTAGGGAACAGGAACAGGAACAGAAACAGGGATAGGGACAGGTCTGTTAGCTGTGACTGGTACAGGCTGAGGCACAGGACTGGTAACTGTTGCGTCACGGTGCTTATTTGAACATGACCCGTTGCACTATCCCCGCCATGAAGATCTCCGCTGAATCCAGTGTTTTTGAAACTTTCAGTTCCTGGACTATATCCAGTTCCTCCAAGTCCAGAACCATGTTCCAGACCTTTCACAGTAAGTAAGACAATTTTTCCCGATCTCACACCACTTTCGAATCCTCCAGAACTGAGTGCGATGCTTCTGAGGCCAATAGTTGCTAGACCGATGCCTGTGTTTCCATGGTCAAAACTTTCAGAACCAAGGCCATTGCTTTCAGAACCCAAGCCATATGTAGTGTAGCTGTGTCCTTCGGAGCTGCTACGTTCCTCAGCCGAGCTGAGGCCTTTTTCAGGGCTCGCGGAAACACTGTCGGAACCAATTCCTGCATTCCCTCGTTTTTGTTGCTCCTTGTCACCGTCTCCTTCATCTTTGACCACCAAGCCCTCTGCCGAAATCATCAGGGTAAATATCTGGAACGAATGAGAAACAAAATTATTCCGTGAGAATATCTATAGTATTTTAGACGTAACATGTGCAGAGTCATTACCCTGAGTATGAAACAACATTAAAATGTTACAGTATCCCGTTTTCCTTTACAGCTAACAAAACTATTGACAAATATACCAAGCAGTGTACATATTCGCACACAACACTAAATACAGATTGGACAGTAACTAGTTTCCTCGAGACCAGTTCATTCAAACAAGGGGAAGAATATAAGATTTGAGAACCACCAGTTTCAGAATTGATCAAGATTTTTTGTCAGCTGAGTGTACGTTAGTCACATGTTGACAAATGGATAGCAAGTAACTGTAGAGAGTGTTTGCCTAGTATTGAAGGTCCGAAATGATCGACATCAGATTCTTAATTCAGTGGGCATTACAAGGTTTTATTGTGCACGCTCATGCCGTTTCGATATCCCACAGTGATTAATAATGAGCAATTTCAAAGAACGCTTTGCACTACCACGCTGCCCTATTAACTGGGAAAACTTAAGGTGGAGAAATAAGCAAGATTGTACCCACACTGCGGTGGAGCTACTTTCTGCTTTTAATATTGTGTGTAAATTTTGAAGTTGCAAGTTATTATAAGCTGTACATGACATCGTACTATCGTGCAGGGCGTCACGTCTGAACGATGCTTTCTTACATTATCGCCTGATGTGGGCCCTCGTTTCTCCACTAGATTATGTTCTGTCAGTTGACTCTTAGTAGAAGTTTCTTTGTGCCCCTGAACCTTAGTGACTTAGTTTCGTGCACTACAAATTTCATCCCTCTGTCAAGGTGAACTTATTTAGCTCTGAGGGACTGACGGCTACGTCACGATACAGACTGGAACGTCTTTTTATTAACTTCGAAGGATTTTGAAAAAAATTGCTGCGTCAGTTTTTAGATTCTTTCTTCCATTTATTTCTAAACTGGAACATTGGCTGTTTTACTCTATGATTCATTTATTAACAAAAAATCAGGCACCTGCATACAGTTCGTTTTTTGACACAATTTTAAGGGGGAAAGTATGATCTTTGTATTTAATTTTATGTTAGGTAGGTGACACAGAAAATACAGTTTATCTGAAGAATGCACTGTCGATACAAATGTAATTAATAAACACACGATGCCAGCAACTGAAGTGTACGAGAAGCACCGGCACCCACTTGTACATTTAAAAGGTCTCATTGGTGCGATTTTTGTACCACTCTGCACTGGCTTGCGGCCATGTCACAAAAACAAGACTTGCAGCAAAGTCAATGTACATGTAAAACTACAGTTAACAAAACGTTTGGAAAAGTTTCAAAACGTACGTGTAAAATCGAGATTAAGGACGAAATGAACAGAATAAATTGAAAATTATTAACTGTGTCGTCCCATATACTCCAGAAAACACTAAGGTTGTTTGTAATTGACTAGTCACGCAACAACCCTTTGAAATGTGGTATTTTACTGTGCAGAAATATTGGCAAAGTATTTCTGCCAAGTTATATATGAGGCTAAGACACATGAAACGTGTGGATTTGAGTGTGCCTATATTATGAACAAAAAACTGGTAATTATAGGAATTTACTGTCTTAGTTGTTATTTAAATAAGAGAGCCTACGTTAATTGTATATTAAACTTACGTATGGTATAAATGTATTCGTAAGGAAATGTATATGAATACAGATGTATGGTATGGAGGCAGCAGAAAGGCATCCCGTTTGGAACTAAATAGTAGTTTGATAGGCCAAGCATCATTGCCGTCACCATTAACATGGACTTCGCAGGCTAAGGGTTAATAATGTTTATTCTAAACCCGCTGTATGCATTTGCGTTATTGCTTCTAGCATCCAGTCTCTCTTCATACCAGTGGTTTGTATTCCAGATCCCTCTTACGTATTCTGTATGTTAGGTTAAGGTAACTGTCGACAACTGCTACTGCGAAATTTTTTGCATTGGTTCTTATGGATACTGTTAATTCGTGTCTCTGGGGAAAAAATTTTCTGTCTAGCACCCTGTTCCGAAATAACCATAGTTTGTGTTGTCCCCCTAGGACCACGATTTACGCATCGTAATGAAGTTTATCTTCTAGACACGAGCGTCAAGACGTGTGAATGTGAAGGACACAGAATTACAGGAAAGCCATTGCAGAGTGCACTTACCAGCAGGAACCGCATGGCCGCAATGTGGAGAGTTAAAAATACATGAATGCTGGCTTCATAATGCATCTGTGACTTATATAGAGGGCCGCGCCCTGAGGATGATTGAGCGGGCAGTCAGACCTAACCATCACTTTCACTGTGTTCGACTTCTCACGGAAGGGGCGCTAAGGGTCACTTTCCCCGCCAGTAGTGACCATCATACCGGATACTGTCATCATGCAGTGTAAATGACTGACGGAGCATTATGCATAACAGTAAATGAACTTCGCCCTAAAACCGGAAGTTGCACTGATCTAACACGGAGTGTCATTAAATGCCACAAATAATTTTCGTTACTAAAACTTACGGGAAACAGGTTGATTGTAACTGAAAATGCAAGCTAACACTCTGCTTCGAATGGCTGATTTTGTAATTTTACGACGCTCGTTCGACTGCATAGTTTATACCTTGTAGAATGAAGTAGGAAATCTCCTTAAATCACGATTGGGTGGGAAGTTGTAACGAAACGCTAGGAGGATATTCGAAGGCTGAGTGATTCTTGGCTTATGGGTTCCTTCGACAGTGTAAGCTGTATAGCATTGGGCGGAGGGATAATTATGAATGGTAAAAGGAAATTTATGGTACTAATAGCAACCAAAAATAAGAATAATACCCTAAAGGAATCGAATTTGAATAGAAGTCTGAAAAAGGTGTCCTGTACTGCTAGTGATGTAAATTAATGAATCTGTTCCCGCTTCAGTGTAAGTACTGCCAACACTTGTCATTTTTATGTTTTTACGTCATATTTATTTTTTTACACTTAAATTGCTTTCAGTAGAAGGAGTTGGCTTTTGTATGCAGGATTACATACTTTTTAAATCAACTAATTCCATGGAGCAGGATAAATACTGGTAAATTAAAAATTGTCCAAACATTGAAGAAATTCGCCGTATTTATGGAAGTCAAAATTTGCTATCATGTTCAGAAGTGTCCACCAGCATTCTCCGTCTAGAGTCAAAAGAATGCAGCTCATATCCTGACACCTATTTCTTTAAAATCTGCCGTCTTCAAAGGCCCACTGATAATTCTAGTCGTCACTGTACTTAATGTCTTGTGGCCCAATGTCGACTACAGTTGTCAACAAAAACGTACCTGTGCATGCCATGTAGGCGTAGCACGGAGTGGAGGTATATAAGCTGTACATGTTCTTAATATCAGCGCTTGATGGCGTAAGTGGCCACCTTCACACCCCGGTCGCTTTACTCTCGGGGAAAGCATCCTCGGCACCCGTTGAACAGGAGACTCTGTGGATTCTGTGCCGATCAGGACGTTTGGAAAAGACGTAACTCCCTTGCCTGTGCCGGGAGTCGAACCACAGTTCCTTGGAGTCCATCCCGTAGACTAGCCAAGCTCAAATAAATGACTTGTAATAGACAGAGTTCGCCTTAAACATCCTTTAACACTTTATTTGCAAATTTAGTATGAGACATCCAGCTGTGTTTACAATGCGAGATCAAGATCTTACTGTCACAGGCATGTCACGGATATCATAGTTGTCATTCTAATTATTATTATTATAATAATATTAGAGCTGCAATTCACATTCAGTTATATTTCTGTATTTTACAACTCAAATGGAATGTGTTCAATGTAGAATTTAGCTTTAAATCATCTCTAGTGTGTAAATAAATGCAAGATGAAGATGTGGGCGGAGTCGAGGTGTTGCTCCACTCATTCCTTATCTCGGTATTAACTGTAGGTGAGTGGTCAGCTTCACAGACAGGTCCCCTTTACCCTCGGGGTAAGTGCTGTCGATACGCATCGAGTACGACGCCGGCTGGGCCCACGAAATGGTCTGGGTGCGTCTGAGAGGACAATAATCTCGTACCCTTGCCAGGAATCGAACTACTTATCTCGCTACTTCTGCCCGTAGCCTTGTCACTGTGCCGACTGTACTGTCCTGGCTCCTCATAAAGAAATGTTTTATTTAATGGAAGCATTACCGCAGTTGTCTATACGGTCATCTCTCGCTTTTCACTGGTTCCTACTTCCCGGTTTCGCAAATTCGTGGGAGTCGCCACAAAAATACAAATGCATCACTCGGACATTTCAGTTGATAGGGGTATCGAAATTGTTCGACAACTCAGACAGGTCTTTCAGTCATACCGCATGATGTTCAAGGAGTTGAAAAAAAAACAGCTCCCCATCACAATGTTTCTGCAAAGAAAAGAAAAACACTAAACAGAATAACAAAACATTGTTTTGAGAGGGGGAGCGGTAACTTTTCTCAGCATTGTTAACAAAATATAGCCTAAGAAATTTATCCTTTGCTTTGGGTTCAAATGTCAGGCGTTCCTAGCATCAAGACACTACGTCATCCACACGTCCCCCTGCACAGTGCCGCGTTATGTCTATGTATCAGGAACACCGCAGCGGAAAGAACCTATCAATCTACACTTTACTTTACGTTGAATCGGCCAAAGACAAGTGTTTATTTGTGCTGTTTTCTCTATAATTTCGGATCCTTAATGAAGTGTGGGAAGAAGAGAGCCGGACATTCGGAGGCGTGATGTTCGAAGCCGTTCCAAACGAATAGCATAAATAGATTTGTAACGAAGTCAAGAGCGCAAATACACGGATCTGTTTCTAGTGGGTGTGCAGAAGGAAACGAAGAGTCGGAAATAAATACTATTAAAGTGTGAACACTCTGCGTTATAGTTATTAGACGTTTTATTAAAATGTTTCATATAAGTCAAATCTGCTAGATTTTATTTCTTATATACCAGTTTCTAAGGTCACAACTTATGTGCACAGTATCTGTGGATTATTACAGAATTTGTTTTTAAAGTTTAAGTTTAGTTGGATTTTTATTTTTTTACGAAAGACTGTCGTGTCTATAGTATGTTTTATCATCGACCTAATCTATAAATTGCATTTAATGTTTAAAATGCAAGGTGCAAGATTTCTCTTGGAAAGTGGATAGTTGATTAACTCTTCAAAGACCAGTGGTCACTTTAACCACCATGTTTAATATGAAAGATTCTACATTCTGCCCACACATTGTATTTATGTGTTTTGTATTTATCTCACAACATACCGTGATTACTTTCCTATACATTACTGACTGACTTGTGTTCATAATCGAGATGGAAAGTGTTTACTGCGCGGTACGAGCTGAATGTTTAAGTATAGTTCAGGTTATTCTTATTCTTCAAAGGGTTAAAATTGAGTAGGCTTGTGGAATTCGAAAATTCTTATTCGTCGTCACATAATTGAAGGATGAAGACAATTACATCACGATTAACTTAATAATTTTTGTTGGTTACAAAATGTTTTAGGGCAATGAAATCGAGAAAATTAGGGAGTGGGACATGTAACACGCATGGGGGAGATGAAAAGTGATTATACAGTTTGTCAGAAAAACTTGAAGTGAAAATACATTTAAGAGTTAGGCGTATATGAAAGGGTGCATCTTGAAGAAACAGAATGAAGGATGTGTATTTTATGCAGCTGGAACAGGACAGGGCTCAGTGACAGGTACCTGCGAGTACGGGTGTGGCCTTTGGGTTTCAAAACTGGTGGAGAATTTCTTGGTCCATTGTCGTATTATCAAGGACTCTTCTCCATAAATATGATTACTGATTTACGCGCAGATTTTTATAATCTGTTGTTGCGAACCAAAATTAAATTTTGTCGACAACTTTTAATGCAAACAATCTTACTAAATTTATTGAAATTATCGTAGTCGTATTGGACAAGCAGGTACATGGACGGGCGAATATAAAACCCCAATTATGGGTCCAGTGGTTACAAAGACTTTTAAAACATAATTTTATTTAATCGAAGTCTTTACTCTATGTCACATGCAAATACTTTTGTGTATAAATGTGAAAGTAGCTTTTTGTTATTTCAAGCAGAAAACTGGATTTGTTAACCAGGATTATAAAATCGAGTGCATGTTGATACCCGCCTCCACAAATAGGCCTGTCTAATATTTATACATTTCGAAAGAGCTTCCCAAAATATTTGTCCTGACTCTCTCCTCCTTCTCTGTGTAACTGGGTCATCTTGCTACCGCCCTGGCGGGCTCAGTTGCTTCTAAGACAGGGCCGTGAGCCGCATCTGTTAATGTGATTAAGACTGTTATTGCTGTAGTGCCTTATTATTTGTTTTTTAAGACAATTGGTCTTGACTTAAGCATTTCTTCTTGAATAATGGACAGCACGTGGAAGTGAGCAGGAAATTGTTTTGAAATATCACTGGCGCTTCCGCAGTGTTCTGCTTTGCAGTCGAATCATTAGTCCACTCTACGACGATTCTTCATAAGTTAATGGCTCGTCACTTGGCGAAAGTACCGCCATGTTTTACAGCTTACATTTCGATAGAAGACCCTGAAATCAGATTAAGTCAGTACACTAGAATCTTGCTTTAACAGTCTTGTAGTGGGCTCAGTCTTTTCCTGTTATGAGGCCTTGTACTGGCAGGGAACGGGTTTGTGTTCAGAGATTAATTGAAGCTTTTGTTTATTATAGATGTTTACAGTCCCTCAACCATCTTGTCCCTCGATGCTGTGTAATCTGAGTTACTGACATAGGACTTAAAGAAATAAAGGTATATAAGAATGCTCCTACAGATACTGTTTTTGGTACAATATATGATTACTTTGGTAGTCGATGAAAAATCGGAAGGTGTCAGCAGATGAGTATTCTAGAAACATGGTATGTTTTTATGAAGTAAAATGTTAAACCTAAATGATATTTTTTCAGAAGTCTACAACCTGATTTCTGATATTGTGTACTGACATAAAGCTACAGCAGATTGAAATGTCTCTGCCGTCTTTATCGTAACCTAGCACCAACTTTTTTTGTGAAGATCTGACTTATGTAGAACCGTGTAGCACGTACATTATGTATTATTACATTAACACATTTTTAGGATTGTTAACCTACAAGTAGGCCTATTGCTATTGGAGTCAGTTCGGACAGGAAAAAACAGGCGGTGCAGAAATCAACAGTACTTAATTCGTCGCGGAACAGTACACGTATCACGTGGGAATAATAAAATGATCACGTTACCGACCTTAATAATGACATTCGCTGCTGAAAATTTGCATCAGAAATGAAGGAATTGGAGAGTATGATGTTAGAAGAAATACCAAAGACGTCGCAATAAAACAAACGCATGTAATATCCATGGTGATCATGGCGGTGACTATGGGGATTGTTTTTTTCTGTGATGTATTGCCGTTTAACGTGGCAGATTCTGCCTTGATGTTGGAAGCAGCATTCCTCAGAAACATTCCTACTTATATATCGACCTACACGGAGAAGAAAAAGAATGCACTCTACTACTTTCAGTTCTATCAGTGTACAATATGTAAACAGAAGAAACACCTGGACGACAAATAAGTAAGGGAGTACATGCAAAATAAAGAATTAATGATAGTGTGATATCGAAGAAAAGTCTTGTATAGAGAGTGAGTGGGTGCTAGAGCTGTTCAGAAGATGAACAAAGGAGTGTGACTGCAAAATGAGATTTGTGTGTGGCGTGAAAAGAATGGATTTGAAGGACAGGGAAGGGAGCGAAGACGGGACACGAATTGAAGATTGTGAAATTATAAGATATCGGGAATGTGAAGAGAAATGGAGAAATTACGTTTTTCAGTGCCGGGGGACAAGCGATGAAATATGTTTTAAATATACAGACCGAAACGAATGAGCGATCTGGGAAGGACCCATACGAGGAGGAGAAGTTGAGCAGTTTCGGAACAGTTGATTGTGGTAAGGAAGAATAAAGAGAGCAGAAAAAATTCCTACATCTAATTTCACATTAGACTACTCACTTAATTGAAATGGGGTGCTTGAGTGATCAGCAGTAGACCATGTATACAAAGTTCCCGTATTGCGTCTCAGTCCTGAGGCCCACTGATCTGGCTGAGGATTTTAAGGTTTTCTTCAGATTCTCCGGGAATATTATGGGTTACAATGTATATGCTCTTCCAGTTTACCGAATCATCTCCCACAATAATCACAATTGATGCTACACACAAAGTTCAGTTCAGAGAACAGCGTTAAATACACGAAAAAACGGGCTACCAATCTGCAAATTAATTCCCGGTAACTGTGCATTGCGAGTTGTTCGTTTGGGAACAAACACAACTCTGTTGAGTAGAATTATTCGTGTGAAGCTGAGAGTAGCACAGCTGTTAAAAAGTATGCTTTTATGACAAATGGGTTTCTTGGCATGTTAAAAAGACCGCCGTACGTGATTCTCTGTAGCAAGAATGAGACAAGTGCCTTTCATTTCATCATTCATTATTCCAGACACGCCACTACTTACGCAGTTTCAAGTTCTTCAGTTTCAGACTTAAACAATTAAAAAAACGAATAAATAAATGAATTATTGTTACAGTAATAAAGATTTTAAAACGCGGAAAATTTTTCCCTACGGGAAGGAAAGCGCAATGGGGGCGAAGGCGCATAGGAATACTGCTGGGTGAGAGCGCTCGCGCAGGAGAATGTAATTCTGTTGTTATTGCTGTCGTTTAGGTAGGTACAGTTTTTCGTATTCAATATTTATTTCCTACGTTTAAGGTGATTGACAGCTGTACAGTGTGTGTGTGTGTGCTAGTATGTGGCTATGTGTATAGTATGTACAGTGTTTGTGTATTAACATATATAGTTGGCTATACACTTAATTACGACTTGGGCAAAATTCAGCTTTCGCCTGGCCTTCGGGAATCTAACTATTGCGTAAGTAGTTATGTGTCTGTAATTCAGTGTAAATTTTGGTATTATTTTTCATTCCGCGGCTAGGCCTTCCATGTGATGTTTTCCCTTTTTGATTTTCTGAACAAATGTTTTATGCACTTATCTTTTCCCTTCTGCCCGCTGCATGTCCACTAACCTCTTCTTCTTGTTTAAACATCGTAATTTTTTGTAACTACAAATTTTGAAGCTCCTCGTAATGTAGGTTTCCCTATTCTCCCAATACTTTTCTTCATGTCTGTAAGGTAAAAGCGTACTTGTTAGCACTGCTATTCAAACTTTTGGGCGACAGACCAAGTTCTGTGTGCGTATAAAATCACGAATGTAAGTTACTTTTTGAAAAACACGTGTTTAGCTCCTCAGTATTTGTGATATGGTATGCAAACAATTGTATTCAAACTACATGAATACATGCAGACGGCAGCTGTAGTGAGGGCAGTATAAGCAAGATAGTCGTTGCATGACGCGGCATTCACACGTGACACACTGTCGCATTTAAAGCCTTATCACATCTGGTATATCCAACAGAATCTGGCTCATTTCTTATCGTTTATCAAGATGGTGAAACCATGAAACCAGAAAGTCTCTGGCGAATTATAATTTGGAGTTTCGATGTTTAGTCGAGTCGTATGTTGAAGCTGTTTCAACATTCTGGATTCCATTGCATTCGTCATCATAAGGTTGAAAGGAGGCGGAGTAGTAAGGGGATGATGGTGTTTAATCAGTCATTCTTGAGATCTTGCCTTCTCAGACTTGGTGTGTCCGTTCTGCTGTTGCCCTTGTTGTAAGTATTACTGCTAACGTAATATGTCATTTTATCGTACTTCAGTCTTTTACTGTTGTCTTGTTAAGTGTAATAGGTATTGGTGTTGTGGTTGATTAATACTGATATTGTCTGATTGCCGTGCTCTTTGATGCATTTGTGGAGTCCTACGGAAGCTCTTTAAATATTCTCACTCAAGGTTCTGGTGAGGTGTTCTGTTGTCCTGAAGTGTTACTGGTTTCGGGTTGCGAGCTTCAATGGTCATCGTGGGCGCCCTGGGCCGTTTGCAGTAGTTGTTACTAGGAACTGCCTGGGCCGGTTACTTCTGGGGTAGGATCGGCCTGAGGCTGTGTTGTTTCTTAATTCTGCTTTGTGAGGCTGATCATCATCTTTGGAAGAGGCAGAGCTCTTCCTACTAGAGCCATAAGCGGAGAGTGTCTTTTTTGGCTGCATTTCCACGGATGTGAAGCCCGGGAGTGCAAGGTAAGTCCTCTTCCGAGGTGAACTCAAGAGAGTTCAGCTTGCATTGATGAGTGCTTGTGTTATCGCTTAAGAAGCAGCTGGGAAAGTTTCGTGGCTTCCAGTTATTACAGACGACTCTTCATGTTTTCTTTCTTCTCCATTACTTTTACGCTGCCTTCACCTGTCGTTGCGTTAGCATGAGACGCAGCGTAACTTACTGAGATGATACTTAATGGCAATCTGTGCTGGGCCAAAGTAACGTGCTCTATCGCCACGACTTTATGACATCCTCTAAATCAGTAAACAAAGAATGGGCCTTCTGAAGCATGTGCATGAAGAAGAAAGAATTAGGGGAGGTGATTGCGAGAGACACTGCATTTATGAGTGCCACTTTCACATTGTTAACTCCATAACTCCATGGAGCAGAGTCCTTCTTGAGAAGCTAACAGATCGTCAGCTAGTCAAGAAACTCCCTCCGTTTTGTGGAAACCGAAGGTTCATTACCGCACTCACAAGAGCCGGCAGGTCCGAGGCTCTGTATAGTGTTTCGTAACATGGTGCTTTCACTTTGTTAGTGTCCCTTTAATTTTTCTCCTTTTCAAAAAGACACTCTGCTTTGCTCTGCTAGATTCGACGGTGATAGATTGTTATGTTAAGATTATTAACTCTTTCTTCGGCTTTATCAGAGAACACTGTCTGCCTCAGTTGTTATTTTTATGTCGTCAACTGTTTCTTCGGCCTCAAATCATACCTCACAGAGGAGAAAGCCTGTCTCCTTTATAAAAAGTAATGATAAGTTTACGTAGGTCTTCATGTAAAGTACATCTTACATTGTGAGATTTTAACGAAATTTGTATTTGCTCGACAGAATTAGTAAAAATTACCAGTATAAATATTCACGAAAATGTGGCCAACGGGAGTCGAGTTTTTCGATCCAGACAGACTGATAGACGAAGCTAAAAGTCGTTTTTCGCAATTGTTTTCCTAAAGCGTCTAGAAAGGTCCGATAGGACGTCACGTGACAGATAAGCATTCCAGTTTCGGGAGGCGACTGGTCCGGCTCTGTTCAGTCAGTATTGATATGTGCCCGAGTGCTTGGTCAAGTGGAACAGCGGTGCAAGTGGTGTAAATTTTGTGGATGTTGATAGGTTAACTGCGTTGCTTCTTCATAAGTGTGTGTGTTACAACTTCTTTTTGTATTTTAAATGCAGTGACAAAATGGGGCGCTCATGTATTTGTACATCATGTGCGAGTAGGTATATAATGATGCAGAAATATGAAGTTAAATTCGAGTAGTAACGCAAAAATTCCTCATACTTCCACGTGCCTTCGCACTTTGGAGTCTAAGTAAGCACAGTGACTTTACATGGAATGTCTGTGAGTATCCAGGAGTTTTTATTACGATAAGTCGGAAAAATAAAGTTTTCCGGGATGTTTTCACTAGTCGTAATTACGTAATGTGCTCCTGAGAAATAAATGTGGAGCAAGAATATATTAACAACAAGACTGAACAATAGTGCAATGTCAGAACGCCCAATGTGCTACACATTTTGTAACATGGAAGCAAGACTGTGCGGTACACTGACAGACCTCGCCCATTATAATAGTGCATTAAGACTGGGCTTCGTTTAAGGTTTTTACCCCAAGCAACCTCAAATCAGCGATGAGGCAGTAGGACGTAAGTTAAGGTAAACACGCCATTGATGAAGACCGGATTCAGCTATTCGTTTTCATTAATGAGTAACTATTCTTTACGCTTATTTGAATTGTAAGGGCCCGTATCTAGCAGTACGTTTGTGGCGCCACAAGTATTAGCATGACTTAGCGACCATTGATTACAGCGAGAGTGTTTCCACGTAGAAGCGCTTCAGAAACTGGAGAGCTAAAAACGCTGTCAGTTGCTTTGTCCCCGCTACTAGGAGCTCCACAAGTCTGACGCGCCACAGCTAGCGATACACTGTCGCTTATGATGCCGTTTCAACGAACTTGTTCAGTCGCGCCACTTCTGAGTGGTCTGCTGTTCAGTCTGAAAATATTTGTTTCTACGTAATGAATTAGAACTTTGACACCGAACTGCTGAAGCCCGTCCAGCTATATGGGACACAAGATTTGTTTCGTACAGTGACAAGGTGGAAAATACAAGGTGCCATAAATATTATGTAAAATATGTCACGGTCTTGCCGTCAGTTCAGCAGGGGTCTGTCAAGAATTTATAATTCCTTCTTGTTTAATTTCCTGTGCCATAAATCAAACAGGACAACTTCCTCTTCAAACTCGATTTCAAAACTGGAGGTGACTCAGCAAACGAGGGTTCGCCACCCAGACGCACTGAAGCGCCACAAATATCCTCGTGGAAAAGGGCCCTACGGTACTTACGATTCATGCCTGAAAAAAATGCTACTTTCCTTGGCCTAGGAGGGCCCATGTCATTATTCCTTTCTGTAATCCCATGTAGTTTATCTTGGCTATAGACGTGTTATTCCAGTTGCTTGTATTGAAGATTACTGCCTGGTAGCCTGTGTCACATGCCCATAAAAACCGCAAAGCTTTACCTGACATAAGACCATACAACTGGTGCTTGCTGCCATTAGAACGTAACACATTGCACTGTTTTTTAGTTGGACCTCTTGTGCTTACTCATTGTAGGTGTAGGGGGTTATTGTTGCACTTGATTACACTCAGTGACACATACACACACTCGGTAGGACTCCCCTGGACGAGGGATCGGCCAGTCGCACAGGCCTCTACCTGCATAACACACAACATTTACAAGAGACAAACATTTATCCCCCCCCCCCGGGGGATTCGAACCCGCAATCCTAGCAAGCGAGCGGCCGCAGACCCACGCCTTAGAGAGCGCGGCCAAAAGATCGGCCATTGCACGTTGTGCTTTAGGTTTTCGTTGTTTGCGTTTTATAGTGCTTGCCTCTTGTAGGCTGTTTGCTTGTAGCGCGCTCTGTAATAAATAATTGAAATTAATTACTATTTACGTTGTTGATATTTCAGTTGCTTTGCTAGGAGAATAACATTTTACCTCTTGTTTTACATGGGTTTGAAACTTGGTTCCTCACAATGAGAGAAGACTATAGACTGAGGGATTTCGCGGACGAGGTGCTGAGGAGACGGACAGCTGGAATATTATTATTATTATTATTATTATTATTTACTGCAATTGGGTTTTCACCCGGTGGCAGTAGTCCTTACACTAGTACACACAATACAAATGGACATATAAATATACATAAAATTAACAATACAAAACAAACTATACACAATTACAAAACAAAATACATACAGTAAATACAAGTACACACATTAGAACACCGTACACACATTACAAAAACATCCAAACCGAGCAAAAGCATCCACTCCTTACAAAAGCATCCACACCTTACAAAAACATCCATACCTTACAAATACATCCACACCTTACAAAAACACCCATACACATACAAAACAAAATACATACAGTAAATACAAGTACACATATTAGAAGAACCCCGTTCACACCTTACAAAAACACCCATGCACATACAAAACAAAATACATACAGTAAATACAAGTACTCATATTAGAACACCGTACACACCTTACAAAAACACCCATACACATACAAAACAAAATACATACAGTAAATACAAGTACACACATTAGAACACCGTATACACATTACAAAAACATCTGCACCTTACAAAAGCATCCACTCCTTACAAAAGCATCCACACCTTACAAAAACATCCACACCTTACAAATACATCCACACCTTACAAAAACACCCGTACACATACAAAACAAAATACATACAGTAAATACAAATACACATATTAGAAAACCATACGCACCTTACTAAAACACCCTTACACATACAAAACAAAATACATACAGTAAACAAAATACATACAGTAAATACAAGTACACATATTAGAACACCGTACACACATTATAAAAACATCCATAACTTACAAATCATCCACACCTTACAAAAGCATCCACACCTTACAAAAACACCCATACACAGTACAAGAAAAAAAAACACGCACAATACAAAAAAAACACCCACATATTAATTAATTTCAGTGCGTTAGAATATCCTCAGTATAAAGTCAGACCAAAGTACATGCTAATTATATCCCCCAAGAACTTAATTCACTTCACTTCGAAACCAGAGCACTTCACTTCACATCACTTCACACCCCTTCACTTCACATCCCTAATTTTTATTTAATCTCCACTTAAAAATCCTTAGCTTGTAATGACGTTCTTGACCCTTTTTTTAAAAGAGCTTAATTTACAGGGGAAAGTCGCTAGTACGCTTGGAGGTAATTGGTTCCAGCTTTTTATGGTCCTATTTACAAAGGAATATTTACCTACATCTGTTCTTTGTTTCCTAATCCTAATTTTCCGACTATGATCGTCCCTACCCAGGTAGCATGGTTTTAGCAGTCTATCCCCTATTGTTTTCCAAGCCCGTCCCCCGGTGTATGCTTTGAAAAGGGCGCATATTCGGGCTATCGCTCTACGCTGTGTCAATGTTTCCCAACCCGATTCATTTATATTATTTGCAAATTTTGCCGCTCTCTTTTGCACGCGATTCAAAGCGCTTACCTGACCTTCTCTGTATGGGTCCCAACACACCGCTCCATACTCAAGTATCGGTCTCACAAGTGCCGTATAAGCTAAACTTTTCGTATTATTATTTGCCCTTTTGAGTATACGCATTACGAAATGAAGAGCCCTCCACGATTTTCTTAGTGTATAATTTACATGATCTGCCCAGCTTAGGTCGCTGCGTATAATTATTCCTAAATACTTAAAGCTATTTGCCTCTGGAATTAGTTGATCCCCAATACAATACCTCAGTTTACCTTTCACCCTAGCTCTATTGAAGCTTATTGCTTTACTCTTACCTGGATTTATCCTCATTTCATTTTCAACCGCCCATTCCCCTAATCTATTTAAGTCTGTCTGCAAATTTTCAATGTCATTATTATCGATTATCCTCCTGTATATTATACAATCATCAGCGAAAAGCCGTATATTTGACTCAATGTTTAATATTATAATATTAAAAGGAAATTACATGACTCGAAAATGCGGTGACATTTTTTAACCTACAGGACAAAAAATATTCAGATATACTGAATTTTATGTCGGCCGGTAACTCTGTCACTGTCTTTCTTTCTTATTGTGGACAAACTTGAATCTTTGACTTGTATTATCTGCCGGCATTAGCGGTAGTGTAAAAGTGCCTTTAGGGCACTTCAGGCCGTGCGATGTCTCAGGTGCTTAGGCGACGCTGTCTCACCCCGGAGGCTCGAGTTCGGTTCCGGGCCAGCCCGTGGGGGATTTATAGTGGACACAGTGTAACTGGAACAAGTTTTTATAGAGGTACTTCTGTTTTACCTTGTCAGTATCATTCTACTGATGGGCCACACACCTGCTTAATTCATCTTCCACCGACGCTGTGTGATCTTACAAACTGACAACACTATCAAATAACACACTTCTCTCTCTCTGTCCTCAGAATTTGTTCTTCAGTATTGTTTACTTTTGATGAGGGATCAATGTTAACCACTTTATCTGACTTGAATTTTTGCAGGAGGCTTTGACGTTTCAGTTTCCGCCCCTCATGCATAGAAATCCTGTAAAATTACCATTCTGGTGAATTACTACCATACTAAGTGGCTGACTTGCTAGACGAAGATGTTCTTCATATCCTTAAAACGTTTTCTACACAGAATGTTCTGAAACAACGAAATGTATTGTAATAGCTTTTAAAGTTGGCTTTGGAAAAACAGGACGGATTTAACTGAATGTGAAAGATCAGCCTTTGGCTTAAGCCGATGATGTTAAGTTATGAGGTGGAAACAAGAACACTACATCAGAAAGCACATAAGCCCTAATTTACGTTAGCATATAGGTTGGTCTAGACGTAAAGACAGTGAAAACTAAGACTGTGTGTGATTCACAGCAGAATTCAGGGTAAACTTCTGACATAAGTGTAGCTAATACATCTTTAGAAAGCGTGGAAAAGTTCCAATAGTTGGAAAGGATACGAAACAGTCAAACACGTATTAAAGAAAAGATGAGGGGCAGGCAAAATTCGGGGAATGCTTCCTGCCAATCTCCTTCGAAATCTTAGTGCTTCTGTCTGCTGTCTATACATGTCGAGACATAATTTTGCGAGCTGTTTTGTTATGACCGTGACACTTGGTGTTCTACATTGACGAAATAACGCAAGTTGAAGACGTCTGAGAGGAGGGTGCCGACGAGATTATTTTGGCCTTAGACGGAGGAAGAAACAGGATGGTCAAGAAAGTTGCGTAATGAGGGTCCTCGTGATTTGTATTTATCGCCAAATATTATGAAGATGATCTATTAAGGATAACGCGATTGGCAGGGAAGGTAGCAGCTACATTCTTTTTTCGAAATACCAGATTGTTGCATACCACCGGAAGTTATAGGCTTAGGTGTGCGGGGGATACATAAAAATGGCTCTGGAAAACATAAGGTGTGTCTGGAAATGGGAACTCGTGAACAAGATGATGAATCTTTGGTTTCCATAAAATGCGGAGAATTTCTCGAGTAGCTGAGTATAATCTCACGTACGCACAAGTATTTGGTTTTTATTATGCAAAGAAATATGTAAGTACACTGTACAATGAATATATCTTTACCACAATTTTCTTCCTGATCGTAACATTTAAGCATGTCGATGAATTTTTAATGTTTCTTGTTGATGTATGTGATGAACGGATGGTGATGAATAGCGGTCGAGTTAGCTCCTGATGTATCTGAAATAAACAGGAGACGAAAGCAAGAATCATTAAATACTTCATTCTGCCATTTGGAGGTCAATAGAAATGGATGGTCTGGGGATCGAACTCCTACCCGTCCAGACCGGCAATGGATGTCTTTATCCCGGGGGTAAAGCGGCCGGAGCGTGGCGTTGACCACCCACCCCCATCTAGCACCACATCACTTACCTACCAACTGTAAAAACAAAATTTATTACGACGGTATACGGTGTCAGGGTAAGAACGGTTTAAAGCCTAAGTGAAATCATTACGTGGGTTATAGCAAAATAACTACATATATGTATAGCTAATGGTAGCTGGGTTAGTGAAAGCATTCTCCACATTACACGGAACTTGAGGAGTTCGCCACTTGACCCTTTTCTACAACACAATAATTAATCCTGTTCCTTGAAAGTAAATTTGAAAATTGTTTTCCTACCTACGCCCACGTCTTTCGAAGTAACGTCTTTCTCGATGTTTATCATGTAACTCTGCATGAATTTCTCCTATTTTCTTTTCCATGCGTGCCACTTGTCCCCTCAATCTCACTCTTCTTAATTTATCATTAGTTTACCAACTACTTTCACGTAAATGACATTTTTAGCTCTAGGCCAGGGTCTAACTCTTGTAATTTTTTTCCATAAGGAATAAGGTTTTATAACATTTAAAAGAGAGAAAAGGTGTATATCTCATTGGTACAAGTCAAAATTGAAAACAAAATTGGTTCTTGGACGTAGCTACCGAACACAAGAGCTGTAGGTAGAACCCTTAATATACAGGATTACTACAGGTGTAAGACTCTGCAGTTCTTCAGAGATAAAACTTTCCACCCTGTTAGATGTTTAAATTTATTTCCAGGATGTTATTACAAGTGATTCCTGCATCGTGTGGGCCCTACATTTAAAATTAGCCTTTATTTGCGACAATCTAAATCGGTAACTTTAATTTTGTGTAGTAAATGTTTTCCATTATGCAGATGTTAATTTCATAACATGTTGTTGCGTTATCAGCGCGATGAAAGATTATGGGCGCATATTTAAAACGTTGCGACTTTGAAAAAGCTTACCTCGAGAAGCTTGGCTGTGTTCAATGCTTATAGGAAGAGAAGTAGCTAGGAGCATAACTGGCGCCGTGCAGGGAGCTGGAGACGTAGTTTCTTGAGTCTGGAAAGACCGAACCCCTTACGGAGCGCAAATCCTCCAATTCTTAAATCTTCGAATGCGAGACTAGGCTGCGGCACTGATACTGCAACTGGCTGATGCAGTGTTAGTGATACAGGCTGCGGCACTGTTACTGGTAGAGGATGCGCTATGTGGATGGGCTGAAGAGCTGTCACAGTAAAAGGCACTGGTACAGGTCGTGGTACATTGGCAGGGCTGGTCTAACTACCGTGACTGGGACAGGATGAGGAATGGCGACAGGGACAGGGCGTGGGACGTCTACCGAATAGGGAGCATTGGCGGCTACAGGGACGGGGCGGTTAATAGGGACTGGGACGGGTTGTGGGACACGGACAGGGACCTTGCTTACAGTCACGGGAGAGGCAGCAATTACTGGACCAGCAGCCACACCAATGGCCGGCCCAGCTGCCAGTCCTACCCACCCTCCAAGGCTCAGGCCAAGTCCGTCGTAACTGTGGTCCAGACCCAGGCTGTAGCCGTGACCTGACTGGACAGGGTGAGTCAGGAAGCCCCGTTTCTCCTTGCGTGTCTCGATGACGCCGCTGCTCACCACAGCGGCAGCGGAGACAATAAACACGCAAACCTGCAGCCAGAAATACTTTGTTTGGGTTCTCAGTACGGAAACACGGGGATGCAAGTTTGAGGGGAACTGGGCCACACTGTTTCCTATAATACAAATGTCTTTATGTCTCTGTTATGTAACTTCTGGGAGATAATTTACAGTAAAATTATGATGAAAGGGATCTATGTTTAAGGTTCTGCAGATCTTACCTTACCTTGCTTTTTCAGTTTTCACGAGTACATTCTTGTATTTTTTATGATACCCACCATTTTGCTTCTCTTCTCCTTTCGGTTTAAACACCTAACACTCTTTACTGCAGCATACATATTAGAAAATTTTTGTTGAATTTTGTCCTTTATCATTTTACGTCTCGACTTTCCTCTCCCAATACTCTCTTGTGATTCTGAGGCCAACCAGTAGGGATACCCAGTCTCCCGAAAGAGACTTCAACCTATGTTCTCCGGACTACGAATCACAAGTACTACCTACTTTTCCGCAATGTTCGGTGTGTCTGAATTACATGAAATGTTTAATCTGCCCAGAGTACTGTAATAAAACAGAAACCGGCGGTCTAGATTAGAGCCTTCTACTGTGCAGCGCACGGGGAATGCGTCTCATCTTCTCTGCCCCTGGACTGTTGATCTGCCAGTATTTTCGAACCTGCATTACTTACCAGCAGAAACTTCATTGTGTGGCTTGTCGCTGCTCAGTCTAAGTTATTCTGATATGGATTAAAGAGTCCTGGCAATTTATAGTGAGACACTACAGGTGACGTCACTTTCACTGATCGACTTCTCGTTAGAGGTCACGCACCGACCTCAGTGAGCCTAAAGCATACAATCAACTGTCTGTTGGGATCTGATTGCAAGTAGTAACGTAATTGGAGCAGTAGAAAAACCCTTTGTAGTCTCTCCATGGTACTTCTTAGTGTTGAGGATGGGGGAGATTGCCTCCAGTTTAGATAGGTTGTTGTCCTCCAGCTTGGAGGTTAGTTTGGGAGCTGACAACCCCTAAATATAAAGAGAGGCACGTTAAGAAGTGTTACACATGGTCACGGGACGGGATGTTTTGAACATGCTAAAAGACCTATCGGCTCATTAACAGGTGAGACATTTCTTGACCATCTGAGCATTTTCTAGCTTCCAAGAAAAGTATTCTTCCACATGGAGTTAGAATCTTGAACATATGCTATTAAATAGGTTTCTTTTATCTCAGAAACATCGTCATGGGCAGTAGCGGAGCTTGAACCTGTGGGCTACACCCGTTTTAATTAGGAATGCAATATCGAGCCAGTGGGCCTAGGCATACATAATGTGAGATATTATAAGTAACTACTGAATGTTGAGACAGGCTACCTCAGTAACTAATATACGGACTGGCTGACTGACTGCCTGACTGACTACCTGACTGAATGACTAAACTTATGGAACAGAGGCCATCTTTAGAAAGTTAGTAGTCACTCAGGTAGTACAGACATTTCCCTCTTGTGTGAGTTTAGTACTATGATTACCATAATCACAAGACTACGACACTGTACCAGATCACTTCAGTCCATGTAATCAAATCCTGTTTCTCTGGGATCCACGTCGCAAAACGTCGTCGCTGCCTTACTGACATTTTTTTTCAATGCTCGACAGCCCTTTGGGGGCCTAGGCCGCCTCATTTTTCGAGGCTTCACGATCACACTTTTTAGACACATCACACTTGGTAGGTCTCATCTGGACGAGGGACCATCTCGTCACAGAGACCTCTACCTGACAAAACACAACACTCACAAGAGACATACATCCATGCTCCCGGTGGGATTTTAACCCACAATCCTAGCAAGCGAGCGGCCGCAGACCCACGCCTTAGACCGCACGGCCACTGGGATCGGCACTGACCAACTTAATTGACATAATCACTTGGTAAAAAGTCGTAATATTTATACGGCACTAGACTTTCACAAAATATTAACTTTTATTTTGTTTCTTTTCTCTTCTTTTATGACAACAGGCGTACAAAAATATGGTGACCCCCAGAAATCAATATTTGCCCCGTTCTAACCAATGATCTAATAGAGCTGGTGTGTGTTAAATTTCGTTGGGAGACAGAACACAAATATGCTTGCAAATTGTACATGAAATGTTAGTTGCATGACAACAAATGCCAGTATAGTAAAAGAGCTAAGCTTTGTGCTTGAAGCATTGAAAACAAAGGGGATATCTTGTACTAGTGGAAAATTTACACACACATGCAGGCCTCTAACTCAGTTCCTCCATGAACCTGAATCCTTGAGAATATCATAATTCCTCAGCTAGACGAGAAATCCCAGGTTTTTATGGAAGCCGAAATTTCATTACCGTGTTCACAAGATTCCACTACTTGTCTCTTTCCTAAGTCAGATGTATCCAGTCCACCCTTTTCCATCTTATTCCTTGATGATCCTTGATGATCCATTTTAACATGTATCTATGCCTACGTCTTCATAGTGGTCTCTTTCCTGTCAAAACCATGCTTGCATTTGTCTTCTCCCCAGTATGTGCTAGGCCCATCCCATCATCCTTGATCTGATCACCCTAATAATATTTGGCGGCCGATCCCGGACGCCGTGCGGTCTAAGGCGTAAGTCTTCAGCCGGTTGATTGCTGGGATCGCAGGTTCGAATCCCGCTTAGGGCATGGATGTTTCGTATCTTGTGTTTGTTGTGTATTGTGTAGGTAGCGGCCACTACAACGAGCTGGTTAGTTGTTGAGAGGGGTCCTACCGGTGTGTGTGATTTAGAAACCTCAACAACGAAGCGGCCTAGGACCGATTTGGGGTGTTGCGCCACAGAAGAAAAGTATTTGGCGAACAATACAAGTCATTAAACTCCTCTTTATGCGGTTTTATTAAAACTGCTGTTACTTACTCTCTCTTTTGTCCAAACATCTTCTCAGAACCCTCTTCTCTAACACTCTCAGCCTTTATTCTTCTCGTAATTTTAGGATACGGAGCTAAAGGTTGTGTAATTATTAAATTACAGTTCTTGTAAGCTTTCTCATGTAGGCTTATATCATATTTATTGTGAAAATCTTGCATCGCATTTGTTTAAACATAAATTGGAGAAGGCTAATACAACATTATCACTCTCAGTACACAAAAGACAGAGTCTGTTCTTCTTTAGTCTCTGAATGTAATCAGACGAATGTAATCAGAAACACACAACGTTTTATGTTTGTTGGGCTTTTACCCTTGCCTAATTTCAACTTATACTGAATGTTAGGCCTTGTTTTGGACTTACGAATGTGAACATTTAGCTACTTTATAATGTAAAGTTATCTGCAACTTATATGTGTACATTCGTATGAGTAGACATATTTGTAAGTGAATTTATGAACACACAAAACTGACGGCTGTTAATGAGACAGGATTTCACACACAGACAATTTCTAATTAAGAGAACATAACACGATTCCTATCAAGTCTCATAATTCGGAAGAAACACATAGTGTTGGGTAGGACAATGAGTAATATTTCCTTCTTTGTTTAGTAGATGGCTGAAGTTTAAATTATTTTTCAAATAATTGTATACTATGCTTCAAATAATGTTTGCTTTTATAGCCCTGTAAAAATGGAGAGCAAGTTTTCACAAAGGCCACAAGCAGTTTTTCAACAACAAAGAATATCGATTAAGGGAAATATCTAGATTTTGGCCATTATCCCTTTGAAGACTGATGTTTAAATTAAATATTTGAGTTCAGTCCATACCTAATACAGAAAAAACTCCATGTCCGATGTAAAGACACATAAGTTAATGTTTAAAGAAGTAATTACAGTCTATTCTGATAATTCTACTCGATTCGTAATACACTGTGTGGCGAAGTGCTGAGTTTCTTAATGTTACATCGGCTGGTATTATACATACCATTGGGCTTGAAATAGTTATGCTCTACTTTTATGGTGGTTAATTAGCACAAGTATCAATCTCAAAGTTATAACGTCGATGGTAGTTATTGGATATGAGCAGGGAGAAGCTAAGGTTGTTTGTGGAAATCTGAGATGAGCGCCTTCCTTCTAGCTGTCGTATAAATAATTTTTATAGAGGATAGGTGCCTTCCTCAGGTGGTGATAGGTTGGTACTGGGATGTATAAGGTGATACATGTAAAAAAGAATTTGGTTTACTGTAGAAGTTTTATTTGCTATTTCCTTGGCTGAGCTGGTTGATTATGTCGCCTGTTTTTAAGACCGGACATACAAGAATGTTATAGTTTGTTCTTTTATCCACATTTGTGATGATTTGTAGGGACCTTGATTAATGTTAATTTATTTTCACTTGCTAAAAGAACTTGATTTCATTATTTTAGTAGTACAGATATGCATTTTAAAAATATTTGACTGTAAGTCGTGAACTTTTATGAGCTGGCTTGATGGTGTGTTCAGACTTGTTAGTGTTGTGTTTTGTTCGCTCTTTTTTCTGTATTTTATTCTGATAGCTGACAAATGGATTCAACTGCTTTAATTAGAGGGTTCCTTTCTCCAGCCTTCTCTGAGGCTGTTTTGCACTCTTGTTCCATCATGTTTTAAACTTCTTTCCTCTTAATAATTTTGAACAGATATATGGCCACAGGCATGCTTTTGGTGTTGTTTCGAACATAAATTCTGTAAGCAATTACAGTCTCCAAACTGCAGTGATTATTTGCGTTGACACTGCATTGGCCTGTTTGGAAGTGGATTTATTCTGCAATTAATTAGCGTCAGGGCCAAGCAGGTTTGCAGAATGGTAAAGAACGCGTGTGAGATGTGTATGCTAAGTAGAAGCACACCCCTCTGCTCTTGGTCACTGGACGCTCCAGCCTTCTGGATGAAGCTCCTGTAAAATGAAGTACTATGTCAGCTTTCTTATGGTGCTGAAACTTGGGCACTTCGGAAAGCAGATCAGAAATGCCTTGAAAGTTTTGAAATGTGGTACTGGAGGATATAGAGGATTAGTTGGACCGATCGTGTGAAAAATGAAGAAGTATCATGTAGAGTCAAAGAGGCAAGGAACATCCTACATGCAATAAAAAGAAGGAAGGCTAAATGGATTGTTCACATATTGCATAGGAACTGTCTTCTAAAACACGTTATTGAAGGAAAGGCAGAAGGAAGGATAGAAGTGACGGGAAGACGAGGAAGAAGACGTAAGCAGCTACTGGATGACCCCAAAGAAACGAGAAGATACTGGAGATTAAAAGAGGAAGCACTAGATCGCATTCTATGGAGAACTCGCTTTAGAAGAGGCTATGGACCTGTCGTAAGACAGACTACTTAATGAATGATGATCGTCATGCTGACGAGGACTGAAAGGCTGTGTGGCATATAGAGCAGGCCTTCACATACAGTGTCCGGCGGAGTAAGAAATGTGGTGCGAAAGCACAGCAGTGTAGCTGTCAGTACACTGCGAGTATTACGAACCAAACAGGTGGCAAGTGTCTCACTCGAGTTTCACGGCAATCCGATTCGAATCTCGGACACTCTTTTAATGTACGACTACCCAACTTGAGCTACTCGGGTCGCGTGTGGCTAGACTGTTGGATTTGTGCAGCCCGTGAGAATATCTTTCCATTCCCCAAAATATGTATTAAAGCGTTCCTATTCTTTACAAAAAAGAGTGGCAAATCTTTTCGATAAATCTCAACCAAATGTGTAACTTTTAAACAATATTTCCCATTACTCGTAAAAAGTAACATGGTAACGTACGAAATTGTTTGTCTCCTATCATCGTTTGCTATATAGGAGTGTTCTAGTAAGCCTTTAATAATGTAACAATAAATTAATTGGTGACGACTGTAGGTTCTCGTACCAATTACCGAACTACGTGAACTGACATCACCGTAGAGCTGATCTGAGTAATCACCGCTGTGCAGATCTCATATGGTGACAAGTTACGGGAGAGAGGCGGAAGTAGGCTAAACAGTTTTTGTTAAGCTGTGCCATTTGATATGTCGATATAGAATTTCCCGCAGGCGTGTGAGTTTGGTGTTGGTTTCATTTCCGTTTTCTTGTGAAGTCGATACAATGATTTGTCACGATTGAACACCCTGTACTGCCCTTAAGCACACTGCATTCTGAATAGAAACCAGTTAAAGTGACACTTTGACAGATCGCCTTCGCTGCTGGTACAAGTCGACATTACAAACGCATTTTACTTGTTTCGAAGAAAATCTAGTCGGGCACGGGTGCCACATCTAGCCTCATTACCAAAACCATGAGATCCTTAGCGATAACTACGATCTATTAAGGTTATTTAGTTTTACAGGAAGCCAAAGACATTGCAGCTGAAAAGTAGTAACATCAGCTCCGCAAAGTGGGTGTATTGGTTTGTAAGGCGGTTGATGCTGCGCTGGTATTTGTGTTTGTCCTTAATGTAGTACGGCGAATAAAAGTAATGAATGGTATACTGGACGAAAAAGAGGTTTGACATTTTTTCAAAATTTGAAATTATTTGGAATTTTTTTGATTTAATCCTGATATTTATGTTTTCTTTTTTCCTGTGATTCTGTTGCTAGTGTCTTCTGTTCTACACGCATTTCGTTATGCAAGACTGTCGGTGTTGTTCGTTGCTTGCTATTTGACATATTACCCGACTTTTGTATTTATTGTTTTTGCTTGTATGGAAGACTATAAACATTTGCTAACAGTCAACTAGGGGCATTCCTTCAGAATACTCCATAGGTCCTGCCATTTATTTGTTGTCTTCGTGGACATTGTGTTCTGGCACAGGGTTTTTTTGATGGAAAGAGATGAATTGTTAAATGTTGCTATGAGTGGCAGACAGGAAATCCGAAATGACAATGCTGAGTAATAAATCTAAGAGCTGAACTGTACAAAATTGGGCGGAGATACATTTGGTTATACAGAGAGGGAAAGGATTTAAAAAACGTATATCATATAACCAAAACTAGATGTGATGGTATTCAAAGATAAGTAAAGAAAAAAATGAGGGGGAAAAAGATCTCTATGTCAGATGGCAGTATGCAGCAATAGTTTGGAAGAAACCTGTGTGCAGAACGTTGCAGTATGAAAGAGAATGGTTTAGCGTGGGTTTCGATTGGGATTTTGGAAATTGAGATACGTAAAGAGAGGTGCAGAAAAAGGAAGATGCGCCCTATATAGTGAAGAAAAGAATGAGTTACACATATTGCGGAAAAGTAAAGAGACACAGAGAGGGGCAGAAAACGTTTTAAAGGATAAATGGCTGTGCATAACTGAAGAAATAGCATATAAGAAAATAAAAAATAAATTGTATTAAGACTACAGAATTAAAAAATTTAGGAAAGTTTCTATGTAAATTAAAATGAACGTGGGAAAATAAAGTGGAAAAAAGGTGCAAGGTTTAGAGGACGTGAGGGAAGAAGTACTATAAATAGAAATGTTTTATTGTAAGTATTGTATTGTAAGGAATTTAAATGAGATTAAAGCTTTTCAGAACATAATAAATAGTACAAGATAAACGTTAGTCATTAGTAATAAATATATTGCTTGTGCACAGGCAAAAATGTGATGTTAGCAGTCACAGCCAAAGAAATGTACTTGAAACTCAATAAATAAATTTTATTTGATTTCGGTACATTGTGAATTCCCTCTTCTTAGGTGTCTGCGTGTCACTGTGCAACTTCCACAATGCTGGAGTACTTGCCGTGATGTTTTGTGTCGTATTTTGTGTTCCTTTGTTTGTATGTGGTGGAAAAATCTGAATTGTGAATTTGTTGTTGTGTGTTTTAATTGCTTGCTTTATATAATAATAATAATTATTATTATTATTATTCGATTTATAATTGATATCCTTCTTACTACTTCTATGAGATCATGTATGATGTAAAGATTCTAAAGCCGGGATTAGACGGCGCGTGGTTCGGCTTGTTTTACGTCATAACTGACGTCATTGACAATAATCGTATTCAAACGCGCCGTGTATCCGGCCTGGCGCGGCGCGGCTTGTGATTGGGCGATCGATGCTCGTGGGATCGCCGCAGAAGCGGTTTTTTCACGATCCTCAAAGGGACTCGGCGCGGGCAGCTGTTGCGGCTACACGGAGCTTGCAGCATACGCGCCAAGCCAGTCTCGTCCAAGTCTCTATACACTTAGGTCTGGTCTTTGTTTTCTGCTGTCGGGGTGCGCGAAGAGTGACAATTTTCTGTCCCACAATTGGTATTGGCTAGAATGGAGTGGTCAAACGAGGACATTTTTAAGTTCATAGAACAACACGACTTATTCCACAAGCCGAGCCGAACCTACCCGAGCAAGGCCGCTGGTCCGCCATTTGCCGAGCTGCGCCGCGTCGTGTAGCCAGATTGTCTTTTCTGTTCCGATCTGTTGGCCGAGCAAGTGACGTCACGTCACTCGACGAGCCGCGCGCCGTCTAATCCCGGCTTAATGGTTCAGACGTGTAGACCTATGAAATTACTTAAAGCATCAATCACTAGATGGCAGGAAGGTTTCAAATGGGTTTGTCAACATTGTTTTGTTTTTTCTGTCTAAAAGCACACACTGTAATTTCATTTGCGGACTTTACAAAGCATTTTCAACACATGACAAGTTATTGATAAATCTGATTTCTACGCGAAAGGTGAAAGTAGTGTTATAATATACGATGGAAGAGCCTTCCTTTTTTCTGTCGCATTCTGCATCCACTTAACCGGACACGCAACTTAAGAAATAAACAAAAAGACAAATGAATTAGACAGTTAATTGTGTGAGGGACACGTTTTATTGATCGTCAGTTGCTTGCTTTGAAAACCAACTTTCAAATATTATTTTGCTTTTTGTATTGCTTGGGAGTGACCGAGCGGGTTGGTGTGGTAAAGCTGTAGGTTTGTATTCAGGAGATGCCTCATTCAAATCTCTGCCGGATTATCAGCTGTTCTGACTGAGTTTTTCGTTGGTTTCATCAGTATTTATAGGAGAATTACAAGATTGGCCACGGCCGCTTCCTTCAAATTCCTTTCCAATTCAGCATCTATGAGTAATTCTACCATTTGGCGCTATACAACGTGATTTAGTTTGAGCGTCGTAAAGTAACCCACAAAACATATACTCGTACTAGTGTGATACTTTGTTTCTTTCCTTAAGGGAAGAATATAGATTGAGGGTGTTTGAGAAGAGACAGGGTGCTGAGGAAAGGCATGAAATGAGAGGAGGCTAGAGGAAGTTGCATAAGGAGGAGCGTCATAATTTTTACTCTTCTCATACCGCGTTTAACGGTGACGTTATCGGAAAATGTAGCACGCAGGGGAAATTGAGGAATGCGTATTCATCAGAACTTCTCTAGAGGAGAGATGACATGGTAAGCTTTACTTTATTATCGTATGCACAACATTTCTCTGGTGTTAGTCATCGGTCTGTGTTATACCAACTATCTTTAAATAACCACTCCTATTATCGAGTGAACAGACTACAATTAGAAAGGGCGGAATAAAGAATATTATTTGTTACCAGTTAAACATTAGTCCTATTTCAGCACAAAGAAGGGGAAATATCTTGAATCCATGTGTAAATGAAGAGTCTGGAATAACGTATTATAATTATTTTTAAAGGCTAATAGAAACAGAGATTAAATATCCTGGCGCTTTGGCACGGAATCCACGTTAGAGGCTGAGTGTACCTGTGATTCTTATGAGGCTTGTTGGATCGACGTTTCTAGAGAGCAAAACACTGATACCTTTTTGTTTTGGTCACGAAGTATTGTGTCTAAAATATTACGATACAGTGCACATTATCGTGATTTTAAAATCCGCCTGTTTTCAAAATTTGGGTCTATTTGGACGATTGAAGTGTTGCAAAATTCTAAAATTTGAAAATGTTATACTTTTCTGCGTTTTTGTTGTGGAGGGACATATTCGTAATGAATGTTCTCTTCGACATTAAGAAGTTAGATAATTTGCATACAGCATAAAATTTATGGCGCGTTCCATCGCTTTTAGGTGGATTTGTATCCCTGAGGTGCATATATTACAATTGTTTTCTCCACCTGTCCTCCGTATCCCCGCCCGCCCGTCTGTTTGTCTTTTTGCATGAGTGCAACAACTCGAGAACCTCTGAATGGATTATCGTAAAACTTAATATGAAGAATTTGGTTAAAAAAATCCCAGCTGTTTAGAGTATTGTTAAAATGTGACAAAGACATATGCGTTTTTGCGTGTATCTCCAATGTGACTGGATAAATTTTTCGGACAAAGTTGCAGAGAAGAACGAAACATCTGTTATCATATATTTATTTTTACGTCTAATGGCTTACGAGGTGATTGAAGAAACGGGACATTATGGGTACCTTTCCGAATATGTGTATGGGACAGTTAAAATGAATCTGACATAATCTTTCCCATCCTGTCAAAGAGAAATGAATTTCTCCTTGCGTTTAACCTGCTTTCAGAAGACAGGAAATTTATTCTTTAATATTTACATACATACACACGCCTGCCTTAAAATATGATTTTAAAGAAGCACATATAAAGTGAGATATTTACATATCTCATTTTATATGTGCCTGTTATGTACAAGTATAATTTTTTTTCTTGTGTATATAAATATAATTTTCTTTTAGTCTGTATAAAAGGTGAAAAGGGAGCCTGTAATATTGAATTGATTCGGTATACTGGTTACTGTCGACGTGTCGCTAAGACGAATATGCATCCAATAAAAGTGAAAGTTTAGTGTGATTTTGATGTTTATTTACTGTAAGGGAAGAGTTTATGTTGCCTTAATTATTTACTTTTATTTCACTTGATTTTAGTCGTGGTATATTTATTGTGTGGAAAGTGGAAAAACACATATAAAATACTGGCAGTTATCAGTGTTGCTTGAAGTCATCAGTTTTACGCTATAGTATTTATAAGGGAGTATCAAGAATGAGGGTTTACAACTTTACAATATAGAGAAACGAAAAAGCGAAAGCATCACAACTTTAATTCTGTACGTTTATTTTTTAAAGCATATTTCTGAAACCACCACAAATATGAAAAAACGTATCATATATAAAATGCGTGTTTTATATATGTGTATATGCACAGTGTTTGTTTGAAGCACTTTTCGCTCCTATTAATATATAGTGAGATAGGCTCAAATGCTTGGAGAAAACAAATTTGAAGTGTGTGTTACTGATGTTCAGTTTTAACCAATAATGGAATGCATCTTCAGGTTTTCTAAAACTCCACAAATAAAGCTTCCTGCAGTCTATTTTGCGATTCTCGCAGTGTTACATGCGGACAAACAAAACGATAAATATGGCGAAGGCGTCAGAATTAAAGTTAGCGTAATATTAAACTTTTGTTTTGAAATTCCCGAATTTTTTATTTCTCGGAGTCACTGGGCTATTATATTGGATACTTTTGATTTCTGCTTTGGTAATTTTGGTGGTACTGGACGGTACTGGAGCACAGAGCTATCTTCAGTAGTCACCACTCTTTTCCGAAAGGACTGGGCAATTTGAACATTATAGCTGTAACATCGGAGTACATTTTAAAGTTTTTAACAAATTAATTTTCTTCCAATAAAGTAAGAAAACAGATAAAGTTGTCCCTGTGCACGCCACGAAGAAATATAAGGGGAGTAGAGATATAGCTCCATTCATTCTTAACCTTTGCAATAGGTGCGGGTAAGTGGTCAGTTCCATGCCCAACCGCTATACCCGTGGCAAAGAACCGCGGTACCCATTGAATAGGAAGCTGGGTGGGCTCCAGAGCCAGGCTGGGCGTTTTAAAAATAAAAAAAATATATTTATTTCGTCGGCATTCAAACCCCTTATCGACCACGTAGCCAAGTCATTACTGTAAGTACCAAACCGAATAACTTCCGACTGTTTGTTAAGATTGTGCTGAATCATGAATTCACGTGATCCATTACGTACCAGCTCACCAGTGTCACAGAAACAGCAATCGTGTTGCTTAATTTTCAGATCTCCTAAGCGAAATGCGCTCGTATTTCGAATTCACACACGTTTACCTTGCTGCCAGCCGGTCTGTGCGAACAATGTGCACTGACTGGTCATTATTAAAGTGCTTCGCTTTCCGTTCACCGGTACACATAACGGGCAGAGAAATAGACAAAACTTTCGCTTATATCCACGCCCAGATGCAGAACAAGTTCCCCTTCCTGTGGACCACGAGTGGCTTTTTAATTGTTGCAGTTCATCAACCTTATGTAATTCTATATCAGTTCACGGTTTTATTACTAGAGAGAGAAAGCCTGCTTTGGTTCTCTTTTCTACAGGCGAGCACAACGTGTGGGGCGATTATGTCCACCTCAAGCATGCTGTCTCAGATGTCTTCAGTTACTTGATCAGTGTTCATGACATTCAGTCTGAAGGCGTTGCCATGATCGGGGAGGGTCACACACGATACCGTATCCCAGAGCCAAGACCCATGATTGCAGAAGGTTGGATTGCGCTTTTTTTTGGTTCTTAAGTGAATCCTTAATGTGGAATTCGTAGCTATTCGTTTAACAGCATATATCAACTTCGAAACTGTTGTAGCTCAGTGTTCAAAATGTCCCACATTCGGCCTCAACCATCGCCAATAACATTATAATATGAAATTAAATCAATCAGCTTAATGACAAAAATTAACGGAAGACGGTATGTAACCAACCACCAAAATGCTGGTTGTGCCAAATATGCTTGAGATATTGCATATTACAGTATTCAACACAACAACAGCATAATGATTTAATCATAAAAACTGAATAGACTAAGATGAATTTAGAACTAAAAGAGTTGTGGAACTTAAAAATGATTGTACTGATGTAACCAGTATTCTTTAGTACGTGTAGTGAATACAGAGTTGTCAAATTCTATCATTATACTTTCTGCTCAAAATGATATAATTTTTTAGTTCAATTTTTCTTTCCATAAACAAATGTTCCTGTGTTATAAAAGTAAAAATTCCATCTTTCAGGAAATAGTAAGAAGTCTCCTTCATTGGTTCTCACAGGGATAAATATTTGTTTTAGTGCTGAATATGATGTTTGGAGCTTGATCTACAGAGCTCTGCAGGTGTTGAGTCTTGGGAAAAAGTGTAATAGAGGAAGAAAAATATCTCTTTTTAAAAGTACGATTTCGTATTTATGAATTTGCTTAATATATTCTACAGACATTAAGTTTCTAACTTCGCATTTATGTGAAATTAAAATTTTTAATTTCGTTTGATATCTGAGACCTGTTGATGAAGGAAAAATTTTCCGCAATCTGTAAACAGTTAAACCTTTCTTCCAAACATGTGTTCAACACTGGACATTATACACATGCATCATCTTCATAGATTCATCCCGTTGTGTTACTGTAACTAAATATTCCAAAAACAATCCAAACACGGCTACTTTTATTAAAAAATAATTCTATTTTTACAAAAATCGCTACGTGTTTCGAACAATAAGGTCATCATCAGGCGAAGCTGTTACAAAATTATACATAGGATGGAAGACTAATATTGAAAGAGTCCTTTCTGGTACATAACGTTGTCATATTATTAAAACGTATAAAAATTAATGACATGGCCTAAAACTGTGTAAATCATAAACAAATTTTGCTCGGATAGTTGCATTAGCTATATTCAACTGAGCAACTCTTGTAAAAAATTTTATAAATTTTTAGTAATTCAAGTTTCTACTCGAGCAAGAGATGTTTATGATCAATAAAACTTCAGGCTATGTTATTGATTTGTGTACTTCTTACTAATATGTAAGAGGGGGCGTCTTTCAATATTAATTCTGCTCTCCTATGTACATTTTTATAAGAGCTTCGTCTGATTATGACCTTATTGGTCGAAACATGTAGCTAAGTTTTGTAAAAGCAGAACTCTTTTATAATGAAAGTAGTTGTGTTCGACTGGATTATTTTTGGAACATTTATATACATATGCACTACTCTGAAAGTAAACTGAAGGGAGGTTTGGCCCAAAAACGAACCCTGAAAGAGGAAACATTTACTGATAATAATTTATTGAAATATTTATACAGTAAAACCGTAATGGTACATCGTCTTCATATTTGTTGTCACCTGAATAAAACAAACTTTACCACAGACTCAGTGACAAAACCCATACAACTTTTTAACATTTATCATATGAGCTTTTAAACTGATGTCCCTTATTTGGGGTCAGGGTACTTTTATCTTTCAGAGGCTGTGTCGGGATTGCGTTCTCCTGGTGACGAATTCAAGTTTTACCTCAAGTTTAAAAGGATTCTGATGATGTCTGTGGTCACAGTCGTGACTGAAATTTTGGATACTGTCCATCTTCTAAGGCTAAAATACGCACAGCATGTCGGGCGCTGGATCTACCTCAATCTTCAGGCGGAAACGGGAGAGGGGGCCCACTCTGGTGGCACTTTCCTTTTTTTTGGCTTTAGCCTCAGATGAACGACAGTGTCCAAAATTTCAGTCGCCACTATTAAAGCTTACCGCTTTGAGTGAACCAACAAGGAAATTGCGTAAAGCTGGATACAAGTTCGTATATGATAATCGTGGCAGTATTCTCCCCCTAGACAACAAAGACATAAAATCGCGGCAGGTATAAAATAGTTCAAAGAACATAAACGGAATGTTTATTTAAAGAGGAGGACGTGATGATACTGGCGCATGATGTCATTACAGGTTCCAGAACTGTTAACGAAATCGTTCAGCTGACTGCGAGGATCACACTTTGTATCCAGTACGGTAGTGATAGTTGTCTGCAGAGGATACAGGAATTACAGGACTTGAAGGGGGTAGAACATTCACCGGGGACGGTGGAGAGGCAGTTTTGCCGTTATCAACATAAGAAAGGCTAGCTGCAGGGTCGCCGGCAACGGAAACATCAACAGATCCTGGATGATTGTGCTCTTGGCTGTTATAGTTTACCCCTGGAGCGTTTCCTTCGGTACTGTCACCGCGGGTTGATGGTTCGAACCCCGATAACTGTAGGGGAACCTGAGATATGGGTGAGAAGCTAGTTTCTGGCAAGCCGTACCCATATCCAGTGGTCAGACCGTGGCTTCCAGCCAGTGAAAGGAGAGTACCACCAACGTGAGCTCCGGCCCCTTGATATAGGCTCAAGAAATCTCCTCCAAGCCCACTAAAAGAAATTCCACCTGCTGGTGACCCAAGCAGGAAGGTAGATGGTATAGGGACTGGGTGAGGGACAGGGACAGGATAAGGTTTTGGAACGGGGACTCCGACTGGTTGTAGGACAGCAACAGGAACAGGATGTGGTACAGGGACAGGTACGGGACGCGGGACGCTTACTGGATATGGTCGGGGTACGGACACTGTAACAGGATGAGGGACAGCTACTGGGTAGGGTTTAGGGACAGTCACTGGGTAAGGCTGGGGTACGGCCACAGGGACGTTACGGTTCAGTGTAACAGGGACAGGCTGAGGAAGAGGGATTGGGTGGGCTACCCGAACATTCTGCAAAACAGTTGCTCCGTTTCTGGCCTGGCCATTACCACTGATGAACCTGGCGACAAAAATACATAACTGGTTACTCAACATTGCGTTTGTTGCTGTGGGGTCGGTTTGGTCTTTAGCTTGCTGGAAAATTATGGTGGGTATGTTGACGTTCCAGTCTGCGTCATTCTGAAATAGGACGGTGCAAAGTAGTGTGTCATAGAGATTCAGTTACCATCACCACAGGAACATTAAACAGAGGTTATATTACCCTGGAAGTTTGCTTTGTTTGGGGTACATTTTATAGAGACTACACAATGATTTGGAATTATCTCGTCCTCAGTTCTTGGTTGTCATTATATTGAAATATTTTATTCCTTATTTCAAAATTTTTTAGTGATGGTCAGATAGAATAGGGGACGCTTGGATTTCTAGGCAGTAACAGGAGTGCACTCATTGTTTACTGGACATGTACTGAAGGAAATCATGATGAGTTTTATTTGGCAGATCTGCTCTACACTTACAAAATAAGAAGACGAGCACATATGGGAGGCCATTAATAAAATGGATCGCAATAAATCAGCTTATGGATATTGACCAGTCACAGAATGTGTCCTATGGCGTGCCCTTATGAAGACATAACGTACTTGGGTTACAGAAAAGACAGTAAATAACTTAAGTATTTCGGGGTCGTGTGCAGCTGGGAGTCTTAAATTCACATCTCATTAGTTCAGTGATGCTAATTTATAGACAATTATCAATGAGTTTTTGGATCAAATTGCTGCATGTATCTCTTATGCCTTCCAACGTAAACATATTCTCAGCTCATCCTAACCTTCTTATCAATATTCTGATTTCAAAGCTCTTGAAATTTAAAAAAATATGTCCAACTGTCACGCCGATAACTTCGGACGGGTACGCGTGATAAATTGTCTTCATTCGCACCGTGCTTCAGGCAGCTCAAGAGGAAGTTCGTGCTTAAATTTTTCACAAGCATAATAATTCGTTACTACTAGTCACAGACCGTTCCGCGACCAGTGCACGAACGAGCGTTGGTCGGAGAATAATTGTACGTGCCGTATGATTTTGTGGGCAGTGACGTGATTGTGACTGTGATTATGACTGTGATCATTTCAGGGGAATCTGTCACTGAGAAATTATCTGTTTCCACCACTGAAGGAAAATCTTTGAGACTGCACTTTTAAAGATGATTGCGATGTGGAAACAGTTGTGACAGGATGGTTGATAACACAAGATACGGGCTTCTGTTATTACGAGTAAGATGGGATCTGTTAGATGTGGTTGTATGTATAAACATACATGTTTATGTGTGTTTCAGAGACTGGGTGTCGTAGAATATGCAATTATATATTTTTTGCTGTGGCGCTACAGCCCAACTCGGGCCTCGGCCGCCTCATTGTTGAGGTTTCTAGATCACACACAATTAGACACACACACCCGGTAGCTCTCCTCTGAAAGAGTGGTCAGCCCGTCGCAGAGACCGCTACCTACACAACACACACCAAACACAAGAGAAGAACATCCATGCCCTCAGCGGGATTCGAACCCGCGATCCCAGCAATAAAGCAGCTTCTGACCTACGCCATAAACATTCACTTATATATACGTTCATAATCTATGTGACAAACATATAATAATATTTACCAAAATCACATTTTCTCTCAGTAATGAAATTTATTGTAATTTCACCTTGCGTGATGGCCCAATATCTTTCTAACAAAAGCGTTACAAATCACACACAATCAAGACGGAAACATTCTTTCGAATAGCCGTGACTGATATTTTGGACAATATCTATCTTCTCAGGCTGAAAGAACCCTCAAAGTTTTGGTGACTGAATCTGTCTCCGTCTTCGGGTGTAACGGTGAGAGACAGAAGTCTGACACCGTCCAGAGATAGAGACTAGGTTTTGTAAAGGTTCCACCAGGTTAGGTTTTTCCTCTCCCATTTCCATCTGAAGACGGAGATAGATGTGCTGTCCATAATGTTGTGGGTTTTCTTACCCTGTGAGAATGGACAATGTTCACAGTATCAGACACATAAATTACTGTACACCATCGTGAGAATATGTTGAAGTTGAATTCTTTGGAATCTTCTGTAAACTTCATAATGTTGGAAGCATATAAGTATGTCGAGTTCAGTACCCCGGTAAGGTGAGCAGTTAATATACATGAACACGCGTCACTATTTTGTGACATTTCCTTACCCTTGAACCAGATGGTCGGCATTGCTGCCACTTATGTCACACCCCTTTCTCCGATACTTCTGTAGCTACCACTGTCTCCGATACTTCTGTAGCTACCATTGTCTCCGATACTTCTGTAGCTACCATTGTCTCCGCTACTTCTGCTGCCAATCTTCCCGTCATTTCCTACATTGGTGAGTACTCCACGCTTGTCCGTCTTCTTATTCGCTTGGGACTCCGTCTCGGCCAGGATAGACAAAGCCAAGAATAAAACTAACACCTAAAATATAATGCGAGATATTTACCACAAATTATAACCTGTTTGCGCTTCTTTCGCTTAGCGAAATTGCACATAACTTAACATTAAAACATACACAGAAAACACACACAAATAAAAGTGTTTATTTTGTGCTACTAGACTACATATATCGTTCATTATTTATATAGGCCATTAGTGGAAGCACAAATTCACTATCAATTAAGATGGTAGATACGTAGTTTATAGGCCTAAACTAAATAAATGTCTGTTTCCAAAGATCCCAAAAGTTAGAACCGCGACATAAAGTAACCAAACAACCGAGCTAGTATGCAAATGTAATATTCATAGTTGTTGTGATTCACCACACACACACACACATGAATAAATAAGCAGTGTATTTGCAATAAATCCCATCCAAGTCCAAAAAACACAATAAGAATATAAGCGACGATCTGTTAAAATCAACGAGGCAGTTAAATCCAATCTACGTGCATTGTTTCGTCACAAACGTAACACATTTAGTATGATTAATATTAAAGGTTTGGGACCAAAATCGCATCACTGAACCCCATTGCCTTCTTATGAAATTCTGTTGTACACTTAAAAATGATATTAATTTTTGCATGTAAACAAATATTTTAACGAAATGTATGTTTGAATTTAATGTACTGATCGAATATATTTACGAAAAATTGCACATGTAATTTTACATTTGATTTTGGCTGCCGATAAACTTACCAGTTTTGTCTTCTCTGTCATGTCTGCCACGGATCTCTAGAACTTCTGTGTCTGAGAGGCTGTCGCACCAATATTTATGGATAACAACCTTTCTCCTGAAATAATTGGCCGTCTGCTTCCACAAAGCAGGTATCTCCAACACTGGCCCTTAATTAAAATCATTGTTCCCTAATAATGTTTCTCCTTTCATCTTCCTTTCATCCTCTTCGTTTGTTCAGAGGTTTCTGCAGAACATTCCCCACAGAGAGACGAGCAAAGCGCAGGTGTAGTTCTGTAGTGTCAAACAGTACAGCCCTGACCACGTATAGGGTTGTGAAACAACATAGCTTGCTCTTAGGAATCTTGTTTTACCCTGCATGTGTGTGGATATCTTGCTATCAGTCTAATATCACGGTCATGATTTAATAAACATTACTCTTTGAAATGCTGAATTTATTTTGAATCGCGTGTGATGAAAAATTCCGCAAAGGCGTGTGATCGGAACCTTGGTTTATTAACAACGCTTGTTAACAGTTTTACCCAAGATACATTTTGGGCGAACATGGCTAGGATGATTTGGCGAAATAATACAACCCGGGCAAAAAAGGATTTTTACTGCTATTCGTGTGTACAATGTTTCCTTCATATCTTATCGCATTAAATAGATATTTAGGTCTAAAATACTGGAACTATTTTATGAAACCTTTTTGTAAATAATACATTTCTGTATTATTATGCCGTGTAAGATGTAACCCTGGCAAATTTGAACTTACCTGCGTGCATAGAGGCGCGGTATTAGAATCATTCAATGTACTTTTACTGTTTTACTTTAAAAAAAATTAAAGAGAAGCCGGATTAACCGCTACTGGCTCTCGTTCCTATTATCATAATTGCATTCAGGACACAACTCCGGTCGTCTTCTAGGAAATCCAAGATTTCCTGTTACACTTGGAATTCGAGTGGGTGCTGCAGTCGGTGCAACGTTCAGAAAACTGATCTTGGGCGGCACTTGTACAAGTGAATACACTGCTTTTGTATTGTAAACAAGACAGTACAATAGTAAACGGGATGTCGGGAATGAGGGGAAAGAGTAAACGAACTAAATGTATATAAAACGACATTGTTCTCTGTGTAGTACATTCCACACGACCAGCAGCGCAAGAACACGTTGAATATAATGGGTACGAGTCTTTCTGTTACGTTGACAGAAGGAAGAAACAGGAAAAATACTAAAATGCGATCTTTCTCAGAACTCTCACGTTTTGTGTCATGTTATTTTTTGCGAAAATTGTACCATTTAGTTTAGAAGTCGTTATCGTTTCACTGTGTAAGACTCTAAAGATGCGAATGTAAAAAAAAATTCAGTTTTACTTGTTGTTTTGTATGCGTCTGAAACTTGCTGTATCATCCTAAGTCCTCACGATGAGGGAGGAGGTATCAGCAGAGTGGAGAAAATTATGTAAACTGAAGGTTTATAATTTGTGCCTTTACCGAATATTTGTAGGCTGATCAAATCGAGGCGGTTGAGATGGGCGGGGCAACCTGTGCCCACGAGGGCGCTAAGCAGTTTATGCAAGTTTAGTTGGGAGTACAGTGGAATATTATATAAAAATGCATATTAAATGATATTATAGGCATATTAAAAGGCAAGGCATGTTAAAGAATATTATAGACCTACTAAAAGGCATATTAAGAATATTATAGGCCTATTAAAAGGCATATTAAGGATATTATAGACCTATTAAAAGGCATATTAAAGGATATTTTAGGCCTATTAAAAGGCATATTAAGGATATTATAGGCCTATTAAAAGGCATATTAGTGATATTATAGACATATTAAAGGTATAACGTGTGATGGTATGAAATGGCTTGAACTGGCACAAAATGGAATCCAGTTGTGGGTTCCTGTTAACAAAAGTGGCGAACCTTCGGTTCATAAAGAACGCGGAACTTCTTGATTAACCGAGCTTCCCAGTAAGTCTCTGCTCGAATGCGTTGATTTGTTCTCAGCCTGGTGTTGTTGAGTTGTCGTTGTTGCTGGAGTCTCTGTAAACATTTCCGAATATTGCATTAAATTACGCCAAAACCGCTTCTTTCGCCTTCCATTCCAAATCATCATTCACAATAAATATACCATACACCAATGTACCATCTGATGTTATACAATAGAGGAACACAACGCTGCTCATGCGGCTGGCCCAAGTCACTGGTGCGGCTCGCGTAAGTTGCCTGTAAAATTAATAATTGAAATTTCTCGTATAGAACACTAAAACAGACCACTAGTGCGTCTAGTGGATTCATCAACTAGCAGTAGATCCTTGTGTTGCTAATATAAATTCTGGCGGGCGTTCTGTCAAGCAGTGAGCAGTGTTGCTACCGTACTTAGGAGTAAGACTTGATGAATAAAGACAAGTCTTTTACCTAAAGCGCGGCTCCTGAAGCTTTTATAGCTGGTCACCCCTGTTACATAACTTGCACATTTTTGGCTTATTTAAACAGCCGTCGTAACTTTTCAATAACATGCAAAACACAACCTACTCATGTACGTTAAGAATGTCTTTCCTGTAGTCCACTTAGCGTAACGGGATTGCTGGCGGGTTTCACTGTTGCATTACTCAGAATTGTAACATAGTCATGCGCCCTGCCATTGGAATGGAGGTTAGGTTTTAAACGAGCAGACATTTCTTCCGCCTGAACTAACTGGAAAATTAGTGAATTATATACTTCGCTTATAAATTCTCTAAGTGCATGGGATAAACGGATAGGGTTTAGCATATTGCAGTGGTTTAGTTTGTAGTGTTGCTACAATCCTAGCGTTTGAAAGGTCTCGGATTCAATTCCAGCCGTCGTCTGTTGTATAAAAGTTCGGCTATGTGGACTGCATATACGCCTTTCTTTGCACCTTCGCATTGTTAAGCTTCCTATTTTTTCAAAACAACTTCTTTATTCTTCAGCGATTGCTACACCCATTCTATGTAGGCCTTTCCGCCGTATAAACTAATTTAGTGTACGGTATATGTAATAAAGGGTTTCCAAGTTATGATGCTGCGAACGTGTCTGTTAATGCGAGGCAGACCGCCCCTGGGGCCCACCCAGCGTCCTTTCAGTGGATACCGACCTTCTTTCCCTGGTGGTAAAGCGGAATATTATTCCTTTTTTGGGAATAATATTTTATTTGTGAAATTTGTGTACGTTAGATGCGAAGGCGAGCCTCTACCTAACTGTTCTTTTTATGAAATGTAAGTCAAATACCTGACGATGGCCGGAAAATAGGTTGAAACATGTCGTTGTATAAAATTAGAATAAAAGCTATTCTTGAAGTTGTGTTGTTCGGAACGTAACGTACACTTAACTTGATTTTGTAAAAACACAAACGGCATGACGACACCTAAGTTCACCACTATGAGGGTAAAAAACAATCTCATTTCAGGCCTGGACAGGCCCTTAAGGGTTCCAGGAGGTTGAGGCTTCAAGAATGTCTAGACAATCGGCACTTGAAGGTGGTAAGGTTGTCAGCCTACGCACCGGCCGCCTTTACCCCCAGGAAATACTCCTGGTACTCACTTCTGTTAGAGGCTGAGTCGACCTCAGGGTTCCAGTGACACCATCGGGAATCGAACCCGCGACCTTCTGGCTTGTAGCGCAGTGCCTAAACCAACTGCGCCATCGCGTGCCTCCCACTGCGTGGGTTCTTTGTAAAATATATAACATACAAAAAGGAGTAACACATCTCTGTGTATAAAAAAAATGTCTTCGGTGTTTCAAGCTACGACTGAACCGCAAATTGTATGTAAAACGTCACGCCGACAAGTTGAATGTTGGCGTGACGTTTTACGTACAATTTGCGGTTCAGTCGTAGCTTGAAACACCGAAGACATTTTTTTCGGCCTCTGTGAACCCTCCTCTGCCTCCTTCTTCCGTTTTCGGTAGTTTTCTTGCTTTTGTGCGTTAGTTAGTCTCGGCATCGTGAACCTGTAAAAAACAGCGCCGAGGTGACCCACCTATGTGTACCGAAATGTAAGACGTTAGATGGTAAGAGTGTGAAAATCGTAGGTGATTTTGACATGTCCGCCATTTTGGCAGATTTCAAGATTTTTCGATGATTATTTTTTTTAGCGTGTAGGCATATTCCTTACCTTTCAAACTATGTATCGTTCACTGCTGTAGTCGAAGTAGGCGCGGAGCACTGTGAAGGAACGTAGGTAACGCGAAAGTCTGACACCGCGAGCGCCGAGGTGACCCACCTATGTGTACCGAAATGTAAGACGTTTTACGTCAAAAAACCATCATTTGAAGACGTGTTTAGACTCCATCCGCTGTAACATCGCGTAAGTGAAATGTAAGTCGCAATTTGGACGATGTCGAATATAACGAAGCTGTCCCTCTACGCCCCATCAAAGAATATGGGACGGTGAAGGTATTGCTCCAGTCATTCTTAACTGCGGCAGTAGGTGGTATTCATATAAAATATTTCCTTATACACGGCTAATTTTTCAGTTAAAGCCCGCTTTTCTTATAGGCTATCAAGACCGCTTTCTTTGCTTGATTTTTACTGTCCAGCACGGAACCAAAGTGTGCTTATGCATTCACGAGAGTCATGATCTGAAGTAAACTGTGCGGACAACGTATAGAGTTCTTGGGGCTCAAACCTGGTGTTACGCATTGCAATCACTGGATTATACAGGATTCAATGGGTGCTAGTAGGTAAATATAGCTGATAATTAAACATATGAGGAAAATTACTTTAAAGTTGTATATTCCATGCATTTTTAGATCAGTGTATTAAATTTATTGTACCAACTAAATGTTTATGGTACAGGGTGTTGATCATAATTTCGAGTTTGTGGTTTATAGAGGTCTGCATATATTGCCACATGCTATGCCACGCTTTCGCAGATTCTGTATGAGCTTTATACAATCGTTTATTCAGTGCTTCTTTCTTTTTGTACAGAAATATCTGTCCATTTAGTTGCTACAATAAATTGAATACATGTGAGGAAAATGTTCCTTCATTCACATTATTTTGGTACATTTACGGTAATACGAAAGGTTGTTGAGAAACAGTTTTCTTATTGTCTGACTCCTTGTGGTTGTGCCAAAAATGAGTTGTTTTAACGATTACTCGTGCTGCCTCAAATTTAATATGCAAATAGACGAAAAATAATAAAGGTTCGGTGCAATATTTTGTTATTGGAGGACTATATACTATTTGGTGAACACACTTCAATTTGTGACAAAGGTTTTTACCATGTTTCCTAAGTTCGCCTTTGCAGCCTACCATGATAGTACAATAGTATCCTTTCACCTAATCCAGGCTTGGAAAGTGGTGTCTTCTTCCCTTAGGTTTTCTGAATGAAGTTTTCTATAAGTTTCTCATCTGATCTATAAAGCTTCAAATTTGCACTATTCTTGATTTAGTTATCCTTTAAAGTGAAATAATAGCATGCGTGGTGATCTTATTCAGTGTGACATCCGGATGCAGCAGTCGAGTCCCTTCACTTACAAGCGAATCTAGCTGTTATTACCCTCAGATCTATCATCCACATTCTTTTATATTTCGGTAAGGCGAATCACGAAGACGGCCTTTCTCTTTCACTCTGTGAGATCACCTGGTCCCCGGTATCTCTTAATAACATTGTGAGTTTTAATTGAAGTGCTCTCTCTTATGTACTTTTCCTTCCGGCCCATTCTCGCATTATCGTAACAGATAGTAGGACACGTTACGATTCAGGTAGTGTAATGTATTACATTTACCTGACAAACAGCTCTCGTATAACAATGGTTCAAAACAACGTGCGCTTTTGTGTATGTACACTTTTAGTTACGGCAAGCCTATCCTACAAACTTCTCGTTTTATCATGAGTGTGAAACTTGGTATCCGGCCCTAATGCTAGAATATATTGGAGGATGTTTGAGAACAGGGTATTGGAGAGATTACTTGGGCCCAAGTGCAAGTAACAGCAGTCTGTAAGAAGTTACACATAGGTGCCCCTCATAATTTGTACTCCACCCAATATTTGGGTGGGGATGAGATGGGGCGGACAAGTAGCATACATAGGAGAAATGAAAATGCGTACTGAATTTTAGACTGAACATATGCAGGGAAAAGACCACTTGGGATAACTGTGTTTGAGGTGAAGATGATACTAAATCCTTTCTTAAATACACAGGATGTTAGAAGGATGAAGTGGATTGATTTGGCTTTGGATAGGGTCGAATGGGACATTCTGTGAACATGGAAACTACATAATGCAGTTATCGTAGCATTTCTATGGGTGGTCTGAGGAAACGTACTAAAACTCTGTCAGGATAGCCTTTTTGGGCCTACAATCATGTAGAGATCGAATAAGAAACTGGAGCCCTAAGTAGAATAGTATCACTAATAGACGATGTGCAACGTTAGACACCCGACTGTTACCCATCCTCGTTGGACGGAAGCGCTGGTCTGGTGCAGGAAGACCAGCTGACGCAGCGGGAGTGGAATTACTGTCATTAGGCGCGCCTTTCAGAGGTATCGGACATGCACGCATTATGTCGTGCGTCACGGCCAGCGTGCAGGCGAAAACAGCGAGACTGTGCCCTAGGTAAAAGAGGGATAAGTGCTGCAACACTACTATTGCAGAACACTGCAAAATGCTGCCTGACTGACTAACGCATTGAGAGCTAACACACTTGACTTGCTAGCTGAGCGACTGACAAACTGAACTGAGTTGCCCTCACCGACTTAACTAAATGCTGAGTCCAAATATTAAATCAGTATCTGTCCAGACTGAACTAAATTCTATTTATTATATAGAACTATATGTTTCGACCTATTTAAGGTCATCCTCAGGTTCACAATTGGTGTTTAAAACATACTAAGGAAGAAATATACATTATTTAAGTCACTTTGTACTTTGTATAACTCGACTTGTACATATACTACATAGGTTGTAATTTTGGTAATTCACAAGGGGGAGGGAGGGAGAGAGAGAGTGTGAGAGAGGAAAGGAAAGGAGAGTGAACGCTCCATTCCAAGAGGAGGATTTAGTTGTCACCTTTTCAATGCGTAACGACGTGTCGCAGCTCTTGGAGGGTGACAGCACTGTTTCCTGCACAAACATCACCAGGTAATGCATGGCGGTAGCTTTAATGTTTTCGTTAGTCTTCAGGTGTGGGTTTTGATAGAAAGAAATATTGTAATGGCTTTACTGTCGGTCATTGTGTTACTTCTGATCCGAGTGCCGATCCCAGGGTTCCGGAAGAAATTTTTCTCAGTCTTTACACCTTCTGGAGATCTTGAAGGCAGAATAACTTTACATGTGATGTTGGGACATTTCGGTAGGCTACCTTACCCTGAACTGGAATTACGATGTTGAAAGGCTGTAAGGCCTGCCGTTGCTGTGGAGTCTCCCTCTTTGTGTTTTAAACGTTCGGAGTCTTCGAAGTGCAGTGTTCATTGGCACAACGGCATTTCTTGTTGACGCCGGTTATGCTGGAAGTGGCGTGGATTTCTCCAACGCCTTTTCTTTTGCCTGCGCTATTCTCTTCTTCACAGCCGCTATTTTGCTTTCGCCGTCGTGTGTTGTTAGCTGACAGAGATGCTTTTTTATTCTTCATGGATTTTTTCTTTTCTTCATGGATTTTTCTTTTTTTCTGTTTCTTAATGTTTCGCTGGAGTGTATCCGCCATCTCTCGGTGTTTTACAGACGTAATATACGTGTCGAAAATTCCCTACCATCCGAGTGTTAACAGAGAACGTTATTCTCAGTTTGCTTCTGTATGCCAGCTGTTTCCAGTCGGCACGTCGACGTTCGTATTAGGAGTATTTGCGACCAATGTGCTCTCTTTTGGTTGGCGTGGCATGCACCCTATCTGTTTTTTGTCTTTTGCGTCTGTATGATTCGAATATAGCCTGCAGTTGGAACGATGTTCTTCAATGACTTAAAGTTAATGAGAAAGACCAAGGCTTGTAGTTATGGGATCAAAATTTTCTCAACATGTGTAGAAGCCACGGAATGAGCTACCGCAGTCAGCGTATGTAGAGCAGTAGTTCTACAACCAGTGTGCCGTGGCACATTTGCACTATAATATGCCTCTAGTTTTTGAATTGAAGAATGATAGTATAAAATTATATAAACGAATTCAAAAAATAAAACATAGTTTTCAGTATCACGTTATTGTCCGTCATTATTTATATTTTAATGACTATTTAAAGCATTACAAGAAACTTGTATTAGTAAACTGGAAACAGAAATTTGTAACAAAGGTAGATGCTATTGTTTCGGCTTTTAAAGAGTGGCTGTGAAAGTGTCTCATCCACTCATTGCCGGACTCCTTTTGTTGAGAAGAGTGCCACGGACGGTAAATATCTACTGATGTGTAGGCAAGGTTCTTTGTTGCCGAGTGCATACACAACTTGGTCCGGGTACACAGAAGTGAATCATTTCAGTAATGGTTACAAACGCTTGGTAAATATTATCAGTTGATAAAAACCTAAATTGTGTCGGTTTTAGAAATGAAAAACCTATACATATGTTCCTTAAATACAAACAGGATAAATTAGGGAGCTCATATACCCGTGGATGTTGACGTGCCTCTAAATCGACTTAAGAAACGGGGTGGGATTTCGATGAAGTGCTTTGCTAAGCTGAAGAGCTACCTTTGTATAAACTCTAGAAACCATTGTATATACCTAAAAGGTAAAGCAATCCCTATACAGGCCTGGACAGCCCCTTAGGGCTCCAGGAGGTAATCGGCATATGAAGGTGGCAAGGTTGTCGGTCCTACGTACCGGCCGCCTTTACCCCCCTGGTACTCATTTCTGTTAGTGCGGCCGGAAGGTTTAAGTGAATTAAAAATCCCAATGACCACATCGAGAATCGAACCCGCGAATTTATGCTTGTAGCGCAGTGCGTCAACCATCTGCGCCACCATGTACCCCATTTTATGTACGTAAAGGTTTTCAAATTGCAGTTTATGTCAAAACTTCCATCACTTTTCTGAATTATGATAATTTTATGTTTTATGCAATAAGTGATATTATTTTAAAGTATGTGTTATAATTCTCTATTCTCATTGTAGTGTGCAGCAAAAAAAAGCGTATTCCAGGTATACCGCTGGCACTAAACTACTAAGCACCACTTATATAGAAGAGCAGACTCATGGGCGAGTTATTTCACTTTTGCTGTGTCTTGTGGCTGGAGGATCATCGCGGTGTTCTTTATCTTAATTACGGCTACGAAGAGCGGGATGGAGCAGTGAAAGGGCGAACTTTCGCTGGCCAGCATGTAAAAAATTATACGTATGAGTCTAACCACCCATTCCAGAATGATGATTTGGTTATATGAAGTAATGGCGACCCGAAATTAACAAATAAAAACACTCATTACTGTAAGAATTTCATTGCTGAAGCCTCAGTTCCTATGTTCTAATGACGACGCCAACTGTGAAAAAAAAAACTAGTTCCATTTCCGTATGAAGTAATTTCGTCATTTTTGATACATTTTCCAGTAAATGACGCAAAATTTAAGTACTTACCAACAACACAACTTCAGATTCCCTAATCTGGTGGACCTCGATTCAGTCCTCGGCCTGTGGTCCAATTCAAGCAATTTCTGACATCACACGTTGAACGAACCACAACCGCTTCCTTCCAAATCCTTACAAAGTAATAATTCACAGCCATCTTTTCACTCGACGCTATAGAAATATGCAGGTAACAAAATTACACTGAGAAAATCAAGAATGAATCAGTAAATCATTATGGCATTCGTAACGTCAGTTTGTACAGTCAGTTGGACCCACTCTAGATTTCTTCCTTCGTGAAAGAACCTGGGTAACCTGAAGTGAAAAACAAAAAAGTGAAGTCCTTTTCAGACAGCAAAGGGCGAACGTTCAGAATATTTGTAATTTATCTATTAAGGCGTGATAAAATAAACGCCGTAGAACTTCATAAATTATATATTTTATGCCACAGTCTAGTTATCTGTAAGGAGATATCGACAGAAATTTGAGAATGTGATCATGCATCGTGAACAGAACGCAGGACAAAATTTGACCTAAAGATAACTAATAAATTCTTGGAAAATGTGGAAAAGTTCAAATATTTGGAAACAGCCCAAACAAAAAAAAATTGCGTGCATGAACAAATTAAAAGCGTATTGAACTCCGGGAATGCTTGCTGCCTTTCGGTACAGCATCTTTTGTCTTCCCGTTTTTTTCCAAAAATATAAAAATGAAAATATACAGAGTTATAATTTTCATTGTTGTTTTGTATTGGTGTGAAACTTGGTTTCTCATATTGAAGGAAGAACATAGGCTGATCATGTTCGAGAATAGGTTACTGAAGAAGTTATTTGGACCCAAGACTTGTGATTTTTTGATACGCGTCCTGAAGATGGCAACTTGATTGCCAAAACGTATGTAGGGGTTACAAATATACCTTATTTTGTTAATAATTCTTGTGCATTAGTTAGTTTAACTTGAACTTATAACAAAACGCACGGTACATACAATATAAAATATTAAAATATATATTCAAGTTGCGGAAGGGGGAATGGATTGGATTGATCTGGCTCAAGGTAGGAACAGGTGGCAGGATCTTGTGAATACGGTAATGAACCTCCGGGTTTTATAAAATGCAGGGGAATTTATAGAGTAGCTGATAAAGTGCTGCTAGCTGTTCAGGATGGACTCTGCTCCATAGAGTTAGTTTAATGTAAAGAGGGCTGTGTATGACCCATACAAACCATAATAAATCGTCGGCAATACATTTTGGCGCAGACTGTCCTAATACTGAACTCAATCGAAATACTTTGAGCAATTTCGGAAATGATACATCCAACGGGTAGATAGACCCCTCCCCTCGTCGCGTATTTTGTGCGCTTTATACAAAGAGGGTGTAAAAAACCGTTTACTTATAACTGCATGAGAAAGGGAATCTTGGACCTTTCTTTTTCAATGTTGAACTTCGTGATTTGTTTAATGTCTGCCAATGACATCTGCCAGACTGCGTTTTCTTGCTCGGGTGACTATACACGTATTTGCATATACACTGTTAAACTTAACACTTTTTTTAATCAGTGCGTAAGTAACGCACCATGCAGTCCTGCTATTTTCCGCGATGGCGCACTTCCTGCAGCCGGTCGCTTGTGGATCTATCTCACTTCCGTTGAAAGCGACGTGCCCACGAGTATCTGCAGTCCGCTGTTATGGTTCCAGTTATAATCTTTCCAGCCGACTGTTAGTTATCTTTTTTTTTGGACCATGGTAATAAAGTCCAAACGAATAATTATGTAATGTGGGCGCGCGCGCGCACACACACACACAGTGGACGCTGTTTGCCAACAGCTCGTGCATATGTTTTTGGCGAACAGATGACGTGAATAATATTGGAGATGTTCGACAGAGCGTACAATGAAAATGAATTCGCCAGTCAGTGTTCCGTATATGGGACCACGATGCCATAGTTGCTGGTGATAGTCCTATATAACATCTGTCTCAAAAGAGAAGAACGCTAAGAGGCGATGGATGGTGACTAAGTGCAATATTGAAGAGCATAAACTGATAGAGCAGAAGTGACATTAGTAGATTTTCCACTGGAGGACAAAGGAGTTTTCCGAAACTTAATGTCTGTGAGAGACAGTGAAAAATTGGCGACGTTTGTTGCTCCCCAAATAGCTATAAAATGAAACAAATTACAGAGAAAGATTATTTTCAGCGGAAAAGTAACTGTGTAAATCACATGGAAACGATTTTTCATAACGGAAAGTTGGTCCTGACACTGCGTTTTCTAGGCAACTGACGATTCCTGTACGATTTTAATATCTCTTAAATACTTTTACAATCTGATTTGAAGAATAGAACCAGATCTGTGTGAAGCGTCTCTACCAGGATTACACGGATAGTATATCGACGAAATAAGCGGCAATTTATTATTACGGGACTGTTTAATTTGTTAAATAAAAATTTGAAGAACATGTCATGTAAGTTCTCGTTAATAATTTAGAATAAGCTTTCTTTTTGTGTGTTCCATATGATGCTGAGGGACAGGAGACAACAGGTACCTCGAAGTAGTTGACGTTGCACACATTTTGGCTTTGGAAGGATATTTCATGTGTTGAGTGACGGCAGAATCCTTGTTGGGCAGCATTAAATTTATTTTATGGTCAGTATCTGAACGAGTAAGTGTATCACAAATCCTCTATCCGAGCTACACCTGCGCCGTATGTTGTGAAACTGATTCTGTTCTCTTCTCTTATGTTAATTCCAGTCACCACGTTTCGGTCCTTTATAGGCTTTGGCAATACAAATAGAGAAACTAACAGGACAAGTTACACCCGTGCCTTACCTTACTTATTTATCGATGCTTTCTTTGTAACAGGAAGTCTGTTGAAACCATTTTCTGCCTGTTCATTTCAGCACTTATCGAAATGAGCGTTCAATTGCAGAGGGCTCGAAGGTATCAGAAAAATGCATTTGGAATTACGGCGTCTGCTTATCGCGTCTTGGAGTGGCCTAGCTTCCAAGAATCAACAAAAGGACACACTGTAGTTCATGCAAATATGATTCCTCGAAGAATTTGTGACTCAACAAAGAGTTTGGATATGCAATACCTTTAAAATAGTGACAACATTCGTGTATCATGAAGACAAGGAAGACTACTGAACGTTGTTTCCAAGTTCAGAGAAAACTGGGCGGAAGTCGGCTGTAACATCACAAGAAATTGGAGAACAACGGACAGACTACTTTTGAACAACTGGACTTTAATTTGGCAGGATAGGGCTGAAAAGAACAGTTTGTTGCTTCACCTACATTAACTTCATAATAAAACAGTTTTATGTGAAATTTCAGTTATTACAGTTTTTTCCACACGTGTTTGACCAGTAGATATTTGAAAAGCTGATTAAAATCTGATAATGGATACATGTAGGTGCTTTATCTATGTTTGTGTTAACTGTCTGCAGATAGGGGCCTTGCGACGTTCCGGCCCTTCGTCCCACTAGGCTCACAAAATATCTACAAATAAGACAAATTAAAAACCAAGAAAACACACTGTTTATGGGCAGACACCGTAATTGTCTTTTATAAAGCTCCTAGATGTTTCGGCCCAGCTGGTCATTATCAGGGGTAGTAGAAAGCTTGAGAACAACTCAATTTGTAGTCAAGCTTTCTACACGTTCATCGCAATAAACAGTCAGGTCAGGCTGGACACACTTCAGGCAACAACTCTAGACCTCGCAGCAAATGGTACGCACTTGTGTATATAGTTAATTCCTATTATATATTTTTAATTATGATAATTCTTTTTAGGTGTCTGTAAACAGTAATCTTAAGACTGTGTATTTAACACACAATTGCATATACTTTTTATATTGAAACTTATATATGTTACTAAATATACAGCAAAAACGTTCAAAAATTCATTTTAAGAAAAATCAGCTATTTTGTCCATAAGACTGTTGGAAATAAAATTATTTACGTGGGAATAGGTAACTGATACTTTTAATCAAATAACAAGTTATTTCTTCATTGATATGAATAAATGTGTTGTCTATGTACGCAGTGTTAACTATTTATATAGTTATTCTAATATTGGAAACTGTTTTGGTAACGGCCCAACTAGGCCGACGCATGGAGTTTGGTTAAAGGCAATTAGGGGTGTCTCCCTATAAACATTTTTGTTTATTTATTTATTTATTGAAGATTACAATTTACAGTATTTACAGTATACAAGGAAAAAATTACAAAAATTGTTCCGATAACCAATTTAACTAAAATAAGTACATGAACCAAAAGTTATAAATAGGGAAAAAATAAAAATAATATTAGTGAAAAAGACTAAAAAAACACTATGCCTGATGGTGAGCTGGTATACAGCAGTATATGTTTCGGTCGTTTATATTTGTAGATTTTATATGCAGAGTTTAGGTCGGCTAGTGTATAATTACCTATTTGTTGGACCAGAGGGTTAGGATGAAATGGACATTTAGTATAAAATTTGGCCGTCAGATGGTGAATGAAGTCTCGAAGAGATTCAGTATTAAGGGAGTCATGCCTATAAACATTGTGTTTGTTGCTTTTTATTTGTATGTTTGAATAAATAAATACACGGTAGGCCTAATTTGCAACGCTATTAGGTCTACAAATATGATTCAGAAACCCGGAGAAAAGAAGGTCCTGTAGCTCCATAGTTGTAGGTAGTAATTTTGTTGTCAGATTATTGTATCGTGAGTTAAAAAGTTCAAATGTAGAAAAATGTACGTTTAAAACAAAAACAGTTAAGATTTATTAAATTTTATTGCAGACAAATTTGTCTTGTTCTTTCGCTTGTTCTTCTGTCTCCAATAATAGAAGTGCTTGTATATATCTACATTACGGCATGAAGAAGGCTTTCTTTGATCCCACACCCGCAGTATTTCTTCTGGGACTTTATGATGCTGTCTTCCATAATGTGGCTAAACACTTTTACACTTTTGTTTTGTGGTGAAGGGCCCCGCAGCAGATGCTACGGACGCACCGCAGCCTTGAGGCTTATTGTGTAACCCTGTGATGAAGATGATCAGTTTTTTCATTTTCCCGTGTAATGGAGCACGGGTGGAATAAAACTGACATGGGAAAACCGAAGTACTGGGAGAAAAACCTGTCCCAGTGTCACTTTGTCCACCACAAATCCCACATGGATTGACCCGGGATCAATCTGGGCCTCCGCGGTGAGAGGCCAGCGACTAACCGCCTGAGCCATGGAACGTCCTTTTACACTTACGTTCTGCTACAGAGCGCGACGTAAACTTACTTCCAGAGCCACTTAATTTGCTTTCGTGTTATTTATTACTTATAACGATTGTGGTTGGGTTTCCATAAAACCTGGTTATCCCGAAACAGTTTTATTGAATTTGTAATCCTGGGTTTTAACAGACAACAGTGCTAGTTCAATGCGCATTTTACGTTATATATAATCGTCTTTGTGAGTGCCTTGCCGTCATTGTCTGGCTATGACTGCGGACCTGGATATTGCTCTGAAGCTTCTATACTGAAACCGGAATTCTTATAATGTTGATGATGCACAGTCTCTTTAAACCAAGATTCTTAGATCGAATACAAGTAAACAGTCGGCCGAATGTGGCATCGTCGTTCGCGAACACGTTCACATTAAACGAACAATCCGTGTTGGCGCAGTCTGTGTACACCAGAATTATGTTAGCTGATGGACAACGGAAACCGTTAAGGCCATATCGCCGAAAGCTTGACTCCCAATATCACAGCGTTCCACTGTAAAAGACACGCTCCACATCCTCTGATTTGATGTAAACACGCTGCCAGTCACTGACACTCTCACTAGAAACTGCCTCCCAATTAGGCGCGTTCTTCGTGCTCGCTGGTTTCGCTTTCGCCTAACAGTTTGAAGGTCAAGGTACGAATCTGCATGAATTTTCTCGGTCACGGTCATTCCGGAGGCCAACGTGAAGAATGGACAAGAAGATTTACAAAAGTTTTTGCTTCATTACTGCAGCAGAAACAAGAACAAATAATTTAGAGGTATTTGGTTGTGGACATTGTCCATCTTCTAAGCGTGAAGTATGATACATTTTTCTATGTGAAGGTGGAAGCAAGGCTTTTGTCTCCGTAGGCCGCTGTAAATAAAGATGGCCGTTAACACTAATTATGTCTCATTTATCGTAACGAGTGTGTTCCGACGAAACTCGGGGTTCCGCCGGCGACTTTCAGGGGCTTCGATAACGGATTATGTTTATAATGAAATTGCTTACCACATTTCTATAATCTTCAATTTCATTTTCTATTTTCCTCCGCATCCTTGTGCATAGTCGGTGCTGAGTTTTTTCTATGTAAATCGCCAATCACGAAAGCTTGTTTTTCATAAACGTGGTGCTCAAATATTTTATTTGTCTAAATAAAGGTAATTTTTTAAAGGTTTCATTTCATTTTGCACCCAAAAACAACATTTGTGCTGAGCAGGGGTTTCTAAAAAATTCATATGTAGCCACAAAGTTTGTACAGATATCAAGATTTCGAAGACGATTAATAGGCCTATAGACAATGCAGAAGCCAAGATATTTCAGTCATCATAGTGACTATGTTATGATTTGGACTGCCAGAAGTTGATTTCCAGCAGCTGAAGTAATTTTTCTCTTCCTCGCCATTTCCAGGCAGGCTCTGGAACCCAACCAGCCTCTTATCCATTAAGTACGGTATCATGACCTTTTTCCCAGAGTATAAAGCTGCTAGGGCGTGAATCTGTACACACGCCTTTATCTAATGCCGAGATTCAAAATGTGTAGAGCTCTAATTCCACACTATTGCATCTTTATGGCGCGGTGCTTAGTTATTGAGCACAAGGACAGCTTTTTGTATTGCAAGTTGTCCATATAATAGCCATTACTCAGAGAAAATTGGCACATTCTCATGATAGTGCAGCGTTACAGACCTTTAAGAATCATACTTTAAGATGAAGAAAACTTACGTAATCGTATGAAATGCACACGACAAAGAATGTAGCTCAGTTTTTGTAGTGACTGATCACCTGCTGAAAGGTTGGGGTAGGATTACGGCAGTTCAGTGTGGTCTTCACTATGTCAAGAATGACTCTCCTGCCCACCGTGCCTTCTAAAATTATAACAGGGATTCTTCCAATTGATGTGTACCAGTTTTGGGTGACGATTAGGCCGTACTTACCTCCTTATGTCGCCGCCTTAATGCTTGAGGCTTTATTCTAGCCGATCTATATTTTAACGACGAGCTTAGGCACTGGGGCAGTTTTATCCCAAGAATGACAATGGAGGAAGGTGGCAAAAGCTAAAAACATCTGACAGAAATGTCATACCCAAAACACAGAGCACGTGGCAAAAGGGCTGTGCCATGGCTCAGGCGGTTAGTCGCCGGACTTTCACCGTGGAGGCCCGGGTTCGATCCCAGGTCAGTCCATGTGGGATTTGTGGTGGACAAAGTGGCACTGAGACAGGTTTTTTCCCGAGTACTTCGGTTTTCCCCTGTCAGTTTCATTCCACCGGTGCTGCATTACAAGGAAAAGCGAAAAAAAATTAATCATCATCACAGTGTTGCACAATGAGCCTCTAGGCTGCGGTGCGTCCGTAGCATCTGCTGCGGGGGCCCTTTACCACAAAAAAGTGGCAAAAGACGTAACGAATTGTTTAATTATGTGTCATACTAATTGGACTCTTAGAACCGCAAGATATTCTTTTCCAGAAGGAGAGAAATGATCTTTGGAGACGGTAGGTTATTAATGTAACAAGAAGCTTGAGAAATCCTATTGCTTCTATCCTTCTGGTTTCCAAATGGCCTTGTTTGTTCCCTGGCTCTTCTTCTTCTGTTTCCTTCCGTAAACCGTCATCACATATTCTCCCGTTGAATTAAGACTCAAGTATTGTTGGACACTAGTTCGTCACTGTCACAACAATATCACGCTACATGAGCTTATATTCAGTAAGTTCCAGTTACCGCGATATTCTACTTTTAGATGTATTTCGGTATTATCGTCTTATACACAAGGCTGAACATGGGGGTAGACAGACGCTAGTAGGTGCTCTCTGCCAGAGCTGCTTTAGGCTTTCCCGCAGAGCAGTTGCGAAGAGCGACTACTGTCTTCTTCATGTCCGTCTGTCCGCATGGGACAAATCGGCTCCCAGCGAATGGATTTTCCTGAAAATTCGTGTTAGGAACTTTAACTAAAGTTTGTCGACACATCCCAATTTTGACTAAAACTGGACGAAAGTAGTAGACACTGCATGAAGCCCCACGAACATGTGTGACTAGTTACTAATGTTACCATTGTCTTTGTGGTTACCGTGGTCATGTAGTTACCAAACTTACCAGTGTTCGTATGGTTATTACGGTTTCCTTTGTTATCGTGGTTACGAAGGTTAATATGGTTGCTACGGTTACGCAAAAGCCACACAAGTTTTTCGCTCCGTGGATGTATGTGACTTGTCTAATGACGCACAAGTTTTGAAGTCGCAGAATCGAATCTGTCATTTTCATTTGAGAACGTTATATATCATAACATATTCATGTCATACATCACACATCGCAATAAACCCGTTTCCCATAACTTGCTCATTTCGGCATTGCTTATTCTATGCTCCTGTGACAGTAAGACACAGCTTGTGAAAGCTCAGAACTGCCGTTCTTGGCTGGAGAAACCGGAACATGTATGGAGGAATTGAGAGATGGATGGATGGATAGATAGATAGATAGGTGGGCAGACAGGTAGATATAGATGGGTAGTTGGGTGGTTTGATAGATGGATGGATGGATGGATGGATAGATAAGTATATAGGTGGAGAGAGGTAGATATGTATGGGTAGTTGGGTGGATGGATGGATGGATAGAAATAGATAGATAGGTGGACAGACAAGTAGATATAGATGGGTAGTTGGGTGGCTGGATGGATGAATAGATAGATAAATAGACAGGTGGACAGATAAGTAGATATAGATGGGTAGTTGGGTGGACGGATGGATAGAGAAACTAGGATGAACACAATGATTTGTGTATGTTAAGTTAGCCCAAGCCCATACGTACTTGTATGTGTTTATAGTCAGCCTCTTCTTGCACATGTTGTCGTCTGCTAATCTGGCATTAGCACTGGCGTCATACTTGTACGTTTACTTTTAGCTAGGAGTAATGTTATGAATAAATGTTACAGTCGAACAAAACATATTTTTAACCAACACCTACATGTTTCGGCTATATAAACAGGCCGAAACATGCAGCCGTTGGCTAAAAAATACATATTATGTTCGACTATTACATTTATTGGTTTCATGCATATTAACACAACGGGGTGAGTAACGTAAAGGTGATGTTACCGTTACAGCCCTGAAAGTGGGTGAAATATTCAAACATATTCTCCGTCTAAAATTAGTCATTCTAGTTGGCTCACTCGGTGTGTAATAGCAAATTTGTATGGTGCATGTGTGGATGAAAAACTATGTTTAGACTATTGAATTTACAAAGAAAAAGTTTATATTCTGTGTACACTGTTCTTGTAATAGTGCACCCTGACGAACACACACACACACACACACACATATATATATATATATATATATATATATATTATAGTGAATGCTGCAGGTTGCTAGTGACATCCGCCCGCATAAGAACAACTAAACCACATGCGGTTTAATTACAATACATACAACGAGACTGGATTTATATAAAGTCCCTTGTAGTAGAGGATTGTTTGGATCGATTATTGCAGATAAATTTGTTTTTCTTAATTAAAGTGCCTTTCGCAATCCCTGCATGGAAAGACCTAAGTAGGGCCGTAAAATGGGTCACGACCGCTGCATTCAACATCAGTGCACGCTTTGTCTATAATGGGTCCCCGACTTATGAATGAGTAACGTTTCAAAGACCCGTTCGTAAGTCGAAACATTTTCAGAGGTTACTGCCTGTTTCTAGACTTTGCTACGTCTTTGTCACTTTTAATTTGTTGCCTAATATTTGAAGGGAGTTAACACTCAACATGTACTAAAACACTCACAGCAATAGTTGGATGACGTAGATATAGAAAGCACCACGGGACAACTGAGATAGACTCGCTCTGAGCATTTGCCCTGAGTCACTTCCGCTGCTGGAGTAAGAAGGGAGTCGCTCTTCGTTCTTACGTTCGAAGCGCGGTCGCTGTCTCGCCGTGTGAAATTCTTATTACAGACAAAAGCCGATATAGCACCACTGTTAATTTACCGAAATTTGTGGCTCTATATCGAGGGTGGCGGTAAATCGAAATACTGTATAACAGGAAGTTTCTCGTCACAGACTGGCGTGGGCGCTAAGTGAAGTTGGCACTAACTTAAGTTATATCGGGGGACGCTATATCGTCCTTTGGGAACCAGTTCGGATGTCGTTATTCTGTACGGATGTTCTTAAATCGATTGTTCCTCAGCGGAGGATTTATTGTAAATAAAAACTTACCATCCCATTGGACATAATGAATCTTTGCAGTTTATACGATGTTAAATTTAAGTATGCCTATGAAATGTCCCCGCAACAGCTGTCGAAGTCTCCGATGTCTGACATGCCATGTGTTAAATTTAAGACATCATAATGACCAGCGTCTACCACCGCAGCCTTACATCGACAAACAGTATTATGGAATCCTGAGGTTGGGTGGTTCTTATCGGGGAGTTCCTGGCTCAAATCTCAGCCCGGAAAACGATTATCCTGACTGCTGTTACTAGTTCTCATTCCGTCCAGGAAAATGTCGAAGTACCCAGTACCCCTGATTAGATCATGGCTTATCTTCACGCTTCCTTTCATGTTCTGTATTTCCTGCTGTATGTACAGAGACATCATTTTGTCTGACTATGTTCCTAGTCACTTCCTTTGGCCCGCTTAACTTACGAAACTCAACAGAACTTTGACGTGCAACGCATAACGCGTTTGTTAGATGTGACGCGTGTATTCGAGGCAAAGGAAAATACTTGAAGCACTTTATTTTTAACTGTGGTGAGTCAACACATCATATTAACTGCAGTATATTAAACTAAAAACGTAGACCCCGACTCATGGCAAATCAGAACAGCTGCGAGCGTTGCACTACATACCGTCACGCAGAAATCTCTAAGTGGAGAGTAATGCGCTTCATCATCCGACGCCCTATAATCCTAGCTCCTGTCAGCGATGTTAAAGAAATGAACAGACTAAGTATGCATTCGTAAATAAATATGCTCAGTTACTAAAATAAGTACTTGAATAATTTTGAAAAATTTTATATTTTGTAATTTGGTCAAAAAAGTCCCGGCTTTTGTAGAATCCAAAACGTATCACTGTATTGAATATACTGCACCCCTGGAATCTAGTCTTAACCATTCTACACCCTCACACACTGTGACCTTTATATCCATGTTTATATTATTTCACCATCTACATCTAGGTCTTGCAAGTGGCTTTTTCGTAGAGAATTTCCGACTAACAGGCTTTGTGTACATTTCTCAGTCGCTAACCATTTTGTGTGGCTACACTTGCGTAATCCACTTCGGTATGATGCTGTTTTATGGAATTAAATGTTGGAGTTGTCCCAGTTCTTAAGTAAGCACTGCGCCATGTATGCATATGGGGAGTGGAGGCATAGCTCCACGGATTTTTAACCTCGGCAATAAATGGAATTAAGTAGCTTCACGTCCCGGCTGCTTTAATCTCGGGGTGCGAATCCCGATGCAGGAGGCTAGGAGGGTCCGAGAGTTTGTCTGGGCGGTTTTGTAACAGAAAAATCTTTTGATCCTCCGGGAATCGAACCGTGATTTCTCGTTCTTTCAGCCCGTAACCTGGTAGCTATGCCATCTGAGCTCTTTCGGCTTGCGTATATGTGGAGGGCGTATTGATTTTTCGATCATGTTGGAAATTTTGGAATACAACTTCTAACATATTCAGACTCCCAGTGCGCTCTCAAGATAACCAGCAAGCCGGCTGAGATTCGATCTAGGCACATTCCGAGCGATATCTTTGCACCCACCTGCTTGGTGTGATTGTGCAGTCTGCTTTAAAAGGTTCGCAGAACTTGTATTGTTAATTCCGGGTCTGGAGTGAGGAGGTCAACCTTGCGGAACTAATCCAAGGCGCCCGCCGGCGTCCTAGTGTGAACGGAGTCTTGCCTCCTCTTCTTGTTGTACACAGCTATTCACTTGTCTTAGTGGGAAAGTTTTAACAGTTTACTTCTTGAGTTAAGATAAAACTGTTCCACTGCCTTCTCACCAATCGAAAGGAATGCCTTGTCACAGTTGTTTCTCTTGCAAGCGGTGGTAGGTATAGATATATAAAGGTGGCCTAGAACTTGAAACGACTACAGTTTCTCTGCAGCAACACACACGAATTGACTTGAGGGCAAAATGGGAACAGTGATGGTGAGTTCCTTACTTGTTGCTTATTTAAAGATCATGTATCAACTGCACTGCAGATAACATTTTATATGGTGGGACTCATGAGGTTTAGGAGAATGTCTGCAATTGCACAATGAAATGAACATGAATCTGTTGCTTATTAAATGGCACTGAATCAACTGTATTATAGCAGATTGTTAGATAATGGTCATTCGCTGTTTGGGGCAGTTTAATGGACAGGGATCTGAAGGGAGGTTTGCAACTACTTGCCAGAATATGTGGTTCTTGTATGTAATATTATGTATGAAATCAGTAAAAACACGTCTTTGCCTTATGTTATTTATTTATTTTCTATTTGTGATTTATTTAAAGATGATTTCAGTAGCTCAGAATGTATAGCGTTTGATGGTAGTGTGATTAGTGAGTAATAAATTAAACATAATGTAGAATAAAGCTTCATTTTTATACTTTGAGGGAACTGAGAAGAACCACGAAAAATCTGAGTAAGGATAACTCCAGTATATTATTTGAACGGGGGGGGGGGGTCTCTGAATATGAAAGGAGTGCTATCTGATCTCTCCCGTTTCATGTGATAGTTTGTTAAAAGAAACTTACGTTACTTATGACTAGCTCTTTTCTTTCTCTCTTAATATACCATCCTTCCCTAAGTGCCAAATCCCTAGGTGCTTTTGTAGTAGAAACGTCTCGCCCCTACCCATTCAGTTTCATTGCAGCCGTGTTGTCATCCACCCGTAGCTTGTCTTGTGCTAATCCTAGAAGACTGCCAAGTGATTATCGAAGTTCCATTTCCATTTCATTCCTTATCCATTAGTGTAAGTGGTCTATCTCAGTTGTCCATTTCCAAATTACTGATGCTTCTCTGCATGTTGTTAGCTTTTGTAATAGTGTCCTGTTTGCTTGCGGTTAGGTTGTGAACCGTTAGAATACTGACGTTTGTGTAACTTACACTTGCCTATATATGACAGGTTACGAGATATCCGCAGAGAGTAATACTTCTAGCGCGCTCGCTGTTTTACTGTCCCTAGATGAATAATTCTTCATTGCTTTCACAAAAACGCTGTGTATTTTAACACACACTATAGGATTTGTCCTTACCTTGGCAACAGATTTGAAATCGATGGTGCTGGGATATCGTAAGCGGGACGTTAAAATCGACATCTTGTAAGCGTCGATAATCGTCGTTTCAAATCGATCATGCTGTATGCTTGTTGCTTAGCTCATTCTTCTGTCTCAATTCGTACCTCGCAGACAACAGTCTATTTTCTTTATAGAAACTCTTTCTTCGGCCCGAGCACGTACCTCACGTATGACAGTGTCTCAGTTGGAAAGACCAATCCTGACAAACGATCGTACACATACGTAGGTCTTCATGTAAAGTGGGTTGTTATTTTTGTTCGATTTTAACCAAAATTAGAATGTTCCCTACTGTTTCTGTACTTGGTGATGCTATATTTGTTCGTCACTTTTATTATAAGTTAATGCTCGAAGAAAGCATTTATGATGCTCTTCTGTGACGTCTTCCGCCCCCCGCCTTTCTCCTGAACGTCTGTGACCATGTTACTACGCGTCCCTGTTGTATTAGATGGAATGAGGATATGTTTCGTTCAAGCATAGATTATTGTTCCCTCATTTCTGTTTTTAATGTTTACAACCGTCTGTTGTGTATTCGTAGATCTTTTCTTTAAAACATATAATGCCATGCCATCCTGTTCTTTACTGCTCGTATATTATAAATACTTTCGCAATAAGATCGTTGTTATATTTCTGTTTATTATTTAGCGATTTTGTGAAAGAAATAAGTAAGCCTCTTTGTTTATTTACATTCTGATCCCACCATAATGTTATATTTTCATTGTGACTCGCTACGGGCTGGACGGTCCGGGATCGAATCCCGGTGGGGGAGAGATTTTCCTCACCCGTACAGACCGGCCGTGGGGCCTACCCAGCCTCCTATACAATGGGTACCGAGTCTCTTTCCCGGGGATAAAGCGGCCGGGGCGTGGAGTTGACCACCCACCCTCATCTAATGATAGGGTTAAAGAAAGAGTAGAGCTATACCTCTACTCCCCTTCTGGGCCTTCATAGCCAGTTCTAGGGCGAACTTTACCTATACCTTTATCTCTCCGATTTTTATTTCAATGTGTGCAATGTGATGAATTTGTTGCCTCCTATTGTTTAAGTTAGAGGTAAATAATGGAATATATATAATATATATAATTTAGGTTTTAAAAATAAATTTCTGAAATTGTATATATTTGTGTATATGTATGTGTACGTATATATAATTATATAAATAAATGGGACGGTACGACTCAGTTGACGATGGTGACCCAAAGCTGAGTGCAGTTGCAGTAGCAAGCATTCCCCTAATTAACTTGTGAATGAAATTTTTTTAATTGTTTCTCTGCAAGAGAGATGTGTTAAATTTGCCACGTTTTTAAAGGATTTATTAGCCCGATTTATTTTACAGTTTTGTGCTACATTCTAATGACGAAATTTATGTGTACATCAGGACCAGCGTTTTAACTGCACTCTCATAAAGACCACCTACTTTTGTGGTGTATAATGTTCTGTCATTGTTCTGGCATCATCTCCGAAACAAATGGTCGCGAAACCACAAACCTGTCTCTATTGTGCGGCAGAGTAAAGACATGCGGATCTGCATCCCGGACTTAGCGGGGGCAGTGCCCTGCAAGTGTCCGTGCTGTTGATGGTGTTACAGGGCAGCGCGGTGCAGTGAAAGTAAAACACGTATCTGCTTGCTATCAATATGTCTTTCAAACCTGATTTATTGAAAGGTGAAAATCACTTGTAGAAGTGACGGCTCAGGTAGAAACTTAATGATCAACATGTACATGGCGCCTTTTTTAAGGGTGTGACACGTTGTCACAGTAAGGAAATAATATAAATTGAACGTGGGGTGATCAGGCGCACAGTGTGCTGAGGGAGCATGCCTAGCTAACGCGGAAGAAATTAAAGGGGAGAAGATAAATTAATATTGGAATTTGGCGGAGAAGTCTGAACGGAAAATACCACTTCGAAGATCTAGGCACAGATGGAGGATGGTATTAAATGTATCTTAAAGTAACAGGATGGGAGGGCGGGGACTGGATTCATCTGGCTCAGAATAGGTATAACTGGCGGGCTGTTGTGAATGTGGTAAGGAAACGTTGTGTCCCATAAAGGACTTTCTTGACTAGATTTTGGGACTGGTAAATGTTAGCTTCTCAAAGACCCTCTTCGATGGATTTGGTTGGTTAGTTAGAAGGGAGGAATTAAGGGGGGGGGGTGGAGAAAACTGCATAATGTGGAGCTTCCTTCATTTGTACTCTTCATCAGATATATCAGGTTAAGATGGGCGGGACATAAAGCTGACAAGCTGAAGGACAACGACTGCTTGGGAGACGTAAGCCTAGGGAGACGTATGGTAATGAGTCTCAGTGGAACAGGATGTAAGGACGTGGATTGGATTTATATGACTCAGGATGTGGTCGATTGGTGAGCGTGTACTTACGACTTGCATAAAAGGAGGGAAATTTTACGACGAGCTGGGCAAACATTTACTTCTAATGAAAGACCCTTGCCATGGTGTAAGCTGTCTTGAAATGCTGGTGTTACAAGGCTTCACATGAAATGGGAATATTTTTATGGGCAATGAATTTGCCATTATGTGGGAGGAGGTGGTCGTGATTTATTTCACTTTGCTGGAAAACGAATACCCCTGCAAACGTCGGTCAGAATAGCCGGAGCATGTACGAGATTGGGTATCAGGAATCTAGTGTTTCGTCTACACTAACATGTTAAGTAAAAAAAGAAAGGGCCGACGAAGCGAGCTAATGACTCTGACAACTTTCAAGAAACAAATATCTAAAAGAAAGAATATAAAACGCATAGTCACTTTCTAGATATGGATAAGGCCAGCCATTAAAAACTATGGGACAGAGAGTTACCAAATACCATCCAATTGTTCTCTGATCTCTAGCTCCCTGAAAGCACTCTTACACGGCAAGATATCAGTAGTTGTTGAGTGCTGCTCTGCTTCAGAGTGGGATCTATTCTCCAGATTAGAAGCACGACTCTATTCAACAAAAGGAATGCATGACATGTATGTCGCACACATTGTCAGCATGTTTCGTTTTCGAAAACGTTTAATGAATCCACTCATAACTAACGCCAAGGTGTAGAGTCCTCTTAAGAAGCTTATAATTCTTCAGCTAGTCTATTTACAAGCATTTTAGGGAACCCGAGAATTCATTACCGTTTTCAAAAGAACCTGTCTCCTGCGCCAGATTAATCCGATTCTATTTCTTTAATAATCCACTTTAAGATTATTTTTTTAATTTTTAAATTTAACTCTTTATTTAATTACTCAGGTTCTTTTAGAGTAATTCAGTCCAATTTCTTTAAGAATCTTTTCAATCTTACATACTCCTAGGTATTGCAAGGGCATCTTTTCTTCGGGTTTCCCCATCGCAAAATAATCGTTCTGCATTTTTTCTTATTTATGTTTTTTTCACAGCAGAAGGGAGAAAAAATATTATGGATCGAATTTAAATCCCAGTAAACTGAAGGCTGTGGGATATATGATTATTTTAGTTCGTTTCCCCTGTTTTAAATCCATATAATTTCAACTGTAAAAGTACATGATAAGAAATGCAATATTTATTAGCATAAACGTTTATTTTAAGTAACTGTTTGCATGAGTTGAATAAAACCGAGAGTAAATGATAGGAAGATGGAGAAAATCTCATAACGAGGAGCTTCTTGTTTGTAGTATTTGTAGGGTGGCGAAATGAAGGAAGATAGGATGGGCGGAACATGTATTACACAAGGGAGTGCTGCTAAATACATTAGCAAATTTAATCAGAAAACTCGAAGGAAGATATCACTCAAGGGACCTAAAGTAGATGGGAGACTAATATTAAAAAGGCTCTTCAAGAAGTAGGATGTGAAGGTGTAGACTGGATAGAGTGGCTCAAGGAAAGACCCAGTGTTTCGTCTTTGACAGCATCAGCTATAAGTTATCACCATGTATTTAGACACTGGAATTTCTTAGAAACGAGGAATAAGCCCACTGCTCTGCAGTATGTTTTACACAACTCTCTTCAGGTGACTGACCGTAACATTAGCATAGCACAGTTTCAGGATGACAACTTGTATTCAGGCCACTTAGACAATATCTGTCTACAGCGGGCGAAATTCAACGGAATATTTAGTACAGACATTATAAGTTGGGCGAATCAGTGTGTAGTCAAAATTATTACCTCGGAAACTGACGCCATTGTCTCACCCCTCTCATAACGAACTGTGGGTTCGAAATATGTCAAGCTAAATGAAAAGAAAAGAAAAGAAGATACGAGGTATACTGTATTTGGTGGTAAAGTATTATTATTTGCTATCAACGTCTGCCACAATATGGTACTTACATGAGAGAAGCTGTTTTGCTGTAGTAGGAAGTGACTCAGCAAACCTGTCCTAGACCATGGACAAGAACTGTGACCGATTACAGCACCCATACAACTACCCGCACATTAAAACCCTAAGACTCCTGTGGAATGCGCACCTCGCAAAGGTAAGGGGAACAGATCCCTTGCAAAGCCACATTTCATTAACGGTTGTTTCAACCTGTCTAATCACAGCATATCCACAATTTCACATTCTTCAAAGAATATAATAACCAAGTACAGTGCAAAACAGTAGGAGTTTAACTGTCGAAACTTTCATATATAAGGATGATATCTTAAAAAAGAAGTGCCGTCGCACCTTTGTTAATTCCGTTTTCTGGTGTTTCAGTTCGTTCGAAATTTGACAGTACCTCGACTGGCGTAACCATTTCCGACAGTTCTGTGTGAGGAAAGAAGCTAGAGCGGACAGGACATGTTTTTCTTTCACAAGAAACATTGAATACTACTGGAGCAGAGTGTTTAAAAGCACATCTTCCAAAATATTTTGTGCTTTTATGAATCAGTATGAACTGGTGAAGTCGATCCATTTTTAACTTCTATTACAGATGAGATTACTTAAACAGTCATGTAAATATTCAAAATAATAGATCCTGGCCTGCAGAAAATCCTTTAAGTCCTGTTGTTACTAAAAGTACCACTACATTTAACATAAAGGAAGGACGAATTTCTGTCGCGCAGTTTGGTTCTGTGTTTAGTGTGATTATTGCAATCAATGGCTGTTATTGTCCTCTACAGCATTAAGCAGCCCGTGTCTTTAATGGACATGGGCTGCATATTTGTACATCATTTGGACTAATCTTCATTTTTAAAGGCTTAAACACCGATTAACAAAGGAGGTGCTGTTACATGACATTAAGATTTCAGTATGGCTTGCTATCAGTGCATTCTGCCTATTCTGTTATGCTTCTTGTGTCTTACGTTTGCATCCCATGTTACTGAATTTGCATAAACAGTAAAAGAACGTACACGAACAAAACTTTATTCTGACCTGAGCAACGCTTGCTTGCTTCCTTTCTAGATATGTTTGCAGCTGGTTGCGGTTCTGGCCGTCTGTTCGTCATCTGGCTTCCGCTGGAAGCGTGGGTTTGAAGGCTATCCCCACGAGCTGGAGACCATCGACCTGGGCAGGGCAGAGGAGACTACTCACACCATCCGATTTCCGCTGCCTGTCCGAACAGTCAGGGTCACCAAGACAGTCGCTGTCCCGGTACCGGTCCCGTACCCTATTCGGCGGGATGTTCCTGTACCAGTACACGTCCCTAAACCAGTCCCCGTGCCTGTGTCGTACCCTGTTCCAGTACCGCATCCTGTTCCTGTCAGTTTACAACATCAGACGGCACCTATAGGACTGGTGTTGTACGATGCCGGGAGGTCTCTGGAAGGTTATAATGGTTTCTCCGGTGCCACCGGCAGTACGGGCGCCACCATGGGTCACCATGAAGGGTCGATTGGTGTCGTTGTGGGCGCTAGCTATGGCGTTTCCGGTCCAGTTGGCGCTGAAGAGAAGTACCCTGGTACTGTCGTAAATGAAGCTATTGGTGTCAACAGGCATGCTAATGCCGGTGGATCAGGTCAAAGCCAGGGATCCTACGGTTATCAGAATAGTTACCAGAATAACGAAAGTGACAGCAGCACCGGTACCGGTGGATCATCTGATAGTTACAGTATTACCAAGTCCGTTGAGCCGAGTTATGACGGTTTAGCCTCGGACGGTGGTGCGAACAGTATACAGGCCTATGGAGAAGATGCGAAAGGTAAATAGAACATTTTAAGCCGTGGAATGAAGAAGTTTAATCAGGCGGAATGTTTGTTGTTTGCTATCGTTCTGATATTCTTGCTAAATTACTTTCCATAAACAAAACTATCTTGTCCACGACTTTTGTGACTTTTGTGGAGTGTTACAGAAAATATGACAAAAGCAAAATAATAATAATAATAATAATAATAATAAATGAAGCCATATATAGGTTCCTTTAAGCCTTAGGTGTACAGCTATAGTGTACACGTAGCCCTATGGGTTTCATTTCTTTGAAAGTGTTTATAACAGTATTCGATCCTGCAATATTCTTTTGAAACCCTAATGTTGGGCCATACAATTATGTACCCCCCCTCTCCAAAAAGAAATTCATTCTCGTGATGATAAGAAATATGTTGTTTAGGAATGAGCTTTGCGATCCTGTAAGCTGGTGCGATATACTTGAGAAAAATACGTAAGTTATCGGGTTGTCGGGAAAAAAATGCGCACTAACTTACCTTACGCACGGTTCGACGTGGTAGAATGATTTACTGGGAATATTTTACTTGTTACTTTCTGTTGTATAAAATTCCCCCTGTATTAATTGTGACGTCACGTAAATTTTACTTATAATAGTAGCTTGCGTATCGCATGTCGTAAATAGGCTTCTTACCCTATAAAACACTGGAGGTGGTAATTCCTTGCAGGGTCGCAAAGCAGAATTCTGCAACAGCTTATGCTTTGGAAAAATGCTAGAAACTGAGACTTCTATACTCGATACTGTTGTAAAGATACGTACGGGTTCTTATATATTTCCACTTCAGTTTTATAGATTTTTGAAGTAGTAAAGTTGAAAGAACTGCACGATATATTATATTCAGTTCTAAACAGAAGCTGTAACCCTTACGAGTATGTCTCGCCTTTGGAATATATCCGTTTTGAACTGTGATCGGAGACCTTATATCCTGACTCACATTTAAGGTGACTTTCATTGGTGCCTCCGGTCTTATATTGTAACTGAAATTAATACCACATTATTGCACAGGCACTTTCTCGTTCTAGCTGGTTCATCAGCCTTCGTCACATCACATGGCACTCAACTGCATTTACATAACAATTTTAAAAGCTAAAGGAGAAGACATTCTATTTATTCGTTTTTGCTCTGAGATTTGGCGTGCGCAGTTTATTACATAGTGCCATCTTTTCAGAGGAACCTGCTTCCTCAAACTTCAGAGAATACAAAAGTTTGTACCTATGTACCACACTATACACTCGCATCACAGAAGACAGTAATCTTCACAGACACTGCCATGAGAAACTTAAATCGCTCATTAAGAAAGAACGTTCTTGTCGAAAGCCGTCAGGTATTTTGAAGTCACGCTCATAAGAGCTTTGTTGGGCCGCAAAAACGGTCGTATCTGTTACGTGTTTCAGTGGAATGTGAAGATCCCCGATTTTATTATTTACTCCAAAGATTGAAAATTTGGTGCTGAAAGCAACTAATCACGGAATTGAGGAGGGAAATTTAAAATGCCAAGTATTTCTCCTCAATTCGAGTCATATGAATATAAAATATTTTTGTAAGGCTCCAGGATCGTTAAGAATGGTTAACAACTTTGATTATTAAGAATGTAAATTGCAGTAGTTTTAAGTGAAGACGCCCAGATAGTAGTAACTTAAGGTATTTTTTTAACTTTTTATTTTGCCATATATTTTCAATGGTTTAACTACTTGTTATTTTTCTTTCTTCAGTTATTTTCTTGAATTTTTAATAAGGTAGCTGTATCAAACAAGGACCGCTGCTTAATAAGTCCCACTCTGTTTTCCACTAATAGCAGATACTCTAACAAGATGAGAGAACTCTCTCTATGACCTTCTTCTATACAAGAGTAGTACAATTATTTTCATGGTGAAGAGGCAAGCATTACTAGAGGAACACATGGCAGGTATATATGTTTTTAATGCAAAGCCTCTTCTGTTATGGATGATATATTTTTAACGTATTTATTATATTCCGCAAGTATTATATGTTTTCCATACATTTGAAAATCTCAATCAACGCTTCATGAAGACCACAAAGAAATTTAAGAAAACACCCATAACACAACACCTGTACAAACAATGGCAATGAGTTGCAAATTAATTTTTCCAAAAGTTCGGTTGGAAATTTGTATGACTGTATTTTTCTCATATTGAAGTAATCCTAACGCTGTTTACTGAAATGACGATGTTTTGGTGTGAGACGTTGACGGAAAAGGGTTATTCGATGTGGCTGGGTATGGTTTAATGTCTTATGTCAGTATGGAGTAATGACAAAGCAGAGGGACAAATTGGCTGATTTCGAATCAGAGTAACTTAAAGACGCGTGGCAGCATGTTTGAAGGAATTTTTGTAAGGACGGCATGAAAGGCTATCTGATTCCAGCTCTGTTATCCCAAACTGCATAAGAAACGCTTCGTGTCATGCCGTCCAGCAATAAATGTAGAAGGTAAGGTAGCGGTTGAAAATTATTTAAGCTTAAGTACCCGAAAATGTCCAGTTAGTATGAGGATTAAGAATGAATAGAAGACCAAGCCCCGTGGGAAGTATCCTCTGTTATAAATAACAACATTTACAAACACAAGAAAGAAGAGCGGGTCTTGTGTCCAGTGATCAATCATGGCAGCCAGGGCCAAGCAAGAACCAAAAGGTGGACGTAGATGTGTGAAATTTTTAAGGGGGGGCAGGGCACCAGAGCTGCTCTTACGCAGTTGTTACAATAAGCGTCTGCACGACGTGTGTGCTAGCCTACGTGCTGAAGATCCTGAGCAACGTGTCTGTCTCTTGCGAATCTGGTCAACCATGCTTGCACAATATTACGTTGAAATTGTAACCCCCCTTATATTGTAGATTATGGTCTGAATTTCAGCAATTATAATTTATTCACTTTACAGCTTCTAGGGAAAACAATTTAAGAACTTATGCAGTAAGATTTCTGTAAGGTTTTGTATTTTGTGACCTTAAATTTGTTCTCAGAATCCGGTTTTGTAAAACATAACGGTTTTGTTCTTGCAGTTTGTAATAAATCTTTGTTACACATTACTTGCATCTTGATTACGGCTTCCTCAACACCTTACTATCTATATGCTAATATAGAACAGCTTTATGGGCTTAATTGGAAAGTACGTCAAATTATAAGGATCTAAACTATCTTATTATACCAACTAAATGCACAATGTCAATGTGTAATTTTATAATTAAAACATTACATCTTCAACATGTTTCGATCTTTCATAGATCATCATCAAGGAAGATCATACATCACTCATAAATATAAAACATGAATTACAATACAATTTTTAAAATTCTATTGGTACACTTTAGGAAGTGTTGGTATCTTGAACAGCGCACAGAAGTATAAAAATGTGGAATGCAGATGATCCCATATGAAGTAGTTGTAAGCATATAGTGACACGGAACTCTGATTATTCAATATCTTGGAAACGGCTTGTGAATGGAACGTGCCCACCATCGTTCCATACACAGCTGTTTATGATATAATGTGGAAAGATGTGGTAGAGCCAAACAGCCACAGATGACAGTATAATACGGCACATACGCATTGCATGATGGATAACTAACGCTACAGACATGCAGTCAGAATTTGTAATACTTATTGCTTTTCCACGGCAACAATGGTAACTCGAACGCGCCTCAATGTTACGTTTATACGTACATTGCCTGTCTTGTTCTTTTTACTTCCGTACATAAAGTCTTTGCCAAGTGTATGGGACATGAGATTCTCACGGCGGTGAATAATTAGACTGTGACATCCTGGGATATGTCATCATGTACCGTGTTAGGTGGTGACGCTTCTAAAGAGTACGTGTTGACTAACCCAAAAGACCAAACATTTGGCAAGTTACGCAATATTTAGTTTACTGTCCGGAATGAACATCGCTGCAGAAGTGAAAAGGAAGAGCACGGCGCAGTGCAGGTGCTGGGGCCAAAGAAACAGCTGAGCGACAAATTGAATGTACGCTTATGAACCAGTGGATCTCTTCTTGGAACAGTACATGTGAATAATACAAATGCACTAATGTTTGTAAGTCATGATTGGTTTCTTGTTCTGTTTTAATAAACTTAATAAACATTCAAATGTCAAAAATTTTATGAAAACCTTGTTATGAATTGTAAGTGCGCAGTCATGAACATAAATATCAATTACGGAATCTTATTGTTGAGGCCACTCCCCATTAGGTACGTCATATGAAGGTACGTACGCCTCTCAACAGTTAAAATTATTGTTTCTTGAACGATAAAAAATAAAAATAATGGAAAAGTGATGGTTAACCATTTAGCTACACCACTAACTAACTAACAACTAACTAACTAACTGTCTAATTGGATGCAACAAGCCCTTCTTAAAAGCTAATAATGTCACAGTTTTGTCAAGCAATGCACCACATTTTAAGGAAGCCGAAGCTGACTACCATGTTTACAGCAGTCCACTCCTTGTGCCTGTCCTGAGGGAAAGGACTCCAATCCACTCGGATCCCATTTCTTTAAATTGATTTTAATATTATCCTACAATTTACGCGTAGGTCTTCAAAGTGCCCTTTTTTCTTAAGTTTCCCCACCGAAAATTTGTATGTACTTCTCGCAGATACGTGCCACATACCCCGCCCATCTCACACCCCTCAGTTTTGTCACCCTAATAACATTGGGTGAGGAGTACAAATCGTCATTATGCAGTTTTCTCCAGCCTTATAATGGTTTCTCCATTAGCCTCAAATGTCTTCCTCAGCATGCTATCTTGAACATCCGCAGTCCCAAGTTCTTCGAATATTCAGACGCATACAAAACAGTAGGCAGACTAACTGTATATTTACATCTTTATGTTTTTTAAGTACGAAAAGGGAAGACGATTCTGTACTTAATGGTAGCAGGCTTTTCTCGAATTAATCTGCTACTGATTTATTCATGCATGCATTTTATTTGCCATGTTAAGTGGGTCCTTGAAACTGCGGCATGGTGCGTCCTTAGGTTGCAGACGGAGGAGACGGCCTACAAAAACCGAGGGTCGCTGTAAATATACTGATTAAGCTGTCGCAGACGGCGAACAAGAGGTAGTCCACCACTTGATGTATTGGGTGAGGGGCTATCAATTCTTTATCGTTAAAAATCAACATGCTAAGAAACAATGCTTGCATAAGTTTTATTGCTTAACTAAAACTAAATTCAAAATGACTATCCATAACCTCAGTACACATCCCTGCATGTCTGTGAATCGAGTTGGCAGCTCGTATTATAAATTGATTATAATTATTTTTACACGGTTGCAGAGTCCAAGAGGCGATGAAAGAATGTTTCGTGTTTACACCTCTTCCTGGCACACCAGACATTTTAGGTGCACGCACAAATTAAAATGTAGGGGGATAAAGCCTGGAGATGTGGCTGGCCAATGTTGTAGATTACCACTGCCGAGCCACCGACCAGAGAAGTGTTGTTAGACCTACGTGTTCACAGAATAGCAGGATGTTTATTGAGGCTGAGGGTGGAGAATTTGAACATTTTTTGTAAATTAAGCAATAGAAACTTTGTGTAAGGACTGCTTTGTTAATCCTTAGCGTTCAGGTAATGTTGAATCCATAACTTCTGCAAGTGCGACCTTTGTTTATATGGTGTATCTGACTGGGAATGACAGCTAGAATAAGACCCTAATATTGAGACGTTAAAACATGAGTCATCCTGCATAAAAGGCGGAGACTTTTCCTAATACAGGAGAAGATTGCATAACGCACATAAAACATAGAGTGTATTGTGGTAATGTCAATATAACAGTTATTAGTGAAAAATTTAAACTGTCTCGTCACTATCATTTTTGAGGTTGATACATGAGAATTACTTGGATAATCTTCTCTTACTCATTCAAAATATATTCACAAATTTAGTGTTATATCTTGTAATTATATCCAATGCTTGCATCACCACTGTTTTGCAATGATTATTTGAAGAATTGCTCTTCTTGAATTGCTCTTTCCATCACAATCACTTAGAGTGCAGCAACTTTATATCGTCTCTCAGGTGACACAAGAGTAAAAGCGCGGATTCTGTAATTAGTTTTGAACAAGAAAAAAAGAAGCAACCCTCCTTTATTAATCTTAGCCTCCCAGACTCCATCATGGGTAACTTAAGCAGCTTCGAAGTTACAATCTTGATTCTTAGTTATATTAGTGAGAAATGTAAGTGAAAGGCGAGGGTCATGCACTGGCACGTGATGGATCATGACAGCGTTGTTAACAGTTGGGCCTGCAGAGATGCAAAATTTGGAGTTGCCGTAACACGGTTCAGAGACTGCTCACTCTAGGATGTATCTTGCCCCAAGTGTCAAAAATTTACATTTTATTTTGAAAAGGCAACAGTTCTCTATCCTACGGAATGGACGATCAGGGTATCGAATCCCGGTGGGGGTGAGATTTTCCGCACCTGTTTAGACCGGCCCTGGGGCGTACCCAGCCTCATGTACGGTGGGTACCGGTTCTCTTTCCCGGAGGTAAAGCGGCCGGAGCGTGGCCTTGAACACCCACCCCCATCTAGCGCCGAGGTTAATGAATGGATAGGGCTATACCTCTACTTCCTATCTCGGCCTTCATGGCATGTTCTAGGGTGAAATTTTCAACAGTTCTCTATCATTCTTGCTTTCTCCTTAATAATTTAAAATCACAAGAACAAAAATCTGATGAAGCAGGCGTTTGTATTTGTCATAGTTCATTTTAGTCATGGAGAGCTGTATGAAGCTTATGAATAACATGTTGATTGAAAATTTAAATTTGTGTATTAGAAAAATGGAATTGAGCTAAGCTACAATTTAACGAAAGGGTGTTTACCACAAACGACGTTTATAGAGATGTTTTTCCAACTTGAGTGAAAATTTGTTTACCTCGTATCAGCTTTATATCTAGGTCAATAAAATTGTCATTTTTGTACTTCAATCTAAAATCACCGTGCATCTTTTGACAATCACTATTTAAAACACCAAGTGGATGCACCTTTATTCTAAAAATGTATAGATCTTTAAAACATTTCAATAAAACGAAATGATTATTGAAATGTTTTAAAGATCTATACATTTTTAGAATAAAGGTGCATCCACTTGGTGTTTTAAATAGTGATTGTCATTTTTGTATTTATTGTTCGCTTGCATATAAGCAAATTTACAGAATTGTGTTACAGAATACAAAACCTTTACCAAAGTCATACATATGTCATGTAATTTGTTTGCGCACAGAATAAGTCCCGTATTCCAACTGCCGGACCTAAGGACATTCAGCACGGGCCACAGCGTGCCACCCAACGCCTCCAAGGAAGAAGGAAGCATTGACGCGTCTGGGTCAACTGATGAGGAAGGATCGCTCAGACAAGGAAGAGGTCACTCAGTTCCGCTACCCGACTTAATAATCACTTCGCTAATGGAAATCAGCCAATTCTCCAACCGTAAGAGAGCAGCAAAACTTAAATTGTTTTGTAGCCAGGTAGGCGGGGCTAAGATACGGTGTGCTTGTAGCGTAATTCCATTGAACCTCGACTTTTGTTTCTTTCAGCGGATATCAGTTTAACTGAGGTAGGTCTAGTTGCAAGTAAGTGTATTTACGGTAGGTACGTCATACATGATTTAAAAAACGGAAAATCATGTAGAAGAATAATTTTATTATGTGTAACTGTAAAATAAGTCCCCCTTATTGAGGAAATACGAACACGGCACAGAATGTAATTATTCAAACTAAGTAGTAAAGTTTAAATTTTGTTATACGCTAACGGCAGTTTAATTGTTGCATATTTCGTAAATAAGAATGTCGCTAAACTATAAGAACTTGTAAGCACCGTTTCAGTAATTAAGGAACTGCCTGCAGAAGTCTGTCTGTAATTATGTTGTACATTGCATTACGAAAGCAATTGTGTGGCCAGAAGTAGCAATTTTGACGGTGTTAGCAAAGACGATCGTAATATTGACGGGCAGGTACATTTTTATTTAAAAATATACACTCTCTGTAGTCTGAGGGTGCAGGAAGATATTTCCAACTGTTATTTTTAATGTTTTTATAGTACTATCGACGTGACTAATGATATTACGTAGGCCTTACACACGACAGTTTTTGAATATTATTATTTTTGTTTGAACATGTCTGAAATTAACTGGTGGAATTTAATGCTAGTATTTACTTAGCATGTCTAATCATCTTCATGGATGCGAGAATGTAAGCATTTGTAGGTTTGTAAATTGCAGTGTAATTTGTAGGCCTACATATTGCAGAGGTTCAAGTTGTAGCTGTTGGACATGATTTTACTGAAGTGGTCTGCCTTCTAGGTGTCTGTTTACAAAGGAAAAAAATACAGAGATATGTGTAAACTAATTCATAGTCCATGATAGAAGAGCCTACACATTACACAATTTATCCACATGCAAGTGTTATAAACATTCCCAGATTAGAAGATGTAACTTTGAGCAAAATACTCTTTACTTTTTCCTGACCTATAGCATAGAGACGCAACACATTTTTATTGACTATCTTCTTCCAAAATATAAATCCTGTACCATCATGAAGGAAGATAAGGCCTGTTGTGTGAAGCTAGACAAGCAATTCGCACGCAATTCGTAGTTTAATTGCCCTGTTTACGAGAGCTCGCCAGTTGTCTGCCCTGTGCCAAAGGAATCCAGTGCACATTGTCACACTTATATTCGTAAGAATAATTTCCACAGTAACCTGTTATTTACATGTAAGTCTTTTCGAGAGTAGAAAAGGCGATTTTATGAAGAAAATGAAGAATTTAAGGTCTTTATATTATATTACATGGCGGGTCAATAAACACCGGAATTTACCGCAATTTTATGCATTGAATATTCACCTATGTCTGCTGCTCTTTATGAAAAACAGGCCTACTCACTATACGTTTCCATGTAACACGCGGAAAATATCGTGTTTAGACTGGCCTTTATTCTGTTGTCTTTAATATATGTCTTACGATCCGGGATACCTTATTCAATAAAGAGAGTGTCTATGGGCTGGAAGAAAGGGATTCGGTTTTTGGGAGGGGCAGGGATCTTTTGTACGTAACCATGACAAAAGTGGCTCACTGGCCCACCCAGCCGTCTATTCCGTAGCTGCTAGGTGCTATTTCCCCTTGGGTAAAGCGGCTGCAGAGTTCAGCTGATCACTATTGCCTTGGAAATCTGTTTTCTTTCTTCCTTATGTTTTATGGTAAGGTGCTTGTGTACTGGAAACGTTACCTTTACCTTTTGTGCAGACTGGCCAGTAAAGAAGAATTCCTGTTAAGCTTGCCACGTAAAATCATATATATATAATATTCATACTTGAGGTTGGTGAACTTCAATGGAAATATATAAACATAGCTTATATTTTGTAAAGGACTTATGAAAGGCAGCGTTAATAGCATTCCAAGAGGGAACCTCATTCCAAATCCTAGGAAGTCCCAACAGAAGTTTTAGTCACTAATTCTATTTCTGCAGTGCCTATAATTCTGTATATACAGGCTGAAAATAAATTCGCACACAAGCTTTCCGTTGTGTGATTCCTTGTTAGAAACAAGTCGAGAATATTATGCAACATATGTCCTGTGACGTGTAGTTTTCGAGGTAGACATTACCGACAGATAACACAAGGTATCAAATGATCGAACTATGGGCGCCTCGTAGTTTCGTGTAAAATATGCGTAGAGGACCATACTATGTAAAAGATGTGCGTTCCACGAGAAGTGTTATGGATCCAGTTTATCGTCAAGAAATAATTCCAGCACCTTTGGTTGTGATAGTTCCCATTCTCATGCGATATCGCGTGAGATTCAACACTGCTCTCTTTCCAAGCTGCAATTATGGCATTTTCATTGACTGATGCAAGTGCCGTAATTGTTGCACTTCCTGTCTCACAGAGACGCTGCTGCAATCACCAAAACACGTTAGCCTCGGGATGACTTCGACAAGGAGAATATAATGCCAATTCCCGTGCATGTCGCTGTATTCGTTGTGTGTGAATTCCGTGAGTATTCTATCACAACTGATCCCTGTTGTACAGCATGTCTTGAGTATACCTAACGACGTGCTTTATCGTCGTGACAACACTGCACAGAAGTGGGTTACGCCATTTGAATGTGACGTGTATCTGTGAAGCTAACGTCTCAGGACACATGTGTCACATGCTTACTCACTGTTTAACGAGGACTTACACTATCGATAAAAAGGTACTCTTAAAAATAGAGCAAAATTAATAAATAAAAGTAAACCACAAAAAAAACAAAGAGATTTTTAATTTAAAAATAATGTACACTGTTACGTGACGATAATATACGTAATGTGCAAAATGAGATTCAGATATTCTGTAACTGTGTGATGTCCGAGTGCGTGGAAGCTGGAGTTCCTGGATCACGAAGTTTAGTCTGAAATAAAGATAAACTACAATTAAAGTCACAGATATAACACTGCATTATTTCGGATTTGTGTACGAGTTCTAAAAATAAAACATCGTGCAGTGGTTTAAACCATAAGAATATATTTTATGTGACGTAATTTTGTCACCAGTTACAAAACAATGGGAAAGGTGCGGTAATTTACAAGGGGGCAATTAAAATCCACCATACATAACTATAATATCCACCATCTCCAACAAATTTCATAAATTTAAGTGCCAGAATGGATATTCAAGAAGTTTCTACAACAGTTAACATTGCCGAATTTTGTTTGTGCTTAGCAAATTGAACAGAAATATGATAACCGCTTCGGATTTTGTACACACAATTCTAGGTGTTTTTTAATTCGTAACATACGGATTTTCCAAAACCGCGCTCCTATCTATGAAAATATTATAGGCCTACTCTTGCAATGGGGTCGTTATAGTCCAGGATTCTTTACCAGCACTATAAATTATTTTTTGCTGACGCGAAGAAGGAGCAAGTCAAAAGTTCTGAAAAATATGAGTTATGTTGGAACTCAATTTTACTAATATTGTTTGTGAAAATAATATGAACTTAGTTGTTGAAATTGTCCGTGTCTGTCCCTGCTCTTTTGTCTGTCATTATAGAATACGTTCTATCTCTCGACTCTTTATAATCTATACGGCTGAATATTTGTCATTAAATACAAGAGTGAATAATCCACAATTTATATCACCCACTCGGTTTCATCACAGATGTGTAAAATTTATTGAGTTCGTGCTTATTTCCAGCTATAATATTATAATTGAAGTACGCTTGTACCTTCTATCACATGAAATTTTTTAAAACCCCTAACCGCAGTACGTGGCAATACATTTATTTACATTAGTTTCAGGATAATTTGCTATTAGTTACTGATGTTAAGTTAGTCTGTGTTATGCGAAAGGTAGGCCTGCAGCATATAGAAATATGCACTTGTTTGCTTACCGTCATGTGAAGTAATTTAACCGTGGTGGAAGCCGATGTGTTCGTCATAACCGCCAAATCCGTAACCTCCGTCCAAACCGTAACTGCCAATATCGTGCCCCTTCAGGAGGACAGGGACATGCTTCTGGACTACGACAGGCTGTGGTACAGGGACTGCAAAGGGCTTAGGTACAGGAACAGCCACAGGCTGAGGGACGTGCACAGGGACGGACACAGGATAGGGAACCTTAACAGGTACTTTCACTGGGTACGGGACCGGCCTCTCTACAGTGTAAGGTACTGGCTTCTCTACAGGGACGGGATAAGGCTTAGGGACGTGAACGGGGTAAGGCCTATCTACAGGAACTGCAACTGGAACCTTCACAGGGACAGGTACATGCTTTTCGACTGTGACTGGGTACGGCTGTGGCACAGGTACGGGGACTTCTTTAGTGACGGTGACTGCCTTGACATATCCTTCGTGGGCCAGACCGATACTTCCGCCCAGGCCGTAGCCGCCCTGGCCGTAGCCGCCAAGGCCGTGGCCGCCAAGGCCGTGGCCGCCCAGGCCGTACCCGCCGATCCCGTGGTCCAGTTCGCCGTATCCGTACCCTAGACCGAGAAGGCCCCTCTTGTCCTGCTTTTTGTCGCCTTTCGCGGCCGTCTGCTCCACAGTGCCAGCGGTGACCATGGCAGCAACTGCCAGCAGAACTGTGAACATCTGTAAGGGACAAAGTAATATACATGTTGGAAGCAATTCTCTTCTTCCTAAAACACAGCAATATCCTGTTCAACCATCCGGATGCTTTTAGTGAATCAGCGTTTCATGGGATCAAATTACCTGTATACCTGAAGTCTGTAGTGTTGTGTCATATGTGTAAGTACGTCATCGTGGTTTAATCTAGATTTTAGTCTACAAAATACCAATATATAATTTGGTGCAGTATAACTTCAGCATCGAAGTATTTTAGCTAGATAAATTGAAAGGGTTTTTTTGGTAGCATTCTTAAGCCCGGTAATGGCTGGAGGTGAGTTGTCGGCTTAATGCCTCGGCCAGCTTAATCGCCGGAGAGGATTCCCTGCTGCCCACGGATAAGAGGTTTGTTGGGACTTGGTGGTGGTCGGGACGCGATGTAGAAGGGAACATCTGTTGCGCCTTTCGAGAATCGAGCCGCCATTTCTCGTCGTCCAGTCCGTAATCTGATTACTTCACTGAATGAGTAATTCCTACTTTGTTAGATGTAGTTGTATGTTTGAACTAAGATTATTTCTGAAGGGTAGTGCACCAATTATACTAGTCACAGGTGCCTTCTAAATGTCACTGAAACAGTGATGTCAAAGATGTTACTAACGTGACTTCTGTAATCTGATTTTCGATACGCATGACGCTTTATTTCACGCCACAATACCTCATCATATCGTGGGTAAATTTCACATTCGTAACTGTATATATTTTCGGTCTAGATTTTACAAATACTTCTGCGAAAAAGGGAACAATTTCTGGTAACACGTAGGACATCTAGCCAAATGTCCTTGAGATGCTCCACAGGTTGCAAAATCATATTTATAAATAGGTAAATTAAAATGTAGAAAGTAGGTATGTATTTACGTTCGCTTGTAATCTTCTTAGGTCAGACATATAAACGTCACTGTTATGTTTGTAATTTTTAAAACAGAAAATTGGTAGGCCGACTTATGTTTGTAGTCGGGAAGAAAAAAAACTCTTGTGCAGCTGGAATTGCTAAAGAAATGTTGGTGTGAAATTGAAACCTAAACCCAGATTTTAAACCGTAACAAACATTTTGTTTAGTACTTTAGAGATATGTGATGAACATATTTTCATTTGTTTATTACCACACGGAATATCAGCCATAACCGGAATATTAAATAATGTAATCTTTCCTTCCATGGAGCGTCGTGTTTGTGGTAACATTTGTTTGTTTGTTTGTTTGTTTTATGATGTAGTCAGTATATGAGAATGTATAGCGTCACTGGTAGCATATTTGGTGAGTGAAAATTTAAAATTTTCGGTAAAAGGCAGCCCTGGCCTAATTCAGGCCTTCTTCAGGCATTTGTTTGGAGCGACACAGGAGAAGTTCGAAAGCCACAATTCAGGATGATCGGTATCACGGTAAAGATTCGAACCGGAGACTTCCAGAATATACATATAGAGAGCTGCCGCTACACCAGTCTGCTTGGTTATGTTGATAAACTAACAAAACGAAAGATGCGGTGACATCTAGTAGCATCTTATCAAATTTAATAAAATTCGGCCAGGTACCAAACTGGCACTGAGAAAATAAGTAGGCCTAACTAAACCTCTGGTAACAAAATCAGAAGGCCCAAGGCCACAGTGTATAGAGGGGGGAGCACCACTGCTTTAAGGCTCTACTACTTTTGTGCCAACTTCAGCTTTCCAAAATCAGACCGTGACGACAGAATCACAGTAATGCAAACATTGTATGTGTGACAGAGGAAATGTCAGTACAGAATTACAAAATAACTGAGTCATGGGTGTATAAACATTACATCTGTTATGAAGGAAAGACCTTTATCAAAAGTGAAATTTAATTCTTGCTTACCTAACATTTTTATTTATTTAATTAATTATCAGTCAAGAATGACCTGTGTAACTGAGTTGACTTGAAATCATTGACCTAAACACGCTATTTGACAAAATTCCTATGTTATGCAGTCGTAATTTATTACACTTTGAAAGAATAGTTGCTGCTGAAACCCACATCTTTCTTTTAGGCGCGTTCCCAAAATTGAGAGAAGCGACTATTAGCTTCATCATGCCAGTCCGTCCGTCCGTCTGTCCCTTGCAACAACTCGACTCCCACTGGACGGACTTTCTTGAAATTTGATATTTGAGGATTTTTCAAAAGTTTGCCGAGAAAATTCAAGTTTCTTTAAAATCTAACAAGAATAACGGGTACTCTTCATAAAGCCCTATATACATTTATGATAATATCTCGCTGAATTCTTCTTAGAATGGGAAATGTTTCAGAAAAAAGTTGTAGAGAAAATCAAAATACACAATTTTGGTTCAGTACATTTTTTTTTAAATCGTGCCTTTTATGAGATAATGTGGAAAAATATGGTAGAGCCAGACAGGCCACAGATGAAAATATAATACGGCGCATGTGCTTGGCATTCAGGATAACTGAGGCTACAGACACACACTCAAACTATGTAACACATTGCGTTTCCACCGCAACAATGGTTACGCCACCGCGCCTCAGTGTTAGCTCTGACTTGCTGATTTAGAATTGATTTTGAAACTAAGATTTATTAGCCATTTCGTAGAACTCACTGGACGAAGACTCCATATAACTGCCTCTACTTACACAGGACGCAACATCGGAAAATGCGGACACACGTCATTGTGTTGATGCGGGCCTACAAACTCTCATTCGTCCATTCTGTACGTTCCTTTAACCTCTTGTTCGCTATTATTGGAAGAGTTGTTAAGTGGTTTTGAGTCCTTAAGTTTTCCTCTAATTTTGCAAATATTTTAAAATTAAATGTAAGTGTGATATATGCAATAATGCAAGCCTCCAATCACGGTTAGAGAATAAGTAAGGACTAAAGGAATATAACGCAGGACTTACTGTGAACTTCATGGCTCCCGATGTGGCCTGGCCTCAAGTGAGAAGTGTACATGTTTAGAGCCTAAACCCAGCTATTTATACGCCATGAATATGCCCATCCCCACGGATACACTTTCACATACAATACACTGAGGTAGTGTACCCCCTCCAGTGACCTGCTGCTGCTCCTTCAGACGTTACGTTATCTGGAGTTGCGTTTGTGTAACAATAACTTTATTACAAGAAAGACTCGTGGTCTTGAAAAGCGTGGAAAATTTTAAACACGTCTGAACGACTAACGTGTTAACTAAGCAACTGATTTAATACGTGACTACCGAATAACTCACGAACAGACCAACTAATTTACTAACTCACTCAGTAACTAAAGGAAAAGTGACCCAATCACTAACTAATATCTCACGACTAATTCTCTAACTAACTAAATGAATGACTGAATAACTCACTAAATGGTTTCGAAGTTCACCAGCCGAATATAAGCTTACCAATTGGCGAACTAAATAACAAGCTCACTAACTGAGCAGATTCGTTAATGAACTTACAGACTAGCTGATTAAGTCACTGAATGACTCACTACATGGGAAGCAACTTGATCTACTCATTGAGTGACAAGTTAAGCATGTTACTATTAAAATGTATATTTCAAGTGTTAAATGAATAATAGTTATTTCGTACATTAGTGGTGAATTTCACTTTGAGTGTCAAAGGAAAATATAATTAAGCACTTTAACTAGCTACATGGTAGAATAACTAATTATTCCATGAGCTAGCTACTGCACACCAGTTAGTGTCAAATGAAAACGAAATTAACTGTAACTAGTTGGTTTGCAGAATAACTAGCAATTGCATAAACAAACTGTTCCAGAACAATTAATTTGTAAACGAGAGATCCTTATGCTGTCAGTTACACGTTTTTAACTAATTCTCCAAGTATGAAATGGAATAAATGGGACTTACACATTAAATCAAATATTTGTATAATCTTGAAGTAAGTGTGTCAAGAAATTTATGAAATGATGCTGAATTCATCAAACTATAACACCATACTCAAAGTTTACTTTAAAATTAGAGATAAATTTAAACCAGTAAATCGATTAACGAGTTACATTAAATGTTATTTGTGAAATAGTTTTCTCGTGTGGCGTTTAGATTTACATAAAATTGACTTTGCTACAAAGATATACTTGTTGGACATGCGAGTACTGTAACATGAACCTTTCTGAAATCCCAGACCAATAGGCCTACCTGTACTCTGAGCACTGGCTACGGAACGGATGCATATTTCAGCCTGAGGAAATTTATCGGCAGCAACCAATCACTAGACTACTACTGAGTATAAAGCTGCTTCAGTAAGCTACTTTATAATCAAAGCCGATAAGACCTTTACTTGCTTTTCAAAAATTGCTGCTCGCATCGAACGCGCGTCCTGTTAGGGTATTTAACGCGGACTGTGGCAGCCACTGCACGTTCGACCGGTAAATTCTCGGAATGCAATTTCATCTTTTTTAATTTTTGTATCGAGGTTTTTTTTTTTTTTTTTGCTTTTCGCCCTTGTTTTCCAATATTCCTTTTATTCATACATCATGAACACATCTTAATTATATCGCATTCATTATTTTTACAGTGCTCTGCATGATAATTACGTGTCTCAAGAGTTTATTCACAGTTTGAGCACAAAGCAGTATCTACGGATCTCACTGCACAGACACAACAAATAACTGAAAAGGATTCGGGGACAAAAGTCACGTATCGTCTACACTACATAAGTTTAATGAACTTTTCATCTCCAAATCATTTTAATCTCTCATCATTAGTCGTAGGATCTGTTACATTCTTAGGCAAGGGACTTTTCAAATATAAGATTTTGAAAAGTCTTGAACACTGCTTTATATGGAGCCCGAATGTGAAACGGGGTTTCATGAATTGAATAGATTTCATTCTCCACTCCAGTCACCAGTACTCTTGTCCTGTATCCAAGTTATTATGTTCTCAGTGTACTGATTAGGGCTTCCCGCTTCATTCTCTCCCCCCCCCTTGGCGCAACAGCCCCTATTGGACCAGGGCCTCCTCATTATCGAGGCTTCGCGATCACACTAAGGCACATCACACTGATCACACTCGGTAGGACTCCTCTGGACGAGTGATCAGCCCAACGCAGAGATCTCTACCTGACAACACACAACACTCACAAGACACAGACATCCAATACCCCGGCAGGATTCGAACCCGCAATCCCAGCAAGCGAGCGGCCGTAGACCTACGTCTTACACCGCGCGGCCACTGGGATTAGCCCGGATTCTTGCCTGTCTCTGGGTATGTCTGGCCTTGCCGTACACAATCTTACACTCTGGCCACATAGTTTACAAGTTTAAACGCTATATTTCGAAATTACGTTTTAAATTGTCTGCCAGACCACGCTTAGTTCTACCAGATGTTTTCTTCCTTTGATGTTTTTCTGTAAAAATTTTGTATTAATTTACAAGATTTTGTTATTTTCGTGATTCTGCCTTACTTTAAAGTGTACAATATGTGGATTCTTTAAAGTCGTGTTAGATCTCAGAATATTTCCGCCTGACCAAATAAGAAAGGGACTTTCCCAGCGAAATAACTGAACGTTTCCTAAACGTAGTACCGTATCCCATTGTCAGTATACACTTGTGGTGTTACGACTCGCTTGCCATTTGACTTTAGGCTTCCAAGGCCTAGATACACGAGACCTTAAGCTCATTCAGGCCAGTAATGATAGATGCGATTATAGAAAACTGAGCGAGGCTAGCGTTCATTCGTTTACACCTTCTGTTTTGTAATAACGAGCTGTCGGTTTCTTCTCCTTTCAAAGCTGACTCTTCTACTGGAGGAGCAATTCGTATTTTTTTCCGGCACAGGGACAAATTATGAGACAATATCTTGAAGCTGATCACGAACGACTTCATCCAAATCTCTTCTAATTCGTCACTCGTGTGCTCGTCATGCAATACGAAGCCATTTAATTTCAGCCGTTGGGAAAAAGGTCTAAGTAAGGAAGGGACCGGTCATCTATTACAAACACTCGTACTTGCGATGTTCTTGGGTCCTGTAACAACGTTTGATCCACCTGTTGCGGAGTTGAGGAAGGACTGACTTCAAATGGTGAATTGGGAAGTGATGTAAGGAAGGGGTCGTGACAGGTTTTAAGATTAGATTCCAAAAGTTGGCCTAAAGTGACTGAAGGGAGCCCCGAAACGTCAGTGTAGCCGGCATTCAGAATGAGAACAGAAGCAACAACGTCCTGGGTGATGCTAAGCGCCACGAGCTGTAACAATTTCCAGCAGCTGCTGTGATAAGCAAATTACAGCCGTAAGGCCAACTCGTTTATTTCCGTGTTCTCCTTATTACCTGTTACTCTAAAATTAAACGCTTTTATGGCCATGTACAGCCGATCCCAGTGGTCGCGCGGTCTAAGGCGTGGGTCTGCGGAAGCTCGCTTGCTGGGATTTAGGTTTCGAATCTCTCAGGCGCAAGGATGTATGTGCTTGTGAGTGTTGTGTGTTGTCAGGTAGAGATCTCTGCGACCGGACGATCACTCATCCAGAGGAGTCGTACCGAGTGTGGTGTGTCTGAGTGTGATCGTGAAGCCTCGACAGTGGGGAGGCCCTGGCCCACTAGGGGCTGTCGAGTCATGGCAAATATATTACATGTTCATAACTTCATGTCTTTAATAATAAACACGCTTGTTTCCATGTTAATAATATTGTTATTTCAGTAATTAGAATACCTCCATATTTTCCGAAGAGCTATTAGCGTAGACATAAAAATTATTTCCTGAATGGTGTTTGTGTTGCTTGATGTTGGCACGATGTTCAAAAGCGTGTAACGAAAATATGTCAGGGTCTGTGATGTTTTTTGATCAGATCACATAGGCACGTGGAACTCTTAGTACGTTTCTGAACGTTTATTACGAAATATGGAAATATAGCATTCTTACAGTCAAATGGCAAATTCAGCTATTGAGAAAGCATTGGTTGTATATGATATTGTAAATGTAAACACATTTCCAATATTACCGTGAAATAACGGAAAATGAAAGTCATCTACCAAATATTATGACTTCTCTCACGCAATAAAAATTACGCGTACTGTCGACTTTATAAAATATGTCTTTCCAACGTATCATTACACAACAAGATGTATGACGTAATCAGGATTCAAAATTACTACCTTATAGACACTGCTAAGGCGTCAGCTTGTCTTTATTACCCCGTATTCCTGCTTATAAACAATAACTTACTCGGTTCCCGCGCGTTAAATACTTCAACTAGTGAAACTTCAATTCAGTTATGTGCACAGAAGTTTGGCGTGTCACCTGTTTTTCTTGTACTTTGAGAATTGTTCTCGCATTTCGTAATGAGAATGTGGGAGTCTGAAACTCTTTCGTTTGTCTTGTATTTATTACGAACCACACGTCAATCAGGACAAAGTAAATTAACAAAAGAATGGAGCAATCCTTCATTTTTACTGCAGCGAGAAGTAAGAAACATTTCAATTTATGTGTAAGATTTCTGGTAGTCTGAAATCAATATGTCTGCCTGATAATCTTGCAATGATGTAAGGCTGCTGCCGATTTACGGAAGTAGATCCAGATCTGGCGGGATTTACCTCAGTGCAGATCATCTAATTTTAAAGATCTGGAAATTTAAAGATGTCGTATACGGCCAACTTTTAAAAGGGAGTTCTATAAAAGTTTTGTGTCACTAAGTTTTACATTATCACTTCGATTTATAAAGATCCTACTACTTGGAAATGTAGGCCCAAATTAATAATAACACAATTTACTTATCTCTTTCTGTGTACATGTTGTACGCTAGATAATCCGACTATCTTAATGCTTTTATAGGGTGTACATGGGCCCAATCTTAAGTTTCGCCTTATCGCCTTGTTTATACATCTTGCAAGCCCCAATAATGTGTAGCGTACTACATAAGCGAGTGTGATCTCAGTCGGTCTCCATGTATAATTCCACATACTCCTCCGAAATAGATTATGTTTCTATACTAGATAAATGTAAATAATATATTCAGTTAAGACAACAGCCATGCTATTTTCCACATTTTAGGAAAAGGGAAAGTTGTATGAGAAATTTTCCACTTTTTGAAGAACTTTTGCCACCCAAAGTTCAAAGACGCTATGTGCAGTGCACTTAATGTGACTGTTAACCTCAGCATTTCTTACGGCAGTAAAATAGATGAAGTTCTTCCTATACCAGGTCGTGAAGTTCCAGAGAGGGAGTAGAGGTATAGTTCTACTCTTTCTTTAACCTCGAAACTAGATGGGATGGGTCATCAAAGCCATGCCCCGGCCGCTTTATCCCAGGGAAAGAGACCCGGTACCCGTTGTGCAGGAGGTTGGGTGTGCCTCGGGGCCGATCTGGACGGGCACGGAAAATCTCGCCTTTACCAGGCTTCGAACCCCGTACCCTCCATCCTGTAGCGAGTCGCTATACCGAGTACATCATTCCAACTGCCTTTCTCACAGTAGTTATGTGTTATATTATTAAGGTTACAGTGAACGGTCTGGCCTGTTTTAAGACAGTAGCCCTATTTTTAAATTGAAAACAGGAAAAATGCAGGAAACGTAAGAGTGATCAGCGACAGGATTACATTTTATCCTGGGCCCCGCTGAAGACGAAGCGGGAGTGCCAGGTATGCAAGCTTCACATTTGTTTGCGAACTTGTGGCAGGGGCAGAATTGTGAAAGAAGGCGAAATATAAGCTGCTGCTGAAGGGTGTCTAGTAGCAAGTGTCGGCTTGTTGATATAATGGATTTTATTGTGAACAAATTCACAACAAATCTGTAAAAATTCATGTCGTAATTTAGAGCCAACAAATCTGTAATAAAACGGCCGTATAAATTTCTTCACTGTACAGCTTTGTCACAATTATGTAACAGGATGAACCAGTTGCTATCTACACTTCCGGTGCTGCCAGCGCTTCCGTTAGAGCCCGCCCTTGCTTTCACTTCTTTCTCTGTGTAAATTTTGCCTTCTCAAGGACATGTCGTTTCCCGCACAGTAGAACGTAATTCATAAAACATGTTACTTATTGTTCTTTATGTTAATTAAAAAGCATCTCTTTAATATTAATTAGGCCTCTGTCATTTACTATGCAGGCCTACGTGTAAGTGTCATGTAGCATTACAGTATTGGCACGCGTGCTTTGCTAAATGAAGATGTGGGTGAGCGGAATCGACCGCCATGTTCCAGCACGTATTAAGACGCTTGCATAATCCAGATATTGAGAAAAGTAAAACTTTCGCAGTCAGACGTACCTTAAAATTAATTTCACATTGTTGACACCGTGCATCTTCGTCATATTAAATTAAGTTATAGACCAACTGATGCACTTTTTAAAGCACTTTTTAAGTAGCTTTATTAAAAATGTTAAAATAGTACCCCTACACGTGTTTCGATCCTAGGATCATCGTCAGGGGTTTTTTGCTAAAAGCTACGTCTCTTCAATCACATGGTTTAAAATATTCCATTGGCACTATAAAACATATGTTAAAATCTTGTAAAAAGATATGTTAAAAAGTTGTAAAATTATAAAAACACTGTAGATGTTAGAGGTGCAGAACTGCTGGCTTTTGGTATTGTGGTATTATAAGCATGTGAAATGTTTTCGCGTGGTTAGCGAAAATAAAGCTACTTAAAAAGTGCTTTAAAAAGTGCATCAGTTGGTCTATAACTTAACTTAAAATTAATCTTACGACCAGAGCCCGACCCTGCATCAGCGTCATCACCACTTGGATATGTTGGCATTAATTTTTGAATATGTAGTTAGATATGACTTTTACAAAAGACTAGGTACATTTATTTGTAAATGACGCAGTTTATTTTGGAGGAATTCCTCCATTACTTTCTCAGCACTGTGCCCTCCTCATAAACTACACGGCGTCAATACCACAGTCCAACAATCTTCTTAGTGTCCGCCGTGAGGTCCGCAAGTATCAGTAAGTTTAGAGAGATCGTTAGAGTTTCTTCTCCTTTCTACTAAAGAGTTCAGACTGTCTACACTTACACTTCTTTAAAGACCACCTGATTTAAGAATTTTAAGAATTTATGGAATCGACTGCTTTGCGCCTCTAACAGAATTGGAAGAAAACTGAGAGATTTGTCAGTTTAAGTTTATTAAAAGAAGGTTTTAACTGTACAAAGCCTGCGAAGTATGAGATTTACACAGCTGAGCTGTTGGGGATTCCAGTCTTATGGGTTATATTACCGTGCACATTGGTTTGTAGTTACCAACGTTTCGGAGAAGCTTGCTGCTTCCATCTATAAAGTCGGTAGTAATAGATACTGACTGACAATGTGACTCACACATTTAGTCACATCATATTATGATGTTCCGCCATAATGCTGACATGTTACTGTGCTGAAAACCTTTTATCACCTATAGTAATCGATAATAACTGGTAACAATTGATGCTGGTTGATTCTAGTCGATAATTGATTCTAAACACTCATTACTGTTGATAGTATTATAAAAGTATCAATTTTTATCGATTGTTATCAATAACAATAAACCGGGGTGTGAAAATTCAAGAAAATACCAACAAATGCACCATATTATAACATAACGTTTTTACAATTAAAGCACTAGAACTCTGACATGTTCGACCCTTTTTGTGGGTCATCCTCAGGGAGTATACATCAATATTTGTTTTAAAACGTAGCTTGTAAATAAATAAATAAATGAAATAAGTTAAAATTGTATTAAAATCGTTTGATGTCTTGATGTTTATGCTGTAGATGCGTAAATTTGATGAGTTATTGTTTGTGGAATGGATTTTATATGTATGTATGTTATATATATATATATATATTAGTATTGTGGTCATTCATTTTATTAGCAGCTTGTTATTTTCCCATTGTAGTATACGACTCCACGAAGCATAGTTTTTTTGTGGGGAAGTCAGTGGTAACTCAGCTGGTCAGAACCTGCCACAAGGAAAGCGGACCGAAGCTTCATTGCGGTTTTTCACAATTTCCCCAAATCCGAGATGATGTGCAATAGTTCGTAGTACGCTGATTCTTAGAGAGAGGAGCTGTTAACACATCGCCCAACCCCGACGACAGAGTGTCACCCATTGTCTGCGCTACGCAGTTCCTTATTAATATACGTGCAGCTACGTTCCATGTCTGTAGGCTTCCATTCGCAAGCTGTGAATGTGCTGTGCCCTCATGTCGAGGGTTTCAACCGTTACTATGAAAGTACAAACATCGTAGCACATAAGGCCTATCCTGACAGAAGGCCTTCTTGGTATTTCGTGTTATATGTGCGGATTTCCAAGAATGCAATATCACTTTTCCTCCATTCACATTGTTCAATTGATTTGTAAGAATGGGGATGTATCAGTCGTGTAGATGCTCACTGAATGTGTAATTACCGATCATGAGGCTCTGTTAATGGTTTTAATCGTGCAATGAAATGCGCAAACTTTATTACTTGTATGCTTCTCACGTTTACAAAACACTGAGCTGGATACCTACATCACTGACGGGCCCATAAGAAAAAGACAGGGGTTGTCCAAGAAAGGGCTTAAAGGCCAGAAGCGTATGAAGGCTATTTCCTCACTTAATTAACGGTTGCACACCATAACGTCTGGTTCGTATAGTTGTTGATATAACACGATGGTGCCTGTGGAAGATAGCCTCTCAGCTGGCAACGCAATTTCTAGCTTTTCATCGTCCCAAGAGGTTTTAAGTTATTTGGGAGAGCCTTCCACTGAATATTGTCCTGCAACAATCAGTCTAGTTTTGACATTCACCACACATTTTTGTTAGGGTGTAAGAGCTGCTTCTTCCCACGAGGGTTTCCCACAACATATTTGTGTGGTTTTTGTTGCGTGATATATGTTCTAGTCCATTTATTTATTTACCATGACTGTGTTATATGAAGAATGTTTTGAACTCTCCATAATTTCAATTTTTGACCCTACTTTCTGTATTCTAATGCACAAGTATCACATCTCCATAACACAAAGATGATTTTGTAATTCTGTGCGTTTTAAACTTTGGGGAGATTGGAATATTGAGTATATTTACAGGAATAGAATCAAACATTTTCTTAATTTCAGTTGTTCGTAATTTATTGGTGAATCGAATTTTAAATTATAACTTTCCTGCTCACGTCTTAGTTTTGAATGGCTTAGTAGCAAGCTTATGTTTTTTTTCCGCTTTACAGTATTGTACTTATGAAATATTCTAAGATTTATTTTTCCTTTGTACCCAGAATATATCTATTACTAGTTTCTAATACAGTTTCTGGGTTACGTTAACAATGCCTGAGTTAAATATTTGCGAATTTGCGGTAGCAACCGGTAGCGAGTCTTGGTCTAGAAATCATGCGAAATTGCAATCACACGACTGGGAAATACTAACAGAACCACATTCTTCTCTCTATTTTTAACGACGACGCATTTACGGAAGTTCTGTTCTCTAATCGAGCGGTGAATCTACCTCCTTCCCTGGTCTGGTGCATATGAAGGTATGAAACGGTGTCGCATACATGGCACAGAACACATACCGCAAATTCCACGCAAAACATTAGAATTCTATTGAATGCAGAAAAGAAAGCACTTCCTATTTATTCTTCTTCAGTTTGCTGGCCTGGTGGAGCCGGGATATCGTAGTCGGTATAGTAAGTAAGCCACAGGTTGGACGGTCCTGGGTTCGAATTCCCAACAGAAGCTAGAGATTAATCTCTGCTCCAAGACTTCCAGACCAACTCTGAGGCCAACCCAGCCTCCTGTTCAGTAGGTAACGCTGTTATTTTCCGGGGTTAAATTGGCGTGAAGTTGACCACCCACCTCCATCTAGTGCCGTAGTTAAGAATGAATGGAGCTATACCTCTGGTCACCCCCATGCGTCTTCGTGGCACGGACAGGGAAAACTTTACCTTTTTACCTTATTTATATGGCGTTACACACCGGCAGATTTCCCAATTTGGACTTCTCACATTCTTTCCATTACAAGCACTGAACGGCATTATTCTAGTAAAACCTAATAATAATTGTGTGGCTACACTAATTTTCACGTAGATGTACATGAATTTTGAAACGAAGAATGGCAAGAAATGTTACACGTGTCCTAAAGTTGTGTTATAGTGTGTAACAAAGCAGTAATTAATGAATCTTGTAGCATGAGAACGAGCGGTCATTGCATGGGGAAACTGCTTCCATTCTTGTGCAAGACGTTACACATGACTGGAGCCACGTGTAGCGAGCAAAATAACTTTATAGTACAGAGAAATAAGTTGCCCTGCAGTGTGGTAGTGACTGCACTGTGTGATCAGTAGGTACTGTGTAGTTCTAAACAGTACCTACTGATCACACAGTGTCTGTCAACAGTGAAAGCTTTACAGCTTTTACACGTTGTTTGCTTAAAGAGGAACTTGTGTCCGTCTGCTACTTATGTTCATCTAAAAAGTTTTGAAGGGTTTCTGAGACGTTTTTTTGTAAGAAGCGCGCACAAATCTTCATCAGGTGAATATTATTTTGATCCATATCGGCACGCTGTAAGACCATTATAGGCCTGAATCACCGCCATTATAAATTATTCACATTTATCGCTTCTTCCTGAACACTAAATATTTAGTCTGTTCATCCTTTTCGAACATCTAGAATCTGTCCAATCCTGTCGTTTGTAATCTAGTGGTGTCTGATGTTCTACTGGTCTTCATTCCATGTAAGATGCTTGTTGAATAACCCCCGCTTTGTATGAAGCTGGATTCGATATTCTGATTTTCTCAAGTATGACAATACAGTTAATATGCAACTAACGCTCTGGCTGCAGAAACGGAAGTTTCGATACAGCTAATACCACAGTCCTTTATGAAACTATACTGAAACAGCTTTATGTTTCCATTCTTTAATTGACTTAGTTTAAATCAAAATTATAAGCGTGAAGTGAAATAAATTACCTATACATTCAAGTAATCAAAAGAAAGTTAATAATGGAAAACATTCATTACGTGTGTGTTAACTGGGGAAGAAAATAAATTGAAACGCGTTCATCTCTGCAGGATCAGAAAGTCATGGTTTTAATACTCTTTTTTTTTTTGTGGTGAAGGTCCCCGCAGCAGATGCTACGGACGCACCTCAGCCTTTGAGGCTTATTGTGCAACCCTGTGATGAAGATTTTTTTTTTTGTTTTTTCTTGTAATGGAGCACGAGTGGAATGAAATTGACAGAGGAAAACCGAAGTACTCGGGGAGAAACCTGTCTCAGTGCCTATTTATCCACCACAATTCCCACATGGACTGACCCGGGATCGAGCCCGGGCCTCCGCGGTGAGAGGCCGGCGACTAACAGCCTGAGCCATGGCACGGCCTGCTTGATATTCATTACTGATAAATTTATTCTTTATCAATTTTCCATCCCCAAGGTATTTTGTAACAATTCATGAGATGCTAATTCTACGGCAAGGGGCTGAGACACCAACATCCAATATAGAATACAGTACCGCGTTAGCTGTTAGCGACATATTATTCATTTTCTTATGGATAAATTAATTTTTTGTGACCTGCAAGTTGAGCATGCGCTGTACTGTAGTGACAAAGTGTGTTTAACGTGTTTGAGACATGGCCAGACGCCACTACATGCCGTGAGGGGTGAGATGTGGCAGGATTATTACAAGAGGTGGATGAACAGGAAGATGTCGGGTTAGGCAAAGTATCCTTACATTTTTGTCGAGAATCTGAGAAAAAATACGAAAACGTGATTAAAAGTAGTCGAGAGACTTGATGTTACAGCGTGATAATGTGCGGTACACAGAAGGCTTCGGCTTCCTTGCTTTTCGCTATCTGCTTCTGCACGTCACGTTGCCGTGTCATGCCCGACTGCCCGCAGCCACAGAGCTTTCCTGATTTATGGCCACAGTTATTCTTATTATCTTACTTGAATCTCGTACAGCAAACAAGGCTTAAGCGTTTCTGATCTGCAGGCATGAGCACAGTGATCGGATGTTTCAGTCATCTTATTTCCATCTTTGTCACTTGTTCTTTATTTCATCTTTCTTCTTCCTCAATTTATCATTTGTATCCTACATTTAATACATCGTAATGAACTAACTAGTGTATTTGTCCAGGCTTCATGCTGATTGTGTTTGGAAGTTGTGAACACGCTATAAGGAAGTATTAATAAACTAATGCTGATATATTTGGTATGTTGATTGTAATAAACGCCTATCCAAACATTCAAGGTTTTAGTATCTTAAATTTACTATGAATTCTTCCGTCTTTTTACCTTCTTTTAATTCGTCAGGAGTTGTCGTCCGTGAGTTCGATGCTGTTGAGGAATCACAGTTCAATAAATAACATGCAACATTCAAGATCTCCAAGGTATATCCCTAGCATTCCACCCTAAAATATTCGTACACCTTCCATTTTTGTATATTAGTGATGGAATTCATGACTAGTATTGCACAGAGGCATCATACGAAATCTGTTTGCTTAATTTATTGAAGGGCCCCGCAGCAGATGCTACGGACGCACAGCAGCCTTGAAGGCTTATTGTGCAACCCTGTGATGACGATGGTGAGGGTTTTTCTGCTTTTCCATTTTAATGGAGCACCGGTGGAATGAAATTGACAGGGGAAAACCGAAGTACTCGGAGAAAAAACCTGTCCCAGTGCCACTTTGTCAACCACAACTCCCACATGGACCGACCCGGGATCGAACCTGGGCCTCCGCGGTGAGAGGCCGGCGACTAACCGCCTGAGCCACGGCACGGCCAAAAGCTGTTGTTGCTAGTTACTTGAATTTCGCTCCACTATTGATGTCAGTGAATCAATCAAGAAGAAACACGTGGAAGTGTTTTGGAGCTGCCTGCGATTTTGGCCGTTATGACGCCATACTGTATATAAAGTTTACAAACGCAAGGTGTTGTATTTCATAATGTTGTTAGAAAATTGCGTTGACGCAATGCGGACTGGTCAGGCTGTTGGTACGCACTTTCACTGTCGGTCGGGCAGTTTCCGGTAGGCAGTTCGTTAAAGAACAATTGGAAACTGTAACAGCAAAGGAGTAAATGTGATAAAGGGGCTATTCAGTTGCATAGTGAGACCGCGTAAATTAGGCTTATGTGTTCATGTCTCTTGTGCACAATATAGGACAAAATTATAATGGGCAATATTAATAAACCATTATAAATATGGCAGAATCTGAGAACAAACTGCTAAAGAAAGTCTTGGCGAGACAAAGAGTGCCATTAAATGGGAAACAGGAACTTGTTTAGATCCAGATAAGAAGAGAGGTTTAGACGTAAAAAAAGAAAAGTAAAATGTATTGTGTTCACCAGAATGCAGAACAAACTCGTAACACAAGATATAAAATTAAATTTTAGGCACCAAACAAAAAATGGTAACATTATATTGAATTCTATGGCGTCTTTTCTTTCCATGCATTCATTTATGCAATACATCCTGCGAAAATATTGCAGAATTCAAATATTTGGAAACGATAGTAGCAAACAAGATTCACATTTGCGAGAAAAAGATGAGCAGGTTAAATTCAGGGAATGTTTGCTATCATTCAGTTCACGATATGTTATCTTCTTGGTTCCTACTCAAAAGCCTAAAATTTAAACAGTATAGACAATTGTGATTTTACGTGTGAGATTTGAGGTTCTGATGGCGGTGACTGTGAAGAGTACTCTTCTGGAACGTTACACAATACAGTTTGGTAGAAATTTGTCATATATTTAGAGAAACTTGCTGCCTCAAGCATCGGGTAATTTATAGCTAGGCTACACGGTGTCATATCCCGGAAGGAATTCTTATTTATGACTTCAGCTGTTGTTTTATAATGCTGCGAAAGAACATTTGGTTGGAATGTGTTTGACATGAAAATTATGAAAAGAATATTTGGACCTAAGCGAGAGGAAGAGAAAAAGGCTTGGAGAAACTTATACAATGAGAATATTCATAATTTGTATTAAATGTTGTTTTTGTTGCTGATGTTGAAGAATTTAAGGTGGATGAAAAATTCAGCACGCACAGGCGAGATAATAAAATGTATACAAAATTTTAGACCTAAAACTAGAAATCAAGAGGCCACTCGCGAGACCTAGACCTAGACTGTAGAATAATATTGAAAGGGATCTTAGGGAATCTTACGGATATATGATTCTGGACTAGTTTTATCTCAATATGTCGAGTAGTTTCAGAAATGGAATACTTGAACTGCCTGGCAGACAGACAGACAGATAGCTGGTGGTCATTAACACTGCTGAACAGTGCAGTTGAAAAGTCGTTAAACAGTCATGGAATAAATGCCATATAAGCAACAGAGTGAGAAATCGGCGTTAAAGTTTGTTCTTCTGTTGATTCCTGGTAAGAGTGATTCGTGTTTTTTATGCCTCGCGCCTGCGTGCCTCTTCCTTATTTAGTTAACATTCTGATTCTATTACCAAGGGAGTGGTTTTCTATTTACGTGACAGTGATACAATATTTTCCATTCCCACAGATATGTTAACAAGATACTTTATCGCCACGATCGGCTAGTCTTTCTCATAAGCTGACTGTAGTTACTGAACCTTTGGATAATAAACTGAGAAATCTCGTTTATAAACACTCTTTTTTTTCTGCTGTTACTATGTTACGTAAGAACACTAGATTACTTAGAAATTTTGGGTCTTCTAATAAAGGAAACCATGTGTTGTTACAATTCAGCTCACAATATTTTGTTTTGCCATCTGCTGTGTCAAAACGTAAAGATTAAAATATATGTACCACATTTTTGTCTGTTGCTATGTGTGTTTTTATCTTTGATGTGTATAAAAGCGAAGATCATCGCGTGAAGGTGCTTGGGAACAGAATGCTAGGGAGAATACTTGGACCTAATAGGGAGGAAGTAATAGGAGGATGAAGCAAATTATGTAGTGAGAAACTTCATAATCTATCATTTTCGTCAAATACTCTCAAGATAACCAGATGAAGAAAGTAGAGATGGTTAGGATACGTAGCACGTATGTGAAACTAAAGCAGTGAGTACAGGATTTAGGTAAGGAAACCGAAATAAAGAAGCCACTTGGAAGACCTAGGCCTAGTTGTGAGAGTAATATTAAAATAAATATTAAAGGAGTAATGGGACACTGTAGATAGAATGAATTTGGTTCAGATTAGGAACTAGTAGCCTGCTATAAAATGCGGGAAATTTCTTGATTGGCCGAGCGTCTGTTACTTGCTGAAGAGGGATTCTGTGATCGTGGAATATTAGAAACAAAATCAGTTACATATTTACCTCTTAAATTTCACCATTGAAATAACTGATTTAATAAAAGAGCGGACAGGCCTGCTGTAAGGGCCCTGGGGTCACATGGCCTGTATTCTCGAAATACATTCTTTGCTGTTATCCCTCAGTTGTCTTCATGTACTTTACGTGTGACAACCCGTTTTCTTATTTATGTCTTCATATTCATTTACTCCAGATGCAATTCGATTATTGCTTTTCTTTCGTATCTTATTATATTCTTATGTGTGCGACATCAAAGGGTGCCAATGCGTAACTGTGAAACTAATATTGAAATTGACTTTGTGAAAATACGATATCATACTACGTAATGTGTAAACCGTGTGAGTTCCAAGATAATCCATTGATCCGCAAGTGGGGAATGTTTGTTACGTGACTTGTTGTTGGTAGCTGGGAGACTAAAGCAATTGAAAAAATAGCTAATTAATGAATATTGCATATTGAATTTAACCTCTCGTTTCCGGCTTATTTTACGTTCAGCGTGACAATCAGTATTGCCTCCTTATGAGAAGTAGTTAGTTCGCACGGCACGAAAGGTTGCAGTCAGGTATAAACACGACAACTAAAGGTATTGACACAGCTTATTTACTTTTCTGTACTGGTAGTTTACACATTGCGTACAATTAAAGATACATTATCGATATATCGCCATCGTTACAGTTTTCTTACAAAGAATCAAGCCAACACGATTGCCAGCCTCAGTTCAGTAGATCGATGTCTTTACGTCTGTTGTTGCACGATTATTATAATTCGTAGCAATGCTGGAAAGGAACGACTGCATGCAGCTCTCAGATCTTAATTGATTACTCCACCGTTTGGTACAACATAGCCTTGCTGTTACTTTATTCCATATATGTTTTTCCATCAGCCTGAGCTGACTGCACTCCTTAATGTTGTCCCTTTCCACCCAACCCTTACCCCGGTTTAACCCTATTGACTGTCACCACGCTTACTGATTACCACCCCGCGCGCACCTTCCCATATAGAATCTACGTTACGGTGCCGGATTTATTTTCTTCTCGGACTCTTGACCCCTGAAGATGGGACCGATACGTTGTCCCGAAACGTCGGTAAACACCTACCACACGACGCCGCGTAATATCCCAGAAGAGCGCAGATCTCATTAATAACAAGTCCTTATCAACTAGATTTGTTTAGTGTTTTATAAAATAAGGCATTCGTGGTATGAACTTCTTCCGTCTATGAACATCAAAACTATTAAGGTTGCCATGTTGTTATTACTGATATTAGGAATTAAGAAGGAAATATGTGGGATAGACTTTTGTTTATGTCATGTGTACTGAAAATTTATTTCATTCAAATTTAAAAGGAGGAACATACGTGCATGACCGTACAAAACAGCCAGCCGTTTTTGTATGAAGTAAGGAAAGCAGGAAGTAGGCCTGTGGTAATAATTTAGGTTGACCCTGCTTTTGGGCGCAGCGTCGCTGGGACTTCTTTCCTAAATAAGAACCTGCTGCCACGTTGGTGTAATGTAATAATTTATGGTCAGTTTAATGAAAAAAATTTGTAGATTTTGCAGTCAAACTTATCAAATTTGAAGTTGTTTTGTGTCTAATACCACTCCTTGAACTCGAATGAGCGAAATGAGATAAAGTTTCATGAATTTGAACTGCGGTTTAAGGCGGATGGTAAGCGGTCATCTTTACGTTCTGACCTCTTTGCCCCCAAGCACGGTGACCTTATTACGAATTACGTATGAATCTGGACGGAATCTTTAGTCCATCTTGCGCGGTGGCAGAGAAACATTAGTGGATAAACCCGTTCTATAAAAAACTAATTGCATGGAACAGACTCATTCTTGAGAAGCTAACAGTCGCTTAACTAGTCAAGAAATTTCATTCTTATACTGCACACGAAAGATCATTAAAAGGGCCCTCCATCGGTTCTTATCCTTAGATAAGTCCAGTTCATATGCCCCACACTGTTTTGAATTCGACTTCAACATTAATCTTCCATCTATCCATAGGTCATATAACTAATTTCGTTCTCCAGGTTTTTCAGAAATGAAATTGATATGTATACCTTGTATTTTCTCTGAGCGCCTCCTGCCTCTTTCCATCCTGTTTTCCTTAATATGATCACCTCCTTGCGCATATCTCAAGTCACTTCTTACTTCGTCTATCTTGGGTCAAGTTTATCCTCGGCATGCCTCGTCAGACACCCTCAGTTCCATCTCTCTTTGCCATTTCGAGACTCTGGGTCTCACATCCATACAAAATAACGCATGGAATCTTCATTTTTCTTGTTTAGTATTACGTGTTGAAGTAATCTTCATAACCGTGAATTGTGAAGTCTAAGGTGCTGGGTTTCAGGATTCAAGACCACGAATAATAAATCCTCTAATGTGGAGTAATTTACATTCAACTTGCACCCTCACAACATATCTTCTTAGTATGAGTCTTAATATTACCCTACCACTTGCTCGGTCTTTGAAGTGTGCGTTTCAGAGAAGTTTCCTCACCAAAATATTTCAGCATTACTTATATCACCCTCCAGATCTACTTGTCAACCCGATGTTATTCGTCGTGATTTCAGTAGCCTGACAACTGCTGCTAGGTGGTCTGTGTGTATGAGGGAGTTTGAAGCTACATTTTATCGTAAACTGCCATTCCTATACAGTTCAAGTATTTTCTTGGATATTTTATAAGGAAATACAATTTACACGTTTCCCTCAGAGTCTGTATTTTACAACAGTATTAAAGCTCTAGTGACGTGTTTTGCATTAGACCAGTAATTTAATATAGTTAATTCATTAAAAAGAGGACATGTAACTCAATATTGACAATGTATTTGTACAACCATATTATAAAAACACAAAAAACTGCATTAAATAAAATGTGTGGCGTTTCTGCAACATGAATGCATAAATTTAGTTACAATTGTAATAGAATTAAATTCTATCATTTATTTTTAAACATAAAATTCTTGGTACAATATATTGTCATTTACATATACATATTTATTCGTATACATTGATGTATGCCTATATATTCGTACTTTACAAGCTAGGAACACATATTCTGCACGTCGTATTGACACCCTATTTCTGTTACTGGAGACTACAAGACTGGAATTTAATGAGGATGAAAAGTGTAAAGCACTGATTGGTTTTAGTAAGTTAGCATGAATTTCTCTTTTTATTTTACCACAAGTATGCTTGTAGGTATCACGACGGGGTTTAAAAGAATGGTCCAATTTGCATATTTACGTATGTACGGATAAAAAATGAGTTTCCAATTAGCGTTTTGCAAAAATAATTTCCTTATTAAGCAAGGCCTTTATATGTTTATCTTAAGGATAAAATAATTTTATCATATCTGTTTCTATTTCGTAAAATTTGCCTGTTCTGAATACAGCGATTTAGTGATGCCCGAAACTTATTCCTCCATGGCTGAAACTGGAACTTTTAAGGCTAGAAAATTCATGTTCATTTCCCCCGAAATAAGGACCACCGAAGCCGTCGTGGCCCTTAATTATGACAGGAATGTTCTTTTCTACAACTACTGGCTGGGGTACGGCGACTGGAATAGGCTTAGGCACGGGGACAGCGAAAGGCTTAGGGATATGTACAGGGACTGGGTGAGGAACAGGAACTTTCACAGGGACGCTGACTGGATAAGGCACTGGTTTCTCAACGGGGAATGGCACCGGCTTCTCTACAGGAACTGGGTATGGCTGAGGAACGTGCACTGGGTAGGGTCTGTCTACAGGTACGGGCACAGGTACCTTGACAGGGACAGGCACATGTTTCTCAATAGTGACTGGATACGGTTGTGGAACTGGAACTTTGACTTCCTTGGTTATTGTGATGGCCTTCACTTCACTATGGCCCACCGAGCTCCCTCCAAGTCCGTGGCCACCAAAATCGAAGCTCCCATAGCCACCTATGTCAAAACCACTTGAGCCGTAACCGAGACCCAAGACGCCTCGCTTCTCTGTCTTCGTATCTTTCTTCTTTTCTTCTTCCGCTGACACCAAAGCAGAAAGTAGTAGGATCCAACATACCTAGTGCAAAGAATGTTACTTTGAAAGTTACTAGAGATGCACGAGCTACACACACACACATAATATATATATATATATATATATATATATGAAGTTAGTTTGTTAGTATTGTTTTTATAGACCTTTGAAGAATCTGATGCCATTTATTTCGCTTTATTACTAAAAACTACTAAAAATTTAGGCTCAATCACTAATATATCTACAGACTGGTACGAAGTTTTTTCGTCTTGGAAAGTATTAATAGGCGGGCGATACTGCAAAAATTGAATCTTTTATCTGAAGCTTAATCCTATATTAAAGCCGTGTCATGGCTCAGGCGGTTAGTCGCCGGGCTTTCACCGCGGAGACGCGGGTTCGATCCCGGTCGATCCATGTGGGATTTGTGGTGGACAAAGTGACACTGGGACAGGTTTTTCTCCGAGTACTTCGGTTTTCCCCTGTCAATTTCATTCCACCGGTGCTCCATTAAAATGGAAAAGCAGAAAAACCTCTACCATCGTCATCATCTTCCTCATAACGTTGCACAATAAGCCTTCAAGGCTGCGGTGCGTCCGTAGCATCTGCTACGGGGCCCTTCAATAAAATATAAAAAATAATTCCTATATTATAGTAATTAAGAAATACGAAAACCTGAGTAATTTCAAATCTTACTCACTAAGAAATATGTAAAATTTAGTTTACTTTACCGCGAACAGTCAGGTACTCCAGAGATTATGGTCTTTCGGGATATGACTTCTTGTCGATTGGTAAGTAGTTACTCAACTGTTTATGAGTAAAAACTGCGTCATATCCCAATACCGCCGTGAGAACCTCAAATCTCACACAGATACTTCAAAGTTTGTAATTGTCACAAACTGTGAAGTACCTTTTGATGCGAAATTATTAAATAACCATTCTGAAATTGGATGTCGTAATCTGTACTGTAATTCATGTACCCGGAAAAACATTTATATGTATAGTTACACATATACATGTGTTAGATTACAAACTTTTTTATAGTTATCTCAAGGGAAAATATGTTTACAAATATTAGTTTTATTACACCCTTAAAGGTTTATTATGTTTTTTACATTGAAACGATTGGGCCTAAAATATGTTTTGTACTAAACTCTGTCATTATAATACTCAAATGTTACGTCACACAAAGTGCTGTATGAGCCTTATCGCTCTCAGAAACGTTTGTGTTTTTATTTAATTTTAAGCCCTGACAATGGAGAAAGCCCTAAGATTTATGATTCCAAAATGAATTCCTCTTTGTAACGTCCTGCATTCATGTACTTGTGTCAGAGAAGTACTGGGGTCTGAATGTACTCCCGTATACTCTCTTCTTCAAATCAGCAATGTTTCACTGTCGTTAGAACTAGCAGATATTATGAATTGCAGTTTTTAGGTTACTTACAAGATACTTCATGATGTTTTGAATGACATGTGCATGCAGCAAGTGCAGATGTGTTCGCAAGGCGTCTCTGGTTTATATATATCTGCATCTGAATACTTTCGCCATCAGTATCCTTTCTCTTCCTTTTGGTGATTAGGCGCTTCACATATGCTACCATCAAAGGCCTGGACCGTATGGCCCCATGACCAAATTATTTACTTCCTACACAACTCGTAAAATGCACATCATTTGAGAAGCACGCTTTGTGACGTCCCGTTTTCAACTGACACCACAACTGTTATGCAACACAATTATTTTCGCTGCATAACTTGAATTGAAATAAATCATATCTCGATAGATAGGGGCCAGTACGCTTGATGTTCCATACTTCAGAAGAGTTGACTATGACGAACAATATCTGGTTGTTGTTGAATTGAGGGAGAGACTGTCACTCAGTAAACGAGCAAAGCAAATGTTTTGTATGGAGAGATGCAATATGAAGAAGCTATGTGGAAGTTAAAGAGCAGTATGAGGATAATATTTCAAAGGGTTTGTGTATTTAGAAATCTTAGAGCATAGTGTTGACACTAGCAGGACTTTGAAAAATATTATGGGGAATATCAATATTTTAGCCGTGGAGAATTTAGGTTATCACGAGTTGAAATGCGATAAATCATAATATTAAAAAAATGCTGCAAATTATTATATCAGGCGATGAAGTTGGACTTTGTGTGGTAATAAATTCCAACCCAAATGAAGAAAATCTGAAAGATGCATGACTTGAAGCTGGTAGAAATTTTAGGAGAACGGAAAGAGATTATCGAAATAATAAATTATGTAGGAGATAAATGGGAAAAGCTTATAGAAAGAAATGCAAATATAAGTGTGCGCTTACTACAGGCTCAGAAATAAAAAAAAAAGGTAGGAACTCGCTTGCAGAGAAACAGCTGCTCACCACAAGATATCCATACACTGCTCACAAAAGCCTGCGGTGACCGTCCTGCAATGTGTACAGCATAACATCGAAAATAAACTTTTAAACTCAGATCGTGTGTACGAAATAAAGTGGGCAAAGCCCACAGCTGAGGACTTGGTGTTTATTTGATCTCGCTCTGAATAATACAGGAAAACAGAATTAAATATCCTAATGAATATAGCAGATGACACTAGATTTGATAATATACAAATTCTAAACATAGGCCGTGCCATGGCTCAGGCGGTTAGTCGCCGGCCTCTCACCACGGAGGCCCGGGTTCGATCCCGGCCGATCCCAGTGGCCGCGCGGTCTAAGGCGTGGGTCTTCGGCCGCTCGCTTACTAGGATCGTGGGTTCGAATCCCACTGGGGCATGGATGTTTGTGTTGTGTTAGATGTATGGACGATAGCATGAAACATAAGGTGACATGCAGGACAAAAAGGACTTCAACAGTACAAATGGATCAAAGGGGAAAACCAGGAATTAATACAAAAAAAAAAAAATTCCCAGGTCAAGTCCATGTGAGATTTGTGGACAAAGTGGCACTGGGACAGGGTTTTCTCCTAGTTGTCGGTTTTCCCCTGTCGATTTCATTCCACTGGTGCTCCATTAATTGTAAAACTTGGTAAAAAAAACTGCTCATCCATCTATCATCATCATTGGGGTTGCACAAAAAGCCTTAAGGCTGTGGTGCGAGGGCCCTTCATCACAAAAAAAATTCTAAACTTATACAAGAAATGAAACATAAACAGAAACTAGGGCATAACAATGAACTTACTAACGTAAGTGAAAGTGGTGTTAGTTACGGCAAATGAAACACGTTAGAAGAGTGCAACACGGGATAGGAAGAATGACGAAATGATATGTAAGAAGATGTACGATGTTATGAAGAAGTTCTCCATATTGAGTTTGGTTAACTAACTTGTGTTTAGCCATGTTTTTTTTTTGATAATTGTTAATAACATAAATATTGTCTATTAACATACTAGGCGATACTCATCTTGAAAATATGAACGCTCTTCTTCACTCTCCTGTAGGGACTGTAGCGTGAACTGCAAAATGAAGAAGACTTTAGGAACACAATGCAAAGAACACATGATTATTCCTAAAGTATCATTTTACGTGGACAGATTTGCTGTATTGAATTCTAATTTCAGTTACCCGCTTAGTTTTTACACTGTATTTTAATTATTGTTGTGTCGTACCTACAAATGTCAGACGCTTAATAAGCGACGAGCTTCTGTTTCGAAATGTTATAGGTTAGGTAACAGTGGAAATGCCTCTGCAGGTGGTTTGAGAAACCGAAAAATGTACGGCGAATGACACGGCTGTGAACTTGTTTGTATTCCTTTTGTTAGTGAACTGACATTGTTAACTTCTTATATTAACTGAACAGATATTTAAAATAGATAACAAATTGCATAAACGAATTTATGAGCTTAATTGGGTGAAGAGAAACGTGGACTAAAGCATTAATTCCAAAATAATCTGCAATGCCAGCACTTTCATTGTCACCAAGAAGACTCGATTTCCTGTGGAGTGACGTAATAGAAACGGCAGAGACATGCACAGTTGAGAATGAGATAACCATCGTTCTGAGATTCTTGCAGATCACGCGCAGTGATTGTCCAAAGCAGAGAAAGTCGTCTGAGTAGCTGGTTCTGTAAAACCTACACTGCCGTTCAGGATTTCACAAATTCATGCAAATATTTCTACTGAAGTTTCTTCAACGCATTTTGAATTTTGTTGCTTCAAGTTGGGTAAGATTTATTGTTACAGTATATGAAGTAGCCTCAGGTTGTGCTATGTACATGGGCTGCTACTGTGCCTGGGGCCAGTAATATATGTCATTTCTAAACGGGGATCTGATAGGCGCAAAGTGATTGTACTGTATTTAAAGATACGCTTATTTTAGCATATTGCATGACGTCGTTAGCCACTGATCCTGCCGTGCCGAATACAACTGAAAGAAGACAGGCAATGTATGTAAAACGTAACATTGAGGCGCGTTCGCGAAACCATCGTTGCCGTGGAAAAGCAATAAGTAGTACATATTCTGAGCCTTAGTTATCCAGCATGCAAAGGGCCTTCGCCGTATTGTGTTGTCATCTGTGGCCTGTCTGGCCCTAACATATTTGTCCACATTATCTCATAAACGGCACGATTTTCGGAAAAACGTTAGTGAACATAAAACGTGTGTTTTGATTTTCTCTGCAAAATTTGTCTGAAACATTTCTCATTCTAAGAAGAATTGAGAGCGATATGGTCATAAATATACATAGGTCTTCATGTAAAGTACCCGTTTTTCATGTCGGATTCTATTGAAACTTGAATTTTCTCGCCATAGTTTCTAAAAATACTCAAATATCAGATTTCATAAAAAGCCATCCAGTGGGAGCCGAGTTGTTTCATGCGGAAGGACAGACGGACGGACAAACGGACAGATAGGCAGACAGACAGACAGACAGACAGACAGACAAACATGAGGAAGCTAATAATCGTTTTTTCGCTATTTTTCGAACGCGCCTCAAATATCCTTAGCATCATCTTAACTTAACTGATGTCAAGCAGAAATCTACTAACGTTACTTTGCTGACAACAGACCTCTATGTCTCATTTATAAACGTAGACTTTATGAGACACTGTTAATTCTTAAGCTATTCTAACACCACATTTCCCGTCTAAACTGAATTTGAAAAGAAATATTCAGATCCAACGCCTATGTCACAGGGATAAGCCTATATTTTACTGTTGTATAAGCCTAATACTTTATAGCCCAATGGTTACTGTATGAAGTACCAGTTCTAACACTAAGAACTGTGCATTTTAACAACACACAGTGTTTATGTGTTCCGTATGGTTCTTACATTACACAGGGCTTCTTTCCCTATACGAAATTTCTAATGGAGAAAAACTGTGCTCTCTTTGGGGGTACGAACCGAAGTCTTGTATGTAAAGTAGGTTGACTTCAGTCTTCAAAGAGTTAAGAGCTATTTTCTTCCTGAAAATGTTTCATAACTGCATTTTGTTATCAAACTTCAAAGATATTTCTCTCTTCTCCAGAACGCCTTGATGAACTCTGAGATCCATCCAGTTTCCTGTCCGATCGTTACCGGTATCTCTTTCGCATGGAGGGAGGTAAATTGGCCGGGGCATGAAGCTGACCATTCACCTCCACCTAGTGCTGAGGTTAAGAATGCGTGGATTTATACCTACACTCCCTCATAAGCGTTCATGGCGTGATGCTGAATTAAGCACAGGGACAGTTTACTTTCACGCATTTAATATCACGTGTGGGTGTATGTTTGTGTGTGTGTATGCGTTTCTGTGTAATGCTCTTAATGGCTTGAACATTACTTCCGTAGTAATTTTGTGCTGTTTATATTTTGCACTTGCTGCCATAATTTTCCTAAATGTTGGAATCTCCGAAATCACAGAATATAACTTCCCTTCCTCATATTAACAACATTTCCCTACCTATCGAATATTTGTTCTTTTCCATTTGTGCCAGGAATATTCCCTCTCGCACAGTATTATGCGAACATAAAACAAACATAATATTATTTTCACCGTGCATATTTATTATCACTAGTAAACACTATACCATCACATGCACTTCCTATTAAAACAATAATAGTTTTAAAAAACAAAGCCCTACATATGTTTCGGCCAGCTAACTGGCCATCATCAGGGGCAACTAGCGTTCCACAGCATAATCACGTTCAATAGGTTAATGATAAGATGTGTGGGTGTTGTATAAAAACGTTAAAACAATAAAGTTCACGTCGTTTATTGGAGACACATCCAATGGGCACTGTATATCACTTGTTGTGGTCACTGTATTATGTATGATCACTGTATTATGTATGACCACTGTATTATGTATGACCACTGTATTATGTATGATCACTCTTTTATAATACAGTGATCACAACAAGTGATATACAGTGCCCATTGGATGTGTCTCCAATGGGCACTGTATATCATTGTTGTGATCACTGTATTATGTATGATCACTGTATTATGTATGACCACTGTATTATGTATGATCACTGTTTTATAATACAGTGATCGATCATACATAATACAGTGATCACAACAAGTGATATACAGTGCCCATTGGATGTGTCTCCAGTGGGCACTGTATATCATTTGTTGTGATCACTGTATTATAAAACAGTGATCGATCATACATAATACAGTGATCACAACAAGTGATATACAGTGCCCATTGGATGTGTCTCCAATGGGCACTGTATATCATTTGTTGTGATCACTGTATTATAAAACAGTGATCATACATAATACAGTGATCACAACAAGTGATATACAGTGCCCATTGGATGTGTCTCCAATGGGCACTGTATATCATTTGTTGTGATCACTGTATTATAAAACAGTGATCATACATAATACAGTGACCACAACAAGTGATATACAGTGCCCATTGGATATGTCTCCAATGGGCACTGTATATCATTTGTTGTGATCACTGTATTATAAAACAGTGATCATACATAATACAGTGATCACAACAAGTGATATACAGTGCCCATTGGATGTGTCTCCAATGGGCACTGTATATCATTTGTTGTGATCACTGTATTATAAAACAGTGATCATACATAATACAGTGACCACAACAAGTGATATACAGTGCCCATTGGATGTGCCTCCAATGAACGACGTGAACTTTATTGTTTTAACGTTTTTTATACAACACCCACACATCTTAGCATTAACCTATTGAACGTGATTATGCTGTGGAACGCTATTTGCCCCTGATGATGGCCAGTTAGCTGGCCGAAACATATGTAGGGCTTTGTTTTTTAAAATTATTAATGTTTTAGTAGGAAGTGCATGTGTTGGTATAGTGTTTACTAGTGATAAAACAAACAGTTCAATAGGGTTGCGTGAATTTATTTTTCTCGCAGTTCCCACATGGGCTGACCTGGTATTGAACCCGGACCTTCGCGGTGAGAGGCCGACGACTAACCGCCTGAGCCGTGGCACGACCTCCAATCTTTGTTTACTCCAAATTATCTTGGCAGCAGGAAGATTTCTGATACGAAAATAAAAGAACGCCGTAATAATAACGTTCGGCATTATATGCTGTGGCACTCGATGGCTATACTGAAATGTTGCGCTTACCGTCCGTGCTTACTGCCCTGTGCCAGTCCAGTTACTTCACATCATGTTCGCGCGAACCTTGGCACTGCAGATAAACACATCAAGTGCGCTGCAGACACGCGCTGTGGGCGGTCTGGTGTAGGCCAGACGGCACTGAGTAGGAATATAGCTGTATTCTGAAAGGAGGGCGCCTCAAACGCTGTTAGCTTTACCATCCGTGGGAATTATTGGTGTGATAATTTCTACAGACATACAGCAAAGAAAATAAATAACTTCTTAATGTACTTATCCTTATTCGATTCAGCCTCTAACAGAAATGAGTACCCGGAGTATCTTCTGGGGGGTGAAGGCGGCCGGTGCGTAGGGCCGACTGTCTAGGAATTCTGGGAGTCTCAACCTCCTAGAGCCCTCAGGGCCTGTCCAGGCCCGTGTAGGGATGCTTTAACTTTTACCTTTACCTATCCTTATGGAAACTAAAAGCTTTTCAGATATATAGGCTGTTATTTATCTGACAGTGTGATTAGAGAAAATATCAGTCACGAATAGAAATCACGCATGTCCCCTCTGTCGTTTACATGTGAATAACAACAGCAAGCCTTCCAGTTAGGACAATCTCTTTTAAGATTCATACATTGACAGAAATGTTGTCCAAGACACACAACAATCAAATGACCAGTCAATAGAAGAATAAATTATTTGGCCCAAGGGGCTTTCCGTTTCCACTAATATGTGCCTCAGAAACCCATGAAGAGGGAGTGTAAGATGCCGGTTCTTGCGAATGACAGTCGCTGTCATCTGAATTTCAGATACCTTATATGCTGGTAGAGTAGGCTGAGTAAAAGAAAAGAATTTGGGTCTAGACTGGTCCAGTATCGAAGAAACGATCTTGAGAATAACATTAATAATATTATTATTGATAATACCGATAATAGCGATACTGGAAATTGAAAGAGGAAGCACTAGATCGCACCCTGTGGAGAACTCGCTTTGGAAGAGGCTACGGACCTGTCGTAAGACAGACTACAGAATGAGAATGAGAATACCGCTCTGGAAGATCAGAAGGTATAGCGAAGAAGGTAAGAATAGGCACTGCGAAACGTTCTGTGAATTGGAGGCACTTGGAATCATTAAAAACGTACGCTGAATTGCGTGTGGAATTTCATTATAATAGGTATAAATAATATTAAAATAATCAAAACACTTTGAAAATGTAATTGTGGTAGAAAGATAGATTTCCGTTTCATCCAGGTTGCTTACAAATATATGTTTACGCACGATGTGCTATTTCATAAGTTTAGTACGAATGTTGTGAGAGTTTGTTATTTGAAACAGAAACAGTGCCATTTCATGATGTTCAGTAGAATTGTTTACACTCTGACGAGACTGATATCTGGTGTCACATTCGAGAACTTAAACTTTCTACGTGTAAGACAGATGGCGTTAAGAGGCCAAAAAGAGTTATATATATAATCTTCACTTTCTATTTTGCGGCACAGGTAAAAAGAGAGAAAAAGAAGTGGGGATGGAAACAAGATAGGAGAGAATAAAGCAGCATTGAAAGAAACGGAGAGTGAAAGAAATGATTAAGGTACAAGGTAGAGACATGAGGCACCTAAGCGTTACTAGCTGCTTTCTCGTGCATTGTGTTTATGTGTGGCGAGGTCAGGAGTGCAGATGGGTAACTGTCTGTACCTTGCCTGATTTTCTGAGTTTCCACTAAGTGTACAAACAACCCGTAAAAATATACACAAATGTGTACATGTGTGCGTGTGTGTGTGTGTGTGTGTGATAGGAATCGAGGATTAGAAATGAAAATCGGCACTATTTATAAAATTCGTCCTAGCTTAGTTCCACTCCTTTTATTTAGCAGAACGATTTACGTATGTGTAAAGTTTAATTTATTTTAAAATAAATCAATCTCCATAGCACTTAAAAAGGAACAGAAACGAATGGAGTATATCCCTTGAAGGCACGAATTTTGGCTTGAAAAATTACGTGTGATTAAATTCACAATACTTATATACAGGTTCAATTTATGACAGTAATGGGTAGTGACGGATTGTGGCATGCAAATTGCACCTGTTGCGCCGTGTTAAGTTGCACCATCTGTGGCCTGTCTGGCTGTACCGTTTTGTTTATAATTACCTCGTAAACGGCACGAATTTTGGAAACAATTTTACGAGATATGTATATTTTGATTCTGTATACACTTTTGTCTGAAATGTTTCTCATTCCATGAAGAATTCAGCGAGATGTTATCTTAAATGTACTTTGGTATTCATTCAAAGTACATGATATTTTTGTCCCGTTTTAACCAAGTTTGTATTTTCTCGACAGAGTGTAATTGAAGCCAGCAGAATAAAATACCGGGAAAATCCGTCCAGTGGGAGCAGAGTTATTCCATGCGGACGGAAACATGCAAGGCAGATATGACGAAGCTAATCGTCACTTTTCGCACATCTGCGATATGAAATACGTCCAGTAAAGTAAATTTTGGACAATTATATAGATATTGTTGGAAGGAAAGAAATGTGTGAATAACCACACGAGTAATATCATCTTGATTAAAAGCAATTATCAGTAGTCAACTTGTAAGAACTTACATTGTACTGCAACTTAAAGAACAGTAAAAGCCCTGCGCTGATCCTGGTGGCCGCGCGGTCTGAGGCCGCTCGCTTCCTAGGATTGAGGATTCGAATCCCGCCGGGGGCATGGATGCCTGTCCTTGTGAGTGTTGTGTGTTTACAGGTATAGGTCTCTGCGACGGGCCGATCACTTGTCCAGAGGAGTCCTACCGATTGTGGTGTGTCTGAGTGTGATCTCGAAACCTCAACAAGGAGGTGGCCTAGGTCCACTAGGGATGTCGAGTCATGTGGGGGGGGGGGGGGGAGGGAGGGAGAGCCGTGTAGCCAGAACGCAGTTTCTTACTGTAGAATTTTGAATAAGACCTCTACACCAATACAGCGACTTGGTTGATTGTGACGTTCGAATCGTTGGCCTTTCTGTTTCATGGTCTGGTGGTTTGAGTTTAAAAGACGGCCCAGCAACCAGATCTCCTGAGTGAGAATTTTCTTGTTTTTGATCAGTATATCCAAGTAAGTGTACCTTGGCCGTGCCATGGCTCAGGCGGTTAGTCGCCGGCCTCTCACCGCGGAGACCGGATTCGATCCCGGTTCAGTCCATGTGGAATGTATGGTGGACAAAGTGGACATCTTTTGAATTTATTATTCACTGTGCATTCTACCATTCGACGCCATATGATCCGAGTAGTTGAAAGCGTCTTTAAATAAGCCAAAAATAATAAATATGCAAGTGGCCAGTATGAACGGCACCGAAACTGACACGAATTCCGTCGCCATTGACATCGCTGTGTATAAGAATGCTCACCTGCTACTCTATCTTAGCCGTGGCTTCTTTTGGGGGGGGGGGGGATTGGGTTTGCACGTACGCTAGCATTGGCGCCAATTTGGAGTTTACCCGAGCCTTTACTCCCTGTGGGTTTATAGATAGATACCTCGTTATATCGCAGTCTGCCTTGTGTGTAATCAATTTCATTTGAATGGTGCTTTCCACTGTTTGCCAGTGATGGCACTTTATTGAGCCAAGAACAAAATATAAAACTAATTTATTTATTAGATACATAATATTATAGCTTAGATTATTACTTACGTAAACAGTCCGTGATTTGTGTTTGTATGGAGGATTTTTCCGTGCACTCGGCACTAAGTAACGCTATTTCCCACCTGAGGCATTAGTCATTAGCAACTTACGATCGTGCACCGATAATCCGGAAACCGGATAAACCGCTCACGGATGATCGAGAGTACACTGTACATTCATACTCGTAGGGTATTTAATTTCTCTTAATTTTGTGTCTTGAAGACTTGAAGTACAAACTATTCCTGAAGTGATTATTACTAGAATATTAAATCATATTTGCGTGTTTACTCGACTTTTGACATTGATGTGAAGCGTCTGACACGAATAATATTCGAATAAACAAAGAGGGCGGTACTCAATTGGCGACCCAACACTTACGGATCGTACAAGTGTTTGAGCTCACGGATGTAAAGAAATGATAAACGTAATGAGCTGACGGAGGCTGTCCGCGCCGCTTGAAGACGCAGTGTGGACGCAGAACGGATATGGGAAAAGGAAAGCTAATTGTTTTACGGCGAAAGTGTGTGTGTGTGTCAGTCGTCAAACATGTTGGCTGTATATAAAGCTGGCGGTATTGTTAACTGCTCAGAACACTTCGTCTGCAGTTCATCACACGCCCACACACCAGCAACATGAAGCACATCGTGAGTAAGGAGTGACAATTTTGAAGCTGCTTTATGTCGCAATTCTATTGCACTGAAATCTAAACCTCCCCCAGGAAAATTGTTGTATCTTGTGGACAAAATATCTCCAACTCCCAACGTAATTTATTTTTAATTTAAAGGATTGATTGTGTATGACATAACCAGTTTAACAATTCAATAACTTTACATTATATGTACCGTGCATTTATCTTAAGTTAAACCAACTAATGCACAAACATTATTAACAATGTAATTTATATTTGTAACCACTACATACGTTTCGGCAATCAAGTTGCCATCCTCAGGGGGCACAAGTATCTGTGGCATCCAGATAAACATCCATTTGGAATAATCGAATAATTGTAATTACTATGAAAGAAACTTTTTCGTTTTTGTTACCTAAAATGAAAATTCATCTTTGTTTGCGGTTGTGCTATTGATATTTGTGACGTTTTACTTGCACGCTACTACGTGTCTGCTTTTATCTCTGATGTAGTGGTGTCAGATTAGTGCAACTACATTTAATCTTCAGCGTTTCATTTCAGTGCACAGTTTATTGATATTCTCCCGCTTTTGGCGTTGGCGCCACGTGCACTTGCACTGCCTTTCCTATACATCGGAGTAACAGCGGCCACACAGACCACTGCCACTGCCTGCCAGCACTTAAGAACAGCGTCATTATCATCAGCAGTCAAACACTGCGAAAGCCTAAAAATCATTAATTTGTTCCACATTCATTTTAATAACGTGGTCCGGGATAGCTTAGTCGGTATGGTGACTCGCTACGGGCTGGACGGTCCGGGGATCAAATCCCGGTAGGGGCGAGATTTTCCGCACCCGTCCAGACCTCCTTACAATGGCTACCGGGTCTCTTTCCCGGGTGTAAAGTGGCAGGGGCGTGGCGTTAACCACCCACCCTCATCTAGCGCCGAGGTTAAAGAAAGAGTAGAGCTATACCTCTACTCCCCCTCTGGGCCTTCGTGGCCTGTTCTAGGGTGAACTTTACCTTTACCTTTACCTTTTCAGTTTTAATAATATTATTACTAATAATGTTATTATAATTGTAAATGAATAATTATAATGATAAAGTAATGTTTATATCATTAAAATTATTTACATGAAGGCAACACAGAGCATGTGGTTGAGTGTGTACCTAGACCTTGTAATCGTGACTTCAGTGGACCTTGCTTTTTGCTTTAGCATCATCTGTTTAAAGTACATTTTTAACTCCCAAAGAAACACTGTCTTACCTTATATAAAATCGTGTTCCGGCAAATGTACACTCTTTATTATCTGTTATTTAATACAGTTTATATTAAAAATAGTTCAACATGTTTCGAACTATGTAAGTTCATCTTCAGGAACTCAATTGTTTATTACACCAGATAGTTCGAAACATGTTGGGCTATTTTTAATATAAACTGTATTAAATAGCAGATAATAAAGAGTGTACACTGGTGTAATAAACAATTGAGTCCCTGAAAATGAACTAACATAGTTCGAAACATGTTGGACTATTTTTAATATAAACTGTATTAAATAGCAGATAATAAAGAGTGTACATTTGTCGGAACACGATTTTATATAATCAAGAAAATGTACGGTACAAATAACATAAAGACTGTCTTACCTTTTGCATAGGTCTGCCTGCTGCACTGTGCAACTAGTGTATCTGTATTCATAACAGTGAAATGATCATTTATGTTGCATTGCTGTGCTACAAATCAAAACATCTTGTGTAGGCCGAAAATGAAACTTAAGTAGTTGCAACCTGAAAGGTTAACACGGGCCTTGCTGGAATTGTACGAAAAAGTTACATTATAAACTACAAAGATTGTTGACCAAAATAGATAGCCTAGGCTATATTACAGTTTACACTGTTTATGAAACTTGACAAACTGGATGACATACATTGTCGGATTTGTGGTTACAAGAACATTATAATGCATTTTACCCATGTCATGTTTAAATGCCTGGCAGTCTAAGCGTCTTTAATAAACGTAACAAATCGCGTGGTTTTTCCATAGGTCTTCTGTTTTTTGGCACTCTTCACCACGTCGCTGGCACAAGAAGACAGCAGGACTGTGGTGAAGAGGGGCATCTTCGGAGAGCATTTCGCACATCACCATCTGCCCCAGGACCAAGGGCATGAGATCAAGCATGAGGACCACGTCAAGGCCACCATCATCACGAAGGAAGTAAAATATCCCGTTCCTCAACCGTATCCCGTCACGGTGGAGAAAAAAGTCCCCTACACAGTGAAGGTTCCTTTTGCAGTCGAGGTCAAGAAGCCCTACCCTGTTGAAGTTCCGAAGCCTTATCCTGTGTATGTTGAGAAGAAAGTTCCATACACCGTAGAAAAGAAAGTGCCTTACCCCGTGAAGGTGGAGGTTAAGGTGCCAGTTCCTGTCCCTCACCACGTACATGTACCGAAGCCATATCCCGTCCATGTGCATGTCCCTAAGCCATACCCCGTCAAAGTTCCTGTGTATGTCGAGAAGAAAGTGCCTATTTACGTGAAGGAGCATCACCATTATTAGGGGTGCTACCGTCATTTTTGATTGACGTCGATACCCTAGTGATATGAGTCCGCCTTGTATCTCGCAGCTAGGGCCTGGGGCCTGTGGGACAATAATCAGCAGGAAACACATAGTAACAGAAACGGGATGGAACTAATTTTAACTTATGTTACTGGCTTTCATAATTACAGCAGTTAATGTCACCATGCACGCTTTTTTTAAAAAACAAAATAGTCCATAGACTCAGTTACGTAAAATATATGCGTATGTCGGTGAACTGTCAACTTTGTAGAGCATGTACATTTGGGAATGTCCATAAGTGCATTATTTAGTTCTTTAAAAGAAGGAGTTTTCAAAAAGCACATTGAACAATGAAATCCCTTTATTCTAACGTTTTTAATCACCTACATCTTTAAACTTGTTAGGCACTATTGTTTCTTTTTCTGACTTTATACATTTCAATTGCCACTCAATTTACATATTATTTTTTGACATGGCGAAGGTGGAAATATTTTTGACATCGCTATCACAATTAGAATTTAAGAACAAAATCAAAATGTCATAGTATTTATACTTCTGATATGGGTTCGTCCGATGTCTGCCACTCTGTATCTAGTCAACAGCTGTACTACTCGTAGCTAATAGCTGTCACACTGATTCAGACGTAAGAAGTTGCGCACGTTTAATTTCTTACAGCTGTTTTATTCTTAGTTTTCATACAATTGGCTTATTTCTTATTTTTGTTGATCATTTTACTGTTTTTGTTTCTGTGTAATAAAGATTTTTGTTTCTGAACCGCTTGTTCATGTATCTCCTTAAGGTCACGCGTCCTGCGTAACTGGTATAGTGAAAATAAACAGTGAAAGTTTTTCATGATCAAGTTAACACTGCCATAAGCCGATACGGGACCTCCAACGAAATGTTCTGGTTTACTTCCTGTTGTACTTGTTTTAAACTTTCACTGTTATTTTGTTATACTTCCGCATTTTGATCATGTGATAAACTAGATCTTTACCTTCTGTGAATATTGCACCATACGTATAATGATTCATCAAGACAGAAAATAAAATATAGCACCAGTGACCCATAGCCACCTTGACAGAAAGTGAAACTGGCTAAAACATTTTGTAGATGCAGAACTCTTCCAGTTTTTATGTCTGAATACAGTCTTTACAATGAAATATTTTTAGATTCTGGTTAGCAAGCCAAAGGGAGAGCCACAAGCTCTGAATAGAAAGTTCAAGGCTCGCCTTTCGAGAGAATTTCACGGTCAAGAATGATTGAGCAGTTTCATGATTGTTGACGTGATGCCTTTTTATCCATTTAGTCACTGAGATGTTAAAGCGAAAAAATAGTAATTAATGTTTTTACAGCATAAAATTATACTTAGTGAAAGATTAGAATTTCAATTTCAGTCCCCACTAAATCGATTTCTCCGTTTCAGGGAGCACGTAGTAACAATAATGTCATCTTTGTAATGCTTCATGTTTCTGTCTTGTTGTCGCCGATCTATAAACGCAAAGATGAAGTTGTACAAACCTACAATTATACCTCTTGCTTTGTGTGATAGTAAGATATGATGTCCTTCTTCTTTCTTCTTCTCTTTTTTTTTGTCGTCCTCTTCTAACTACTCCGGATTTCCCGATATGATGTCCTTACAAAGTAAAAAGGTAGACTTCGAATATATGTCTGTGCGTTACGTTATAGCCGTATTAGATAAAACATTCCTCAATGCCGAAGCATCTGTAATGGTAGAGTTCTGTTTGGTTGCATATCATCAATTCTATGTTTCTGCTGGACATGCAAGAGTGTGTTCATTTCCATGTGTTGTATAATTAAAAATGATTTATACTGATAATTATTTGAAATTAGTTTTTTAATAATTAAGTGAGTTTATGATAGGTTCGGTTATAATCTAAACTAACGAACAGGCTAACAGGCTGTCGCTCCAGGGTAATGGATAGCCTACAGGCTGAAACTTTTTATCTATCAGAATCACATTCTGCACCCGGAACAATTTGGCTTCCGTAAAAAAACATTCAACTGTCCATTAACTTGCAAGAATCACCAATTTCATCACCCACGGCTTTAATTTAAAAAACACACAGGCCTGGTTCTACTAGATATAGCAAAGGCCTGTGATATCGTCTGGACAAATGGTCTCCTTTACAAACTTATCTTACGGCGCTTACCGCCCCTATCTCCTTTTCTTCCTTAAGTCTTACTTGGAAGGCCGTACCCTTACTGTCCACCTAAACGACGCAACCTCACCCCCAAAACTAACCCCTTCTGGGCTCCCTCAGAGCACAGTGCTATCGACTACTTTGTTTGCCTTATACCTTTCTGACATGCCACATCCCCCACACACTCACCTAGCTTTATACGCAGAAGACACAGCTCTTTTGTCTCAGTCCTGGCGTCCTGACATCATCTCCCGCAGACTTAGCCAAGCTGTAGCCACCTTACTTAAATACTTTACTAAATGGAAACTCCGTTTAAATATCCATAAGACAGAAACTATTCTATTTTCAAAGCGCCGCCCGTATCTTCCAGAACCTATTCAAATTGGTAACCCATCTGTGGCCTGGGCCTCGGACATAAAATATTTAGGCCTTCTTCTAGACCCAAAACTGCTCTACACCAAGCACCTACGTACCGTTTTTTTTTGTGATGAAGCGCCCCGCAGCCTTGAGGCTTAATATGCAACCCTGTGATAAAGATGATTAATTTCTTTTCGTTTTTTTTTGTAATGCAGCACCGGTGGAATGAAATTGACAAGGAAAACCGAAGTACTCGGGGGGAAAACCCTGTCCCAGTGTCACTTTGTCCACCACAAATCCCACATGGACTGACCCGGGATCGAACCCGGGCCTCCGCGGTGAACCTATGTACCGTTACCAACAAAGCCACAGGTACTCTTTGTAACACCTTTTCTTTCCTTACTCGAGACTGCCACACTCTCACAAACCTCCAAATTAACCCTATATAAATTACTCATCCGCTCCCTTCTTACTTACGCCGCCACTGTCTGCAATACCACATGTAATTCAACTACCTCAAACTCCAAGTCGTCCAAAACAACAGCTTACGAGTGATCGGTGTCTATCCCAGGGGAACTCCCATCTCCCATTTGCACTACAGCCTTAATATCGAACCTATCCGAGACTTCATCCACCAACTTACGGCCAAATGTTATGCTACTTTTCCATCCCATCCTAACCCCCTGGTCCAACAAATCGGAAATTACACTCTGGACGACCTGAACTCTTTATACACAACTTACAAACACACGACCAAACATACCTGTTGTAAACAGCTCACAAGCAGGCATAGTGCTTTTTAGTCTTTCTTCACTAATGTTATTTATATTCCCCTATCTTTAACTTTTGTTTGACCTACTCCTAGTTAGCTAAATTGGTTACAGAAACAATTTTGTGATTTTTCTTTGTATACTGTAAATACTGCCAATATCATCTTTGAAATAAATATTTAAAAAACTGTAGGTGGTGGACTGTGGTTTTCATTTCCATAAAAATCACTTCATTCCAAATGCTGCAGACGCATGTGCTGCTACCTGTATAGTGTTACCATTGTCCCAGTGCATATCACGTGGACATAGAAAAACAATTTCGACGCCGGCGGCAGTTTTATCACGGTGTCTGTGTTGATTCTGTGTGATTTTTTGGCTTACCTTTATGTTACGAAATGTGGTTTTCTTTTTGAATCGTCTGAGATGGTGGCCTGATAATATGGCTCAGTTTGTACTACACAGTTATAGCTGACAGCAGCTGTATCGCGTCTACAGTAACTGTGATTCCTCCCGATACAGAGTACCGTTCGCCAATTCCTCTTCCTTGTTTCTCCAGTTCACATTTATTCATATTTAGCTTGAATTGTGCATGTAGCCTACACACAAAATTAAGCTACTTCATTACTGGGCCTGTAAGCTTTGTTAAGACTGTGATCTCACAACGCTGTCGTTCGCTAAGTTTATGTAGCGTCGGTGGTGGGTGAATGAGGATGGAACATTGGAGGAATGATACAGACAGTAGAACACCTAAATACCAGGAGATAAACCTGTTTCATTCTTAATTTATTTATCACAGATCTCATATGGACTGAACGGGGATCGAGACCGAGCCTCCACGGTGACAGGCCGGTGTCTCAAAACCTCAGCCGTGGCATAGACCATGTGGGATTTGTGGTGAACAAAGTGTCAGTGGGACAGGTACTCCTCCGAGTAGTTAGGATATTCCCTCTTAATTATCATTCCTCCAATGTTCCATACTGATCCATCTGTCATCCTGGGTAATGAACAGTGGCCTCATCACAGGACACAGTTTCTTGGAGTGTAATCATCTCCAGATTAAGATTTAAAAATAGTGCCTCCGAAACCTTCTTTTCCATCTGTCAGGCGAAGGATGTCAGTTGATTAATTTGTGTGTTTATTTGCTTCTGATTTATTTTCAATCGCTGTGGTGTGGACTATATATATATATATATATATATATATATATATATATATCGAATTACTGGATGATAGCGAACAGTTATTTGGAAAGGATGTGAAAGAAAGCCGTCGTGACCTAATGTCATGCACTATTACAACATTTATGTGGAGGGACTGAGGAAAAAAACGAAACACTATAGTCAGGACAATCGACATTCCATCCGAGACTTGAACTGGAGACTTCCCGAGAACAAGTCAGGAGAGTTACCGCTGGAACCAATTTGGTGAGCTGTAAGGTGTCATTTGACGTGCACGACCGCAATGTGAATAATCAAAGGTGGAAAAATTTAGCGTACGTGCTATATACGTAAAGATGTACGTGTAAGACTTTGTCATTAAGTGGGATACTAAATACCATAGCAGGCTAATGATAATACTAATTATAATAGTATAGTGCCCATAATAATAGTGGTAAACATAACGGCCATCAAACTGAAATGAATGAGGTGGAGTGTGCATAACACGTAGCGCACTGCGGACGTAACTGCACTTTCCATATGGCTTCCTTTGGAACCAACAAACTGCACCAGACAGAAACACTTGTAACTGTAATGATGTTGACAGCGCAGTCCGTGACAGAAAATGAAAGTGCTTGAAAACAGAGACTGCCATAGCAGCAAACATGAAGTGGCGGGGAAATGCAAGGACTGTGCGATGTGGAGAGCGGCATCATCCCGAGCACCTGAAGGCATGACAAATGCAGTTGTTGTTGTGCAGGCTGTGAGGAACCTGCAGGGAACGACCATTCTGTAAATTACTCGTTGACTACGAAAAACTCTTTTTAAAGGAGGTACCAGTGGTGGGGTCTTCTGAACACGGTTATGAGTTTTCGGGCTTCATATTTCTTGACCACATGAGCGACTGTTACTTTCTGAAGAAGGATTCTGCTATATTTATTTATATTGATAAAAAGGTAAATAAGGTAAAGCCATCCCTGTATAGGCCCTGAGGGTCCCAGGAGGTTGAGGCTGCGAGGTTTCAAGACAATCGGCACATGAAAGTGGTAAGGTTGTCAGCCCTAGCACCGGCCACCTTCACCCGCCAGGAAACATTCCTGGTACTCATTTCTGTTAGAGGCCGAGTTGACCCCAGGGCCGTAGTGCGGCTGGAAGGATTATGCCAATATTCCAATGACTCCATTGTGAATCAAACCCGCCACCTTCCGGCTTGTAGCGCAGTGCCTCAACGAACTGTGTTCCCCTCCTTATGCCCTTTAGTTATATTAATACCACATTAAAATGTGCCACTGTGCCCGTGCTTCAGTGGCAACCAATCCGTCACATAAAGGGGCTACCATAAGAATAATAATAATAATAATAATAAGAGGATTGTGGTTGGTAAAATTACAAAAAGAATTTTCGGTGTGTGTGTGTGTGTGTGTGTGTGTGTTAGACAATCGTATCGGATCATAAACGAAATAATTCCGACCATAAGACATACACACATAGTTCCTAAGATTCAACAGCCTCTCCACTAAACATAGCGTCATTGAATATGCTAAAAGGTTCCAGGACCAGGTATTATACATCTGTTGACTCTGTAGGAAGTATTCCATATTTAGTTGTAAGACAAACGGAACAAGTAATTCAGTGGCAAAATTAAAATTGATATAAAATCGGTTACATCATAAAATTTAAATTGCATAAATAAAAGACACGATACTTAAAAACACGCAGTATTTAAATGATAATATAAGACAATAGTAAAGAAAATTTCCGATAGGATATGACGTGGCAGAAAGAAGTCTTCAGTTCGTGGTAAGTGAATGATCGCGCTGTAGTCAGTCGGTGTGTGCGCGGCTGCTGTCTGGTCAAGTGGGGGTGCCAGTGTGTTGTATGTACCGTCATTGTAGTCTTACGTGCGTCTGAGTAGGCGTAATTTCTGCAACAGCACGTGCAGTAAATTATACGAATACGTCAATGAAGGCAATAAATGGCCTTGTTGCTTTGTTCGCACATAAATACGTTTTACGTTCAATAGAAACTTCTTTCAAAAACGCTCAGAAATTATTTTTTTACAGTTCAATTTTACATAAACTCTCAAATTTCAGTATTGTTTATAAATTGTGCCGTGTTTAATGGAGGAATTTATTCTATATAATTTAAAATAACAGAGAATTCCGTCTGTTCCTTCTTTGAATTCGAATATTAGCAAATCGTAGCCTTTTCTCTAATGGCGTGGAATATAATTTAACAATTTACATATTTATTTCCACAAATCTTCAACGCTACTGCTATAAATCAGCTACGCCCCAACCCCCAACAATTGACAGTTAAAATAAATCCTGGGCATCATGTCCTGTAATTAAGTCAAGAGACCGCCGATAGCCAAATTGGAGAGAGCCCGAAATTATAAAACGTTTCTTGAACTCTCGTAACGTAATATCTGTCATCGCTCAAGAGATCTGAAGTTGTGTGTAGTACTACGTATGTCGATGCTTTGCTTTGTCGCCATTTTTAGATCAGGTAGACTTCGTTGTATTATTACAGTTCATAAGAATTTTCTTACAAGTTTCTCCACAAACACTGTAATTTTCAGTGTTTACCTTTTGAAATTTCAGAGTAACGTGTGTATAGGACAGTTTTTACTGATCTAGTACCATTACGACTCAAGGCATCTGGGGAAAGGTAGGTTAATCTAAAAGGGACAATCATATGGCTTTAGAGAAAGACTTTCTGTTTACTTAATCGCCTTTGAAGGGTACAGCATTACCTCACATATTGCAGTTGTAAAGTACCGGCTTCCTATATTCTTAATACGAAAAAATTGTATTACATTGAATTTTAATAACTAGTGAGATGAACATTTTTATTATTCTTGCAGTGGAGGTGTTCTAATTCTTGTAAACAAATAGTCTTAATTTGCTCCGTCACTCTTCGACAGCGAGTTGGTTTGTGCCTTCAGTATTTTGTAATTCTCACTCACGAAAGCAAAGAAATGATCAGCAGAATCAAATGCTGCCTCGTACCAGACAGAGGACAGGGCGTAAATTTGGTATCAGGTTCAGAGTTTGCGAAATAATTGAAACTGCATAAATTTTTGTGTCTGAACAAGACTGCGCTGAATTCGTGTCCATGCAACTTATGATGATCACTAAAATACTCTCTTGTTTAACTGCTCCGAAGCGCACCGCGTAGCGAGGATTTTCGCTTTCGTTAGTCAAGTCCATGCGATACAAGTCTTCGCAAAAATCAAAATTCGGAACTCGGAGTAAGGGTCTACGAGGAAAAAAAGTCCTTGAGGCGAATTTGTTATAGTAGAAACTATTTCATATATTTGAGGAGTTTTTTAATATTATTTTTGGTATAATGCGCTGAGAATACATGCATATAGTTTCTCATAATCTTCACATTACGTGATCGTACTGAAATTTGAGGGTCTTATATGCAGTGAATTGAGGGTTGCTCTTCTGGGGTGTGACGTCCTGTACTCCAGTAGAAATTTACCGACATTTTAAAGGAACTGCTACTTCCATCAGAATATCTATCTGCCTTGATAGTAGAACGCGAAAAATATTTTAAACAGTGACGAATATACACAATACGTGATAATCACGCCTCTGCTTGTAAAATATTGATTGTTATAAGTTAGGGACATTAGTATTACGTATGAAATTAATGGAGTAATTACATGTTTCCAAATCTTATCATAAAGCGTTTAAAATAAATACACATCTGCTGTGAGAAACGAAGTTTCAAGTTCAGTGAAATGTCAGCTTTTCACACAATGGAGATAAGGAATTATATCGAGTGTAAAGTTAGTGAAGTAAAAACGAGCATGTCGGGAATGCCTAGAACTACGTTGATGTCTCTGCGTTTTGGAAATAGTCGTCAACATGTCTGAGAAAAGAATTAATCAGTTCACGTGAAATATCCTGAGCACTGAAAGTGTGTAGAACGAACAGTTATTTCTTTTATGGAAGTGAAAATATCAGTGCGTAAAATCATGTAAAGTGAGTATCATAGATAATGTAGTGTTGTAAGAATGAGTGAGTGATAATTTTGAACTTCAAGAACCAGATCTACAAGTCCCGACATCGGCATCAGTACTACCATATCACCAACTGCAAAGTGTCACGATTAAAGTAAGTGGCCTTTTTCTATCACCGTTGGTTTCCGGACTATAAGGGACGGTGGCTGAATCCTTTAGATTTACACAAACCACACTGTCCCAGATGGTGTTTTAAATCGTAGAGTCTTGGGGTTTTATAATACGTAAGCATAATTTTGGCAGCCTGTATTTTAATGGAGCCCTTACGTATTTGAGGAAGTGTTTACTGTTTTGCGTTTCGCCGTGCGCTCTTTACACCCTGCGCCCATCTTCGGTGTCAGGATTGAAGGGTACATTTATGAGAGCATAGACCGGCAGTTGTAGCTATAGTATCGTGACAGTGTGCGGGGCTGCACTGTTAGTGGCACATATTATCTAGTGTTAGTAGTGTGCTGCGACATTTATACCCCTGGTTCAGCCAGTGGCGGTCGGAAGCAACGTTTGGAGACGTCGTGAAGAGAAGCAACACGACGGCGCTTAATGTGTAGATCAAATACGGAGTGAAATTAATTCACCTACCTGTAACAAGGTCTTCGCTTATTTATATAAACCTAATCCTGCTGCGAAAAGCCATTTGCTTCAAGGAAAATTGCTGTATTGTATAAGGTAAGACAAAGTCGTAAAAGAATATTTCTTTCGCTTGCTTGTATTATAAGATCTGTTTCTCTCATTGCGGGAGAAATACGCTATATGCAATAATAACCTTGTAAAGGTCATTATCTTAATAATAACTGAAAACAGATCCTGGCCGAATTAATTTCGCTGTTGTTTGCTCTTCCCGGGAAGCATTTCGTTATGGTTTATAATGGCTTGTTATTGACATCAACGATATATTGTGAGAAAATATTGTTGAATTGTTGATTCTTTGTTATATTAAAATTGCAACTTTATGGAAATACTTTCATACATGTTGCTGTTTCTCAGTGATCTGTTTTATAGTTAGGCCTGTTTGATATGACAGTTTAATCAGGCTGAAGTACAAGTTCAAATAGATTAATAAATACCAAAATAAATTTAATTCCAGAAGGTTAATTGTAAACACTTTATATAATGTCTTTAGCAGTTTTAAACATGAAATATACAGGCGAACATACATTTTACCATCGTAACTTTTAACATAAAAATTTGTAGACCTATGTGCCATGGATATTTAAACTCATTTTGAGGCCGTCAGTATTTTCTGATTTATCATACACATTTCGACACACCCGGAATATTGGATACGATTATTCCACTTGAATTCTTTATGACGCAGCAACTGAATACCGACGTCATACGCAGTGAGCTCGTTTCTGAGACACTCTGATGTCGACGCAAGTTTTACCTGCCCCTTATCAGTTTACGCTTCATGTCACAGGCATGGAAGCCAAGTCGACTGTTACGGCAAGTAGAACTGGTGAGAGCTCGGGTCGCATGGCGTAGCTTAGTGATGTTGGATTGCGGCTTCCGTCATCAAGGTCTTGGTGTCAGACTTCCGCCGCGATGTTGATGAGATCTGCGCTCTTCTGGGATATTATGCGGCGTGGAAGATTATGACATTCATGTTATCGTCAGTTTACTGGATAACAAAATCATGATACAGTTGTTCTTTAGGACCTCATAAAACGGATGCTACTTTCCCTAGTAGGCGGCTATGATTTGTGAAGTTTTTCTTCCTAAATATGTCTGCCCTTTGCAACGAAAGAGCGATGATGCCTTTAGTAGTAGATTGTATTCACCGACTGCGTAGAACCACCTTTAATAGTAGAGGTATATTTACCGACTGAGAAGAACCTCTTGAATTCACATTTCCCATCACCAACATGTTGTGTTCCCTAAAAGTGACACTCCTGACAAATGTGTCTTCGACTTCTGCGATTGGTCAGGTAACGAAAGAGGACCTTCTCTCTTTGGTTGACCAAATTTTTTAATGATATGGCGTAACCCTCATGGGTTAAAATTAATTGAAATTTCTCTGGGAAGAAATGACCACAGCCACGGTCTCGTGTCAGAAGGTTAGTAGCAAAACCTGCTATAAATTTAGGGTCCGTTATGGTTGGCAAAAGCGAGTTTTGGATTCTTCCAAGCGCAAAGACCAAATGGTGTGGTTTCGTGGCAGGGGTAATTGAAAGGTCACAATTCTACGCAACAGAAAAGAGAGAAGCTTAATATTTTTGAGGGGGTGTCTCCAACTTACGGTAAACACACAGCTGCACTGATGAACATCTAAGCTTGGAATTTTGTTAAATGGGACTTTTTTTAGAACATACTCATTTTAATATACACTAAGGGATGAAATTCCTGGAATCTGAATCCGATGTTTTCTACGAAGTGAAAACGAAGTCAATAGCTACAATTATTTATTGCGAACCACTTACTCAGGTTAACTTTTACATCAGGTAACACAACTTAAAAAAACTGCAAGGAATAAGTGATGAAATGATCTGTGACACTTTATGATCAACACACGCCCTCTATGAAGGATTAATTGTATCATGGTAAAAATTACAACTAATACGACAATGATTATAACGATTCATGAGGAAGCAACATAATGAGTATTTGCTTTGGGTTGGAGACCCCGACTAGTTTCAGACAGACCCCAAGTTTTCCCTACACCTCCTGCACACTTGCTACTTTGCAGCATAAGGAGTGTAAATATGGTAAAACTTTCACCTTCTAAACACCATATTCATGTATGGATAGATGATGAAGCAGAATGTCTTTCATCTTCCATATTTACTTACGAACTACTTTGCTTCTAAGATGAGAGGTTTGGCAAAACCGAATGTTTTATCTACTTCCCGCTGGGTACTTCGAAGCTGATAATAAATGTGGTGATTCTATTTGTGGTGTTGCTTCTTTATGAATACGGGGACTTTTTTCTCTATGAACACAGGGACATGGAAGGGCTTGGGTACAGGAACGTGTACAGGATAGGGCTTAGGGACGTGGATGTGTTGAGGGACCAGATACGGTACCTTGACAGGGACCTTTACAGCAAATGGAACTTTCTTTTCTACTATGATGGGAACTTTCTTTTCAACCACAACTGGATAGGGTTTGGGGACATGCACAGGGACAGGCACTTTCTTTTCGATGTGGACAGGGACATGAACTTTGACAGGGACAGGGACTTTCTTTTCTACAGTGTAAGGGACTGGGTGTGGGACAGGTACTTTGACTTCCTTGGTGATCGTGATAGATTTAATTTTCTCTTCTTTGTGATACCCATCGCCACCTCCGAAGGAATGTCCTTGCTGAGACCCGCCGTGGCTGAAATATTCGTCTCCTCCAGAAGAATGTCCCACATTTCCCAAACCGTGGAGACCTCGTTTCACTGTTTTGCTCTCCTTCTGCTCTTCTGCCAGAGCCAAGGACATAGCCAGAAGAAAGGTGCTGACCTGAACATAGTGTAATAACAAATAAGAATTATAGTACTTCAAGTTTATTCACGTGCTGACTCAACAGCCCGGAGGCCAATTACAGAAACAGCACAATCATATATTAAGGGAGAAAATTCAACTACGTACAATATACATAAGTAAGACTTAAAAAGAGAACAGTAAGAACATTTAGAAGATGAAGCAACAAATGCAGGTTGCTAACGACAAACCGTAATTAAGTATTGTATGTATGTTGCGAAAGGGGATACAATAAGAAATAAACAGATGAAATTACAGTAGTGTAAGATAATGCCTAGAAAGCCATTCAAAGTACAGTATGAATTGATAATAATAATAATAGGAAATTCTTTTAACCACAAAAGAGCTGCAAAATTACATACCCTGGAAATATGGTTTGTTTCAGGTATATAATTTTAAGTACCCTGCATAAAGGTAATAGCAAGTAATAAATTCAATTCAGTTCTTGTTCGTCAACGTGCGGAGTCAACAGCCAGATGGGCAATAACAGAAACAGCAGAGCATACAAACACTAATAATAATAATAATAATAATAATAATAAACACTGGCTGCATAGATCAGATTTAATCATAGGAAAGTAACGCTTGTTTTGCTGGTCAAGAAATTTACTCTCTCTCTCTCACTTCCCCTCTCCACTTATTAGTGTTGCTCTTTGTTTCACTCCTGGGCGTTCCAATTATATTCATATAGTTTAAATTGTACGTCGACAAACATTTATATGGTGTACTTCATTAATCTATCATTCATACATTCCATCTATGCAGACACAGGTGTATAAAATAATGTATTTTGTCTCTTTCCTGGACGTTTCTGAAGGGATAGGTGTGAATAAAAGTGTATGTGGTCAAGGTGAATGGGCGTTGTAAACCAGCTGACGGCTGCATCGAACGTAGGAGTAAAAGGTAAAGGTAAAGTTCTCCCTACAACAGGCCATGAAGGCCCAGAGTGGGAGTAGAGTATAGCTGTACTCTTTCTTTAACCTCGGCACTAGATGGGGGTGCGTGGTCAACTCCACGTCCCGGCCGCTTTACCCCCGGGAAAGAGACCTGGTACCCATTGTATAGGAGGATGGATGGGCCCTAGGGTCGGTCTGAACGGCTGCGAAAAACCTCGCTCCCAGCGGGATTCGATCCCGGACCGTCCAGCCCGTAGTGAGTCGCTATACCGACTACACTATCCCGGCCCCGAACGTAGGAGTAACGGTACAAATGGGCTGCAAGCAGATGCGATGAATGACATGCAAATTAAGAAACTTTCACAGAGATGCGCTTCTATTTACTAGCAGTCACAGTTTGTGCATATGCGCTTGCAAAGTGGCCCTCATAACAAAGTGATATTTATGATAAGTGGCCCTCATAACAAGGTGATATTTATGCAAACTTTCCTTTTCCTGCGGAAATTCATTGCCCCTAGCAAACAAAAAGTGAGAATTAATTTATTCAACAGGATACGTCTTTAGAGTCTCAAAATCCATGTCGGTCCGAAGAGAATACGCTGGGTATGCAGATGAGGCTTAACTATTTTAAATTCCAAAATCGTGTGCTCCACCAACAAGCGATCGTACCTGTATACGCCGATTCATGTTTTTTTGTTATTATCCAGCAAATGCACTTAATTATTACATGTTCATAATAATGTAATTAAGAGCCGTGCCATGGCTCAGGCGGTTATTCGCCGGCCTCTCACAGCGAAGACCCGGGTTCGATCCCGTGTCGGTCCATGTCGGACTTGTGGTGGACAAAGTGACACTGAGACAGGTATTTCTCCGAGTACTTCGGTTTCCCCTGTCAATTTCATTCCACCGGTGCTTCATTAAAATGGAAAAGCAGAAAAACCTCATCATCTTCCTCATAGGGTTGCACAATAAGCCTCAAGGCTGCGGTGCGTCCGTAGCATCCGCTGCGGGACCCTTCAATAAATTTAAAAAGTATTTAAATACATTCTACTCCTACATGTTTCAGGCCCTATTGGCCCATCGTCAGGGAGAACATCTGTCGCTATTGCACAAGACGATTACGTAACAATACGTGGTCAGTAATTGTTTTGTGCAATAGCGACAAATATTCTCCCTGATGATGGGCCGATAGGGCCCGAAACATGTAGGAGTAGAATGTTTTTAAATATATAATTATGAACCTGTGACAATTAAGTGCATTTGTTAGATAATAATAAAAATCGAACTATAATGTACGGTGTGGAAAATATAAAGCCTATTCCTTTTTTTATAGGCCTACCCCAGATACCTCAGATGAACGCCTAACATATTCCAATCTCGGAAGTTTTAGTGAGGATTTTCGAGGTTTGTCTCATTTTCTGAAGGAGATTGACTTAATACTGCCTTGAAACAAACCTTGACATTTTAAATAAACCTAACCATCATAGTTGACTCTCATCTCGTCTCGTTCGACACCATGTAGGAAATGCTAGGCCAGCTGTTCCGGCATTAAACTGTAGATGCTGAAGACGATGATAAACACACCTACTAGAAAACAGCTGGACATTGAGACGAGATTCATATATGGCACAACAAATATCGTTGTCTCTATATCCGCCTGTTTAGCAGAAACAAACACATGCCCGCGGTATTTAAAATGTGATGAAGTAACCAGTAGTAAGTACTGACACATTCGTGAGAGCTGCACTGAACATCGACAGTGAATTTGAAATGAAATAAAATTTAATATTTTCGCGCTTGGCCATGCTATTTCAGGGAGTGGAATCTTGCAATTCTGCTTCAAATTACAAAACACAAAATTTTTTAAAATTCGATATTTATTGTTGGATAGGCCATTCCTATTTTTTCGCTGATGCTTATTTGTAACACATAAAAATACACTGTTAAAATCAATGTTGGCAATAATAAGTAGTATAACTAAGTCCCACTGCGTGCAGAAATCCATTCTTATAAAGCTGATAAACATTGTTTGTCAAGAAATATCCCGCCTCGTAAGGAACCCGGAAGTTCTTTTTCGTGTTCAAAGGAATCCGCCACTTGCTGCTATCCCGAATGGCATAAACCCAGTAACAATTCCGCAATACATCCTTTAAAACTCATATTAATGTTATCTTTCCATTTTCGCTTGTTTCCTAAGTCGTATCCTTCGTTTAGGTTTTCAGACCTACATAATACGTGCATTTCCAGTCTCCTTCATGTGTATTGCATGCCTATTCGTCTAAACATCTTTGACTTTACAAATGACATAATATTTGTTAAACAGCGAAACAAAAATATTGTAAATCTGTGGGATCCCACATAAAACATGATGTATTTTATATTGCATTTTACCTGCCTTTTAATGATTGTATTTTTTCAGCCTGATGATGGTCGATATCTAGACCGAAACATGTAAGTTTTAAATAAAAGCACAGTTATATTAGACTGACTATTTAATATTGTTTTCAATATTCTCTGAAGACACACCATGATGAATTCCATTAAGTTAATATTACAAAGCTACTCATGTCTTTTTCTCTGTTTTCATGTTAGGTGAGACATCATTTTGACCCACATATTAACTCAGGGCTTGAGTTTCTTGTTTGACATAATTTGTGGGTTCATAAATACTTACAAATAGCTTCATGTTGCAGAAGTGTGGCAGTGTTTGGTCCGCAACTAATGTCACTTTGAGACAGCAGAAAGCGCTGTGTGCCTTTTATACTGACGTCGTAATACTTTCGCTCGTTCATTCATCTGTTTACATCCGTAACCCTACTGCTGTGTCCCTGCTTGCTTACGGAAACCCGCCTGGCGATGAGACAGCGCGTGTGACTACGCAGTATCATCACAACATACAGTAGAAAGCCGCCTCTTGACAACAATAGATGCAAATTAAGGGCAGTGCAAAAGAATCTAGATTTATGGAATGCTTTCTTCTTGTATTTCCTTGCCCACTGGTTTCTTTGCAAATAAATCCTAAGATATAATAAATAACACATGGTCAAGAAAGCGACGATTGTTTTTTCTTCGCTTTCTTACGTCTTTTCTCTCATGGAATGATTAATGACTTTCCCTTGACACTTGCTGACGTGATCAATCCTGTTTGTTATTCGCAACGTTACTATTCCGAGCTTCGTCTCAGAGAAATGTTATCGTAACTATGGCTTTTAGGCCTTGCCATGGCTCAGGCGGTTAGTCGCCGGCCTCCCACCGCGGAGGACCGGGTTCAATCCCGGGTCAGTCCATGTGGGATTTGTGGTGGACAAAGTGGCACTGGGACGGGTTTTTCCCCGAGTACGTCGGTTTTCCCCTCTCAATTTCATTCCACCGGTGCTCCATTACTTGGAAAAATGAAAAAAACTGATCATCTTCATCACAGGGTTGCACAAGAAGCCTCAAGGCTGCGGTGCGTCCGTAGCATCTGCTGCGGGGCCCTTCTCCAAAAAAAAGGCTTTTCTTGAGTTCCCACGTCAACTTTCAAGCAGCTACTAATGTATATCAAAGTGGGCCACGGCTGTTGTAATAATGTGGATGTTAAAACTAATGCACGTTATCTTGAGTGTAAGTCAAAACCAACAAATGCACAAGATAATTAACAAGTATAAAATTATTTACAACCCCTACATATGTTTCGGCAAATAAATTGCCATCCTCAGGGGGTATCTATCAAAGAATTACAAGTACGTACTGCATCCAAATACACGATAGGTTGGTTTTACAGTGGAAGTATATAGCAGCTATGTTGGATTAACGAATCCATGGGCTAAGCGGTTTAGATTTTTATGCGCACGTTGGAATAACTATTACTCTTCTTCCGCCTGCATTACGGTAATTAAACTTATCAAAGAAGGGCAAAGTCATCCCTGTGCATGCCACGAATTCATAGAAGGAGAATAGAGGTATAGCTCCACTTATGCTTAACCTCGGCAGTGGAGGTGGGTGGTCAGCTTCACACCCTTCCCTCTTTACATTCATGTACTGAGCCCTATGTAACCATGGGATACGAGGCTGGGTGGTCTCAGAGCCCGTATGGATGCTTTGGAGAAGAGAAGATTAGTCACAACATTACCGGGAATCGAACTCCCGACTGTCCCGGCCATTGCCTAGTCGCTGTACCAGGGATGACCACAACGCCGCTGACGCACGTCACTAGTGCGGCTGACACAGGATAGGCCTACTTGTAAAAAATAATGTTCAGATTGTTTGTATGCACGCGACGTCTACCGTGAAAGGCGTCTGAACATATTTGCTAAGGAAAGGAGACTTATAACTGAAACTAACCAACCGTAGGTGGATGAACAGACATAATAAGTCAGAAAATAAGAAAAAAATATTTTATTTTTATTAATGCGTGTCTCTTGCCTACGTTTCTTCCTAAAGTGCGGCTCCCAAATTTCGTCCGGCTTGCCACTCCTGTACTATCTCGGTTAAGCTTTCCTGGATCAAATATTAAAGCGGACACTTTAAAATTAATTTCTCTTCAAATTATGATTTTACGCTTTTTTACATCGTGTAGTCTAATTAGCTTCTTCCGACGTTTCGGAAGACTTGCTGTCTTCAACTTCAGGGTGATTAAATTTGATTATAAATTAAATTCAGTCGCCCTGGAGATGGAGGCAGCACATTTCTCCGTAACGTTGGAACAAACTCATACTAGAAGATGAAGAACTTACTGAATGTCACGCAGTCACTGTCCGCCACAATTCTTGTGTCTACACACAAAGTAGAAAACTGTTAGGCAAAATAAATTTGACTTGCTTTCTTCGCTCAATCTCGAAGTAATTAGTAATATAATTTTAATAAAATTTTAAGCCACGTCGAAATAATATGACGCTGAATTTACACAGGAATATTAGTAACATTCTTTAATTTATTTCATGAGCCTGTAATTGAAGTTTCGGAAAAATCTACATAAGAGATCTTCACGTAGCGTTACGTACCACTTAGTTTCTGAGCCATATTGACAGATAAGATCATAAATGGACTCTTCCATTTATCGTGCAAACCGTTCCACAGACTTTGTTGTAATTTGATAGTGTACATTATTATGTTGTACAAACATTAGTTTTGGTTTTTTCGTCTGATGCATTTTGAGTTTTGCAAAACTGCAATATATACAGTGAGCGCAAACGAGTTGATTGCAAACAACATCGTTTAACTTTTATTCTGCGTTGTGGGATACACCGTCTTACATTTTTACTGATTCTTTGGGAAATTTCTGCTGCTTAACACTCAGTCATTTTAACGGAAATCTCGTTGGTCGTTGGCCGGCACTGGCGTGCTTATCCGCCGTTTTGTCCTGACGTATTATATCGTTTGTTCGAGCCGCGAAAAATGGCAAATTAAAATCAAGTGAGGGTGTTTTCTGTCCACAAGATAATCTTCGTTAATATTTGAATTTCTGTAATTTGTAATTTCTAGATTATTCAATAAATGTAAGAAGCTCTTTACCAAGTATAGTTGTTCAGATGTGTCTAAATCCTCAGAATAAAATAAATGAATTTGGAGTGAAAGAAAATAGAAAAAGTTTGCTTTTAATAAAGGTTTATTGTCTGGTAAATATATTCAAGGCAAAAGCAAACACTGAGCTCGAATTATAATCAGTGAAAAATTTTATAAACTATCAGATTCAGTACACTACAATTAAAGAACTGCTATAGTTAAGCATAAGGTGCGAATAACGCAACACTTAGTAGAATAAACTCATCTACTCTTTATATTTATGCTGCATCATGTTTCGACCAATCTATATGGCCATCATCAGATAGTCACACAAAACGTCATACAAGACATATGACTACCTGCAAATGGCCACATAGTTTGGCCGAAACATGGTGCAGCATGAATATAACGATATAAGACTTTATTGTACTAAGTGTTGTGTTATTCGGACTTTATGCTTAATTATTAGGATTCATCAACGCAACGGGATGACGTTATCCTAATTAAGAACTGTTCTTCATTCGTCAAGTGTTGATGTATCTGCCTGTCTTATTCTCACGTTCAGGCCCTCAGAATGTATGTACAGACAATGGTTTGCGGGAAGTGCTGCAGTGCTTCGGGAGAAACGTCGCAACACGGCAGTGTTCCTTATTGACTCTTGTAGACGTAATTGCATTTCCTGTAGCAAAGCATGTGCACTGCTGCATTGAAGACTAGGTCTAGTGGGATCCGTGTAGAGTAGATCAGAGACGGGTACATCCTTATCATTTATCTGTTGTATATGAGTTATTCTAAACAATAAAAACTCCTCCATGTCAGGAAATTTTGATTTCATTCTTTTGTACATAACGCGTATTTTATACTGCTCCTGTCATGTTTGCTCTTTTTACTAAAGAGCATAAAATGCTGTTTCTCTCTTCCTGGTTTGCTTCCAGTATCACTTGAACGAATTAAATAATTCTAAATTATATTTTTATCGTATCACTAGTCCACCACTTCACATGACCCTCAAGTAAGTTTCTTAAAACTTATCTTAGACTTGATATCACACAGGACGTATCTAATCATATGCGATATTGAACAGGCTTTTCATAATTAGCATCTGTACCTCCAAGGCTACTTGGTATATAGCTCGATTTCCAGTTTAACAAATCGTACAAATAAGTAATCCCTTCAATAAAATGACCTGACAGTGAAGGTAACGGAACCAAAATAAAATGTCTCGACAAAGTTACACCGAATTAAGTCGAAACCGTTGAGGTAGTTTTGGCTGCACTACTGGATCCTAGAGAGGTGGACATAAATGTTGAAACTACATAAAAGTGCTAGAATATCTTTCCTTTCGAAAGGCTTATAAACTAAGGACTCATAATAAAGGAAACTGGAATAACAAAACGTAATATATATAGCTCATAAAAAACGTTTTTCGGGATGCTTATATGTAAAATAATTGAAGCCATATGGAAGGAGTATCTATATATTTTCTCTACGATTCGTAATAACTCATAATTCACATTAATTTACATATCTAATCACGATTGTAACACCGAAATCCATAGGGGCAAAGTTTACTTAGATCTAAGTCACAAAATCAATCGAGCACAATTCTTTTGGAGGAGCTAAACGTGTCCGAGAATTTTCCGTCCTCTATAAAACCCAAAGATTTATTGTCTCGCTCAACGCAACATTCCGTAACAGGGTTTTATTCCAAGTCAACAGAATTAATTTCGTACTCTTATACCTTGATTGTGTGAAATCGATTTTATGTACAATTTACGTTAATAGATTTCATTGCGTCGAGCTTTTAATGATAAATTGCTTAAATGTATATTTGGGAGCGACATAAAATAGGACCTATTAGGATGAAAGGGATTTAGAAAGGAAAATATTTGTCAATGTAGAGTGCCCATATTTTTAAAAACACAAGTGTGTTTGGAGAAAAATATTTATTGGACTTATTTTAGTTCCTCGTTACGCCCTCACTGCATGAATGTCACGCAAAGGAGACAAAGGGAATAGGGACAGACAAATAATGTTTTAGGATAATGTAAATTAGTAAGCAGATTTGAAAGAAAGGAAGCGCAGAATTTTAAGAAAAGCACGTGGACGACAAAGGAAGATATGACGGATGTATTCCTTACCTCATGGATGTGCATCATATAAAACAATAAGAATATGTGTGCATCCAACTGAGACATGCCAGGTGCCAACACCAACAATGCAATGGATGAGAGCAGCGAAAGTGACTCACATCCGGCTGCATGTACGAGTATATAAAGAAGTGGTCAGACGGGAGAGGCATAAGAGCTCTTGGTTGCTCCACATAAAACAGGCTTTAGCACCATGAGGCTTCTGGTAAGTTGGAACACAGCTTGCGTTGAACTAAGTTTGTTTACCTAAATGTGTATTTTCTTGCTTGTTTGTTGAAGCACAGTTTTATCATTACTCTTACATATGTTTTGAAATTTGTAAATTGCACTTAACGTGATATTAGAAGGCTACAAAGGGTGGAAGGTAAAGAAATTTTACAAATTAATCAAACATGTAATAATGAGTGAGCGAAGTATTGTGCTACGTTTTGGTAGGATGATCGTAAGCATGCTCGAAACTAATGAAGATAACAGAATTGGAAGAAGGGTATAGACTCTACATCGTTGGAAAAGTTTAAAGTATATTGTTTGAATACTGGCACGGTAAACGGGAGAATGTTCCGAGTATTTATAACAGGAAAGCATAGAGGTTTACTTAAGGGATTCAGGTTAAAGTTAAGAAGATTATTTGTCAAAAAGCCTGTCTGTAAAATCATTAAAGTGGTCCTCGGAAATCTGCACGAAAAATAAAGGTCTGGGAGGCAGTAAGTCATTTACCTTCTTTCAAATATTCGAGATTCAGTTAAAAAGGAGCGTAAAGTATACGTTAGAGTATTAAGTGTTAAATTTGTGTCATAATTTCTACTAGTACAATTACGTAATAAATTAGTTTAATTTGGTATATCCTAAAAGATTGACATGTAACATTTCTTAAGGAATTTCAGTTCTTCACTGTATCTTTCCGTGCCAAGTTGCGCAATGTCAGTCCCAGTAGCACTCAAATATACATATATTTTATTGATCTTAAAGAAGTTGTTTGTTTTGTAATAGGCCTACCTGTTATCAAACGGGGGTTTTAGCATCTTGTGTCAATGTGGTCCTAGCTTACTTCCCTGTTCAGAAGCTGACAATTCCGCCATGTTGGTGTTAAATTTTAATATTTGTAAAATAAATCAACTGAATATTGTAAGGTGACAGACACACGGACATGGGAGACCTACATTGGCTGAAAAAAACAAGGAAAGATGATTGCGAGAAACCAATTACAATTGTAACTATTAAGAAATGTTTCAGAAATGACTGTTTTGTAGCCAGGAGAATTTTGTTGGAGCTTTGGGCATTTATAGACGATGGCTGGAAATTGCGTATTAAGGAGATGTTGTTGGAAAGGACGGCACAAAACAGTACTGCTATCTCGAGGCCAACCGATGAAGTGCTAATTTACTAACAAGTGTAACAATTTGTGCAGCAGGTCATTAGGGGTTCACTTTCGCCTCAAACGCTTGTAAAAGAATATTAAGAACACGATTGACTGCTCTCAGTATCAGACTTCTCTCTAATAAGAAAAATCTATTACAATGAAAAAAGATTATTGAAGCAAGACAGAGAGTTTATGGTTTCAAATGTATTACGAGCGTTTGAGAATACAATTTAATATTATGTTTCTATTAAGGTTTCTACTGCTACTACTACTACTACTATAGTAAGAGTAGTAGTAGTTTTGTTGTTGTTATTGTTGTACTTCAGAGAGTAAAGAGTTTACAATTGAAGTGTAGAATAAGGCTCATATTTCACAACAATGGCGTTTATTTTGGATTCATGCTTAGAAGAAATGAATATCTTGCAATTTTATTCCAAAATCACAAAAGTGAATACTATGTAGGAATTGAGGTTTTGGAAATAATCAGGCAGTTGCGACCAACATAATTCCCTGTTACTTGTCCGAAATGGACTCGTACTACAATGGATGTGCAAAAAAAAACAATTATAGAGAAAATCGGAAAAATTCCCAGGGGCAGTGAAACTGTTTGCTGAAGCACTGCTGTTTTCACGGTGTTGTCCCTAACTTTCAGGTCTGCACTCTGCTCATAGCCGCTTTGGCACTGGCCGAAGAGGCGAAGAAGGAGGACAGCAAGACAGTGAAGAGAGGCCTGCACGATTTGGGGTACGGCGGTGGCAGTTTTGGACATGGAGGAGACCTATCTTTGGGAGGCCATTCTGATTTCAGTTTTGGGGGTCACTCATTCGGTGGTGGTAGTTTCGGAGGAGGGGATTTCCACCATGAGAGTAAAGTGAAGGCCATTACCATCACCAAGGAAGTTAAAGTGCCCGTGCCTCAACCATATCCAGTACATGTGGAGAAGAAAGTCCCTGTCCCTGTCAAGGTCCCTGTGCCTGTTCATGTGGAGAAGCCCTACCCAGTACCCGTACCCAAACCATATCCTGTGTACATAGAGAAGAAGGTTCCATACCCTGTTGAGAAGAAGGTTCCATATCCTGTGCAGGTCCCAGTGAAGGTTCCTGTTCCCGTTCCTCACCCCGTCCATATCCCTAAACCGTACCCCGTGAAGGTCCATGTACCTCAACCATACCCCGTAAAGGTTCCGGTAGTGGTGGAGAAGAAGGTACCCATCTTCGTGAAAGATCACCATTATGGAGGTTTTGGAGGAGGTCATGAAATAGGCCACGGTCATGGATATTAAATATTACTAAAACTCACGTGGGTGACAGGAAAGGTGCTGCATAAACGCTCTGTTACCGTACAAAATTTAAAGTGACAGAATTATGCAGCCAGTGTGACATACTCCTAGCCAGACGCCGCAGGTCACTGAACAGTGCGGCTTCAAAGAGCAGAAGAAGGCTACCTGCTTGAGTAATTGTATCGAATAATTTTTCTATGTGAGACATAGGGCTCATTTTACGCCTATGTAATATACGGTCTAACACTTGTCCAAAGTTTTGTTGACTTCTGGCCTCTTCGGCCCTTACAATGCACATTACCTCTGTGGATGTTTAATCATGACTTGCTACACTTTTATATCTATCCACATGTTTGTTAATTTATTGTATTTTACTGTGATGTACTTTTAGTGGTTTTTACGCCAATAAACTTCCTCTATTCATGAAGATAATTTATGTTATTTTAATTTTAAACTGCATGCTTGTATTCTTTCTCAGCCTTTTGAACAAACGTTGGGTACTAACGCTATGTTACATTAGATCTTCTGAAATGAATGCAGATATAACGACAATACTCCGGGCTTGTGCTAAGTAAATGCGCAGTAAGGCATGTTACTGCTTAAGCCATCGCACACTTAAGTTGTATTCTTAAATTTATATTCTAATGTAAAGTATTGTTTTCAAAAAGGCCACGATCACAATTTTACAAATCCTAAACTGTCAATCACTGTTAACCTTTAAGGACGCTGATTTACTGCTACGGTTTTCGTTTTCGTCGTAGAGATGGTGAAACTTATCCTCTCTTCCAGCGGGAAGAAGGCAATTGAGAATATATGAGAGTTTAATCCTGGAGGGAATATTTGCCCCAAAGAAGCGTAAAAAAATACGGGGTTGTAGAAAAATACATAATGAGTAGCTTAAAAGTTTTTGCTTTTTATCGGGTATTTAGATGGGAGGATAATATTAAAATGGATCTTCAAGACGTGAGATGGAAGACCGTGGACTGGATTGATATGGCTCAGGATCGAGACAGGTGGCGGGCTCTTGTGAATGCAGTAATGAACCTTCGGGTTCCATAAAACGCGGGGAATTTCTTGACTAGCTGAGGAACTGTTAGCTTCTCAAGAAGGACTCTGCTCCATGGAGTTAGTTAGTTAGTTATCGGGTATTACTGCGATGATGAAATGAAAGGGATGAAGTGTCTAGGCAGGCAGTTGTCATGGGAGCGATGAGAAATGAAGCACAGAAGTTTAGCTGGAAAGCCTGAGGAATCGAAATCAACTGGGACTCGAAGGCAAACACTGGAGGATATTATTAAAAATAGGTTGAAGAAAGAGAATGTGTAAGAGCAGACTGGAATTAAATGGCTCAGGGTAAGGAGTAAATTTGGCTAAAGTTTTGGACGCGGCAGTGATATAGGATTTACTTAAACTGTTGGTCATTTATTGACCACCTGAGCCTGTGTTAACATCTCTGTTACATCTGTATAACATGCAAATACTTGATATGGTCAAATATGTCTGCAAGATACCTGAATAATTAATTGTAGGGATTGTTACGTAGCCTGTCTGGGATTGTCTTGAAACTCGAATGAAGATGGTTTAGAAAGTGGAGAAGTAAATTGTACATTGTGGAGACCATGAGGAAGAGAAACAGGAATCATATTTATGCTGATGGTGGAACTGTTAACCACCGCCAGCCAAAATAGGGGAGGAGAAGATAAGACAAGAAGAAGGAGTCGATACCAACAATAGGTCAGCCTCCATATTGTGAGGCGTGTTCTTTATTAGTAATCTGATTCTAAGCACGGAATGTTTTATGTTGAATTGAGTGCAAATTCGTGCTTTTGTTTGCAGAGAAAACGACATTATTTTGATGAAGTTATGAAAAGAGCTTGTGTTTTACTGTTTTTTTTTCAGTTGCGTGAATGACCAATTGGATCTTTCATTATGAATTATAGCCTTGTAATTATACAACTCAATAGTCTGTTTTGTGTGCATGGCGGATATCACCGGATGTGGATATGTTGAAGGAATACAAGCGATCCTTATTCCTTGGGTGGAAAATTTCAAGTACCATTAGAGCTTGTGTAGGGTCCCATTAACATAAAGTTCCGGGTACAAAAATGGCGTTTTTGTCACCTACAATATTGGTGCAAAAATGCGTCCGTTAGCTTCTCTGTGTCCTTCTACCTTTCCACATGTAAAACCATCAGAAATGCAAAACGGTTATTCCTGAAAATTTATGTTTGGAAGCTCTACTAAAATATGTGACACCTTCCAGTTTTGATTAAAGTCGGACAGTAATAACGGATATTTTAAATTATGGTTTACATGCCTTTCTGAGCTGACCTCAAACTTAACATGCCAGCACTGACAAACATTTCTAATAAAATTTTGATGTTTATAGTTGTCGTACATATATTTTTTAAATTTTCTTTACCCTTTTTATTTTTGTAAAAGAAACCCATAGAATACCTTCGAAAGTTGCTAGTATGACAACAGCGCGAGGAACTACGTTAATATTTTCTATGAGATAATAGAAAACAATTTACAAAATATGTATAATTTTTTAAAGTATCTTAACATACACCATATCTAAGTTGTACATTAAATGGCTTCTAAATTCTTCTCGCCTCATAAGCTCTTACGACCGTCATGCCGATGCCGCTAACGGTAAGTAATTATAAAGCGTGTAAGGCATCATATATCAGGAATATCGTATACAAGATTGAAAGTTTTGGAAATGTTTCAAAGTAAATTACGTGGGACAGAGCTGAAGGGAAAGACAGTTTGCAAATGTGATTGATGTTTATGACACAAAATTGTCCCTTTTGCATTGCCAAGCACATAGGGTAAACCGAAGATAAATCGCGTTTACTGTATTCCATGATTCTTGAAGCATAACAACTGAAGTCTCTTGTTAACTTTTAATATGTGACGAGAAATAATTTAAATAATTCTTCATCGCATACAGAGTAAGTATCTGGAAAAGATAGTGCAACTGCAGCAAAGCAACTGTGCAATCACCAAGGAGCTGCGAACGAAAGAATAATATAAACATTGATCCTGAAATGCTGTGTGGACTGGATTAATCTGGCTGAGATTTTTTTGTTATTGTATTAAGTACCAAATTCTGTATTTTTAAATTCTTCAACAGAAGAACACAGGAACAGCCGAGATAACGTTCTTGGTGCAGTGAATAGTTCACAGTGTGAACATGCGAGGGTTCGTAGTTCGATTCCTGACAGGAACAAGATATTTCTTCTTTTTGGGAAATATCCAGATCTTCTCTGGGCTCCACCCAGCCTCCTATTCAGTGGGTACAGGGGACTCTTTCCCCGGGGCTAGAGCGGATGGAACGTGAATTGGACCATTCATCTCCATCTAGTTCCTAAGTTAAGAATGAAGGAACTACTCTATGTATCCATTCCTCCATATGCAGCCATGGAACGCACACGGATAATTTTACTGTAGTTTTGCATGAAGTGGCCATTGTAATATCGAAGAGAAGATGACATCTTTATTGCTGAAATAATGAAGGTTTTTTATTGATATGTGAAGGGATAAAAATTATTCTTCACGTCTTGGCTTCATTGAGGTTCATTGAAAGTTTGCGCTGTCTGTATTCATTCACTGTAATGTGTATGTTGGTCCGTCACGCTCAGTTTAAACCCTGATGTATCATTAGAGCTTCGTTGTAGATACTTATTACAATAATTCTAACAGTAAAAATACTGAATGAAAAGTATCGCACGCTACAGTAAGATAATCAGATTAAATCTTTAGGAGAAATCATTATTACCACGCAAATTAAAGGTGTCCGATATTATGAAAGGATGTTGTTGTACAAATGTGCTCATAAAAGGTGTTCTGGGGCTAATTTATGACTGCTGCTTTCCTTCAAATCCTTCAGTGTAAACGATGAAGTTGTTAGTAAGTGTCGGCTCGTTTTGTGACGGGTTATTAAATTATTATTTTCCTGTGAACGTGACTGAAACCTGTCACTGTTGATGAGAGGGAAGTAAAACACATCTCATGAATCAAAAATTACATTTAACTGTATTTGTTCAAAACCTCTTAATAGTATAATCTGCTTAAATATTCCATCATATGACAAAATGTTTCCTTGATAATGCGCATATTAAGTACAAGCCTTAACATTTTCATGATTTCTCGTGTGAGCGGAACATAAATTTGACTCGCATACAATTGTGAAAAAGAATTTTGAAAGACTGGAAAGAAATCAGCAGCAACAACAACAATAACAAAAACAAAAACAGAAATCCGATTAAATAAAATTTTGACTTCGCACTGCTGCCGTCTGGCTTTAACTAATATCAACTAAACATTCAAATTACAGTTCGCAAACCAAGCACATTATATGTGGAAATTTAATCATCTGTATGTAATTACCACTCGATCATATCTCAGCACATTAAATGTGTGTGATTTAATGTTCTTACAGCGGAATTAGATTTCTCGCATATGATGCCCGTTGATTGAAAATTAGTTACCGACCTTTCAGAGGGGCTTGCAGCCTCAGTCTTCGGTTGGGCTACACTGAAGATAGAGGCAATAAGACGCTTCAAAATGTCGGTAACCAATTAACAGTCCGCACGGTGTCATATTGCATAAGACTGTAATCTGTGTTAAATTCATCATGAATAATGTCACATTTTCCTGCCATTATCAAATTTTATAATATCGATACACAATCAATACGAGTATACCATGCGAGATTTGTTGGAATGTTTAAGGCCGATCTCAGTTATATGTTGCTCCTACGTAGCCTCAGTTTTTCACTGGTCCGTACTTTTGTTTTAAATTGTAAGGAATATTGCGTTAAAAAGAAAAGTTCTTAACTTTCTAAGATATCTTTACCAAAAGAAATTTCAATAAATAATTTTCTTATGTATAAGACCCTTACGTTTCTATTAAAGACCGCATTAAACTGAATTATATTGAAAGGTTCTGCTGGTATCGCGAAGGAAACGCGCTCTTCGATTATGAAAAATAGGACTCGGTTAATGCTCCATAGGGCAATAGTTGCTGCTTGTTGTGAGAACCATGCAGAACACATACATGCACTTTGTGGACAGAAAGTAGGATTTAAAATGTTAAATTTGGCAAAATGTAAAATAACTTCTGGCTCTTGAAGGTTTACCTGGCTATGTTGTGGTTACGTTTGCGATGTTTGCGCGGCCATCATAATGGTAGTGCTGAAGGTTAACTAACTAACTCCATGGGCAGAGTCCTTTTGAGAAGCTAACAGGTCGTCAGCTAGTCAAGAAATTCCCCGCGTTTTATGGAACCCGAAGGTTCATTACCGCACTCACAAGAGCCCGCCACCTGTCCCTATCCTGAGCCATATCAATCCAGTCCATGCCCCCCCATCCCACTTCTTGAAGATCCAGTGGTTCCTTCCCTCAGGTCTCCCCACCAAAATCCTATATACTCCTGTCTCCTGCCCCATACGTGCTACATGCCACGCCAACCTCATTCTTCTTGATTTGATCACCCGAATAATATTTTGTGATGATTATAGATCATTACGTTCCTCGTTATGTAGGTTCCAGGATTTTGAGGCTTCCAGATTTCTAGACAATCGGCACATGAAGGTGGTAAGGTTGTCAGCCTTACGCACCGGCCGGTTTTATCCCCTAGGAAATACTCCTGGTACTCATTTCTGTCAGAGGCTAAGTCGACCCCAGGGCCTTAGACAGTGAAGCAGTACCTCGTTGTAACATGCAGCAATGTAGTCCAGACTGCTTGACTCTTGAATATGGGACCGATAGGTACTCCCGAAACATCGGCGACTACCAATCTACGCTGTGTTACGTCCCAGAAGGAGAGAATATCCTAGGCTAGCCGTGCTAGTAGCTTAACCTGCTCTTTGTGCATATGTTCCCTTACCGGAGGTGGGATAGCTCAAAGTACTAAGTATGCCAGACGCCCGAGGAATCCAGGGTCATTTTCCGGCAGGCCAGGAACATTTTTCTTTTCTCCCAAGAGTCCACACCTTTTCTGGAGCCCACCCAGCCACCCACCTACTGAGTATCTCGGGTCCTTTCCCGCTGGTATTTTGGCCGGGGCATGAAAGTGACGATTCACCGCCATCTAACGCCGAGGTTAAAAATGGGTATGTCCTTCCAAGGAGACGGGATAGCATAGTGAGTATAATCACAAGGATATGGACAGAACGAGCTTGGGTTCGAATCCCGGCAGGCAAAATCCTTTACACTCTCCAAAACGTGCAAACCGTTTCTGGGCCACAGGCAGTCGCCTATTATATGGGCACCAGAGTCAGGTCCCGGGAGTAAAGCCACCGGATCGTGAGGCTGACTACTAAGCTCCACCTAGAGGCGAGGTTAAATATGAGTGGAACTATACCTCCACTCCTCTATGTACCTTTACAAAAATACAGAAATTAATCTTCGGAATCATATTTGGTGACTCCACGTTCTTCTTTTCTCCTCTTTTCAAATTTATGAACATTTAATTGAAAATGTTTATGGAAATATATATATATATATATATATATATATTAGTTCTGTAAATATATAAAAACAATTTATGTTAGTAATATCTAGATAAGTTTTTTATTGTGCTACTGTTAATGTGTCTTTGGGCCAGGATAGCGTAGTCGGTATAGCGACTCGCTAAGAGCTGGACGGTCCGGGGATCGAATCCCGGTGGGGGTGAGATTTTCTGCACCCGTCCAGACCGGCACTGGGGCCTACCCAGACTCCTATACAATGGGTACCGGGTCATTCCCGGGAGTAAATCGGCTGGGGCGTGGCGTTCACCACCCACCCCATCTAGCGCCGAGGTAAAGAAAGAGTAGAGCTATACCTCTACTCCCCCTCTGGGCCTTCATGGCGTGTTCTAGGGTGAACTTTACCTTTACTGTTAATGTGTACATTGCTAGATACTTCTCGATTACAAAAATACATCAGTAATGAAATTCTGAATTTTGCGACCAATATTGCATATTTCGGTTAATTAAACTCCTGTTACACTGTTATTCATACGCACATGTGTTGAGTGCGTCGCTTATTGCAGCTGCAGTTTGTTTCCACCTGTTCATATTACAAGTAGTAGTTCTGGATTTTGCACTGTCCACGTAGCAGTATTTGGTACCTTACTGCGCACAACGCAGAACAACGTATTAAGATTAAATATGTCTTTTTTTCCCTATGTCTTAACAGCCTCTAGGGGGCCTAGGCCTCCTCATTATTGAGGCTTCACGATCACACACTTTAGACACACCACACTCGGTAGGACTCCTCTGGACGAGTGATCAGCCCGACGCAGAGACCTCTACCTGACAACCCACAACACTCACAAGAGACAGACATCCATGCCCTAGGCGGATTTTTTTATGCCTGTCCGGGGTTTTTCCCCTTTGATCCATTTTTGTACTGTATTAAATCCTTTCGTCCATCATGTCACTTATGTTCTATACTACCGTCTTTACAACAAACACAACACAAACATCCATGCCCCCGGTGGGATTTTTTTTTTTTTTTTTTTTTTTTTTTTTAATTCCTGGGTTTTCCCCTTTTTGATCCATTTGTACTGTTGAAGTCCTTTTTTTTTTGTCCTGCATGTCACCTTATGTTTCATGCTATTGTCCATACATCTAACACAACACAAACATCCATGCCCCCGGTGGGATTCGAACCCACGATCCTAGCAAGCGAGCGGCCGTAGACCCACGCCTTAGACCGCACGGCCACTGGGATCGGCAGATTCGAACCCACAATCCCAGTAAGCGAGCGGCCGTAGACCCACGCCTTAGACCGCACGGCCACTGGGATCGGCTAAATATGTCTTGATGTCTGCTTAATGCCTTCTGTAGTGTTTGACACATATGAATAAATGTCAAATCCACTTTCCACAGCTATTCTATTAATAAATACAATATCGAGTTATCTTTCTTAGCCGATATGTACTGTGACGACACGTTTCGGCTAAAATTGCCATTATAAAGTCAGGTTTAGATATTTCTCTAATTCTAAACATGCTACATTTAACACACTTAAATGTCCGCATCCACCTTATAATCTTTTATGATTCAAAATATAGTGTTTTAATATTTTGCCCATGATATTTTGACCCATAAATTCTTATAAGGGGGGTGTGGGTACTTATATTGGTTTAGAAATAGAAAAATATCTGGAATTGGCTTGATAATGGCTAATTTTAGCTGAAACATGTAGTTGGAAGTTATATCAGTTAATAAAGGTAAGTTAATATTGAGATTATGAATATAATGACTGTGAAATTTGATATTTGATTTATTAATTTGTAAGAAACACTTCCTTACGCTCTCAATTTTGTTTATTTGAGGTATCAGATTTGGGCTACAATGACTGAGAGTGAAGTTTTATAAGGAGTTTACAGATTTTGTGCTGGGATTGACGCAGTGTTTAATATTCAGGCTAACGCACTGGCTATGTGGATCCTTGCTGAACTACAATCATTCCAGTTTGCACAATAGGTCTTTTCCTTTACAGAACAACGTGTTGTAAATTCCAGAATATTAATTGTTTTATAATATAAAATCAAAACTCTGGTCTTGGGAAGAAATGTCGCATTTTGCAGATCAAAATAAACAAAGAAGTTGCTGAAGTGTGTACTGTGGTATATATGAATGGGAAATTGAGTATGTTACTTCCACATTACACAGTAAGCCTGTGAAATACTGGCTTAGAACCAACTAGCCCAATTGAGCACTTCTCCTGGAGAAGCTCATAGTCGCTCAACTAATGAAGGTATTTTTCGCTTTTAATGGAATCTGAGAATTCATTATCATATTCACAACCCCCCCCCCAACACTGGACACCATCCAGAGCCAGATAAATCCACTCAATTACATACCCTCCCACTCAGACGTCCTATGTTTATCTGTTCCCTTGCGGTGGGGTGAAACTGTGGTCATTAATCGACACTCACTGGCTTAACACTGGTAGAAAAATAATTGACAGGAGATAACATAATTACTCGGAGAAAAATCTGTATTTTGTAGATCAAACAGAAGTATATAAACCTAATTTCATTAGTTTTACCTTATGGGCTGACATTGGTACTAAACATCTGTTTAGGTTCCCTACTGAGCATTATTTCCTCCTATGAAGCTTGTATCACTGCACGTGTGCGAATTAAGAAGGTGGTGGGGGTGGGGTGGTCGTATGATTACGTACTGGGCTACCATTGGTCAGTTCGCTCTGTGACTTGACTTGTTGCCTTGCAAGACTGCAGTGGTGGCTCGTCTGTTAGACCACAGTCAACATTGCATTCCTGTCTCGGTGACCTCCAAGTCCTGTCTTGTCGACGGAGGTATCCACTTCGAACCTCGACTTCTATATGTTTCGTAACTTCATTCAGACACATGGTGGAATATTGCCTAAACTCGGCCACGACCAATACCACAAATTTTCAGTTAACCGTTAAAAATCAGTCCGTCTGTAAGGTATTTATTTCCAGCTACTGCACAATAAATTTATTTTTACACTCCTACATGTTTCTGCTGATCATTTCAGCCATCATCAGGGAGTGAACGTAAATAGATATTTGCAAAGTATATCGTGTATCTGAATGGTAAATGTCGTAGTCACTGATTTTACAGTTTAAAATACGTATGTTAAAATGCAGTATGTTATTACGTAAAGTATACATGAAATCTCTGTCCAAACATCTGTCTCTCAACCAATTCCAGGTTTTGTGGGATGGAGTCCTGTAATTATAATACATTATAATATAATAATATAATTATACTTGCATATACATTATATATTATATATGTATATTATGGTAAAAGCAGCATTCAACAAGAAGAAAAACCTTTTCACCAGCAAAGTGGACTTAAATTTAAGGAAGAAACTAGTAAAGTGCTACATTTGGAGCATAGCTTTGTATGGTGCTGAAACGTGGACACTTCGGAAAGTAGAGCAGAAGTATCTGGAAAGTTTTGAAATGTGGTGCTGGAGAAGAATGGAGAAGATCATTTGGACCGATTGTGTGAGAAATGAAGAAGTATTACACAGAGTCAAGGAGGAGAGGAACATCCTACATACAATAAAAAGAAGAAAGGCTAACTGGATTGGTCACATCTTGCGCAGAAACTGCCTTCTGAAACACGTGATTGAAGGAAAGTTAGAAGGAAGGATAGAAATGACGGGACGACGAGGGAGAAGACGTAAGCAGCTACTGGATGACCTTAAGGAAAAGAAAAGATACTGGAAATTGAAAGAGGAAGCACTAGATCGCACCCTGTGGAGAACTCGCTTTGGAAGAGGCTACGGACCTGTCGTAAGACAGACTACAGAATGAATGAATGTATATTATATATTATAATGTTAAGTATAATCAGTCCATCTTTATACGTATGGGATAGGACAGGGATCTCAAGCTTAAATAACAAGAGAAATAAACGAATAACTTTGTAAATTTTTGTGGGCGCCACATTATTTTGAGTAGGCTAATGAAGAGCGTATTTTGTTGAAAATAAACACGCCATTAAGAAGAATAAAATATACTTTTAATAACGAAATCAAAATATATTATCCTTCACTTGCACTATTGACTATTTCGTGACGTATGTTTGATTTTACAATCTAGGGACAGCCTTGAACCTTGAGGCCACAGACGAAAAACACTTTAAATGGAAAAGAAAAGTTTCGTAGGAACAGAGTCGGACCACATTCTATAATTGGGATAAGATTAGGGGCAGGGCTGTGTAAAGTGAAATGGCGGGTCGCTTGTGGCCCAAGGTCATGCGTTTTAGACACCTCACCTAGGCCGTTATAGATGCTTCGTTAAATAAACCGGGAATAACAGGCCTGCAAGTCCTGCAGTGTTTGATGACGTCACAGTTTTCCACCCTGAGGAAAGTAAGCCTGTATACTTATAGCTGGAAACTTTCCGGCAAAGGTAAAGGTAAAGTTCACCCTAGAACAGGCCATGAAGGCCCAGAGGGGGAGCAGAGGTATATATAGCTCTACTCTTTCTTTAACCTCGGCACTAGAAGAGGGTAGTGGTCAACTCCACCCCCGGCCGCTTTACCCCCGGGAAAGAGACACGGTATCCATTGTATAGGAGGCTGGGTGGGCTCCAGGGCAGGTCTGGACGGGTACTGAAAATCTCGCCCCCACCGGGATTCGATCCCCGGACCGTCCAGCCCCTAGCGAGTCGCTATACCGACTGAGCTATCCCGGCCCACAGAAACCTTTCCAGCACTTGGGAGAATCGAAGAGGACTATTGAAACACACATGAAGTTTTGGTATAGTGACTAGATCATTGCTGGCAGGTCTGGGATTCGATTCTCTGCAGGTGAAAGAGAAAATTTTATTATTCTATTCAATGAGTACTGGAATTTTTTCCGCAGGCAAAAAGCGTCCTGGGGATGAATTTGACCTCTGACCGTCTAATGCCGAGGTTGAGAGTGCTATAAGTCTACCCACATCGTGAATGGCTTCATGGCGTGCAGAGTGAAAACTGGACCTTGCATTTGAAGGCTCATTGGTTTTGCAGTCTTCGACAAATCACAATTTGAGCTTTTACCTCTATGACTCGAAAACAAAATTTAGTCCATATAAAGCAATTAACTGATGGGCAGGTTTTGTGGCTTTAGAAGGTGGCTCCTTGCATAAGTGAAGAAAATAAATTACTTAGAAAGCTATTTGGACGTAAGAAATGAGTGCAAAATACGTCTGTTGTTGTGTGTTAAGATATGGAAATACGTTTTACGATGGGATGGACATGTAGATAAGATGGAAGAAACAAGAAATATTTGATTTTGTGGGTACTGCGTCTTGTAAAGCCTTGAAAATAATGGGCTTATATTTTGTATTTGGTGATTTATTTTACTATATTGTTACAATTTCGGACTGTATAATGTCAAACGTAAACTCATGGATGAATGGTGAATTTGAAAGGATTTCGTCTGAGACTTTACAATCTTGGCTTTGTCTGCAAGGACGAGGAGAACTACGAAGTATTTTAGTCAGTATAAACAGTGACTCGACAGAGATTCAAACCGGGTACCTTGCAAATACAAGCCTATATGTATGCCTGTCACATCGTCTTATTTTCACGTTAGAATATCGTATGTTTATATAATTCTTACGAGCCGCCAGTGTAATCATAAGGCACTATCGATAAGAATGACATCTTTCGGGGTGAATCGAAATTAAGCTTCGAAGTTATGTGATTGCTGATCGAGTGACATCAGAGAGTCGCTAGAACCTGCTGGGAGTGGACGTGCACCTGCTTGCCCAGAGTTTTCTACCACCAGAAGTATATATCTTACGTGTTTGAACAAATTTTGCTACAGTAAGTTCTATTAATTATGCGATTTGCAAGTACGTATCATTTGATGTTAATTCAGCTAAATATCTATTTGATATGACCATTAATTAACACGGAGAACATCTTGCAAATTTCTTAGTCATTTTGGCGCCTTTTATAATTACGTAAGATAGTTGCGTTATTTGAGGTATTCTAAAAGAAACGCTTATTCAAACGTTAATAAGTAATTGTGGAATTTTATAGTCATATCGAGTTTGTTGCAGACTGGAAATTTAACTGGCGGGCTGCATTAATTAATATCCAAACACTTATGGCCATGTTGGATTTACAGTTACTTGGCGCCCACGTTAGTATTAAAGTAATTTGAATTCTAATATTATACTTTAAAATTTACGACGTTTTATTAAATTTATATTAATGTTTCAAATATTTTTATCAGAATTAAAGCGGTTAATTTGCAGGAGACGAGAAATACTAATACTGGGTTGTAGAGTTCATGGGTATTTTTGGCGCTTCGTGCAAACACTTATAGTCATCTTGGATTTACAGTTACTTATAGCCATATTGGATTTACTGTTACTTGCCGCCCATGAAAATACTATAGTAATTTGCATTATAATATTATACTTTAACATTTACAACTTTCCATTAAATTTATATTAATTTTCCAAATATTATTATCATAATAATAGCGGTAAATTTGTAGGAGACCAGAAATACGAATAACGGGTTGGAGAGTTCATAGCCATGTTTGGGGCCTCATGCAAGCACTTTTATCCATACTGGATTTACAGTTACTTGGCGCCCATATAAATATTACAGTAATTTGAATTATAATATTATACTTTAACGTTTAGAAGTTTTCATTAAATTCATACTAATTTTCCGAATATTATTATCATTATTAAAGTGGTAAATTTGTAGGAGACCAGAAATACGAATAATGGGTTTGAGAGTTCATAGCCATGTTTGGCGCCTCATGCAAGCACTTTTATCCATACTGGATTTACAGTTACTTGGCGCCCATATAAATATTACAATAATTTGAATTATAATATTACACTTTAACGTTTAGAAGGTTTCATTAAATTCATACTAATTTTCCGAATATTATCATCATAATTAAAGTGGTAAATTTGTAGGAGACCAGAAATACGAATAATGGGTTTGAGAGTTCATAGCCATTTTTGGTGCCTCATGTAACCGCTTGTAGCCATATTGGATTTCAAGTTCGCTTGGGTTATAATGTTGTAGGCTACACTAAGAGTTACAAAGTTTTATTGCAATCGTAATAACTTTCCAAACGTTATAATTAGAATTCCTAAGGTAAGTTTATTGGTGACCAGAAATACGAAAAGTGGGCGTACAGTTCACAGCCGTTTTGGAGGTTTTATATTTGGAGAAGAGAGCCGAATATTTGCGGTGTTCTAAACGGAAGACGTGCCGTAAATTAATGACGGTGTGTTTGACAAATTCTACCGAATCTTTTGCACAACTCGTAGTATAAACTTTTGAATGCTGAATAAATAAACACGAAACATTCATTAATAATGTTTGTAGTCCATGATATATTTTATATTTCGTGTAGTGAAAACATATATTGCAGCATCTTGGGTTATAACTTTGTACATTAACGTTATAATTTTCCAAAACGTTCATATTTACTGATTTTTATCACAATTTTACAAGTCAATTTATTAGTGGCCAGAAATTTCGTAATTCATATTTACGATTTACATAACCTAATGCAATGCATTCGATGTAACGTTGTAGCCACTTGAAACCCTTATGATTTTGTTTCATTTTTTTAGGATTAATAGACCATTCTTACCTTTCTAAATTTACGTAATATACTTTTTTTTAATTTTCAAGGTCAGTTTGAAATAAACGGGCTTATATGAACCTAATTCTGAAATCAGAAATTCAACAGTGAATCTTTCTCTTCTCAAGTATCAATCAGATTTATGTCTGTTAGCACGACGGTAGATGGAAGCATAGCAAAAAATGCTAAGCAAATTTGTGATATTTAAGTTTTAAAATCACTCACTTCAGAAAAATAGCTGCTGCTGGTCTTTTAGTCATGACTGAAAGATTTGTTCGTTGGAGGTAAGTCTAATACATAGCGTACCTTTGTAGAAAAAATAATTGTATAACTTTTTAATAGTTTAGCACAAATATAGCTAAGTGCCTTATCGACAGGTTGTCTAGACTGACAAAATGTAGGCATTCCTTTTCAGGCATTCTTGACGAAATAAAAAATACCATCTTATATGGAGATCACGTCCATCCACCTGTCTGTCTGTCCCTATATATGCAAGTTAGTTTCAGCGACTAATCCAATTGTCGGAATTTTATGAAATTCTTTGTAGGACTTTAACTTACACTAAGTACTTGAGCTAGTGTGAGTGTCGTTAGAATCAGCTCAGTGACAAATGTAGTTTACTTACAAGGGTATATGAAATTTTACTCGTTGTTTCCACGCTTCTCGAAACATTTGGATAGAATTCGATGCAGAATATCTCCACGACATTCTGTTCAGCAACTCTGAATTTCGTTAGGATTGATGCAGTGAAAACCATACTTAAGTTAAGAGCGCAATTCAATATTCTACCAGTATTTTCTACACATCTTTTCTGACTTGGTTAAAATTGGGTGGAATATATGTCTACAAAAATGTACTCAGTGATTGTAGAGATTCAAGGAAATGGGCGTAGTGAAAGTATCGCTTTTCGTAAGGGCCTAAATGAATTTCTGTCCTTACTTTCCACGTTTATTGAACTATTTGGCACAAATTCAGCATAAAGTATCGGCAGATTTCACGTACTTTTCAGCATTCGTGAGTTCCGTAAAAATTGGCACACGGAAGGCTGTACTTTTCTTACAGTTGTAAATGAATTACAGTTATTTGTGTACGGTGAAACTGTACGACATTCTGAAAGTAAAGATCTCCGTGATAAATTCTGTGCACTAATTCACGGAGTACACCATTTTCAGTCTTGCTGTATCACAATTACTTTTGGGAAAATACACAGTAGATCATATACAATTAATACTTAATCTTCAATTGTAGAGTGCCAGATGCAATAGTTACTGGATACATTTTGGATAATTTATGTACGGTATTTTTTCTTTTTTCTTTAAATTACACAATGCGAGGTATTATTTTCCTTACTTGTAATTTTCAAGCGTCATATTTTTATACGTTTATTCAAAATTTCCAGACATTACATGCCATCTGCCACGACAGCATCCTTTACCATCTACTTGTACTGTACATAACTCATCTGTCAGTACCATCCTTCCCACAATTTGTCTCCTGCAGTGTCTTGTTAAGTATGTTACTGTTAACCTTAATATTTATATCATTGCTCCCTCAATTCAAAAAATTATGTGACTTTCTCTGTGTCTTATCAAAGAGATTTAGTGTAATATCATTATATTCCAGTTCGTCCTGCGTATGATACAGGTTTCACTATTGAACGTTGCTGCTTACATAGATGTGATTCAACCGTACTACTTTTCAAATATTATTTTTGTTTTATAACAAGATGCAGCAAGGTTCTCTTTAAGAAGTCAATGGACCATCAGGTACCCGAGATTTTACCCGAATGTTATGTAACCCACAGGTCCATTGCTGTCTTCACAACACCCCACATCTTTTCCATACTGTTACTGAGGCAGATGGATCCAATCTATCCACTTCCATCCTATTTATTTTAAGATTTATTTAATATTCTCCCACCTCCACCAACTTTTCCAAGCTTCTTGGTTTCCTTCTTTTTTCAGTAATTCTGCGATATTACCTTTGAGTCAGCCATAAATTCTTGGTCACCCATCCATTCATATCGTTGTTACATAACCGACCTGATTTTACCACATTTACCAGCAATAGGCCTGTTATGGTTATTCCAAAAATAAATTTTATTTTCTGATAAAGGGTCTTCTATGTGTCTTTATACACTGGGTTGCTACCATAAATGTTCTGTTTGTTCCTGCTGTTAACATGCTCTTTCAAATTCCTGTTGCAGCGCTGTGTTAAGTGCATTATTGCAAATGTTAATAACTGTGTCGTCACTTCAATTAAAATTCCTGCCTCTTTATTCGTTCTTTCGAAACACATTAAATAAGATATTTGTCTTTCAAATTTGCTCTTCTTATGATACACATTTCAATATTTTATAAAGCTATTTCTACTAATGTCTTTATGTAACAAAATTAATGGAGCAGATTCCTTCTAGTGCAGCTACTAGAGTCTCAGCTAGTCGATTGAATCTCCTTTTGTGGGACATTAAGTTTCATCACTATACACAATAGCTAGCCATGGTCCGCATATTCATCGAGATGAACCCAATCAACACCCTCCCATTCTGGTTTAAAATCCATTTTAATATTATCCTCCCTTCTCTGCCTAAGTCTTTTGGGCTTCCTTTCATAGTGCTTTTATTCACTCCCTCCGAAACACTACCTTGAATCAGCCACTACAATATCCTTTCCCATCTCTTCATACGGTGTACAGTTTGTGGTCTCTTATCAGCACTCCAAAACAAATGCCCAGTTTTTATGTTATGACGTCACATTTTGATATAGAAATCATTTAATGGCAACTTCCACATATGAGCGTACAAATGTCCAATATTTCTATATGATTAACCCACTTTATGACTAAAAGAATTAACTCTTCTTTAGTATTCTGCTTGTAGTTTCATGTCTATCCTTGTGCATGGCCGGCAAACACTAACTAACACAGTTTGTACGTTCATATGTGCCCATTGGCATTAAGTTTAGGACAAATACATTATTTATTTCCCATTTCTCAGAAATCATTCCCGTTCAGAAGACATTTGAATACTTTTTGATTCCCTGTAACAATAAGTAACAACTTCAGTACTATGTCAATAACAGTTACCTATACAAAATTTCATAACCTTTAGTAATCATAGAATTCCAGTAAGGTGTTCTTTGCTATTCTGACCTTTTTTTCACGGTTTTCAATGGTAATTAAGAATGTAAAGTTCCTTGATAACTACCGGATGTTAACTACCCTTAAGCTTTGTCTGTTGTAATTATTTAATCCTGTTTTCCTTCAGTAACAATCACTGATATTAACATTCATCAAATTTCAAGTGATGTAGCCCCAATATGGCTTTCCACTTTACAATAAATTTCGCACTGATATTCTCCAGTAAGATAACCACTGTAATACTTTGTAAAATATTAATACACCCAACCCCCCTCCCCCTTTAGGGTCCTGTCATTTGGAATTTTGACTTTATCTTCTTTAGTAGCAATTACAGATCTAAATACCCATCAGATATTAAAGAAAGCAGATTCTCTATAGCCATTAGTGTTACTTTGGGATCTTCACGAGTGTCTTCAATACCATTTAGCAAAATGAAGTTTCATAGAATATTGTTACACACATTTCCCGATTAATACTTTTCTGTAATCTCGAGATTTTTCATGATCTTCAGAAAAAAAACTTGCCAACATGCAGATTTCCACTAAAATCAATTATCACAGCCTATCTATATGGCGCCCTCTGTTTTTCCTGTTATTTTTAGCGTCTTTTTAGGAAATGCCAATGATTATGTCTTCAGACTGTGCATAAGATGTTTGCTGTCCCACAGGTTTTTCCATGATATTCTTGAATAATAACTAGCTAAATAAAATTTCATCTGATATTAGTGAACACTGCTTCCTAACAAGGACTCCTCTGATTTCCCTAAACCTACCTACGTTTTCTTCAGTCACAAATCCCAGTATAAACTTCACCAAATATTAGTAAAATTATCCAACTTATAAGGGTCTCACTGGCTTCGTAAATTTTTCGTAGTTTATCCAGTAATAACACAGGCTCCCTAAACAGGATCCCCCTTTCTATGCTCAGTTTTGTCGTATTCTTCTTCAGCAACGCGTGCAAATTTAAGACGTCATCTAGTGTTAACGAAATCTGCTATAATCCTCGGTAATATCCAGATACAAGTATATGGTGACATAAGCACAGAGAATACTTAAAGCAGCAGTCAAGTGGAAGCAGACGCTTATGTGGAAATTTACCGGTAAACAAAATTCCGTTTTGCTATGTCCATAAACGGCCAAATCTAGGAAATAGAGTAAAATCAGACGAGTTGTGTAAAACGTTAAGAATGGGTGGAAAAACAAGTTTCTCATTGATGATTCATAGGTTATATCACTGAATGACTAAATAAAAGAATAGAAATAGGAACTTTGAAGATCTGGGTTTACATGAGAACATGTTAAAATGGATCTTGAAGAAATAGGATGGAAATGAATAGATTGGATCAATCTGGCTCAGTAATAGTAAGGACAAGGTGCCGGGCGTTGTGAACACAGCAATGAACCTGTGGGTTACATAACACGCAGGGAAATTCTCGACTAGCTGAGGGTCCATTGACTTAACAGAAATATTCTGCATCAAGTTAGTTATAACATAATTATTATGTTTGAAACTTAATACCTTTCAGTCAGATCTGCATAAGTAGCAACATAGATTAGTGAATACTGTATCACAGGCAGGCCAAACTGGAGCAGAATAATATTAGATAGAATGTGCTTCATAGGACACACAGAAAGTCACATATTTTTTTTTTTGAATTGAGACAGTAATGATGTAAGTATTAAGGTTAACAGTAACATACTTAACAAGACACTGCAGGAGCCAAATTGTGGGAAGAATGGCACTATAGATGAGTTATGTACAGTAAAAGTAGATGGGAAAGTGATGCTGTGGTGACAGAGTGCATGTAATTTTCCGAAAAGAGTAAATAAAAATACAAAAATATGAAGCTTGAAAACTACAATGCGGAAAATAATACCTCTCATTGTGTAATACGACGTAAAAATTAAAAAAGTGCCCTACATAGGTAATGCTGAATATATTTATTAATTAGGGCATCTTACACTCTACAAAGATCAAGTATTAATTGTACAGGCTGTGTTATATATTTTCACCACAGTAATTGTGATACAACCAGATTGCTAATGGTGTGTTTCGTGACGTGGTAAGCAGAGTTTATCATGGAGATAATTATATTCAAATTATCGCACACTTTCACTGTACGCGGATAAATTTAATTTTATTGACACCCATTAGATAAGTACAGCCTTCCCTGTGCTGGCTTCCGCGAAACTCACAATGGCTGAACTGTATTTTCTTAACATATTTTGTACTGAATTTCCGCCGAATCGGAAAATAAGTGTGGGGAGTGAAGGTAGAAGTCTTTTGTACGTCTTTATGTCAATTACGCCTCTCGCTAAGTCCATTTTATTGAATGTCGCATTCCCTGTGTGTATTTTTGTTGACATATACTCTACCGAATTTTATCCAAGTCAGAGGGGAATTGTAAACAGAAAAGCTGGCAATATTCCTTTTACGCCTTAAGTAATGTACGGTGGTCACTGCGTGGATTTTCTCGAAACTTGCAACTGCTAAACTACGTGGCGTGGAAATGTGCTGTACATGATACTGTCCACGTCCTTTGGAAAATATGGAAATTTGTAGTAGAATTTCTTCGCCCTGAAGTAAATCACGAATATCAGTGAGGCGAATTTTACGGAACCTACTGTTGCTCGGGAAAGGTTTGTACAAGCTCCTGTAAGTAATTTCATAAAAATGACTCCAACAGTGTTGAGCGAAGTTCAGCCATTGAAGCTATTTAAAACGATAAGTCGTTGTTATATAATGTAAAACACTGAACACCATGGTTTCAGCAAGGAATGACTAAGCATGCCTTCAAGCTTTATTTAGATTTCTGCTTCCCTGATGTTTGTAAACTGACAATATAAAAGGGTATACGTGATAATTTTATAAATGCGAGTTATTTGGAACCGTCACACACCGACATGCAGTGACACCTCCCCGTTAGGACAGGTTGTATGATTCAACTCAATTCAGCTTATTAAATTGCAGGCTAAACAGAGCGATGCCAAATGTGAAAACAACAAACACATTTAATGATCAAATCACTTCTAATTAAGAGCCTAATACTTGATATTTATACGCCCCAAGTACTAAACACCATAACTTGACACAACCTCATACCAGTTAAATCCAGATTTTATCCTAAAACTTATCTTAATTAACTTAAATTTTATCTTCACAAAATTTTCTGTCTACTATCAAAACATTTCGCACTTCAGTGGTATATGTTCTCTTCACGTTTACATATCTTAGCCACGTGGCCAGCCCATTGTAAACTTATTGATATATCTACCTTTTCATTGCTCGATAAATCTGAATTAAAAATTCAGAGAAAGAATATTTAAGTCACTCATAGTCTACTTTAAGGTAATGTAGTTTATTTTTCACGTTTTTCAATACCCACAATCTCTGTGTGGATTAGTAGTCACGGTTACATAAACGCACAAAAAAACGTATAACATTTCTGATTTATGAGAAAGTTAGGTAGGCATAATATTTCTAAATCTTTGAATTTACAATAAAATTTTTGTATGTTCTTTTGTTATATCCCAAGGTATTTTAGATATATTTTATATCACTAAAAGTTGAAGTATATTAAATTACTAAATTCTGGTTGCAACTTTACATCGATATGTCACTGTGGGTATCTAACAAAATTTATTGGGCACAGTAGCATTAAACATGACAGAATATGCCATCTTTATGTTGTAGTGGTTACTGTCCTACGAAATTTGCGTACTGAATTGGCACAACTCACCTAACATTTGAACACGGCTTATTAAGAATCTTAGATAGGGGAGTCTAGAAATTATAAAGCGATATTATTGTTATTATTATTTTTTTGATGAAATACACTCAGTAACACCAGCTGTTAGGTTAAGAGACAGGCTGTTGTGTCCTTAGAGATTATTCCTTTTCAAGCGGGTTTGCTAAATGTAGGACAATAGTGGGATTATTGAAGTTAAAAAATTTTGGAAAAGTATTCTAGAGCAAAAACAGGTAAAGTTTATTGGTGTTTTGTAGATTTCTGGGAAGCATTCGACTATTTTGACAGAGAAGTTTGATGGTTCAAAACGAGAAAAAGTAGGGCACGTGTAGCTGTATGTAAATAACGTACGAATATATATAATTTTGTGTGAGGTGGGGAGAGGACCAAGTGTCCAGTCTCACCCCGGAAATAAGAGGGGTTGAACAAGGTGGCGGATAGAATCGCTACTTATAGATGATATCGTAGAATATATTTATGTATGTGGGGCTTCATGGCCTGTTAATAGGGGGATTAATTATTTTATTAAAGTTATTGTAGAATACGTTGCTGTGGAGGGGCTTCATGCCCCTTTAACAGGAATATTAAATAGTTTATAGAATAGTTGTAGAATATATATATGGATGTGAAGGGGGCTTCATGCCCAGATAATAGGGGGATTAAGTATGTTAATACTCGCAACTAATAGAAAGGTGGCTACCATCGTAACAGGCCGGGGTCAATCAGAAAGTAGTCTCAAGGAAACTAGTAAGGGTGGAAGGACTGTACCAGTAAATATGTTTTACATTTCGACAACATACACCGACCTCACATTGAGCCTGTTTTTCTTACATCATTTTACGGAGTCTGAATAAGTTACCAAACGGCAACAACTATCAAAAGTGAGAAACTGCGAAGTCTAGTAATTGATGAATTATCAGGCAAATTATCACGTGGCAGGCAGGTTGACACTGCGTGGGTAGTGATTTTAATTTCATGTGTTTTTATATTTTTTCCCCTGTGGTTACAACAAACGTGTGATAACATCAATTTGTGCAGTGATGGAGACTTTGTTTTGCGAATTTTAAACCACTCTTCGGGTCACACAGTTTCGTTATTTCTCGTGGTATCAGTTTTTTGTGGAAGTGGAATGAAGTGTTGTGATGTGTGTGCAATAGCAGCGACTCTCTTGAGTATCCGTTAAACAGTGTTGTGTCATTCTCTCAACGGCCGCAACATTCCAGTGGAACAAGCAGCAGGCTGTGAACCCAGGACCAAAGGGCACGGAGCAACGCTCAAACCGTAACGTTAAAACCAAAACAGTGTCGGCTGAACCTTTAGCAGTTGAGGCCCCATCCGCAGGAGGATGGGCTGGGTACTCGCAGCAAATCAGGTACGCCATAGCACCGACACGAGCTTATCATGATGTCAGTCCGGCCCCAGGCTGGTCATGATAATAACCGCCGTGCCAGGCAACTCTGTATTTCATGCGGTAGCCGCCATGACTCAGGGCGTAGGTTAAGGTCGGGTTGACAACCCTGTGGATGTGATTTTTTTTACTTAGTTTGTAAGTTCTGTCCTCCCTGCCCTCCCCGTTAGGTGCCCCAGTTAGGATTTCTGAATAGGATAGATCGCGTGAATTAGCGCCATGTGACATTAGGGCCGTTCAGTTAGGAGGGTTTACGTATTTATTTGTGTATTTATGTGTGTTTTTTTTTTACCGCAGGGTGTCAACTTGACAGGGTTCGGTCGGCACAACCAGTGATATCAATGCGAGAGGGAGAGAGATAAGAAAGATGCTTTAATAGTTTCTCCCTGTGAATAAATCGCATTGGAAGGGCAAAGATTCAGTGAAGCAGAAAGTAATTCTGCTTAGACCCGTCTTTCACTTCAGTGTTGAAAGACAAGTGTTTGAATCTGTAACAACAGGCTGTACACAGTGGATAGTGACATATGTAAAGTGACATGTTTTATATGTTTCTGTGAATGTATTGTGAATTTATTGTAAAGCTAAAGTTTCAAATTTTGAGAAGACATCGACCGCTATCAACGAAAGGTAGGTCTTCAACATCAACTGTCAACAATGAAAGCTGTTTCTTCTACATCGACAGCTATCAACGAAAGGTAGGTCTTCTACATCAACTGTCAACAATGAAAGCTGCTTCTTCTACATCGACCACTATCAACGAAAGGTAGGTCTTCAACATCAACAGTCAACAATGAAAGCTGCTTCTTCTACATCAACAGTCAACAATGAAAGCTGCTTCTTCTACATGGACTGCCAACAAAGATAGCTGCATTGTTAGGCATACAAACCCATAAACACACACACAAAAACATTTACAAATCATTTGTCGATGAGAGTGCAAGAATTTCGGTCGCAATTATGATCTTATATAAACGACAGTTTAATTGACCGAATGATTTTTATGCGCTTAAACACGGAAGAGTTGGAACTGAAATGAATTTTTGCGTTGTATATTCCTGTCACTAGCCGCCAGACGGTATTACGTTTGACAGGTTTTTATTGGGCCACAAATGACGTATTATTTCAAACATTGTGCCAAGTACGGTAGACTTCGTTGACTGAAACACGCGTGTTATCTTTTGATTTGCGAAGTGAACGGACTAACCTTCGCGGGCGACATATTTGATCGGCAGCTTTAACAGAATAAGCCGTCCATATCCTATTTTTTCGGACGATTTCTCATGAAAAACGACAATTTTTACTTCTTTTCGCCTTCTGTTTTAATTCCCTGGACTAGATGGCTTATAACACAATACTTCGTTTTCATTCAGTTGTCCGTTTTAATACGTGCAGCTGCGATGAACAAAGGTACACGTAGTTATATGCCTTCCATGATCAGGGTTATTAGAACGTGCAGCGTCTTGGATCTGGAAGTTTACGTGTAACTCGAGAATATGTAACAGAAGAGAGTAGAAGAACGCCTCGTGTCAAGGTAAGTTTTGCGCTCCTTCTGTTAATTAGGCACAGCAGTTCGTGTTTGTTGCTGTTGTTTACAGAACATTTTACTAATTATACTTTCTTTTTCAGGTCCCGCTCATATCCTGTGCCTCACCGTGGCGAGCGGGTGAAACAAAGAACGATGCGAACCCGAAATTGAATTCAAAATTTCGTTAAATGAGAGTTCTTCAAATTTTTTTATATTTGATTATCTATTGCATTACACGAATACATTCTCTGTGCCCCTTTTAGGCATGTTAAGACTCCTGTCATAACAGTGTCTCAGTATCTATTGTTTTCTGTGCGTTTTTCCGCTATTTTTTTTAGGTAGGATTGTTTTCTCTCATTGATTTTACACATCAATTTCTTTATTATATCCGTTACAAAAATCCGCGGACCGAATTTAATTTTAGGCCACTTCCACATACCTGTATTATTATTCAACATATAAACGTAATCACATTGAATTATCTTTTTTGGGTTATACAAATTTTCCGCAAGGCTATAAAGATTTTCTTTACACATGCAGTCTGTTTGCGGCGTTGAAATTTGAGCGGATATCAGGTTCGGGGCTATGGCAGGAGACTGATTGGACAGCCATGCAAATGGCGCCCAATTACTGTGCAGACTATGGTATATTATTATTATTATTATTATTATTACGTTAGTGGTTTTCAGGGATCATTAAATTTTATGTAAATATTTTTTATGGCTTAGACTCCCTGTAACTTTCATTTCTTCATCATTATCACGTGTGAAAACAGTGCAAGATTCAATCCAAACTGTTCTGTGCAACATGTTAAGTAATGTATCTTAACACGAATTGAAGATAATGTTACTTACACATTATAATACGATGAAACCTGTTAAAGGTGTCACGTAAAACTAGGACACGTGAATTAGTAACGATTCCCTTACAATTAAAGAAATTGCACCAACAGGAAAACGTATTGAGATTCTGTAGGATTACACCATACCGAGTTTTATTATCCGTTTAAATACTAAATGTACCTTGAATTATATGTAAAGATCCAGTTCGAACCGCGCAGTAAACACACTACATCTCAGTTACAAAAACCAATCAGTTAATGCTGTACAGTGAAATAATCGCTCTTTGTTCTGAGATCCACACAAAACACATAAATACAATGTGTGGGCAGAACGTAGAATTTGTGAATGTTAAACATGATGGTACATATAGTAACCACTGGGCTTTAGAGGGTTAATATCGGTTTGGATAGCGGGGCGCTGTTATTTGGTGGCGGATGAACGTGAGGGAACTACCAGGTGAAATGCACCAGACTGAAGTTAAGATTCTGATTTGGAGTTCTGAAAACGTGTAATAACTATAAGCGGTGTCCAGTGTTGATCTTGACGTCTACAGAAAAAAATCAAGACACTTTACTCACTGAAAGTGGTGATGTAAGGAATGTGCTTTAGTTACCACATATTTTTTTTTGTTTATCTAATAACTTGAAATATTCATTTACGGGAATGCATCGTTCTTTGGCCAAACAGGATGAACTTAATGAAGTGTTGATTTTAAATTTGTAATTTCCTAGTCACTAAATCCATCAAACCCTTCCTTAGATGCAATATTCAACTGATCAACGATTACAGTGCGCAATGATTTTCACAAAACTCTTAAACGATCGACTGTATTGTGTATAGATTTCTTGTACCGCATTTCACCGTAATCAGACAGTGCATGTGCACCGTGCATGGCAACAAAACACGCGGACAATGTCCATTATATATAGAAACAATTATAAATGTTTGTATGCCAAAGATGAACTATAGCAATTTGTGTACCAACTGGAACTTGAAACACGTACACACCTCTGTGCTATATTCTGCAACATGAACAAGATTTGAATATCTACCTGGGCAAAACTTGCCAGTAAAGGTAGGTAAAGCAATCCCATTTCAGGCATGGACAGGCCCTTAGGGTTCCAGGAGGTTGAGGCTCCCAAATTTCTATACAATCGGCACATGAAGGTGGTAAAGTTGTCAATCCTAAGCACCGGCCGCCTTTACCCCCAGGAAATATTCCTGATACTAATTTCTGTTAGAGGCTGAGTCGACCCCAGGGCCATAGTGCGGCCGGAGGGATTATGTCAATGAAAAATTCCAATGACACCATCGGGAATCGAACCCGCGACCTTCCGGGTTGTAGGTCCGTGCCTCAACTTGCCAGTATTACAAATAAATCAGAAAGTAAGATTACAAAATACTAAGGGTTTACGGGGTCTGCTAACCACATAATAACTACAAGGCGACTTTCAATCACATGTAATTAGTTAATGTAATCTACGTTATAATAATTAGTGATGCAGTTATGTCGTCTTTTCTTACTTTACATGTGTAAACTGGCTTCATTAGTTTTTAAATAAAATGTGTTTTAGGCGTTGCTGACTGAAGTTAGGGGTCGACCGCCGAAAAATGTGGGAGTGAAATTGTATATGTCTTATATGTATTTTATATGTGCAAATTGCTTGTTCTAATGCGTAGAAGAAATGAGGGAATTGAATGTAAAGGTGAAGCTATCCCCATAGAGGCCCCTAGGGTTCCAGGAGGTTGAGGCTCCCAGACAATCGGCACATGCAGGTGGTAAGGTTGTCAGCTCTACACACCGACCGCATTTACCCCCCCCCCCTCCTTCCAAGGAAATATTCCTGGTGTTTGTTTCTCTTAGAGCCTAAGCCAACCCAAGGGTCATACCGCGGTCGAAGGAGTAAGCCAATAAAGAAAGTAACTTACCACCTTTAAGTAAACTATGACTTCTAACTGCGCAGATTTTCACAAAATTCACTTACACACCTTCATGAAATTTATCATGCGAATAAGATTTACAGAGGACATGGAGACAGAGCTCCGCCCATTTAGACTTTGGCATGTGTGTTAACGGTCAGCTTCAACAGGCATCTGCTTTAATTGCAAGACAAGGGACCCAGTTCCATCTGATAGAGACTTAACTGAGCCCCAGAACGTAGCTTAAAGGGGCATAAAAATACCCCCCCCCCCCTTGTGTTAGGACTGAATATGAGACTGAGAATTTATGTTCTTACAGCAGTGAATGTTAAGATTTTTCTACCCTGAAGATGGAGGTAGTAGGTACCTCCAAAACGTCGATACATATGTAAGAATATTTACGGTGTCACTCTTTTACCCTCAGGGTAAAACAACAGCATCCTCTGAAAGACTGGTGTATACCAACCATGTTTCTTGACGTTACTCCCACCCTGAAGATGGCAGCAAGCTCCTCAGGAAGGTCGGGAAGTAAACGAAGTATGCGCAGATCGTTTGTGCTGCATTTCACGTACGTTGAAGAATAAACGTGCAAAGACCCCCATAGATACTCAGGTACCTTACAAGGTAAAGTATGGCCTCCACAATTCTAATTTTCACGCAACTCGTAACTGCTCAGTGGCGCTACATGGAGATCTTATATACTGAATTTCACCTAGATCGGTCAAGAAATATGGAATGTACAGGTAGAAATTCATTTACAACATTAAGTAAAATATTAATGTCAGTGCGTCATTTTTTTCACGAAATCCAAATCTGATGGACAGTATTTTATAAAAAGAATTTTTTTTACCAAATACGTGTTCAAATACATATTATTCCTTATAGGGAATAAGTAATTATATGGTTTCATTTATTTTAATTGTAAAGGGGAGACTCCACCTCAACATAAGTTTTCATTTTATGATCTTGTAAGTTCTACCTGATGATGGCCGGCGTACGCGGCCGAAACATGTTGTAGAGAAAACAAATAGTGCACGTGAAGAGTGACTTGTTTACTCTGACAAAGATTGGAATAGTAAAAAAAACGGTTTATTAGTTAATACTGGATCACACACAGATGAATTAATGCGATTTCCACGGAAGACTTACTTCTCCATACTTCGCAAACTGCGCGTAGTAAGCAGTAATGTGAGACTGCACAGTAGACAGCGAGCACTGGCTGTGTGTAGCAAGAACAAACGAACTTCTTTGTGCGATATGCAGGTGTGCTGTGACGTGTGTGTTTAGCTCAGTTGGTTGTGCTGTAGCTATATGCCTGTCAGCTAACTGCAGTCACAAGATGCTACAGCTGACCATGTGGTCCGTTGCACCTGCCTGTACGAAGTTCGTCGTTACATTAGCACACAGACAAGTGAAGACAGTGCAAGGAGCGTCAGTTGGACGGCACGTAAAATTTCCACCAGTGAAGCTGGTTCGACGGTAACGCTGCTGATTTATATTTGGGAGGTGCTCGTTTGGAAACTCAACTGGCCTACCTGATACACCGATGTCATTCCGTAGTTTTATTTAGTTGCTCCATGCAAATTCTGGAACAGTATCTTAAATTACGCCACGGCAGCTTCCTTCCGTATCCTTACCAATTCACTGTTCACTGTCTTCCTGTTATTTGACGCTATATAATTTCATTTATCAACAGCGTCGTTACATACAAATTAGGGTTTCGTCATTTCAGGCTTCCGTCGCCGTGTAAACGAGATCTTCGCTCTTCTTGGATGTTACGCAACGTAAATTGTTTGTTACCGATGTTTCGGGACAAACTCGGTTCCATCTTCAAGGGTCAAGCAGTTCATCTTGGACTGCTTGACCCATGAAGATGGGACCGGTAGTTTGACCCGAAACGTCGGTAGCTAACTACCAATCTACACTGTCAGTTAAGAATGAACTGACTGCTTTACCTTTGAAGATGGACTGATAGGTTGTCCGAAAACGTCGGTAACTGATTACCAATCTACGCTGCGTAACATTATAGAAGAGCGAAGATCTACTAAGATTTACATTTGGAAAAGATTTACAGCGTAACAATAAGTAAAAAAAGGAGAAGGGAGGGTGGAAAGGTAAAACGAAGGTAAAGGGGAAGTAACTGAAAATTAAAGAAACCGTTCTGTCTCGCCTGTCAGTCCGCCTTCCAATATCTTCTTTTTTTTTTTTTTTTTTTTTTCTTTCTTTCTTTCTTTCTTTCAAACTTCCTATCCAAACACTAAACTCATTTGGGTTTTCGTGTTTTCTGATGAGAGTACATATGGTGATTATTTTATCAGACAACTACCCGTTACCACTTCCTGGCGGCTTGTTCATTATAACATAAACGACCTAGCCGACCGCCCATACGCGCCGCGTTGTAGCGGCGGGAAGTGGCAAAGAATAGTCAGATAAAATAAGGACAATAATCCGGTTGTTATATCTTCAATTGCGATGCATTATTGTGCACATTTACACATTAAAATTAAATTTCAAGCAGATTCATTTTTCCTTTCGCAATCCGTAACTGGTTCTCACAGCAGTCAGTGTTATATGAAACTGTATTCTGCAAGTACGTCTTCCTGTCACATACAATAAAAAAGGAAAGCTAACTAGACTGGTTACGTCTTGTGTAAGAACTGCCTTCTAAAATTCGTTATTGAAGGAAAGACAGAAGTGAGGATTGAAGTGACGGAAAGACGGGGAAGAAGACGTAAGCAGCTTAACGAAAAGAGAGGCTACTGGAAATTGAAAGAGGAAGCACTAGCTCGCACTCTGTGGAGAATTTGCTTTGGAAGAAGCTATAGACCTGTCGTAAGAGAGACTAAGAATTATAAGATTTTTTTTTAATATTCGCTATATAGAAACTGTCATAGTAAAGGTGACACGCTCTTTTGTGTAAGTCTCATTGTAATGAAAGAAACTTGAGTCACTGGTCTTCCAGATTGAGGTGCCGTGGTTTTTTTTTGTGGTGAAGGGCCCCGCAGCAGAAGCTACGGAGGCACCGCAGCATTAAGTCTTATTGTGCAACCCTGTGATGAAGATGATGAGGTTTTTTCTGCTTTTCCATTTTAATGGAGCACCAGTGGACTGAAACTGACAGGGGAAAACCGAACTACTCCGGGAAAAACCTGTCCCACTGCCACTTTGTCCACCACAAATCCCAAGTGGACTGACCGAACCCGGACCTCCGCGGTGAAAGGCCGGCGACTAACCGCCTGAGCCATAACATGGCCAGCCGCGCTCTTCCTGTGCATAATGTCCTTATCCTATTCCCAAATTTAAACATGGCGTGAGCATACAGTGCATAGGTATCGCACGGTGCCGATCTGCAGTTAAACATAGGGTTACTTACAATGACAGTGCGCTCAGCTCCGAGGCATTTCCCCCCTCCCTCTTCTGTAACCAACCTTATGGCACAGTACTTTCACTAAACAGCTCGTGGTGGGTTATTCAATTGGTCAAGAAATTCCTCGTTATTCATCTCAGTCATAAAGACTGTTACTGTATTCTCTATTGAGCTATTTCGAAGCAGATAGCATATTCAAAGCCTTTGCAAGGTCTGTCAATTCCTAAAGATTATATAGCGTCGGCGATAGATGAATTAAATATGATTGTGCAACACTGGTAGAATTATACTGACTGAGTAAAAACCAGATACTCGGAGAAACCTGTACCAGTGCTCCTCTGCCTGCCACAAATCCCACATGGACTGGCCTGGGATTGAATTCTTGCCTCCGCGGTGAGAGGTCGACGACTGACCGCCTGAGTCATGGCACGGCCTCAAGAAGAAAAAGACGAAGAAGAAGAAAAATAAGAAGTAACTGTAGTAATACTATGTGCACATGTGTTCCAGAGGGGAAACAGAAAACTTATTTCTCTGAAGTTTCCCAGGTTATGCCTCCCAATACAAGGTAAAGGTAAAAGGTAAATTCCTTCCCAGAACAGGCCATGAAGGTCCAGAGGGGGAGTAGGAGTATAGCTCTACTCTTTCTTGAACCTCGGCGCTAGATGGGGGTGGGTGGTCAAAGCCACGCCCCGGCCGCTTTACCCGTGGGAATGACCCGGTGCCCATCGTATTTCAATACAAGGTGCTGGAGGTAAAGTTAGGAAGTGAAGAAGGTAAGTTGATGGTAAGTGGATGGGTGTGGTACGCAATAGATGGAAGAAGTTGAGCGTTTGGACTACATTTTGTGTATGGAATGCAGAACTGACAATATTTGATACACTTTGAGGACGCTTTTGGATGCATATCTTGAAGTTAATTCATCCTGCGAACGAACATACACTGCGCTGGAATGGAGTTGCATCGATTGTACTCCTGTAATATGGAACATGTTAGCCAGCCATTCGGGTGGATGAGTCCGGTCGGTAATTGCTAAACACTGATTTGTTGGCTCATACGCGTGCTTGGCCTCTAGGCATACGGCATGGAATTTTTACGGTACCGCGGATATACATATACCATACCATATTTTGTAAGAACTGTGCGAGGGTTAGGATTTCTGTAGCTGACCTCCTAGATGGCTGGCTGGCTGTTTGAACGTTTATCTGGCTGACTTATAAACTAAGTGCCTTACTTAATGCCCCCCTAAGTAATTTGCTGACTGACGGCCAAACAACTATACAATTGACAACCATGTAACCAACAGCCATGTGAGATGCTTCCTAATTTTTTCCTAATTCATTGAGGTAAAAGGATTTGATTGCTACAGAAATTTGTCTTGTTCCTAATTCATTGAGATATGAGCTTTGTATTGCGACAAATATTGGAATGTCTTTCGGGTTATGACGTTGTCTACTCTTGTAGGTGTTCACAAATGTTTCGAAGAAAACGGTCGTCTCCATCTTCAAGGTAGAAATAAAAGTACTTTTCTAAGTACCTAATCACCTAGTCTATCCTATCTAAGTCATTGTTTACAACATTTTGTAGACTTATGTACTATTGTCAATGTATCAACAAATAATTTGCCGTAACGTAACTATATACTTTATATTACTATAGGTACACTTACGCTACATGTTTCGGTCCCCAGATTCTTATAAGGCTTTTCTATAAAAAATTTTTAAAGGGGAAAACTTAACCAATCATATGCACTTCTTTATGCAGTGGCACAATTACCTCATTTATTACAATATCATTTTTAAGCATATTGGTATCTACATAGTAACTATTCATAAAATTTGTGTTTGTTGTGTAAGGTAAGGTTAGGTTAAGTTCTCCCTAGAACAAGCCACGAATGCCCAGAGGGGGAGTAGAGGTATAGCTCTATCTTTCTTTAACTCTGACACTAGATGGGGGTGGGTGGTCAACTTCACGCCCCGGCCGCTTTACCCCCGGGAAAGAGACCCGGTACCCATTGTACAGGAGGCAGGGTGGGCCCCAGGGCCGGTCTGGACGGGTGCTGAAAATCTCGCCCCCACCGGAATTCGATCCCCCGACCGTCCAGCCCGTAGGGAGTCGCTATACCGACTGAGCTATCCCGGCCCACTTGTTTTTTGTGTTCTTTATGAAAACAATAGTTTGCAATAATCATACTCCTGTCCTTGTGCGTGTCAACATGGCTTCCTGCGTCACATCAGCTAATTGTACGACTGATGTAATTCCGGCGTGGAAATTTGTGTTGGTTGGACACAGCTAGAAAACTTGATCATTATCAAATGTACCGACACCAAAATAACTTTACACTCATTTGGGAAAACTTTTCAATAGCGTGGTGGCGTGGTGGTCACTAATGTTGATACGCTAAACAAATGAAGCTGTCAGTTCGTAACACACAATCCGTGCTTATTTCTCGTGGGGCAAAAAACTCTTTATAACTATTTTATACCATTGATGCCCCTCTCTTAATATTGATTGATTGATTGATTTACGATTGACTTACCTTCAGAAGTTATAGGCTACCTTCGACGAATGAAGTAAATATAGCAGTGACGAAATACAAAACTTCAACTAAACATAAATTTATGTACCGTTATTTTTTTCACTACAAATATAATGGTCATACCTTCAATACTTGTCTTTGGTAAATAAATACTGGTGTTTCGCGCGCACTGGATGTCATGGCTACCCCGCCATAACCGGAGATTTTGGAATTATGTTGTAGTAAATCTGTTTTCTTCATACTGGAGGTAACAATGATCTTACTTGTGAAATTAGGTACTGGCTACCTATATATCCAGGTGGGGCCCCCAGAGTCTCCATAATCGAGGTGCCCTCTTATAATTATTAGCGAAGCTACTCCCTGATGTAGTAAGAGAGATCCAGAATACTGCCTTCTGTCAGAAGAACGGAATCCAGTCTGAAAGAACCGCAAAAATTTTAGCCTTCCATACGTTTATGGGCCCCTCCTGACACATGGCCCCCACCACTCGATAATCGGGACCCCCCCATATAATTATTGGCCAGTTTACACCCTTATCTCATATGAGGATCCAGAATACTGCCTTCTGCAAGAAGAAAGGAATTCAGTCTGAAATAACCCAAAAAGTTTAGTATTCTGTAAATTTGGGGGCCCCTCTGACAGACAGGGCTCTCCCCCGCCATGAGGTCAATGGGAGGGGGGTCTTATCTGCACCACTGGGTACAAGCATTTCATCCACACTGGACGTAATAGTTATTTACACCGCCATGATATTTTTCTTGTGGAATTTTGTATTGGCAAGGCTTTTTCTTCCACGCCATGGGGATAATGTTTATAAAAAATCACTTAGTAGTGTAGAATCAAGTAATGTTGTTTGCTCCTATTTAAACACAGTGTTTGTGCTACTGACTTGATCTCGTTTAGTCAGGCAGTAGCAGTTCTTCCACTAACGTTTAATACCTATGTCACTAAGACTTGTGGTCGCCAGGGGTTTGTTTGTGAAAGCGGAATGGTCTTTAGTGCATGTGTGGTTGAACTTAAGGAAGAAGGAATGGGGAGGGGGAGCTTAATTTTGTGTATTCTCTCTCTTAAAGCTCCACGCTTTTCGGAAGTTACGTTCGTGTTTTCCGAATATTTGTACAGCAAATATTACGTCTTGAAACTTAATTTAAAAAATCTTAGTATTTCTTAGGTTTCTAAATATTATCATTTAAATTTTTAACCCTTTAAAGCTCCGGTCATTATTTTACGCACCGCCATCTTTCACTTTCAGGAAGCCTATATTTTTCCGACAGAATACATTTACGTATTTTTGTATAACGTCAAAATATATTATTTCGTTGCACAGTATTAGAAGATTGATTTTTGTGATGGGGAGTGACGGTAGGCCCCAGAGTCAGTCTGGATGTTTTGGAGAAGAAAAAAATCTCTTTCCTCTTCTGGAAGTCTAACCCCATACCGTCCGTTATCGCAGCTCGTTAATGTGCCACGTATGGTACTGGAACTGTATTTAGTTATGTTAGCAGGATCGACACCTCTGATACATCATTTGGCACGGTTCAATTACAATGATTTTTTATAAAGTTTGGCAGGGTGTTTAAAAATATCGCAGTCAATATTGGGACTAGGTTACAGGCTGGACTATCCAATGTTCGAATCCCGGAAGAGGCAAAGTTTATCTCTCCTCTCCAAGACGTTCAGTCTCTCTGTGGAACCCAACCCCTATTGAAACTGTTCCGAGAGCTCTTCCCCGGAGGTAAAGCGTAAGGTTTACTATTCAGCTTCATCTAACTAACTAACTAACTCCATGGAGCAGAGTCCTTCTTGAGAAGCTAACAGGTCGTCAGCTAGTCAAGAAATTCCTCGCGTTTTATGGAAGCCGAAGGTTCATTACCGCACTCACAACAGCCCGCCACCTGTCCCTATCCTGAGCCATATCAATCCAGTCCATGCCCCCCATCCCACTTCTTGAAGATCCATTTTAATATTATCCTCCCATCTACGCCTGGGTCTTCCAAGTGGTCTCCTTCCCTCAGGTCTCCCCACCAAAATCCTGTATGCACCTCTCCCCTCACTCATACGTGCTACATGCCCCGCCCACCTCATTCTTCTTGATTTGATCACCCGAATAATATTTGGTGATGAGTACAGATCATTAAGTTCTTCGTTATGTAGTCTTCTCCACTCCCCTGTTACCTCGTCCCTCTTAGGCCCAAATATCCTCCTCAACACCCTATTCTCGAACATCCTCAGCCTATGTTCCTCCTTTTGTGTGAGAGACCACGTCTCACACCCATACAAAACAACAGGCAAAATTATAGTTCTGTACATCTTAATCTTTGTATTTTTGGATAGCAAACTGGAAGACAGAAGATCCTGCACCGAATGATAACAAGCACTCCCCGACTTCAATCTGCTCTTAATTTCTTCCTGAATGGAATTTTGATGTGTTAGGGTTGTTCCCATATAATTGACCTGTTTCACCCTTTCAAAGGATTTATTATCTAACTTTATGTTGTGATTTTGATAGGAAATGTGTCAAGACAAACGTTTGCCTACACGGACTCTGCTTTAGGTTTCATTTAGACACATTTTTACGAGCCTTACTAGTTTCATAGGGATACCAAATTCAATGAGAATATTATACAAGACCTCCCTCCTAACTGAATCATAGGCTTTCTTGAAGTCTATAAAAATCTGATGCACTGCTTCATTGTATTCCAATTTTTTCTCAAATATTTGACGAATGCAGAATCTGTGATCTGTAGCGGACATGTTACGTCTAAATCCACACAATAATTTCGTCTGCGTATGGAGTTAACCTTGACAGAAGGATGTTAGACAGAATTTTGTATGTGGTTGACAAACTGATATTACTCGATAATTACTGCACTCTGTTTTATCACCCTTCTTATAAATAGGTACAATGATTGACTCCTTCCACTGCTCAGGCAATTCTCTTTTTTCCAAATAGAATTAATAAGTTTATGGATCTCAGAACGAATTGTTCTATTTTCTGCTTTAATCAATTGTGCTGAAATTTGATCAGTACCTGGTGATTTGTGCCTTTTTAGCTTTTAATACTCATCTCAACCTCAGAGGCACTGGGCTCAGGCACTAGTGGCTCTGCTGTATGTATTTCAGTCTGCCTAACATTATTAACCCATGTACATTCAATAGCTGAATTCTTGAAGGTTAGTGCATTTCAACGTTACGTGTTCATTGTTTAAAAGCATCTGACACCTTCTACATTTGGAGAAGAATGTGCTTTTTTCACAGATTTTTTAGAAAAAAGTAGATAAGTATCACGACATTTGGTGCTTCTAAGCAGGATACCGCATGCAAAAAGTGAAGGAGACAGCACGTATATAATACATAAGAGTTTATTTTCGATTTTACATATTCGGTCTTCATTGCTTTGAGCAACATATATACGGGACTAATAATAACACTGCACAGTCATCATATCTGCTTTGTCGTGAGAAAACAGAAGGCATTGATGTGTGACTTCAGCGCGTTCGTACTTCCTTCTCGCCGTAGGAAGCAATTAAGATGTGAAAAGGATTACATCATCTCCATCCGCAGTAACAAATGCATCCATCATATCCATAAGGCGTTGGTCTCATTCCGTCCCTTCACTGCTTTCTTTCCCGCAATATAACAATGTAATTAATGTACTAGAAAATGTAATGCCACACATATATGGATATGAACGAATGAGCAGACTTTTTAAAAGGCAGCTGTTAAAAAAAACTTTCTCACCAATTATACTTCGACAGCAAGAGGCTATGTTAAACTTGAGCTATGTTTCAAGGATTTAAAATTTGTAAATCGAATTAGTTGCCTTTTCTTTACATGAGTATTTTCTGGTTTCATGTCATTAAAGACCGTACTAAATTTATGTTAATTTCTGTTAATAGTGATTCCATGGAGAAAAGGTTTTATGCTATAATTTTAAAACATCGTTTGCATTAATTGCTTCCATGTATATTCAGAGTTTACAAAATTTTAAACTTTATAGTTATAAAAATTAATTTTATGTCATTTTGCAGAATTCAGCCCCGTAGGAACTGAAAGTTATCAGACGTAACTTTAAAAACTAACAACTTCACGGTCTTTGTAACTTCAAACGTGTGACACTTTAACTTGTTGTTTTCCGCTATGTATTGCTTGTATGCAAATCAAACAAAATTTAGTATTTCTCTCAATACAGCAGATATATTTAAACCATTTTTAAAAGGTTTTGACTGGCCTGTTTATGGCATTTTCAAGTCATTACCGGGTACTAGCTATTAGTAGCCTAATACTGATATCTTGAATTGCATTTTTCAGCATTACATTTGTTAGTAATTTCTTGATTGATACTTGTTGTAAAAAGATTTTTCGTTTTTTTACAGTTAATACCTGTGTTTATAATATGGCTAATTTTCTATTCACTGTGTTAAAATCATAATAACATTTATAAAATGGTTCATGATTCGTGATATAATCTAAACGATGATACTGTAATAAGTATTAACTTTCTAGAACAGAAACAGTGAATGTTTTTTTGGTCGGCCCCTTTTAGTTGAAGATTCAGGCAGTGTTTAATTGTAATTGTCTTTTTTTTTGTAGAGTGTATTAAAATCCTACTTATTGATTAAGTTGGTCCATGATTCTGCGTAAGTGCATGCTTAAGTTACTAGTAGAAGAACCCAAGGGATATTGAATTTTGTTTAATTCTTATTGAAAGTATATTTGAAATATACTTATTGTAGGCTACAAACATAACCATCTCAGCTCGGTGTGACAGACATACTTAACCTAAGAGCGTTACAATTTCTTCTTGTATTTTCCATCTGTCTTGAGAGATCTGGGCGAAATAAGATGTAGAAGATCTCCACTTAATGCCATTCAGCAGTCGTGAGTTTTGTCTATTTTAAGCCTTAAGGGGCCCATACACGTACGAGTCTGGCTCGCGAGTCCGGCTCGGCTCGGGTTCCAATGAGCCAAACTCGTCCGTGTGTGGGTCGCCACGAGCCGAGTCCAGCGAGGCTCGCCAGGGCCTTCGGTGGGACTCGGCTCGGCGACGGCTCGCTATTGGTTCGTACGTGTGTGGGCGGTCCCGAGCCAGACTCGCGTATCTACACGCCACACGAACAGTCAGTGTGAGTTGTGGTACTACGGAGGAACCATGTCGGCTTCCATGTGTAACAAAACATTCAATGAGCCCTGAGTTTTTGACACGGTTTTTAGAAGAGTACCGTGAATTGCCGGTTCTGTGGCAGGTTCACAGCACAGAGTATTCGAACAGGGGAAAGTGGGATGAGGACTGGGATTTACTCGTGCAGTTCACGAGAGAGAAAATCCCTGATGCTGACTTGAATTTTGTTAAGAAAAAAGTGGACAGTACCCGGGCATATTTAGGAAAGAACTGCGCCGCGTTCGGGAGAGCAAGAGAAGTGGTGCGTCCGGGGATGATGTCTACAAGCCAACGCTGTGGTACTTCGACCTGCTTTGGTTCACGGCAGACCAAGAGAATCCTCGGAAAAGCAAAAGCAATTTGGATGAAGAAGCTGAAGATGTTGATGGTGATGGTGATTCACAAGAAACAACAGCTTTGACAACAACAGAGCTAAGTTAATAGGTGAAAATTTTGTAGATCTCAGTTCAGTAATGAGAACCTGTTGAAACATAGGAAGTAGGTTTGTATAAGGGGCCGCGACTCGCTTGACAGAGCTATTTAAATAGGGTAGGCTGTATAAAATAAAGCACAAGATTTAAGGATCTTCACTAAAAATTTATTTTGAAACTATCAGCTGAAATAAACTAATGTAAGCTACTGTGTAGCCTGAGATACTACCGTACTACTCTGTTGCCCACCATTCTGTTTTGAAATGGTACCTTTCCTGGCCCATTGAAGTATTCAACATACTTATCTCGACTGGCAGAAGCTTCCGTAGCAGGAGTCACCTGGCGCACACTGCGAATCATATCAAAACGTCCTTGAGGTTGCTCATTCCTCCAGTCTCCTTCAACAACATTTGCGTCTTCTAAATCTTCTCTGTCCAACATTGAACCCGGAGTATACTGGGTTCCATGGTTCCTTCTAAGAAAGTTGTGTAGAACGACACAAGCCATCACAATGTCATCCACTTTCGACGGCTGCATATTAATCGTTGTATGAAAAATACGAAAACGTGCTGCAAGCACTCCAAATGCTTTTTCTACACATCGTCGTGCGCGGGATAATCTGTAATTGAAAATTTGTTTTTCATGGGTCAGGTCTTTACGGGGGAAAGGTTTCAAAATGTTTTCTCTCAGCGTAAAAGCCTCATCTGCAACAAAAACGAAGTTCATATTCCCCACGGTGTCATCATTTTTCGGAAGTGTAAGTGCGCCATTCTTCAATTTTCTGTAAAACGTTGTCTCTTCTATTACACCTCCATCTAAAACTCTTCCGTTACATCCTACGTCGGCCATAATAAAAGTCAAGTTGGCATCTACAAGTTCAAACAAAACAACACTATGGTATCCCTTGTAGTTGAAGTAGTATGACCCTTCATCGGCAGGTTTAACAATAGCCACATGCTTCCAATCCAAGGCACCGCCACAATTGGGGAAGTTCCACATTGATTCAAAATTCTTTGCGATCTTTTGCCATTCTATCGAAGAGGTTGGGAACTGGAAAAAAGAAAATATTTCAGGATACTAAACCTAAGTTGTTATAAAGATATTAATAAAAGATCTCCGCTGCTAACTACTGCTACTGCTAGCTCCCAGCATGTAATAACCATAACGAGTGAAAACGAAACATTGTAATACGATACGAAATCCACATGGCAATACAATCGGGTAGATGTAATAATGTTAGCGAACAATGAAGGTCTTCTGCAGAGGAAATGTTGAAACAAGATTCAGTATTTAATTCGAATAATTTTTATTAAAACGTAGGATATACTACGTCATACAATTTTGAAAAGCTGGGGGGGGGGGGGGGGTAAAGATGGAAGTACAAACATATTTCCCGCGAGGCTAGCGGCTAGAAAGTTGCGAGTGAGCTCAATGGCCAGAACAACATAATAATGAGAATGCAACAATGACCGTTCTGGTCACACCTAGATACTGGGGGCTAGCAGGAGCTAGCAGGGAAGCTAGTTACACATTTGTTTTTTTTTTAAAGCAACCGGTCATCCCAGACCCGACTTATGCACTCTCCGGATACGTTTTCCTTTTGTTTCAGGATGAAGCAAGGCAAGACGAGATTACTCAAACGTTACATGAAGGCGAACAAACTTCGGACATGGTTTCGCAGTCTCCATTTCCGAAAAGGAAGAAAACCTCTTCAAAAACTTCTAGAAGTGTCCATGCTGAAGAAACACAGCGCCAAGCTCTTATTCAAAAGGCAATGGCTGTAATTAACCAACAAGATGATGAATACGACGCCCTAGGGAAAACGTACGCTGCAAAACTGCGTTGCATGCCTGCCACTCAGAGGGACATTGCTGACAAATTGATTAATGATGTTCTGTTTAAAGGTCTGCAGAGTAATCTTACACCTTCGACTTTTATTTCTGATTATGGGTATACAACCGGTGCCTGGAGGTCAAGTGATGCACCCTCTCCATTCTCCACCTACTCAAACCCAACTCCATCAGCAACTCCAGGTCCGTCTAACTACCCAGTACACTCCCCAGAACAGGACCCGGGAACTGTATTTCCTCCCTACTGACTGTATTCAATATTAGGAAAAAATTAAAATTTTCTTACCTTCAAATATTCTTCTTTTAGAGCCTTGTATATAGCCTTGCAGGTCTTTGGAATGATTTTTCCCAAAGCTTGAGGTGATATAATCGTGGCAAACTTGAGATCTTCAAACGACCGTCCCGTGGCAAGAAAACGAAGAGTCGCTGCGATACGTGCTTCAGGTGTAATAGCATTCCGCATCACAGTATCTTGTTTCACTATGAATGGTTTTACTTTTGCTAGCAAGTACTTGAAGTTTTCATCTGACATTCTGAAGTAGTTTTTGTAGTCTTCAGGTCTATCATTTCTAATAAAGTTCAATAAATTTAAATGGGTAAATCTGTCTCTACTTAACAGCCAGTTCTTAGCCCACATTTTCCTCCTTTTTCTATGCTTTTTTCTCCCGAACACACCGCATTCATCCAGTATTATCACCGCTGCTGCAACTTGCTTCGATGAACTCATTCTGGATACTGAAATGTACGAGCAAAGTTGGTAGTCAGCTCATGCGTGTGTGGTGAAATATATCCGAGCCCTGCTTCCGAGTCAAGCTCGCCGAGCCGGACTCGCGACCCAGACTCGTACGTGTATGGGCCCCTTTACTCTATTCAAGGGCGTAATTGAAATTCTTCTTTATTTTCTACAGATTTCATTCTGTTTTAATACAGTGTGGTCCGAGATCTCACAAAATTTATTGTGTGAATCTGGTTTCGCGAAAATCGACGCGATGAAAACCATCCTTTTTTAGGATCGTAAACTTTATACGCACAGATTTTTCATTTATCGTTCAGTTTTTGTGAAAATCAGTGTAAGAGGTCCGTACTTTTTATGGGTGTAAATTATATATTTACGACTTTAAGGTAAACCCTAATGACGTTTGAAATTAAAGAAAGACTTTGTGAAGTCTATATACTACTTCGCCTAGTACATCATTTACATTCTATGCTTGTGCATGTAAACCATTAAGCGTATACTTATGTACATATACACACGTGTATTATATTATGAAAAAGCATACCAGTCATTTGTACGTTATTATTATATTATTATTATTATTATTTACTTATTACATATTTATAGTTTTGGCCTAACATAATATCTGCTTTAGGGGGCTAACATAATAAACAAAGGAAAATGTTTCTTTACAGGTTATATATAATTATTCTGATTTTAAATTTTCTGCATGTTTGTCTTCCTAGAGCAATTTTTGAACAAAGATGTGATTGTCTTCTGAGTCGATATAAACTCGTGTCATGAACATCACGGCGAACTTTTGAGTTGGGGAAGTGTTAGCGCCATTTAATATAAACCATACTACACACGCTGCCACAAGTTTACATTTTGAGCCGCAATATGTTTTCTAAGAACAATACTCTTATTTTAATAATATCACATTTTTCACAATAACATGATGGTTTTATTGAAAAATCTACTTTTGTGATTTACATTAACATAAGTGATGGTCCTTTGTAGAAGATAATGCAAAACTTTTTACTTTGAAACTCCCATAAAACCCTCATGCAATATTATTCATATGCTACCTACGTATACAAACATGGTTACGGCGCGACATTATAAGTATTTGTTACAAGTGGTGTGTTGTTTTAGATATTGATACCGACACAGATTGTAAAAAATAATTAATTCCTCAATGTCAAGTAAAATTATAAAATTTGCTTTACGCCAATCGCTTTAGTGGTTTCCTGAAATCTTCGCTTAGTGTTATGAGATTAAAGCGTAATGTTTTTTAACAATTTAAAAAACTTTTGCTATATATGAAACCGAATTTTACTTCATTACTAGAGTTTGACTGCTCATCACAGGGCCGTGTGCAAAAGTGTATGATGTAAACAGGAAGCGCCCACACTTGATATAGCAAGTATGTTAGCAAGAAACACACACGTACGGCGCGAACAAAAGAAACCATCCGTCTCACGTGAGAGCATATGATGCGAGTATAAAAGGAGAATGTGACGAGGAACATTCAACATCACAGTTGCATCTGCAGCCACAGACACATGACAGCAACATGAAGCTCTTCGTAAGTAGAGGCCCAACACTCTAACACATTTTGTGGGCATTTCACATGTTAACATGAAACTAACATATAAAGTCCAAACCAGCAGCAAAGGAATAACGAATATACGAACATAAGTACTAAATTATTTGAATATTATGTATCTGGCACCGTCCGGAACTACCAGAGAGAGACATATTGTGAAATTGGAAGAAACATAAATTCTGGAAATGTTTCTTGTTTTTCATGGATTCGAAACATATTACAGTCTCATCTACTGTCTAAACCAGTTAATATCAAATTATAAAACAGAACAAAAGCTTCAGTTTGGCTTGTTGAGTTTAAAATTATGTAGATTTTTCTAAAATATATGTGGTGGAACTCATCCTTATGTAATAGGTTTAAATAAGGTATTTTTTATTTGTCGGGATGATTGTCCTTCGGTATGTCTGTTTGCCATTCATTTCCACGGAAACAAAATGAAAATCTTATTTACTTATAATAGCCCCACAATATGGCAAGAAAGGCTATTGCATTACAAAGCTTTAGCTAGTAGTATTTTATCGACTGCTTTTGGCAGAATTTACCCCTAAATTACATAGCAACACTGCTTATTCTACAGGCTGGCTTTACAACACCTTTTGAGCCAATGTTTAGTTTGTGTTCAGAAATACAGTGACAATAAATTAACACAATAAATCGTAACACGCAAAAAGAGTAATTTCTTCTGAAAGAAGGCTGTGTTAAGTTATTATTATTATTATTATTATTATTATTATTAGAATTATTATTGTTTTTATAGCAACTGTCTTTTCAAAGGTTTTCAAGTGCACAGCACGTGTACAAAAAATTATGTTTACGAAGTATACCTCAAGAGCTATCAGGTATAATAGTGGATCAACGGAAGGATTACCCGTGGAAACCGTACTTAGACGATTTTTCTTAATTGTCTGTTTAAATTTCTACCATCATTTCACCAATTTAAAACTAAGTAGGACAAACCGAGAGAGACACGTAGGACAGTAAATAACTCCAGAATTGATTTATTTCACCTAGTATTGTTAGGACAGAAAAATTCAAAAGCATATTGCGGTATGTGTATTGGCGTAAGACGGATGTGATGAGAGGTACATGTAGAATAAATGCGAAGAAACTGTTCGGGGAGCTGTCACTGAAAGGACAGGAAGAAAGATAGATGGATTTTTAGAAATGGTACTTAAAAGAAAGAGGCTGTTGAGTGTAGGAAATTGAATAAACTGGTTCCAGCCATCTTTCACAAACACGTGTTAATATCGGCTTACGAGCCGGTGAATTCTTTAATATTTTCGTAAAATAATAAAATTGGCAACCCAGATATGGGCTGCCTAGATTTTAACTGGATTTGATTATATGAGAATCCTGTCAATACTGACTGGTGTAAAGCCAAAACTTGTGTTTCCTGTTCCATATGTGCAAAGCTCTGGGTTCGAAACTCGGCACGTAGTCCTGCATCCTATTCCAGATTTTTCTATATATTCTTCAGTTCCTCGATGTAAATGCAGGAATAGTACCTAAAATTGTATTTCGACTGCTTCGTTCACATATTTTGTAATATACTATTGTATACTATGTAATAATTGTTTTACTCACCAATCATCCTATCTTTCGATGCCATATAGTCTGAGGTACTCAAACCGTCGTTAAATAAACCACAAAATCTACTGCAAGTCGCTACCAGGGGTTAGTTAACTGGTCAGTTTTAGACAATACTACAGATCAGGAAAATGTGTCAGAAATGTTCCAGATATTTACAGGGAGGTAAAGGATTTTGTATCAGCAGGCTTAAGGAACTGCATTGACTGAGGGACTTTAGTGAATATTGAAAGCCTGTAAGTAGTAATTTCAAATGAGGGGCTTCAAATTGTTCACTGCCGTCTCCTTTCATATTCGTACCTACTCAACATTTTTGACTATCTTGCTTTTTTATGCGGGGTGTACAGGTAAACCAAAAAATGTTGGAAAATTACCCGAGGATTAATCAATATGCCAAATTTTCCTCGTTTCTTACGTAGGGTACCTTTGAAGAGAGAAAGGCTGGTGTTATTCTGTCCATAGCTTTAGCAAATGAACACACTTTTTGGATATTGCAAGTCATTGTTCAAACTTTCGGAATATTGGCCACTATCCTGTAAATGTGTGCAAATGTGCGATTGAAGATTTGTTGACTCAAGCATTATAAGTCATTTTCATAAGATATTTATGAAAATGGCTAAGAGTTCTTTCAGTGCAGGCTCGTATTTGTGAACTTTAAAATATGGCATAAAATCCCCCTCCAATTCCTACGGCGTGTCTACTGTGCCCCATATTTGTATTCCGTGAGACGGTTTGTCAAAGTTTTCCCGTATCGGAATGCTGCTTGCACCTCTTCGCTGCCCAATAGGAGGGATGTGTCTAAGCACATAACCACCTCCTGATATTTTTACAGCACTTGAGGTACACGGCCGTGAATAAGTAGTGACACATTATTGTGTTTTAATATTTTAAACGTTTTGCATGTTTCTCTTTGATAAGAAGCAAAAACTCTTATTAGAATTTTATTTCTGATTAATGACCATAACAGATGAGTAAATATTCTTAAAAAATGACCTAATGCTACTTACTTCAGAGCATTCTGCTGTGCTGTGAGTAGTCTAAAACAACAAATTATAAAGTTAAATGGGGCCTAGCGGTAGGCCCACATAAACATTATTTAGACGTTTACGTTTACAATAAATTATTTCTTTGTGGTAAATCTTTGTGATGTCGAGTTAGATGAGAATAAATACGGGACTTTAAGAGTGAATGTAGGCCGTGCCATGACTCAGGCGTTAGTCTCCGGCCTCTCACCACGGAGGCACGGGTTCGATCCCGGTTTAATGCATGTGGGATTTGTGGTGGACAAAGTGGCACTGGGACAGGTTTTTCCCCGAGTACTTCGGTTTTTCCCTGTCAGTTTCATTCCACCGGTGCTCTATTAGAAGGAAAAACGAAAAAACTAATCATCTTCATCACAGAGTTGCACGCGAATCCACAAGTCTGCGGTGCGCCCGCAGCATTTGCTGCGGGGCCCTTCACCCCTCAAAAAAAGAGTGAATGTAAACTTTGTGAGTAATTTGGTATCGGGTTTTCTTTGGGTGGCTCGGGAGGTAGCTGGTGTAGTCTCTGTCATACTCGCTTTGAAGATGCTCTCAGGGAAGATAAAAGTAAGAAAATTTGAACGTACTGTGCGACAAGAGGAAAAAAATTTTGGGGAAACCTGTTCGTGAGAAATGGCTGGTTATATTTTTGAAAATTCTTTCATTTTTTTCAGTCTTAAAAAGTAAATAAAACGTGGAAACACTAAAGAAATAAGTGAATAGGTGAAATGTTATCTGATGGCCATTTTGAATGAGATCGATACACGTGTGACGAAGAAGAAACTCAAAGTGTAATTGATACTTTGAGAAAGCATAAATAACTTATTGTACTCTACAGAGTTATTGAGAAAGTAAGATACTTAAAAGTGTCAAAGAATTTTCCAGTCTTTTATAACAGCTGTTCTAGATCTTCTCTCTGCCGCAATACACTTGAAGAATGACGTCCACGTACGCGACACATGTTAGTGGGAATACCAGATGTTTAGTGACAAAATAAATAAGCTTAAATACGAGCAGAACACTTCGACTGCACATGACGCACGCGTACACGAGCAGAACACTTCGACTGCACATGACGCACGCGTACACGAGCAGAACACTTCGACTGCACATGACGCACGCGTACACGAGCAGAACACTTCGACTGCACATGACGCACGCGTACACGAGTAGAACACTTCGACTTCACATGACGCACGCGTACACGAGCAGAACACTTCGACTGCACATGACGCACGCGTACACGAACAGAATACTTCGACTGCACATGACGCACGCGTACACGAACAGAACACTTCTCCCTCTTCCTCCAAATGCGAGTTTTAGGTTATACTATTTAGCGATCGACAGTGCCATAATTTCAGTGTTTAGCTAGTGAATGGTTTAATATACAGATTTTTCGTGACACACCTAGCAACTGCTCGTGATATGTCAGTGTGTCACGACCATAGCTTGAGAAGCGCTGCTTCTTATAACCAGAAGCTTTGCTATCTTGTTGACTAGAACATCCTTCTGAGCGAATATAATTAACTGACAACTTCACATCCTATTTTTTCAGTGAAACATTTCAATGTTTATATCCCATACATTTCTTTCCTTTTGGATTATTTGACGTTATACGTATCTCGTTCTTTTTATATTAGTGTATTTTATCGATCGAACAGTATTCGGTTTACAGTACAAATTTGCAAGCCTTCAAATATTTATAGTACTCAGGCCTCCCGGTGCATCTTCTCTTGCAGGTCAAACAATTCTCTCAGAATTCTGCTCCAAAGTACCCCAAATATTTGTCTCAGGATAACAGCCCAAATATCACACTAACAGAAAAATATTTAATATAATAAGTACATTTTATGTGTTATCGCTTCTTAACCTGCTGACGTAACACTTTATTTTGCCTGAAACTTAGTAGGATATATAAGGAACTAAAATGTAAATTAAATAATAATATGAATAATACATTACTGAACACACTAGAATCTTTAATAAATATTTCCCTCTTTTATGTTTAGCACTGAAATTCATAATTTTAAAGGGTGGCTTAAGCTTAAATTATAATAATTTTAAGTGAAGTGTAATTTAAATGACAAATAATGTAGGTACTTAATTTACGTGAGAATTGACAAGAGTCCTTAATTTTTCAGATCTGCACTTTATTAATAGCCACTTTAACACTTGCTGAGGAGGACAAAAAGGAGGACAGCAAGACAGCGAAGAGGGGACTCTATGATTTGGGGTACGGCGGTGACAGTTTTGGACATGGAGGAGACCTATCTTTTGGAGGTCATTCTGATTTCAGTTTTGGGGGTCACTCACTCGGCGGTGGTAGTTTCGGAGGAGGGGATTTCCACCATGAGAGTGATGTGAAGGCCATTACCATCACCAAGGAAGTTAAAGTGCCCTTCCCTCAACCATATCCAGTACATGTGGAGAAGAAAGTCCCTGTCCCTGTCAAGGTCCCTGTGCCTGTTCATGTGGAGAAGCCCTACCCAGTACCCGTACCCAAACCATATCCTGTGTACGTAGAGAAGAAGGTTCCATACCCTGTTGAGAAGCAGGTTCCATATCCTGTGCAGGTCCCAGTGAAGGTTCCTTTTCCCGTTCCTCACCCCGTCCATATCCCTAAACCGTACCCCGTGAAGGTCGCTGTCCCTCAACCATACCCCGTAAAGGTTCCGGTAGTGGTGGAGAAGAAGGTACCCGTTCTCCTGAAGCATCACCATGACGGAGGTTTTGGAGGAGGTTTCGGAGGACATAACTTCGGAGGCCATAATTTCAGAGGACATAACTTCGGAGGCCATAACTTCGGAGGACATAAATTCGGAGGCCATAACTTCGGAGGCCATGTCTATGGTGGACATGATTTTGGAGGCCACGGCGATTTGGGAGGCCTTCAGTAGTTCGATGCAATAAAGCTGAAACAAAATTAAGGGCGAGAAATTTCAGTCTATTTATTAAATTTTGTACTATGATTACGTAATTTTGCCTAAAATGTGCTTATAGTATCTGGGCAAATGGGAACCAGTACATGTGGGTGGGTGGGGGGGGGGCGGAGACCTGAAGTTAAAAGAAGTTTATTTACTAGTCATGACGTCAGTTCTGTCTTGCTCTCTGACCATGTTCATCCGTCATAAACCTGAAACATAAAGGCACCAAATACGTATTTATAAATGCATTTGTCTTCAGTTATCTTCATATGTAATTTTTTGTACTTACGTTAAGGATTTATTAAAAATCTTGCACCGTAATGCTACTTATTTCATTATCAATCAACCTTGAAATTTATCCCGCTATATTTAAATTCCATCCTTCGCCAAAATGCTACGTAATTTTATCAGTATTATAGAAGTATTTAACCCCGTTCAATGCGAGGGTAATGTAAAATGGTGAATTTTTGTTTGTATGTTTTATGTTACGTTTTATAATGTACTAAACCACAACAACAACAAGAGCAACAACAAGAACAACCACAAGAAGAAGAACAACAACAACAAGTTAGTATTATAAAAGAAATACAGTAATTTGCCTGTAAATATTTTGCCGAAATTTTTAATATTTTAAAAGAAAGTTCTAAGAAAATTATATAAAAGTAAGAAAAATAAAGCAAGAGACAAATGCTATTTAATGTAAGTAGCTTAGTAATTTATATTTAATTTAGTAGTATTAATGTAGCTAAATACAGTATCTACGATGTGCTGAGCATGTGCTTAGACAAGGGATAAGGAATGAATGTAGAATTTTGGCAGAGGAATTCCTTGGAAAACGTCTACGTGAGGAATGTTGGGATGGGATCTTTAAAGTTTTGGGACAGGGACACCGATAGAGGAGGATTTTAGGGACATAGGGCAAAAAATATGTACAGGGAATTAAGTTATTAAGGTTAACGTGAAGTAGAAGCAAATGTGGGAGAAGTGGCTTAGTACGGCGTAGAGTGGAGGGACTTGCTATTGGAAATATTAATCTTCAAATTCTGAAAACATAGTGCTCTTTATTTAGAGTCGGCTTAGTGTAGAGGGTAGATCGACTAGGATACGAGCTGGACACCAGAATGATCATGGTCCTGTTTCCTACAAGCCAAGAAATACGTCTATTCTCCAATGCATCTTGACTGGCTCAGGGGTCCTTCCACCTGCCTATTCAGTGAGTACGGGCGCTCTTTCCCCTGGCGTAAAGCGACCGGGGCGTGAAGCTGACCACTTACCTCCATCTAAATCCGGAGGCTGAGAAAGAGTATTTTACTCTATATATCTTCATGGCGTACACAGAGACAGTCTCAACACTATTGTATATATTTCACGTAGCACCAAGTATAATAGCAGGAACGTAATTTCTCTGCCCGCTAAACGTTTCGTGATCTGCACGTTATACTTACATCGCCCTTAGTCCTGACAGCGGAGAGGAATAAGGAAATCAAGACGGAAGAGAGAGGACTCGTGACGTGGGATACGGATTCACACAAGAGAGCGGAGTCACTCTGGGTGGACACGGACAATTCAGCTTAGACAATAATCCCATTAATAGTGGAGAAACTCATCGTCAGCCCCATGTCAAGTCCGTAACCATTCCAAGAACGTGGAAATGTCCTTACGAAAGCCATTTCTCGTCGAGAATATGAAGAAAGTTCCATACTATCCTGTGAATGTTCTTGTGGTGGTCAAATTTGGCAAAATCTACCTTTCATACCTCGTAATTCCCCAAAGGAAACCCATCGTATGTAGAGAAGAAGGACGCTTAACACCGTAGAAAATAAATTCCTAACCATAAGAAGTTCGAGATAACAATACCTGTACCTGTACTTCAGTCTATTCATGTCTCTGAGCCCTTCGCTCTTAATTACCCAGTCCCGAAACACTGCTACATATAGGCGCCTGTTCTGTTGGAGAAGAAGGTACCAGTTTTTCTCAACAATTATGTTGAGGGAGGTTTCGGAGAAAGTTTTGGGTAGCTACGAATTTGAGGACATGTTTTCGAGGTCATTAAGCTTTCACTGTTTGCTGTCAATAAATTGTGTCATTCTACTTTATTCTTGCAATGTTGGCATTAAACGTAACCTTCGAAATTTATCATGAGCTTAGGTCCGTAAATGTCATACTACGTACTTGATACAGACACATGGAAAATGTTTTATCTGTTTTCCCAGATCTATTCATCTGCTAGTTGTGGGCCATGCATTTTGATTTCTGAAGCAGTCGTCATCTAAATACACTCATTACATTAATAGATGTAATTCCAACATAAGTTGATATCTCAAAGAAATTTCGCTGTATTTATACGTAAAAATAACTGACTTTACATTCATTCAAAGCCTAAAATTAAACCATCAGATGGTACTATTTCTTATTTGAAAAAGAGATACTTCCTCAATAGTTAAATCCACCTTCAAAATAAGCTTGTACTGAATCAGAATTAGCTTATAGCAAATCAAAATATGTATTTGCTTAAACCTGTGATAAGAGTATTCCAACGTGAAAAAAGCCCGAGCCAGATACATCCACCTCAAATAGTTGCCTGACTTCCATCTCAATATTTTCCTATTATCTCTTTTTTCGTCTTGCAAAGGAATGCTGTTCAAGAGGTTTTACCACCAAAATTTTCCACATATTACTTGTCTCTTTCATCCTGTCCACATTTCCAGCCCGTTGCAGCCTTCTGGATTTCGCCATCCTTAAAATTCTGTGTGGTATTTATCATTCATTGAAAGACATCCTTATATGACGAACTAAATTTCTCATTTATTTTACCTTCCTTTAAGTGTAAATATTTTGCTCAGCTTTTTGTTTATTTAGGAATGTTTATTTCTTTGAAAATAAAATACCAAGTATTAGGATATAATCATACAAGAAACTACAGTCATAAATTACTTATATACATGATTATGTATCTTAATTTTCAACTAAAGAATTAAGGCCACGAGGCACAGTCGTTTTTTACGACGCCAGTATTTGCTCATCTAATCAGTAAATTTTCCGCTTTTTATAAAGCCCAAAATTTTGTTGCTGTTTTGGAAGAGAGAGAGAGGCCGGTAATACAATTATAAATTAAATGTAAATTTCCTCTCACGAATTTAAGCTTGACAGGTGTTCAAGTTACAAAGCATTTTGATGTTTAGTGGTCAAGGTTAATATTACTCTTTCGCGTATTTAGCGGTCTCATATGCAGTATGTCTTTAGAAAGTAGGGCAGTGTGCAGCATTGCCATCTTCATTCTCTTGTCGATTTTCAATTACTGTAATAAGAATAATCGATATCGCAGGCGTGTCCTGCATTGGAAATCGCCGTCTCCGAATATGAAAAAAGGAAAGTAGTGCCAGCATTTTAAAAGAATATTTCTTATAATTCTTGAAATCCACCTAAATACTGGCCGAGGGTACAACGCAGGTACCAGCTATGTCCACTAATATACATGACGTAAATACTAAGCGAGTTTCATTCACCTCCTGTTTTTAGATTTTATTTTCTTTAACAAATTCCCTCCTATTTTTCTCCAATCCCTTCATAGATGTTCCAAATGACTTTTTTTTTGTAAGAGGTCTTTTACCAACATTTTTATCGTAGTAATACAGTCGAACCCGGTTATCACGACAACCGTTTATGCGACACTTCGTGTACAGCTTCACATATTCTGTGATACCAATTAATTTCCTACTGTTAACCATACCGTTATACTCCTCGGTTATAACAACACTCGTTTATAATGACAAAAAATATTTTTATGACATTATAACCGAGTTCGTCTGTATTTAGGGTGTCACCTATTCGTAAACTTTGGTTTCACCACCTTAAAAATGACTCTCTTACTAGGGAAAGTGTAAGCGTAGTTCTGGATCCGAAAAGGAGGGGCAAATGGGGATGTTACATTAGAGGTTTAGTCGTTTAAAACTACGTTTTATCAAAAATATTCTTGCTTTGGCGAGAGGATATGTAATTTTGTGTTATTTTTAAGTTTATAGTAGACCTTAGGAAAACAAATACTGAAAAGAGAATAAGTTGTTAAGAACCATAATCCCTCGTATTCAATATGAGATTTGTGCATATTTCGACTCTTCACTTCAGTAGTAAACCTCACCACCACCGAAGCTGTTAAAACCCTCCGATTCCTGGGTGCCCTCTTCTTTCTTGACATAGACGGGGATATTCTTTTCGATGTAGACAGGGTGAGGAACAGGGACGGGTTTAGGAACATGAACAGGATACGGCTTAGAGACATGTACTGTGTGAGGAACTGGAACAGGCACCTTGACGGGAACCTCCACAGGGTAAGGGACGTGCTTCTCCACGGGGTATGGCACCTTCTTTTCTACGTAAACAGGGTAGGGTCTTTCAACGTGAACAGGGACAGGCTTCTCCACCTTAACTTCCACAGGCACCTTGACAGGATAGGGCACATTCTTCTCGACAGTTACTGGATAGGGATGAGGAACAGGGACCTTAACTTCCTTAGTCAGGACAACGGTCTTCACATTCTTATGAGGGCTGCCAAATGTTCCTGAAAAGTAGCTCGTTGCGCTCAGACCGTGGCTGTCCTCCTCCTGCCCAGCTTCATAGCCGAATTCGTTCTCCAGGCCGCGTTTATGGGGCTGTACCGCGAGTACGGTACCAGCAGTAAGCAGAAAAAAGTACACCTAGGACACACAACAGAACATTAAAGCTACACAACTTTTCTGAAAAAAAAATCTGGTTGTGTTATTCAACTTTATGCTAAAATTTCTAAAATAAGTTCAAAGATTTTTTTATCAAGCCCACGTTGCAGGTTTTGCTTATGGTCGGATAGGTTACCGCCATCAGTCACATCGTGCAGCCTAATATACACATTCACCAATTTAATGTATGGAGCAATGCGATCATCACAGAACTTAAGTAAATAACATAAGTAAATTAATATCTCTGGATGGCCACTGTAATGGTTAGTGTCCTGATCTACTAATGAACAGTACAAATTTTGATTTAAAAAATTGCCAGTTATGTCAAATATTAAGAAGTTAATAAATTCTGTTTTTGCAAAGACAAGTACCCAGCTTAAGAAGGAGTAACACTACATACCACAAGTCAAAGGCCTTACGTGTCAACTATTCAGTGACCACCATAGTCTTGAAGGTTCCTGTCGTCTGTAATATAACACTACATAATTTAGACATTAAAGTTTCGAGAGAACTACTGCCTCCATCTTCGAGTAAAAGAAACTTTTTCCCTCCAGAAGCCTGAAGATGGAAACAGTAGGATCTTCCGAAAGGTTTTTAACTATCTACCGGACTAGATCTGCGCTCTTCTGGGATTTTAGGCAGCGTAGATTGGTATCTTGTTACTGACGTTTCTAAACAACCTATCGGTCCTATCTTAAAGCTTCAAACAACCCAAAAGGAAATTTATTTTTTCGTCTTGGACTGCTTGACCCTTGAAGTTGGGACCGCGGCGGAAGCCTGAAATCACGCACATCTACTGGACTACATTACACGGCGTCACATTCCGGAGGACAATAATCGTCATATTCACCGCCGTGAGAAAGTCATATCTCTCACAGAACAATACTGGTACGATAAAACAACTATAGCACGAACATCAGTTCCGTTATCAGCAGCACATTCTGTGCCTTGTGCGCACTCCAGTGTCGAGCTGGAGTGAAATTTTAAGCACTGTGCATAAAGGTAAAATTAACCCTGTGCCTAATCATAACTCTACAGAAAAGTACTGGAACATTCTAAATCTAGACCTTATATGGAGGCGAGTTGTCAAATTGAAGCACCGGCCGCTATATCCCGAAAGGTGGTGAAGAGGTCACTCTTCTTTCCGGGAATCAAATTCCGACTGACTACCCATAGCCAGTCAATTTACGGGCAGAGATATGCGAGCTCATGAAGGTTTAGAGAGTCGTAGTATCGCAGTCCGGTTGCTGTGGCAAAGCTTGTTTATTAACAAATGCAAAGTGCTAGGCATAAACAAGAAATAGGTCCACAGAGCGATGTCCTTCTTAACAGGAGAATTGTCACTCAGTTTAGAAACGCTCCATATATTATAGAACAAGAATATTTGTGCCTTGTTGACAAAAAACCACAACTTGTCCCTGATCTGAACAGGATAAGTCCAGTTCCATATACTACAGTTAAAGTCCATTTTAATCATGGTTTCTTCTCTTCAGGTGTCCAGCTGAAACTATGAGTGCATTTAGCATGTACGTCACAAGAACCACTCTCACCATAAATGCATATTAATTTTAATCTTCAACTTACGCCCTGTTCTACAGTTTGCTCGATTTGTTTCTTCACTTCAAGTGTTGGAACTAAACTAGGCATGTATTTTTAATTCTTACATGGATTAATATGTTCCACCTTGCATATTCCGTTATTTTAATCGCTCTAAATACAAAATATGACGCTTCTCATTTTGGACAGTAATATTACGTAAAGGAGATGTCGTGTGTTACGCAGGCCTCTTAGTGTTGTCCACTTCTTTAGAATAGGCTGAGAAGAAAAGGGTTTTTTTTGGAAAATAAATTTCAGGCTCTCTATAGCTAAATACTTTCAATTTAAAAGTAAGTTTCGTGACTGAGAAAACCTTCGATAATTTGTATAAGTGAAGATCAGGGAATCCACGAATGAGTTGTTGCATTTAAAGAACGAACCTGAACCAAAATGAAATACGTGGCACAAATAATGCTGTAGAACTCACGTGCCACATTTGGTAGGAAAGAGGGGATGAGTTTAAAAATTGAATACAGAAATGACTTTAAACTTCCCGCAACGTATTTTTATGTGCTTGTTTTTAAAATGCAAAATCAAAGCACATTTCAGAATGTCACCTTGCTGTTACAAGTTTGTTACTGGAAAACATACTTACAATTAAATTCATGTTGTTCAGACGTTTATAAAATCAAGCAATTGATTACATTAAAGTGACGTGGCTTGCTTTTATACTGGACCTTTCCCTGTCGGATCCAACCAATTCGACCTCTCTTTCGTTTTTTCTTTACTTGAGGCTTGCATTCTCCAGTAACTTTCAAGTGGAAGGGATTGCGCTCACCCTACCGGAGGCTACCAGATCTTTGCATGTTCGTATAGTTCACATCGGTGTATGTGGGTCACATTTGGGTCGTAGTATTAGTAATAACACTCTTACTGCTAGTTTTTTTCTTGTTGGTTGTTAAGGTGGTTGCCATACACTGTCTGATTTGAAAGGCGAAGGTGAAAAAGTCCATAAATTTTTGATTACCTGTGACATGATCTCTTTCACGATAAGTAATTTTAATATTACGTCACCCTGACTTCAAGGTTATGGTTGAGTTGCTAAATTGTGGCGTTGACGTGGAGATGAGTACTCATTGTCTTTTATTGCACTAGAGAACATAAATGAATGACTTTAAATTAAACATATATATAAACATTTAATAAATACTGAGCCCAAATTACCCTGATTTACTTCTCTGCATTTAAAACACAACTGAAAATTACGGCCGTTGAAATTCAACGGCTAATTATTTATTCCTTATCTTTCTCCCTCTTCTGTTTCCTTCCATTCCTTATCCTTGTCGTACCTTTAACTCCTTTCCTTCTTTCTCCCTTAAAACACTCAACTTTTCCATCTTTATCCTTCGAAAGGCACAGTTTTTAACACAAAACTCTCATCTGTGTGAAATGACTACTGGGTAGGGAAACATAATATAAACACATAATCACATAATATGACACCATATCGAGGGTTTTGAAAAGAAGCACAAATTAAATGTTTCCTTATTGTTTTTTGTCCGTCAGTCCTTGGTTTCATATTTCAACATCTTTCTTTGTTAGTGATCTCTAAAACGTTTGATACAGTGAGCAAATGCGAATAAGTTTGAGCTTAAATTCCTTTTACGAATCAATTTATTTTTCCTTTTAGTTAATGACGGTAGGCTTTATCCTGGTTTGGTTTAATTTATTGCATTAGCTAGAGCAAAATATTTTTAATTAATTTTATTTTGACCTGTTCGTTAATCTAATTTCTAACTCATAATTTCCTCCGATCCCAATGGCCGTGCGGTCTAAGGCGTGGGTCTTCGGCCGCTCGCTTACTAGGATCGTGGGTTCGAAAGCCGATCCCAGTGGCCGCGCAGTCTAAGGCGTGGGTCTGAGGCCGCTCGCTTGCTGGTATTGTGGGTTCGAATGTGCAACCTCAATAGCCGAGATCGTTAAGGCGCCAATCTATTGAGATTGCATACGAAGGTGTAGTTGAGGCAGACCAAAGGGATTGTAGGGCCACTCCGGGCGCCAGGATGGCCGTGGAATCCCACTCAACCCAATTACAACTTCGTCTTTTAAAATGGGTCGTGCCATGGCTCAGGCGGTTAGTCGCCGGCCTCTCACCGCGGAGGCCCGGGTTCGATCCCGGTTCAGTCTATGTGGGGTTTGTGGGGACAAAGTGGCACTGTGACAGATTTTTCTCCGAGTACTTCGGTTTCCCCTGTCAATTTCATTTTGCCGATCCAGTGGCCGTGCGGTCTAAAGCCGGGATTAGACGGCGCGTGGCTCGCCCGTTTTACGTCATAACTGACGTCATTGACAAGGAATCGTATTCAAACGCGCCGTGTAACCGGCCTGGCGCGGCGCGGCGTGTGATTGGTGGAGCGAGGCTCGTTGGATCGCCTTAGAAGCGGTTTTTTCACGTTCCTCAAAGGGACTCGGCGCGGGCAGCTTTTGCGGCTACACGGCGCTTGCAGTCTAGCGCCAAGCCAGTTTCGTCCAAGCTGTATACACTTAGGTCTGGTCTTTGTTTTCTGCTGTCGGGGTGCGCGAAGAGTGAAACTTTCTGTCCCACAATTGGTATTGGCTAGAATGGAGTGGTCAAACGAGGACATTTTTAAGTTCATAGAACAACACGACTTATTCCACAAGCCGAGCCGAACCTACCCGAGCAAGGCCGCTGGTCCTCCATTTGACGAGCTGCGCCGTTTCGTGTAGCCAGATTGTCTTTTCTGTTCCGATCTGTTGGCCGAGAACTGACGTCACGTCACTGGACGAGCCACGCGCCGTCTAATCCCGGCTTAAGGCGTGTGTCTTTGGCCGCTAGCTTACTAGGATCGTGGTTTCGAATCCCACCGGGGGCATGGATGTTTGTGTTGTGTTTGTTGAAAGGACGATAATATGGAACGTAAAAAGTGACATGAAGGACGAAAGGATTTAAAACAGTACAAAAAATGGATTAAAGGGAAAAAACCGGGACAGGCAAAAAAAATCCCGCCGGGGCATGGATGTTTGTGTTGTGTTTGTTGTATAAGGACTAGTATGGGACATAAGTGACATGAAGAAGGACGGAAGGATTTGAAAGTACAAAATGGATCAAAGGAAAATAATGGGACAGAAAAAAGAAATCCCACCGGGGCATGGATGTCTGTCTCTTATGAGTGTTGTGTGTTGTCAGGTAGAGGTCTCTGCGACGAGCTGGTCCCTCGTCCAGAGGAGTCCTACCGACTGTGGTGTGTCTAAAAATGTGTGACCATGAAACCTCGACGAAACGAGGAGGCCCAGGCCCATATAGGGCTGTCGAGTCATAGAAAAAAAATTTTCTGAGATAAAAAGCCGTTAGCCAGACACCGTTCGCATGAACCGATTTTGATCATATTTGGCATGGCACATTCCATAAGTATTCTAAAACTAATGCAAAAATGTCGAGCTCTTATCTTTATCTTATAATGAATTTTATCTGCCAAACCCAGCCAGCCAGGCAGATGCTTATTTTATTATGTAGATTAAGTTTTAGTTTACTGGAAGTAGTTATCAGATTTGCCTTTGTCATTTATTGAATTCTTGTACTGAAATTATTAGAAGCTCTATATTTTGACAAGTATACAATTCTGTTCCGATCCCAGTGACCATGCAATCTAAGACGTGGGTCTGCGGCCGCTCGCTTACTAGGATTGTGCGTGCGAATCCCGCCTAGGGCATGGATGTCTGTCTCTTGTGATTGTTGTGTGTTGTCAGGTAGAGGTCTCTGCGACGAGTTGGTCCCTCGTCCAGAGGAGTCCTACCGACTGTGGTGTGTTTAAAAAGTGTGATCGTGAAGCCTCGAAAACTGAGGCGGCCTAGATCGCAAGGGGCTGTCGAGCCATTGGGGGGGAAGGGGGGGGGGAAATCTGTTGCATTATATAAGTTGAGAAAAAAAAGTAACAATACATCCGAAGCTCAAAATATATTTGTGTGACGAAAGAAACATTTTCGTCTTTGATCATATTTCTCTCTTACAGACAGAAGATAGAAAATTTCGGAAGCGATCAAAAGTATGACAAATATTCTATGCCTGCTGTATCCCGGCAGTTTAGACTTTCATGGGTACTATCTCGCGGCTTAATGAAGCACAAATATTTGGGAATTATCATCTATATGGAATAATTATATATTTTGTACAATAAAGATTAAGAGAATGTACGCTACCTGCCAGAAAGTTATGGGAAATTATTATTATATTATTATTATTATTATTATGTTTCTGTATTGTTATACACCTGAGGATTATAATCATGTAGGCTGTCTGATATACAAAATTGTGTCAGGTTTAGATTCTGACTATATAATGTTCTCCCCGTCTCCTTGCAGGAGGCGTCATACTTTGATTGGTGTTCTTAGCTTAGCTAAAAATGAAGTTGACTTAGTGTTTGGTCATCTCATTCTACCCCATAATGAAGGTGAGAGTGAGTCTGACGGATTTATATGCGAAGGGGCTTAACGAGTTAATCGTCGCTTGTATAGGGAGATGGTGATAGAAATGAAATTCTTTTGCGAAATCAACGGTTTCTTTGAAATTCAGCACTTCAAACAGATACCGGTGCCACGTCAAGAGACCCATCTGTGTTCGATCATTGTAAAAAGGACTTTTGTACATTTGTTAATCGTCGTAGTTTTGAGGGTTGATCAAAGAAGGGAAAGAATTTGTTTAAAATTTTATCCTAAGTAACTAATTTCTTGGATAATAATACAATTTGAGTCCTTAATTAGACAAGAATTCCTGCATTTTATGGAACCGCAAGGTTCATTACCGTACTCAAAACAGTCCTTCCAGGGGCCGTGTTCTTAACCAGATAAACACAGCCCCCATTCTCTCATCCTAATTATTTAGGATACATTTTAATATTATCCTCCCATCTATGCCTACATCTTCCAAGTGATTTTTTCCCTTCTGGGCTTCCAACCAAAATTTTTGTATAATTTTCTTTCCTCCGTTCATGTCACACGGTCTGGCAAACACTCTCCTTAACTTAATCATCCTGATAGCATTTGACGAGGATTAGTGTTTGTGAAACTCCTAATTATGCAATTTTCTCCAGCCTCCTGTTACATCCTCTCTTTTAGGCCTGAATGCTTTCCTCAAAACCCTGTTCATGATCGGCCGTAGTTTATTTTCCTCCCCAAATGTGACAGACGAAGTTTCTCGTCCTTACAAATCATCAAGCAGATTTATAGTTCTGTATATTTTAATATTTATGTTTTTAGATAGCAGACGGGCATGCAAAATATTCTGAACCGAATGGTGTCAAGTATTTCCCAAATTTAATGTTATTATTTTTTTGTGAACATAGTTTTGAGTTACCAGAGTCGTTACCCAATATTTAAACCATTCTACTTTGACAAAAATTGGCAATGATAATTTCCCCTGTACACAGTCCTTATCAGTTTCAATGAGCACTTATTAACGTGCAGTTATAAGTGCTGTGTGCTTCTATTACCGATCTCGCCCTCACTCATGCCTTAACACGTTACAAATATTTGCTCCTGCTTGGTTCTGAGTAATGAAGTATGTCAAAACGTGCAGGTTCTTTTATGTCACCCCTGAGTAGTAAACAAATAAATACATAAATATACAAACAGCTATCGGATAGTCCTAGTTCATTTACAAAGGTTGGTAAGTCTGATGGACGTGAAGTTTGAGAACTCGCTCGCCAGAACCTTCCGTCTTCTCTTCTGCTGAAGTTGCCGGAAGTCGTGCAGCGTGTTCCCTGCTTCAGTACTGCTACGTGTTGGCTACGTGCACTACTTCAGCAAGAATGGTGGAGTCCTGTGAGTTATTCTTCATGATTTTGAATTCTAACTGTATTTCCTAACGGCTAACTACAATAGAATACAGGAACTGCACACTAACTCGTGTATGCATTTAAGAAAACATATTTATTGAATAATCAAATTGCGTAACTTTGCGTTTCCATAACTTTGACATAAATATGACTTAATATGCGCGCTCTTGTTATGGACAGGCCGCTACCTCGTGTTGCTTGTTGTGATTTATTGGGGTTTATGCCGTTATAAATATGAAGTATTAGTTACATAATCTGTGTAGAAATCTACGATTATATACGTTTTGTGTTTGTTTATATTTCTTACATATGCATATGTTGACATTATATAGGATACAATATAACCTATAGAAATCATACACGCTTCTACATTTTACTGTGTATCTGCTAAAGATGTTGTTATTCAGTGTTGGATGTTACCATATATTCATTTCCTTCCGCAGAAACAGTAGTGCCTACAGTGCAATAGGCCTACTACTACTAATACTAGATACTACTGGCAGAAGAAATAGTGGTAACTTATAATGTAATTGTAATTAGAAATAGCCTCGATATCGTGGTGTTACTACCAAATACCTCGCCTCGCCACACACCCACTAAGAGCGGGTTATTCATTACAAATATTTTAGAAATATTTCTGCGTTTATTACAGGAGATAGGCTGGTTCATATCTACGATACGCAGGACTAAATTCATGGGATACTTTTCTAACAGCAGTGGTTCGGTTTACGATAGGTTTTCGGTTTTTTTTTACCATACCTAATAGATATTGCTTGGCTCCAGCATGAAGGATTCGGCATTTTACACTGCTTTGCCTTTGTTTCTAAGCTACAGAACCTAGCAGGCCATTTAACATTTGACGTCCATAAGAAAACTTGGCATGAGAGTTTTCGCTACCAAAAATTTCTTCGTTTCTTTAATTACAACTCTTTAATTACTTACAAAATACAATTTCTACTGAATACTTAACAGCCGTACACCGGTGGCGCACTGCCACCTGCTTTGATAAGATATTTGGCGATATTAACAAACAGCTATTGGATAGTCCTACAGGAGTGAGTGTTTGGTTCATACGTAATTTAAGGACGGGTGTCATCAACGTGACCGCATGATTCGTATTTCCTTTATAAATTGCCATATAAAGAGTGATTGGAAAGTAAGTTCAAATTTTGTCATAAAGTGGTTGTGTGCGAGCTTTAAGTGGTGCTTGAATCGTGACAATATAGCATTCCGTTTAGAAGATACGGCCATTTAGGCTCATAGATTTATGTGTATGTGGTCACGATTGACAACCATTTTCCTAACCGGTGGTTCGGCGTCGAGGACCAAAAAGTGGCCTTCGCTAAGTCCCTATTTTACTCCAAGTCGGACTGGGCCATTTAAATTCTACCGAGCAAAATGAGCAACATTTAATGAATCGTAAAAAAATCTGAGATAATATTTCTGCTGTTTCGACTGCTTGAGAAAAAGTGTTGAATCTTGTATCTTTCAGGTTGCAGCAGTGTGTGCAGAATGCTGAGGCTCATGCTGAAGTGTGGCAGTAAATGTTAGTGTTGGGATTTGACCTGCTGAAAGAATTTAACGAATAACTGTCGGTTTGGGATAGGTGGAAGTTTAATATCATCTGTTTACTTTACAGTGAATATTTGTGTGTGGCCTATACTTTGCGACCCTTCTTTTAACTCTCTCGTGGAAAAGTGTTACAAAATGGTTGTGTATAATAACGCCATTTGGGAAATAACTCTATTCAAACTTTGGGAACCTTATTCCATAGGCGGAGGCTGACACTTTAAAAAATGCTTACATACACACTGCACATCTTCATTTTTCCAATCTGCAGTTGAAATAATACCAACCATTGAACAAATCAATTATTAAAATAACTCCTGTTCTTTGGACACTCTTGTTTTCACGATATATAGCAACCAGTCTGGTAACTTGTCTCCATGTTAAATTAGGTCACGTAGTGGACAGGGGAAAAGGCCGATTTTATTTTATGTTGTAACTGTTTGAAATGTATTAAGAGTTACCTGAGCTGTGTATGGTTAACAAGCAGTTTTATAAAATATAGAAATTGTGCGTAAATATGTTATATGCATTAAAAAGAAAGTTACGTGTTCTGTGCTTGAGAACTAGGCCTGAAGGATTGGGAGCGTGTGGAACAGGCTGTACATTTATTTGACTGGCATCGACAAGGCCTTTTGACGTTCGGTACCGGAGGACATGTTTGACAGAAACCTGTTTTATGAATGACATAAAGAAAGTGAATGTTACGTCTGTGTTGAATAACTAACAAGAGAGGAACAAGCAAATAACAGTTTATATATTGCCTGTCTATTTTATTACGCGTTGTATAAATCATTCAGAATATTTTTATGCATAAATTCTCGCATCCACCTAATTCATAGGAATATTCTCTAGCCTTAAAACAAATTGTTTTTAAATGTACCTTATTTTCTGAAAGTTTTTTGAAGACGGTGGAAGTATAAGAATTTTGGAAACATCAGAATTTTCTCAACAAAAAGAAAACAGTCTAAAGCAGCACGTATGATGAAAGCAACGAGCGGTCCAGAAATCGGAATTCTGTTCGGCAAATATTCTGCTTTAGCCAGAGGCGACTTTGTTGGTCCTTCTTAAAGAACACTGATCACAAGGTGATGAAATTCTTGATTTTAATTCTGGTAGAATGTACATTGATTTTGATAAAATAACTTTAGAGCAACAAAACGTATTTACTGGAAACAGGTTTTTAGTAAACCAATTGCTATAGGAAGAAGATTAACAAATATTTCTGACAAGTAAAACTTTTATTACGTCAATCATACTTCTTTATTATTGCGTTCTTCACAAAGACACTGCTTACAGTAAACACATAGCAAACGGAGTGTGCCTGCTAGTAAATTTCATGTACAAAATCATCCAACAAGTTTGGATGATATTGTTCCTGTACTGAACGCTGATGATCCTTGTAAGTTTTATGCCAGTCAAATATAGTGAAACTTTAGACAGCGCCTCCGTAAAGTTAACTGATGCGTGAATAATTGGTCTAATCTGATGAAAATCTCTTCTGATCTGCGTGTGAATATATTTAGAAAATTTCACTCTCTGAAACCTACTTTATGCGGAACTCAAATTTAAATTATCGACTTGCTGGGAAACGTCTCTTTGCAACAAGATTTGCGACAAAAGACTGCATGTAACATAGCGTTCATTAAGGTGTACAACATTAATGTGACACCTTCTATGTGGAAATATATGCGTGTCATACAAGTAAAAGTGATTTATATTTAGGCATTGTGAATAGCTTTGCAGCAGTTTAGGCTATTTGTGAATTTGATATAATGGAATGGACATTATGCCTTTTTTTATAAAGATTTTATAAAGATATCTTGTAAAGATTAGTACCATTACAGTTTGAATAGCATTAAGGAGATTTAAATATTGATTTTTTTCGGTACAAAGTGAGATTCAAAGTAATGTCGAAGCAAGTGACGTATGTGAGTTAGCGAAGAAAGCGATTTTTTTTACTCTGGGTTAGGCTGAGTTGTCGTGTGAGTGTGTGAGTCTGCTTTTGTTCACAGAACCGACTTCTATCCAGTCACTACTATCCAAACCTCCTTCAACGCGCAGGCCCCTGTGAGCATGAGGATTTAGGAATAAGCTTGCTCTTTACTTTGGGGGTCGATCCCAGTGGCCGCGAGGTCTAAGGCATGGGTCTGCGGCCACTCGCGAATCCCGGCGGGGACATGGGTGTCTGTCTCTCTTGTGAGTGATTAGTGTTGTCAGGTAGAGATCTCCGCGTCGGGTTGATCATTCATCCAGAGGAGTCCTTCGAGTGTGGTTTGTCTGAGTGTGATCGTGAAGCCTCGACAGTGAGGAGGCTCTGACCCACTTGGGGCTGTAGCGCCATGAAAAAAATTCTTTGGAAGTAATGATCAGCAAAACTTAACTTGTTGGCTCACTGAAAGTGCATAATTACTGGTCTGTAATTTCTACTTGTTACCTGTGAAAGTAAGAAAGGCTTATATAGGTAAGAGGGTAATTGAACCTTGTGTTACTTAATGAAGCTGTTTCAACTAGACACATAATGAATAGCCTTTGGCACTATCCAAAGTGGAAATGTAATCTTAAACTACGAGGGTCTAAAACTTCCGAAATAGGTGGGCATTGGATTTTTTATTTGGGGAAGGCCACAAACAGAGATGATCAGTCAACCAGGTACCTCCAGAATAAAATCACGGAGCATGTCGTGCATCAACATATTCGTTTTAGGAAAGTGGATTTTGAATAAACAATACAACATGTCCTGAAATTTAAAATATTTTATTGCTTTAGAAAATATAAGTTTGTATGAGTCGTTGCATTGCGATGGAAGAAGTTTGAATAAATTATGATGTGCTTTTGAAATGTAGTGTGATGTGACGTAATGTGACAATGACTGATGGTGACGCAGTTAGAAGGCGCCGTGGCCAAGTTCCTCGCCACCTCCTAGGGTAAAGCTGCTGTAACTCTCAGCTTGTCCGTGATGTTCGCTGCCATCAATACTGAGGCCCTCTTCGTGGTGAGACACGTAAACAGGGACCTTCTTCTCGACATACACAGGCTGAGGGACAGGGAATGGCTTAGGGACGTGAACTGGGTAGGGTTTTGGCACTTCAACGTGGTGAGGCACGGGGTACGGTACTTTAACGGGAACTTTAACTTCATAAGGCACCTTTCTCTCTACGGTGTATGGGATTTTCTTTTCCACTACAACTGTGTAGGGCTTGGGTACTTCCACGGGGTAAGGCTTAGGAACAGTCACGTGGAAAGGGACCTTAACTTCATAAGGGACTTTCTTCTCGACTGTGACTGTGTAGGGCTTAGGGACAGGATAAGGCACTTTTTTGGTGATGATAATGGTCCTTACGTGCTCCTGTTGGTGCTCTTGTTCACCACCGCTTTCGAAAATCCCATCGCCGTAACCGTGCTCATCAAGACCCCGCTTCTGCAGTTCAGCCGCACCAAGTGCCAACAGCACCCCCAACAACGTGCACACCTGACACACAATAATAGTATACAGAATGCAGATGGGAAAAACTCGTGCAAGGAAAGTGGGGCTAATTGGAATACTATGGGAAATGCAGTTTGAGTGGAGGTGGTTTGTAATATGTGGCTTATTTTAGTTGTAGAAGTTTTCGCCTTCTGTTAAGAGGACAGTATTTATGTAAAACAGGTCTAATTAGCGTCTATGCGAAGAGAATGTTGATTAATTCAAAAATATTGTTGTGCATGAAGTTAGATTTCTTACAAACAAACCGCAGCCTCTCACAAAGAAATTATTATAGTTTTGGACGAGAGTGTCCATTATACTGAAATTCCTGAATTGTCGTGAAAGAATTGTTTTATTTTCAAGGTGAAACTGTAAGAGGGAACAAAAGTTCCGTAATCGGCAAGCACGTCACGAGTACTTTTCATTCATAGCTTATGTTTTAGTTTCATCAGTATAAACGAAATCGTGAATACCGTCTTTTTACGAGCTGTGTAAATGAAAATAAGTTCTGGAAAGAACTTAATGACTTATGTTTTCATTGAAATGTTTCAAGATAAAGGGAATGTGGGCAAAAATTTTGAATTAATATTTACGCATCTCGAAATATATTTTTCTCAACCTTACTAATATAATTCCAACAAAAACATTAAGATTTTGTCAGAATGTGCTTTTGAAGAGAATCTTTCTATAATAAATGTGAAGCATGTCCTACACATTTCCCTTCCTTGTCTATTATAATTTTTGTCTCATACAAAGTCTTTCACACAGACGTTATAGATGTGTTAACATAATATTTGACACTTATAAGTACATTGCCATTGGCACCAGTTTTAAATGTATGGATATTTCACACTACAATTACACAGAAATATGTCTACAACTGTTAAATACTCGTATATTGCAACACAAACTCTCTAAGACGCTACGTTATGAGACACTAATGTTGATACAACCTTAGAAGCTCATTCGATGGCTAAGTTGGTGTTATTTTGATAGGAAGTGGAAAGTTAGACCTGTAAGGGTTTCATAGCCTGCAGTGGCACAATGATAGTAACAAGATTAATGGAATTAAGGAGGACCGAAGGACATACATGCAACAAAAATGATTTTGTGAGCCTGGTTTTTTTAAAGTGTTAAAATTTGGCTGTATTATAATAATTTTTTTCTAGATACCAGAAGATTCAGCAATCATACTTAGAACTTGATTTCAGATCTCATACTTAGACCTTCATTTGTCGAGGTTAAATTCCAAGAGAAGGAAGATATGGCTAGCATGTCGCGAGATTGTGTACTTCTGCTGAACTATCACCGTGTTTCAGGTGATCCGTGTTTTTAAGGTCCTCGAAAATTTCCCTGCTGCCCTCTGACAATAACATTAGAAACTAAATCACGCAGTCTAATAAGTAAATAACTCGTGTCTCGTTACATTTATAACTATCAGTTTTTCAAGTATCACTGCTTTGTGTTTCTGTTTTATTCAGACTGTCCTTCAGTTCTCCTAGATTTAAATTTGAGGCTAGCAATATCGTGGTACATACAAGCGAAAAGTGTATAGATTTGTCTGCTTGAAAATTGTTCACAGGGATCTGAAGTGAAACTGAGTAATGATTCATGTAGAGTTCGAAATTTGCTTGTAAGATTTTATTAAATTGTGTGTAATTATTACAACGACTTCAGATTAGACTTACACCTTATTACTGTTTAATTTGAACCTTAATAATGATTCTTTGTACGATATTTTAATTACGAATTTGTTTAATCTTATACCATATAGACAACAGTAAATTCATGTACGTTTTGTTTCACTTCAACAAAAATTCTCCGTAAACGTGAGATGCATACGTTCCTTAAAATTAATTATCCATATATGTTACAAGCTGTAAATTGATAACTACACAGTATAGTGACGTATGTAAGTGAATGATTCTACTACGCTTGTTTCCACCGCTTTAAATTTACCACATATACAAACCCAAGAAGTTTCCCACACCGCCATGTTTCTAATTTCGAAGTTATCAGTGTGCGAGATTTCAGGCTTCCGACGCGGTGTAGATGAGGTCGTCGCTCTTCTGGGATGTTACGCAGCATAGATTGGTAGTTGCTTACCACTGTTTCGGGAGAGCCTGTAGGTCCCATCTTCAAGGGTCAAGCCGTCCAAGAAGACCCTTTACCTTTGAAGAAGGGATCTATAACCTATTCCGAAACGTCTGTAAACAACTATCAATATACGCTGAGTAATAACCCAGAAGAGCGAAGAACTTATAAAAGAATATTCGTTTATTACACTTTGTCGTTCCAACCATCGTCATGTGGGTGTTACCGATAGCAGGAAATTGGAAAATACAAAGTGATGGTGGACTCTAGTGGCTTATGCTCACATTTTCTTTCATAAAAATCTGCCAGTACGTCGAAAATTTGTCAGACACAACACACACTGATGTAATAAAATATTGATCTAGCTTTACTTAGAAGACAAGAAAGTAACACTAATAAGAATTAATAACACAGATTACTGACGCCAGTTTAAGGACATATCTATGCAGCCGAAACATAAACTTAAATTTTTATTGGCATGTATATTTGTCGTTTTGAATCGAGAGTGTTGTTTGATGACAGCTATATGAAATAATGCACAATTGCCTTTTAAGGGTCTTTGATATCAGTTCCTCAGTACGAGTACAACGTCGAATGATAAGATGACTGGATAATGTTGAAAGGCAAATTGTGTGCCAGGAAGTGGCCGTGGCCTGATTTAGGTACTGTGCTGGTGGTTGGCTATAGGGACTGACCACAAAAATCAAGTCAGTCACACTAGCACATGTCCATTGCCTAGATTCGGAAGGGGCACCTACGGAATGCAAGACTAGAACGTTACCGCCATACTAACCTGCTCGAAAAAATTGTCAGATAAAGTTGCATCACAGTTTAGCATTGGTAATGTAAAGAGAAGATTTAAAGAAATACATATTTTGAAGTCGTTGAAATTTTTTAACAATGTTACAGGCATTATAAACCTGTAAATACATTTCTTCTGTTGACTTGCACTAAGAACCTTGTCCTGCATTAATCACGGTCTTGGTTCACGCAACATACAGCGTTATTACAAACAAGCCTCAGGCGACCGAGTCATGGCGGTGTAATCATTACATCAGCAGCCGACAAAATTTCTGTTAGCAAAATTCTAGTTGAACTAACGCTTAGTAATTAAGTAGGTGTTGCCAATGGTTTGTTTAATTGATTATTGGACTTCACACAAATAAACAACTAATCTTAATTCTATGCTTATATAATATCATAAACTCTATATTAATTAGGTGTTTTTTTTCTATGGCTCAACAGCCCCTTTTCGGGTGCCTAGGCCTCCTCATTTCGAGGTTTCATGATCACACGCATTGAAGACACACCACACTCGGTAGGACTCCTCTGGACGAGTGACCAGCCCGTCGCAGAGACCTCTATCTGACAACACACAACACTCACAAGAGACAGACATCCACGCCCCCGGTGGGATTCGAACCCACGATCCTAGTAAGCGAACGGCCGCAGACCCACGCCTTAGACCGCACGGCCACTGGGATCGGCATTAATTAGGTGTTACTGTATGAATTTAGATGTGTGAGACGATTTTCCTGTAGAGGACATGTTTTATTTATCGTTGTACTTGAGAGAATGAATCATTTTACTTACGATAAGCAGCCTCATATCTTCCGCGTGTTGGTAGCGAGACTGCGCAGACGATTGTTGCCAGAAGCAGCTGCTGTTCCGTACTTTTATACTGCCAACGCTCTCTGCCGGCTGAGCTGTTCCTACACTTTTCCTTGTTGTCTAACCGACCTCAACAGTTACCAACACGCATTATAAAACTCATGTGACTACTTTTTCCTCCAAAGGCAATTAAAATGTTTGTATTGCTTTGTCTAAATTACTGTAGATGCATAGTGTTATAGAAATCGGCCGGGATAAAGTAGTCATTATAGTGACTAGACTGTGGCCCGGATGAGAGGGGTAATCTTGGTTGAGATCCTGGCAGGAACAGAGATTTGTAACCTACTCAAAACAATCAGACCTGATCTGCAGCCCATCCCACGTCATATTCAAAGGGTCCCGGGGCTCATTCCCCGGTGGTAAGGCGGTCATGGTGTGAAGCTTCGATTTAATGCCGAGTTTAAGAAAGTTTGTTGCGTTGAATATCCGCATATTTCTTCATAACGCGACACTTTATTAAGCTTAGTAACAATATTACTTTTTTTAAATTTAATAATACAGAAATTTCCTGTTTTAAACAACATATGCCTTTCACTCATATGTACCTAACTACGGGTAAATATTTTCAAGGTTATTTTTATGGTATTCATACCGTACATTTTTTGATTATTTAGGTTCTATCCGACAAATGCACAGTGTACATTTGTCGGATTTAACCTAAATAAATAAATTTTCAAGGTTATCACGCTTTTTTATGTTACAATTTTGCTGTAATTCCGTGCCGTCATATTTCAGTGGCTTAGTCTTCGGCTTTTATCCTGGAGGCTCGGTGTAATTCTAGTGTCGTCTACATAGGAAATTGCTTGAGAAACGTGGCACTGTGTCAGACGCCATTCCAAGTATTTTGTTTCCACTGTCAGTGACAGAAACTATCGATATTAACTACCAGCATTTCTTGAAATTTGGACAAAAGGCCACATAGGCAGTACGGTACCTGTTTATTTATTTATTTATTTATTTGGAGTTTATTTGACAACGCTGAATCTTAGGTCATATAAACCGTCAAATATTTGGGTGACTGGTAGATGATGATTTGGAAAGAATTTTAAGTAATTCTCGTGGTCTTATCGGCATAATATTCAAGGACATTTGTAGAGGAACTGATGGAGTCACGAGAAATGTCTGTCAAGATTCGGTGTCCTGGCAGACGTTCAAACGAGGCTTTATCCAGATACAAGTCCAAGGAGCTACATTAAAGTCTTAGGTCATTGGCAGTGTTGCAAATGTCAAAAGGTCAGTTAAAAGTTAAGGGTTTCTTACCACGATCTCAGTAACTTGCTTTCTTGTCTTAATTTTTACATTTTTTACAATCACTGTTTACATTAATGCACTGTGTGTCATTCTTCATGGATCTGCAAGATTTCTCTTCCTACGACCTGAGCACGGTGGTCCAGTGTTTACGCTATCAGTTTACACTTGCTGTGTACACGTTTCGGATTTGGTCGAGCAACTGACTGTCTTGGCTGATATTTCTAGAAATTTCCCCTAAACTCGATTGTATGAATAACATTTCAAATATACCACGATGGCCTCATTTTAAATGCTTACATATTCAGTATTCAGTGTTTGTGACCATCTTCCATTTTCACTTTACGCCCTATAACCTGTGAAATTTACACAATATCAGTAAATAATCAAAGAATCACTGTCTCTTGTACAACGTCATGGATTTCAACATTTTGTATGGAGCTCAAGAATGAAAGTTTTGCTATACTTAATATTATACAAGTTCCGTGCATTTGTATTTATTATTACCAACTACTGCACAATAAGTTTATACTCTCCTACATGCTTCTGTTGACTATCTCAGCCATAATCAGGGAGTCATCGTGCATAGACCTAAGCAGCGTACATCGTGTCTCTGAATGGTAATTGCCCATTCGTCACAGCCCCAGTCACTGACTTTATAGTTCAAATTGCATATGATAAAGTGCAGTGTGTTATTATATAAAATTTAGCTATAAAAGCTGTATAAAATCTATATAAAATCTGTCTCAAACATCTGTCTCTCAAGCACTTCCAGTTTCTTGGGGTTTCCACCCCCAAAAAATATATAAAATCTATATAAAATGTGTCTCCAAACATCTATCTCTCAACCACTTCCAGTTTTTTGGGATCTCCACCCAAAAACAAACTGGAAGTGTTGAGAGATAGATGTTTGGAGACAGTTTTATATAGACTTTATACTTAAATTTTATGTAATAACATAATACATTTTATCGTACTTAATTTGAACTATAAAATCAGTGGCTGCTGCTGTGACGGATGGGCAATTACCATTCAGATACACTATGTACGCTGCTTATATCTATGTACGATGACTCGCTGATGATGGCCGAGATAGTCAGCCGAAACATGTAGGCGTGCAGAAACATATTGTGCAGTAGTTGGTAATAAAAATTTACATATGAAAATTTTGGTGTCGGATAACTGTAACTCCTGATGCACGTTCAACCAAACTCATCTCTAACTATCCGTAAACTGTGTACAGTTTATAAACCTCATTAAGGTATGAAATATTTAATTTTCAGTACTTGTCAGTGGAAGGATGCTAACGAAAAATTAACTAACTAAATAACTAATCCTATCTTTTTTTTGCGACTTTCCAGTTCCGTAAACGTTGGTCTTATTTTTATGAGCTCCGTACAGGTTAATATAGGCAGGCACTAGCCGCTAATTGCACCTACTCATTTGCTCATGTAATTTATAATTATGCACAACCGCCCTTCACCGCTGTAACAACTATCTCCGTATCCACATAACAAAAACCGAAAGAACAATTCACAAGTAAAGCATGAGAACTTTAATGATTGCACATAAGGAACTGCTTCTGAGAATCGGTATATATTCCGTTATAACGAGTACATTTCATAGTGAAGGTGTAATTAATAACACATGTAATGGAAACCAGTACAATGAAAATGTTTAACGTGAAAGGATGGATGTAGTACAAGGTAGTTTTAGCTAATAGGAAGAAGTCGTGACTTAGTTTAAAGGAAGGCAAAATCACGCGTTATGATGTTGATCACCCTAACAATATTTGATGACGAGTAAAAATAACGAATCTTGTTATTATGAGACTTCCCAACCTGTTACGTTCTCCTTTTTTTAAATCGAAATACCTAATCAGCATTTTGTTCTGGAATATTCTCAGTCTGTGCTCGTTCAATGTTAGATGCCAATTTTGTACCTCTAGGTTTTCAGATAGATGAATTCTGAACTGAACGGAACAAGCATTCTCCCATCTTTTTCCGTTTTTAGTACATTCATAGATGAAATTTCATTTGTTACGGCCTCATATTCAAAGAATTTATTATTTGTCTGTTGTAATTTCGTCCTGCCTTCTAGTAATAGGATTTTCGTAATGGTTTCTCTAGAAATACTTATTTAATGTACAAGAATGTCTAATTTTTATGTACTGGTAAGTGATTAAGATTGGCGGGACATATAGCATTTATGGGGAAAATTAGAAATGCTTGCAGAATTTTGATCGAAATGTCTGTACGGTCTTGACCACTTGCATGACGTGGATAGATGGTAGAATCGAATTAAAATCGATTTTAATTAAAAATAACCTGTGAACTGGAATATACTGGTTTCTGGTGCGGGCTGTTTTAAATACGCCTCCTAGAAAAACAGAGATATGTTTGAGCCATGGCGGCTATTTAATGTATAGTATGGTCAGTCATTTGGAATAAGCTGATCTGTGGGTTTATCATTACCTGTCGAACAGACGGGATATTAATCCAACGTTAAGATTGGCAGCTTCTCTACAGGCGGGATATCTGAACATTCTGATACGAGATGTGATATTTCGGAGTTTCTTCTCTCACAGGCGCCCATTCTCATTGTCAGACAAGCCATTCTTTCATGAAGAATGACAAAATTCCATGAGGTATAATAATAAATTATAAAATGAGACAGCCATTAAACATGCAACCCCGCAATAAATAGAAACCTACTGATAGGCAAGATCTACCTTATAGGCTCAATACCTCAATAGCTACCACAACTGACATTACTCTTTTGTCTAAGTGGATTCTGAAGTGGTTCCCCAGATCGGTGTTGCTACTGCAAGCTTGTCATATAGACATCCCTCACTTTCCGCGGGGTCGTACTTCGCGTTTTCGAATATTTGCCGGGTCGCCCCAAGAATAAAAATTAAAAAGAGTTCCCTAAACTTTCCAGTACGTCCTAGAACCTTCTAGAAGCTTCGTGCAGAAGTAGTAGGCTGGTCATGAGATATCCGCTTCACTTGCCCCTCCTAGCGGCGAAAGTGTACCAGTCGCAAAATAACATTGAAAGTCTTAAAAATTAATTAAACTGCTTTTCATTTTTCATTTTTATTGTTTTGTGGTGAAATGACTGAAAGGGTTCAAGCATAAAAAAGAAACATTAAACAATATTATTCTAAAGAAAAACACTGTTTTGGGGGGCCGTCAATTATTCTCGGGTTTCACTTTTCGCGCGAAAAGCGAGGGATGAATGTAGTCATTTTAAATGTGGTTATAAACAAATAAGACACTTTAAGTCCTTCGGAATCTTTAGGGCGCATTTATATTAGAGTTCCTAATTATCAGTTCTTATTTATTTATTTATTTAAATCTCGGAAATGGAACGTGCAACTGCTTTCTCTGTTGTTGTCCCCCCCCCCCTTTCGTATCCTAAGCGCAACCGATCAAAGCCTAGGAGCATTCTAAGAACCTGTCACCTGCCCACCCGCTGGTGTAGTGTCTGTTCAGCATAAAATTTACTTTTGCAATCACATTTCTACTGCCTTTTCTCACTCTAATTTCACAACTATCACCGATTAACCTGCACCGGAAGATACATTTTCACTATACTTGTTTTAAGAACCGGAATTGACCACTGGTTATTCTAATTGCCATGTAATTTTATTTGTACTTCGAAATACTGCAATTACATGTTGGCATTTTTTAATGAGAGAAGCCTGCGGAATTGTACACTACGGGTTTACTTTACCTTTTGCAATTTGAGTGAATGAAACGGCAGTGGATATTATATTTCCCTGTGCGTTTTATATAATTTAGTGTTTTTTACCGTAATTTATAAAATTGCACATGCCTACAAATATTTGCATATACTAGAGACAGTAAATTACTGGCACAATAACCTGTACGTGAGACGGGAGGGCTCAGTCGGTATAGCAACTCGCTACGTGTTGCGGTGGGGGCGAGATTGTCTTCACCTGTCCAGAACGGCCGTGGGGCCCACCCAGCCTCCTGTACCATGGGCACCGGGTCTCTTTCCCGGGGGTAAAGCGGCCGGGGCGTGGCTTTGACCACCGACCCCTATCTAGCGCCGAGGTTAAAAATGTAGAGCTCTACGCCTACTTCCCTTCTGTGCCTTCAGGGCAGGTAATAGAGTGAAATTTACTTATAATAAACCATACAACATAGGCACTGGGTGTATTCATTTGCCGGAGCTCTCAGTATGTCTCTTTGTGTGACGATATATTTTTTTTAATATTACAAGGAGTACTAAGCAGAGCTGAAATCCTCTTTGCGTATTTAAAATATTTCTCGTTACATATCTGCGTTTATTAATTGCTGTTTTCTTATTCTATTTTGCGAAGAGTTTATTAATTAAATAGGAATTCTCTTATGATAAATTTGTCACATTATCGCCATGTTTGTAATTGCTGAATTACAAACACTCATTCTTATTAAACACGCACTTAATATATATATAGCCTGTCCCCACATTAAGTCTGAAATGCGTAGCTCCTGTGTTTCAGTAATTATTGTCATATAACCGACCTCTAAATAAATTGTTCGCACTGTCGGTATGGTATATTACATTCAACACAAATTTAATCTAAACAGAAGTTACATACTTTCTCGCGGCCTGTTACCTGCCATAATTTGACGACTTTAATGTTGTATATATTCCGTGCAATACTTATATTATATATTTAATACCCGCCAACTGCACAATAGAAAAATCTACTCTACTACACACTACTTGTGCAGTACGTGGATTAAGATCCTGTTGGATGGAAATGACTCAGATATACGAGTAGATGTACAATGCCAATAAAATGCCATATATATACTTGGAACGTAAGGACCTTGAATCAAGGAGGAAAACTCGAAAATTTGAAGAAAGAGATGCAGAAGAACGCAGTGTCTGTGCTAGGTGTTAGTGAAGTGCGGTGGAAGGGTCAAGGTGAAATAAAAAGTGGTGATTATACAGTGTATTATTCTGGGGGTGACAGTGCTGAAAGAGGCGTAGCTATAGTAGTGCATAAAAGCGTAGTGAAAAGTGTTGTTAAGAAGAGTGTGTATAGTGACAGAATCATTGCTATTAAATTGCAGGCAGAACCGGTAAGTATTTTGATAGTGCAAGTGTACATGCCAACATCGGACTGTGAAGATGACAAAGTGGAAGAGTTGTATGATATAATTGAAGAAATTCTGGAAGAGGATGGAAAGGGTGCGACAAACACGATTATAATGGGAGATTGGAACAGTGTGGTTGGAGATAAAGCACATCACAACACTGTTGGACCATATGGACTGGGAAGGAGGAATCAGAGAGGTCAAATGCTTATTGACTTCTGTGAAAGAAATGGACTTGTTATAACAAACACATGGTTCAAAAAACCTAAAAGAAGATTGTACACGTGGAAATCACCAGGAGATAGGAATCGATATCAGCTGGACTATGTACTAGTGAAACAGCGATTCAGGAACAGTGTGAAGGATGTGCAGACACTGCCTGGAGCAGATATTGACTCTGACCACAATTTACTGGTTGCAAAGATCAGCACCAGATTGAAGAAGATCATGAGGTTCCACAAGAAAAAACCAAGATGGGATTTGGAGAAGCTATATGCTCAACGACAGGTAGTACACGATAGACTAGAAGAACAGCTTGGTGCAATCAAATGTGAAAGTGGGAATGTGGAAGGGCAGTGGAACAATATCAAGAAATGTGTGTTAGATACTATGAGTGGTTTGGTTGGAAAAGTCGAGAGGAGAGCAAGAAAGCCATGGATTACACAGGAGATGATCAGTAAAATGGATGAACGAAGGAAATGGAAGAATGTCAACAATGAAGAAGGAAGGAAGAACTACAGAAGACTGAGGAACGAATTGAAAAGAGCCACGGACAACGCCAAGAAGGAATATCTGGAGAGCATATGCGACGAGATCACAGAATTTCAAAGAATAGGACGTTATGATTTAATGTACATGAAGACAAAGGAACTAGGTTGGAAAGAAAACCATGGGATTCAAAACATTGGCATCGAAGACTCTCAAGGCAATATAATAATAAATCAGAGACGAGTATTGCAAATTTGGGAGAATTATATCACAGAGCTCTACGATCGAGCTAATCGACCAGAACATCTAGACGTCGAACCTGAAGATGAAGTAGATGAAGATGAGAAAGGCCCTTATATTTTGCAAAGTGAAGTGGAAAAAGCTATCAAGGAGATGAGGGATAAGAAGGCTACAGGAGATGATGATATACCTGGGGATGTACTCAAATTGTTGGGAGAAGGTGGTCTAAGGCTAATGACACAGATGATCAACAGCATGTATGTAACTGGAGAATGGCCCAGAGATTTTATTGAAGTTACAATGATTGCCTTAAAGAAGAAGCCCAAAGCTACAAAATGCAGCGACCATCGCACAATCAGCATCATCGCTCATGCAGCAAAGATAGTAGCGAGGATACTTAGAAGAAGGATTGAGAGGAAAATTGAAGATGCACTTGGAGAAGATCAGTTTGGATTTAGAAGAGGAAAAGGAACTAGGGATGCAATTGGGATGCTGAGAATAATATCAGAACGAACCTTGGTCATAGATGAGGAATTGTGTGCTTGCTTCATAGACTGGCAGAAGGCATTTGACCGTGTCAACTGGACCAAATTAATGCAAATCCTAAAAGGAATTGGGATAGACTGGCGCGAAAGAAGATTGATCAGCAAATTGTACATGGAACAGAGTGTCAAAATACGACTGGACCAAGGGGAGACGAGAAGTGTGAAGATTGGAAGAGGAGTTAGACAAGGTTGCTGCTTGTCACCGATTCTGTTCAACTTATACAGCGAGTACCTTACCAAGGAAGCTCTTGAAGGGTTTGGAGACTTCAAAATAGGAGGACAAGTAATTCGCACTGTGAAATATGCAGATGACCTTGTGCTACTGGCTAGAGAAGAAAAGGTGCTACAGGGCATGATTGATAGACTAATTGAAATTGGAAGACGCTATGGAATGGAAATGAATGTGGGAAAAACTAAAGTAATGAAAATCTCAAGGCAACCATCCCCAATGAAAATTATGATAGATCAAAAACAATTGGAGAATGTGGAATATTTCAATTATTTGGGTAGCATGATAACAAGTGATGCAAGGTGTACACGTGAAATTAAATCCAGAATTGCCATGGCAAAAACAGCATTCAACAAGAAGAAAAATCTTTTCACCAGCAAACTGGAATTAAATTTAAGGAAGAAACTAGTAAAGTGCTACATTTGGAGCATAGCTTTGTATGGTGCTGAAACGTGGACACTTCGGAAAGTAGATCAGAAGTATCTGGAAAGTTTTGAAATGTGGTGCTGGAGAAGAATGGAGAAGATCAGTTGGACCGATCGTGTGAGAAATGAAGAAGTATTACACAGAGTCAAGGAGGAGAGGAATATACTACATACAATAAAAAGAAGAAAGGCTAACTGGATTGGTCACATCTTGCGTAGAAACTGCCTTCTGAAACACGTGATAGAAGGAAAGTTAGAAGGAAGGATAGAAATGACGGGACGACGAGGGAGAAGACGTAAGCAGCTACTGGATGACCTTAAGGAAAAGAAAAGATACTGGAAATTGAAAGAGGAAGCACTAGATCGCACCCTGTGGAGAACTCGCTTTGGAAGAGGCTACTGACCTGTCGTAAGACAGACTACAGAATGAATGAATATATATATAAAGATAACGACACGGATATACGAGTAGATACACAATGCCAATAAAATGCCATATATATACATAAAGATAAGACACGGATATACGAGTAGATATACAATGCCAATGCAATGTAATTTATATATATCTATAATTTTAATCTTATTCTAAGCACCATATTTAACCTCACGACGTTTTAATGTAACTATTGATATAATAATCAATGCTTATAAATAGCAATTTAACGTGACTCTGTATTGGCGATGAGATGTACCTGCATCAATATAATTCCTTTGTGATAATTGTTCTCCCTGAGGATGTTTGTCAACAGCCGGTACATGTAGGAAATTAAGCAGCGAGTCAGTGTAATATTACTGTAATTTTTATATGTGCAATTAATTGGTATTAAATATATACAATAATTTGACGACCTTGAAGTGAATCTCGCTGGTGTCGCCTTTGACTTTCGTATTCCTGCCATTTTGTTATTATCGAATTTAAGGAATTAAAAATTGTGACGTTGAAGTGTCGTCCAGAAGCATGAAGGACACAGACATATCCATCTCTTCAGCTTATTTTTTCCTTTTTATGAAGGGGAGTAGAGTAAACAAAGCCCAACTCGATGATCTTTGAAAGGTTTGGTTGGGAGTAACACTAGCAATATTGGTTTCAAAGGCCCAGTAGAATGATGTAATTCTGTCTTTAGTGTATACAGAGTTAATAAACGCTTTTCGTAGTCTGTTGCATCCGTTTGCATTGGTTTACTTGTTCATTTATGTAAGCTGGTCATTGTGAACTTCTCTGGAGAGGCCTTTCATATCTTAATCTCTTAGTACAAACTAATGAATTTCAACTTTTACTTTGTCCAAACAACATTTCCGCTTACATTTAATGTTAATTTTCTCTATCTCTTTCTTTTTCTTTGTTTCTTTCGTTTTGTTTCTCTGTTTGTTCCTGGCAGAAACTTCCCTTCCCAGTGAACTCCAAAAATTAATGTTCGTCAGAATATTACATAAACGTAAAGCAATAAATATTAAATTACATAACAATTTTCTTGTGTATTTTTATTTAGGGAGTTCTGATGTTTTAATTACGATTTTTCAATTTATTTTTGATTTTGTGTTTGAGGTACCCGAAGTTGTTGGGATAAAGGCAGGTTTCCTTTTAATTTACCTTTCCTTTATTGGGCCTTACTACAGGGTGATTACTTTGCAGAGCTTCCCAAAACGTTGAGACGCACAGGTGGAAGAATCTTAACATTTTTTTCGTCAAGTCTCTCGCGGAGATTCGGATTGCTAGCGGAACTGACAAGCTTATACCCTAACAAATTGTAAATACAAAGTTCGCAGCACGTGGTGAAAACGTGAGGGTACGCTGGAACCTGACGAAACAGTGTTAGACCAACAAAATTCACGAGATGCACCCTTTAGTTGCGTAACCCCCATTAGCAAGCGACTGCCGTTTTAATTTCTTGCCTTCAGGATGGACTTCAAACCCCAATAAACACCAGTGCACAGGAATGATTACAGATGTACAAGCACAGTGTATTATGGTAGCCATATCACACATATATAACAGAGCGGGAAAAGAATACTGAAGGGCGCTATCGCCCAATGTGTTATAGTAGTTGCCTCCAAGCTTTTCATATCTATCAAGCCCTTGTGGCCACATCTGAGATTTCGCGGAACCCTATAAAATAAAAATGTACTTTTGGGTGAAAAAATGAAATAAAAATGTTTAAAATGCTTTATTTATTATATCGTTATACTTTCGTTACCTTTCTTTTCATTTACTATAATCCTTACAAATTTCTTATTGCAGATGAAGACTATTTTTCGGCCAAGAAGCAAATCAGCTGAAGTGGCTACCAAATAATGTGTTCAAATTATTCAGCAGAGAGCAAAGTGTGTCAATTTCAAACTTTCGGTATATAGACATATGACATAAATACATATTTACAATTTACATGTACGTTTATATGATGTATGCTTTTGTAAATTAAGATACCTATAATTACGTTTAGCCGATCCCAGTGGCCGCCCGGTTTAAGGCGTGGATCTGCTGACCCTCTTTTCCTGGGATTGTGGTTTTCAATCCCGCCGGGGTCATGGATGTCTGTCTCTTGTGAGTGTTGTATGTGTTGTCAGGTAGAGGTCTCTGCGACGGGTCAATCACTCGTCCAGAGGAGTTTTACCGAGTGTGGCGTGTCTGAGTGTGATCTCGAAACCTCAAATATGAGGAGGCCTAGGCCCACTACGGCTGTCGAGCCGTGAAAAAAAAGTTTACATCACAAATTTCGACAGCCTAAAGGTAACTGAAAGCCATAGTCGCAGTGTAAAGTCTTGTGCTTAAAACGTAAAGGCTATAGGAAAGAAATTGGTAATGGAACTTAATTCTTATTTTGAAAGAAAACTTTGAGCCTCCTTTTTATTGTATGGGATTATTACATCCCAAAAAAACATTTATTCAAACTAAATATATTTTTACAACAATATCACACGTAGTTTCCACGTGGCATAAAACTGATCATAGCTGTGAGTATTGTCTGGTGAGGTGACAGTACGTTGGTGAATAGTTGACAATAATGGAAATGATTATTTTAATAATGGCGATGTGAATGAGAAAGTGAACTTCCTTTTATTAATATATCTAATATGAGTCACCAAGGTAACCAAAATTACCGTGACTGGATTCTAAGCTGAGGCCTTCAAGTCCCACGTAGCCCTGATAATGACCCTCATGTTTCTTAGTGTATATAGGGATTTTCTTCTCTATATATACAGGATGAGGTACAGGGACAGGTTTTGTGACGTGAACAGGATAGGGTTTTGGGATATGTACAGGTATCTGAACGGGAACAGGCACTTCAACAGGAACCTTGACAGGATACGGAACTCTTCTTTCCACAGGGTAAGGGATTTTCTTTTCTACATATACAGGATAAGGTTTGGGAACTTCAACAGGGTAGGGTTTCTCAACTTTGACCTCTACAGGCACCTTCACGGGGTATGGGACTTTCTTGATGACTTCAACGGGATATGGCTGAGGGACAGGCACTTTGATCTCCTTTGTGATAATGATAGTCTTCACGTGTTCGTGGTTTTCCTCAATACCGTGTCCACCACCGAAGCTGTAGGCACCCTCGTAGCTGCCATACCCCAGTTCCTCCTCCAGCCCTCTCTTCTCTTGTTTTGTCTCCTTCTCTTCTGCCAACACCAGGCCCACGACGAACAAGACAAACGTCTGAAAGAATGTAACGGCAGGAATATTTCGCCTCAGATATTGCTATGAAATAATTACTATATTAACTCTTTTACCCTGACATCGAAATTGCGCCAGTGATAATAGCAGTATGTTTCAGCATTCTTTGGCTACATTTACGAAATTTCGTTGAAGTGTTGATCAAAGGATTCCTTCATTTGTAGCACTATGTCCCGCAAGAGTTGTGTTTATATATATATATATATATATATATATATATATATAATATCCTATTACACTATCGGCCTTAAATCTCTCTATATATTCTTTTAATATGCCTGTCCATTACTCTGTTCTTCACACATTAGCGTCTTTGCTGATCCTATATTTAGCAAAATGACAAATACGGTAAATTGCATTTCTGTGAAATAGGCGACCCAACATACACACATTCAAGGCGGGTTTCCCGTCATTCAGGCACAACAGTGCACTCTATAAGTTGTTTGACACACACACAAACACCGGGTTTTTTCTTAAAATAAAATGCACTCAATTAAATTTTAGAAACACAAATTTTAGAAATGTACTACTTGTTTTCTCTTTTGGACAAATTCTACGCTGCTTCTCACCTGAGTGTTTGGTCAGTAGATTTTCTTTCGATCTCCTATTAGAAATCCAAAGCATTTAAATAATTCCATATATTTGTCAAGGGATCATAGTTGTTAACTTTCTGTCACACTTATATTATTGCCACGCGCTGATCTGTTGTTCCTAATATGTACCCGCATATGACATTTGCAAGAGAGAAAATGTTCTCTAAGCCCAACAATTGTTTCGCGTAAATAGCAGTTAATTAAATATATAAAAGAACAAATATTATGACGCATTTATCACCGTTATTACGTACACTAAAAGGAATGGAATGCATGCGCGAACTTATTTAATACCTGCTTCAAACTTGCATTATAATAGAGTACTACATTAAGAGAGTAAAACAAATCAGATTTCTATATACTTTAAACTTAGTAATGAATTTTTTTCGTTTTCTTTATACGGATTGATAAAAAGTTTAGATAACCTGTGTGTTAGGGAACGATTCTTGTTTTTTTAAATATACACAAATAAGGACATAAGCATATTTCTTGTTTAATTTTTTCGAAACCTGGAAGACTAAGGGAAAAGTGTGGGCTTGCTGAATACAGGATATGTGCTTAAATTTCCCCTAAAATGTCTGCCTTTAGACCTTCTACTACATTTCCTCTGCAAGTTCTTCTCTAGTATTGTGAGAAACTCGTAGCAGCTCCAAAATATAATATGTATTTGTAAAACTTAGAATTCTGCTTTCCCATTTGGACTGGAAGTCAAGGCGTTTGGAAAGAAATTTGTATTATCTTCATTGTCTTCGTAAAGGTAAAAAGGTAAAGTTCTCCCTAGAACAGGCCATGAAGGCCCAGAGGGGGAGTAGAGGTATAGCTCTACTCTTTCTTTAACCTCGGAGCTAGATTGGGGTGGGTGGTCAACTCCACGCCCCGTCATTGTCTTCGTGCATTTAGGAAATTAATCTTGGTTAATCCTACTACTAAATCACGTGTAACGTAAGGCATGTCGAAGGAATATTTAGTGTTCTGCATTCGCTCCGCTGTGGTCCTCATGGAAGAGAACCAGTCGGAAAAAAAGGCAAAAGGAACTTCATGTTGACGATACAGTACAAGAGAACTGTGCGTTTCAATTGAGGAAACATTTTTGTTGTTATTTATTGTTACTAGAACTTTACGTCACTAGGTTATTTGACTGACACACTTGTGTTTTTTGGTTCCTCAAAAACACGTTTTCTTATCATCGTTGTTACGAAAACATGTTCATTGTGACTGTGTAGATGTTTTGTTTGTAAAGTTAAAAATTTGACTTGGACTGCAGCCCGTGTATGTAATAGCAACATTGATCAATTTTCCGAAAATTTTCTCATAAAATGAGCAACTTTTATAGTACCATTATCGGATACATTTGTTATTGTAGTTTGCGGGATACTGAGGTAACGAACTTGAGAGCAGCATGTGAAAGCTAAATCTCAATAAAGTCCGAACCTGTCACTCGCTCCATCAACTTCCCATATTTAGAAGTTATTTCCCTAAAGTCTGTCATAACATTATTTTACTATCTCCTTATTTTGTCTAAGATGCCATTTCGTAAGACGTTTCCTTACCACAGCTCTGTATGCATGTCTAGTATACAAAATCCTGGTCATATACCAAGCCCGTATTGGTCTCCAAGATTTTATTAGTACAAACATTCTAGGCGACTTGCGTGTAACCCATGGTGTTTCTCTTTCTCTAACATCGTAATTTGCTGACATAATCCTTCTGCAGAATAAAAAATTACCTTCCCGATTATCTTATTTTTATTTCGGATATGTGTTCTGCCTTGGGAATAAAAGACTACAATCATAATTATGAAAAAGAAAGCGGTACTTGTCTTATGCGTGATTTCAGGCTTCCGCCGCGATGTAGATGAGATCTGCGCTCTTCTGGGATATTACGCAGCGTAGAGTGGTAGTCCTGTACCTACGTTTCGGGACAACCTATCCGTCCCATCTTGGACTTCTTGACCCTTAATATGGGACCGATAGGTTTCCCGATACGTCGGTACAGAACTACCACTCTCCGCTGCGTAATATCCCAGAAGAGCGCAGATCTCATCGGTACATATCTTGATTTCTTAGCCTTTACGATTAGAAAATTAGATATGACAGGTTATGATCTAAGTAACAGAATATACTTAAAGAATTTAGTCTCACGTGTTCATTATGAGCATTGCTGTTTGTTAGTGATATTTGCTAGTACGTGAAAGTTTAAAATATTTTTAAACGATTTATCGGGTGTAGCTTTATATATAGGTTTGAGAGAATTTAATTTTTAAGTGGTACATACATAATTTGGTTTTAAGTTTTGAAGTTAAGAATACCATTGTGTATACAGAGGAGTTATGTGCCCTGTCATTAGCACGCCCTTATCTTAAACCTTTTTTTTGTTTTGATCTTACACTACGCAACAACGTGTGCCTACTTACGAGATCTTCATGCCAAGCCTCTGTGTAAGATTTAATCGAATGCAGAACTTTTTCTTGCGACATATGGGAAGAGCTCCCGCTTTTATACGTTGCATTCACTTGCACATGCTATCGCCCCTTCCCTTTCTCCCGTTCGTCATTTTGTACTACATGTGTTTCCGTCTGTTTCTTTCGCCACTTATGTCAAGCTATTCTGTTATTTAACAATCTGACCAGGCAAATTTACGTTTTTTTACCACAAGGAAAATTTATGCCTTGAAATTCTATGTAGGCAGTACTTATGCACGAATTTGGATGGATGTGGAGCAGTCACGTTGTCAAAAGGCACGGCAAAAGAACATGTTTTTCTACGCTTATGTAAGAGAGGTCATTGAGCAGAACTTTTACGTAAGACTGTTCCTATTACGTACGTTGCTTTCGTGTGAATGATCCCATAGGCTCTGCTGCAGACGGGTGTATAGGACAAAATTAAGTAATAAATTGGCGCACTCTTGAGTGGAAATCCTAAGGCGATCTTCAGACGTTGCATAATGGCAGAAACTGACTGCCATCGGACGCAAGCCTAAGTTATGAGAGTCGTAGTTTTTCTGTGAGGTTTACTGTCACACTGAAGAGCACTCAAGTATTTGATTTGGCAGGATGTGATATTGAAAGCTTAAAAAGCATTGTCTCTGAATTCTCCGTGGTGAAGTTCCTCACATTCAGAAACCCATTTCAACACCATTCTCCTGTGTAAATATGGTTGGTCAATTTTGATCCTTCTGTTTAGTTTTCCGGACTACAATTTTATAATTTTGTCGAATCTGGAGAGAAACTTCTTTCAAACAAATAATCGTTTTGTATAAAACGAGTTAGATAAATTTTAAATTATTTTATTTTATTTTAAATTGTATTGTTCTGATTGGAATCTATTCGTCCGCTTTATTGAAACCAATTTTAAATACACGCAAGCAGTGAATATTGATGTTTTTGAAATGTGGTGCTGGAAAGGGATAGAGAAGATCAGTTGGGCCAATCGTGTAAAAACTAAAGTGTTAAATATAATCAGCAAAGAAATAAAAATCCTACGTACAATAAAACGAAGGAAGGCTAATTGGATTGAGTACATCTTGCGCAGGAACTGCCTTATAAAACGCTTTATTGAAGAAAAGATGGAAGCAAAAAAGACGAGAAAGAAGATGTGAGCAGCTACTGGATAGCCTTAAGGAAGATAGTAGATACTGGAATTTTAAACAGACGTCAGTGTATGGCCCTCTCTGGAGAACTCACTTTGGAAAGGCTATGGACCTGTCATATTACAGAGACAGTGACAAACCGTGCGGAACCCCCCCCCCCCAAATACACTAAAGTTTATAAAAACAATTTATTACTAGGGGCGTTGGGAAACTACGTATGTTAAATTACAGTGCAACCAGATACCTATACTGCGCCTGCATGGCACATGTCAGTAGTCATTGCGAAATTTGAGGTCTCACAGCGATGTTGCTGAATATTCAAGTCTTGAGTGATCCTGAGACGTTGTGCCTTCGAAACGTCTGGAATCACTAAGCCAACGACACAGCGTCACGTCTCAGAACACCTGAATCCCCAGTATGGATTTATAAATAAAGTAATTAAACTAACAACTACCTTAGGACACATGCAATTTTTTGACTAGTGCAGCACCTGTTACTTTCTCAGGAAGGACTCTGCTCCGTGGGGTTACTTTCTGATCAGGTTAATTTTATTTATTTGTTATCTAACACTATGAATGTCAATACTTGTGTCTGCAATATGCGTTGTAGCTGCATAAAGAGCCTGTTACTGAATCTGTTATGCTGCAACATCTAGAATGCATTCCGTATTGCTGGCTGTCAACATTTCAGTAGGTCAGAATTAACTAGTTTCCTTCCACTCGAAACAAGTTCTGCAGTGAAGGGTGCCTGTTTTCTGGATCACGTTCGAGGCCTTCCTTTTTCAAAATCTTTTTCGGATATTCTGTAATTTAGCCTATGGGTCCAGCGTATCGTCATGCAACTTTCAACCAAAGTAGAGAAAAAGTCGTTGGAATAAATAAGTAAGAGGATCGATGGAAAATCTCTGGAAATATTACTTTTTTAATTTCCCCCCCCCCCCCAAAAAAAAAGCTGAATTTCCAATAAAAACAGCAGTTGAGAAATCTTTGTTAAACCTAAATGCAACGCTTGTGAGAAAGTTTTTCTAAGTTCTAAAGGTTTCATTTTTTAAAAGTGATGGAATAGTTTATATTGGACTGGGAATATTACATAGTGTGATAAAGATAGTCATATTGTAGGTAATAAAATTGTCTTCGATTATTCTAAATACAGATTTTTTCTTTCAACCACTTGCTCAGTTTATTGTTGTAGAATATTATGATTTAACACTGGCCCTCCTGTGTCTTTGCTATGAAATTAGGTGGCACTTCGGGTATGGAGACCTTCGCGATTTGGGCTAGCCTAAAGAAGAATGAATGAAATTTCCACCGATAAGTGTACCACGTATATACATTATTTGTTCCTGTTTTACAAAAGCCAGTTTGATGTACCTTAGTTTCTTTGTACACAGAGGCTGTTGTTATTGCGGTGCCCAACTAGGGTCGTTAATCTTCATGGGTCTCGAGTCACTCATTCAGTAAGGCACCTTGTAGGACAAGGGCCAGTTCCTGCTGCATGTTGTGTGCTCACACAGAATGCACAGCACAAAGTCACTCATTCAGTAAGGCACCTTGTAGGACAAGGGCCAGTTCCTGCTGCATGTTGTGTGCTCACACAGAATGCACAGCACAAAGTCACTCATTCAGTAAGGCACCTTGTAGGACAAGGACCAGTTCCTGCTGCACGTTGTGTGCTCACACAGAATGCACAGCACAAAGTCACTCATTCAGTAAGGCACCTTGTAGGACAAGGGCCAGTTCCTGCTGCACGTTGTGTGCTACACAGAATGCACAGCACAAAGTCACTCATTCAGTAAGGCACCTTGTAGGACAAGGGCCAGTTCCTGCTGCACGTTGTGTGCTCACACAGAATGCACAGCACAAAGTCACTCATTCAGTAAGGCACCTTGTAGGACAAGGGCCAGTTCCTGCTGCACGTTGTGTGCTCACACAGAATGCACAAACACAAAGCAACACTGAATAACGTAGTAGCTGTAAAACGCTGATAGTCTTCATTAGTTTTTCACTTTTATCGGCGGGTCCTGAATATTTTAACGCAAAGAAGGATGATGAAGGTAGAGGAAGACAAATCAAACGAATAATGGAGAAAGGAGGAAAAGTAATACGTGTGTGAAAGTCTGGGCTTTCTGCTGAATTTTCAGAGAGCACAGCCCTATGCGATTTGGAGTTTTTGCAGCGGTATAATAGAAGATTCTTATCTTTTAGCGCTCACGGACCTTGAACACTTGTAGATGAAACGACGCGTTCTTTCGCACCACCGGTATCCACTTACCCAGCGACGCAGCATCACATATCAACATATCAGGTACCTCCAGTACTCCTCTAATTTCCCTATACACTGTATTAATTTGTGTCCCCCTTATGGCTCATTTTACTTCACCATATTGGTTCTACTTGCTGGTTTGTTTTTATTATTTTTCATAAGCATAAAGCCTATGTTTTTCACTTTCGTCGGTTACATTTTTCTAAAACAAACGGATAGACTATTGTCAGCATGGACGTTATTTGAATAATTAGACCCATATATAATTATATTGTAAAATCGTGTTGATATATTTAAAATTCCAAAATAATTGTACTCATAATCTTATCATAGGTACGTTTATCCTCTCAACGTAACTAATCAGGTCTTAACTGAATACGTTTGAAGGTTGTGGCCTGGTTTCATCCTACTCAATATAAAAACCAATGGCAAGCTCTTGTGACCACTGTAATAAATCCTCGAGTCTCATAAAATGCCTGAAGGGCTGATCGGGTGCTATCTTGCCAAGAAGCACTCTGCAGTTTGTTATCAAGTTAGTTAACAACCATTTGCGTGAAATCCACGTAAGGAATATAGTGTATTAATTGATTGAGGATTATACTGGTTTACACAGCATCTCCGAAATGAATCTATATATTAATTGTTTGAGGTTTACATTGATTTATACAGCAACTTCCAAATCACTCGCCCTTCCAGGAAACTGTCTTTGTATCTAAGCAATGTTCCTCAATTCTGTAAAGGTGGAAAGGTAAATTTCATCCTATACCATGAAGGCACAGAGTGGGAGTAGAGATATAACTCTGTTCTTTCTTTAAACTTGATGCTAGAAGAGTGTGGGTGGTTAACGCCACTACCTTGCCGCTTTACCCCTGAGAATGACCCGGTACCCATTGCATAGGAGGCTGGGTGGGCCCCAGGGCCTGTCTGGACAGGTGCGGAAAATCTTTCCCCCACCGGGATTCTGTTCCCGGACCGTCCAGCCCGTAGCGAGTCTCTGTACCGACTACACTCACCCGGTCCTTAAATCTGTATGCTTCCAAATGCTGTGGTAATTTTTATACAGTTCTTTATTTTAACCGTACAATGTAAATACTGCTTGTGTGCAGAAATACTTTTGGCATTAATCTGGAACATTAAATCATTCATATTTATGACTATGTAAATGGGTAACAGTTAGGGTCTATCAACTTCAGGATTTAACGGCTCACAATTGAAGCATAATGCATCTTTAACATATATACTCACTAGGCCTCGTCAGCACAAAGTAAAACCGCGTGAACAGCGTACGGACGAGAACTGCAGAGACTACTATATTGATAGCTTGCAACACGTCAAAATTCAAGATCTTTTGTGGATTAGGAAAAAAGGTGGCAGTTTCTAAATCAGAAAATAAATCTAATAACCGATTTAATTTAAAAGCATAATCTTCATGAAGAAAACAGAATATTGTTTAATGGTTAATTAGCGCGCACTTTGAAATCTACATACGAAATGGATTTTGTAACAAACTGTGTAAGCAATTCTTAGAATCTTTTAAAATACATATTTTAAATAATTTATACATACAAAAATACGTTGAAGTTTTCAGAATATTTTTCTCATATTAAAGTTTTCCATATACTGAACCTGTTGTAATTTTTAAACATAAGGGTTCACAACATTCACATTTTAAATGCACGCATGATACAAATATATACAGAGCAGTGCTTAGCTGTGCCCTGTGTGATTTTTCTGACGGTGACTGAGTATAGGCCGAAACGAAGCGTGTGGGAAATAACATTGTCAGCAGTACAGCAAGGGTGAGTAAAATCGTGTAATATACGTAGGTGATGGTTTATACACTGTCATTAATTTGGCATGTTGGTTTACAAATTAAATTTGCTTTATTGTAAACCAACGGGTTATTAACATTGGCAGATTTCACTGTACAGTAAAATATTTTGTAGCGGTGAACGGAACAGAATGTCTGGAATATATGAGCTTGCATTGCGACTGAAATTTAGTGATGTAACAATTAGAATTGAAAGTAATACTCATACAAAATTAGAGAGACCTTCTCTGTCGGCAGTCATTTTAGCCACATCCAGTTTTAAACATTAGAGGTGCAAATGCATATTCACCATCCTTTCGCCTCTTACCAGCTCAAGTGTGTAGGAAACTGTCATGCATTATTAGCTTACATTTTTATTAAACAGTCATGTCCATTATACAGTTCTTTAACAGAGTTCAGTGCTTTCAATACCCAATGTGTTATAACAGAAAGTAGCACGCATGCTGGGAAAGGTCTGATCTGGTCTAAACAAGACTGGAAAAATATATCCTTTTTTTGTTTGGATCACACATATGTCTCACTGATTTATTTGTGAATTTGTCCTTCATTTATTGATCATAGATATGTTTTTAAAGAGTAAGAAACTTTTACTCTGTATAAAATCGTAAATATTATTGTATAAGATGTTGATCAACTGTTTACATATATTACGCTATAAAATTATATATTTTTCTCGTGTTTTGTTTTATGCAGCAATAATTTAGGAAATAAAACCCTGTATGAAGAAGGGCCTTATGATTTTCCTTTGATATTCGTGAACATCTTACATAGCCTACTTATCTCTTAAGATTTAATATATAGGAATCTAGGTCAACAGCATTTTTACTGAAATCCCTTCACATGCGTTGACCTGTCCATTATATATTCACTTTGTACACTGAGTGAAGATGTATAACAGAAATTCAAAATTGAAGATCAAATTGTATAAACGGTTTATTTGATGTGTTTCCCCTTATTGTCTCTTCTGTGCCCCCTATTTCTCTTAAGTATCGAATTACTACAAAAACAATGGGGAGAGAAAACTTTAATTTGAAGAGGAACTTAATTTTGGAATTTAGTCACAGCAACTAAATTTTAAATATCAAAAGAAACTCAGTAACGATGTTTACATTTTATATTACGAAGGCTGTGTGTTTTCGGGCACCACTGCCTTCCCTCATCTCACCTCTCAAATTTCATGTTTACATTTACAAGAATACACTTACCTAACCTCGGTGCAGTGTTTCGTAACATATTGGATGTAACGATGGGCAGTTGCTAAATACCCTTCTCAACACCCAAAGAGGAGGACACCCATTGTCGACCATCTGCTTATGTTTGTGCAGTATGTAGCTCTCCATTTCCAAAGACCAACTCCTTCATTCGCAAAATTAGTAATTTCTCATTTAGATATGGACCTGCTGTCATTAAGTAAAGAAATGCTGGTCTAATCATGCCCGTCTATCGACCATATGTCCATATTCTTTTTTGTGGTGAAGGGCCCCGCAGCAGATGCTACGGACGCACAGCAGCCTTGAGGCTTATTGTGCAACCCTGGATGAAGATGATTAATTAATTTTTTCGTTTTTCCTTGTAATTGAGCACCGGTGGAATGAAATTGACGGGGGAAAACCGAAGTACTCGAGGAGAAACATGTCCCAGTGCCACTTTGTCCACCACAAATCCCACATGGACTGACCCGGGATCGAACCCGTCTCTCCGCGGTGAGAGACCGGCGACTAACCGCCTGAGTCAATGCACGGCCTATACCCATATTTGTAAAGACTATAATGCAGTTTGTTATGAGTATCATACTACTAGAATACATTCCACCGTTGTTCTGTCTTCTAATGCTGCACCATTAATAACTCTGGCATGGAGACCGTGGAAACCTCTGACATATAAATTACTCCGGCACCATTGTTTTGTGGTTTTGAAATTCCTTTGGTTAATATATCTTCGAAGAATATAGAAATTTTGTGAAGGTAGTTTTTGTTAATTTAAAAAAGTCTGCAGTTTTTTCTTTCTCTCTGACAGCTGTAATTAATAAGTCGTTGAAGACTATCATGTGAATTGCTTTTAAAGATACGTCATGAATATGAAATATAGTTTTATATGTTATGAATTACTCATATGGCGGCGAAGCGAAACGCTTTTGTTATAGGTCACAAGTGTAAGGCATTCATAACTTTACTTTTGGAAATAATGCACAGAAATGGGGGACAATTACAACAATTTTAGGCGTAATTGTTAGGTCCTTCTGTCCTTACTACAAGGAAAGTAGGTATCATTTCCTGATATTTTTGTGTATGTTATATGATTTATTTGAGCGCCATATAACGCAATTGCGTTGGTAAACTAATAAATGCAAAAGTGTAAGAGACCTGAAAGAATTTGTTACACTTGTTTCGCCATATTTTAAAGCATGCTTCTAATGATATAGATATGAGTAATGACAGATATATGGGAAGGTAAATATGACATCCCAGGTTACATTCATTCATTTCACGGCCAATAACACAGAAACTGAGATTTCAGATTATGTCCTTCCATACCTCAATTATAGAATGTACACACGTAATTGAATCAAAAGTTTTGTTTTAATACGTACGGTTTGTAAGAAGGAACGTCAGTATTGTCCCTTATAAAATACATTATTCCGTCGAAATAGCAACTGAAAACTGCGATGCTCAACATATTTTTTTCTTACGGAAAAACATTTTTCTCTTTTTGTGATTTCAGGCTTCCGCCGTGATGTAAATGAGATCTGGTCTCTACTGGAAGTTGACGCAGCGTAAATTGGTAATTTGTTACCTACGTTTCAGGACAATTTATCAGACCCATCTTCAAGGGTCAAGCTTGACTCTTGAAGATGAGACCGATATGTTGTCCCGAAACGTCGGTAACAAACTACCAATCTACGTTGCGTAAAATCCATAAGAACCCAGATCTCGATTTTCTCTTTGCCTCCGAATCAAGCCAGAAGGTTACGTGGGCAACAGATATTCTAGCTCAGGACTGCAAGCCTCATTTGTACCATGACCCGGCCTTAAGAGCGTTAAGCACAACAGTAGCCTGTCGACAACGTAGAAGGTTGTGATTCTCGTATACGTGAACACGAATGTGATAATAAAGGTGAAAATGCTAGAGTTGATGATGCTTTCAAAAGGCACAGCTTTAGAAGTGAAGTAGTGGAGAAACGCAGTGTGTGGGCTTTATGCCAACGTGGTGGTCTCCACACAAGGCGTTTTTCTTCCTACAAAAGTCTACAAACCACAAACTTAATGCTGTATAGGAAATTGATCGCTTTCTTCTGAGATACAGAAAGAACACGGTCAAAGGCACTGTGTGAGCAGACATATAATTTTCGGGACGTGAAACCTCGTGGTACGTAACAAGCTACTAGGTTTCTTAGGGTTCACGAGGAAAACATTAATGCAGGATAGCCTATATCAAATTTACGCATAGAAAATCAGAGTATTGAAACGGTCTCACTTATGCGTTTATTTTGTTAAGTTCATGAAAAGGCAGCAGGTGACATTTCACGTAAATTAATGGATCGGAATGGCGTTACAGATTAGTGTTAAAAAAAGTAACACGTGGGCTGTATACGATCACACACGTAAGCATTAATTTTATTATCTTCTTAAAAAGAATGTAAAATTAAGAACAACTTCTATTACATTTTATTATTTTCTTCGTTAATTTCGTGATAGCATTGAGAAATTTTCTTCGAAAGGCAAACATACTAAATATTAACAACTTTATTCAATGTGGGATGTAGTATTTTATCTAAGGAATTGGGCGGAAGGTTGGTAAATAATGAGTAAGTTATTATCTTTTAAGTAATCTTTATCATCTCCCACTTATTACATAATTCAGAAATTTAATTCTGTCTCTGTGTGTTGTAGCTCTTCGAATAAGCAGAAGACCCTGCCTCTATAGGACTGTGCGCAGTGCCGGGTCCATTACTGCTTTCCCTCTATCTGTACCTAGTTTTTACGCACGACTTACTGCGTACGCTCATGATGGAGGCGGTATGTTCCTCAGACACGTGTGTAACTATTTACCAGACGGCACGATGTCACGTCCCAGGAGAGAGTAATCAACATGTATCATGCTGTTGCGAGATCATTTCGTGACTCTGGTACCGTCATTCAGAACTCATTTTTTCAACTCTAGTAACTGCAATAGGGCTCCAGTAAGTTTATTTAACTCTTTAAAACCCAGCGGTTGCTATATGTACCATTAGGTTTAACATTCAGAAATTCTGCTTTCTGACAACGCAGTGTATTTTCTTATTTTATTTGAGTCTCAGAACAAACAGATAGTATTCCCCTGTACAATATTAACTACAGTTTTTTAGGCGCTTTCGCAAAATTGCGAAAAGTGACTATTAGCGTCGTAATATCTGTCTGTCTTTCCGTCCTTCTGTCCGCATGTAACAACTCGGCTCCCGCTGGGCAGACTTTAATGAAATTTGTATGTGAAATTCAAGTTAAAATTTGACAAGAATAACGGGTACTTTACATGAAGACCTGTGTACAATTATGGTAATATCTCGCCCAATTCTTCTTAGAATGAGAAATGTTTCAGAAAAAAGTTGTATAGAAAACCAAAACACGCATTTTTTGTTCAACAACCTTTTGCCGAAAGTCGTGCCCTTTATGAGATAATGTGGAAAAATAGGGTAGAGCCAGCCAGGCCACAGATGACAATATAATACGGCGCATGCGCATCGCGTGCTAGATAACAAAGGCTACTGACACACACTCAGAATATGTAATACTTATTACTTTTACACGGCAACAGTGGTTTCACGAACGCGCCTCTATGTTACGTTTATACGTACATTTTCTGTCTTGTATAACCTAGACGGAGTGTGTTTACTGTGCGGTACGAAAAGTTTTTTTAAAATAAAATTCAGTTTATTCTCATTTTTTAAAGACTTCAGGCGCAAGATTGCTGAATGGATATTAAAGGGAGGAATAATTGTTCGTGATTTGTTGTTTTTAAAGGGCGTTGGGACTGCAGCACCATTGTACACTATTTATGAGTCAAGAACATTAAATAAGTTTAGCATACAAGATAAACCTGGTCCGTGTTCTGTACTTCGTTAGCATTATAAAGTCCCTGTATCAATGGAAAATACATGTGGCACCCTACCTACTCTCAGGGACAACTATCCAGTGGTAACCTAGACTGGCCTTGATTCACACAAATAATGACTTCCAAGTTTAATCAGTAGAATTAATGTGATAAAATAAAAACAACTGGAACCAGATTGTAGGCTTTCGTTCAGAACACAATTCACACCCACCAGACGAGTTGTATCACCCTGAAACCAAATCATCCGTCCTGAATATTATCTTAGTAATGCAATAAATAATATCTTGAATAAGTCTATCCTTTCATCCTGTTGAAAATCTAATAACCAGCTGTTAAGTCTGGAAAACTTGAATTAGTTAGTTACCAAGATCTTTTATGCCAGTAAAATGTGAATTTTGTATTCGTTCCAGTTTCGAAGTCTGATTATTCTCTCTGGAAGGAGGAGCAACGGAATGTTTATTGAATCCAGTACCTACAGCCTGGAGAAATGTGGCTATGTCATATAAATTAATGGTTTTTAAATACTGTGGTACGTCGTATGATGAATGAAGAATGAGATTATAGACGGGTTTATGTGTGTGTCGCCCACGAAAATGTTGTCTGGAATGTTGATGACATTTGAAAAATGGGAATGATTATGACTGATTGTTTGCGAGACAAAATTAGGTATTCCAGAGAGAATATGTCACATAGCAGTTTGCCCGCTATAAATACCACAATTTTGACGGAGTTTTGAAATTGGTGTTTGATGAATAGTTGATGTAGGTGAGGTATGACTCCATCGCACTGCCGAAAGTTCAGAAATATGACCCACGCTCATTGAATGGTGTTTCTGTCAATGCGTGTTCACGCTCTGATAACTCAACCCGTGTCCTTCTGTTCCGTGTCCGTGACTCAAGTAACCGATGCCCACAAAACCTGCCCCTTGACCCCCAAAAAGATTGAACTCATGGCTACGTACTCCAGGTAACTTTGCCTCTTGGTGATAACCTTCATGTATGCTCGATTGTTGGTAATCAGGGGGGTTCTGGTACTGATGTGTTTCGGGAGGGGTAAGACCTTTGTAATTTCCTTCAGGTGTGACCACATTGTACGTGTCAGACAGGCGTGTTTCAGGAGTATTAGAAATCTTCACGTAATAATTCGTTTCAGGGTTGTTGACATGAAATGCAGGGGCACTCTCTTCATGTTGAATTTCTTCGTATACTTCCTGTTTCAGGATTGCTTGATTCTCAGGTTGCTGCGAGATATATAAAGGGATATGTTTGATATCAGAATGAGGTACAGGAAGGGGAATTGTTTTAGAGACGGGTAGAGTGTACTGTTCAGGAAGAGGGACTTCTACAGGAACCTTGCCTAATACTTCAACAGGGGCCTTCACGTGGTGTGGAACATGTTTGATCACAAGAAACGGCACTTTCTTCTCAACTGTGACGTGAAAAGGACTGGGAACGGGAACCGGAAATGGTTTGTGTACAATAACGGGTACTGGGACCTGCACGGGGTAAGGAACGTGCTTGAAGTATTCCACAGGGTACGGATGGGGCACAGGCACATGCACATGCACAACCTTCTCAGTCACGATAGGATTGTGGTGGGCCACTTCGGTCTTAAGACCTGCCTGACCCACACCTCTACTGTTCTCCTTGAATGGTTCCAGATTTTCTTCCTCTCCATGAGCACCGCGTTTCTCCGGCTTCGACTCGGTTATCTTCTGGGCTTTTGAAGCCTTTTGCGCCTCCTTAGGTGGAGATGTAGGAAGGGGTTTTGCTTGCTGTTTTTTCGTCTTCTCCTCAGCCGCAGTCAATACGGAGCCCAGAAAGAAAAGCAGAACACACACCTGTGAAGAAAATCATGATGAAACAAACTGAACACTGGAAAACACAACGAACGTGAAGAATTATTTCGGAAAGAAGAAGTGGAAAAGCAGAGAATTGTAAGGCATGGAAAAATGTAATAGAGATTTCTCAATAGCAGTGAAGTCGAGATATGGCTCTTTATAATATCGGTCAGTGTATTTATCATCTTTACCAGTGTTACTTTTCGTCGTCTATGTAGTCGTTGATGAAAGGGCCTTAAAATAAATTATGGACGATATGAAGCAGAGAGATAATTAATTAGTATAAGACTATGACAAGGACGCACAACAAAGAAGTTTTTTACGAATCTACTCTTACTTTTTTCTTTGTATGAATGTCTTATATAATTAGAAACAATATTGGCTTGAAGTGTTTTATTATCTCAAAAGTCAGCTAAATTATTTTAGATGTATGCCTTGCTACGGGCCGATCCCCCATGCAAGGGGACCTACCAAATGCCTACAAAGATACAATATACATGAAAACATGTGGGGGATTGGAGGCATAAACCTGCCCACTAGTTTATGCTTCTAAAGAGGATTCATTAATCAGGAAAAAGGGAGGCTCTGGATTGCACTGGCCTTTCTGAAGACAACATTTTATCGTAAAAAGGTTTATTGTCCGCACAGCCGGTATACTGGTACTTTCGGTGGCAGGGAATTACGATATATGAATTTAAGTTAGACTCTAATGACACGATATTGGTACCGAGTTATAAAATATCCTCAGTTATTTTAACGGATTTATTTTAGGCTTCCACTTGATGGATTTTTATGAAATCTTAAGAGTGTTTAGGGTGTTTATTAAATCATCTTCCAAATTTAAATTTGTTTAAAATCGGACAAAACGCTTTACATTAAGGCCTACTTACGTTTAAGATATCTCTCCTTTTACGAAGTACAAGAAATGCAATTGGAAATTTCAAAATGGTAAGGTGCCAATTTGATAAGTAAATAGGTAAGTAGGAAAAAATACAAGAAATCAGCACGTTTAATATTTGTTGCTTTACACTTGATTGTAGTTACATATAGTGGCTCGCATCTTGATGGGATTTGCTATGTTGTGACGCAGTAATTTAATGACTTAATCTTCGGGTCACTTTTCTGTACAGTTTTTTATTTCTTTATGCGCTATACATGATCCGTAGTTTAGGAAAACACAAACATGCAATAATAACGTTTTACATTGTTTATTTAGTTCTCGGAGAGCGAAATTTTATGTCTAGATAGCTTATGAATATATCTACATATTGTGCTGTTACAAAACATTTCGCCTGTTTGCTTCTTTGATGTTCTGCATGAAAAATAAATTTAACAGATATAATCAAGGTAGACAACAACTTCTTTAAAGAACTATAACAATAGACCCTAATAACATGAGTAATATTCCCAATATAAGTGTAATCAATAACAAAACTATGACCCTGATGGTTTAAATGGTGTTGCTATTTGAGAAGAATTCAGGATACAAACATCCGAACGCGCCTCAGTGTAATGTTATGCCTTCATTTACGATCTTATTTTATGACGCTCTTAATATCCCAGGCGATATGCTGTAGATGGTAATATGTTTGATAAATAATACATTTGAAAATATTTGGCAGGAAACGGCCGTGGCCTTGTCGAGATAATATCGCGGAATTTGCCTGGAAGAACTGAGGAAAGGCAGGAAACCTCATTAAAGATAGCACGTAATCGGATAGAGATTCGAACCAGCTACCTCTCGAATACAAGTGTAGAACGTTACCGTTACAGCAGCCTGCTATATCCAAGGTATTTTGATATCGAAAGATAAATACCACAGTTTTAAACAGATATTGTGAAGTAATAAGACATAAAAAAGTAGCCTGAGGAAGGTGGGACAGAGGCTAGTGTTAACGTACACTAGAGTTAGGAAGAACGCCATTTTGAAACAGCCCTGATATGTGATCCTTCAACCATTATTGTGGTACTTACGCGAATCCTCATAATCCAGAGAGTTTGAAGTTCTAACTACGGCCTCTGCAGGCTGTAAGCTGAACTAGCGAGCAGTGTCCATTTATATACTGCGCCAACAATTCGATCCTTTCACCATGCTTCCTTCCACACGCTTTCGCCATGTAGCTGCTTTACGTCCCCATTATTGAATAACTCTTCTCCCGTCCCTGCTGATACGTTTTCCCTGCGACGATTGTGAAATGTATTATTTCATACTACCCCGTCTAGCCGTCTTATAACAACAATTTATAGACGTGTTTGAGAAATTTATATAATTCTAGGCAACTTAATGGAGAAGACCTTTTTGAGAAGCTCGCAGTTTCTCGGGCAGTCTAGATTTTCTGCTCTCTTTATGGAACCCGAGACTTCATTACCGAATTCGTAGAATATCGCCACTTCTCCCTATCCTAAGCCAGATGAATTCAGTCAAAGTCCTCCCATCCTATTTCTTTAAGATCCATTTTAATATTTTACCATCTACGCCAAAATCTTCCAAGAGATCTATTTCCTCTAGATTTCCCTACCAAAACCCTGTATGCATTTCTCTTCTTGCCCCGCCCGTCTCTTCTTCCCTTATTTTATCCCCCGAATAATATTTGTTTACAGCTGCATAATATATTTATATATTTATTATATTATATATTTATACTCTTCCGTATTTGTGGGGTGTAATTTATACTCTGTGTATAGTCAAGTAATGGGAAGTTTATGGACTGTAAAAGTTACGAAACAAACAAATCATGACGGTTTTAAGCCATTAGCTCAACATGCCCCTGAATGGATTGCTATAACCAAAGAAGTCCTCAGAATAGCCGGTGATGAGGCTGCAATTCACACCCTGACATCTGTCGAAGACCATCGGCGAGTCCTCAACTGTTTTAACACAACTTTCGATGTTGACAGATGAGAGAGAACATGCTGAATAGCGAGCCAGTGATCGGAAGAACATTGGATTTTGTGGGCATAGCGTGTTTCGTGTCACGGCATTATTACTGTGCGTAATTAGGAACCTTCCTGTATATCATGAAATGTGTAATATATACATATGTTACTTAGACTCACTGTCAGGCTCACAAGACGCACCCATTAGACCTCTTGTAAACCATTTGACTAATGTCCACACGCTCATATTTTAATTCCATTCATATGATCCCATCTACATCTAGGTCACTTAAGCAGACGTCTGCCACTTTGATTTCGTCCATCCCGTTGTGTTTAGAGTTAAGTAGTTTAGAGTAATTAATATCATCGTCTACACAACTTAATGATAGTTTGGGAAGTGTGTATTCACGTTGTGTTGTGGAATCTATGAAGTATACTTTACAGATTCTGCAACACAAGATTTTACATACAAAATTCGCTTTTAATCAACATGCATTACTAACATCTAGAAGGAATCTTTGGATACGTTACCTATTTAATTTTACTTCCTTTAATAAGATTTTAAAACATGTTTATACGTATGCATTTATCTAATGATCGAGGTCTCAGTCTCCAAAGCACGGATATATGTTGACAGAAAATTAAACTATTGTCTTGCAAAAAGTGTACAGCCTGAAGGTGACTGTATGTCCGTTGAAAATTGTCTCTGTTTAACGTGAATACATACTTACCTAGCTATTATTAAGTTGTTTATACGGTGATATTAATTACTTTAAACCACAGACGGTTTCCTTAAATTTTATCACTAACATCTACCAGTAATCCAAGCAGCACGTCTCATCCATCCTTCTTCATTAATCGCTTTGTAAGAAGGAAAATTATGAAGCTCCTAGTTACGGAATTATTTTGTCGTGCCGTTACTTCCCCTTAAGCACTCGTATTTTCCTGAGCAGCCTATTCTCAAACGTACTCAACGTATAATTTTCGGTAGAGATATCACGTTTGCCAATCACATACAGCAGTAGGTGGAACTGCAGTTAGATATATTTTCCTTCTTAGGTTCCTAAATTTTGTGAAGGGAGAAATTCAAATAGAGTACCTAGGCGTAGGAGGAATACTAATATTAACATGAAGCTTAAGATTATGGTAAGAGACTCTAGACTGGATGTATCTGATTCAGTGTCCAGTGCCCAGCGTCCATCGTCGGGATTATGATAATACGGCAATTAACTTTCGGGTTACATGAGACGCTTTGCATTTCTTGACAATCTTGAGTTGCTGTTAGCGTCTCAACAAGAACTTTTCTCCATGTAGTAATTTTTTATTAGATACAGGAAAACAATTATTCAGGACTCAATGTTGGAAAAGGTTTCCTGAATTTGATCTACCACTAATTTCTTCTGAATCTGTATGCAAAAGAATATAGTTCCCGTATTCCGATACTGTTATGTTTCCGTAACGTAAACTTTTACGTCGCCGAAGTGCTTACGCAACTTGTTAAATAATATGTAGAACACGGTCGATCACAATCGCCTGTCGCCTGTCAGCTGGGCGCTGTTGTGCCTCGCTACGAGTTACTTTCGAATCTGGGATGGTCATGCGGAGCGTGTTAATACACTCTGAGGGGCATTTCATTAAAGTCACGAAAGGAACCACCATAACAATTGGGAGAGATACTTGAGCATTACCGTCAAGGTTATAGAAAGCAATGGCTTTACTGTGTTTGTCATTTTTATGGTTTTCTCGCCCTAAGACGAGAACATAGACTGAGAGGTGCTTTACTAATTTATACCATCACAGCACAACCATGTTGTTGATGTATGCTTCTTTATTTAAAACAAGCTTTCCTACAGTTTTCGGCCATTTATCTATCTTCAGGGATACGTGATAAAAATGGTTTCTAATGAAGGTTAATACAATAAGTAACTCCTCAAAGTTTTGGAATTCTTTTTGCATTTTATGAAATTAAGAAATATTACAAACGTAAACCTTAAATTAAAATGTTATTTGACTCTTTCATATGATGCTGGTACTAAGCACATTACACAATTTAAGATGTTAATGCTGCAGACTTGACATAGCAGATTTGAAGTTTTAGTCATCAGTCGCTGGACAGGAAATGGTAAATAACAGTAATTATGTGGCAATTGTGTCTGAAAGAATAGGGGAATGATTATCTTTTTAATTTTGAAATTGCTGTGGTTATTGATACAATTAATACAAATTTTTCTGTAACATATTTACATCAAGGAGGAAGAGATGGGCGTGGCATGTGGCGCGGACAGGGGAAAAGAGAAATGCATGTAAGATTTGATATGAAAATCTGAGTGTGAGAGACCACTTGGAAAACCTAGACGTAGATGTAATGAAGATATTAAAGTGGACCTTCAAGAAATAGGATTGGACGGTGTTAAATGGATTCGTCTGGCTCAGCACAGAATCAACAACAGGTTTTGTGAACACATTAATTAACCTACTGGTTGATAAGACATTGTGAGTTGCTTGCCTAGTTCAGGCACCGTAGTTGCGTAAGAAGGACAGTGCTTCATAGCGTTAGTTATACAATTAGATATATTACGCAGTCATCTTCAACTTATAAAGCCATTTATCTTATAGCATTTTTCAATCCGTAATTACGTGTTTTAAGAGATCAACTGAAACGCCAAGGAAAACGAATATATCTTCTGTGAAAATTATTCCCACAATGCTTTGCCTTTCTGCGTGCAGATTTGTAAAATTTCCTTGTTCCTGATATGTAGCAAAATGAAGTATTTAATATAATACAAACAGAGAAGCCAAACTTATTTTCTTCCTAAATATCTCTGCCATCAACATATTTTTTGTTTTGTTCGAAGTTGCTAATTTATCACTTCTGCCCCCATATTGAGATCAGAACACACAATTTAACCCAAAGAATTTCTTTGTGTCAACAATACATAATCAGCAAGCTCATAAGGGAATGTGATTCCCAAAGAATGCTTTAGGATTTGTAAGAGATTTAAAATTTTCCAGTGGGTAGTACTCAGTAGTCTGTCCCAAGGTACTCTGTCGAAATTATATCCATAACTTTAAAAAAATCCGATTATCTACTGTACATAATTATGAAAATTTAACGAAGAATTTGCTTTTGTTGCCAGTTGTGGAGCTTCAGACAGATACTCGTGACCCGAACCTCTACCAGAAGCCGATGTCCGACCTTGTCTGACGCTATAGACAGTTCGACCGTAGAATGTGCTGGAATTTGACTCGTTCACTTTCTGTTGTGCCACATACACTCTTATTCCTACATTGTGCCAAAGCTAATTTCCTAGCTTCTTGTGATGCGCTACACATTCGAGACTGAAACCTGTGCCTTAATTTAATTTTCCGGCTTGCTAGGGCGTAGCAAATCTTAACCCGAGCGCGTCCCATAAATTCCTGATCGCGTTAACCCTCTAGACACTGTGACACGAGCCAGTGCAGAATTAATTTCCCGATATTCTGCAATGCCTGAACATAAACACACACACACACACTATCCGATTTTGAACGAGAAATTGATGTTGTGTAAAACTATTAAACTCCTTGCAATAAATTTTATGTAGTATTAGATCTTAGATGGGGTCATTTGGATTTTTCATTGACATAATCCTTTCGGTCGCACTATGACCCTGGGGTCGACTCAGCCTCTAACAGAAATGAGTACCAGGAATATTTCCTGGGGGGGGGGGGGGGGAGGCGGCCGGTGAGTAGGGCTGACAACCTTACCACCTTCATGTGCCGATTGTCTATAAATCTGGGAGCCTCAATCTCCTGGAACCCTAAAGGCCTGTAATGGGATTGCTTTACCTTTACCTGTATTAGATCTGACACGGCGCTATTCGCCACAAGTAGTGAAATAAAGCAACAAAATACGGACTACTTTAGGGTCGTCACTCTATGCCGAAGCAGGAAATCATATCTCACTCTTTAATAACACTTTCTTCCTGTTTACATTTGCCATTTCAAATTCTTAAACAGAAGCTGTCCTGGTTTATCGAAACTTTATGTAATAACATGCAATGTGTCATTAGGCCCATAATTTGTGAAGCAAATGACGAAACCAAGCTGTAATATGGCGATTTTTTTTTTGTGAGGAACAGATTCAGCCAAAGTAAATCACGTTGATTTTGGTTTACTGTAGGAAGGCAATGCCGTGCTGAGAAGCAAATATTTACCACTGTTTCGAAGAAAGTGCTACCTCCATCTTAATGGTCTAAACAGTTTAAGCTTTGAAGATGGACTGCAGCAGACTCCTACGAAACGTTGGTGCCTCTTTACTGATTGACTAAGCTCCATATCTCGGAAGACTTACAGCTTCATGAACACTGCTGTGGGAGCCTCAGATCGTACTCACCCACTGTTGTTCAGTTTTTCCATTAAATAGGTACCATCTCGACACTTGTTAAAACTTTGAACGATCTGTTCAAATAAGATAGGCTATGTGGTTTTACCGTGCACTATTTTTAAATGCAAGGCTTTTGGTAAATACTATAGGTTTCAATTTCTGCTGCGTGCGCAGTGGGGATTAGTTTGGCCGAAAGAATGAAATCAAATCTGTAGGCATACAAACTTTATCGAAATATATTTCATTATTTTGGAGATAAAGCGGGAGGTATATAGCGAAAGGGCTCTTATTGTTAATTCAGTTTGTAAATTTGCGCAAAAATACATCGAAACTAAACGAAATAAAAAACTCAGGCAAATTAAAAGGCAGCTTTTAATTAATTTTTACAGTCTTGGTTCTTTTTCAGGAACCTGATAAAATTAAGCTTCAATATAAAGCAGCAGTATTGGCTGACGGGGACCAAATTTAAATTCGCCCAGTAAAATCTGGCATAACTCATAGTCAAAAAAATAATCTCATCGATAACTTTCGGAAGCGAAACTACCTACTGATAAGTAGGAAACACCCATTATCCTTTTATTCTTGCACTTCTTAAAAACGACACATCACCTCTTATAGCATTTCCCGCCTTTAAACCCGAAATACAATTACCAAAGATGTTAGGAATTAGCATGTATGGGGGGTTTTCCGTTAAAGCTGTCCCCATATTTGTCTCAGGGCCACGCCATGAAGAAGATTGAGGGAGTGGAGGTAAAGTTGCAAGCATTCATAATCTCGGCTCTAGACGGAGGTGAGTGCTTACCTTCGCATCTTCTACACCGATTTACCCCAGGACAAGGAACTCTCATTACAATTGGGATTGGAGCTTGTGTGAGGACCAGAGTAAGTCTGGACGCTGTGAAAAGGAGGGAAAGGTCTCTCTCTGCCAGGCATTTATCCCGATTCCACCGTTGTCCATCTTGTACTTTGGTCACAATAAAAAGATTCACTTATAAAATTGTTTTAACATAACTCTGTTTATTAAACACACAAAAACGATATACACAGAGATCTACAGTGGAGAATCAGGGAGAAATGAACCGTTGCATGTAACAGATATTAATTTATGAATTTTATTTGTAAAGTGGATGAATATGACATGGTGGGCATGGCCTCGAAGTGAATGTCATGAACGTATCATTACTTTCCGCATCCATATTACATACTCTACAGCATGAAGACAGAGATGACCGGACCAACAAAGTGAGATACAAGAATGACTAGTGCCGCTCGCAACACCTGAAGAGTAGCGTCAGTTCAAGGATACCCGTGAAAGCTGTCCCCACCATGGTGGTGGTCGTGGTGGTGTTCTTTAATGTAAACTGGGATTTTCTTCTCGATGTAGACAGGAACCTTTACAGGGTAGGGCTTAGGAACAGGGACCTTAACAGGGTACGGCTTAGGTACATGAACTGGGTGAGGGACAGGTACAGGGACCTTGACCTCTACTTTGACGGGGTAAGGTACTTTCTTCTCGACGGGGTAAGGTACCTTCTTCTCAATGTAAACAGGGTAGGGCTTAGGGACGTGTACAGGGTAGGGCTTCTCGACCTTCACCTCAACAGGGACCTTTACTGGGTAGGGTACTTTCTTCTCCACGTGAACGGGATAGGGTTGCGGCACCGGGACCTTGACCTCTTTAGTGATTGTGATGGCCTTGATATGCGCCTCGTGCTTCTCTTCGTGATGTTCTGGTAGGCTCAAGTGTCCGAAGCCGCCTCCGCCTCCAAGGTGGTCGAAGCTGCCTCCGCCTCCAAGGTGGTCGAAGCCGCCTCCGCCTCCAAGGTGGCCGAGGCCGCCTCCACCTCCAAGATGGTCGAAACCGCCGAAGCTACCAAGCGTTAGGCCATGTCCTTGGCCAAGTTCCAAACCATGACCGTGACCATATCCGAAATCGAATATCCCTCGTTTCTCCGTTTTCCCGTCTTTCTTCTCCTCCACTGGGGAGTCTTTCCTCTTTTCCTCTTCCTCTGAGGCCAGTGCCAGCGCGGATAAAATAATGACGAGACACACCTGCGGAAAAGTTTTCGGTCAGAACAAGTTTGCATATACTGGGTATCCTGTAAATCGCTTTACCAAGATAGTGAAATATTTAACTTTGTACAGCTATTTGTGTATCAGTGCTTAGGAGATAACATGTGCGCATTGAATCTGGTGGGCAACTATATGAACAATATCTGTAGCTCCTCATTGGCACTTTCTGGTGGGGGTTGCTTGTAAGTAAAATAGTGTTTCCTTGGACCGTAAGTATAATAAGCGGGTGTATTAATACCAAAAAATCTGAATTTGTGAAAGAGTTAATTGGCAGATTGCTTCCTCTGTCCTCGTAGAATCGTATTTTGATAAGCTGGCAGTCTCTTACAAGGTAAAGAATTTCCCCGACTTCCATAAAACCCAAAGTTTTATTACCCTCTTCACAACAACCCGCCACAGGACACTTTCTTGAAACATTATGGTTAACTCAGTACTTTTCTTACCCTATTTCCTTAATATCAGTTTTTGTTATACTCCCATTCCCTATTATGTCTCAAGGTAGTCTCTTCTCATCATTTACTTCCATTAGATTTTCGTCAGTTCATCACATCATTCGTGCTGCATGTCCCACAATTCCATTGTCCTTAATTTGTTCATCCCATATATATTTCCTGAAGTGCACAAATTGCAGAGATCTTATTTTTTAATACTTTACATCCTTCAGTTATTTCGTCTTGTGTCCAAATACTGTCGTCAGCATTTTGTTCCCAGGCACCCTCAACCGGTGTCCTTCCCTTAGGTTAAAAGTCCTAATTTTACGTAAAAATACAGAGGGGTAATGCCAAGGAATTTCTGTTACTCTGTGTTTCGAGGATTATATAAGTTTGTGGTGTGTTTTAAATTTTAGGTAATTAGAAAATGGGGGTTTGAAATTTATTTAAAATATATACTCCTTGCAATTTCCCTTTCTGTTTACGTGAACTGAAAACTTTGTTAGTTTTTAACCATTAAAGGCACGTCTGTATATGACAGGGATGCGCAGTTAATGGCCCGCGAGCCTGATCCGACACTCGCGGCTTTTCTCTACAGCCCCTACAGCTATTTGGGAAGAACTTGCTGTAATGTAATCATTAATTTATCTTAACGTTTGATAAATCTGAAGCAGATTTCCTGAGCAATAATTTTTCTAACCCATATTCAGTGCATCCCGTTATTACAGTAATGTCTTTCGTAAGTTGTGTGAGAATTCCGTAACAATCTAAGGTACCAGGTAATCTTGAGTTTGGCCTAACCGACTTTCAGTCTGACACAGAAACAAAGGAGTTAATGTCAATGATGCTTGACGAAATTTCGGGTGGCTAATTAAATCCAAATAAGGTAATCTGAATGACACGGGAAGGAAAACGTTCGCAATATTTATATCCAGCTACGTATGTAACAAACCGTCTAAATGATGAAAAGGAATAAATCTCAGGTTTATGTACAAAGGGCAAGCAAAATTCATAGTGCAGGTTTGAGCATTGAAACTTCCACATTTACACCAAATATCCGAAATATTTACAACAGCCACATCCAACAACATCTGTCACAATAAGTTTGTGAGTGCTGGCACTTGGTTATATATACTTGGCTAAACTGTGGCTTTATTGCCTGTTGAAATTTTGCATTCTTCTTTTCCAAGCCAAACAGAATACTTACAGATTCTAATCCCTCTCGTTACTTGAAAAGTTTACCCGTTCCTAATATATACGATTCACATGCTGACAGTTGCGTCCGGGCGGACTGATACAAGACTCTAAGACTCTGAGATCGATAGTTCGAAATCCGCTAGGTTCCTAGATAAATGTCGGCATGTTTCCTTTTGGTGTTTGGGTCCTTGTGGCTGTATGGTTGTCATCTATAAATGATATGCAAAATAGAAGCTTGAAATCCTGTAAAAACCAAACGCTAGCTCTAAATCTGCAAGAAGAAGAAGAAGGAGGAGGAGAAGCAGACGCAAAAGAAGAAGAAGAGGGAAGCGAAAGTAAGAAATGATTATTTGGTGCAACCGGTCACATTGAATATGGGCGATGAACGAAATATAAAGAAAAGTGTACTTGACATTGTTGGATTAACCGCGTTTTCCGGCTACATAATGTTCAGTACTGACAACGTCTCTATATAAGATATCCCACAAAAAAAAGGAGCCGCAGGTTTCATTAGTTAAAGCTGGAAGTCAAAAATTGTTGAAGATGGTAGTAACAAAAAAATTTTTTTTTACAATGATAAAATGATGCAGAAATTCCCAACGTGACTTATTTTAATAAACCTCTTCCTGTATGCTGTTTGGTCTGTCCGAATCGTCGTAATTTTCTCTTGTCTGCAGTGACCACATACGTTTTTACGCGTCCCACTTTGAAACTACACAAGAAATCGAAAGGAAGAAGTGTCAAGGAGTTACAAAATAAAGTGAATACCAGCACTTCAATGAAAAGTACCTCTTGTTTTCGAAAGCAATGTCAAGGCAGATAATTGTATTGACTGCAGTATAAACACAGGTTCTACATGAGTTACTTAGGTATTTCTGTATGTACCACTTACTTTCACTTTAAACATCTCATCATTTTACTCAGGTTGTATTTAGCTGTGGCACACGCTTCTCGGAATAAACCGCGATTTGAATAAGATTGATTAATCTTATAAAGACAAGATAGCATGTTTCTGCGATATGGATAGTGAACTTGGAAATATTTTTAGGTGAATTAAAGGCTTACAGGGGTTTTAAGGAGCTGTTATACACCCTGTCTTGCCAGAATGATTTTTATCAAATTCGGACTCACTATTCTAAACTAACATAAGGTTTACTCTTACCAAATTTGGTACAAATGCTGTTACGAGTTCCTCTATGTGCTGGCTACTTTACGGTACTGTTTGACGACATGTTTTTTAAAATCCATTTTAAAATTAGCTCTTTATTACAATTAAAGTAATATATTTACTGCTCCATTAAAAAAATTCTTCTAAATGTAAAATTATTAACGTTTATAAAATTGGTTTACAAATTTGCCTTGAAGTGAAACGAGTTACAGAACACATTACGGTGTTCAGAACATATCCCTTTTTTCTTTTTCCCCGTGTTATTTAAATACGCTAGGTCAACCGCCAAATTTGCAGACTACCGAAACTAATAGGAAGATTAATATGAACGATCTTGTAGGTTAGAAAAAGGATATCAGGTCCTATTTAGGGCATATACCAGAATGTGTCTGTAAATATTGACAAATCCACGAAACCGTTTAATACAGATTATTGACATTTTGTGTGGCTGCTGCTCTGTCGAAAATATCTCTTATTTTGATAAGTCTTTTATATAGTGGAAAATAGGCACTAGGCTACAAGTAAGTGCGCCGTCGGGACTTTATAGATGAAAATGGATTAACTCCGTGATACACAGTCCTTCGAAGACCAACAGTCGCTTAGCTAGTCGTAAATTCATCGCCTCTTGCAGAACTCGATGGCACATCTTAGTCACGGAGGTCTGCTAGTGGTCCTTATCGTGAGATAAATAATAAACCCAGATCCTCATATCTTATTTATTTGATCCATTTTTAATATTAAGCCCCCTCCCACTTACGCTAGTTGTAGTAGTGGTAGTAGTAGCAGCAGTAGTAGTAGTAATAGTAGTAGTAGTAGTAACCCCACATCCTCATGTCTTATTTATTTGAGCCATTTTTAATATTAATCCCCTCCCACTTACGCTAGTTTTAGTAGTAGTAATAGTATTAGCAGTAGTAGTAGTAACCCCACATCCTCATGTCTTATTTATTTGAGCCATGTTTAATATTAAGCCCCCTCCCACTTACGATAGTAGTAGTAGTAGTAGTAATAGTAGTAGTAGTAGTAGAGCAGTAGTAGTAACCCCACATCCTCATGTCTTATTTATTTTATCCACTGTTAATATTAAGCTATATCTCACTTATGCTAGTAGTAGTAGTAGTAGTAGTAGTAGTAGTAGTAGGTAGCAGCAGTAATAATAACCCCACATCCTCATATCTTATTTATTTTATCCACTGTTAATATTAAGCTATATCCCACTTATGCTAATATTATTATTATTATTATAGTAGTAGTAGTAGTAGTAGTAGTAGTAGTAGGTAGTAGTAGTAGTAGTAGTAGTTATGGTCGTAGTGGTTGTGGTGATGCTAAGTGGTGGTAACTGTTGTAGCAAATAATACATAGTAATTTATATACCAACTATCCGTGTCTGTCTAGTACAAATCACTGCCTCGTACGTATTACCTTCGCAATGCAATTCAAGTCTCGCAACACGGGTCGCGGAGCAGTCACTTGTACTTACGTATAGCTTCATGGTCAGTCTCGATCTGATCCCAGCAGCTGAGTTGCTGATGCCAGCTGAGTTTCATCTGATGCTTTTATATGCATACAACTTTCGCCTTTTGCTGGCTTTCTTTTTCCCTCCAACCAAAATGCCCTCCCAAGTCACTTCATGCACGTTTCCCATGCAAGCTAATGCGTTTATTGCTGATCCTTGGGCTATATTTCCTGTAAAAAGCTGCAAGATTTTTAACATCTATCACACTCATATATCAGGCGACAAGTAGGAAGTAAATCCGGAAACAACCACCGTGGTTGGAAATCTAACGTGTCTGCTGAAAGAAGTTAGCCTCTTCTGGAAACGTCATCTGCATTACCTCGCTCTTCCATGCAGTGTGCTTTTCTGCTCTTTATGCAATTTAGACACACATGTGCGTGTTGTTTACACGAATATAAGCCTATATGCTACAGCCTTCTTGCAAGGCACAATATAAATTTGAATGTTAAAGCTGTTCAGTTTTAAAACTTCCTGTGCCTTAACGAACAGAAATTCTTCGTAAACAAGCCTCTCAGTCCAATATGATTTAGCCTTGCACTCAAAACTGTCTAAAACCATGATTGGAAGTAAATTTGGATATGATGTTACTTACAATAAACTAATAATAATAATAATAATAATACATTTCACATTATTTTAGCTGGTATATATTGGATAATTTGAAATCATAAGCTAACACTAAGAATTCCATTACACGCCTTGCAAGTACCCTGGAATCATTGTTACGTGGTATCAAGTTCAAGTTTGTTTTGGACAATGTAGCAGTCAAATACGAATTTGTTTACAGCTGATCAAGGAAAGTAATTGAAGTTGAACAATATAATGATAGCTGCATATTATATAAGCCTAGTAATCAGTTTATTCTTTATGTTTAACACGCTTTGCTGTAGTTACCCGCCCACAAATGCACGTACACTTTTTTTTATTTCCTGCTTCATTTGCTAGGTTAATTTCATAGTGTAATTTCACAGCTTTGTAAAAGTATGATCGCAAAACTTTTACTTCTGTTAAATTAGGACATTAGATGTCAAGTCCGTAGTCTTACTCCATATGTGCTTTCTTTCAATCATGGTTTTATCGCGAAAAATTGTGTTGTCTTGTGTGCATTGACGTCAGGTCAATTTAATTCGTCATGCAGTTTTTCCCATTCTTCTCTTATTTCAGTTCTTACTTTTTGTGCACAAATATGCTGAGATACTTGTTAGTGTATTCATTATTTACAGTGTGCTCTTTTGTAATTTAAGTAAGAGTCATACCTTCATAACACAACTTACCAATGTTATTCTCTAAAGGTAAAGGTAAAGTTCACCCTAGAACAGGCCATGAAGGCCCAGAGGGGGAGTAGATGTATAGCTCTACTCTTTCTTTAACCTCGGCGCTAGATGAGGGTGGGTGGTCAACGCCACGCCCCGGCCGCTTTACCCCCGGGAAAGAGACCCGTTACCCATTGTACAGGAGGCTGGGTAGGCCTTAGGGCCGGTCTGGACGGGTGCGGAAAATCTCGCCCCCACCGGGATTCGATCCCTGAACCCTCCAGTCCGTAGCGAGTCGCTATATCGACCTCGCTATTCCGGCCCCAATGTTGTTCTCTATTACATATTAATTCCTACGTATTGCGGTACCTTGGATAAGGTAGAAATAAATTTTGCAGTCATTAGGATAGGCAAAATAAATTTGCAACTTTACAGGTACAGTGAATAATTAGCGAAATTCCGGTTGTTGCAGATAATGATCGAAGGAATCTAAACTTGTAGGAATTAATGTGTAATACAGAAGGACGCTATAATATTATGATTCTGCGATTAGGTTGACAAATTACCTGAGGATGGGAACAGAGCCAAGTCACAGTACGTCATGAAGTTCAGGCCTACCACACACAATGAAAATACCTAAAGTGATATTCTTATGACAACTGTCGCAGATATTCAGTGAATCTTTACTTAATGTGCATGGTTCAATCAAACAGTCATGTAGGCCTACGTAATTCGCCTATCTTCATCTACTACGTGGATTTGTCATAGACCGCTCCGGCCATATTTTAATAATAATAACATTTACGGATATCAGTCAAAACAATCGAGTGTTAGATGTCGAAACCAGCAGACTGCCGAAGTATACGCCAACCCCGCAACACACTTCGAAACCATCATATTGCCAGATAAAGCCGAAGGTATTCCGCTCGGCCATCTGAATTCCTGCGCAGAGTAACATGGGCCCCCGAGGCTGGGCGATAAGGGATACAGCAAATGATAGGGACACACGACTTGAAGTGGGTCTGTGAAACGTAGCGGGAAAATTATGAGGCATCCAAATGCGCGTTTCACAGTTGACTTCGTTTCTAAGTGATCATTACAGAAGGTTAATTGTTTGTGTTCCTAATTAGGTGAAAGCGTGATAGAAATAAACTGTGCAATCTTGCAGATAAGTATGGATATTTTGTGATATATATATATATATATATTTTATAATATTGTTGTTTAGCAAAATATAAAGAAATTCTATGGAAAAATATTCTTCTGTCTGCATCTTTCATGTAAAATGATTAAACCAGCAGCAATAAGAAATACAATTTAATATAAGTGCAAATTCTATGCGGGTCTATCTCACTTTGTAGTGCAAAGTAAGCTTCACACTCTTCTTACACTTTTTGCACAAGTACTATAAAATTTTCCGTAATTTTTCTCAATATGTTAAATCACTATTCAATATATGAACATGAATAATCTCACTCACATTACCGTAACTACCAATTAACTAACTAACAAATTCTATGAGCAGAGTTCTTGTGGATGCGATATTGCCGCATTTTATGAAACAGGGCTTCTCATTACCGTGTTCACAACAGCCTCCCACATGTCTCTATCCTGATCCAGTTAAATCCAGTCAAACCCTGCATCCTGCTTCTTTAATATGCATTGCAATATTGCTTTCACATCTATGTCTAGGTCTTCCAAGTTGTCTCTTTTCCCTCAGATTTCCCCATTAAACCCCTGAATGCACTTCTCACCCTCATACGTGCCCCCATGTCCCGTCCATCTCTTCCTTCTTGACTTGATCACCCGAATAGTTCTTTATAAACAGTACAATTCATGAAGCTCCTTATTACGCAATTTTACCTTGCCTTTTATTACTCCCCCTCCTTCCCGCTTAGGTCCAAATACCTTGATCAGTTCTTTATCTTTGAAAGCCTTCAGCCTAATTTCTTTCACTGTGAGAGACCAAGTTTCACACCAATGCAAAATAACAGTCAGAATTTTTCTATTTATTGGATCGAAGGGTATCAGGAATTCCCAGAGTTCAATGTGCTCTTCATTTCTTCGGGAATGTGAATTTGATCTTTTCTACGCATTTTGTATCAGAAACATTGAATAGCTTCCTTAGCTACGGGTTTGTGTAGGATACGGCAATAGAATGTGACGATTTTAAGATCGCTGTTTCGATGACCTGGGTTGAATATAAGAAACAACAATTTGGGGAGTATCATCAGTAAAATGACCTTTAATATTCGCCTATTACTTCTTAAAAATTACCTCTCTTAATTGATCTCCCTAGCATGCAATACATTCCTGTAATCGTCATCCGAAATTAACTATAACTGCACAAAAGCACACAACTTGCACCCGACGTCGCAGTACTTTAGTTACAGTTGAGTTCTGAGTGTCATCACATTCTTTTGTGGGACGTTAGGGGATGGAATAGTACGTCAGGATCGAAATTAGAGCCACTGGTAAAGGTCTACTGCAGAGTAATGGTTAATTTCGGATCACAATTACAGGAATGCACTGCATGCCAGAAAGACCACTTTGGGGACGTAATTTGTAACAAATAGAGAATATTAAATGGTATTTTACTCCTGGTACTCCGTAATTTTTTCTTACATTCAGCCCAATTCGTCAAAACAGCTATCTGAAAATCGTCATTTACTCTTGCCGCATCCTGTATTTCTAATAAACAAGGACCGGTGAAGGAAAGAGTCCTGACAATTTGACAATCGCATAGCTGAAAGTGAAGGACTTACTTCCTCCCTTGCTATGAATGAACAGATACAAGCACAAAAACTACTGAATCCGAGTTTCGTCATGCGGTAGTAGCCAATCGCATTCAGCTTACACCGTTGTTAATGAGGCAGTACAAAAAACTTTGCCAAAAGCCACACCACGTACAGCGAGGAAACAGACTCACGTGCCAAGCTTGTAACTGCAAGGGGTTTGTGCCACTTCTCTTCCAATCTGAAGCAACTAGGAGTAAAAGTGGATGACTTGCTGACATATCGAAAGGTAAAATTAACATAAATATATAAATCTTTTATCTTTATGATCTTATTTTCTGGCCTTGTCTTTCCTGCTCCGTCTCCTTTTCTTATTTAACCAAGGATTCTCATACTTATTTTTCTCCACGCTTCCTATTACATCCAATCCTTCTCATGATCCTCATTCTTATTTCCTTCCTTATCAGCTTCCTGCTAATTCTTTGTCTTGTGTATCTCTGCATTGCTCAGACAGAAACCTGTCTACGTATTTACGTTTATCGCTGGTATTATTATCATCGTGTGTGGAATAGCCTATTGAAACTTAGAATTTTTGCAATTAATCGATAAAATGATATCCTCCCTGTAATCATTTCTTACGTGTTTGAATCTTTGTATATGTAACATAAAGAATTTTTTACAGCAGCCGGTCACAGTGGTTTTCTGTTCTGAGTCGTGCAGGCTTGTCTGCTACCTCTCCAAAACTTGCATCTTCGGTTCGAATTCAATTCTGGCCATCGGAGCACGCGTTTCTCTTGTACTTGTGTTGTTCTACATATAACCAGGCTCTTTGATGTGCCGATTCCCCATACAAGTTAGTCGGTGATCTGTTACTGCAAAGGTCCGGCGATCCCAGGCCAGTCCACTTTGATTTTTTGGTGGGAAAAGTGGCACTGGCACAAGTTTATTTCGGAGTACTTCGGTCCCCTGCCAGTATTATTCCATCAGTCTACTATATTCACGCTTCATTTATATTCCACCGACGCAATATTATCTTAGCAACTGACAGGGTCGTTATATAAAACACTTCAAAACACCCTCTTCAAGAAACAGGCGTACAACCCAACGTCTGAAACTTTTATACTGTCAGGTGTGACTCCGAATTGAAACAAATAAAGGGACCTTGTAAAAGCTGAGGAAACAGAATTTAAATAATTTCATGTGAGATAGAAGTGGATTATGAGTAGTGGAAGCAGGAATCTAGAAGGAGGTGGTCGCTGCCCATTCAAGAGGCTTTCGCGCTGTTCATCTGAAGGAAAAGATTGAAATAACATTAATAATTCACGAAAGTATATCGCGATTCATTATTCTATACGAGATGAAATTTAGTACGGTGTCGGTTCACAGAGTTACTTACTGATTCATTTGTAGGGCTTTTATTCGGGTGTTCATTTTGTGTTGTGTATTTACCTTATTTCTTTATGTACTTAAAGTTTCGTTCATCCTCTTTAGTAGCAGGTGTCTTTAAAGTGTTGCTCCATTACCGGAACTCAGGCTGTTACAAGCCAGCTGAAGTGATTAAGGTTATTATCTGCAATAGGTAAGCGGAAGCATTAAGCAGACTCTGTGCGTGTAGTCAGTGTGAGCATCCGAGCATGAAATTCAAGTTTCACCGCCCGGAAGTTGTTATAACTGGATCATCTGGTTTTTTGGATGATTTAAAAAATGAACCTCATTGAAATTTACCTCTCAGTTTCGCTTTCAGTGTCGTTGTTTTTGCGTTTTGGGCTACGATTCTTTTGGTTTTAATCTCCCTTGTTACTAGTGGACGCCTGCGCAAAAGTTTGCAAAATTTACAGCCATTTTCATTTCACGCGCGTTCTGCTTTCGTCTCTTTTTTTTGTGGCGAAGAGCCGCGCAGCAGCAGCTACGGACGCACCGCAGCCTTAAGGCTTATTTCGCAACCTTTGTGATGAAGATGAAGAGAAAGGTGATCAGTTTTTTTCATTTTTCCATGTAATGGAGCAAAGGTGGAATGAAATTGACAGGGGAAAACCGAAGTAAGCGGGGAAAAACCTGTCCCAGTGCCACTTTGTCCACCACAAATCCCACATGGACTAACCCGGGATCGAACCCGGGCTTCCGCGGTGGGAGGCCGGCGACTAACCGCCTAAGCCAAGGCACGGCTCTGGTTTCGTTTTACTCTTAGACCAAGGCAAATCGTTAAATATAACAATGTGTCGTGATGTTGTTTACTCTTCCTACGCACTTACCCGCACTTAGTTTTGGTCCGAATATAACGCACCTGTCGAAGGGATTTTAGAGTAATAGACTAGAGTCGTTCGTCTAAAATATACAGTTTTAGACAAATCTGATGCTATCTATAACTTAATAACCCTCATTTGCGAGCAGGATAAAATATCTGATGAATGGAAGGAAAGTATAATTTGTCCCATCGATAAGAAGGGTGATAAACTGAGTTGTGAGAACTAGAGAGGAATCGCTTTTTTTACGTACAGCATCTAAAGTGCTCATCGGCCTCAAATTAGAGCCATACACAGAAAATGTAATTGGAGAATATCAGGTCGGCTTCAGAACTGGAAGATCTGCCATAGACCAACTGTTTACAGTTAAGCAGATGCTTAGAAGTGCTGGGAGAAATGTATACCAAATATACAAATGTGGATTTCAAACAAGCTTATGGAGCATTAATCGTGTAAAACTCTATAAAATAATGTATGATGTTAGGGTACCTGGTAAAATAATAAGGTTAGTTAGAGCTACAAAGAAAGATGAAGAAGCCCAAGTGAAGGTGCAAACTCAGTTGACTGAACCATTTAAAATTAGGCAGGGCGTTAAAGAAGTTGATGGGCTGGCCCCACGTTTATTTAACTTTGCTCCCGAATGTGTCATCAGGAAGTTATCAGTCAACGTTAAGGGAAACATAGAACATGATACTGCACAAGTTACAGGATATGCAGATGTTATCTGTCCCCTGAATAGGAATGCTAGGACAATTAATGAAGTATATCAGGATCTTAAGAAAGTAGTCTCAGAAATTGGGCTCCATATTAATATCAGTTAAGCTAAATCTAGCCGATCCCAGTGGCCGTGCGGTCTAAGGAGTGGGTCTTCGGCCGCTCGCTTACTAGGATCGTGGGTTCGAATCCCACCGGGGGCATGGATGTCTGTCTCTTGTGAGTGTTGTGTGTTGTCAGGTAGAGGTATCTGCGACCGACTGTGGTGTGTCTCAAATGTGTGTGGCCATGAAACCTCGACGAAACGAGGAGGCCCAGGCCCATATAAGGCTGTCGAGCCGCATATATATAAAAAAAAAGCAAAATCTGTGATCATGTCTCGCTCTATAATTAATATAGATCAGTGTTTAAATACTGGTGGGCACAACACTGAACTAGTTAAGAGGTTAGTATATTTAGGACCCTGTACCACGGGTGATAATAATGAGTTCTCAGAAATGCAAAGGAGACATCCTAGATAATAATACTTACTATTCACTTATCGCAGTAACGAAAAGCCGGAAGGTATGTAAGTTTGTTAAAACAGAACTATATAAGACCTTGATTCGTAAGGTCCTCATGTATAGCTGTGAAAACTGAGAACTCTCCAAAAAAAAAAAAAAAAAAGACTTTCTGAACTCTTTCGAGAGGAAAATATTAAGATGAGTATCTGGACCAGTGAGAGAGAATGGGATGTGGAGGATCAGATATAATGCAGAACTTGTACAAAATATAAAGATCTTGACCTAGTATCGCGCATTCAATTCAAGAGGCTACAATGGGCTGAACATATACAAAGACTCCCTCTTGACCGTACATCCACTAAGACCCTAAACGCTGAGTTCACTGGCATTCGACCAGTGGGGTGACCCAGGTTTAATGAGAGGAAGGTGTAAAATAAGATACTGCCAGACTTCTCCGGTGTAGCGACGGGAAGCTGACCGCGCAGAGTAGAACCGTTTGTAGGCAGAAATTATGGGCGACAAAGGCTCGACTACGGGCTCTAGTTGCATAGGATGGATGTATGAATTGATGGATGTATAAGACTTTAAAGAGATAATGCTTACAGTTTCCATCCGATTGGTCTTTTTTAATTTATTACTAATGGCCAGGTTTGAGATCTACTACGGGAACTCTGAATATTAGGCTGTTGTGTCAACCACTAGACAGCCTGTGACAGTGGCTGTGTCATGATGTTAGTGTTACTAGTGTGTGGTCCGTTATCTGAAACAGATTTGGTTTACAGAAGATTACGGCAGTAGACTGTTCTGATTGTTAGTTTATTGGTTGGCATTGTGTTTAGAGATCTCTTACTACTTTTTCATTACTCTTGTAATTAGTGATATGACCTGGTACATTTTTAATATTAGGCTAGTGTCAGTAGACCAGTAAGAATATTGATATAAATTTACGGCAGACAAAAATTACTTTCCCTCTAATCGAGTATAATTCACATATCAGCATCATCACATCATCTGTCGCCGTCACGAAGTTGAAACGACTTTCACGCGACAGAGCTAGGACACTTGCTTCACGTCGCACCGTGGACACAACACCGGAACTTTCACTTTGCTTAGGGTTCAGAGCCACAATATTAAGGAACAGTTAGTTAGCACTAAGTTAACTCCTGCTATTCAAACTAAATGAAATCTTTCTTGAACCTGGATTCAATGGAAGGTCACACTGCTATCCTTAGCGTGTGATCACTTAATAGTTTTACAAAATTCGGCCTCGAGCGTTGCATAGCTTGATTATCGGCAAGATGACGACGTAAATTGAGTTTCGTGACAAATCAGCTGAAGGCATTGATTAAGTCAGTGCAGGAATATTCCTGTATTCGTGAAAAATTTCTTGTTGACATTATAACGAATAAGGACGCTGAGCGTTTGGCGTATGTACCTTTTTTTTTTTTGAAGGGCCCCGCAGCAGATGCTACGGACGCACCGCAGCCGTAAGGCTTATTGTGCAATCCTGTGATGGAGACGAAGATGTTTAGTTTTTTTTTTTACATTTTTCCCTGTAATGGAGCACCGGTGGAATGAAATTGACAGGGGAAAACCGAAGTACGCGGGTATCTCTTTGTCCATCACATATCCCACATAGACTGACCCAGGATCGAACCCGGGTATATACCCTTACACTGATGTATAAATTATTATTGTCTGTCTTTATAGCTCCTTTTGTTTCTACGTACGCTACATTGCAGATATTATCTTTCTTTGTGGAAGCACGAACACGCGGAAGATACAAAAAAGCAACTACATATCGCGAGATGTTGCTGCTAACAAGAGGACGTTGCACTTCATGTAACCATATTTTCCGAAAATCTGTTACCCCGAAATATTTGATGACCCTGTATTACGTAGGCGCTAATGTCAGCACCACCTCCAAGTTCTGTAAGGTAGTCAGTGTTGCTATTGATTATTGGGTACCAAAACATACAAATGTGAGTGACATCTGGTGCTGTGATCTTAAAGCTGAATTTCGTACATATAGTGTATTGTTTCAAAAGTTATTAGGTGGAAAGCACGTACATGGCCATATAATAAATGTGTTTTAATTAAGTAAGAAACGCACACTTAATGCACGTACATCCTAGATTAATATACACCAGTTCCAGCTTTTTCTAAAACAGATCAAATTAAGGGAACAAACCCGTGGGTTCAAGTACCCCCTGGACATTAATGACTTCCGCATTGCCTTTTGTTTGCTTGCAATGATAGAGAAGCTGCAATGTCATGATCCCCCCCCCCCATGTAAGCTGGCTGACAATGTGGAACAGCTTTATTATTTTAACCTCCGTTCTTAGGCGATAGAGGTCATAATGTTTAGCCTAACTGCTAAGATAATAAAAGAAAGAAAGAAAGAAAAGGAAAGAAAGAAGAAAGAAGAAAGAAAGATGAAATTTAAAGGCAGCTGCTTTTAGCAACGTGCCAGATATACTTGTACGATGTTTCTTAAATAGAGACATAGTCTCCTCTTATCTATCAGTGCAAACCGCAGTAGTCCAGTGAGCACGGCTCTGGTGATCAAACCAGTGCAGCATAATCTGAAAAGCGCAGACAGCTGCTGTCAGAAATTAAGTTACAAGTTACATTCGTGTTAAACAGTCATTATTTCATTATAAATTAAGGTATTATTACCCAATAATTGATCGATCGATCCAAATTTGGTTTTGCAGTAACAACAAACACAGACGAATTAAGCGAAAAATTTGCAATATTACATAAGGATCAATTTACTAGTTATTGCTACAGTACTTAACTCTGTGAAAGTATGAAGACTTTCAAGTGTTGTAGGATGGTGGAGATATGGGAGCGTAAGTAAAGCTCTTGGGAACTGCCCGCTGTGAAGAACAAGGAGATTGGTTTCTAGCATTTGTATGGATCCTAAGGGGTTAGGATGTGAGGATGAGAACGAGATAAGGATCTATCAATTGGCGTGCATTCTTATTAACCGTGTTGTAAATTTATGATTCCGCTGGTGCATTGTTAGCTAGCTAGTATTATGATCCAATGGCAAATAAGTAAATTATTTAACATATATTTAACTTCTTCAGCTATAAAGAATTAGGTCTTCTTATCTCTTCCTTGTCAGAATATATCATAACCACCTTATAGCTAAATCAGTCTTGTATACTGCAACGGCCCATCGCAGTTTCTCTTCTTACACGTAAAACCTTTAAAACACAAAACCTCTGATGTATACCTATATCCGTAACGTAACCTAACGGTAGGCTGTAAGCCGATCTAAGTATTCGAGCGATCCAATATCACGCATGCGCCTGCTATGTAAAAAAACTTAAAGAAAATAAGATAAATACTCTGATGCCGATACTTTATCCTGATGCCAAAGTATACATGGCGCATGAGAAGCAGATGGTACACATCAGACATCCGCGTAGTCATCATTGGCATTTACGAATTTGCCCTACTGACCTGTTCACAGGAGTCCGCCACTTGTTCCTACAGTGCACCGGACTGAATCCCAGTCAACACACACACACCTCCAAGTTCAAGAGTCGTTTTAGTGTTATCCTTCTATTTAAGCGTAGGAATTTGAAGTGTTCTCTTACCTTCAGTTTGTTCCCGCTGAAATGTTATACGCATTTCTCATCTCACCTGTGCATACCGTACGTATCTTTCCCATGTCGTCATTCCTGATTTTATCACCTTAGTACCGTTTCATATAGATTAAACACTATGCACTTTTTGTTGTGCGACATTCTCCAGCCTTTTGGGTCTAGATAATTTCCTCAGCATTCTGTTTTTAAAAAATTGGTGTAGGTTGTTTGCATAATGTGAGAGCCAAGTTTCACATCTGTAAAAAGCAACGGGTGTAATTGTACCTATATTACACTATTTCAAACTGCATCTCTTTGAAGAATGAGATAAAACAAAGTGTTATTTCTTGAATTAAAGTGATATATTTATTGCCTTCCATTTTTGTTCGTATACTAACTTTAATGCTACCTTTCACTCTTCAGTTATCTCATATCTCAACCCTCCTGTCCATTGATCACTCAATAGGTACGTTTGAAAGCGAATTCTTAAATTCTGCTTACTGTATTTAACCTAATTGATATCCAGCTGTCTCATTCTATCGGTACCAGTGTTATGCAACCTATTAGATTATGTATTTGTAGTCTGCTCAATTCGCATACGTATATTTCATCAAGGTCTGATGTAGAACAGCTGGATACATAAAGGTAAATACTGTTAGATCTTCTGTGGAAATCCAGTGTTGAGATCTCCAGAAAAATGAAATCTTTGTTTTTAACACACCCAGAAAGAAGAAAGAGCAAGTAGATATTGTGGATTGCCATCAAAAGGAACAGTTTCATTAAGGAATGTTCTCTGTTTGCTGTTATTACACATAATGCTTTTTAAATAGCTTGAATATAACTAGTGGCAGGGAAATAGAATCAAATTATAAAACGTCTTCGCTAATATGCTAGTCATTTTCTTGAAATTGTTGACATTGATGAAGATAAGTGTTAGATTGTAACAGGTGTCCACTACGAGCAGTTTTAAGAGCTTTCTCTATAGTGTACATTTTGATACGTACAAAAACATATAGCTCTGTAAACTACTACGTCAATTTGACCTCGCATGAATTAAAGTGAATGAAATTTGCCAATTATACTGGTCGTATAATATAAAATTCAGTCAATAAATGGTCAAGTTGCGCAAGGAATGCGCGTGAAAGTGAAGTACGTCCTTAACGTAAGTGCCCCTTAAATTATATTATAGTGATTAAGTTCACAAATTGATATTATTTTAAGGAAATTTGCATGACACATCGAGCGATGACTATCAAGTGGCTCCAATATGTTATATGTAACACGGAATTCACGTACACGCTTCAACAAAGCCGCCTTTGTAACTAAACAAATGCAATAACAATTATAATGCCATACGTCAATATAAAGTAGATGTGGTGAATACCGCGTAGCTAGACAGTGACAGTCTGAGCGCTGTAACTTTCGGACAGACAGAAGGACGGACACGGCAGACCAACAGGCGAGTTTTGAACTGTATTCGACGTGCATCTAAAAGAAGAGGCAGTGCACGCCTGCATTGACTGACGTAAATATTTTGTGAAACATTTTTGATAAGGGCAGTTACGCGACAAAACATAAGTCGATAGGCCCTATAGGACAGACTTGTTACTATGAATCCTTACTAACTAACTCATTAGCTAAATATATATAAGTAATTAACTCATTTTTGCAGTGCCTCCCTTCTGTTCTTCCTATTGCTATGACTTTATTATTTGCTTCTTATTACAGAAACCGAGGAATCATGATTAACACAAAAATCCCGTCACTGAATTCCTCTTTAAATCGATGCACAATCTGTTTCTAAGATCTGTCATAATATCTCCGTCGTATTCTGCACGTTCCGTCACATCATTCTGGATTTCAGTGTCTGCCGACAAAAATATAAAGGCTTACATTTTCCCTTTATATACGTATAAGATGGAAGTCTTATAAAGACAATTACTGAAGAATGTTTTAGAGAAAAGAGTCCGTTTTCGAGTCGCTGTTTTATTGTCTTTGCCTGGTCTTTAAAATGGCGTAATTATGAAATGTGATGTAAGATAATATTCCACTTCACATATTTTGTGTGCATCCCGCGACTCTTGGTTAACAGTCCTGTCTTCATGTCCAGTAATTAGTGTCTTCCTAAGTCTCATCTCACAGCCCTATTCGGGCTTGAGCCATCCGATCGGAAAATAAGTCATATCAGTTTTAATGAAACGCTTGGCTCATAGACAACTCTTCCTACTTCAGAGCTTTGCAGGTTGCATATCACAGTTGAATTTCTGCTGGCTGTATTCTCACTGGCCCAAATACGCTGTATCCAAAAACACTTTAATTCATCCCTGCGACATCAAGCGTAGGTTGTAAGTGGCTTGGAAATGAAGCTTCGTGCTTTCCTCATCTTTATGCTCGTCTCCTTATTTCCACTTTTCCACAGAATTAGTCTGTCCTACAAGTTTGAAAGGAGGCTGGGGAAGTTCCAGAAGTGGTGTTGGCATGTTGTCAAAAATAAACGTACCTGACACAATCTTTCTTACTGTCTTGTTACTTTTTGCCCCCGTAAATGCAGTATGCAGCTGCCTGCGTGCCGGTATGTTAACTATTCTTTGGGGCATAGATATAAATCAGAATTTGTTCTGTGGTGACAGAAGCCTTGTAATAGTCTAATCTTACACATAATGAGTCCCACTTCTTGTTTTACAAAGAAGGATTTAAGAAGACTCAGCAATAGTAGAGGTTAAATACAATAATACTTCAGAGCTAAAAAGAGAAAGAACGAGAAGAAACACAGGAAAAGGCGAAATTGTATCAGGTATAACTCAGTAAATATTTGAGTGGTTCGGGGTGTGTGTGAAATGCTGTAAGTTTTCACATGAGGTGACCCTTAGCGTTGACCGGTTTTATTAAAAACTGGAATACGCCAACATGCGTTAGTAAAACTCCTATATATTAAATTATAATAAAAATTATTTCAGCCATCCTTGAGTACTTACATGCGTCGAGAAGGACGAACAGAGGGATTTTAATATGCGCTCTGTATCGATAACGACACATAGGGAAAGAAAAATAAATTGAAATACATATTTGTACAGTGAATTGTATTTCAGAAATATTTCAGTATAAAATTTGAGTCCCATTCCAAATTTTATCACAAGCAGTTCTGCCCAGAATCTACTCGTATACATGAGGTAAAGGTAGAAGGTAAAGTTGACCCTGTAACCTGCCATGAAGGTACAGAGGGGGATAGAGGTATAGCTCTACTTTTTCTTTAACCTCGGCGCTAGAGGAAGTTGGCGGTTAACGCCACGTCCCGGCCGCTGTACCCCCGGGAATGACTCGGTACTCATTATGTAGGAGTCTTGGTGAGCCCCAGGGCCGAAGATCAATACGTTGCTATCAATAATTCGAAATGAAGATGCGAGTTATAAAACTGTTCTAATATGACCAGGTTAGCGTGAAACTGTAAGGCTTCCTTTTCTAAATCGAACGTCCTAAAGCGTAGGTAAAAATTTCAACTGACAGATGAACACTTGGGAACTTAGGATTACTTGCACCAACTGAACTGCAGACTTCAGCATTGTGGCTCAAGTAGGGAATGTCACTTCTCTCATTCACACCTGGATAAAAGGGCGAGACTCTGTTGTTACTGTCTTTTATTTTTATTCATTTGTTTTAAATCATTAATACATAGCATGTGGTTCTTTCACTAATTTCTTTCCGAGTGTCATAAAATACAGGTTTCTACAGGGTGTTTATCAGTCACCATCAACACAACCATTTATTACGTATTATCAAATGAGTTACACGCTACATGTTTTGCCCACTAAGTGGTAATCCTCAGGAAATTAAAATACAAGAAAATAACATTACAATATTAGTTTTAATTGTGTATATTTTAATGGACTGAAGATAATCACTTAGTGGTCGAAACATGTAGCGGTGTATCCCGTCTGATACAACATAAATGATTGTGCTGATGGTGACTGATAACCACCTTGTAATATGTACAACAACGGGATATCCAAGGAAAAAAACAATTTTTTTTTATTTGTTTTCAGTTTAATATGCATATTCTCTATGTTCACAACTTTGAGTAAAAAATTTATTTTTAAAAATGTATTTAAAAAATGTGGCACCACCAATGTGTAGCAATATCCCAAGTGGACTAAGGTGACAGCTATTCTGAATGTTCTCATCGTCAGTTTAATGTCTCATATCTATCGAAGTTAGACTGATTTTGCACTGTACCAAATTACGACAAAAAGTATTAACGTACTTTTATCAACAGCGTACACCTAGAGTCGTCGAGCTAATGGCGCTGTGCTTCCTGTTCGAAAGGTCTTGATTTCGAACTCGTCCAAGATATCCTGACTGATATTATAAGTGGATTTGCTTCAACACTCGCAGGAAATGTCGGAATATAACCCAAAATAGGCTAGGACAATTTCTTGCCTATTCTTTCTAATTTATTACTCACAAACCATCCCATCATTTCACAGGCTAATGAAAGCTTTGTTAAATACATCATGAATAAATAAATAAATAAAGTCGATCAAACGTAGTACTTTTTACTGAACGATAACGCGGATTCCACTGAAATCATATATATAAGCCTCACATTAACGTGAATTTACATTGACCTTAACATTTCTGTATTTCAAAGATATTTGTCACTACTGCTTACATTTAGATTTCTCCCTGAATTGTGTTAAAGTAAGTATATAGTAACTGCTTTGGAGGGAGAACGAGGCGGGAAAGCCGCCCCCATGCAATCAGTGCAGTTCTGCATATCAGAAATCCTGGACCGCCCAAGGTCTTGTCTTGAATAGCGGTTCCAGTGACCTCTGAAGAAAGGGAAATTAAACCACGCATACAGTTCCACTTGGGTACAGAGTATTGGCTGTGAATCTGGAGGTACTAGTAAGGTACCTTGTATAATCCCATGACCAGGTTAAAACTAAATACTTGCTCATGCGATCATGTAGATTTATTATATTTTGCGTGACGTCCCTCCGTTTGTTCCTGCAACGATTCAATAGCATCTACTCAACACCAGCTTCCCCTTTTTCTGAATAACACCGCTATCATACCATCTATGTCAAAGTCATGTAGATACCTTGGGAGTATTAGACAAACATTTATAGGTCTTTTTATCTTTCTGTCCCGCCTACCTTCTCTTCCTCAATTTAATCACCCTAATAATGTTAGGTGGCCGATCCCTGTGGCCGCGCGGTCTAAGGCGTGGGTCTGCGGCAGCCCGAATACTGGGATTTCTGGTTCGAATCCCGCCAGGGGCATGGGTGTCTGTCTCTTGTGAGTGTTGTGTGTTGTCAGGTAGAGGTCTCTGCGTCGGGCTGATCCCTCGTCCACAGGAGACCTACCGGGAGTGATCAATAATGAGGAGGCCTTAGCCCACTAGGGGCTGTTATGCCATGGTGGAAAAACTAATGTTAGGTGAAGATCACAAAGTATTAGGCTTCTTATTACTCGATTATTTCAACATACCTCAATCGTTCTATGTCATGTTCATATGCAAAATTTGATATTATTTAGATATTTTTGTATTTGGAAGATCGGAGGTTTAAACATCTGTCCAGAGACCGGCCTTACTGAGGGTTTTTCCTCCATGTAAATGCCGGCACAGTCCTTCAAATTAGGCCACGATCTCTTCCTGTCATGTGCTTACTAATTCATTCATCAATCGTCCAACCATTCAAGGCTATGTAGTCTGAGCTACAGATAGCATCACTCAGTACGAAACAACAAACCTGATTATTGTGTTCTTAGTCTTTATCAAGTTTCCTTACTTCCTGCTTTAAAAATTTGTATCAGATAACGTTAAGGAATTTTTGTTCTTAACCTAACATTTCGGTGAATGTTCTAAAGTTAAGCTATACTGAACTTTCCTGTAGAAGGTACAATTGAAATATTTAATTATAATTATAATTTACTTAGCAGAAGCGAAATATTTTTGTGCCTGTAGCTCACTAAACTGTATAGTAATTAAAGTTTTGTATCAGATAGTCTTCGTCTACAAATTTAGTGGAATCTTTTAATTGGAATAAGCTTAAAACATTTTTTCTTGAAATATAAATATACAAACTAAGATTATTTCCACTTAGCAAGTATAATTTTCCTGGCTTTTTCCACCCACGCAGCCTTCTATAAAATTTGACTCATGTTATAAATATTGATTAATTTGATTTTTACCGCTCATATGGAGACAATGCGCTAGTCTGAATAAATTATCTTTAGACACGTGTTAACGGTATTCTGCACCTAAAGGTTTTCAATGTGAATGTAGTAATGTCTCAGAAAAAGAATTTTATATAACGCAGAAGGTTTTACACTAACATTAACATTTTTCATTATTTTTCTTATAAATAAATTAAATGTACTTGGTCAAACCGAAACTATTTCCCATATTTCCAGTTCTGCAGAGCTGTATATTAGTAACAAGTGGGGGTGCCTGCAAGTGATCCTTACTAGCAAGACTGTTCTTGGTAACGATGTGTAAATCAACACACAATATCTAATGGTATCCGCTACTGGCGTACGGTCCGTCGAAGCCTTCTGTTAATCTGTAACCCTCGCCAAGGTTCCCGTGTTCGCCGTAACTGTAGCCCACTGCAGCACTCTCATGGCCACCGAGACCCTCGTAGCCACCAGCCAGACCACTGTACTCCTGGGAACTGGCACTGGTTTGTTCAATATTATGGGCTGAGTGACAGGGACTGGATGAGCAACGTGCACAGGTACGGGGTAGGGTTTAAGTACAGGTACAGCGTGAGGGACGGGGACAGCCACTTTGACAGGGACGTTTACGGGATACGGGACAATTTTCTCAACCGGGTACGGAACCTTCTTCTCTACAGGAACGGGGTAAGGTTTGGGTACAGGTACGGGGTAGTGCTTAACAATAGGAACAGGCACGGGAACTTGGACGGGGTAAGGAATTGTCTTTTCTACAGGGACAGGGTAAGGGTGAGGGACTGGAATTCTCACTTCTTTGGTGATGACGATGCTCTTGATGCGGCTGGTGGGGCTCAAGCTTTGGGCACCGTACCCCAGTAGGTCCAGACTATGCTGGCTCCCCAGCTCGTACCCCGCGATCCCGTATCCATAGCCGTCCGCATATCCACCGAACAACTCGTGATCTCCCTGAGGGACGTAGAACAGCTCCTCAGCACCGCGCTTCTCCGGTTTGCTGGTTGAGGTTTTCTTCAGAGGCTCTTCCACTTTTTTCTTCTCCTTCTCTTCCTTCTCTGCGAAGGCCGAAGCGAAGAGTACAGCCAATAACCATATCTAACGATATTAAAAAAAGACGAATAATGACAGTCATCGCAGTCAAAAAGCACAAACATCAAGCATTTGAGTCGCAGAATTACGAGTACGTAAAGAGTCTACTCTTACTTTGTCCCCTATAACCACAGAACACTATGTTCGCCATATTTGTAGCTATATTTCTAACCTTTCGTGGTGTTAAATATCACACTAGTTACAAAAGTCATTATATCATTGAAAGTAAACGGAAAGTAACTGCGCAGTTCATATAATGACCATTTTATTATTTTACTTTGCAGCCGAAGATAAGCATAAAAAATGTTGTGTAAGTTGATATTATTGTCTCTCACTTCAGAAGTTAACAAGGGCCCCATATTATTTTCTGCTTTGTACACTGATTTATAGCAGATTATAACCAAGGAGGGTAAAACTGCTGTCGGATAAAACTTCTGTTTGCTTGACAGTAAACCGTGCTGTATACGAGTAAATTGATAGCTTTATGCGTGTGAAGATTATAACACAAATTTAAAATATATTCTAATAAGAAAGAACTATAAAACACATGGCCTTCTTTTTATAATAATATTTCTCTATAGTACAGAGGGTTTTAAACGACAAAAGGAAAGTACTGAAGTTTTTATTCCAGTGGACGAATAAAGATGCTAAGGACTCCTGCTTCGTATTATGCAGGCCTGGGCTTAATTTCTGCCAGGATAAGTACTACCCTGTCTGTGCTTTTTGGCAGTAGGACTGCTTCCAAGCAAATGAGATGATGTCTCTAATTATGCCACTGTCGCCTTTTACAAATTTGTCATCTATTAATTGACCTGTTTCGTAACATGGTAATCTTTTACGGTGAGGAGATTTTAGCACCTCGCTCAACCCACAAGCTAAAGGACCACCCCGTGTCGGTTGTCCGTGACTGCTTATTCAATGTATTCGCAGCTTCCCTCCATATCCGGAGGCCGTTCCTCCATCCGCAAGCTGAGGACGCGCCATGCGTGGTGACAGGGACCCACTTGAATTTCTTGACTAGCTGACGACCTGTTAGCTTCTCAAGCAGGACTCCATGGAGTTAGTTATGAATTGACCTGTCATTAGTTGCTTTTTACTTTGAGCGCTTGAAATTGTCGCCATACAACCCAAAGCTAAGAATAAAGTAAAGCAAAATAAAATACAACAATCTGAGGCGTAAAGACTGCCTCGTCTCCGCCTTCGTGCCACAGTTTATATTTGTGTCAACAGGTTGGATCTTTGTACATCAATTAAATATCGATTTGTCCAACTCGACTGAAACGCTGTGTTTAAAGTCCAACCTAAAACTTTATTCCGATTTCCTAGACAAGGGCAATACCTTATTCCTCTAGCAGTTCCTCATGATCCACCTCTCATTTATTATTCAGATTTCCTGCACAAGGACTCTACCTCAGTCCAAGATCGGTTCCTCATGATTCACTACTCATTCATTAATCAGATTTCCTGCACAAGAACTGTACCTCATCCAAGATCGGTTCCTCATGATTCACTACTCATTCATTAATCAGATTTCCTGCACAAGAACTGTACCTCAGTCCAAGATCGGTTCCCATGATTCACTACTCATTCATTCTGCTGTCTACATGTATGTCTTTTGTTACATAACTTGAATAAACAATTAAATCTCGTGAGATTAATGAAGTAGTATCTGAATCCAGAACGAATTTCTAATTAGGATACTTTACGTCAAATGTCTGTCTTTCCGTTTACGCATCTTGTGTGCTATTCTTTATATTTCATCCGTCCGTACTCACGTGTAACTTCATGCCGCTGATTATGGTCCAGTATGCCATATCTATAAGAACACTGCTTGCTTTTATATCAGCTACTACTGAACAGGTGAACAGCCGTACAAGATACTTTCGCCTTTTGAGACTTAACACGTGCAGTTTTGTGCTCTTGTTTCTGCTTGGTGTCCCCATCTGACATGTTGGCGTAGTAAGATATAATTGGCAGTCTGCAACCTGACAGGTTCACTAGGTCGTGAGTGAAGTAATAGCCACATCTGTTCCAGTTTGTCTTAGCCTGTAACGAACGTCTTAATAAGTATTTGCTGCTCTGCAACAGACGCAATTTTATGGATCCCTGAAATTAATCACGGTCACAACACAAGCGCGAATTCTTACAGGCACTGCTATAAGTCTGTGCGCTCTGTTTCACAACTTTACATCATATTCCTCAAAAATCCCAATTTAACATTGCCCAAGGTAGTTCATTCTCAAGAGTTTCGTAACTGCGTTGTTGTAAGCAATTGAATGGACTGACATGGTTGAATAGTGGGGCAGATTAGTAGGACAGAACACCGGCCAACTGAAAATTGTACTGTACTTGTGACGTCTGCAGCGGTCTGTGAACTTTTCTGTCCGTGGTAAAATTTCAGCTTTTATAGACTTTTAATATAATTTTTCTCTGCAGTGTCATATAGCTCTATTTTTACAAAATATGATACGTTAACGTCGATGGAGTTTTACACTGTTGTCTTCCGATTTGTAATAGTAAGCAGTAGGATGCAATAGGATGCAATCTTTTAAGAGCATATTAACACTCTGGAGAAGCATATTAGCACCATCTTTATAGCAGAAGTAATAACGTTTTACCAGAATACACGTTGTTATAATATTATGAGATACAGCATGAACGTGGTTTATTCCTGTTTAATTATACCGGTTGATGTAATTTTTATAGATATTGATGTAATTAATAGTTTTATGTTTAAAAGATTTAATTTAAACAGCTTACGAAGGAGTCACATACACTTGTTTGGTAGTGCGGTAAGTATAATTTACGTAAGGATACCTCATTCTTTGTGCAGATAAAAATGTCAGACTTAGGTTTGTAAAGCTCATAATGCTACAGGTCAGCAATATTTTACTTATACTTTGATAAGTGCTTATCGTATAGACAAATATTTCATTTTCGCTGTCACATTATTAATGGATTCTATGTCATAGAGGGCGTCCCCATTATCCGTGGTGGATTGGCTCCAGCAAAATGCCACTTAAAGCGAAACAGCTTGAGGCTCGACATTTCTGTCCTTAACAAGTAATCACATTGTGGGTTAATTGGGACCGGGTGTTATGTAGGCCAAGCAGTACTTGTACAAATAAACATTGTCTTCTTTTTGAAAGAAATATTACTTTAATGCAACAACAATTTTTATTATCTTAACTCCAAAAGGGAGAGGTGTTGGAATTCATTGGATGGATAAAGTGTATTTTCCGAGAGAATGAGATGGAGGGTCATTATCTCCTCCTCTCGGGATAGCAGCTGAAAACTGGAAGACCCTTTATGACGTTTGAATCCCTCTCTGACTAGTTTTCGCTGCCCAAAAGCCAGTCCGAATTTTTTATTTACAGCTCGCATTTTTGCTTTTAATATTGCTTCTTAGCATAAAAACACGTCTCGTAACTCGACAGAATGATCATAGAGAGAATCATTATTTCTACAATTATCCATGTCTTCATCGACTTTGCCGAAGGCTTCTCTTAAACTTTTGATTTTTAAGTTCTGTTATCCTGAAGTGACACTGTCTTTGTCGTCGTCATCACCCTGTGCTTCTTTATGTGTTTGGTATGGTGGAAGGGGCAGAATCATTTGAAAAGCCCGGTGATTATAAATACAGTTATTAAAGATTTAACTGTTTGCAGTCCGTCAGTTATCTTGAATTTGTCAATTACCATTAACACTCCGACAGGAAAGCAAGCTTTGTATATAGGATGGGAATAAAAATCTCTCACAGACGACACTAACGAATTAGAATATATTTGCATATAGTACAGTATTTATTTTATGCACATATTTAGCAATTCTATTATTCTTATTATTATTATCGTCGTCGTGTTGTGGTTGTTGTTGTTGTTGTGGTTGTTGTGGTTTTTGTTATTGTGGTTGTTGTTTTTGTTGTTATGGTTGTTGTGGTTGTTGTTATGTTTGTTGTTGTTGTGGTGGTGGTGGTGTAACTAACAGATGGTGCAACGGTTTTTCGACTCTTGTGTCGTGTCTTGTTGGGTTGTTCAGAGCTCATTCTCAGTAGCTTGCACTATGAGCGGGGAAACCGTTTTCTGTCATAAAACTCATGGTCGGCTGTTGTAAACCCCATAAATGCAGGAAATATTTAAATATTTTTTAATAAAAAATTTGACTCCGTAAATACGGAGAAACGAACTTCGCGGACTCAGATAAAGGCGATTCCCTGTATATGTGTTTCATGTAAGCCTATAGCTTCTTCTTGTACGAATAGCGATTTGTGAAAAATACTTTGATAAATTTATTGGTACATGGCCGTTATTTACGCGAATCCGTGCCGGAGTGACACCAGATACTTTCGTAGCACAGATTCCTTAAATACATAGGCCTACGTATATTCGTTGGCCTGCTCTCAGCATTTTCTGCTCGTACAACTGCTTTATTACTGTAACACTACAGTTAAAAGCTTCGCCCCTCTCTCCAAAACTTTTCTTATATTCTCGTCCTAATAAGGTATCTTACAATAAGGGCTGTGTGTTATGGATCTTACTTTTCCATTTTCATCTAATTTAAAAGCACATTTTCAAGTATTTTTTATCTGCTTTTACATTTGTTGTGTTCAGAACTTTTTTGTAGTCAATATTCGCAGTCACATTTAACAGTTTTCTACTTAGTTCTTCTATCCAGTTTTTCAAAATGGATAAATTCCAATTTGAACTTTATGTAAATAACTAACCACCTTCCTCGTACCCGTCCAGACGGGACCTGGGGCCCACCCAGCCTCCTATACAATGGGTGTCATTTCCGGGAGTAAAGCGGCCAGGGCGTGGAGTTGACCACCCACCCCCATCTAGCGCCGAGGTTAAAGAAAGAGTAGAGCTGTACCTTTACTTCCCCTCTGGGCCTTCATGGCCTGTTCTAGGGAGAACTTTACCTTTAGCTTTAATTAACCACCTTCAGGTCTTATGGAGGACTACCATAATATTCACGCACTGTTCCACGGCCTGTTTTATCGCTGGGTTCTTTATTCCTACACTAAGCCAAGCAGTCGTGTCATTTATTGAAGTGCTGTCATCTGGTTGTGCTATGTTTTATTTTGTGGTTTATGCTGAACTGTTTCTTTGGCCTAAGCTCATACCTCACAGAGCACATGGCAAGCTGCTAAATACATTCCAGTGTGTGACTTAAGCCAAGGGTGTTATTTACTTACTTATCAACAGTTATTACATAGAGAAAACATTTAACAAGTACAGTTTGATTCATAAAATGTAGATCTTTGCCCAAAGCAGTAACTTATCAAAATTATTTCAATGGATTAATTTTTAAAATGACACGTGAGGCAGACTGGAAGGACAGAATATCCAGTCCACGTGTTCGCTTCTTGAACTTCGTGTGAATTTCGGAAATTATAGGCCTAGTCATTTTATTCATTCAAAAATATAGGATTTTCTGTTTTATTCTATCTACGTGCGAGCAATTTCTCGACCTATTCAGTGTAGTGATAGAAGTCTATCTCACAATGACTGACATTGCTGCTGTGGACAGGTTGGATTATACGCATGGTTGTGCCGCTCTCTGTCCGCGACGAAAATGTATTAAACGACTTGAGAAAGGGATTGAAATCCTTTAACTCAAAAACTGTTTAAATGAGCCTTCGTAATAATAGGGGTTATTGTGCTGAAAATGGAAAGTCAAATGCGAGACACCGTGCTCTGTATTTTTCGTTTCAGTTTCATTCAAGCAGTTTGTGTAACCTTGATGACATTACTGGGCATGATTTGAAGAAAGAACACTGTAACAGTACCTTTAACTGTTACACATACAGAGGTTTTTTTTGAGCAGCTAATCACAAAATTTATTCGAGGAACTACAAGAAAGGAGACAACGAATAAATCGTGTAGGATTATGTATAGGAATATAGGTGTATTAGAGGAAAAGGATGTGAAGACAGACTGAATTACACTGACTCGGAACAGGAGCCAAAGTCGGACTTTCGTGCACTGTCGGTCTTCGTAAATGCTTCTAATTTCTTGACTGCTTGGGTGGCTATCAACACTTCACAAAACACGTAGCTCGGTGGGTGGGTGTTAGGATTTATACCATGATTTTAGTAGGAGTTCTTTACCTGTTGTATCCCTATATCATTTTATTTATTTACTTTCTACGCTCTAGTATGGTGCCAGGACAGCCGCCGTAGCCTATAGCAGTGGTATTAAACTTTTTTGTTCGCGTACCCTCAGATATAATTTCTCTTCAACTTTGTACCCCCAAAGTTGTTGGTGCATAATTCAAGTTATAATCTACATTTAAAATAGGTTAAATAAATTATATCCAAAATAATGTATTAATAATTAGTTTTAAATGAGAAAAATGAGAGTCAAGCTATTAAATAAAAATATATTATATGCACTGTGTGGAATAAAATGAAACTAGCCGCCCAGATAAGAATCGCATAAAGTAGAGAGAGAGATAGAAATGGCGCTCCCAAATCGCATGTCCTTACGTCTGGGGCTCTTGTGGCTAACCTAAATCTGGCCCTGATTATTCAGTGTTTATCATGAAAAATATATTTATTTATTTTTTTATTTTACGTACCCCCTAAGATGTCTTCGCCTACCCCAGGAGGTACGCGTACCCCAGGTTGAATACCACTGGCCTATAGCACAGACACGGAAAACCACTCCGAGCAGTATTGCCGTGCTCGATTTTCCTTCTTCAGTTTCTTGTGCTCTTCTACTGCAACTCATATTGTATGCTTACAACTTCTTTCGCTGCCAAAATTTCACTAAAATATCTTAATCTCCTAAATCAGGTTTGCTTGTAAAGTGTGTTGTGTTTCAGAATTGTGAATTCTCTGTCAAGGCAAGTGATTAATTGCTATGATACATATCTAATGATAATGTTTCATTGTTAAATTTGGAACCCGGAGGGGCTAAATGTGAATATTTGGAATTCTTATTGCAAGATACATTACGCCTGATTTTCTGACAATCCAGTGTTTCTGGCAGCTTTAAAAATATTACACAAATCTTTCCATTTTACCTCTTGTAAGTCAGTTGATGTTTCTGGAATTTTCTGAATTTTTCAGAGACTTCAATATGTACAATTTTCTGGAGTATGCAACGCAACTCCTTCTGTTCTTTCGTGAACACATGATCTCCAGCCTCGTCTCTTAATCACCAACGATTATGTATTTGATATTAACAAAATTCACAGTTTTAACACATTAATGTAATAAATTGCCAACTTAGGACAAAAAGTTTATTAAATTTCTACCCGCATTGATATGAGCATTGTAAGTATCAACTATCTTTTCACATAATTTTTAAATACAAATAAATCTGTAAATTTTGTTATAAAATATATTTGTACATTTAATGTAATATCATGATACATTATACACACAGTTAAATCATTTTTGCCTTAGAAGTTACAAGAGACACTGATCTCTCCGGCGCTTTAGAAGTCGAAGTTCACAATTAAATACGATGACACTTCTCCTGTTTTTCTCGTCCAACAACACCAAAAGCGAAACGTCACAGGCTGTGAAATTCGAGGGCGCTTACATGCCATGGTGAGTCTACGATGGCAGCTCAGTTGTGACTTGAAGCTACTGGCACGCTGAAAAGATGCTGGTTTATGCGTGGAAAACATGATGCAGTTTTCTGAGTTATTACAAAGAATTTCTTCGATCTTACATATCCATTGTCTAGAGAAGAACAAACAGAATATAAAAATAATGGAAGATAGAGTATTTCTAATTCTCTTGCCTTTGGATCAGGTTTACAATTCCTGCTTGTGCTGATTTAATCGCTGCCATTTTGTCATATGTATTTTCTGGCATATAGTGCAGCACGTCTTCCAGCAGTTAATACTGTGTTTTCAAATAGTGCTCTTAAAACACCTGTTGATCTCTCAACGCACTTTTCTGAACATTAGATAAGCCAGTATCACGTATAAGGCCGCAGTTACTTCACAATGCAGTAAGAGTCTTCGCTTATTTATGGTACCCTCCAAAGCCATAGCCACCACCCAGTGAGTGCCCGAAGCTGAGACCCTCATGTCCAAGGTTGTACCCAGAGCCAATACCGCCATATGTTCCAAGACCCCCAAAACTGCTATCCTTTACTAGAACTGGGACTGACTTGTGGACGACAACGGGCTGAGGAACAGGGACAGCCACTGGCTTGGGCACAGGGACAGCAAAAGGCTTAGGTACGTGCACGGGGACAGACACTGGATAAGGGACTTTAACAGGGACCTTCACAGGATATGGGACGGGCTTCTCCACAGGGTAGGGTACTGGTTTCTCTACAGGCACGGGATAAGGCTTAGGGATGTGAACTGGGTAGGGCCTATCTACAGGAACTGCTACTGGAACCTTCACAGGGACAGGAATCTTCTTTTCAATGGTTACGGGATAAGGCTGTGGCACAGGGACAGGGACTTCCTTGGTGATGGTGATGGCCTTCACGTGGCCCTCATGGTATCCGTATCCTCCGCCGTACCCCAGGCCGTGCCCGGCGCTAAGTAGGCCGATGTCGTGGCCTCCGAGAGAGTAGCCGCTCCCGTGATCCAGAGAATATCCTCCCCCGTAGCTGCCCAACCCGTGGCCATAGCCCAAGCCATATAAGCCACGCTTTCTCTGTCTTGGGGGTCTTCCCTTCTTCAGCAAGTGCAACACTGCACGTTACCAAAAGGACGAAGACCTGCGGACAAGCATAAAGAACTTTTTAGACGAAATAGAACAGATCGTGGATAAGTGAACCTTCTTATACCCACCTATAGTCATGGACATTTACTGGCAGTATGCTGTACACGACGTACACTTCGTCAGCACAACCGGGCCATGTATTCCTAAGGTTCGTAAGTACTTTACACATTGCTACAGATTATTATTTAAAATTCTTATACTAATCCTCTGCCTTTCTAGAGTGACATACGAATACTTTCAAGCTGGCGTTTGATATGTTTGATGTAAGGAAGTAACATATATTAGGTGCCTCTTTTATGTATTTATTATAATTTTGTCTGCTAAATGACTACTGGTATAAGTTTTAATTCCTGTAGTTGCCTCATCTCTTAAATTGCTAAGGATAATTTCTTTAACAAGCCGATCCCAATGGCCGTGCGGTCTAAGGCGTGGGTCTGCGGCCGCTCGCTTACTAGGATCGTGGGTTCGAATCCCACCGAGGGCATGGATGTCTGTCTCTTGTGAGTGTTGTGTGTTGTCAGGTAGAGGTCTCTGCGACGAGCTGGTCCTCGTCCAGAGTAGTCCTACCGAACTTGGTGTGTCTATCAGTGTGATCGTGAAGCGTCGTAAAATGACGAGGCCTAGGCCCCCTAAGGGCTGTCAGCCATAGGGAGAAAAAAAATCCTTAATAAACAAGAATTCTTCTTCAGCAGGCAACAGTGATTGTAACTGTTGTAGAATTTCCCTGCCTATGTAACTCGCAATTTAATTTCTATGTGCTCTAGCATCCATCACTTTGTACACAACAACAGAAAGGCGCGACGTGATGTTCATAAAAATGTCATACTAATCATTTCTTGCTTGCCTGTTACAGAACCAGTGTGTATAGCGAAAAACTCGCTGTTGATTCTGAAATTCCACGGAAGTCGCATATACGAAGAATACTTCCTTCTTTTTAGCTTTTAAGAAATCGTTTTCTCTCCCGTTCAGCTTTGGAATTCATCGCCTTTACCAAAACCAACGCTACAGAGCGCGTTCCTTCTCGAAAACTGATAGTAGCTTGACTGATTCAAGAAATTCCACGCACTACAAGGCGCTGCCACTCGTCCCGATCCCAGTCATCTAAACCTAGTGCATAACACTGTAATCTGTTTCCTCTCTTATCCATTTTAATATCATCCTTTCATTTACGCCAAATCACACGCGACAAACAAACGTCGCCCTCGATTAGCACCAACTGCTTGTATTAGGGAGGTCCTGGTTTAAATTCTTCACTTGATGACAGATAGTTCTGTGAAACATTTTTGTGTATTTATTCATTCCCTTTAGGAAAATTCCTGAGTATTACTTCAAATTAGATCCGAAACATATGTGAGTATTTTACCACCAACCACTGCACAATAAACTTATTTTTACACTCCGACATGTTTCGGCTGACCATTTCAACCATCATCAGGGAGTCAACGTACATAGACATTCGCAGAGTACAACGGTATAATATTGTATATTATATGTATTATATTTTATTTATTATATTATATTATATTATATACACGATGTATGTTGCAAATGTCTATGTACGTTGACTCCCTGCTGATGGCTGAAATGGTCAGCTGAAACATGTAGGAGTGTAAAAATAAATTTATTGTGCAGTGGTTGGTGGTAAAAAACTTACGTATATAAAGCAACTGCACGGAACGTGTGTAATATGTATATATAGTAGATCCGAAACATTTTTTCCACGTCCTTTCCAATTCGTCAATTGTGCTATCACTCGACACTCTACGGTATAGGCTGCGTATTGACAGAGTCTGTAAATAAGTGATAAATCAGTACACGGGACAACACAATACACAAATACTCAAGACTAGAGTAAAATTCAACCCCGAGACCTTAGTAGTCGATCTGTGCAAGACTTCTTGTCTTAGATAACACGGCCACTGTAATCGGCATATAAATTCCCTCTCTAAGAACGACCGAGATTTCTTGGCTCTTAAATATGGTGGTTAACAACCGCTTTATAAACAGTCCTATTAGTTTTGATGACCGGTGCTATGATTATGCATCACGAATAAGAATAGCAAAATACTCCTAGAAATCTACACTGTACTTACAAGTGCCTCCATGTCTAGTTGGGTTGACAGATCTCGAAATTGTAAGATTTGCAACTTGCTTTTATAGCCTACACCAGGACGCAAATCACGTGACGCATCGCTTTCTCCTTTCTCTTCCTTCCTGTCCACACACGTAATATTCATACCTGTACATTACACGTGATATTTTGTTACTTAAGCGCGTGGCAGTGTTAGATAAGGGCAATTACGTACTAAACCTCGTTATTACGTCGAATTCCTGCAGCCATACTACTTGAAATCCGCTTCTTGCGCCTGCATTGCAAGCTTAGCCGAGCTACCTATCAGAGCGATCTACGAGTATACCATCTGTAAATGTCGTGTTCTTCCACAGCCTTCCAAGGGGAATTTCACGGTCGCTTCCTTTCCCACTCTCTCAAATCACTCCGAAAAGTTGGTTTAGCTGTGAACTTGTATTCCGGGAGGTACACGGTTGCAATTGGAGCCGGGGTAGCATATTCGGCATAGCAACCTGCTACGGGCTTGACGGCCCAGGATTCGAATCCCGCCGATCCCAGCGGTCGCGCGGTCTAAGGAGTGGGTCTGCGGTCGCTCGCTTGCTGGGATGGTGGTTTCGAATCCCGGGGGGGCATGGATGTTTGTGTTGTGTTTGTCGTATAAGAACAGTAATATGGAACATAAGTGACATGAAGAAGGACGGAAGGATTTGAAAAGTACAAAATGGATCAAAGGAAAAAAAAATCCCGGAAGTAGCAAGAGATTTTACTCTTATCCAAAACCGTCAAGACCGGTCCTGTGGCCCACCTAGCTTCTTCTTCAATGAATACCGTGATTCTTTCCAGGAGGTAAAGTGGCTGCGGCTTGAATATGGCTACTCGCCTTCATCTAGTACCAAAGGAAAATTAAGTGGAGCTGTACCTCTTATCCCATTGTATGTCTTCATGGCGTGGACAGACACAGCTTTTTATCCGGTTAAATTTTTGTCCAAATTACCTGTTACATTATTTAAGGTTTTCGTGATTCCACACAGTTTCTTCAAGGGACGTTTGAACGGTGCCTTCAAGAGCTATTAGGACCGTTTGTTTTTAAGTCTTACCCACTAAACATTTGTGACCACATTCCCTTCTATAGTCCACCACAACAACCTTCAAAGACGACCTTTTTTTGGGGGGGGGGGAGAAGGGCCCCGCAGCAGATGCTACGGACTCACCGCAGCTTTGAGACTTACTGTTCAACCCTGTGATGAAGATAATTAGTTTTTTATTTTTCCTTGTAATGGAGCACCGGTGGAATGGAATTGACAGGGGAAAACCGAAGTACTCGGGGAAAACCTGTCCCAGTGCCAGTTTGTCCACCACAAATCCCACATGGACTGACCCGGGATTGAACCATGGTCTTCACTGTCACTGCCGTAAGCACCGAAAGGCCCGCACCTCTCCTTCTTTGTCGACATTAAAGCGTCTTTAAATAAATAGGTAACCAGTCTTTACAATAGCTTGCGTAGTGGTAATCCTTCACCTCATTTGACGCTGCGTGCCCGGTAGACTTGACAGCGCTGTAGAGTAAAACACAAACCAAAGCTAAACGCCTGACAGTTAATATCCTTTTCTTGTTCTTTACTTCATCCCTCAAAAGTTCGCCGTCTCCAGTTTCCACTTTAACCTATTCTCACTACCTTTACCGCAAATAATTAGCTTATTATGTGTTCTTCACTCATTTTTCTCCTCTTTCTTCTATCTGCTCCTCCTATGCCAATATACTATGCCGTAATCTTTCCTCCGTCATTCTTTCAGTGTTTTTACGCCACTTAAACGTTTTGTGGCTTTCTTATCACTGAAAAAAGTAACAACATTTTCACATAATATTTCATTCCTTACTATATTTTCTTTTGTCATCTTAATACATCTTCCAGTGATCTCATTAAATGATCCGTATTACAACTCTGACTTTAGTTTATGGCCACTTTTCACCTCCTTACTACAGAGTACTTTAAACATGCTGTGAAATATAAATATTGGCAAGTCCTTTCAATTCTATACGTATATTTTTATTTCATAAGGTTCCAGGTAAGCTAAAATTCTTGTTGTACATTTTTCCATGCAGATTTTTTCTGAATATCTGTGTCACATGTTCAACTATAAGACGCGATTTATCGTTAAGTACTGGAAGGTTTCACATTTTTAATGCCCCCTCCTTCTATGACTTCCGACAACTTCTCTCACATACAAGATCCATTTGTTAAATTTCTCTGTCCATGACCTTATCATGTTCTGTATATCGCATCTTCTTACAGTGTTATTTCGTCATTTTTAACAGTATGGAATGGAGTGTTTTCGTCGTAATTAGAATTCCACCCTAGACAATTTCCTTTCCACATCATCTAAGCCTTATCAAAGAGAGTCGGTCAGAAAATAAATTTACATGTCCTTAAATTTTGTAACTGAAGAACATACACCGATTTTAATTATACAAGGGGAATTCGTGGCCACATATTTAAAGATGATCACTAGGGGAAAGAATTGTGGCAAGATGGCCGACAGCGCAGGACATGAAATTGTGTCAACGCAGAATAATAAAGCTCGTCCGGCAATTAGAACAAAGTTTGGATTGTGGCGTGGACTGTGGGAAGTAGCGGGAGAGCAGTAAAATTGTGTTTGTTCTCACTAGAATTGTTTGAAATAAGTGACCCAAGAATAGGCATTGTGAAACTATTCTCTGTCAGAGCCTCGTAAGTATGAGACGGGAAAAACACTGTGTGTGTGCTTTGGTGTTTTATAGTGATAAAAAGTTCGAAAAGTGATAAGGGAGAGTAGACTGCAGAAGTTGAAGAAATGAAGAATTTCCAAATCTGCATACTCTTCACTAACTATAGTTAGGATAAAGAGAGCTCAGAAAATTCAGTCTACGGTTCATGTAGCACGCATGGAAGGGAAGAAAGATAAATAGACAAATGTAATCGGAGGACCTAAAAGCAATGTACCACTTCCACGGCTTGTGTACAATGGAAGAAATACTTTAACATTTATTTTTCTGAAATTCGATGTGGATGACTTTAAGGAAATTAGAGGACATGGGAAATTGAAAGAGGAAGCACTAGATCGCAATCTGTTCAGAACTCGCTTTGGAACACTCTATGGACCTGTCGTAAGGCAGACTAAAGAATGATGATAATGTGGACTAAAGTCATCTGGCTCATAATATGGAAGAGTGGCGGGCTGTTGTGAAAACTGTTAGGAACATTTAGGTAAATAAAGGGAGGAGAGTTTGAGTAGGTCAGCGCCTGTTGACGTCTTAGGGAACGACTTCAATCCATGTCGTTTTTTGTTTTTCCTTTTTTTGTTGATTGTTTTGCTTGCTCGCTTTCTTGCTTAGTTGTTTGGCTAACTGCTTTTTTGTCCTTTGATTGGTTTGTTTATTCGTTAATTATAATGATGAATATGTCCTTCCTTGTGGTATTGCACCCAGCTAACAAACTAAATAACTAACCCCATCAAACAGAATCATTTTTGAGGATCTGGTAGTTGCTCAGATGATCAAGACATTTCCCTCATTCTTAGAACCTAAAGGTTTATTACAGTGTTTACAAGGACACAGGACTAGTTCCTATCCAGAGGCAATCAGCAACATCCACTGCTAGACCTGCAATCTTTGAACAAAATATGTGGTTCAGTCGGTAAATCAGATGCCACGACCAGCCAGCTGAACAGATTATGGAGGAAGTAACCTGAATTTACTCAGTGGTTATGTGCATGGGCTTGTAACGAAATGTCGCGTTGGTGACGTGAAAGAAAACAACCACAGATTTGTTCGCTTTCGAGGATTATGACTTCTGGACACTTATCCGATTTTAAAATAGGTAAGGCTTACAGACATTTGGCGTGACACGGACGGAAGCCGAGCCCATCACATAGCTTACAGGACCAAGCAGCAGCAGACAGCAGATATACCTCAATGTCCCGCTTCCAATATATTGTGCGCAGAAATATTGTGTGTTTGTTAATACTTGTGTCCTAGCAAAGCAGGGCAGCTGTTGTGGGTTCTCTCTGCTGTTCTGAAGTGCTGTAACAATACATTTACTCAAAAATGTTGTTCCCGTAATTGTTTCTTCTGCATTTCTAATTGCTCCTATACATTTTAATTCCCCGTTCATCCAACCATTTCTGTCCAAATTTAACGAAGAACGAAGAGCAGAATCCTCGCTATAAAATTTTATGCGTCCCGTGTTACTTCCTTCCTTCTTCGTTTGAAATATTATGAATATCATGGCATCACAGGGATAATGTGAAATAAAAATTCCACTGAATATTGACACTATGAATGCCTGAATTGTGGCGAGGACTATGTAATTATTTGGAAAAGTAGGGAGATAGCAATGCAGTCAAATGTGAACTGGTTTTTTAGCGTTGAAAGCGAAAAACCAAAAACATTTGCATAGTCACACTCATTTTCTGACAGACCTTCTTATTTGTCATAAGGCAGGAACTAGTTATGTCTTGTTTACAAGTATTATAAATACATATCAACGCTAACAAAAACAAATGAACAAATTTATTTTGCCTCTTTTTGCATATATGAATTATAACCAACATTATACATGTTATAGACCCTGATAACACAATATGAAAATTTATTGACTTTGAACAGAAAATTGATGATGTAGTTTTTTCTACGGAGTCTTTATCTCTTAGACAATTTTGCTATCATGTAAACTCTATTGTTGCGGGGATATTAAATCTAATTTCAAGGACAATACCTGGATTTGATCACATATCATGTGTCTTCAATTAATTAAACTTCTGTCTCACTACAGTTTGGTAATGAATCCCAGACTCCTGTTGTCAGTGTTACGCTGAATGTTTTTGGAAAAGGGTGTAAATCAAATTGTTGAGAAGTGTGAAAGCAGTTGAAAATATCACCGTGCATGTTAGAGAAAATTGTTATTTAATGATGAACTTATTGTGAGAATGTTATTTTCTTTAAGTAATCATGGGTTAAAATTTATCTTAGTAAAATTGTTACTAAAGAAAGCAATTCCTGACATAGGAGACACTTTTAACTAACGATCAAAGTAACTCGTGTAGGAATTTCACGGCTTGTACAGAGAATGAGATTGCACTCTTGCCCCACAAGGGCCCGCCACTGGTCCTTTCCTGAATCGGACGAAGACAGTTCACATCCTGAAATTCTACTTCTTTTAAGGCCCCTCTTAATATTATCCTCTCACTATGCGCTGTCGTCCACAATGTTACCTGTTCATGCCGTCCATCTTAGACCATGGAAATGGGAGACTTTATTTATTGACCTCAAATATGAAAATTACTTTTCATTAACAACACAGGACAGAATTTTAGTACGTAATAGTGTCAATAATAAGACTTCTTGTCACGATTGGATCACCTGTTACATAGCATAGAATTTAGTATACGTGTATTGCGAGAATTGATACTTTAGCAATGTTTGTATGGTATTTTAAACTATAGGATAAGTATTTAAAACCTTTTTATTAACAATTACGGGATCACCTTTTTCCTTTCAGTTTTTTAGGCGTGTTTGCAAGCAGTTGAGAAACACGACTATTAAACTCATCATGTCCGCCCTCCTCCCTTTTCCGAGGAAGAGAGCGACTGTCATCGGACGGATTTTCATGAAACGCCATATTTGTGACTTTTACTAAAATTTGTCGACTTACTTACATTTATAATAACTCGCCGTTATTAAACTGTTCATTCATGACACCAACCAATGCACCTTTGATATGTACAAATATAATTTTCTTCGCTCCCACATGTTTCGGCGTCACGCCATCCCCAGGGAGCTCTACACCAATATTTAAAATGTATTAAAATATAATAGATTACAAAAAGTAATTCTTATTATGTTGCAGTATTCTTGCAGCTAATGTAAACTCGCCGTTATTTTTTTTTTATAATTGAGATAATGTTCTCTGTGATGTATGATCTGAGACCCCGAAGAAAGTTCACAATCTGAACGTAACACACAAGTATGATGGACTGAAAATCGCCCTGATTGCTATGTCTTGACTTTACGAAATATTATTATGATTGATTTAAGTCTGTTACTAAGATACGGAAAAATTTTATAGTGTGTTAAAGTACTCTCGTGTATAGGGTTTTCTTTGAATTATTTGCAAATTTAAAATCTAAAAAAAAATAACAGGTCAAAGGCGCCAGCAGTGTTATATTCTGCGGGCGTTTCCTAACTTGTTCAGCTTAGAAGTAAATAGCTGTGAATCACAGTGGCGTAAGTTTGTGATAGAGTGATCATAAAACCAGGCAGCTTTTACTGTATTAAACTATTCCAGAAGCCTATTTATTTTTTTTTCCACGCACGGTACTTCAGTTTCACGTTCTCGATGCGTTAAAAGAGATCTGCTTGCCGTTTCTTGTTTCCGATAGTTCGGAACTGAAATTCACGTCTATAGTCAAGTCGTGGTCAGAACTAGCTGACTGCATGTCCCCTCATGTTCTGAAGAGCGAGTGCTCGTATGCGCGAGTGTATTTAAACAATTGACAACGTTTAAACGGGAAATTTGTGTTTTCTCAAAGATTTTATTTCTTGAGGGCAGAAAATATTTCGTCAAATCAAAGTTGTATTCAGTAGGAGAATTGTATCTCTCTTACTGTATCCATATAATATTTTATAGACCACTAATTTAGATTCCATATTAATATAATAAACAGAACCATGTTTTGGAGGAGAAGTTTAAATTATTTTCCCTTTTAAGTGTGCATATATTTCCTAAACCTAGGTACCTGTTGTTATCTACGTTGTGAGAGTTTAACTCTTTCCCCAACGACCATTCTCATTAATCAAAAGACAAGCTCCAATTCGAAGGCCTTCTAATGTTTCAGTCGATGGGCCGCCTCTATAGCTGTAACTTCAAGAAATTCTTTTCCACAGTCAAGACCACTTGAAATTCCACTCCACGGTGAGCTTCCAAGCTTTCTGAAATTTGTACTCAGTAGCCATGAGCTCCTGAGAAGCCGCTCCATAGCCAAGGCCTCCTGAGGCTCCATTTCCGTAGACAAGGACACCTGATATCCCGCTCCATTGACCACTTCCAATTTCGCTGCCATATCCAAGGCCTCCGTGTGCAAGGCCCCTTAATATTCCACCTCCAAAACTTCCAAGGGAACCAGAGTCAGGTGAAGGGGCATTGACATACACTGGAACAGGATTTGGTACAGCAACTGGGTGTGGAACTGGTACGGGAACTGGCTTGGAAACAGGCACGGGAATAAGTTTTGGTACAGAGACACCGACAGGTTTAGGCACAGGGTAAGGAACCGGATGAGGAATCGGAACTGGTATTGGTTTCTCAACTGTAACAGGAACTGGTCTATCGACAGGTACAGGGAGTGGCTGAGGGACGCGGACCGGATAGGGACGTAGGACAGGTACAGGGACGGGGTGAGGTACTGGAACAGGAACATTCCTCTGGACAGGAAATGGGTAGGGCTGAGGCACTGGGACGGGAATTTGTTTCGGCACTGTGAAATAGTTGTCGCCACTGCTGTGACCGACGCCGGCAACATAAAATCCTCCACCGCCTGACCCCAGTCCGATGTCCGAAACAACTGAAGACCCAAGACCAACATTCGCCACGTTTCCTTCTCCTACGACTCCACGCTTGTCGTGCTTCCTTTGTTCCTCTGAGGAGCACGCAGCTATCAGGAACAGTAGGACAATTAACGGCGCCTGAAATAACAACAACCACTGTCACGCATTGCATAGAAAACGAAGGTTCATTACCGAGTTTACAAACCCCGGTTTCTGGACCTTTTCCTGAACCCGAGAATTTTCAACATATCTGTAAATTTCGCAGAGGTATCAGTATTGTGTTTTTGGTGTAAAAGAAAATTCTACAAGTAGATTGTTTCTATGTTCTTATTAAGTAATCACATTTGTATAAATTTCACATCTCTATCTGCAATGATTTATTAATTTTGCCATTGAATACTTACGTCAGTAAAGTACGAATTCGCTTGGCCATCATGTTGTTTGTTAATATGTTACAGAAGGATGCTGAAATACAATTTTCACGTCTTTAACCCCAAATACATCTCAGAATTCTGTATTTAGTGGCGTTGGTGTCGCACTCACCTCAGAATTTATCTCAGCACAAGATTTTACGGGCTCTATTTAAATCAGTTTAATTAAGAGACCTGTTTTCCTGTTACAGATTCTGTGAAGAATACATTTATGATCTCTTCGTTTGTGCATCCCCCCCCCCAATTCTCTTGCTTACTCTCCCTTGGATCCTAATGTGCTCCTCAACACGTTTCTCGAACACGCTCACTCTTTATTCTGTCTAGCGAGATCAAGTTTCGCACTTGTTCTAACGGTGAGTTGCCTCCTCTAACAGCGGACGTCCAGGTTCGATCCCGAGCCATTCCATGTGGGACGGTAGAAAAAGTGGCGCTGAGACAGGCTGCAATCCGAGTACTTCGACTTACCCTGTCAGTATCACTCCACTAATGCTCCATACTTATTTATCTGTTTTAGCAAGTCACAATGACGTCAAATAAGACAATGAAAAGAAGATACTAAACGAGTTCTGCCTTCCTCGTCCTCTGTTTCATCAAACATAATCACCATCTCACCCCTTCCGTTCAAGGAATAATTTCTCACCTCAGCAAATTCGTTTCATCTTCAACATATTTTTACGCTATTATAATCCGCCGCGTTTATCTCCCAAAAGTGTACTTTACGTGATGATGTGTGATGAAAATTTGATGGGCTCCGAAAGAATTTAGTTTGATAATATTAGGTATTCCTGTTGCCGTTACATTAGGCAGCTGTGTAAGAAATTTCCTGTTACGGAATGAATATATTCTCACGAGAGTGGAAAATTCAATTCTATAATTTTAGAGCTTTGTAAGATAAATAATGACAAGAAAATGGAATCTTATTCCCATGTAAGTAATCTCCTGCTCTTTGCCCTTCATTTCATATAGGCCTATAGCATTTATGCTAATGTTGAAAGCTAATCACGCTACTTAAGTCAGTTTTTTCTTTCATTTCTTTAAATGTACCGAATTTCTAATGAGTTCTAGATCCTGACGACAAATGTGTTTTGTCATATACAGTGACGATGTAAAAAATAAACAATTTTCTTTAGAAAAATGATAAATATGAATGTAATTTAGAAACCACATGTAGGCAGAATTAATAAAAACCGTTCGGTAGATTAGGAGATGGAAATATAGTTGGACAGACTCCTTCTTGTATTAGTGAACCTGCTGTTGAACTCTGTGGTGCTCACCTTGGTGCACATAGCTCTGGCGTGTTACGGGTCGGATGATCCCAGCTAAAACTGACAATGCCTCGGGGTGCAGCTTGTTCTTATACGCAACCGATTATCTGTCGACCAGGAAAAAGGAGACTGTGAGAATCACGTTGTGTAAATTAAATAATTGGAAGATTGTTTGTTATTGATTGTACTTTCGCCACCCCGCCTTGATGCTGTTCGAGAAGGTCACGTCTTCGTCCTCTCGCCCTGGCGTGAGAAGATGTCACTGCCCTTCCTGGCTCTTCAATTTACATCGTGATTTTTACATATGGGCTTGGATCTTTGCTGTTTGAACGCGAATTGAAATATACACAGGGGTTCCTTGTCACCAGAACACGCGGCAGAATCACATAAAGGTAAAGGTCACTGCATGACATGTCTATGCAGGTTCCGAGGCGAGGCGGAAGTATAGCTCCAACCCATTCGCAACCCGATACTTGGAAGGAGGTGGATGGTCAACACCACGCTCCGGCCGCTTTATTTCCAGGAGACTGGATGGGCGTCTGGCCTGGTTTGCAAGGCGCGGAAAATCTCGCCCGTACCGGGATTTGATGCCCGGACCGTCCGTTCCTTAGCGAGTCGCTATACCGACTACGCTATCCCGGCCGCCAGAATCATATAAATCCTTTTAAAATGAAAAAAAAACTGAAGTATTATTTGCTAACCGACAGTAACAAATCAAAATTTTAAACATGACTAAAGTAAAAGGCAAAGGGTTAAATTTATCCTCGGGTTTACTCAAATATCGCATTACTAAGACTTATTTCTCGTCTTTAATTAAGCATCATTCCATGAATACGACTGAGGAAGTGGCGGTATAGTTTCCACACTTTCTTAAGCCCACATTAGGTAAAGGGGAGTGGTCAATATTGCTCCCCAACCACTTTACTCAAAAAGATAAGTCTCTATACTCTATACTGTTTAGTATAGAGTGCTTCTTCCAGCTGGTTCACATCTCGGCCACTTGCAGGACCTAAAAAAAGAATTTGATTGGAAAAGCTGATATTTGGCTGCAAAAGATTCAATTGACTCCTGTACATATTTCATCTACAATTAAGTCCCTAAATATTTTACCTACAACATTGTTTATACGTTTATATATATTACTTTTTAACTCATATATTTTACCATTTTCTGTCGACGAAGTTATAAATATACTTAATAATTTTTGTTATACTCCCTGAAGATGGCCACTGAAGATGACCGAAACATGTAGAAGTCGCCTTTATAATTAAATTAGTTCAATAAGTTGGAAATAAAAAAAATTATATATACATATGTATATTGCACAGAAGATCTACAACATTACTGTCTCTTGGTTTAATCACCCTACGTACAAATCGTGAAATTATTCGCTGTGAATTAATGGGTGAAATGCAGGGAGAGAAAGGATGAATAAAAACGATTTTATGGATCTGCGATTTTTAAGTTGCGTACAAGCGGAAAATAAGGATTTCAGGGAATCAACCAAACATGTTTTGCTGTTGCACATACTGCCAGTGACATAACCTTGTGCTGTTATGGCACATTAGGAAATGCAAATTACGACCCATCAGACTAGTGAATTTGCTTACTACACTAGTGAGCAATGGTTATAGGATCGAATACTAAGACAGTGCGAATGGTTTTCGTTGCTGAAAATTGTAAATATGTTACCGATTTTTATGAACAGAACCCTTCGTAATAGGCACTCAAATATTTATTGCAAAAGTAGACAGAAAAATAAGTACAGTAGAACACTGAGGTGTGGGGCATAGTGTCGTTACCAGACAGGAAGCGCAGCCTCTCCATTTCATTCTTAAGAAATTACATGAGGCTGTGATTGACACAGTTTACTGAATAAGCAGGAATTGAAATAAAACCGCCTAGAATTACGCTGCGGGAGCTCTAGGCTTGATTGCTTTTTGGCGGAAGAATGAAGTGACCACGACCCATCGGTCTACGAGACTACCCCAAAGTGTATCACGGCATATTGAGGCTAAGAGTGCTCAGTTTCCGACTTGTCAAAATAAGTGGGTGTAGCATGAGCTGATCATGAGAGGAAACGAGAATTAGAGTGTGAGAAATAATGCGGAGAAAGTTAGCCAGATAATAGCATTTGGTATCGGAACAATAAGGGCTTAAGTGACTTCATTAAAGCAGTTGATTAGTAAATATGTGTAATTTTGTATCACAGTGTGTAAGCTGTATAAATGCAGTGATACGGTAGGCAATGCACGTGTAATGTAACATTTTTGCAAGTTCGTGTAACTATTGTTGCAATGGAAATGCAACAATGCATTCTCTGTGCACTGGTCAGTTACATGTCATTACCAATAATAGAAAAATACTGAGTATTGCACAACAATGCTTTTATTGCGAATTTTTGTTGCCGGCAACAAAGAAATGTGCTTATATTTTCATGTAAAGTGCCCAGTACTTTTGTCTGATTGTAACTAGATTTGGATTTTCTCGACAGATTTTCATAAAAGACCCACAGTATAAAATTTCACGGAAATCCGTCCAATGGGAGCCGCTCTGATACATGCGGAGAAACGGACGAACGGACGGACAGACGGAAGGACGAAAGTGAAGAAACTGGTAGGCGCATTCCGCGACTATGCGAACGCGCGTAAAAGCGGTTATGTTGGCTAGTGCCATGTTGTCCGACCGAAGACACGACATTCCAGCAGGGGCAGTCCGACAGTCAGCCTTGCCTTAGCCCGCACGATGAAAGCTACAATATGAATAGGAATTCAGTTCCTGCTTAGGCAGATGATCAGAACATGTTACAACTTTATGGTATTAAGTAGTTTCTGCCAGTGAGAGGATTGTAGCATTATTTTCCGAGATAGTTGAATGGTAAGAATAGCTACCACAGGAGGTACAGTTACTAGTTGCTGGGTCAGTCACAAATTCGGAAGCATTACGTTATGCAGCTTGTAGTAGTCAACAGTATCGGTCAGCAGAGATGGGCAGATCGAGCCATTGTTAAGCACCTGGGCAGAAATTACTATCAGAAAATGTTTTCATTTTTCAGTTACTTCAGTTCCCAACCTCCGCCTTAACTGTGGAGTGTGCTCGGACAAGCGACACTCGCGGCCATCAGCAGTACCTCGTCACTCCAAACGACTCTTGGATTCAATAAAGAAATGTTACATGTTCGTTGCGCGGTATGATAATTGCCACGCAGTGAGACGCCAGCCAATCAGATGTCGAAAATTAACCTCTGCAAATGCAACTTTCTGTCGTGACGTTCATAAATGAATACAAATCGTGGTAAAAGTAATTGGTTTCAGTGAGTTTGAACTGTGTGCGTGTGTGTAAGAGTATATATTTCTTGTCTTTGATACAGACGACCAAGTACACATAACATATTTCTCAGAACAAAATAAATGCTTAATGTTTAAGAATTGTAAGGGTTAGCGGGGAACGGCATACATGTAAACGACACCGCCTTATCGCAATCATGCACTGTTAATTTATGTGGTGTTGGTATTACAATGGTCAAGTTCAAAACGAAAATTGTCAGTACTGCAACTCTGTAGCTCTATCTGTCTTAGCGCGACAAGCTTTCACTTACCCGCCTTCTTGTTTGAATCCTGCTTCAGACACTCTTAACGAACAGTTCTTTCCATCGTCCGAAAAATTCACTGGCTGGCAGATACCGAACATGGAGTCGGAAAATATGAAGCAAAATTTTTCCTGAAATTAATTTGAATAATTTGGAATTATGATTACATGAAAGCGCGAAGCCTCTTGTGTTTAATTATAAGAATTTTGTTTGGGGGTGGGGGGAGTCCGAGAAGTTAACGTAATTTCACTTTCAGCAGTTTAGTTTTTCTGTACCTTTTTAAGTTTCGTAGAAAGCGAAAAGGCAAACAGACACGCAGACAACCAGTTACACAGACTGTCAAACAAAGTAACTTCACAGGAACATTGCTTTTATGAGCAGTTTATTTTCACGTTTTTGTTAGTGGAAGTGCCGCATTACCTTTAGCCGGCTCCCTAGTCACCATATTTTCCCTTGTCTTTTCAACTTCCACTTGTCTCTTCCTTCGGTCAGCTGTGGTTCCAATTATTGCGTCTACATTGCTTGCACCAGTGAACTGACTTCCGCAACTTTTAAGTAATGTAATCAAATGTGATTATCGCAGGGACTGGAATTAGAACAGAGTTGTTCTTAAAATGAAGAGCTGCATAAGGCGCAGTTTACTTTATATTTCGGCGGAAATACGCAGGCTAGTAACTAGTGAAAGGAACTCTTTTTTGTCTTAAAATAAACTGAACTGCAGTAATAAAACAGCTTATATATTATGACAGTCTTAGGATTCTGTATTCCTGATGACCAATGTTATATTATTTGCCACGTTAGAATGGAAGAGTAACTGCTTCGTAATGGTTAATCAGCAACGAAACAGCGAGGGGCATAGATCTCCTCTTACAATGTTTAAAACAGTTATGGTGGCATAGCATTCAGACAAAAACAATGGAATGGAGACCACCTCTAAACGAAAGAAATTTATGTTATAGTCTGTCAGTTCAGTCTTCAGGCACATTTACTGTCATCGTAGTTACCAGAAGCAGCAACAGCAGCAGGATCTAAACCATCCAGGCTTCTTTTGTCTTCACGCATGTTGGTATTTCCATCTTCTCCTTTGTCGACCTACATGTTTTCTGTCAGGTGGAGTATTTTCATATACTGGCTTGGGAATGCGGGCATAGTTCATTCTTAATATTACGTTCAGTTACATCTGAAACACGTGATTGAAGGAAAGTTAGAAGGAAGGATAGAAATGACGGGAAGACGAGGGAGAAGAAGTAAGCAGCTGCTGGATGACCTTAAGGAAAAGAGAAGATACTGGAAATTAAAAGAGGAAGCACTAGATCGAACCCTGTGGAGATCTCGCTTTGGAAGGGCTACGAACCTGTCGTAAGACAGACTACAGAATGAATGAATGACATCTATAACACCAGTAATTTAATTTACATTATAAGTTTAATTATTCTCTTATTCGTTTCCTTTGTGGTCATATATATCCTACAACTGACCTCAAAAATTCCTATGTCAGTTCTCCTGTCGTGTTGCTGCAGTAAAGTCCAATTCTCACACCCATACAAGAACGTTGTTACTCCCATTATCTTACATAATTTCAACCGTGTTTCCTTATTACATTTATTAAGTCGTTGTGTAAGGCTTGGTGGGTAATCGCCGATTTCTGACTGCGAAGGTGCGGATTCTCTCCCAGGGCAGCCCATATGAAATACGCGGATGTCGAAGTACAAAGAGGACTGGTTTTTCTTCGAGAACTTACGTTTTCCCTGCATCACTCCACCAATGCCCACACTAACACTTCTTTCGTATTCCCATTGACGCTATATAATTTTAACAGTCAACAGCGTCTTTAAAACAAATAATAATAAGAAGATAATCATCATCATTGTCGTCGTCTTCATCATCATCGTCGTCATCATGAACTGTGAATTGTTAGGCGTAGTGCCTTTTCTTTATCCCTCAAATGTGAAGCTGGTCCTTCCAGCTTTTCCTCGGGCGCCCTATGCTTCTCTTTCCCTTTGGTCTATATTGGGTATAAGATAATCAATTTATTTATTATTCAGTTCGAAAATTATTGTCCCGGAATTTACTTTCTGTGACACTGAAGGATAAAATGTGTAAAGCAGTTTTACCTTTGTTATGTGCGATTATGAGATGTGATTTCTAGACGCGATGTAGTAATGCAGCATACGCTGCAAGCATTTAAAAACAATTACTTGGGGGAAAATATTTGTACGAAGGAGCATTAAAGTGAGTAAGCATTTTAGCATATAAATTCATGCCATGGGATACTGAGATGATAATCTTTCACATGGCAAATACATTTTATTTTTTATGGAATCCGAATTTCATCGTCATATTGAAAAATCTAGCCATGGGACTTTCCATTTTAAAATTATACTTATCCCTCATCTACGAACGACTGTCTCAAGTGATGTATTCACTTGAGTGTTATCACCGGAAGTGCTGTGTGCTTCTCTTGTGTACCCCAGTAAATCTTCACATACATAGGGTGATTCCAGGAGAGACGCCACACTTTTTGAAACTTTCGCTATATTTCAATCCGAAAAATCGTCAAAACGGCTGAAAACTGAGAGATATTGTATTTAAGGTTTCTACTTTACTAACATGTGTGTAAAATATCTGCAGAAGTGAAAGTCTTTGAGATACAGGGCAACGAAAAAAATTGTCTTTGCGTCGTCTCCCGGACATGCCGGTAGAGACGCCGCTTTTTGGCAGGGATAGATGCCGCTATGTAGGGAGAGAGGCCGCTCTTTGAAAATATCCTGTTAATTCAAGACGCAAGATGAATAAATGAGAACTTTATTTATTTAATATTGTTTTCACCGTGCATCTCGTATATTGTGCATCTAGTTGGTCTTGGTTTCTGATATAAATGAGAACTGTTGAAATTTATTCAAAGTAAAGAAGCAATATCGACATTAAAATAGAAAATATACCACACGTACACAATATTTGAACCCATTGAACTCAAGAGTCTAAGTTGTAGTGAACGAAAGGTTCTACATCCTCTTCTGCATCTTGCTGTTTTTGTCTCGCAGTAACTTTCTACCACAGTCGACGCATTTGTCTTTGTATGGAGAACATAATTCGTGCAGCCATTTTCTGGAACTCACATATTCAGTCCAGTCATCGTCCTTAGCTGTGTGCAAGTAGTGTTCCCAGCACTCGCAAAATTTCGTGTCAGAATCTTCACATATCTCTTGATTATGAATATCTTGTTTCAGTGAATTCTTTTTCTGCATTTTCTGACCTTGTAGTCCTGAAGTTTTGGACTGTTTACACTTTAGATTTTTCTCTGCTTTTGACTTTATTTCCTTCTTGATTCTTTCACTTTTCCTCGATATTATTAGCTTCTTCAGTGGGAACGAAAGAGCTTCTTTTCTGAAATTAAATATTTCCTCGGAATGTTCGGTACTGAAATGCGCAGTTTAGTATTCAGAGTATTTAACGAAGGTTCTGCTGAGATAGGCAACATATTTTGAGAGTTGGTTCCTGAAGTAAAGGGTGCACAAATCGAAGCCATATCTGAAGGTGCTCTTTCCATAAAACTTACAGTTTTGCTGGTATCAGAAATGGAGAAGAAAGATGAAGGCACTCTGTTGCGTTTCAAAGTACTATAAATACTCGCTGACTCAAAAGCACTTACATCAACACCCATGAAAGCAGCTTTATTCCGAGCAAACCCGATAAGGCTCGTCATGTGATATCAAGTGATTTTCCTTTGTGGATTCTGCTTCATCCAAGCTGCGACTTCGTTTTGAAATGACTCTTTAAAGTATGTATTCAAAGGCTGTACGGCATGAGTACAGTGACTCTGCAGGCAAATGATAGTGACGTTATTTTCAACAGCAGCCTGAAGCAGTAACGGTGAGCTGCAATGAGCTCTGTGGCTAGCTAAAAGTAGAACGACCTTCCCTGAAGGTTTGTGTTTGAAGACATGCCGTGTGAAACACTTGTTGAATAAGCCGGTGCTACTGTACGAATATTTCCGGTTCATGTACACATTTGACCCTGGGGGTAAGATGTTAGAGCAATAGTACATACAGTTTTATTACTCTATAATGTGTATGCACGACGTTTCCAAAGTGTTTGTGGCGTATCTCCCAATTTTCAGGGAGAGAAGCTGCATCCACCCCCTCCCCCCCCCCCCCCACCTGCCGAGCTGAATGAAGAAAATGGCGGCTACAAGATATGAAGGCAAGGTCAACAACGCCGGAAACCTCTAATATAGTGATTGCATAGGTACTTCGATTGGAGCTAATTAAGACACATTTCGTGAACGCTACAAAAATTTCGAGCATAAAATTAATAAACTCACCGCATAAAATCAGTCATAAGTCTTGCAAAACAGCACCGATATTCACTACGTTCACTCCCATCATCTCTTTAGACTCATTGAATAAGCATATGTGCTGCGATCTGCAGAGGCTTGCCAGAACCCACCAAACTAAGAAATGCGGCGTCTCTCCCGCCGCGGCAACTCTCGCCGAATTAATATACCTGTCATATACTAGGTCATTCTTGATTTGACCACTATTAGGCGAAGAGGTAAAGCTGCAAGGCTCCATATTACGTTCTTTTCTTCAGTTTTTTACATAAGCTGTTTTTGCAGTCTGTGAAATAGATCTTTCTCAATAATTTGATTCTTTATACTCATACGAGGTATTTAGTGACTGTATATTGTTTAGGCCCTACACAGATTGTAGGACTTGGAATGTATAATGAAAGGCCCGAACATAATTTAACCATATATTTGTCTACGATGATCCGCATGAAACCACGAAAATACCTCCATAAAGATAGCCGTACTACCTGCTGAGATTAGAACAGAGGACTTATGAAACAACGAAAATTCCTTGAACCTCACATCCTGTAATTAAGGATTAGAAATCAAATACAAATATTATCCTTTTAAGATGCCCTGGAGCTCTCATATAATGTATTGCATAAGAGACCAGCATCTCTTCCGTATGCTTCAGGACACACAAAACTTTCTACACTTTGAATGTCACAATTATCTTGAAGTTCTGTAAAGCCGTTAAGGGAACCGCTTTGTATCTTCCGAAGTAAACAGGAAAGTTAGATCATAAACAAGCGGTGAAATGTGAGTGAGTGATTGAGTGAATGAAAAGTGAGTGGGTGGTTGTCGTGAGTGATGGAGTGTGAGCGTGAATTGGCTAGTGTTTGCAACGGTGGAAGGGCGCAGTTCTTTCACGGTTGCTACATAAAGTTGACTTTACTGCCCTCTAGAAGACATTAATCCGAATGTCCAGCCGGTACACAACAAATTATGTATGCGACCTGCAGTACGTGAACTCAATATAAATTGTTATTGCATTCCATGCAAGGGACACAAATGAATATTTGGTTCTGAATAGTCATTTTGATCTTTACTCATCGTAAATACATGGCATGTTTTCCATTTCTGTTTACGTTATTAGGACTTTTGCGTTATTGAAGTCATATCACATATAAAATGAACATAGTAAGCGTCTCTTGTCTACTTCAGCCTCGAAAGTGCGTATAAGATTAGCTGAGCCAACGTGATGTCGGTGAGAGTATCTGTAGCTGTCGCTGCTAAGACAGACAATGTACGTATAAAAGTAACATTGAGGCGCCTTCGCGTACCATTGTTGCCATGCAAAAAGAAGTATTACATATTCTGAGCGTGTGTCTGTAACCTTAGCAAAGAACATGCGCCGAATTATATTGTTATCTGTGGCCTGTCTGGCTCTAACCGTAATTTTCCACATTATCTCTTAAACAGCACGATATTGGGGAAAAAATTTATTGAGCGTAAAATGTGTGTTTTGATTTAATATACAACTTTGTCTGAAACATTTCTCATTCTAAGACGAATTCATCGAGATATTATCATAAATGTACGTAGATCTTCATGCAAAGTACCCGTTATTATTGTCAGATTTTAATGAAACTTGAATGTTCTCGATAGATTTTCGAAAAGTAGTCATATATAAAATTTTATGAAAATCCTTCCAGTGGGAGCGAAGTTGCTCCATGCCGACGGGCAGAGATGCAGACATGACGAAGTAATAGTCGCTTTTCGCAATTTTTTGAACGCGCCTAAATATGAGCCGAGACCAGACAGGAACACAATACATGTCTGCGGTAATATATGTGGGCAAAACCGAGATCGTCTGTTAAAAATGTTGGCCGGATGTTGTTAGACTGAACAGCGATATAGTTACACGTTGTTGTATAACAGAATGGTTTGCTCACAGTTACTGCGTTGTTGCTGAGACTGTGATTAAGAACGTTATGTCGCGTCACGTAGAGATTTTTAGAGTAACAGCATATTAGTAGCGTTCATAAGGTTTATTGGTAGACCCTCTGCGTTCTTATGGTAGCAACTGCACGGAACTGTTTATCATCGTATGTTACGACGGCGTTTACTGTAGTCGAAAGGAATTGGGAGGCAATAATAAGTTGTGAGTATATAAGGATTACAAAGGAGGTGTTCGTGGGGCCTAACCGAATCACTTTTTTCAGAATTCGCCTGGAGAGTCACGAGAAGGCTGAGTCAGAATATCTGGTAAAACATTCATATTTAGACAGGGTTAGTTTAGTACCTTCGAACACAAGTCTACGTCCCTTTTATGTCCAAAACGCTTCAGTGCCTTTCGAACTAATTTCTCTATTTCCCTACATTCCATGTCGAACCACGAGCGTGCTATCCAGGCTTCCCCTCCCGAAAGTGCCATTTTGGCCCCGGTTCTTTTAACCACAAAATCAGGTATTTTACGGCTTTGCCAGTTTCACCTTCTTTTATCATCTACTTCACTCCGTGAATGCACAGTTTGCAGCTTGGATCGTTAATTTATTTTTAAAAGACTGTTCTTCTATCGTCCTTCCATTTGAATCTGACAATTTTCCTGGTTTATCCTACTTCCACCCTCTATCTACTCCTAATTACCCCTATTCTGTTTTCCATTTTTATTGTACTTTGTTTTCAAACTCTTGTTGCCACAGTTCCCACTTTTCCACTGTCTGCTCCGTCTTCTTGAACTCTTTTCTCACAACCTTTCTTGTTTCGTTATCTCTTAATTTCCCTCTCACGTCATTGGTTTCTTTCCTCAGCCGCTCATTTACTGGCCTTGGATTTGTAGAAGTTTCTGGGTTACTTTCTTTCATTTTTTTGGCTTCCCATGTGTGCAAGAATCTGGTCTAATTTGTCTTGCTCATTCGGGGGGCCTGGGTTTGTCTCCACAGCCCCTACTACAAGTACCACTATTAACATGAGCCCAAGGAACCAGCCGGCACCTTCTTCCTCAGACCCCTGTGATGTTTCTCACTTTTGGTCTTCTTGCCAGAACAAGGCAATTCTGGCCCTGTATATCTCCACCTCCATTGCTCTTGGAATCAAGCCTGTCCTGTCCTGTCCTGTCTTGTCCTGTCCTCTGCGTGCAACTGACCTGTCTTTTACATCATTACCCTTGCACTATCCAAATTTCATTCAGTTTGGGTGCTACTTCAGGAACACAAATTTTCACTGCCTTCAGATTTATTTCCTTTTTCTTACACTCGGACGGAAGGGACACTCAAGCGTGTTCCGGCACAGAATACCTTTATTGTTTGGAAAATCAGCCATTTCCCAGCACGTGACACAACACAATACGCCAACAAACTCCGTTGTCGCGAAGAGCATTAGAATTTTCGTGACCCCAAACATAGATAATGGTTTGCGCGAAACTTTAATTTTGTTTTGTTTAGCAAGAAAGAAATTTTAGCCAGCCCTTGCTACGGACGAAGACAAGTTATCCCTGCTACGTCATTAGAGCGGTCACTGCCTTGATATAATAAGTGAAAGGGCTGAATCATTGGTCCAGTTCCAGTTTCGTGTTTGTTGCCTTTCGCTTTCATTCGCATTAAGATAAAGAGTGGAGAGGGCTCCTAATGAAAATCGTTCGGCTCGAAGACAATGGCGCATCTTTCATATAGATTAGAAGTCTGCACATTAACAGAAAATACTAGAATGGCTGAAGCTACTGAAATACAATATATGGACTGATAGGATGTATTACATTACAAATTAAAATAACTTTGTTAATACTAAACAAAGGATCACATATATGGCCGGCTTCACTCTTCGGTCGCTTTACCCCCGAGTAAAGAGACCACGGTACCCAGGTAATAATATGGTTTAACCCAGAGTTGGTTTGAAACAGTGGCTAGTAAAAAAATCTCTGCCTTACCGACAGTCGAAATTCAGAGTCCAGTCAGTAGATGGTCACTTCATTGTCTCAGACTGAACTACTGTGAAGGGGAATGCCCGTCTTGTGATAGTTTCTCGTTAGTTAAGAACTATCCCTCCCTTTATTGAAACAAATATTTTCTTATGGCCTCCACAAGAGCGCGCTATTAGACCTATCTTGAACGAGCTGAATGCCCTGCCCGAGGAAGAAACTGCTGACCCTGGCCGGTTACAATAGGCGCTGGCCTTTACCACATTAGAATCCTGGCACTTATCTTTATGGAAAATTTCTCCAAATAATAACACGCCTGTGGGCTCTTTCTTGTTTCTGTGCATTGTAATTAATCTCTGAAAATCCAGACTTAGCTTTTGAGTACGGCAAACATTTCTTTGTCTCGTTACCCCATCAGCGTAACTAGGATATAAGACTGAGGGCTGTTTAACCAAGTACCATCAAACGTAACTCAAAGTCTTCTTCATTCACTCGTTCAAACTGGCCGACATATTTCGAGAGAGTGGCATCAGTTTCAAGGGCTTTGTATATGTCACAACTTTTATAATAAGCTTGATGGCATACAATAATTGGTTTTTGTGCTCTTTAAAATCATATTTTAAAATGGCTAATTTTGAAATATTGTACAACATAACAGCAAACCAGGTGACTAAAATTATTACTTTTTTTATAATGTTTCTCATCATTTACCGTGTAGATATTTTGCAGATTTTACATAGCCCACAGGCAAGGACATTTTGCTGTTCATATACGAGGCATTAATGACCATTGACTCTCTTCAACACATGTCACTAACCGACTAGTGTTGATTTATTAATTCCTTATTCGTTTTTATCGTCATGTAACATTCATAGACGTTGCAGTAACATGATCTCTTGTTATTGCAATTGTGTAAACCCCATATTCCAATTAATTGTTTTATTGTATTCCGTTTAGCCGATTACTTTATTCCTTAATGTAGGATCTGAAAGTTTTGTCACGTTTTTGGTATCTACGCAAAGGCGGGTTTCAGTGTCCAACTTGTAATAACGTCACCACGCGACTGCTTATTCAATGTATTCGCAGCTACCCTCCGTATCCGGAGGCCGTTCCTCCATCCGCAACCTGAGGCCGCGCCATGCCGTGGTAACAGGGATACACTTATCATGGGCTCCATAGAACTGTCGTTGTGAATTAATCATCTCCATTGAATTCCACATGTACTGGCTGCGTTGTTAATTGTGTATATGAGTGGTGCGCAACCTGTGGCCATCAACTCTTTCCTACGTGGCCCGTGGAGACTTTAGCAACAAATATTAAAACATTGAATATACTAATATTTTTAGACGCTCAGACTTGGTTTTATCTGATACTCTAATTATACATGTTGTACATCACCTTTATAGATTACTGTACAGCCTGAAGATGACTTGTGTATAGCCAAAATATGTAGCTGTGTTAAAAGAAAAGAGTTGTCTTCAACTAAAAACTGTTATTTCATTCTTAATGAAGTATTATGTTTTAAAAACCCATCCCCAATACAGGTTATGATAGATCAAAAACAATCTCAGAATGTGGAATGTTTCAACTATTTGGGTACATAATAACAAGTGATGCAAGAGGTGCACGTAAAATTAAATCCAGTATTGCCATGGCAAAAGCAGCATTCAACAAGAAGAAGGCTCTTTTCACCAGCAAATTGGGCTTAAATTTAAGGAAGAAACTAGTAAAATGCTACATTTGGAGCATAGCTTTGTATGGTGCTAAACTGGGACACTTCGGAAAGTAGATCAGAAATACCTGGGAAGTTTTGAAATGTGGTGTCGGAGAAGGATGGAGAACATCACCGATCGTGTGAGAAATGAAGAAGTATTACAAAGAGTCAAGGAGGAGAGGAATATGGTACATACAGGAAAAGAAGGAAGGCTAACTGGATAAGTCATATCTTGCGTAGGAACTGCCTTCTAAAACACGTTTTTGAAGTAAATATAGAGGGAAGGGTAGAAGTGACGGAAAGACGAGGAAGAAGACGTAAGAAGCTACTGGATGACCTTAAGGAAAAGAAAGGATACTGTAAATTGAAAGAGGAAGCGCTAGATAGCGCTCTGTGGAGAACTTGATTTGGAAGAGGCTGTGGACCAGTCGTAAGACAGACTACGGAATGAATGAATGTATGAATGACTGAATGAACGAGTGAATGTGCCCCTTCGCCAAATCACTCGTGTCTGAGTGGCCCACATGTCTACACTATATGTGTATCGAATATGGAAGTTCGCTTTGCACTGTTTGTCGTGACTGCTTTATTATGTATCCTCTGTTACGATTGTTTGGTATTATGGTGCGATGCTTATACAGTGTTTGACCTTCCATGTGTTTTCAGAGAGGCTTTCGCGTACACCAGCAGTTTGTTCTCCAGTTAGGTTAACATTTATTTCGTGTAAATAGAAGTATAGGCTTCCTTTTATGTTAATGCCTATTTTTCTGTTTTGAAGTATTCCATTCTCTCCGTGCTGATTGTATCGGTTTGTAGCTGTGGTAGTTTTTGGTGATGTATATTGCGTGTCTCGACTGGCCACCGTTGTACTTTGTACGTCTGATGTGTTCCCTTTATCTGACTTTAGACTCCTTCCAGGGTCATTTATGTAGACTTTTCTTAAAATCTGCATATATTTATGATTACCGCCAGCATCTTATTCCCTTGTCACAAAGTTTTGGTTGTAGTATGTGTTTAATTTTGCTTTTTCGGCGTCTTTGAAGTATTTGCACTTATTCTGACTTAGGAAAGTAGCCAAAGCATATGCACGTAGCCTTTGTATAATATATATATATATATATACATATATATATATTAATATATTCATTCATTCATTCATTCTGTAGTCTGTCTTACGACAGGTCCGTACCTCTTCAAAAGCGAGTTCTCCACAGGGTGCGATCCAGTGCTTCCTCTTTCAATTTGCAGTATATTTTCTTTTCCTTAAGGTCATCCAGTAGCTGCTTACGTCTTCTCCCTCGTCGTCCTGTCATTTCTATCCTTCCTTCTAACTTTCCTTCAATCACGTGTTTCAGAAGGCAGTTTCTACGCAAGATGTGACCAATCCAGTTAGCCTTTCTTCTTTTTATTGTATGTAGTATATTCCTCTCCTCCTTGACTCTGTGTAATACTTCTTCATTTCTCACACGATCGGTCCAACTGATCTTCTCCATTCTTCTCCAGCACCACATTTCAAAACTTTCCAGATACTTCTGATCTACTTTCCGAAGTGTCCACGTTTCAGCACCATACAAAGCTATGCTCCAAATGTAACACTTTACTAGTTTCTTCCTTAAATTTAATTCCAGTTTGCTGGTGAAAAGATTTTTCTTCTTGTTGAATGCTGTTTTTGCCATGGCAATTCTGGATTTAATTTCACGTGTACACCTTGCATCACTTGTTATCATGCTACCCAAATAATTGAAATATTCCACATTCTCCAATTGTTTTTGATCTATCATAATTTTCATTGGGGATGGTTGCCTTGAGATTTTCATTACTTTAGTTTTTCCCACATTCATTTCCATTCCATAGCGTCTTCCAATTTCAATTAGTCTATCAATCATGCCCTGTAGCACCTTTTCTTCCCTAGCCAGTAGCACAAGGTCATCTGCATATTTCACAGTGCGAATTACTTGTCCTCCTATTTTGAAGTCTCCAAACCCTTCAAGAGCTTCCTTGGTAAGGTCCTCGTTGTATAAGTTGAACAGAATCGGTGACAAGCAGCAACCTTGTCTAACTCCTCTTCCAATCTTCACACTTCTCGTCTCCCCTTGGTCCAGTCGTATTTTGACACTCTGTTCCATGTACAATTTGCTGATCAATCTTCTTTCGCGCCAGTCTATTCCAATTCCTTTTAGGATTTGCATTAATTTGGTCCAGTTGACACGGTCAAATGCCTTCTGCCAGTCTATGAAGCAAGCACACAATTCCTCATCTATGACCAAGGTTCGTTCTGATATTATTCTCAGCATCCCAATTGCATCCCTAGTTCCTTTTCCTCGTCTAAATCCAAACTGATCTTCTCCAAGTGCATCTTCAATTTTCCTCTCAATCCTTCTTCTAAGTATCCTCGCTACTATCTTTGCTGCATGAGCGATGATGCTGATTGTGCGATGGTCGCTGCATTTTGTAGCTTTGGGCTTCTTCTTTAAGGCAATCATTGTAACTTCAATAAAATCTCTGGGCCATTCTCCAGTTACATACATGCTGTTGATCATCTGTGTCATTAGCCTTAGACCACCTTCTCCCAACAATTTGAGTACATCCCAGGTATATCATCATCTCCTGTAGCCTTCTTATCCCTCATCTCCTTGATAGCTTTTCCACTTCACTTTGCAAAATATAAGGGCCTCTCTCGTCTTCATCTACTTCATCTTCAGGTTCGACGTCTAGATGTTCTGGTCGATTAACTCGATCGTAGAGCTCTGTGATATAATTCTCCCAAATTTGTAATACTCGTCTCTGATTTATTATTATATTGCCTTGAGAGTCTTCGATGCCAATGTTTTGAATCCCATGGTTTTCTTTCCAACCTAGTTCCTTTGTCTTCATGTACATTAAATCATAACGTCCTATTCTTTGAAATTCTATGATCTCGTCGCATATGCTCTCCAGATATTCCTTCTTGGCGTTGTCCGTGGCTCTTTTCAATTCGTTCCTCAGTCTTCTGTAGTTCTTCCTTCCTTCTTCATTGTTGACATTCTTCCATTTCCTTCGTTCATCCATTTTACTGATCATCTCCTGTGTAATCCATGGCTTTCTTGCTCTCCTCTCGACTTTTCCAACCAAACCACTCATAGTATCTAACACACATTTCTTGTTATTGTTCTACTGCACTTCCACATTCCCACTTTCACATTTGATTGCACCAAGCTGTTCTTCTAGTCTATCGTGTACTACCTGTCGTTGAGCATATAGCTTCTCCAAATCCCATCTTGGTTTTTTCTTGTGGAACCTCATGATCTTCTTCAATCTGGTGCAGATCTTTGCAACCAGTAAATTGTGGTCAGAGTCAATATCTGCTCCAGGCAGTGTCTGCACATCCTTCACACTGTTCCTGAATCGCTGTTTCACTAGTACATAGTCCAGCTGATATCGATTCCTATCTCCTGGTGATTTCCACGTGTACAATCTTCTTTAGGTTTTTTGAACCATGTGTTTGTTATAACAAGTCCATTTCTTTCACAGAAGTCAATAAGCATTTGACCTCTCTGATTCCTCCTTCCCAGTCCATATGGCCCAACAGTGTTGTGATGTGCTTTATCTCCAACCACACTGTTCCAATCTCCCATTATAATCGTGTTTGTCGCACCCTTTCCATCCTCTTCAATAATTTCTTCAATTATATCATACAACTCTTCCACTTTGTCATCTTCATAGTCCGATGTTGGCATGTACACTTGCACTATCAAAAAAAAATATATATATATATATATATATAATATATGTATATATTAACAGTTCTTTTCGTGTTCTTCAGTTGTTTTGTTCAACACTTGTCTTAAGATTTTACTGATCAGTTTTTGAACCAATTGTTCTCACTACATTTACACTGTTGTCATTTTTTGGCCTGTTCGCAAAATTGCGAAAACCGACTAATGGTTTCGTCACATCTGCCTGTCTGTCCGTCCGTCTGTGTGTCTGGCCGTCTCAATGGAAAAACTCGGCTCCCACCAGACGTATTTTCATGAAACTTGATATTTGAATATTTTTCGAAAATCTTGTCGAGAAATTTTAACTTACATTAAAACCTGACAAGAATAACGAGTACTTTACATGAAGACGTAAGTACATTTATTATAATATCACTCTCAGTTCTTCTTAGAATGAGAAATGTTTCAGACAAAAGTTGTAGCGAAAATCAAAACACGCATTGCATGTTCAGTAACTTTTTTCAAAAATCATGCCGTCTATGGGCTAATGTTGAAAAATGTGATACAGCCAGACAGGCTACAAGATGATATAATATGGCGCATGCGCATTGCATGCTGTATGACTAAGGGTACAGACGCACACTCAGAATATGTAATACTTATTGCTTTTCCACGACAACAATGGTTATGCTAACGTACCTCAATGTTAGGTTATACGTAATTTAAGTAGACTTGACTACTTATGGCAAGGCCTAACCCATTGAGAATATTGCACAAACGTTCCTTTTTCACTAAAACGCAGTCCCTGGAAATCTGTAAATAACATTAATATTCCATTTTATACCCAATCCTCTCCGGTGATGAAATCGAGTCCGAACGTCCGCAGTCAGTTTTTACATAAACATGTTGGATGCATTTTGTGTGTAGTTGATAAGAGTGATATGCCTAGATAATTACTGCAGTCGTTTTGATCGCAATTCTGTTAAATAGTTGCAATGATTAATAAATTCTTCTCTTTTCATCTGTTCTACAGTTGGCATCGCATATCACAGATTAATACTGCAGATTTTGCACCGATAAATGTCACGGAAGCTAACATGGTGGCTGTCATGTATTAGGTGGGAGTGATGCGATTGGAGCGTAGTGTTGTGTGTGGATGGTGAGGGATTGGAATTATATGCGCGAAATCGTGATATTTTTAAATTTAACAAGCATGCTTGGTTGCCGTAGTAAAAGTTCATATATTTTAAACAGCTGCGTGGAATGTAGAATCGTTCTCCCTCTGATCCGTGGACAAGTGTACACGTGGGAGTGATCCCCGTGGTTAGGTATAACGTTATTTGTGGGTATATCTGGATATGGATAATTGTGATAGAGTACTGAGTATCTGATTCATAATAGGTATAACCCGACTGAGGTGCATCGAACGCATTAGACATTATTGCGGTATTATTCTGCGTATTTAATAGTAAACTTTCGGGCCTTTCCTGAAATGTTTACATCGGGGAAGAACAGATTTAAACCAGTGTGAGCCTTAAGTTATATACTTTAGTTTCAGGCACACTTTTTTCTCCCTGTTTCAGATAAATAGTGCGTTTTCACCATGTCAAGACATTTGAAGTATATATTTTCGACACAGAAACGTTTGCGGACATTCGCAACCGTAAGGCGTGTATTACACAGTGGACATACACAATCACATGAATGTAAATGCAGTGTTCTCAATGTGTTTCCAGGCTTCAGAACAACTTCATGGTATAAGCAAACACATTCATTCTCAAGTGGCATCCCATATGATGTTCTTCAGGCTCGAGGTGAAAAAGACGCTGATAACGGTGATGACAATGATACTGCACAGGGTGATGATTTTCTTGTTTCAATTATTTCGAAAGGAAATCGGCTTTCATCCCCCGAATGGGAAGCAATTAAAGATAAAGCGTGTGCTGAAAACAGGGCATTTAGTTATTATAATATAGACGCTATTATAATAGGACTATGTGGCAGACTTATGCAGCTCAATGTGGGCTTGTCTTACCTAGAACATCTCACCGTTTCTGGCAGGAAACTCAATATTGCTACTATAGCACAATTTATGAGGATGTGTTATTTTTGTAGGGTGAAAGGCGTTGACGAACAACTCATTATGTCTATGTACAAAGATCTTTGTTCAAGATGTCCAGTAATGGATGCATACACAGCAGAAAATGCAATTCTGGGCCTGTGTTTAACAAGCAATTGGAAGTTGGGGCTGGATCTTCTCGATATGACTAAATTAACATGTTTTCCTGGAAGAACTGTGTACAGTGTTTTAATTAAGACAGCTTATGATAACGATGAACCAAACATAAGTCTGCGGCTGCTTAGTGAAATGTTGCAGCGAGGAGGGAACATAAGACCTGAAGTGCTGCATGCTCAGCTGGATTATTGTCACAGAACTTCCCCAAGTAGTGAACTTAGGTGGCAAATGGTAGAAGAGTGCCTTAAGATGTTCGCTGAAAATGGCATGAAGCCAACAAAGGATGTAGCAGAACGGATAAGGGTGTGGTATCAGGAGACTGCAGGTGATAACACAAAGGTGCATGCTGAGTTTTCAACACTGACTGACAGGTATAAATTGCTTGCTTTTATTTATGCTCAGTCTTAAGGCAGTGGTCATTGTCATGTACTTTATTAGCCCATAGCTTGGTTTTGTGTGTATATATGTATGATGTCTAGTGCAGGATTAATTCATGGAGCTTTATTTCCACTTGCACATTACTCTGCATGGCATGATGGAAGGGTACAAGGAAAAATGAACTTTCTTTGTTCAGTTTAGGGTTCCACAAACTTTCCAGAAATCTGGGATCCACATTCAATTTCTGTGACCCAGAAGGATGACATGAAGCAAGTTCCATACTGAGGACCCACAGTCCTTTAGTTAACCTGTGAACCTCACTGTTGAGATCTTTTTTGTCCTGGGGTGTTACACAGCATAGATTGGTAGTTAGTTAACGGATCTTTTGGGACAACCTATCAGTTCCCTTTGAAGATGGGACCAATAGGTTGTCCTGAAACGTCTGTAACTACTATTGTGCACTGCGTAACAGCCCAGAAGAGCAAAGATCTCATTTACATTGCGTTGGAAGTCTGAAGTCACGCACAACCTCACTATTCTCTGGCACTTCCGCTGGGTGCATGTGAAATGACACACTTTTTTTTCTATAAGTAAAAAAACTGCAATAACTATGCTGAAAGTATTAGGCACCACCACACATCATTTGGTGAGGGACCTAGGATTTGTGCACCCCTGGTTTAGGTGTTTTGAAAGGAGTGTATAGGTGTTTATTGATGCACCCACCTTTTTGATTGTCACTGTCAAAGCTTACAAACACTAAGACTAAACCAAAATATCTGGTATAATGTAACCTAACATCCTGTACATGCTGTAGTAAATATTAAAAATGTGCATTGTTTGTTATAATTTTCTTGCAGATTGTAAAAGAATATGATGGCTGTGTGAAGCCGATATTTAGCTCTTAATTTCATGTTGGTAATGAGTGACATTCTGAATGGTATGCCTCCAGCATACTGTGATGTGTATGTAAGTCACTGTTGGTCTGAAATGTGGTTGGTATAGATTACAAACCTAATAGCATGATAGTTGAAGTTTCAAAGAATGCAGGTAGGTGATATTAAATGTTTCCTACTAGGGGTCTAAAGTAGCAAATGCACATAATGTACTGTGTTTCACATTACTTTAAGCTAATTGTGATCTTATATTATATTGTTTTATCATAACAAAATATTAACTGAAACACTAACAACCTAACCAATGCTAACCCAATGCAGACTAAACACACCAAAAATGACTTCAACCAAAAGGAAGTGTGGTGGACTTTGTTACATACTAAAACCAGAAATAATGAGATATATGTACTGGTAAGTTTTGTTATTGATACTCAAAACCCTAATTAATGTGCTATCCTAACAAAAACTAAACTCATTTAGTGTAAGTTTTGTTCAAATTAAGTTTGGTGAATTTTACGGTATCCGTTTTGAAACCCTAAATTGAGCAGTGATATAACATAACCTAATGAAAACTAACTCAGCCAACGTAACTTTTGCCCAAAACAAAGAGTCTTCATATTTTAGGGTGTTGTACCATACTAAACCCTCTGTCTTCCAATTTCATCTGACCTAGGTTTTCTTGTGCCTACTAAAGTTTGCAGTGCAACATATTACTTGTATAGCATCTTATATACATATACCACTCTATTCTGAAGGCTCATTCATTCATTCTGTAGTCTGTCTTACAACAGGTCCATAGCCTCTTCCAAATATTCTGGAAGAGACCATCCAGGAAAAGTAATAATGTGGTAGTTCTTCCATTTGCTTTCTACATCGCAGTACACTGGTATACTCTGGTCACGCCTGTTGCTACACGATCATGAACCATCTCGAGCATCATTTGCTCTGTGCTTCAAGTCGCTACTGATGTCGCTGCTTCTGGCATCAGGGGAGTTTTTATTGGATATCCCATCTCCTAGGCATCTCTCTTCGCCTGGTTCCTACCCTCTTGATCTGTCCGGCTTGGGAGACCCTACTGGTAGCAATGCTACCGCCGGCTTTGCTCTCAGGGTCACTGGAACTCACAAGCCCCTCTACCACGGCAAGGTGGAGATGCCAATAAAGGGGTCTGAAGGCTATCCCATGGTATTTAATATGGAGACAGATAACAAAACTACACACAGATTCTATATTAAACCATTGTTACATTATTAGTTGTAAATGTGACAGTGATGTGAAACTTTGAGGCCATGTGGCAAATTTAATGTAGTTTGAATTTGTGCCAGTGGAAATAACACACAGACATATATCATGAACATTATGCTCACTATTACCCTACCACTTTTACATTACCACAGTTTGTTACACCAACTTGTCATGAATTGAATATTGTCACAGATGTGTTGCAGTAGTTGTCATTTGCACTCTTTGCGTATATCAAGTCATACGTTGAATATTGTGACACTTTTACTTTTCAGATGTTATTTCTTTATATTCTATTATGACTTGTCAGCAAAACTGTCGGTGGTTTTTTGTATTTGGTACTGTAATTCAGTTGTGTTTGATGGAGCTTTTCTACTTATATGTTAGTAGTATTACGTCTTATGAACCTTGATGAGTGCCTTATACTTTTTCTTGCTGTACACCATTTCCTGTTTTGTACACTTACATGTTTTTCTCACATTTGGGTGTTTCATTTCATGTCATTTCTTTATTACACCTATGTATTTTAGGAATTCTAGTACTTTTTTAATAGTTGGTAAGTACAGAGGAGTTTTGTTGGTATTTCATCTTGTCTGATGAAAGTTTGTCCATGTGATTGTTTTCATTACATGTAGCACTTCTCTTAATTTCTGCTGATATCATTATATCACTTCTGAGACGACCTTATTTCGCAAGCAGGTATGGTATTTTCCATGTTTTCTTTCTTTTCATAGAGTGCACCGAGTCAGAGACAGTATTACATGTTTTAATTATGTATGTTGGTGTTTTGTGCTTTTGTGTTTTCTTTAGGAATGATTAACTGTACTAATTCCTTTTCTTAAACCTAATGCTATATACTAAATGGTGGTTGTAGGTTAGTTTAGCCATTGTTTCTTTTATACTTACTTTACTAGTAGCAACAATGACTATTATGATGTATACAGTTTTGGGATATCAGGTAATGCTAGCATGGCCATCAGCATGATTCTGGTGGTCAGATGGTTCTGATCTGTGATTGCACATTTGAGCCTTTGTGGTTCAAGCCTCTTTGGGGTATTCATTTTCAGTAGTTGTGTGTGTAGTGTAGTGTGGTGACATGAGAAGGTGTGGAATGGTAGAGGTGGACAGATAGTGGTATATGAAGGTGAAAGAGAGATGAGAGTGTGTTACAGTATGTGAGGAAATTGTAGTATTGTTTTCTGTTTCATGTATATGAAGGGTGTTCAGAAATGATTGCGGCAGGGGCTGCTGTTTCGGCAAATAACAAGCTGTGAAATTGCCCAAATTATCATCAGATAATGTAGTCTTAGTACATCATTCCACCACCAAATGGCTGAAGGTTGTGCATGCCTGTGTAAAGCTGCTGCTAGCCCAGTCTAGTGGGGTCAAAGCATGTGTACAAGAGTTGCAAAATGAAAGGTGGTTATCATGGGCAGAGATGGACCACATGGTTCCTGTGAAAAGAAGGTGTTAAACTGTTAGATATTCATCATCGGTTATCTGCAATTTATGGAGAGAAAGCACAGCACACAGCACTATGTTCAACTGGGTACGGAGCTTCAACAGTGGCAAGGAAAGTGCACGGGTGGCTGTCCATGAGTGGTATTGCAACCCCTAATGAATGGTTTCATGAAGCCATCCAGAAGCTCCCAAGGAGATGACAGCAATGTATAAACTAGGAGGGGAATATGTTGAGCTAGTGGTTGTTTAGTGTTCGGCCTAAAGATAATAAAATTGCTGCAAATGAGATGATTCCAAATCATTTGCGAACGCCCCTCGTACTTTTCACAGAAGGGCATCTGTTTTTACTTCCATTGTTGTTATAGTATATTCTGTTTGTTGTTATTTAATTTGTCATTCATTGAGTGCATTGAAGTTGCAATTTTTTGTAGGCATTAGTGTGGTAGGTGGGGTAATAGTGAAGTACTTCCTTGTTGGTTTGTAGTGCTTTGTAATAACATCAAACACACTGAAATGTTAAAAGCAAAATGAGAATCATAAATTCTTCCCAGAACTTTATGTTGTAACATAATTTTGTACTTTAGATGAGATTAGAGTGTACTGTGAATTGTTTCAGGGGTATCTGTAAATCATGCCAGAAGCACTTAAATACCATCACTATAACAGAGGAAGAATTTCAAACATTGCAGCGCGCGTTCATGGACAGGGTTGTAGTTGGTAAAGATGTATTCCGCAATACTACACCGGAAGAAATAAAAAAATTCTTACACTTTGTCAAAATGACTGCTCCGTATGACATGGTAATTGATGGATTAAATGTTGCATTCGCAGGTGGGTCTAAGAAGACACAGTCACCTCAGTCACAGGCAAGAGTAGTGAGTATGATAAAAATATCAGCAAATTTATGCTACATATCATTTATGAAACAGCAATTTGTCATAACCCACTGATACACAGTTTTACAGGACGCAAAAAAAAAGTGACAGATCCTTAACAGACCAACATGTAAGCATGTTATTCTTTTATGAAAATATAAGGAGAAGAAATTCTTTTTGTGGACACAGAATTTTGACAGAATGTGTGTTTGTAACCCAGCTGACTAGTAATGCAGGAATCTCAGTTTGACAAATTGTGTGGGTTAGGACAAATTGCTGTTTCATCAACGATATTGAAAGGCTGCTTCCTTGTTCATTGAAAAGTTGAATTGGAAACATTACAGTTATTTAAGCATACTGTTGAACGTGATGGTATCTCATGTACATTTGAAATTCTCAATAATTCTCTAAACTGAATGGGGCAGAATCCTGATTGAGAAGGTCATAGTCACTCAGCTGGACATGAAGTTTCCTGTCTTTATGTCAACCAAAGGTTTATTTCCTTGTTCACAAGAGCCCACTGTATATACCCTATCCTGAGCCATTTGAGTCCACTAAACACCTTTATACCATATTTATATAAAATTAATTTTAGTATTATCCTGTGATTTACATGTCTTCCAAGTAAAATCCTGTATGGAATTTCTCTTCCACCATGTGTGTACTGCATGTCCTACCCAGCTCATCCTTCCTGATTTCTCATCGTAATATCACTTGAAGAGTGCAAATTATGAAGCTGTTTGTTATATACTTCATCTTATTTTTACTTTCCCACTCTAAATTTAGATATTCTCATCTGCTCCTACACCATACATGTAGTTCTTATGGTAGGTCTAAAGCTCATATTTCTTTCTGTAGCTCTTTTTTAATCTTTCATGTTTGAGTAGGAGGTAAATTTTAAAATGCTGGAATAAGTGGTTTATCCTAAGCCTTCTGAGTGTACAGTACATTTTTCTTCATACTCTGTAACTTTTATGTGATGTGAAATAAACACTTGTGATTCAGTAGAGGTTTTTGAAATATTTTGTTGAACTGTATGTTAATATTCTGTTATCAGAAGAAAATTGACACTGAGAGGTTTGATTTTGTATGGAGTTATACGTGTGGCAGTATAAATGTGCCTGCATGCATAAGCCTACTAATATAGTAATCTTATATACATATGAGACAGGTCACAGGGCTCTTTGTTCCTTTGCAGTTACATCATGTTGTAAAGCATTTTGTAAGGAAATCAAAGAAAGTCCTTGTTCTGGGACGGAAGCACATGCAAACCTGGCCACCTTCCTACATGGACTACGTCTATAGAAATGCTCATGTGTTCCTAGCTGAGAATTTGTAAGTAGCTGCATGTTTTTGTCATATATACATATTCAGTGCAACAAAGCAGTTCCTGCTTTTGTGACTCTTGCACTATCTAACAGGCTCACAGGAAACTGTTTTTTTCATTGCACAAAGTTTGTAAACTTGTAATTTGAATAGTGCAAGGTAGCTCTTGGTAAATGGTGGCATTATAGGATGTTGGACTTATTAGGCATCATGAGAAGAAAAGATTTTCTCAGTAGATCTAACAGTAACAAAGAGAAAGGAATTTGAAAGGAACAACAGTTGCTTCATTGCTCTGAACATTGTGCTAATAGGAGAGTAAGTTTCTCTGTGGAGCAGGGAGTGTTTAATAAGATCTGCTACTATCACTAATGGGCATATTGCAAAGCAGAGCACTGCATATTGGAATAAAACTGGCCAAGTAGGTTGTGCGTCCCTTTGTTCTGTTATTTTGAAGGATACGTGTTATAATATACGAGTATACTGCACTGCTAATGCAGTATGTGCATTACAGTGTATACTGCTGATGCAGTTTGGTAGGTACCAGGTGTGTGTGAGTTTTAATGCTCGAGTTAGCATCAGCATGAAATGCCCATTGTCTGCTACTGGAAACTTGTAGCTGTAAAAATCCCATGTTCAAATTAAGATGACTGGTTTCCAGTTATGGTATAGGTTGGGAGTCCCACTGCTGACTGTTGGAGAAAATTGTTTACTTTTGATAGGGATTGTGGAGGGTCTAAACTTCACTTCTGTTACTAGTTACCCCAAGGAACCAGTAGCAGCAGGGAAGTTCCAATATTTAGGTCATGTAAAAACTATTTTTTAAAGGAAAGGGGAATGTATACAGGTATGGAATGGGCCATCTGGCTCAGGATAGAGACCAGGAGTGAGTTTTGGTGAGAACAACATTGAACCTTTGGAATCCATAAGTGATGAATTTCGTACCCCAGTATCGTCACCTCAGATGGACTCTGGTCTATGGTGAGAGTTAGTTACAGGATTAGTTAACCACTCTATGTCAATTGTTTAAACTGAAAGAAATTTAAGGCTTCAATTTTGTTGGATTTCACCATATAGGGAGATAAGTGCAGTGCTGTCTGAGAGTTTGTAGACATGTGCACATCTAGCACACATCTGGCTCTTTGGATCAGTGTTGTACTTGGATTATATTGTACATTGACTGAGTATGCTATTTTTCACTGCTATTGAGAAATATCACAGTGCATGAAGTGCATGAAAATAAACCAATTGTCTATTTTCTGACATGAGAATTATTTTGTGAATGTTAACTGAAATTTTCTTGCCATACATGCTTACCTAGAGATAGACTTCAGTCCCACACTGATACGGAGTTAAGCTGATAGGAATTAGCCAGAAAGTGTAGAAAGTATATTACCTGTCTGAAGCTTATGCAGCATACACAGTAACTGCTGTATCTTAGTAAATGCATAAGTGAAGGTGCCTGGATAGTGTAGTCAGTATATTGACTAAGCCAAGGGTGAACCCACTCCAGGTGGCAGGTCACATGTTTACTAAATTTTGTATGGTGGCACCTAATATTCGTGGATCCTCAGCATGGGAGTTGCTTCATGTAACCTTTGTGGCACCTGGAATTTTGAGGCAGCTTCTAGTTTTGTGGAAGGCTGTGGACCCTTGGACAAGAGTACAGACTAGAGAACCAAGAAATCAAGGTTTGATTCCAGCAGGGACAAGAAATTTTTCTCTTCTCCCAAGTATCCAGACCAGCTTTAGGGCCCACCCAGCCTCCTGCTGAATGGATGATGGGGGGAGGTGGGTCTTTACCCGTAGGTAAAACATTCGGAGCCTGATGCTGACCACTAACCCCCATCCAGTGCGGAGGTTAAGAATGAGTGGAACTGTACTCATGTTCCATGTATCTTCATCTACCATTTCTTTACATGCTTTAATGGTTCATTGAAAACTGGTGATAGTTGTCTGCTTATCTGAACCAGAAGTGAACCAAAATGGGCATTGTTTTAGCTGTTTTAAAAAAGTTCATTGGACCTAAAATTTGTTTGTGAAACAGATCATTTTAGAAGGAACACATGTTAGGAGCCTAATCACTGTAACTTCATCCATCAATAGGATTAGCAGAAATTACAACATGCATTTTGTTACTTGTTGCAGATAAATTAAGGTAGCATAAGCTCCTTTTTTTCTGAACTATGGCTGGACTGTCCAGGGTTCAAATCCTGGTAGGGGAAAGAGATTTTTGTCTTCTCCAAAACATCCAAGCTGGCTCTGGGACCCACCCAGCCTCATATTCAGTGGATACTTTAGTTCTTTGCCAGGGGTAAAGCGGCCAGGGCATGAAGTTAACCACGCACCTGCATCTTGTGCTGAGGTTAAGAATGAGGGGAGCCATACCTCAGGTCCCGTATATGCCATCATGATGTGGACAGGGACAACTTCAAACTTCACCTGACAGAAAGTTTAACTTAAAGCAGCTCAACTACTGACCAACTGTACTTTCACAGGTGCTGTAATGTTGTTGAAAGTGTGTGTACGTTGCCTTATGTACATGTGTTTAAATTTCACAATAGGACTCAGGATGACCCCTTACTGCTGTATGCTGCTCTGCACAGTGGCATGGGGACTAAGTTGCTCTCTAAAGACCTTATGCGAGGCCATTCATATCTTCTCAAGAATCAAAGTCTTAGATCGACTTTCAGGCGGTGGCAGCTACTGCATCAGTGTCAGCTTCGATATATTACTGAGGCTGGAAAAGTGCTGCTGAAGGTAACTGGAAAAGACTCCTGACAAATAAAACTGATTACATTGAGGCATAAATTTTAGTAGATTACTGACATTTTGACAGTGACTGAGATTTATTTGTTGTTTTATTATATTTATGGGATTTTACTTTAAGTGGTAATTTATATTTTACTTTACCGTTCAAGCTACTACTGCTCCAGGGATTGCAAGGTGTCAGTGTAATGGTTGTTTAATGTGCCATAAGGAGACTAAACTTTGCCTTTTTATGAACAGAAAATAGGTTAGACAAACATAACTGTTAGAGAAGCCAATACATTTAGAGTATTTTTTAGTTAGATTCCACACTGTAAGAAGATCCTCGTGGGTTATCAGGTGTAACATTCTAGAGTGAAACTGTTTGTGTTTGGGAAGCTATTTCTGCTCCACCCTTTAGGCAGAGATGTGGAATGACCATAAGGTATGCAGTACATGGACTTGTATATTCATCCAGCCATGTCATCTTGGCCACAACCATGCTACAAGAGGGGGGGGGGGGGGGGGCAGAGTTAAGTGGTCATGCATCTTAGACTCTTCAGTATGTATCTTAACATAGAAACATACACATTAATGGTACCATTTGGGTTACCTGAACCTTGACTAAAAAAATCTGTAGATGTTTTGATTCAGGATGTGTTGCTTTCAGACTGTATAATAATAGAAGAGATTGTGGTTTTGGATAACAATGCTTCCATAGTGATTTTAGATTAGAACACTTAGGTATAATTTTACTTAACTGGTCTATAGTGTTAGCTAGGTGCCTGTCTAGAAAAGTTTCCCATTTCATTATGACCTAATTTCTATTCCTTGATAAACATGAACTACATTTCACATGCACAGATATTGTTAGCATTCAGAGAATAGTATTAGTATGTGAAAAGACGATGGTATTTACTTGTCTGGACGTAGAATTATAGAATAGTTACAGAATTAGAACAACACAATGGAACTGGTTGCCATGTGTACGGCTTGAAAACTTGTTTTTCTTCATAACATGGGAACTCATTGTAGAACAAATGTTGGTAGCCTGAGTAGTAGGATGTTTTTATTATAATTGCAAGGTTGTTTTGAAGCATCCTTGCATTCGGTGGAGGTGACTGCATAATGTAGAGGCCATCTTTGTGCATGTCTGCATATTACTTCGTCAAAGAGCTGAGTGAAGTTTCGTGAAATGTTGTGTGTGGGATATTTATGACACCAAGTTCCTGGACAGGTTTGATTTTGGTCTCTGTGTCTTCCATTGTAATTACAACCTGGCGTGGTAGGAGTGTCTGCATATCAAGTTAATTGAAAACAGCAGAACACAAAACAAAGGTGGTCCATAATTACTTATATCATTTAGGTATATAACTGATATTTGAAACATGTTTCAATATGGGAGGTTTTAATGAAATACAAGAGAAAATATTGTTTGCATTGGATAAATTCTTTTAACATATTACTACTGAAATAATGAATGGATTCTGTGTATTCAAAGCCTGTCTACTTTGTTCCAGCTTCCTTTGACATTCAATCCAATGGCTCAGGTCAGCAGTGATGGATCGTGGCATATTCCATATGAAATGGAGTTTGATCCAAGCCCACCTGAGTCATTTGAAGCTCCATCCACATGGCTTTGCCTTAGATCTGGTTGATGCAGTGCATCCTTTGGTCGGGTGAGATAAAAGTTAAAAGATTATTGGTATAGTAGTTGCTTTTAATGTCTTTGCTTCACACACTGGAGCTGTACTATTCTTTATCTTCCTCTGAATAGTGTGGTGGCTTCATTAACGTGATTTTTGACAGGTTATGCAAGTTGATGAGCTTGGTCAGACTGTATATGCATCTCCGTCTTGCCTTCTCTCACCTACTGAGATCCCTAATACTGATTAAAACAAACATTAACACACTTCCAGGAAAAGTTCAGAAAAGACATAAAAGTATCCTTTGTTCTTATGCAGATGTGCCATGATATAGGTCCACACCCAAACTTAAATCACCACCATACAGTTAATCTTTTATTGGCCAAAATCCGGTTAAAATTTTATGTGTGTTGTACACTCGTGGTTTCCATTCTCTTTGAGTATGAGGACCACTTCAAAACATTTCATGGACCCCAGCATGCTCATAGCTGTGTTTTTTGGCACTTGACTCATAAAATTGCATGCTGACAAATACTGTTACGGAATCAGTAACCACTGTAAATAAATTCAATTTTATTCTTTACATAAATAAGAACAGAAAAAAGTAAGTGCTGACTGACTCAGTATGAAGCTGTATGCATTCGTGGGGCCACTGGAAAAACCCTGGTGATCTCATCCCACACGTTTGGAACCGCTTTTATATAGAGTTGTACAGTTATTGTCTTTTTTTGCCTATAGGTCACACTTTTTGTACTGGACCATATATCATGTAACTGTCCTCCTTATTTTGGATATGCATCGGCTTTTTGTTACCTAAAGTGTAGCTTCTCAGTTTACAGATCTGTCTCGACGAATGTTACATGGGAAGTGTCAAAGTGTCATCTGTAATGTTCTCACCATGTTTCAAATTCAAGGCACACACATACTGTCCTGTCAGATTAAGCTCATGTTTTATTAATTGTAGGCGTTAAAATTTGTAGCTTACAAGTTGATATTAACGCATGTACATGAAGATCCCTGTCAGCTGCATGAGGAATGCTGATGTGCATAGGACTGCAAGATAAATCCAAGAATGTACAGAAATGTATAAACAGCTGGAGGCCTCAATCTGTAGCTACTGGTACTGAAGTGCATGAGGGACCACATTTTTCTGGGGAGGCGACTTGAGTAGCAGTTTACCTTGCATCCGTCCATTGCTCGGTTGTCAGGGCTAAGGCAGACTAGCTTGGTTTAGGGTCAGAAACCCTAATCTGAGGGAATATTTATGTTTTGCCACTTAACAGAACTGTACCACTTTCTGTTGCTCTAGTTGCACACAAATGAAAAACACAGTATTCTTGCTTGCTTGCTTCCCCCCTTCTCTCTCTCTCTCTCTCTCTCTCTCTCTCTTATATATATATATATATATATATATTAAATATTACACCAAGTTGAAGTAACGCACCTGTTCCCAACCACAGCACTGCAACTTATCTGATCCAGTGTTTTATATGTTGCCCTAACAAATGTTGACAAAACAGAGGGCCGTTAGAGCCATGCATTTAAATTCCTCTCGTCTCCCCACCAAACCGTTTTCCCTCCGCCTAGCTACAACTTCTCCCTATTGGCTCAGATTCAAACTTAAAGCTAAACCCTAACAGAGAAATCTACACCTTGCACCATTGTCTCTATTCTAGTATGAGAACCCCCCAAATTTCCAAGAAGGCTAACCGGAAGAAATTAAAAGTAATCTAAAGACTGTGGTCAGGGCTCAAACCTAAACTGCCCGGTAACATCCTCCTCCAAAATAAATATCATAGTTACACAAAAGTAACTGATGAGATTTGTTTCAGTGCCTTCATTCAATTCACATGAGGTACACGTCTTATATTTACCATAAATATTACACCAGACTGAACCTGTGGCCGATGTGCACTGGATTTCCAAGGACCGCGTCAGTCGGACTTCCCCGTGTTGTTCGTATTATCACAGGGCCTTGTTCTCCAGAGCAAGGTTGAAAATCTCAGGGTCATGGATGAATTATTTGGGTTCTTCAAATAACTGGCAGTGCTCACGAAATTGAAGTTTATTAAATAGTCCAATCAGTGTTGCAATTGGTTCTCTCAAGTAATACAAACAATAAAGTGATGACGATTGCATTCTTTGCCTTACGCTTTCTTGACCGCTCACTGATCAAGTTCCGAATTGAATTAAACAAGTTCTTAACAGAAAATGAGAAGAGATATATGATCTTAAGCCACCAAGACGGCACTGAAATTCACATGGCTCACAAGAGAATATATCTTCGAGAGTTCCGCACAAGAATTAACTTTTGTCCACAAGAACTAATTTCACACCAGTGATCATTCTCACCCATGAACTGTTATCTCCAAGAACTGAGTAATGAAGCAATCAAGTAATCTCTCTTCTCTCCAGAACTCAGTCACGAAGTAACCAAGTAATCTCTCTTCTCTCCAGAACTCAATCACCTAGCCTAGGTGGGCAACCCCTTATGTTAACTTACATGCCTCCCCGTACCAAATTCAAATAAGTTCCACCGTCAGTGATTCACGTTAGGCCACACACCACAGAAATAATTACTGAAATTGATACCTACTTAGGAGTATTTGTTGGTGGAAGTGGTGGTGTGCTTCCGCGGTCACCCTTGGGAACTAGTCCCCCAGACTCTATGTTAGGTCACGAAAACACTTAGCTGAGAACGTGACCAGATGCTACAAGATAGAAGACAAAGGAAAAGAATTTGTGAACAGTAAAAGTCTTAAGCATCCAGGGGACACCTGTGACATGCAAGTGTCTACATCTTTTTATCCTCTACCTACAACACTTGCAAATTAATATTGAGGTAGCCGACAGGAACAATGCATTATAATATCAAAGCAATTACCAGTGCTGAGATTGTGCATCATAACACTTACATGTCATAGGCAGTCACACTGTACTTCTGAACCTTCATTCACAAATACTATGTCCCTTTCACATCTAGCCATCTTAACCATCTTTCCTGCCTGTAGTCTCTACGTGCTTGTACACAAAGTTAATACACCTTGGTAATACATTCTGGTAGCTCACACAAAGAAATGGTTGCACTAATGCTACCCTTGTCTTTCTGGTGTGTTAAAACGTGGATGTAATGGACTGTAATTTAATTTAAAGTACTTCTTTGCACACTATTAGCAATAGTGGAGTTGTTGATCACTATAATCTTCGACCCTAATGGTCAGAAGAAGAACAAGCAGGCAGCTCACAAACCACGCATCTGTAGTGCCCCAACGTTACCTCACAACTGGTTAGGTTGTGTCAAACAAAGACATGGCGCCGCAGTGCGGCCAACAATGAATGGCAGAAACCGTACATACACCCCCCTTTGAGTCCACAAACTCAACAGCTGTAAATAAAAGTTAAGCACTGGGAAGTAGAGAACACAGTTTGCTTATCGGACGTCGGAGTGGTCCATTTGCTGTTCGTACAGAGACGACTTGCACAAGTCCATCAGGTCCCGGATGGAGGTTCTCGATGACACCCGTCCTCCATGCCAGGGGAGGAGACTGGTCGTCCTTCAAGTTGACGTTGCCCACTGCTACTGCTGGACACCAGGCACCCTTTCCTCTCCACTTGGGACATTGCTGTAACTGATTCAGATAATCAGTCCGCCAGTGTCTCCAAAATGACTGGAATATCTGCGCCACCTGCCACCTAGCCAATCTGTTGGTGGGTTTATCTGTCAAGTTGGACTTGGGAATAGCAGTAGGAGAGTGCTGGATAAGGAAATGACCAGGAGTGAGATAACAGAATGAACTTAGGTCATCGGACATAGCACACAATGACCTTGAGTTTAAACATGCCTCTATCTGGCACATTAGAGTGCTCATTTTTTCAAAATTCAGAATAGTATTTCCAATAACTCTTTTCATTAGACCTTTAATGGATTTTATGCCTGCCTCCAAAAGTCCACCAAAGTTAGGACCATAAAGTGGTATGAATTTCCATTCAATGCCTTGTCTAGTAAGCAGGTTATGGATGTCCCCAAAGTTCCGCTCTTCACTGAAGAAGCATTTGAGCTCATTATTGGCTCTCGCGAAGATGGTGCCATTATCACTACAGATGCATGCAGGCCTTTCTCTTCTGGACACGAATCTCGTGAGTGCAGTGAGAAAGGTCTCCGAAATTAAGTCCTTAATCGATTCAAGGTGTATGGCCCTCATGGTCATACAAACAAATAAGCAATGTGCCCTCTAAATTTAGTTTTGCTCCTTTGATTGTCACCTTTTAGCGTAATAGGTCCTCCGTAGTCTATTCCAACATGCTGAAGGGTGGTGAGACTTGAACACGACAGGAAGGGAGTTGTCCCATCAGTTGACTGGCTCCTGCAGCCTTCGGTCTGAGACATTTGTAACAATTCCTGAAGGTGTGCCGCACAACACTACAATCATTAGGAATCCAAAATCTGGATCGCAGAGAGAACAAAACTGTCTGCGGCCCTGAGTGAAGCAATTGCTCATGCTCGTGGGGACACTCAGCAATTTCGTAACATGGTAATGTGGTGGCAAGATGATGGGGTGCTTCTCATCATAGGAAATGGAAGCATTCATGGGACGACCACCAACTCGAAGAATACCATTAACGTCAAGAAATGGATTTAAATCCTTTAGTTTGCTGGATTTACTTATAGAAGAACCATTCTTCAACTCCTTGATTTCAGCTGCATATTCCAAGGTCTGCAAAACAAATGCAGTCTTCAACACTACATTCTTAATCTCTCCAGGGGAAAGTTGAAAGGACAAATGACTTTCCTTGGTTTGCCTACAATTGTTCACATACCTGAGAACATACGCAAAAACTCTGGATAATCTAGAAAATGAAAGAAGTGCACAAATGCTTCATCATCAACAGACCTAATAACCATGGCAACAAGTTGATGTTTCTCCTCTAACAGACTCTCCTCAACACAATAACTAGTGGAGTAAAAATTTTTGTAGCGGGCTTCAGGTTGCCGCAACCAGTTCGGACCATGCCACCACTGATGCAATGATTGCAGTTGAGCAGGACATACTCCGTGTGAGATGTAATCAGCTGGAGTATCGTCCGTAGCAACGTGTCTCCAGTCAGAGACACAAGAAAGTGATTGTATCTCTGACACACGATTGCCAACAAAGGTTTTCCAACAATTGGAGGGATGCTGGAGCCAAGTGAAAAAGATAGTAGAGTCTGTCCAGTAAAAAATATTTATAGAATATTCCAAGAAGAGAAGTCAACGTTTTGAGTGGGCATGTTACTAGTTATGGACTTGATCACAGCACAGTGAACCTTAACATGGAACCCACTAAGCATGGAAATCACATCTACGTCACAAGTAAATGCAACCAAAGTGGCTGCCGTATTGTTTATGCCAACAACTGGAAGAGAGCATTTGTTTACACGAAGACCCAACTTCTTCACCACTGCTGAGGTTATGAATGATAGCTGGCTTGCACTGTCCAATAAGACTGTATCAGGAAACATCTTTGCATCAATAGACTTCACATTCACAATTGCTGTTGTCAACAATACATTCAAACCAAGCCCTGCTCTAATCTTCATGGAAGTATGCCTAGTGACAGCATTCTTTGCACCTTCCTTTGGTGGGGTTTCACTGTCACTTGCCTCAGAGTTAGCCTCCTTGTGTAACCACACATGATGAGTACCCTTGCAAATAGAACACACAGCATATTTGCACTTGTCAGCTAAGTGGTTAGAAGCAAAACATTTGACACACAATCTATTCCTTCTGACAAATTGCCTTTTGGTATTGACACTTGAAACCTTAAATTCTTTGCATTTAGCAAGGATGTGACTACCCTTGCATAGCCTGCAGGCATGACTGTGCTGAGAATTTTCAACATACATTGATTCAGTTGCCATGCATTTAGCCTTTCACAAAGAAACACGGCGACATGTCCCTACCGTCCTTGAAGCGGTAGTCGCCACTGTCCTTTCCAATTTTTCTTCTCTCTCCTAATTTCTAAAGTGGGATGTTGTGCTCATTAAACCCCAATTTGTATGCCGAAAATAAATAGTTACATCCTGTAATCGACATGTTCAAGGTTCGAACCCGAACGGCTGATTACAGCCCTCATAGTTGGTGCACTGCATTATTCAGCTCATGGTGATTTCAGTGTATTTGCAATGTCATGCATGGAGGACAGTTACAGGACATTTGTCAGAAACTGACATTTTGGAGTGTGCGAGGAGGTTAAATATTATTGTAATAATTATAAGGCAGTAACTGATAACTGATGACTTGGTATTTACACCTACCATCACACACAGCTGACTTACACATAAGCCTTTATGTCCAGTTCGTTGCCCAATATTTATTATTCGCTGTTCCTACATGTTTCGGCCACAGGTTGTGGCCATCTTCAGGAAGCTACAAATGTCATGGACTTATACAACATATATTGCAAGTAGTCGTACGTAAATGGTAAAAAGTATACGTACTGGTGTCCGTCTCTATACAGTGTTAATATTTTGATGTCAAACTATAATTAGATATAATGTTAAAACTGTATTAAAGTATATTACAAATAAAATATTAAAATTATATAATGTGCTGTATCCAGTAATAATAATAATAATAATAATAATAATAAGTATTGTGCGACGAATTGAACTTGAAGGCTTGTATGTATTAGACAGTTGCACTAACGATGTATAACATTAAAAACAACTGACTAGTTTTAAATCCAATTACATAAGTTCAGAATATCTATCAGCAGTGATGAGGCACACATCCGAGCAATATCCAGTCTTTCCAGACTCCAGTATGCCTGTTGTAATTGTCACATTCTCTGCAGTAATCCTGTACCGTAATTGTTGAAGGTAATTTGTTAATGGTGACTAATAAACATGATCCCTATTGTGCCTACAGAGGAAAAGGTCCATCAGATTGAGGTCTGGTGAACAAGGACGCCACAAAATTTGAGAATTGATCCCATCCATTGACCAGGGAACTGGTTATTCAAAATATCTTGCACGTCCTAATGCAAGTTATGCAGTGCCCAAGCTTGCTGGCCGGCGATATTCGAGTGAGAATCGCTCTCGGTAATTTGCAGGATCAGCAAATTCTGTTGCATGTGTGTAGGTACCCAGTGTCAGGTAGGTATGTTTTTTCAGCACAAGACAGTGGACCATAGACTTTCATGCAGCTGGCTTAGAGGCTGTATTATACGTGCTACAGAATCATGTGGGTCTTCTTACCTGTAATTTCTCACAGTTCGGGTGTTCACTTTTCCTAAGATGTGAAAAGTGTACTCGTCACTAAAAGTGACACCTTCAAGCAAATATTAATCTTTTTCAAACTTAGACCATATGTTCTCACAGAATGCCATACCTCTGACCTTGTCACCTTGACTTCGGCGGTGGTGGCTGGACACATCTGCAGTTTGTGGGGTTTTACTGCAGGAGTGCCAGAGATGACAAACATTTGGCACTGACAACGTGCAAGGGATACTTGACCATCACACATATCAATTTTTGCTGTTCCTGCTTATTTCGAGTGCGGTTAACACATTTACAAGATCCTAAAACTGTGAGGCTAATTTTGACTTATAAACTCTGCACACTGGTTTACATATTTTGAACTGGGGGATGTTAATAAACTGGAACATATTTATGTTGGAGTTTTAAGTAATCATTGAGTAATGTGTATAGTACTACAGCTAAAAGTGTATTGCAATATCTCATGAGAATTGAATTAAATAGTTTTATTTATATCCACTATGCAGACCTCTTGTTTGTTATGAAAATTGCTTTTTTCAGGGATGTGATATTCTGTTGTCCCTGTATGTGCCAGGGGACAGTAATCTTTATGGTCACTCCCGTGAGAACCTCGAATTTCACATTGTCCCTTATGATTCCTTCCTCCCGTTAATAAGGGGGAAGTCGTGTGGACCATTTCTAGACCAGAGAAGACGGCATCGAAGAATGCGGTGAGGTAACTTTGAATATGCCGTTACAGTGGCATAGGCAGGGGGATGATGGGAGCCATTAATCCCTCCTCCCCCATTCTGAGCCGCCAAGATCACTAAAATATAGGCTACATTTTGAATTCTTGAAAATAAAATATTTTTTCATCTGAAAGAGGGCAGCTTAGGCTTAGAATTCTGGGAATCAGAAAGTTCTGACATCTTTTGTCAAATAAACTGCATGTTTCTTGTATAATGTCTGTGTGCTGTGTTGTATGTAATGTTTTTGCTAGGAACATAATTCTAAATATTGCATTAATTTGTATGTTATTTTTATATAATATTCTGCATGGAAACTAGAACAGTATAAAAGTGTGTTAAAATCCAATAAAAATGTATAAATATTTAAACAAAATTTTAAAAAACTGCCTGCAGCGTTGCTGGGGCCCTGCAGCCTCCTCAGATCCCCTTTATGATAGATCTTGCTTGAAAAATCCTGGCTACACCACTGTGTCATAATACAGAGGAATAAAATTTACTTTTTGCTGTGTTTTACTGAACGGTGAGGTATATTTAGCTGTTTCAAGCTGAACTGCTGTTCATAGTGCTATAAGTAACCTAAGAATCAATCGGTAGCTCTAGAGCCGAGATATCACAGTCCGTGAAGTAATCAGACATTGATTTCCTGCAAGGGCAGGGGTTTTCTCTTTTGTATCCACTTCCAGATGTCCATGGAGGCCCCACCTTCTGTCCACTGCATACGAAGTGTAACGATGTCAGAGAGAGAAGCTGGATATTGTCTTCTGCCTCGTATCCCAGTTAAGAATACATGGAGCGTTGCGTTTGCTGCCCCATACCTCTTTATGGCGCAGTGTTTAAGCACAGGAACGAATTTGTTGGCTGAATATTAACATGCTAAAAACTAAGATTAGCCTGAATTAGGCCTATATTTAAATATTAAGTTCCTACCGCACAGTAAACACTCCGTCTCGATTATAAAAGCAATCCAGTCAGTTCTGTATAGAAAGTAAGCACCTACCGACAACACAGGCATAACTTCCCCAGAATGAAGATGTCAGTCTACAACGATAGATAGATATTCACATGAAATGTAAAATATTTATATGAAAAGTATTTGTAATTAGTCTGTATTTTAAATAGAGTTAGCAATTTTAATTGAAAACATTGTATTTTTGACTCCAGATATGCACATCTTCAACATAATCTGCCATTATTATATTCCTTTGTTATAGACCTCCCTGAGGATGGCCATGTAGGGGCCGAAACATGTAGGAGGCACATCGTATAGTGACATGATTGTTGATTATGCAATTGTTGGATTAAGTGCTGTATAATCAGTCTATTGCACAGAATATGGAAAACAAAATTTTGGCTCGTAGGGCTAAGTAACAGCATTAGTTGATACAAAGTCGTTAAATGGCCTGCGCTCCAACCATCCGTAAAGTGCACCCTGCCAACAGAAAGTGCTTTCAGCAAACCCACTTGTTAGCATTCGTATCGTGCTTTGTGCAATGTGTGTGTTTGGATACAAATCCATTTTCATTGTGTGAGGTTAACAGATTGGCAGAAACACTAGCATTCCCGCGCGCTATGTGGCTCTTGCAGAACGTAGTTATGCCGCAATATTGACCACATAAATTACCACAGCCATTCTGTGGAGCAGTGAAATACCTACGGTTATTGGAAGGGTACAATAATGCTCTCACATAATGATTTACAGCGTCGTACAGTCCGTTCATATAGTGTCCAGATTGTGTGTTCAGGCTTACTTGCAGGAAGAGATTACCGACTTTCAATTTTGCAGTTATTCTGTGATTATTACTGTATTCTGGGATATGACACATCTAGTAGACGTATAGCGACGTTTCAGAGGAAACTGCTGCCTCCACCATCAGGTTAGATAATGGTAATTGTGTAGGCAGCAGTTTTGTTTGGAATGGCTGTACACATGTACGAGTGTAACCCCGCCGTCACATCCGTCAAGACGGTAACCTTAAAACCAAAACCAGCTCAAAATAAGCTTAAGGTAAGAGATTTGGGTAGAGAATTCCCTCTGAACGCTCGTGCAGCACTTACAGCAGTTACTTTAGTTTAAACGTGGCAAGAACAAAGCAAAAAATTGTGGCAGTGATCGTTAAATTTTTTAGGCGCTTTCGCAAAATTGCGAAATGCGACTATTAGCTTAGCCATGCCTGTCTGTCGTTCTGTCCGCATGGAACAACTCTGCTGCCATTTGACGGATTTTCATTAAATTTGATATTTGCATATTTTTCGAAAGTTTATCGAGAAAATTCAAGTTTCATTAAAATCTGACAAGAATAACGTGTCCGTTATGAGACGCACATTTCTGCTATCTCGCTGAGTTCCTCTTAGAATGCGAACTGTTTCAGACAAAAGTTGTATAGAAAACCAAAACACGCATTTTATTTTTTCCGAAAATCGTACCGTTTATGAGAGTAGAAAAATATGGTAGAGCCGGAAAGGTACAAGATGATCATATAATACGGCGCATTCGCTTTCCATGCTGGATAACTAATGCTGCACACACACACAATATGCAATACTTTGCTTTTGCACGGCAACAGTGGTTACGCGAACGCTCCTCAATGTTGTGTTGATACGTACATTGTCTGTCTTTGATTTCAGGCTTCCGCCGCGATGTTGATGAAATCTGTGGTCTTCTGGGTAATTACACGGCGTCGTGTGGTAATTATTTACAGACGTTTCGGGACAACGTATCGGTCCCATCTTCACGGGTCAAGACCTACTCGGAATCTTGACCCGTGAAAATGGGACCGATACGTTGTCCCGAAACGTCGGTAAATAATTACCACACGACGCCGTGTAATTACCCAGAAGACCACAGATTTCACAATTGTCTGTCTTGTTGAATAATGTTCTTTCGAAGAATACCTGCACTCACTTTAGCGCTCCGCGGCGTGAGCAAAACCGTTCGCATTTACAGTCGAGCAGAGTATTTTCCCTGACCTTACACATGTCGTGCATCAAGCTTTAATAATCATGCCATTCAACGCTACAAGACGTGTTAAACCACCGTTAAATTAATGAAACCCCATAAATCGAACGCTGTTGTTTTACGGAATAAAGAGGGGTGCGCATTGTAGCCTGTCCCAAGCCATGGCATTTTGCTTTTACTTCAGAATAAATCGTTTCGAAGGGCAGTGTTGTGGTAGGAGGACGATTTGGGACTGCGAGACACTACCTGCTGTTGTATGGTGATGTCAGGTGACTGTGGGTGAAAACAACAGCTGTAAACAGCAGGACGCTAAACAGGTACCGGCTCCAGAAACACGGCGCAAGATCGTGCAACTGAAGTATCAAAACGTTACACCAAAAACCCATATTGACGCAGAAGACTAGTCTGGACGTTCAGCAGTAACGCTATAGCTTACTGAGGGTGCCTGGAATTGTATACATATTCTCTGCATATAGACGTGTCAAAAGATAACTGCAAGACGACGCATCCAACCACCAACATGTCGGATGATGCCGGTAGCGTTTTTATTATTATTATTATTATTTACTGCAATTGGGTTTTCACCCGGTACATGTTAGTACTGCTTTTATACATATTTAAAAAACGTAACGTTGACTGTTTGCTTTTAAATAACTTTTTATTGCTTTTGTAATAACTTCGGTATTTTAACATTTACTACATTGTTATACAGTTTTAGTACTTTGCTTAGGCCTCATGGAAAAACTTTGTTTCACATACATTTATAATTTATCTATCGATGTAAAGGGGGACATCTACAGACTATAATATACAGAGCTTTCCATTTTACATATCTTGTTAATGGCTGATGATGGCTCATTTTCGGAGCCGAAACTAGTCTCAAAGGTAATATGTGTAATATGGCTTGTGTGTGATTGAAGGGTTGAACATACATTTGTAAAACGTGTTTATTTCATTTTATGTTTACAGTAGAACATACCCGTTGTATTATTGAATACTTTCAAGTAATCAGCCATCAAATAAACTGTAAAACTATTTATTATCGTATTTTTCAAACTAGCCCGACGTGTTTCGATCCTACGATCAGTTTCAAGGTCGTCTCAAATATCCAGCTGTTGACGTTTGCATTGTAATGTGTGTATTCAAGAAAAGCGAGCTGAGACAATATTTGTAGTTTGAAAGAAAGGAGGATGAAGTAAATGACATCATTATAAACTTCGTAATTTATATCTGCTCTTAACGAAGTATTGGTTGGCATACCAAAAGGAAAGACACCACTTCGGAGACTTAGACATAGATGGAAAGATACCGTTAAGTGTTTCTTAGAGAATAGAGCTGGAGCTGGGCTAGAAGAGGTTCCAGTAACTGTTTTTTAGAACCTTCGGTTTCCGTCAAAGGAAATAATTTTTTATTTCACATTGTGGACACCGTGCATCTTCGTCATATTAAATCAAGTTACAGACCAACTGATGCACTTTTTAAAGCACTTTTTAAGTAGCTTTATTAAAAATGTTAAAATAGTACCCCTACACGTGTTTCGATCCTAGGATCATCGTCAGGGGGATTTTTTGCTAAAAGCTACGTCACTTCAATCACATGGTTTAAAATATTCCATTGGCACTATAAAACATATGTAAAATCTTGTAAAAAGATATGTTAAAAAGTTGTAAAATTATAAAAACACTGTAGATGTTAGAAGTGCAGAACTGCTGGCTTTTGGTATTGTGGTAATATAAGCATGTGAAATGTTTTCGCGTGGTTAGCGAAGTGTACTGTGTGCTGTGTACTGTGTGTTGACGAGTCCTACGGTGGAATAATAAAGCTACTTAAAAAGTGCTTTAAAAAGTGCATCAGTTGGTCTGTAACTTGATTTAATTTTTTATTTATTTGAGTAACTGAGTATCAGTTTCCACAGAGAGTTTCTGTACTTCTTTGCTACTGTGGCTGCGTTCTTTGGTGCAGTGATTTGTGTTCCTGCTGCTGCTACCTTGCGGGGGAGACCGTAAAGCCAAAATTTATAGCGGATTATATATATTGGAATTGTGACCAGGACCGGCTTTGGGGATGGGCGACCTGGGCAGGCGCCCAGGATGACGAGGTTAAGGGAGCGCCAAATCGGCTTTGGTATTTCGAGAAACACTGTCAGTATTTTTTACTAAGTGAAGGAGCAAGTACATTTCGTTATAAAAGTGTAATGAAGTAAACCGTCAGTTACAACAAAACTTATTTTTTCAGAGATTTAGTGTACTTTACAACATGTTTCGGCCAACTAGGCCATCTTCAGGGCGATACATTTAAAGTACACTAAATTTCTAAAAATATGAAATGTTTTGTTGTGACGGACGGCTTATTTCATTAATCTTTATGTATCATCACAAGGGGACGTTTAGAATAAAGGTTAAATTCCGTTATGTACTAGTTGTTAACTGGAGGAAACTTCTGTAGGCTATTTCTGGTCTTCCGCAGTCAGTGTGGTTACACTTTTCCTCAACTTTGAAATCTGTTTGAAACCTCTAACGAGAGTTGGGTTGCACCTGGGTACCAGACCTTCTGCCACCCCTGAAGTGAAGTGTGTGAGTGGCAAACAGTGTTCAAACTGCCATAACTCGTGTTTCTGGTAATCTAGTTGTGAGGGCGGGGAGGGGTGGGCGAGGTCCCTCATTGTGTGGGACTGGTTGTCGAGACAACCAGAGAGGTGAATACTACGTAGTGCTTTCAAACTATGCTCCGTGGCCCCCTGCAAGTATTCCTCTTTCACAGTGTAAATGGCGTAGGTATGAAAGGGTTCCCGGCAAGTGGGCCCCCACTGCCTGTGTGTATGTCGAAATGAAAGTGTAAATCTGGAAACTTGTGAACCAGTTGGTGAATATTCAGGAAATCTGCAGTGAACACCTTGCGTTGGAGGCCATCCCATCCCCGCAGTTGCCATTGTCGTATAGTCGGCATTAATAACACGGTGAAGGCACTAACCTATGGCTTGGGAGCGTCTTAATATGACATGGGATCTTCGCAAAATATTCTCTTAAGGTATCTTTTCTTAAAGTTTGAAATAGTAAGATGGCGGCTGCATGAAATCTGTACTTATCGTCTGGTAGATCACACAAACTAATGCACCATTCGAGCTCGGATATTAAATTTGATGTGGAAATATGAACATTTATACAAATAAAGTGAAGGTAAAAGTTCGCCCTGGAACACGCCATGAAGGCCCAGAGGGGGAGTAGAGGTAAAGCTCTAGTCTTTCTTTAACCTGGGCGCTAGATGGGGGTGGGTGGCCAACGCCACGCTCCCGCCGCTTTACCCCCGGGAAAGAGACCCGTTACACATTGTACAGGAGGCTGGGTGGACCCCAGGGCCGGTCAGGACGGGTGCGGAAAATATCGCCTCCCACCGGGTTTCGATCCCCGGACCCATTCATACAAATTCTGCTTGAAATATTGTTTGTTCATTCAAGGTTTTTTTTAAACAATTGTGTTAGTAACTGAGGCTATGTAGCGTAGAATGATGAATACTGAAATTGTAAATAATGTGGAAGAGGTCGTGGCCTCACTTGAGATACTATTCCGACGTTCGTGGGACTAAGGAAATACGCGAGAAATCTAAATGATTTCATTCTGTGTCCTTGCCGAGATGCTAACCGGGAACTTCCCGAATGCAAGTGAAAAGCATTACTAGTTGAATAACTTTGATCGGGGATAGTGTTAAGACTCGGTAAATATAAATATGGCGACGGTGCGAAAGTTTGAGTTCACATTCCACAAGTTTAACACAGACAAATATTTTGCTGTAAATATTTTATTGTTTTTAACAGATTTTTGACATGCATTGTATAACGCCAAAGATGGAGATCTTAATCTGACCCCATAAATTATGTTGCTGTTATAATTTTGGTTTTTATGTTTTATTTATTTAAACAGCCTGAGGTTGAAACATGTAGCTGCATATCTATATAATATAACAAACATCAGCTGTGTTGATGGTAACTAATAACTATTTTGTAATTTATGCAACACAACGGGATGTCCAGGGTAAAAAGATAAACATTTATACTTATGCATCAGTAGCAGTTTTTTCCCAATAAGAAATTTTGTAATGATAATCTGTGACATACTTGCAGTTGCAAGCAGCAACATCTCTTCTTCTTCTGGTCGGCGCTGCAGCCCATGTAGGGCCTCGGCCTTCTTGACCACATTCCTCCATTCCTCTCGGTGCTCAGCCTTCCTTCTCCATCCCTTGACTCCTAGCTTTCTGAGGTCCTCCTCTAAGTCATCTAGCCATCTTTTACTGGGTCTACCTCTTCTCCTTCTCCCATTAGGTTTTCCTAAAAACACTTTCTTAACACTCCTTGTAGCAACATCTCTGGCTTATACTCAATCGTATGACCATTTTTGCACGAGTCCAACGTGCTATCCCGTGGGCCGAATATGCCTGTCATTACTGACTTACAAACGTGCAATTCGTTCGTTACTGTACTAGATCTGCGTGAGTGTAAATATGTGCCGCAGAATTAGGCTGTATGAGTTCGACTGGAAGTGCATGTTTATGGACGCAGATGTCAACCGAGTGTTAACAGCAGTCTAGATGTGGGTGAATAAGTTATGCTGAATCATACTGCGTGGAAACTTATTGGTACTGAAGTAAATGTAAGTTAATATCATTTCTTGTAGCTTGTTAGATGTTTAGTCTTACGACGCTAGCGTTCCAGTTGGATGCTCTGTAGCTTTTGCATGCAATTAGGTTGAGTTGGAATACAGTAATGATAACAATTACTACTGTAGTCAAGTTCTCTAGTTTGGTCTCATTAAGGTAGTGCACTTACTGAATTAAGTACATTAGACCTAGCCCTTTGTGCCGCTCTCCCCCCCCCCCCCCCCCTACTTTGGCTGCCCTGCAACGAGAGTATTCAAACTTCGCCTCTTCCCTCTCCATGATTGCCTCCTCCTTCCCTGCTCTGTTTTATGCTCTGACTTGTGGTGACCAAATTACATAAAGTCTATACAATTTCACATATTCTGCTCTCTGCTCTGTTGTAATTACACATTCATACTAATGTCCCTTTGACGACTGTTGTTTCTGTTCTGGACGCTATCATTTTAACGCTGATACAGCACTTCCCTTGTGGGCCGGATAGCTAGTCGGTATAGCGACTCGCTACGGGCAGGACGGTCCGGGGATCGAATCCCGGTGGGGGCGAGATTTTCCGCATCCGTCCAGACCGGCCCTGGGGCCCACCCAGCCTCCTATACAATGGGTACCGGGGTCTCTTTTCCGGGGGTAAAGCGGCCGGGGCGTGAGTTGACCACCCACCCCATCTAGCACCGAGGTTAAGTAAGAGTAGAGCATACCTCTACTCCCCCTCTGGACCTTCATGGCTGTTCTAGGGTGAACTTTACCTTTTACAGCACTTCCCTTATAGTGAAACGTGAACATTGTCACCTTATTTACCATAAACTATTGACAAAGGTAAGAAAAATTACATTGAGTTACCCCAAGACATAAATGGCAGGTGTTGTAAAGCGTGGTAATGGACCTCGACTTCCATACAAACGGGGATTATCTTGTCCAGATGACACTTTGCTTCTGAAGAAATACACTGCTCTGTGAAGTTGGTTTGCTATGGAATTTGGAAACAGATGCTGTGAAAAGTGATTCGATCGTGAGAGGAGTGAAGTAACAAAGAACTGCAGAGAGAGATTGCGTAATGAGGAACGGTATAACCCAGTGCTTCCCAAACCTGGGTAAATTACCCAAAATTTGGTAAAAGTGGTTTTTCTCTTGGGTAACGACACACCTCGGAATACACATTAAAATTTACCATAAAAGTGTAGAAGAAGAAGTACTCTGAAGAAAGTGACCAGTCAGTGTGCACCGATACTCTAAAACAGTCTAACAGTGGCATTATACTCATTAGCTGGGACCTGGTGATGAAATATTCATGGTGAATAATTACCAAATTTTTTGTGGCTTCTAAAATGTTTAGAGATGTTTAAAATAAAGACATTGCAGTCAAACATATTGTTTGCTTCCTATTTTTTACCGATCTCTCTTCACTTGTCAAATATGTTTTCTGTGCAGTTAGTGTTTTACCTACATTGGTAAAAAGGACTTTCTGATAAGCGGTTTTGGGTAATGAAGGAAAACGTTTGGGAAGCACTGGTATAACCTGTAGGGTCACTCTTCATTTAATGTCGCAGGGTGACTAAATAAACAAGATTGCAAATGGCGTACTTGGTGACTGTACTAAGGCGTTCTGTACTTCAGAATGGGGCACGGTTTCAAGTACACGCGTGGATATAATTTTATTGGCCCCATAAAAAAAGTACGGCCATCCCTGTGCCGATTTTTACGAAATTCGTATTCTTTTGCGGGTTTCTTGCATTTAGTTTCATCCAAATCGCACAATAATTGTGGAATGGACTGATAATTCCGCCACTTATTACGTTCTGGCTGGGATTACTCTTGCCGGACACATTTAACAGCAGTGAAACTGCCGCCCCGTCATTATTTGTGTGTTTATTGCTTTGTTGTTTTCGGATAAGCTCCAGGGGTCCGATTGTTGTTGCAGAGCAGACAGCGTTTATGAAGGCAAGACGGCTGTAAAGCAATAATGGCGGTTAGCTGTCGACTGACTTCTGATGTGCGTTTTATGTTTGTTATTTATCACTATACTACTGCCAGTGAGTAACTTCGTGATATAATTAAGTTGTAAATTTTAACTAAAAACTGTGGTGTGTTTGGACAGCATGGCGTTTTAAATAAAGAACTCTCCTATCCGTCTTATATGAGCCAGCACGGTGTAGTCAGTGTAGCGACTAGGCTACGGGCTTCATGATCCGAGGTTTCGTGTTCGATTCCCGGCAGGGCAGGAGATTTGTCTCTTCTCAAAAGTGCTCAGACTGGCTCCGGAGCACATGCAGTCGCCTGTCCGGTGGGTACCGGAGGCTCTTTACCGGGGTGTAAAGCGACCGTGCATGAAGCTGACCACTTACGAAATCTAGTGCCGAGATTAAGAATGAGTGGAGCTATACTTATACGCCGTATACACTATCATGGTGTGCACAGTGACAAATTACGTTTTGTATCCATTTTTTTTTTTTGCGTGGTGAAGGGCCCCGCAGCAGATGCTACGGGCGCACCGCTGCCTTAAGGCTTCTTGTGCAACCCATGTGATGAAGATTAAGCAGTTTTTTTTACCAAGTTTTACAATTAATGCAGCACCAGTGGAACGAAATTGACAGGGGAAAACCGACAACTGGGAGAAAAATCTGTCCCAGTGCCACTTTGTCCACCACAAATCTCACATGGACTGACCCGGGTTCGAATCCGGGCCTCCGCTGTGAGAGGCCGGCGACTAACCGCCTGAGCCATGGCACGGCCTTTTGTATCCATTTTGTAAACTCTCAATGGGCGTGCCATGGCTTATGTGTTAGTCACCGGCTTATTGACGCAGAGGCCCGGATTCAGTGTCAGGTTATCTGTGTGGGATTTGTGATGTGCAGAATGGCACTGGGTCAGGTATTTCTCTCAGTATTTCGATTTTTCCTTGTCAGTATTTTACTACTGCTCTATACTCAATATTTCGTTCATTCCTACCTTGATTTATTGATTGATTTATTTATTCACTTATCCATCTATCCATCCATCCATATGTGCATCCATCCATTATCGACATTATGTAGTCCTGTAGATGACAGCGTCGTTACACAACGCACATCAAAAGATACAAGCTATGTATCCGCGCGCGCGCGCTCACACAACACACATGTGGGTTTGTATATACACATATTATGTGCATATGCTCTAGATTGAGTTCTTTATGTAAAATGTGGTCAGTATTCTTTATTGTACACCAAATTAAATCGAAATTTGGAGTTTCACAGCCTCTGCATGTTGGTGGCCAACAAAATGTATAGTTATGGTTACAATGTCCCCATGTCAGATGTCACATGCCTAGATGTATGACACTTCTCCAGTTTTCGTAATCAAATTGAAGTAGTCTGCTCAGTTGTATTATTTTTTTTATATTTAGAGGTGAGCGTTATTTATGAGACATTATTCTCATAAAATTTCTGAGGTTAGTGCAACGAATGTCATTTATTTTGAAGACTCAAGTGTTTGGTATGTTACGCCGTATCGACTGGTAAATAATTAACCGACGTGTTGAAGGCTCAATTTTCTTCAGTCTCACCAATGTATACGGCATAACATCCCAGAAGACTTGAATCTTTACCAACACCGCTGTGAGCACCTCAAATCTGATACTTCTCTTCATTTTGTTCTCATTTTACTACTGTACATTTCTAAGCGTTGCAAGTATGGAGGGACAGGACGAATGTTAGCTTCCATTGCTTCTTAGTTCTGCATGTTTTGATGAAAATATGAATAGGACACACACACACACACACCCATGGCCCAAAAATCTACCGCACTTGACGTTAATTAGTGGCGTGTTTTGAGTGACAAGTGTTCCGTCATCGTGAGTTGAAATATCAGCCCTTACCTAGTTATCTTTCCTAACATCGTAGCCTCCCCACCTGTGCTAAGAAAGTGGACCCGCCCATGCCATATGCACACACCCACCGGTTTGCAAGTAGTTTGTGTTCGGTAATGACAGAGGAAAGGTTGTGTTCTGTGTTTTTGTTTGTGAAAATAAGTTCACATGTCGTTAGCAGTGATCGATTTACAGTTCTCAAATTAAAAGTGCGTATTTATTAATTTCGTTTATGGATTCAGTGGTGGACATGCACGTGCAGCGGTTCAAGTTTCTCAACCGTCGCCGCCCAGACAGAGCTATCCGTGTTCAGCAGTGTACTTATATACGACATCAGCTGCTGCGAGCTATGGGATCGTCTGCATTAAAAGAGCATGGGGTACGACAACGTGTTCATGACAAAGCAGAGATACTGTAAAGGGTCCGACGCAGCCCCCCAACGAGTGATCACACAATTACCCGTCAAATGCACACACGTGGAATGCAGGTATGGCTAGCTTTATATCAGGAAGGGCAACGTGTGTAAGGATTACTCAGCTCGGCAGATTTCTGTTGCTGGGCTGTTCAGCACCGTCAGCTTGTAAAACACTTTTTTTGTTGTTGTACTGAGGCCCAATTTATGCGAGACGTGTTAATTCAGTACCTTAGTGCCCATACGAATTTTGCTCCGCTACGTCACAATTCAGTCATCATATAGGCCTAATTTTTCAAATGAAACAGTTTATGAATGCCAAAACTCAATGAAAAGAAGACAGACCTTGAACGTTTCTAAGGGCGAGCGCACATGAAGGAAACTGGACACCGCAATGCAACCGAATTTTCCAAGAAGCGTCGCCAGCTTCGAGCAGGAAATCAGTTGCCCCATTAGAAAGCGCACGCTGAGGAAACAGACTAGTTACTCGCGTCTTCAGTGTGCCTGAATACGTGGCTGCAAGTTTTCAGCGTTGTGCACTGAATTTGTGATGGCACTGGCAGCTGCCACTTGGGTAGTGAACACCAGTAGAGCAGATCGCTACTTTAAAGAAACTGGCAATGGAGGCCTACAGGTCTAAAAGTAAGCTTGCTCTCCGAAACGAAAGTGCATATGTTTTCAGGATACTTTCCATATGTCAGACTCTTTTCTTTGGCCAAATCGCCCTTCACATTTGACGATGACTTACGAGAAATACACCAAATACACCATGGAAGTTTATTATAATTATAAATAGCACAGCATCAAATCGGAGTTTTCTTCCTTTTCCGGAAGTCAATTTTGAGTTTGTTTTCAACATTTTTCTGCCGTTCTGGACAACATGCGAACGTGAATTGGGCTTTGAATTTTGTTTCAAATTAAAACTAAACAGAGGAGCAGACTGAATGTACTAGAAGACATTTTCGATTATGTCCGTCTTTCATTTCCCTGGCTATCAAGAGACTGGCGGAAAATAACAAGCGCCCTTCCCATTAATCGGGTCCACCGATGTGAGTTTTACGTTTTCTGAATTGTTGTACTTATCGTTATAAATAAGCAGAATACGGATGCGTTTTATGGTTACACGACATTTTTTAAAACTGTTTGAATGTTTTTATGCCCCAACTTAATAGAATGTTACAACTTTTTAAAAAAGGAATTGGCATTCTCTTATGTGCTCGATAGCGAGTTTAAGGAATTATGAAAATTGTAAGACCTTTGAAAGAAGGTTGAGAACCACAGGTTTAACTGGACGTGCAGTCATTCTTCCGTGCTTCTGGCAAGAATAACTTTAGATTCTTCTGAGTCATACTGTCCCCATCATGTCTCCTTAACATGATGTTTAATTTGCTGTTCGGTATTTACAAAATATATCAGTTGGTGTACGTCGGTGTTTTGGGGAGCACTATGGCAATTGTATCGTTTTTATTTATTTCATGTGCTATTAAAGGACGAACAGTTTCGAACTGTTTTTCAGTCACGTGGAGTTACTGATCGGGAGACGTTTTCAGTTCCCTCTGTAGTTTATGGTACACTTCGTAAAACGTTTACTGTTTGTAGGGTGAATCCATCTATGGTTACACAGTCCTTCACTAAACTAACAGTTAGGCGGCTAGATCTTCCTTTTCTGATTGTGACAACACGATCGTTTAAGGTAACAAGCCAAGCCTATTCACTCTGTAACGTGACACAACCCATGCGTTTCATCGCTGTGCGTCAACGCAGCGCACCTAGATGGACAGCTAAGTACGTCGACCTGCCGCATGGCAACGGAAATTACTGAATTGTGCAACAGCATTACTGTAGATGTCAGGGAAATAAAAAGTGGGGATGTGGACTAGATTTATATTTCCTAGGATAGGTAATATTAAGCCGTTGTATTTCATAAGGTGGGGAATTTGCTGATAAGTTGAGTTATTGTCACCGTTTCCTCCTTGGAGTCAGGTAGTGTTCAAAAGTAGTGACGCCCTATCTTGTACAGCTGTCAACTTGTGTGTTATGAGACCTGCAAGGCCGCTTGTTATAGGGATCTCTAGTAGTTTCACTTCTCTTAGAGTTTGAAAACGACTAAATTTTCGATGGTACACCTCCCCGTCCGTACAGGTCATCGATCTTTCTGACCCTTGCTTGCTGCCCTTTAAGGAGATTGATCAGCTTGTTATCTGGCGTGAAGACGAGAGGGAAGGTAACTTCGAGTTCGGATTGAATTTGAGTGAAGTAGTCCATAACACTCCTTTTGTACGTGTATCACTCTCACGGGTCAGTTAATTCCGTTTGGAACGCAGTTCGTCTGTTAAAGATTGGCACACAGATGAATCTCGGCAAAGCAACTGCGTATAAAGGACCTGCTTCCCTTCAAATCATTCTGCGTAATAATTTCAACACCAATTCTGGATTAATAATTATGTAATGTAGTGATATATTCTTGTGAGTAATTTCCATCGGAATGTGTTCCCCTTATACTATTTTTGTTATAGCAACCTTAAGGTTTTAAAACCCGTTTAGTATTATCGTCCCGGTGATGGTAATGATAGTTAAGTAGCTTTCTTTGAAACACCGAAGTAACAATAGCCCTGGCTATTAAAATAAACTTGCATAGTATTTTATTGTAATATCTGTAATGAATCTCTGATCACGACATGTAAACTCTTTGAAGTTCTCATTTGAGATACATTAAAAAATAACTGAAAGCAGCAAACCCCTTTGTGCAGTAATGCATCCACATATTTAGCACCCAAACAGTATCTATATTAGTGAGAACCTGTTTAAGCTACGTTAATGAGGACGCAATGAGAAAAGAACAGAGAGAACAGTTGGCAACGAACGATTGTGGGAGGGATATTGCAGGGGATTCTAATGAGCTGTGGCAGAAGCGTGGAAACATTTCCCTCAGTAATGTTGTGATAGCTACTCGTACAGTGTCAGGTGCAGGAAAGGTTTTGGTTGTTGCCATTATTTGAATGCAGTGTCAAATATGTGCACAGGAGAATGAGAAACATGATTGCCGGAGAAATCATATGGTATGGTAGCTCAGTTAATACAGTGACTAGATTGCTAGCTAGACGACCAGAAGGAAAATCGTGGCTCGCTTTGCGACGGAGACAAACATTTTTCTTCGCCACCCCGTAGGACAGGCTCTGAGGCCCATCCTGCAATTAATCCCCTATCCAGTGGATACCGGGGGTAAAGCGGACAGGTCGTGAAGCTAGCTGGTAACTTCTATCCACTGCCAAAGGTTTAGGAAAGGCTGGAGACCTTTGGGAACCTGAATCTGTTTTCGTTCTAAGGTAAAAAATTTCTAACAGACTACACAGCGTCGCATATCAGAAGACAGTATGCTTCGTTGTGTCGGCTGTAACAACCTCATAACTTACCGCCAGGCTGTGTTCTCGACTAGGGTTGTCTGTTGTTACCTTATCGCATTCCGCCGAGTTCGAACTTCATTACTGTTTTATTGCCACCGTGTAACTTTCAGTACTTTATCGGAATAAGACAACAATGAAAAACATCTCCCGATATGAAGTCTAAGCCTGACTCTTCTGCCGTTCTATCATAAATGTACGACGTATATATTATACAGTAAAATGGGTAAAGATGCCCCACTTTTTATTCTGACAGATTTTTACAATTATGTATAGCAACAGGAGTTATATCTGGGTGTGTAATAGGTATAGTAGGGTCTCTGCTACACAACGGTCAGTTCCTTTATAGTAAATTTAAATTATTTTATTGACAGCAATAAAAATTACAAAGGTATGCAAAAGGGCGTTTTGGCATAAGCGTGGTGATATTCCACATATAGTGCAATACAAAATAATAAATTTGTAGCAAACAAAATTGTAAATAAAATAATGTATGTTCTGTATCACTATGAGACTCATTCTTACTTCTTTATAGATATCTTACGTTTCTTTTTAAGATTCTTACAGCATTTGTTACGTCCACAATCGATGCAGGTTTTGGAGAAAATTGTGCAGTTTTCATGCAGCCACTTTTCACAGACTGGGCATTTTATCCAGTCGCCTTCTTCCTTTGTTACATAGTAGTATTCCTTACATTCTTTACAGCAGCCACTGTCATCATTTTTATTAGAATTGCTCGAGTTCAGATTGTGAACCATTTTCTTGAAATTATTCTTCACATTTTTGGCTTTTGGTTTCTTCTTCTGGTTGGTTGGCGAACCAGTGAGAACCTCTCCATAGAGACTTCTCGTTACCGTTGATGGCCCTGAGTTTGATAATTTGGTGGAGGGGACAATTCAATGGAAGTTTTGGTTGGCGTTTCTTCCTGAGAAACCTGGATGTGTGTTGATGGATGAACGGATGCAGGAGTGAAGGCGTGCCATGTTAACACATTCTTAACACGTAACATATCACTGAAAATGCAGTATACAATTTGATGTATGAGCATAGGTCAACCAAGCGAGTTAAAATATCAGTGGGACATCTTTACTCAAATTTCAGTGGGGCGACTGTATCCAAATGTGGAGCAAAGATGCTCTGGCTGATTGCATGCCTATGGCTTGGCTTGCGAAAGTTTGTAACGTTATAAAAGAGTACAGAAAAGTCCTCCCTTCCTTCATGCAGATTATTGGTAAAATTACTGTAAGCATAAACAAACAGAAAATTATTAAAGAATAGCTCTCTGAAATATATACGGTTACAAATCACGTTACTTACTTTACAAAATAATGTCAAAGCGTTGAGACAAACACAGCAACTGTGACTTGCACAGTCCCAGACTCACCACTGGAAGACCTTCTAGCTGTGTAATACTGTATGTGCAGCTTCCTAGAGCTAAGGTTTCGAAGTAACTGATGGTGGGGCAGCTTGGCCAGTCGAGGGCAACTTTGCCCATTTTCAGTATGTGTGTTGGCAAGTGGTCTTTAGCAGAAGGTGGCAGGACTGAAAGTTTTTCTCGGGTTGTTTGTAGCTTACGGTGCGCGCTGTTACCGAAAATGATTCCGTTGGTGGCAGTGCACTTACCGTAGTGCATCTTATTCTGTCAGGCTCAGTTACCTCAGTGTAAGTGTAGCTGAATTTCCAGAACTTCTTCAAGTTATGAGGCTAGGCATTTTTGACGACGTTTGTTTCCTGTTGAAATACCAAAATGTTCTGTAAATGTAGTAACATAAAAGTACAATAAGATTAATGTAATTCAATGGTATAGAAATGGAATGACTGGGAAGGCAGGTAATTCAATGATTGTGTTCAGAGAGCTACTACAAGGTAATGAAATTTTCAGAAGCCTCGTATACGAAAGGAATTGAATCATATGTACTGAAATGAGCCATGCCATGGTAGACGAAGGAAACCGAACATGTACGTTCGTATTTTTTTGTACTTTTTCACTCACCTAAATCCATTCATTCAACATCGGTCTGTTAGATTATATACTACTGTCTGCGTTAAAAATATTAACTGTCAAAGTCGGTGTTCCTTAACCCCTGCGCAGTGTTGTCAGCGTGAATACACCTCGACATTCTGAATATAAATGCGATCGTCACATTTAACAATAGTTCACAAAATGCTATAGCAGTGACTTTCTGTTCAGTTCGGTTTTGTAGTCGAATTAGCGTGAGCCGATTATTTTCTGCTTACTTACTTCAGTATTTCATTCCTACGTCCGCTTTATCTCTCTTTTACTCTTGCTAATTTATTACTTGTTCTTAAAATGTTGGGGGCCATAACGGATGAGACGCATACAAAATCGTAGTCTGAAAACCAGAAGGGGGAAATTACTTGGAAGAAAGGGACGCACGTCAAAAATATTAAAAAGGGTCTTTCATAAATGAGTGAGGGTTTGGGCTGCAGTCACATGAATAAAAATGAGGACCAGTAACGAACTCTTTGTGAACACAATAATGAAGCTTTGGATTCATTTGAAGGAAAGAAACTTTGTGGCATGCCTAGCGACTATCAGGTTCTCAGGATTTACTCTGATTAGAGATATTAGGTATAATGAAGTATAAAGATGATAAAGTTGTGTGTGTATTTCTATGTGTGTGTGTGCATATATGTGTGTACACAGGATGAGCAAAGGTCGCTGTGCACCTGTCGGGAAGTACGACGTAGACTGCACGACACAGTGACCGAGCGTGCGGGATTCCGGGGGTTGTAACTACATGACAGGAGGTTACGTGTGCCACCTAGTGTTTTGTGTGTGTGTGTGTGTGGGACTTCCCACTTCCAGCACAGTGTATCGCCCTTCTTTCGCAAGTGCACAGGGACTTTCCGCTCGTCCTATATATATGATCCAGATAAGTCACGTGCTACACGCACATACGTTCGAGGATTCACACAGAATTGTAGCAGTAACCGTTCGGTGTGACGTGAGATATTTAACTTATTTTAGTGCACTGCCTTAAACCGTACCAACGATATGTAGTGCATTGTTTCTATAAAGAATGTACAGTAATATCAAAACAGGCTTACATCCATAGCGCGCCAATTTCTACCTATCCAATTATCCACCTGGCTAGCCTCATGTACTCGCGGCTAAACGTATACACTTTCCTTAATATATTATTTCCGTTCTGCGACAACAGGACACAAAATTCGGCCAGAGCAGGCTACAAAAATGTTTTATAAAACATTTATTTTTTACTTTATATAAATATGAAATAATTAATTAATTTCTTTGTTAATTTTGTTTACGGTAATGTTGGTGGTATTAATAAAGTTTAGCTTACGAAATGACGGCACATAAAATGCGTCGTAACGCAGCTACCTGCTCTCTGTGCGGCGCCATTACATAGGGGTGACCAATCATCTTGACGGCTGGGCCGCTTTACACCTGACACCCCTTTAATGGGAGGGTATGTGGGCTGGATTTGATGTGGTGGCCAAGCGAAAAAGTACGTTGCTTTGTAGTCGGGTCCATAGCCATTTACGTTTCTCAGTTACTCCGTTTCTAAATAATACAAGCACACATGATCTGTAAATTCGAATGTTTTTTCGTCAAATTTCTTTAAACGTTTAGCCAATTTCCAAGGCTACTCGAAACCCTGCCGGGGTACAACTGGCTTACGAAGAGACAGGCAATGTACTATAACGTAACAATGTGGCGCGTTCGCTTACCCTTTTTTTCAGTGGAAACTCAAGAACTCATGTTCATTTCGTAGTAATATGGAGGTAATTAATAAAATTACATACACTAACAACAGTTGACCATACAATCTTATATAAATCTATACTTAATTCTCTGTTAACTCATAATTTCAATTAGCAGGAAACAAAATTATGCAAATTACACGTACAAGTTTTTAAAATAAATTGCATTCCAACTAATTTGCACTCTCTTCACACTCTACATACAAATGATGCATTGACAGAAAAGTGTTCGTTTGCTCGTGGCCTTCTTAGACGTGCAATTTGGCTAAACAAATCGTAATGACATGTAAGTCGTTGCGTAGTTTCTCAGGTTTTGTGTTGCCGTAAAACATTGTACCAGATCAGGCAGAAATAATCAATATGAGGTAATGAGTATTATATATATGAGTGTGTGTTTATATATTATTGTCTTAGTTATCCGGCATGTAAATCGCATGTTTTCTTCACCGCATTATATTGTCATCTGTGGCCTGTTTCACTGTACCACATTTTTCCACTTTAATTCATAAATGGCATGATTTTCTAAAAGAAAAATATTAAAATTCCAGTGTGTTTTGATTTCCTCTACAACATTTCTGTGAAATATTTCCAGTTCTAAGAAGAACTCAGTGAAATAGCACCATAGACGTACGTAGGTCTCCATGTAAAGTAGAGGTTATTCTTGTCAGATTTTAACGAAACGTGAATTTTCTCAACAGATTTTCGAAGGATCCTCAAATGTTACTTTCATGAAATTACGTCCAGTGGGAGCCGACCTGTTCCATGCGAACAGACAGACAGACAGAGAGACAGAGGGACAGCTAATAGTCGCTTTTCAGAATTTTGCGAACGCGCCTAAAATTACACAGGGAGAAGCACATGGCGGCTGTTATGTTAGGGTCCTTCAATTCGGAGTACGTCTCTCCAGTATTGATTCTCGATGAGTTTGTAATTATGGATTACACTCTTTACGCACCACGTCTTTCAGTAATCATAGTGTCTATATGCTGCCTCACCTCCTCACTGAAAGCGTTTTGACATTCCATGATGCTGGGAGCCAGGGCACACGCGTCGCCACCGTTGGGGTTGGCTTCCTTCACTGCAGAAGAGAAAGACATATGTAGAGAAGCGTTTTATTAATGATATTCTGTCTTATAAGATTATATAGGAGCTGTAGCTTGCCTTGTGATGATGCACACCTTACATCACGCGTCTTAGTCTTATTATGACATGCCAAATTTAAAACACCAAGCTTGTCTTCAAATTCTTAGATAAACATTCCTTCTATACGTTTTAGTATGTACTAAGTTTTCTCAGTAAGATAACAGTGTCTTCACTCGTTCTAACTCTTATGGTAGTACTTTCTTTTTTAGTGTTCATCTCTTAGAAACATAACTGGTGCAGTTGCAGCCATCTTTGTAACAGCAATGCGGCAGAGTCCTGAGTACAAACTACGTCATTGTTGTCATTGCGGAGCGGAGAAAATTTGAATTGCTCACGTCGAGGATTGGTGGAGAGACTTGGTTTGATATCTAGTTCTAGGTAATGTTCTTTTTATTTGCTCCTTCTGATATCTAAACGAATGGCACTGCAGCCTGGAATACTTGGAGCTGTGAACGGGGCTGCCACCTGATGTAATGCATGAGGATGATTTGTCACGCCGAAGTATGTTACTACGTGTACGTCATCAAGATACTGCAAGCTATGTCGAGGCTGTAAGTTGCTACTTCACTCTGTACAGAACTGTACCAGTTACACTTGCAGCTACGTGCTCTAATTTAAGGAGGACTGATTATGTATCTTACAATTAATTCACTTCTCTTTTACAATTCCGAAAACTTCGAGATTTCACTCACGTTTTCTACATTTGGTTCGGAACGTAGCAATTCTTAACCTGTAACCAAAATAACAAAACCGAATAAGTTCCTGCAACGGGACATTTCCTTATTTTGTCACAGTTGTGTTTTCCTTTCTGTTACTTTCTGCGTGACAAACAACAACCAGGCTGGCTCCGAGTACAGTATTGCCTCTTTCAGTTCCCAGTTTTTCACGTATCAGCACTCTGTCGAATTAGGCGGGATGCTCGCTGCTAAGTGCGACCATATACTGGTCTTTAATTTTTATCAAATTAAATTAATTCATTATATTATGATTTTTTTTCGCCTCCCGACTAAAATATACTGCGTGGTCCGTTACATACGGACAAACGCTATGTCGTAGGTACAGTGATAAAGACTGTCCTTATTTGAATGGGCTCAGCTAGACCTAACTATCAGGCATAGTTTTACATATGCGAACTCACTGAAAACAATTTGTTGTGTGTGTGTTATTTATTTGACAGTATACGGAGATAAACCCTACGAAACATTATACAGCTTAAGGTTACGATCTCCTCAGAGGTGGGAACGTATAGTTTGGTACATAAATACAGACGTTTCGGAGAACGTTTGCCATCGTCTTTAGGGTAGAAAGTTGCGACAGATACCAGATTACACAATGTCACAACCAAGGACACGGCGATCTTTATGTTTCTCGCCCTGAGAACCTCAAAATTAAATTCGAGAACCGCACCGACTGTGAATGAGAGAGATTTGTCAATGACCGCTTCATTTGTGGTGTTCAAGTGCATTGCGCATGATCGCAGTACGTGATGCTTTGTGTTTCCCTGTGTGGTTTATAAACACAGGACTAACAGTACTTTGGATTACTTAAAGCAGTGTCGTTAATCATCTGTGAAAATGGGGCTTTCATCAACAAATTTGGTCCAAAATGCAAGACGTTTATCCAACCACTATATTTACATACATTTCGGAACAAATATCGTTACTTCCTTCAAATTGGGTTTTCCTAAAATGTTCAGTGAAGATGGAGTAATCTGTGTGTTGTTTCTGGATTATTAATAATAATAACACCCAACTTTTATATTTACTGACACTTTGCCTATTTTTCAAGTGTAATTACCACAAATTTGTCAAAATAGTAATTTAATTTCCCGTAAGAATAAGATACCGAAATAGGAAGTTGCACGTTCTAGGTTCCATACCTTTAACTGTGCACGTGTCCACAACTTTCAACGTCTTTTCGTATTTTCTGGATCATCCTGAAACCATTCTTGAGCCTTCATCTTGAACTGCGTAGGATTGAACTCGTTTCCACTGATCTGTAATAATTGGACGTAACATTAGATGGATCTTGATTTAATATTTGCATCTCTCAAAGTAAAATTTATCTGCTAAATAAGTAGTATAAGACAAAAATTCAGATACTCATAAGCGAACATTAGAATTTATTTGGAAGTTACAGGGTTAAGAGTCTTTAAGTTTACCGTAACAGAAGCAGATTGTTTGTAGGAAAGGTATCGTAGATATTAATCTTACTTTTTATGTGGTTAGCATATTAAGATTATTTCCGTTCTTACTAAATGATCTCGCCCTTGTTATACGATTAAAAATCGCATTATCCCTTTTGCGCCTGATAATGACATTCGTCACAAATTAAAACACACATTTGAAAGGTCAAAATGTAGTGATCCGCAGTTAACATTATAACACCAAAATATTACCTTTCTTCGTCGTATTCATATTTACTGCTTTCCTTCAACAAGCACGAATCAAAGTTGTGAAGTTTTTAAAAGGATATTGCACCATATAGAACTTGGAGGGTTGATTGATGATGCAAATGTTGTTACAGTCTCAGAATTTGAAAGTGCCACCATGTTAGTTCTTTTCAAAAAATGTTAAATGTACCAAATTTTTAATTCTGACGGCGTGATGTTTGCATGAAGTTTTAGGGAGAACTGTAAATTTGTGCCTTATAATATTCATGTCTATTTGAATCAAGGGATTGACATGCAGCTTGCTGATGAGGTGCATAAGAAATAATAGTAATAATATATGGACACGTTTACTTACCAAACCAAGTTTTTCGTAGACGCAGCCAACGAAACACTGTAAGAAATTAAAGCATATGAGTAGCATCCTTTCTAATATCTTGCAGCAAGTGGCTTAGTGCCAGTACCACTGCCATCCCATGTCAGTATCTTGATCTGTACGTAAGTAGCAACGGCTGAGAAATTTTGGATGACACCAAAATTTTCGTATAAAAGAGAAACTGCTCGCCTTGATTCTTAACTCACATTATTCTTCTTCTTATAGGTTTCATAGGATTAATTCGTGAGTCAATTCTAGAAACCACCAACCACCAACCTGATTTAGCATTTAGCATTACGTTAATACGAGTATGTCCACGGCTATGGCCCGTTTTAATATAGTCTCCAGAAACTTTTATGCAGCAGCTAAGAGAAACCGCAAAACCCTTCACTAAGGATAGCCGCCGATTGTTGGACAAACATTCTTTCCAAATTGCCGTTAACTAATAGAAGGTAAGCGTATTTTCATATACGTATGAAAATCACAAACCTACAATTTTTTTGGAATTCGTGTTCTGGTAGCCTCTAGTTCACTTGTAATTGACCTAGCAGTGTTGAGTTGAACACCTCTGCTATTTGTTTCGTAGGTTCAATTTATCCAGAGGCCGGCTACCTTCAGTAAATTTTTTTATGAATTGCTTCGCTCTCTCCAAAAGAGGAATGTTGATAGGTAAAAAAGTTAAAGTTTACCCTAGAACAGGCCATGAAGGCCCAGAGGGGAGTAGAGTACAGCTCACTCTTTCTTTAACCTCGGCGCTTGATGGGGTGGTTGGTCAACGCCACGCCCCGACCGCTTTACCCCGAGAAAGAGACCGGTATACATTGTACTGGAGGCTGGGTAGACCCCAGGGCCGTTCTGGACGGGTGCTGAAAATCTCGCCCCACCGGGATTCGCTCACCAGACCGTCCAACTCATAGCAATTCGCTATACCGACTATGCTATCCCGGCCCACGAGGAATGTTCATTTATTGCAGTGAACAATCCATGACCACGTGCTTCTCATTCTTGTCATCCGACGCACTACAATCCGTAAAACGTAGTGTTCTTAATGTAAGGGAGTTAAGGAGGTTGAATGATATTGTTATTTAGCGCCGCGGCGGCTTAAACTGATTATTGTATACTGATATGGCGTCTAGTTGAATGAGGTGGTAAGAATTGGTGAATATGATGACCAGACTGTGATCCAATTGGTATTACCTTGCAAAGACAGAATGCAACAAGATCAGTATGAACGATTTACTTACCTTTACATCCTCGCTGGACATGATTTTGGTAGCTATGAAAGCTTGAATGTCCTCTGCAAATAAAGACAAATATGCGTTATTACGTAACGCCTTGGAAAATTTGCGATGCAGCCTAGAAAGTCAGGTGAATATGTTCAACTGGAAAAGACAGGCAATGTACTGTAACGTAACAAAGAAGCGCGTTTGCATAACCATTGTTACCGTGGAAAAGCGATGCATATTAAATATTATGAGTGTGTCTTGTCTTGCTTTTGTTATCCGGCCTGCAAATCGCATATTTTCTGCTCCTTATCATATTGTCTTTTGTGGCCTCTCTGGCTTTACCATATTTTTCCACATTACCTCATAAGCGGTACGATTTTCGGAAAAGATTTATTGAACATAAAATGTGTGTTTTGATTTTCTCAACAAATTTTGTCTGAAATATTTCTCATTATAAGAAGAATTCAGCGATATATTACCATAAATGTACACAGGCCTTCATGTAAATTACCTGCTATTTTTGTCAGATTTTAATCAATCTTGAGTTTTCTCAATAGATTTAGAAAAAAAACAAGATATCAAATTTTGTGAAAATCCGTTCAGCAGGAGCCGAGTCTTTCCATGCAGACAAACGAACGAAACTAATAGTCACTTTTCGCAATTTTGCGAACGCTCCAAAAATATATTTTGCGGCCACTACAGTAACCTGAATAAGAGAAAGCACATGTTTATAGGCAGTGTAGTGTGAGCCACTGAAAGCAGTTTTGAATGCATCACAATCACTGAAACAAACATGTCACATTCTGCAGATATTCTTTATTGAAATCAAGTTAGACCTGCATTATCATAAGCACCACAACCACCACCACCATCACACGTCATCAATTAATCGACCAATAATTATTGATTTTAAACCTAACCCAGCTATAAAATGTATTCTGACCATTTCTGTCTTGGTTTTTCAAATGGACCTTCTGCTAGGAAGATATTCCCAAGCTTGTTTTGGTATACACAATTGCTCGATTCTTCTTTATGTAAGAGACATTCATTTTTGTATTGTTGAATGTAAACACTCAGCTTCTTTCCTTAATATTTTCACTGTTATTTTATCCCAAGAGAGAAAGAATTTGATCTCTACTTCTGTACCTAACGTTGGTCCCCTGTTATTTTTCTGTATTCAAATAAGTACAGTTATCAATATGCCCTACAGTCCGTCCACAGGAAGTGTTCTTATGCTATTTTGTTAATTTTCACTACTCTAATACTTATCAGTTGTTCATTGTTAATTAAATGCCAGGGGAGGCTCCGGCCCCCCAAGTAGAGGCTCCAGAAGCTGGTAAATGGAACGGCTTGAAATAAATGTAGATCTTTTGTGTATAATTGTTGGAAAACTGAAAATAAAGCTCTTATAATTAAAAAAAAAAAAAAAAAAAAAAAGAAGTCTGTCCTTGATCTCCCAACAGTACGCTATTCTAAATCAAATGAATGCAATCGAGTCTGCTTTCTTACGAGATGGCAGACGGAATGACTAATGATCCAGAATTGGAGGTAGCAAGCATCCTCCAGTTGCTAATTCTTACAAATTGAAATTCGTTGCCTTTTTTTAGGACAGTAGACAGTATTAGGCGTTAAGATGTGTTACCTTCCTTTAGCGGATGTAAATCATGGCATTCCGTGCCAAATGTCTCAAGAACTTCGTCGAATTTCTGTTTGACTTCCTCATCAGCCTGAACCGCAACAGAGTACAACCTAAATATCAATGCAAAGATAAGTATGAGTCACCGAGTTTAAAAACACAAACATTTTACATATATATAAGTCGCTTCGTTATGTACACGAAATTCGAAATGTGTAGGAACAATGTAGAGGTCACTTAAGGTCTGACAGTCTCTTCATAAGCATACGTTGTCCTGCAAGCCAAAAGTAGATACAGGTGGACTTTGGTCTAGTCGCACTCTCAATGCATGCACTACAAACGATACACGTTTGCTTTCGCTCGGTGAGTAATTAAGGGCACTTTACTTGGAGAGCAACGTGCCTTCTCGACTGTATCTCGGCTTCCATTGGAGGGATTTTCCTGAACGTTCATACCTCGCGCTCTTCACACATGCGGTACAAACGGTGCGAGTTTGGGTGCGATCAGTGAATAGCAATTACGAAAATAATATGTTATAATGTTATATGCGTAATAGGTATAGGGTGAGATCAGAAAAAAATTTTGCCTCATCATCCAAACTTATATCTTCACATTGGTCCCTGAAATCGCCTAATGGCCAACACGCGTATGCGAATGTTCGCGTTATACAAGCAGCGTTCACCTACTTATCAAGCGCGTTATGGCCAATTCGCTTTAACGAATCATGCGTAATAGCAGAACTTACTGTAATTTTATTAAACTGTTTCAGTGCGACATGTTTCGACACTAGGACCTCTCTAAAGGCGCAGTATAACAGAGCCTGCTATTGATGATCACACTGTAAATGTACATCAGCTGAGATTTCATAGTTATGTGTAGTCACCGGTTAAAACTGGGAACACACGTCATTAAAATATCCTCTAATCTTTTGATTTTTCCTTGTATTAGTGTCTGACAGACTGCCTACTGTATAATGCTCTAATATCGAATAATTTCAGCCCTAAATATTTGTCCTACGGCCATCCTGAAGGCACGGCATAATATACAAGTTGTTTGCATAATAATATATATTTAGGACAGAAGTGTTTTGGGCTGAAATAACTTTATGAAATTTTTTGTGTATTTGATTGTTACATATTGATATATTGATACAGCACAACAATATACAGTACAACCTTAAATTGCGTTAAGCGTACGTAATATATTTTAAAGAGAAATGTTTTATATCAAGTAAGATGTGCTTTGGTATTGCCTGGGAAGTAAATAGTTAGGCCTACTCCAGATGCACATTAAAGAGCCCTCAGACCCGATCTTGGTGCGGTAGTGTCGGAAGTCGGACTCCGGATGGCCCACTGATGTTCATCCCTTTGTTATTCAAGCTGAACCACGTAATGAAATACTTGTACAAAGAAACAATTTGGGTACTCGACAACAAATTTTTTTCTGAAATAAGTAGATTTCAGGATAACATGATACAGAGATCGTAAAGAACACACTTGTGGTATGAAGTACACTTTTCGACACTAATGTCACTACCAATACAATGCACGTCACAGCTTTGGTTACCTCAGCGCGACGACCAGTACTACGGCCAGAAACTTCATCTTCGGTCTGCAAACAAATTGTGAACCGTCCGTCTATTGCTGCTACTGCTGTGGAAATACACAGTTACTGCCTTATTTATCTCCAAGTCACACAATACTTGCGCAGAATATTTTCACTTCCGTCGACATGCACATGCGTGTCTGTAGAAGGTTTTTGTTTGCAAGTTTGCGAGACGAAGTGAAGGTCACACTACAATCCATGTATCATAAAACTCTTCAATTTTGTCTGTTTTTCGTACAGTAGAAATGTACTGACTTTGCGTTTTCAATCAGATCAGGTGATATATTAACATACCAATCACGAAAGAAGAGAGGCTTTTATGAATGTACGTTCGTGAGGAGATCTGATTTGTCAGTAGAGATCGGACATGATAAGCTTCGAGCCGGCAACAGGTGAAATAAGAACATTACGTTACGAAACGTAAAATGACGAGTTTATTCAAGGCGTCTTAATGGAAACTGATACGGTGCATTTGGGCTTATTAAGCTTGTCTGCTGACGCGTGTAACAGAAGTTGTTGTTGAGTTTGTTTATCGTAATGTTGCCGTAAGTAATTTGTTGAAATCTTTATCAGAAACGATCAGCTCAGGCTGTGTAGGTCACAGTTAAAAAGGACGTAGTTTTTATGATTGCTGTCTGAATTTGTGAAGTGTTCTGTTCTAATGTTTCTTTAGCATGTTACTTTATGCGGCTACAACGTGTGGCACTGCAAACTGCACATTAACCCTCATGTTCAATTTGTGAAGGTATAGTGCGAATTAATGGCCATCTAATTTTGATGTTATGAAATTTTCTAACAGTTTCTCTTATAATCCCGTAAGTAAAATTCTTCAACAGATCTTTATATGTTTTAGTCCTATGCTTTGACTGATTCGTTTGTACGACAAACCATCCTATGGAAACGTTAGGCAATGTATTTGAGCTTCATTGAAGTATTACATCGGGCTTTTTGAGAATGAACTAAAATTCGCCTAACAACTTAAAAGATCGAAACACAAAAACTGAATCTCAAACCGTGACACATTGGATGAAATATTTAGGCGCGTTTCGAGACGTGATATCGCCATCGTGTTTCGACTTTGTGTACTTTGAACAGTCGACAGTTGATCTGATATTACATTTATTGTATTAGAAGGTAACATTAAAAATTGACATACGTAACTTCTATAGCTGCTCTAATACTGCGAATGTTTAATGGTACATAACAAGAATATCCAGTAGTATATCGAATTAACTTATGAAATTAAAGAGCATTTGCATGTGTAAAAGGTGACAATAGTTCCAATAGTCCTGTAGTGCCGAAGACCCAGCGCAAATGTTGAAACTTCTAAACCGACATGGCGAACGAGAACCAAAAGACAACATAACATGGAACGTATCATCCTGCCGCTTATTTCTCAGTCTGTAATAACAGTTATTGATAAGTGTATTTTTTTTTCGTGGCTCGACAGCCCCTTGGGAGCCTAGGCCCCTCATTGTTCGCGGCTTCACGATCACACTCAGACACACCACACTCGGTAGGAGTCCTCAGAACGAGGGACCAGCCCGTCGCAGAGACCTCTACCTTACAACACACAACACTCACAAGAGACAGACATCTATGCCTCGGCGGGATTCGAACCCACAATCCCAGTAAGCGAGCGGCCGCAGACCCTCGCCTTAGACCGCGCGGCCGCTGGGATCGGCATAAGTGTATTTACTTGGGTAAAACCTTTAACTTAATTATTTACTAACGGTATACAGGTCGGGGGGATAATAATAATAATGTCTACAAACACCCAGGAAATACATGCAACTTTATTAAACCGTAACAATCAGCAGGAAGTGAGAATTGTATGAGCATTTTCTACAAAACACGGCATGAAAGTCCAGGGCTGTTCATCGCCCTCACATGGAAATCCTCGGTATGAAGGCGACCGAAATGGAAGTAGGTCTGCGTGGTCACCATACTGTTTTTTTAGTTATTCTGAACGACATGTTGGGTACGCCTATATGAAAATAAGCCTTTGTAGAATGAAAGAAGGAGGAATACAAGTGAATTACTAGAAGTGATGGTTTTCTGGCATAAGGAATAACACAAAAGTTGTTGGTTTGTTAGTGATTTGTTTGTTACTAGCCAAAGAAACTGGAAACGTAACGTAAATTCCATGTGTTTGCCATGCTAATAGCAAAAGAATGTACCTTAATGAAAGGTGTGTATTTTTCGGGGCTATTTGTCCACTCAAACTGTTATTCTTTTCGCGTTCACCTCAGAAGTGCGCACAATCGCCACACCGGTAATTAAAGTAAAATATGTGATACAAAGGTGGGTGATTTGTAGTGATGTGGTGTGCCTACTGTGTTTGCTTCAGTTCAAACGTTTAGGAGTTCCATTTCCATGTAGCAGAGCCCTTTTTGAGAAGCTCAGCTGGTCAACAAATTCTCCGTATTTTATGGAACCCGAAGATTCATAACCGCTTTCACAAGAGCCCACTTGTCGTTATCTTGAGCCAGATCACAACAGCCCAACCCCCTCATCCTATTTCTTGAAGATCTATTTTAACATTATTCTCCCATCTACACCTGGGCGTTCGAGTGGTCTTTTTCCCTAACGTGTCCCCACCTCTGCTCTCCCCCATACGTGCCATAAGCCCCGCCCATGTCATTATTCATCGTCATTTATCGCCCAAAGAATATTTTGTGAGGATTACAGTTCACGAAGCTCCACATTACGCAATCTCCACCAGTCCGCCGTTACCGCGTCCTTCTTAGGCCCACATGTCTTCCTCAGCACCCTAATCTGATAACATACATTCATACATACATACATACATTCCATGGATGCGTAAGTTTGTTACCAAGACAGTAGAATGTGGAACAAGTCATAAATACAAAAATTACACAATTTTTACTGTGTAAAATACTATAAACATCATATAAACACTATTATAGGTCATCTTGACACATGAAGAATTATCTACAGAGTAAAATGAGTGTGTATTTAAGTAGTGAGAATTGTTGAGCATGCCAGAAGTCACAAAACGTTGTAGCGCCAAGAGAAGAAGGAGGAGAAGCATTTAAGTAATTTCTTAATGCTACTTTAAATTTTGCCTTTTTTATTATTAAGGGTTATGAGACTACGTGGTAAACTGTTGAAAATTTTGATGCCAGCATATAATGCAATTTTTTTAAAAAAGGTAGCTTAGCATTTGCTCCATAAAAATGGTGCTTATTCCTTGTATTAATATTGTGTATAGATTAATTTGTTTGAAACTTTTCTCGATTATTGACATTTTTCTCTGCCTATGTTTCTCCCTCATTGTGAGAAAACAAATTTCACACTCGTGCAAAACAACAGGAAAAATTATAGTTCCGTTTACTGTAATCTTTATATTTTTGGATAGCAACCTGAAAGACAAAAGATTATGGACCGAATGAGAACAGGCATTTCCTGTGTTGTCTGCCCTTAATTTCTTCATGAATGTAATTTTGATTTGTTATGGTTGTTTCTAAGTATTTGAACTTTTACACACTCTAGGCTGTTAATCCAATGCAAGTCTCCAATATTCTTGTCGTGTTTGAAATTAATTAATTTTATGTATTGAGATTTTCCCTCTTTTGTTCATGAAATATCTACTAGTTTCATTTCTTACATTTTTCAGGTTATCTACATTAATTTGGTTTGGATTCTATAGTCTCTGCACTTTAACTTGCTTTCTCTGATTTACAAATTTTGAACATTTATTAAACAATGGTTTATGCTGCTTCCGTTCCTATGACTTAGACTTTCTTTAGCTGAGTTTTGATATTCTGTGTATTTTCTTCCCAAGCCTTATTTTTGTCCGAGCTCTCATCTGATTTCTCCAAAGCTGCACACCTGTTTGAGACTTTAAGCGTTGTTTTCCATAACTTCCGCGTCATTTACCTTCTTGAGACTGAATCTCTCGATATGAAATTTCTTTGCTTCTCGTTTACTTACCGACAGTCTCTTCCTAACAGTTTCAAGCACCAGATATTTATCAGTGTTACAGTCAACTCCCCTGAAAGGCCTTACATCAAGTATACTTGAATGTCAACTCCGATATATGAAGATGTGATCAATCTGACTGTGAGTCTTCCCATCATGAGAGGTCCAGATGTATGATGAATATTTCGAATCGGGATATTTGCGCTCTTAACAACTAGATTTTTTGATGTATCAAAGTTTTCTACCCTAACACCACTATCATTATTTATTTCGTGTAAACTCTCAATTCTAATTATGGGTTTAAAATGTCTCTTCTTCTCATTATTACATTAAAATCTCCTAAAATAATGTTTATTTGGTACTTCGGAAAGTAATAGAATTCCTCATAGAAATTGCCCTTTGAATCATCACTTCTATCCTCAGTTGGTGCATGCGCATTGAGAACAATATCACACCAGCGACCTGTCAGCACTATATGTGACATCCTATCACACAATCTATTCTGTTAACTGTTGATGCGATTTTTTCATATACAGACTGTCCTGCCCCAAGTTGATAATTTTTCATTTTCTTTTCCATTGAAAGAAGTATAATCCTCTGCTCGTTAAGTGCCTCTCTTCTTCTAACCTTCTGTAATCCCACTTCATATAATCTCCCCGTCGCTAATTCTCTGGCTGCTCTCATAAATGACCCTCAGTAATGTTTTGATAACTACTCTTACAGTTTTAGGTGCAGGAAAGGTTTTGGTTGTTGACATTCTCTGAGTGCGCTGTCAAATATGTGCACAGGATAATGAGAAACATGATTGCCCGAGAAATCATAAGGGTTACATCGATCTGGCTGGTATGGTAGCTCAGTTTATACAGTGAGTAGACTTCTGGTTGGACGACCTGAAGGGAAGTCGTGGCTCGACTCGCGATGGAGACAAACATTCCTCTTCACCAATGCGTAAGACAGGCTCTGAGGCCCACCTGCAACCAGTCTCCTATCCAGTGGGTACCGGGGGTAAAGCGGACAGAGCGTGCGGAATTCCGGTGGTTTGGAACTACATGACAGGAGATATTTAACAACCAACTAAATGCACATTTTATTTAAAACTATTTTATAGTTTTCTTAGATTCACCTACATATGTTTCGGTCTGATTTCAGACCATCTTCAGGAGGTCATAGACTACACCTATATCACGTCCATATGTTTTCGTTCAATTGTATATGTAGTGTAGATCATTTGCGTTTAATTCGTGTAGGGGAATCTAAGAAAACTATAAAATAGTTTTAAATAAAATGTGCATTTAGTTGGTTGTTAAAAATCGAATGGAAATGCACGGTGAATGTAAGATAAAATACATGACAGGAGGTTACGTGTGCCACCTAGTGTTTTGTGTGTGTGTGTGTGGGACTTCCCACTTCCAGCACAGTGCATCGCCCTTCTTTCGCAAGTGCACAGGGACTTTCCGCTCGTCCTATATATATGATCCAGATATGTCACGTGCTACACGCACATACGTTCGAGGATTCACACAGAATTGTAGCAGTAACCGTTCGGTGTGACGTGAGATATTTAACTTATTTTAGTGCACTGCCTTAAACCGTACCAACGATATGTAGTGCATTGTTTCTATAAAGAATGTTCAGTAATATCAAAACAGGCTTACATCCATAGCGCGCCAATTTCTACCTATCCAATTATCCACCTGGCTAGCCTCATGTACTCGCGGCTAAACGTATACACTTTCCTTAATATATTATTTCCGTTCTGCGACAACAGGACACAAAATGCGGCCAGAGCAGGCTACAAAAATCCTTTTATAAAACATTTCTTTTTTAATTTTGTTTACGGTATTGTTGGTATTAATAAAGTTTAGCTTACGAAATGACGGCACATAAAATGCGTCGTAACGCAGCTACCTGCTCTCTGTGCGGCGCCATTACATAGGGGTGACAAGTCATCTTGACGACTGGGCCGCTTTACACCTGACATCCCTTGAATGGGAGGGTATGTGGGCTGGATTTGATGTGGTGGCCAAACGAAAAAGTACGTTGCTTTGTAGTCGGTCCATAGCCATTTACGTTTCTCAGTTACTCCGTTTCAAAATAATACAGACACACATCGTCTGTCATATCGAATGTTTTTTTCGTAAAATTTCTTTAATTTTTAGTCAATTTCCAAGGTCACTCGAAACCCTGCCCGGGTAGGACTGGCCTACGAAGAGTTTTGTATTTACCAGACTTGTGTTCGTATCCTCAAAAAATTGGCTTTTAGGTGAGTCAAGGTCGTCCAGTAATATCTTTTATTCGCTCCCGACGGAGATGTCACTGGTTTCATTTGTTTCAAGGTGATTTGGCTGGGGTTGGCGAAGGGTAGAAATGATACATGTGACTAGGTTTCGACAGCTTTCTTCTCCATGCCATACTTCTTGACCCACTAGCCTCTGTACTTTTATTGAACACCGCGTAGTCGAATAATTTAATGACCTTATTATTGTAGTGTAAACAATGTGTAAGAAATTCCGTCATGTTATTAGCTGTTTTAAGGCATTGTCACATATATTCCTGGAGCGTCACGGAAGACTGCGAAAATCTGTCAGGGTAGCCAAGTACGAATTCCGAAGGGATTTGGAAATCGCATTTCTATGGAAAGAAAACCAGTTTGGAAAAAGAGACACAGCACCAAGTTGGCATTTACGGTAGTAACTATTCCATGTACTTGAGTCCAGTGTAAAATAGGTTATTGTAAAAGTAACTGGAGCAAGCAATAGAATTTGGGGCTAAATTGATTGGCTAAAGGACACTGTGTGGAGTGGGAAGAGATGTTTGTTGTTGATGGCAAGCGGTAGGTATTGAGGTTTACTGTAATATTCGTAGCTCTTACGGAAATAAAAACCTAAACGTCTATTAAAATCAAAGATACGGACACAATGATGACGCCGGTATTCACCAGAAACTCAAGTAAAAAGAATTAGGCGAAAGAGAATAGATAACTGAGATAAACTCACTGCAGCCATTCTGCAATAATCGCTACTTCGGATACAAAGTAACTGGCAGTGATGGCCAACTTCTAGTAACAGAGAGCAAATCGCTATTATCGATATGTCGCTCATCTCTAGACAACGCAGCATACCTGTGCACATGCTGTCAGCCAAAAACGGGATTCAAGTTTTTGAACTGCCGTATAAAACTAGAATGCTTTAAATTTTTCTTACTGGTAGTTATGTTAAAATTATGAAGTAAATGCGAGGAGAGGGTTGAGGTCATTCGCTTTTCAAGATGTCTGTCAAACAAATAAAATTCAGTCTGTATTTTAATTAAACGTATGTGCTGCTTCTCAAGATCGCACCCTGTGAAGAACTGGCTTTGAAAGAGGCTGCGGACCTGTCTAACTGCTTGAAAGAGGCTCGGGCCGTCTAAGACAGACTACAGAATGAATGAATCAATGAATGAATATGCTGCTTTATTTCTCTTATATTCGTTTTCTTACAAGATGCAGTACATTTTCTTTCAGTTTGGTTTCCTCTCATGTGCCTTATTTTTTAGATCTTGCTTTATACGTGACAATTCACGTGTCGCTAGTCTGTTGATGAAATATAATGAGAAGTGGAGGTGCAGTGTTTGTTAAACTCCTAGTGTGTTTCACGTCGGGTCCATCCAGTTGTTTCCTGCTCAAGAACCGTAGATAGATGCAAGGAATCTCCCAAAGCTTTCCGTCTGGAAAACGTAACGTCAGCTTAATTATAATAATAATAATAATAATAATAATAATAATTAACTGTGCATAAAGCGTTTATGGAACTTTGTACATTTTCGTATGCAACTCTTGAGCAGTAAGAGCAATAATAGACGGTTATCAGCAGCAGTAAAATTGTAAGGTTTGAGTGTGTAATAAATGCACATCAGAAGAAGACAGGCAATGTACTATAACGTAACATTGTGGCGCGTTCGCGTACCCTTTTTTGCAGTGGAAACTCAATATCTCATGTTCATTTCGTAGTAATATCGAGGTGATTAATAAAATTACATACACTAACCACAGTGGACCATATAATCTTATATAAATTCCTACTTAATATTTCTCTTAACTCAAAACCTCAGTTAACAGGAAACAAAATTAGGTAAATTGAACGTACCGGTTTTTAAAATAAATTATATTCAAACTAATTTGCACTCTCTTCACACTTTACGTAGAAACTCTGCATTGAAAATGAGAATGTTCTTCTGCTCATGGCCTTCTTTAGACCTACAGTTTGGTTAAACAGATCGTAATGACATGTAAGTCGTTGCGCAGTTTCTCAGTTTCTGTAAGTGTTGCCGTAAAACATTTTACGAGATCAGACGGAATTAATCAATTATGAAGGAATAAGTATTATAATATCATCTGTGGCCTGTCTGGCTCTACAATATTTTTGCACTTTAACTTATAAACGGAACGATTCTCGCGAAAAAAGTTATTGAACGTAAAATGTGTGTTTTGATTTTCTCTGCATCGTTTTCTGAAACATCTCTCATTCTAAGAAGAACACAGCGAGATATTACCACAGATGTAGGTCTACAAAGGTCTTCATGTAAAGTAGCCGTTATTCTTGTCACATTTTAACGAAACTTAAATATTCTTGACAGATTTTCGAAAAATCCTCAAATGTCAAATTTCATGAAAACTCGTCCAGCGGGAGCTGCCTTGTTCCATGCGGACAGATAGACAGAAAGAAAGACAGACAGACAGACATGACGAAGGCAATAGTCGCTTATCGAAATTATGCGAAAGGGCCTAAAAATTACACAAGGGGAAGCACAATGGCGGCTGTTACGTTAGGGTCCTTCAATTCGGAGTACGTCTCTCCAGTATTGATTCTCGATGAGTTTATAAATATGAATTACACTCTTTACGCACCATGTCTTTCAGTAATCATAGTGTCTATATGCTGCCTCACCTCCTCCTTGTGAGAGTGGAAGCACTCCATGATGCTGGGAGCCAGGGCACACACGTCGCCACCGTTGGGGTTGGCTTCCTTCACTGTAGAAGAGAAAGGCATATGTAGAGAAGCGTTTTATTAATGATATTCTGTCTTATAAGATTATATAGGAGCTGTAGCTTGCCTTGTGATGATGCACACCTTACATCACGCGTCTTAATCTTATTATGACATGCCAAATTTAAAACACCAAGCTTGTCTTCAAATTCTTAGACAACATTCTCTATAGCCTCTTCAATGAGTATTATTTTTCTCAATATGACAACAGTGTCTTTGCTCGTTGTAACTCGTATGGGAATACTTTTATTTGATATTGTTCATCTCTTAGAAACATAACGGGTGCAGTTGCAGCCATATTTGTAATAGCAATGCGGCAGAGCCTGAGTACAAACTACGTCATTGTTGTCATTGCGGAGCGGAGAAAATTTGAATTGCTCACGTCGAGGATTGGTGGAGAGACTTGGTTTGATATCTAGTTCTAGTAATGTTCTTTTTATTTGCTCCTTCTGATATCTAAACGAATGGCACTGCAGCCTGGAATACTTGGAGCTGTGAACGGGGCTGCCACCTGATGTAATGCATGAGGATGATTTGTCACGCCGAAGTATGTTACTACGTGTACGTCATCAAGATACTGCAAGCTGTGTCGAGGCTGTAAGTTGCTACTTCACTCTGTACAGAACTGTACCAGTTACACTTGCAGCTACGTGCTCTAATTTAAGGAGGACTGATTATGTATCTTTCAATTAATTCATTTCTCTTTTACAATTCCGAAAACTTAGAGATTTCACTCACGTTTTCTACATTTGGTTCGGAACGTAGCAATTCTTAACCTGTAACCAAAATAACAAAACCGAATAAGTTCCTGCACGGGACATTTCCTTATTTTGTCACAGTTGTGTTTTCCTTTCTGTTACTTTCTGCGTGACAGACAACAACCAGGCTGGCTCCGAGTACAGTATTGCCTCTTTCAGTTCCCAGTTTTCACGTATCAGCACTCTGTCAAATTAGGCGGGATGTTCGCTGCTAAGTGCGACCATATACTGGTCTTTCATTTTTATAAAATGTAACTAATTCATTATATTATGATGTTTTTTTCGCCTCCCGACTAAAATATACTGCGTGGTCCGTTACATACGGACAAATGCTATTTCGTAGGTGAAGTGATAAAGACTGTCCTTATTTGAATGGGCCCAGCTAGACCTAACTATCAGGCATAGCTTTACATATGCGAACTCATACAAAATAATTTGTTGTGTATGTGTTATTTATTTGACAGAATACGGAGATAAAGCCTACGAAACATTATACAGCTTAAGGTTACGATCTCCTCAGAGGTGGGAACGTATAGTTTGGTAGATAAATACAGACGTTTCGGAGGAACGTTTGCCATCGTCTTTAGGGCAGAAAGTTGCGACAGCAGGTTTCTCCAAAACGCTGGTAACGAGCTAGCAGATTAAACAATGTCACAACCAAGGACACGGCGATCTTTATGTTTCTCGCCCTGAGAACCTCAAAATTAAATTCGAGAACCGTACCGAATGTGACAGAGAGATTTGTCAATGACCGCTTCATTTGTGGTGTTCAAGTGCATTGCGCATGATCGCAGTACGTGATGCTTTGTGTTTCGCTGTGTGGTTTATAAACACAGGACTAACAGTACTTTGGATTACTTAAAGCAGTGTCGTTAATCATCTGTGAAAATGGGGCTTTCATCAACAAATTTGGTCCAAAATGCAAAACGTTTATCCAACCACTATATTTACATACAGTTGGGAACAAATATCTATCACTTCCTTCAAATTGTTTTTTCCGAAATTTGAATGTAAGAATTGAGTAATATCTTTGTTGTTTTTGGATTAATAATAATAATAATAATAATAATAATAATAATAATAACATCCAACCAAATGTTTACTGCCACTTTGCCTGCATTTCAAGACTAATTACCACCAATTTTTCAAAACCAATAATTTAATTTCCGGTAAGAATAAGATACCGAAATAGGGAGTAGCAATTTCTAGGTTACACACCCTTAGCTGTGCACGTGTCCAGCATTTTCTCCACCATTTCGTATTTTTCTGGATACTTCTGAAGCCAATCTCGAAGCTTTGTCTTGAACTGCGTAGGGTTGAACTCGTTTCCACTGATCTGTAACAATTGGACGTAACATTATGTGGGGCTTGATTTAACATCTTCATCGCTCAAAGTAAAATTAATCTGCTAAATATTAGTATAAAACAAGAAATTCAGATACCCATAAGCGAAATTTAGAATTCATTTGGAGGTTACAGGGTTAAGAGTCTTTAACTTTACCGTAACAGAAGACAGACTGTTCGTAGGAAAGGTATCTTAGATATTAATCTTACTTTTTATGTGGTTAGCATATTAAGATTATTTCCGTTCTTACTAAATGATCTCGCCCTTGTTATACGATTAAAAATCGCATTATCCCTTTTGCGCCTGATAATGACATTCGTCACAAATTAAAACACACATTTGAAAGGTCAAAATGTAGTGATTCGCAGTTAACATTATAACACCAAAATATTACCTTTCTTCGTCGTATTGATATTTGCTGCTTTCCTTCAACAAGCACGAATCAAAGTTGTGCAGTTTTTAAAAGGATATTGCGCCATATAGAACTTGGAGGGTTGATTGATGATGCAAGTGTTGTTACAGTCTCAGAATTTGAAAGTGCCACCATGTTAGTACTTTTCACAAAATGTTAAATGCACCAAATTGTTTAATCCTCTAACGGCGTGATGTTTTTACGAAGTTTTAAGGAAAACTGTACATTAATGCCTCATAATATTGGTATCAAATTGGATCAATCAATTGACATTCAGCTTGCTGATGAGGTGCATAAGAAGTTATAGTAAAAATATATGGACACGTTTACTTACCAAACCAAGTTTTTCGTAGACGCAGCCAGCGAAACACTGTAAGAAATAAAAGGATATGAGTAGCATCCTTTCTAATATCTTGCAGCAAGTGGCTTAGTGCCAGTACCACTGCCATCCCATGTCAGTATCTTGATCTGTACGTAAGTAGCAACGGCTGAGAAATTTTGGATGACACCAAACATTTTCGTATAAAAGAGGAACTGCTCGCCTTGATTCTTAACTCACATTATTCTTCTTCTTATAGGTTTCATAGGATTAATTCGTGAGCCAATTCTAGAAACCACCAACCACCAACCTGATTTAGCATTTAGCATTACGTTAATACGAGTATGTCCACGGTTATGGCCCGTTTTAATATAGTCTCCAGAAACTTTTATGCAGCAGCTAAGAGAAACCGCAAAACCCTTCACTAAGGATAGCCGCCGATTGTTGGACAAAAATTCTTTCCAAATTGCCGTTAGCTAATAGAAGGTAAGCGAATTTTCGTATGCGTTTGAAAATCACAAACCTACAATTTTTTGGAATTCATGTTCTGGTAGCCTCTAATTCACTTGTAATTGAGCAGTGTTGAGTTGAACACCTCTGCTATTTGTTTCGTAGGTTCAATTTATCCAGAGGCCTTGTACGTTCAGTAAATTTTTTGTGCATTGTTTCGTTCTTTCCAAGAGAAGAATATTGATTTATTGCAGTAAACAATCCATGACCACGTGCTTTTCTTTCGCAGATATCTTCCTGTCAACCGACGCACTACAATCCGTAAAACTGTGTGTTCTTAATGTAAAGGAGTTAAGGAGGTTGAATGATATTGTTATTTAGCGCCGCGGCGGCTTAAACTGATTATTGTGTACTGATATGGCGTCTAGTTGAATGAGGTGATAAGAATTGGTGAATATGATGGTCAGACTGTGATCTAATTGGCGTTACCTTGCAAAGACAGAATGCAACAAGATGCAATCGGTATGAACGATTTACTTACCTTTCCTTCCTGGTTGGGTGGGATTTCGAAAACTTTCAATGCCTTTATGTCGTCTGCAAATAAAGAAATAAATATGCATTAGTACGTAAACCCTTGGCAAATTTGCGATGCAGCCTAGAAAGTCAGGTGAAGAAGTTAAGCTGAGAAAGACAGGCAATGTAAGTGTTCGGTAACACACATGCGCGTTCTCATAATCTTTATTACCTTGGAAAAGCAACACATATTAAATATTATGAATGTGTGTCTGTATTGTCGCTTTTGTTATCCGGCATGAAAATCGCATATTTTCTGCACCGTATTATATTGTCTTTTGTGGCTTCTATGGTTTTGACATATTTTTCCACATTATCTCATAAGCGGCACGATTTTCGTGAAAAATGTATTGAATATAAAATGTGTGTTTTGAGTTTCTCAACAAGTTTTGTCTGTAACATTTCTCATTATAAGAAGAATTCAGCGATATATTACCATAAATGTACACAGGCCTTCATGCAAAGTACCTGTTATTTTTGTCAGATTTTAAACAAACTTGAGTTTTCTCAATACATTTAGAAAAAATCTCAAATATCAAGTTTTAAGAAAATCCGTCCAGTGGCGCCGAGTTTTCCCTTGCGGACAGACGGACGAACATGACGAAACTAATAGTCGCTTTTCGCAATTTTGCGGACGCGCCTAAAATGTGTCCTGGGGTCACTACAGTAGCTTGAATAAGAGGAAGCACATGCTTAACGCTACGTAGTGTGAGCTACTGAACTTTATTTTGAATGCATCACAAACACTGGAACAAACTTATCTCATTCTTTAGACATTCTTTACCGAAATCAAGTTAGACCTGCATCTTCATAAGCACCACAACCACCATTATCATCATCATCATCATCAATTAATCGATCAATAGTTATTGAGTTTAAACCTAACCCAGCTACAAAATGTATTCTGACCATTTCGGTCTGGTTTTTTTCAAATGGACCTTCTGCTAGAAGGTATTCCCAAGCTTGTTTTGTATACACAATTGCTCGATTCTTCTTTATGTAAGAGACATTCATTTCTGTGTTCTTGAATGTAAACACTCAGCTTCTTTCCTTAATATTTTCACTGTTATTTTTATTCCAAGAGAGAAAGAATTTAATCTCTACTTCTGTACCTAACGTTGGTCCCCTGTTATTTTTCTGTATTCAAATAAGTACAGTTTTCAGTATGCCCTACAGTCCGTCCTTGATCTCCCAACAGTACGCTGTTCTAAATCAAATGAATGCAATCGAGTCTGCTTTCTTACGAGATGGCAGACGGAATGACTAATGATCCAGAATTGGAGGTAGCAAGCATCCTCCAGTTGCTAATTCTTATAAATTGAAATTCGTTGCCTTTTTTTAGGACAGTAGACAGTATTAGGCGTTAAGATGTGTTACCTTCCTTTAGCGGATGTAAATTATGGCATTCCGTGCCCATCTTCTCAACATCTTCTTTGAATTTCTGTTTGACTTCCTCATCAGCCTGAACCGCAACAGAGTACAACCTAAATATCAATGCAAAGATAAGTATGAGTCACCGAGTTTAAAAACAAACATTTTACATATACAGGTCATACATAAAAGAATGGTGCGGTTTTAATAGTGTTCACTATTAAATCCGCACCATTCTTTTGTGTATGCCCTGTATATAAGTCGCTTCGTTATGTACACGAAATTCGAAATGTGTAGGAACAATGTAGAGGTCACTTAAGGTCTGACAGTCTCTTCATAAGCATACGTTGTCCTGCAAGCCAAAAGTAGATACAGGTGGACTTTGGTCTAGTCGCACTCTCAATGCATGCACTACAAACGATACACGTTTGCTTTCCCTCGGTGAGTAATTAAGGGCACTTTACTTGGAGAGCAACGTGCCTTCTCGACTGTATCTCGGCTTCCATTGGAGGGATTTTCCTGAACGTTCATACCTCGCGCTCTTCACACATGCGGTACAAACGGTGCGAGTTTGGGTGCGATCAGTGAATAGCAATTACGAAAATAATATGTTAACAACTTCTCATTGTTTCATTAGACGTGTTACAAAACTACGTTCGTTTAATGGCTGTGACGAGATAAACCTCTTTTTCCGAAGTCTGGAACAATACAAAGCTCCAGCTTGGACCCACATGCTCAAGAGCATTATTCCTTGTCCAATAACTCGCCTTTTAATGTGATATCCGATATTGTAGCGTAAAATTTGTTGTCAAGTAGAGTCTGACCGGCGAAGGACGTTGGTAGTGAGGAATGAGAAAACGGAATTTCGTAACACGTATCAAGTTTTTTGGTGAGTTATTCCGTGTCGATTTGTAAACGACGTTTCGATTGATAGTTGTACTTTCTTTGTCAGGTTAATCGGTCCAAGAAGTCTTCTCGGACTGCTTAACCCTGAAGAATAGGCACTACGCTCTTTCGAAAATCTTTTACGAGTCAAAATGTGGCATCCCAGAAGACTTTAATCTTCAGTAACACCGCTGAATGAACCTCAAATCCCGCAACTTCATTTTAGTTCAGGTATGTTCTGGTAGGTGAAGTGCGGGAAACTGCCGTCCTTCCTCTTGTGCTAATATCGAGTCAATACACGTTTTTTCATGTCAACAAATGTGAATTGTAATTTTACCTTATAATAATCAATATGTACTATCAAAAAACACGCCAACTGCCGTCGCTTTTGCTGTAATGCAACAGTTGCGTTCTTATTACACCTGGCGTTATAGAAAATCGCGTAATATGTGTAGGGTGAGATCAGAAAAGAAATTTTGCCTCATCATCCAAACTTATATCATCACATTGGTCGCTGAAATCGCATAATAGCCAACATGCCTATGCAAAAGTTCGCGTTATACAAACAGTGTTCACCTACTTATCAATTGCGTTATGGCCAATTCGCTTTAACGAATCATGCGTAATAGCAGAACTCACTGTAATTTTATTAAACTATTTCAATGCGACATGTTTCGACACTAGGACCTCTCTAAAGGCGCAGTATAATAGAGCCTACTATTGATAATCACACTGTAAATGTACATCAGCTGAGATTTCATAGTTATGTGTAGTCACTGGTTAAAACTGGGAACACACGTCATTAAAATATCCTCTGATCTTTTGATATTCCTTGTATTAGTGTCTAACAGACTGCCTACTGTATAATGCTCTAACATCGAATAATTTCAGCCCTAAATATTTGTCCTACGGCCATCCTGAAGGCACGGCATAATATACAAGTTTGCTAATACGTATATATATATATGTAGGACAGAAGTGTTTTGGGCTGAAATAACTTTATGAAATTTTTTGTGTATTTGATTGTTACATATTGATATATTTATAAAACCAACAATATACAGTACAACCTTAAATTGCGTTAAGCCTACGTAATATATCTTAAAGAAAAATGTTTTATATCAAGTAAGATGTGCTTTGGTATTGCCTGGGAAGTAAATAGGCAGGTCTACTTCAGATGTACATTAAAGAGGCCTTAGAGCCGGTCTTTATGCGCTACTGTCTGTGGTCGGACTTCGGAAGACCCACTGATGATCATCCCTTTGTTATTCAAGCTGAACCACGTAACGAAATACTTGTACAAAGAAACAATTTTGGTTCTCGACAACAAATTTCTTTCTGAAATAAGTAGATATCAGGGTAACATGATACAGAGATCGTAAAGAACACACTTGTAGTATGAAGTACACTTTTCGACACTAAATACACACCAATACAATGCACGTCACAGCTTTGGTTACCTCAGCGCGACGACCAGTACTACGGCCAGAAACTTCATCTTCGGTCTGCAAACAAACTGTGAACCGTCCGTCTGTTGCTGCTACTGCTGTGGAAATACACAGTTACTGCCTTATTTATCTCGAAGTCACACAATACTTGCGCAGAATATTTTTACTTCCGTGGACATGCATGTGCCCTATAGACGTTTTTTTTTTGTTTGCAAGTTTGGGAGAGCAAGTGAAGGTCACACTGCAATCCATGTATCATAAAGCCCTTCAGTTTTTGTCTGTTTTTCGTACAATAGAAAAGTGACATGTTGCTTTGTCATTCAGATCAGGTGATAAATTTAGGTACCAAACACAAAAGAAGAGAACCTTTTATAAATGTACGTACGTTCGTGAGGAGATCTGATTTGTCAGTAGAGATCGGACATGATAAGCTTCGAGCTGGTAACAGGTGAAATATGAACATTAAGTTACGAAACGTAAAATGACGAGTTTATTCAAGGCGTGTTAATGGAAACTGATACGGTGCATTTGGGCTTTTTATGCTTGTCTGCTGACGCGTGTAACAAAATTTGTTGTTGTGTTTGTTTATCGTAATGTTGCTCTAAGTTGCAGATTTTAACTCGTTGTTGAGAATTTATCAGAAACGACAAGCTAAGTCTCTGTAGGTCACAGTTAAAAAGGACGTAGTTTTTATGATTGCTGCCTGAGTTTGTGAAGTGTTCTGTTCTAATGTGTTTTTAGCATGTTACTTTATGCGGCTACAACGTGTGGCACTGCAAACTGCACATTAACCCTCATGTTCAATTTGTGAAGGTATAGTGCATAGTTAATGGCCATCTAGTTTGGACATTATGAAATTGTCTAACAGTTTCTCTTATAATCCCGTAAGTAAAATTCTTCAAATCTTTATATGTTTTAGACCTATGCGTTGAATGGTTCGTTTGTACGACAAACCATCCTATGGAAACGTTAGGCAATTGTATTTGAGCTTTATTTAAGTATTACATTGTGCTTTTTGAGAATGAACTGAAATTCGCCTGACAACTTAATAGATCCAAACACAGAAACTGAATCGCTAACCGTGACACATTGGATGAAATATTTAGGCGCTTGTCGAGACGTGATATCGCCATCCTGTTTCCACTTTGTGTACTTTGAACAGTCGACAGTTGATCTGATATTACATTTATTGTATTAGAAGGTAACATTAAAAATTGACATACGTAACTGCTATACCTGCTCTAATACTACGAATGTTTACATGGTATATAACAAGAATATCCAGTAGTATATCGAATTAACTTATGAAATTAAAGAACATTTGCAATTGTAACAGGTGACAATAGTTCCAATAGTCCTGTAGTGCTGAAGACCCAGCGCAAAAGTCTGAAATTTCTAAACCGGCATGGTGAACAAGAACCAAAAGGCAATTGAAATTGAAACATGTCGTCCTGCTACACATTTCTGAGTTATTGATAACAAGTGTAGTTACTTTGGTAAACCTGTAACTTAATATTCTACTAACTAGTGTAACTGGTGAGGTAAGGAATGATAATAATAATGGCGAGGTAAGGAATGATAATAATGATATAATAATATAATAATAATAATGTCTACAAACACCCAGGAAATACATGCAACTACATTAAACCGTTACAATCAGCAGGAAGTGAGAATTGTATGAGCATTTTCTACAAAACACGGCATGAAAGTCCACGGCTGTTCATCACCTTCACATGAAAATCCTCGGTATGTAGGCGTCCGAAATGGAAGTAGGTCTGCGTGGTCAACATTCTGTTTGTTTTTAGTTATTCTGAACGACATGTTGGGTGGGCCTATATGAAAATAAGCCTGTGTAGAATGAAAGAAGGAGAAATACAAGTGAATTACTAGAAGTGATGGTTTTCTGGCATAAGGAATAACACAAAAGTTGTTGGTTTATTAGTGATTTGTTTGTTACTGCCAAAGAAACTGGAAACGTAACGTAAATTCCATGTGTTTGCCGTGCTAATGGCAAAAGAATGTACCTTAATGAAAGGTGTGTATTTTTCGGGGCTATTTGTCCACTCAAACTGTTATTCTTTTCGCGTTCACCTCAGAAGTGCGCACAATCGCCACACCGGTAATTAAAGTAAAATGTGTGATACAAAGGTGGGTGATTTGTAGTGATGTGGTGTGCCTACTGTGTTTGCTTCAGTTCAAACGTCTAGGAGTTCCATTTCCATGTAGCAGAGCCCTTTTTGAGAAGCTCAGCTGGTCAACGAATTCTCCGTATTTTATGGAACCCGAAGATTCATAACCGCTTTCACAAGAGCCCACTTGTCGTTATCTTGAGCCAGATCCCAACAGCCCAACCCCCTCATCCTATTTCTTGAAGATCTATTTTAATATTATTCTCCCATCTACACCTGGGCGTTCGAGTGGTCTTTTTCCCTAACGTGTCCCCACCTTTGCTCTCCCCCATACGTGCCATATGCCCTGTCCATGTCATTATTCATCGTCATTTATCGCCCAAAGAATATTTGTGAGAATTACAGATCACGAAGCTCCACATTACGCAATCTCCACCAGTCAGCCGTTACCGCGTCCTTCTTAGGCCCACATGTCTTCCTCAGCACCCTAATCTGATACATACATAAATATATACATACATACTTTCCATGGATAAGTAAGCGTGTCACAAGAACAGTAGAATGTATAACAAGTCATAAATACAAAAATTACACAATTTTTACAGTGTAAAGTACTATATACATTTTATAAACACTATTACGGATCATCTTTACACACAAAAAATCATTTACAGAGTAATAGGAGTGTGTATTTATGTATTATCTTAATGCTACTTTAAATTTTGCCTTTTCATTTTTAAGGATTATCAGACTAAGTGGTAAATTGCTGAAAATTTTTTTATGTCAGCATAGATTGTCCTTTTTAGAAAAGAGTTAGGTTTGCATTTGCTCCATGAAGATGTTGCTTATTCCTTGTATTAATATTGTGTTTAGATTAATTTGTTAGAATATTTAATCCATTATTGACATTTTTCTCCTCCTATGTTTCTTCCTCAATGTGAGAAAACAAATTTCACACCCGTGCAAAACAGCAGGAAAAATTATAGTTCCGTATACTGTAATCTTTATATTTTTGATAGCAACCTGGAAGGCAAAAGATTATAGACCAAATGAGAGCAGGCATTCCCTGTGTTGTCTACCCTTAATTTCTTCATGAATGCAATTTTGATTAGTTATGGTTATTTCCAAATATTTGAAGTTTTCCACACTTTCAAAGGATGTATTACCTTTGTGATGTGATATTGTCTTTCAATCTGTTTACGCTTTCACCTAATGAAGTAAAATCATCAGCGTAGAACTGTAGCTGATGTGTACCGTTTAATTTCAACCCCTCCTGGGTTTGCTTGAACCTCCTAATGGTGTATTCTAAAGCAAAATTGAAACGCAATAACCATTAAAGCATCTCCTTACATAGGTGTAGTTATTGACTCTTTCCACTCTTGAGACAATTCCCCCTTACTCTAAATGAAATTAATACGTTTTTGCATCTCAGAATGAATTGACTTACCAGCAGCTTGAATAAATTCTGTTAGAATTTGGTCAGTACCATGTGATTTTTAATTGTTAATTTCTTCATAAGCCATCTCAGCTTCAAAGTCGCTGGGCTCAGGCACTAGTGGCTCTGCTACTCTAACACTACTATCAATATTTTTTTCATGTAAACTCTCAATTCTAATTATCGGTTTTAAAATGTCTTTTCTTCTCAATATTACATTAAAATCTCCTAAAACAATGTTTATTTGGTACTTCAGAAAGTAATAGAATTCCTCATAGAAATTGCCCTTTGAATCGTCACTTCTATCCTCAGTTGGTGCATGTGCATTGAGAGCATTATCACACCAGCGACCTCTCAGCACTATATGTGGCATCCTATCACACAATCTACTTTGTTAATTGTTGATGCGATTTTCTGATGTACAAACTTTCCTGCTCCAAGTTGATGACTTTTCATTTTCTTTTCCTTTGAAAGAGTAAAGTGCCTCCCTACTTCTAACCTCCTGTAATCCTACTAAACATAATCTGTACGTCGCTAATTCTCTGGCCGCTCTCTTAAATGACCCTGACTTATATAGGCTCCTCACATTCCGCGTGCTGTCTCATATCCATTGTCTGTTGCTGACAACCTTCCAAAGGATCTTTCCATGTCCGAGGCTTCCTCTTCCTTTACTTAACACGTCAAGTTTATACAGTGAGGAGTTGCTAGCCCCTTGGCCAACCCCCAAGCTGGAAGGCCATCCCTTGTCAGCTGTCATCGACTGCTTATTCAGTATATCCGCAGCTGCCCTCCATATCTGAAAGCCGTCGCTTACATCCGCAAATTGAAGACGCGCCATGCCGTATATACAGGGACCCACGTGTCATGGAAAGGTTGAGGAAGCACATAAAAGTAAAGATCTTAGATATTTCTGCTAATAGCTTAGCTTTTAATATATTCTTATTTGTACACTTAATAAGAGTTTGAGTATGTTAGTATACTGTCTAGGTTGCGGGCTGGACGATCGGTGTTCCACTCCCGGCAGGAGCGAAGATTTTTCTCTTCGCCATGAAGTCCAGGCTGGCTGCGGGACAAACACAGTGGGTGCGGGAGACTTCATCTCGGGATTTAGGCAGCCGTCGCATAAAGATGACTACTTACATGAATCTAGTGCTGAAATTAAAAACGTTTTTGTAGATCTACCTCCACTTAATGGCTTCATAATTGACTGTATAATTATTCTACAGAAATATGTTTTCTTTACCAGAGAAATTTTGTTACTAACATGCGGGGTTTAGCCGTCTGATTCACGCTTCCATTCCTTTCTGGTACTTCAGAATGTCCTTGATGACTGGAATCTGGAACAGACAATTCTGTGTCTGTAACATTACCTGTACATTGCACTTCCTTCATGACGCCTTGAAAGAAACATAAACATAGGCCAGAGAGGGGGCAATAAAATGCTGGCCTTCTATTAGGCACAAGCGAGGTAAATTTACACATTCGCAGCTTAAGCTCTGTCCTGGATACAGAATAATAATGATACCCTCAGCCTATGTTCTTCCGTTAATGTGAGAGACCAAGTTGCACACCTATATAAAACAACAAGCAATATTGTAGTTCTCTGTGTCTTAATCTGTGTGCTTTTAGATATCAAATGAGAAGACAAAAGATTCTGGACCGAATGGAAGTAGGCATTCCTCGAATTTTATATGCTTTTAATTTCTTTAGGTACGTAATTTTATTTTGTTTGTCTCGTTTCCAGGTGTGGGTATTTGAACATTGCCACGATTTCAAAGGATTAATTAGCTGTTTTTTTTTGTGGTTTTATCCTGCACTCTGTTGACGAGACACGAACACGTTATTAATCCTTTCTTCAGTATTTACTTCTAGACCAATATCCTTGTCAAGACCGTGCCATGGTTCAGGCGGTTAGTCGCCGGCCTCTCACCGCGAAGGCCCGGGTTCGATCCCGGGTCGGTCCATGTAGGGTGGACAAAGTGGCACTGGGGCAAATTTTTTTCCCCGCGTACTTCGGTTTTCCCCTGTCAGTTTCATTCCACTGGTGTTCCATTACACGGAAAAACGGAAAAAACTAATCATCTTCATCACAGGTTTGCACAATAAGTCTCAAGGCTGTGGTGCGTCCGTAGCATCTGCTGCGGGGCCCTTCATTACAAAAAGAAATCCTTATTAACGACCAATAAATTTTTTGTTTGTTATAATATGCAGGTTTCCACACAATAATTTAACATGACCAGCGTAGACCAGAAGGTGATGGATCCTATTCAACTTCAATCAAACCTCCTGGTTACGTAAAAGGACATGTCTCGATTAGCTGAATAATTACTAACCTTTAGTATTAACTTTGTATAACGGACCATAAAGGACATAACATACCGACGGGGAGTACGAAGCGATGCATTCCATCACCTTGGCAGAGTAGCTGCATTTGTCGGCACTGTCGTTCCACTGGTCCGCCACTGGAAATAAGACACTGCTTATACCGAAACCAAGAGCGAGTTCTTTGTCAACTTACGCAGTACTTTCGATGTTTGTCGTGTTGCATGTATTCACGTATTTACGTGCAGTTTTGACATACTGAGAAAACTGTTAAAATGGTTAATTTGCGATTTTTTTTTTTTTTGGAAACCTCCTGGGAAATGCTGTCTTCAAACACCAAGAAAGAACTGGAAGATGGCTGGAACTAGTTCAGGATCGTTTGAAGTGGTGAGTATTCGATTAATTGATACTGAAGGGTCATGCTACCATAATTTTATTCATATTCCAGATGTGGGATTATTTTAGAGACTAGTTTGCGTTGTTTCGAAGTTGATCTGGTGACCAAGAATTTCGAACGAAAAATTCTGCTAAGTAACCGTGACTTTTTCTGTCTTATTAACTATATGTTACCATACGGCGAGGAGCATTATTGAGTCTGATAATTCAGTTTAACATGATAACCTAAACTGTAAATTTTTAAATGTATTAAGACGGACATTAAACGGAACTGGTTAATTTTCTCATAACTAGCTGTAGATAAATTAAGTGAATATACTCAATACACATAACTGTACTTGGATTGTGGATCTGCTTAATTTTTTTCCTTTAAACATCCTCGTTCCATGCAGTCTTATTTCATAGCAACTTCACATTATGAACTATGTAATTTGCAGCTCAGAAGGTGAACTGTAATTAACCAAGGCCTACAGTAATTGATGTTACACAAGCCGACAAGTATCTTCGAGGATATGACATACGGACGGCAAACGAAGGCCGGCCGATTGTTGTGTCCCCCTTCTTTCCAAACTGAATATCGCATCGTAAAACACAGCATAATTTTAAGGTGAATCTTAGAAGTTTTCTTACAGTATGTTCCACAGTCTTGAGCCATCTGTATTGCTCTTTCGCGCTTCTGAGGCTGCCCTGTGTACAGTTCTGTGACGGCCTTCACGAAGGAGTCAGTCGAATACTGTCCACCTTTTGTCTGGAAATGAGAGTTATGCTTCGTGTACATTTTCAAGAATTCAACCATCGTGCCTGTGTGATTCAACTGAAGATACTATATTTGTGTATTATTTCCTCTTCTTCTTTGCAATATTTTAAAATACAGTTCAAACAAAATGTTAGGCCTATTGGTCTCCTACACTCCAGATTCAGAACTTTAAAAATAAACGCCCAAGAAAATTACTTGGACATAAGTCAGACTAAGCAGGCTACACCAAATTAATATTGTCAGTCAGTACTTAAATTTGAAGGGACTTGCTTTGTATAGCTTCACTCATAACTACTTCCTGAAAGCCTACTTTAAAGTTTAAAAATCCTTATTCACTCATTTCTGTGGATATATATTTCAGTTCCTCACACTCATAGATTCTGTACAAAACACTTATGCTGGCAGTTACTTTCAGATCTGAAGTGAAATCTTGGTACTTACAATATGAAATTTTTCGAATATGCAGGCCATGAAGCACTGAAACACAAAAGAAAAACGACAGCCTTATTTTTATATTGTGATCTTTCTTACGGAGTTTTTCATTTCTCAATTTTTCAGATATTTATTGGGAACTACAAGAATTCACTTACGAAAACCGCCTTGTATATTATAAAATAGTGTTACCTAAAAAGTGGAGGATTAGAATATATATAAACATTACAGGATAAAATTGTATGGAGTACTGACGACATTCTTAAATATATACATATTTTTAACAAAATATTTTACACAATATCAGGTCATTTACAGTAAGAATCGGTGGAAACCAGGCTCTTTAATTGGTATTATACTTACAAAAAATTAGCTCTCATTTTAATGTTGACATGCTGAGTGTGCAACAGTATTTTTCCTCAAGGTGTTTTAAATGTAGTACCTGATGATGGTCGGAAATATGGCCGAAACGTGTAGTACAAATTTAATCAAATTGTGATGATTGTGTTTTGAAAGACGAAATGTGCATTAAGTCTCTGAACGCTCTTCGGGAGGTACCAGATTCTAATCCCGGCCGGGACACCAACTCTTTTAAAGGTTTTCATGGTTTTCCTCAGCCTCTCCAAAAATGCCGGGTTTTTTACCTTACATAAAGACACTGCCGCTTCCTTCCATTTCCTTTCCAATTCATTCACCGTCAATCCAACTTTAGATATGTAGCTAGCCTGATGTATTTATAGTGTGTTAACAAAGTAACTGATACCACCACTACTACTACTACTACTACTACTACTACTACTACTACTACTACTACTACTACTTTTAATACCACCATTTATACCACTACTACTAATACTGCTACTACCATTACCACCACCACTAGTGTAAGCATTAGAAATTAGAAGTGCCTTCTATTATTATTGACATTGCAAACACCGTTAGGAAAGAATCGAATAAAACTGATTTAAAAAACATAGGATTGTGAGAGTGAAAAGTTTGCAAACCTTGATTAACATAGAATTTAATTCCATAACAGCTTTGTGAGCATGTTGATGGTGGTGATGGTAAGTACTATACACTTCTGCATTCGAGTAGCAAACACAGCGTTTCTACATTAAGCGGTTCATGTCCATGAACAGTACAATTCCAAAATTACCTTCCCATCCCTTGTTTGTGGAACACTGGGCTTCCTCATTGCATCATAATCATCTGCAATATGAACAGTATCAGCTGCATTTTGCATTACACATTACACACCCTTAATTGATTTGATTAGATTTATCACTTTCTAATCTATTTTGCAAAAAAATTTATTCGTCTTTGTGCAATAAATGCGCAAAATTAGTTAAATGAACACATAATCAGGAATGTATGCCTGTCTCAAAATTTCGCAACATATTTAAATGAAATGATGTATTAGGAATAAATTGAGAGCCTATTAAATTTGACGAATTCTTGCCATGGCTCAATTCGGAATCTTTTGCCTTACAGATTTCCATTTGGGGAGGTAAATATTAAAATATAAAAGAGTATAACCTTATATTTTTCAGTTTGGTTTTGAAAATGTTTCTTTCAAATTAAGTAAAAAATACAGATCGGCAGTGTTTGAGATTAGAATGCTGAGAAGAATATATGGACCTAAGATTGCGCAAGTGACAGGAGTCGAGAGCAAAACTGCCGAATGAGGAGTCTCATAATACGAACTGCTGGCCAGATAATGCGAGGATGATTAAAACGTGGAAGTTTATTTCTGCAGGATATGTAGTACGCTAGCTCAGGTAATACAGCGTCGAATGGTAGGGTGATAATTAAACTGTAAGGATAACGGTGGAAGTGGTCGTGGCTTCATATGGGGTGCTATCCCAGTATTCTAGAGGAGGGACCGAGAAAAACAACGCGAAGTTAAGGAAAGATGATGCATCCATCCGAACACGTACGGGATACAAGTCAAAATGTTCACCATTTGTGCCACTTTCTTCCATTGCACGCGTGGGATAGATGAGATTCTTATAACATATTGACCAGGAAGTTGAAAATATGTATATATATATGTGTGTGTGTGTGTGTAGGTATATACCGCTCCGCCGATCCCAGTGGCCGTGCGGTGTAAGGCGTGGGTCTGCAGTCGCTCGCTTGCTGGGATTGCGGGTTCGAATTCCACCGGGGGCATGGGTGTCTTGTCTCTTGTGAGTGTTGTGCATTGTCAGGTAGAGGTCTCTGCGACGAGCTGATCACTAGTCCAGAGGAGTCCTACCGAGTTTAGTGCGTCTAACTGAATGTGATCTTGAAGCCTCAGTAATGAGGAGGCCCTGGCCCACTAGGGGCTGTTGCGCCGTGGGGGGAAATAAAGATAACCCTCCTAGGACAGTCGTAGATAAGAAAGTAGTATTAAAATGTGTCTTAAATAAGTGGCATAGTATTTTGAGAACTAGATTTTTCTGACCGGCGGTGGGTAATTGTCAACGCAATAATTATCCTTTCAGTTTTACTAAAGACGATGAACTTCTTTTGTAGCTGGGCGACGGGTAGCTTCTCAAGAAGGAATGTACTAAATGCAGCTGCTTAATAGCAGTAAGTGAAGACTACAAATTACAAGGCTTGTCATGAAGCATGTGATTGCAGTTTCCTGATGCTGCGTCATATCGGAGAGACAGAACTACAAGAGTTAAAGCAAAGAATGTCAGATATTTAGAATCACAAATTAATTTAAGAATTGCCAGCTTGGATCTGCTTTCGTAAAGGAGGAGAGAGTTGACAGACTCGGAACGATCGCCGAGGATGAAGTATTTGGTGCGTAAGGCTTTAGATGGACCTTTTGAATTCCGAAATTAAGAATGCATATCGACCTCTACTCCCCCACACGTCTTTGTGGAGTGTTGCTTATTAAATCACAAGGACATCTGTACCTTAGATGTGTGGAATATCCAGCAAAGATTTGTTGATGATGATATGTTTATATTTAATTGGGTCTACTTAACTGTTTAAGTTTAGTGGTAAGAGTAAAGACCACATTGTAGCCCATACAATGTATTGATGGGTCTATTTTCTTCTATGAATGTAGTTTGATATCCGATAATTTTAGCATGGGCAATCGGATTTTTGTTTTGAGTTATGGACCTAAATCCTTACAATGCTCATATAGTCTGCGCCTCACGTGGTTAACAAAAGTCATGTCTTACTTCTGGTTGCGTTGTGTTCTTTCTTGCAGATTATTATATTCTTTATAGTGTTGATCTTGATGACTCCTGCATTACCGTCCACCTGGGAAGTATAATTATCAATTACTTTCACGTTTAGTGTAATGTGTTTTTTTATTATTATTGATGGAGGGATCTAGGCTGGAGAATATTACGTATTAAGGATCTTCAAAACTTTCACCTTTGGCCTACTGTGTAGCACGCATGTAAGCCATAAATTTGTGCGGTGATTAACTGTTATTTATGCGTAGACGTGGGTGATAATATCCGACTGAAAAGTAGCTTCCACTCTTGTTTGTGCAGTACTCATCGGTAAATACGTCACTTCTCCTGATTATATTATTTTGTCACTAACCGTTACAGCAACTACACTTGTGATTAATAACTAAACAACATATTTCGCCTACCTAATAGGCGTTATGGCCGATCCCAGTGACCGTGCGGTGCGCTCGCTTACTAGGATCGTGGGTTCGAATCCCACCGGGGGCATGGATGTTTGTGTTGTGTTTGTTGTATAAGGACGGTAGCATGGAACGTAAAGTGACATGAAGGACGAAAAAGGATTTAAACAGTACAAAAATTGATCAAAGGGGAAAAAACCCCAGACAGACAAAAAAAAAAGATCCCACCTAGGGCATCTATGTCTGTCTGTTGTGAGTGTTGTGTTTTGTCAGGTAGAGGTCTCTGCGACGGGCTGGTCCCTCGTCCAGAGGAGTCCTACCGAGTGTGGTGTGTTGTCAGGTAGAGGTCTCTGCGACGGGCTGGTCCCTCGTCCAGAGGAGTCCTACCGAGTTTGGTGTGTTGTCAGGTAGAGGTCTCTGCGACGGGCTGGTCCCTCGTCCAGAGGAGTCCTACCGAGTTTGGTGTGTTGTCAGGTAGAGGTCTCTGCGACGGGCTGGTCACTCGTCCAGAGGAGTCCTACCGAGTTTGGTGTGTTGTCAGGTAGAGGTCTCTGCGACGGGCTGGTCCCTCGTCCAGAGGAGTCCTACCGAGTTTGGTGTGTTGTCAGGTAGAGGTCTCTGCGACGGGCTGGTCCCTCGTCCAGAGGAGTCCTACCGAGTTTGGTGTGTTGTCAGGTAGAGGTCTCTGCGACGGGCTGGTCACTCGTCCAGAGGAGTCCTACCGAGTTTGGTGTGTTGTCAGGTAGAGGTCTCTGCGACGGGCTGGTCACTCGTCCAGAGGAGTCCTACCGAGTTTGGTGTGTTGTCAGGTAGAGGTCTCTGCGACGGGCTGGTCACTCGTCCAGAGGAGTCCTACCGAGTTTGGTGTGTTGTCAGGTAGAGGTCTCTGCGACGGGCTGGTCCCTCGTCCAGAGGAGTCCTACCGAGTTTGGTGTGTTGTCAGGTAGAGGTCTCTGCGACGGGCTGGTCACTCGTCCAGAGGAGTCCTACCGAGTTTGGTGTGTTGTCAGGTAGAGGTCTCTGCGACGGGCTGGTCACTCGTCCAGAGGAGTCCTACCGAGTTTGGTGTGTTGTCAGGTAGAGGTCTCTGTGACGGGCTGGTCACTCGTCCAGAGGAGTCCTACCGAGTTTGGTGTGTTGTCAGGTAGAGGTCTCTGTGACGGGCTGGTCACTCGTCCAGAGGAGTCCTACCGAGTTTGGTGTGTTGTCAGGTAGAGGTCTCTGTGACGGGCTGGTCACTCGTCCAGAGGAGTCCTACCGAGTGTGGTGTGTTGTCAGGTAGAGGTCTCTGCGACGGGCTGGTCCCTCGTCCAGAGGAGTCCTACCGACTGTGGTGTGTCTCAAATGTGTGTGATTATGAAACCTCGACGAAACGAGGAGACCCAGGCCCATATAGGGCTGTCGAGCCATAGGGAGGGAATAGGCGTTATGAGGTTTACTTGTATATTGTAGCTATTTACTGACGTCTATGCACTTCTATGCATTTGTTTAATAGCAAGTATAATGTAGATAATTCAGAATTAGTAGTATAATTACTCGGGAAATTTGTTGTAATTTTTTCTGGAAAGTTTGCCTTTCGCCCTGTTGCATCCTGTTCTGTTACTTCTTTTCTCGTCATTGATTCTGGCTGTACCAACCCTCGTAACAACAACACGAAATAATGTTTAACACAAGATTATTGAATTGTACCGAATCAACTCTAAACTATCCACTGTAGTGAAGGATATCAGAAATATTATCTTGCCGTATGTTCTGAACAGGAGACTGTGGATAAAATACGTTTCGTTTAGATTGCAAAGTAAAACCACTTGTGCATATAACGATAATGTGTGAACGGGTTTGAATCAGAGTATGGAATTTGGCGTGACGTCAAACCGTCAAAACTGAAAGTTTTGGGTTATGTCCGACAATGTTTAGTCTCTTTTTAATTTACTCTTCGTCCCAAAATGAAGCAAGTAGTCTCACGACATTACAGTGCTGTCTACTTTCTCACATTTTAAATTTTTAACCCCTTGACCCATGAGGCTTTAAAGGGTTAACTGACCTATTGAACGCGCCGTTAAGTGGAACATAAACTGGTCAAATACCTGTAGGCCTAACGGCTCCAGCTTACGTCTTCTCACACTGAGGGGTAGGCCTAATTACTTACATTGCTTCTGTTAAGGCCTGTGACGCATCAATAGTGCACTAGTTCGAGCTATAGTATTATATCGGATGTTTTAGTAATAGGCGGTGCCACTGTAGGGGTGCATTTTACGCAAAAGACAAATGAAACGAGTGCATGCTGATTTGGGTTAATGCACATTTCTTTTTAAAGTTGTGGCCCATATGAAAAGAGAAGCGGCCAGCTAGTGCAGTGGCGGTACTCGCATTGCAAGACTGCGTCCACGAGGCTTTTAATAATCTAACGTGTTACTGCCAATTGCTTTTCATAATACAACTTGCAAATTTATATATAATGTATATATATATATATATATATATATATGCTGGGCGAAGGGTGGAGCCCTTAAAGTCAGTCCCCATGAACGCTAAGGCAGGTATTCTCATTTGAACTACTGCATCACTGCGGTCTTCAAAGTCTTCGTCCGCTCTATCTACGGCCTTACAGCGCTTTATTGAGGAAGTCACAGGATAAAAGTTCCGGGATGTAACACCGTGTAGGCATAGTGTGACCGGTATATGCGGCACTACAGGGCGTCACATTCCAGTTGGTAATACGAGTGGTCGGTCTTGTTCGCTGGCAGCACTGCGAACGGGGTTTATCTGAACAAACCTTTGTTTCTGTACACTGCACTGTTTATCTCACGAACAGAATTAGTGTAATGCCCTGAAAATGTAGTGGAATGTCTCCCCACTTTTTATGTAAATATTATATATTACACAAGGATTATTTACGTATTAAATACAGGTTGATTATTCTGTGAGATGGACGGGGCATGTGGCACGTATGGGGGACAGGAATGTACGTACAGGATTTTGGTTGGGTGACCTGATGGAAAGAGACCACTTGGAAGACCTAGACATAGATGGGGATAATATGAAAATGGATCTTAAAGAAGCGGGTTGGGAAAGCACGGACTGGATTGCTCTGGATCAGCATACGGAGCGTTGGCGGGCGCTTGTGAATGCGGTAATAAACTTTCGGGTTCCAGAAAATGCGGGGAATCTCTTGACTAGCTGAAAACCTCTTAGATTGTCAGGAAGGACTCTGCTCCATGAAGTTAGTTAGCTAGTTAATTAGTTAGTTAGATGATTGTGCTGTAACATTCAGCTTTAAAGGCCAACGCATATTTTTGTCGCTTGTGGAGGTCAGCCTCCTGTAAGTCTAAAGTTTGGCGCATTAGCCTAATATTCAAAAGTTCACGGATTAGATCCGAGGACATCTAAATGTTAAAACAAAAGTATTCATGTTTACATCTTTCGGTATATATAATGACAACTAATCAGCTGAAGACAGGAGTAGAGCCAACTATAGAAACTTCGTGTTTTTCTTCTACACCTTACCAACGTCACGTGTAAGACTGATATAAATCGCGAACGCAAACCTTACGCCCATGGGCACATCGGGACTAGCATCAGAAGGGCTTTTGTATGCCTCCAAGCATTTTAAAGGATTCAGTTTTTAATTTGTGGTCAGAAAGTAGGTTTTGATTTTCCCCTTATGAAGTGAATTTCTACCCACTGCCTAAACGTTCTGTAGGTTTAGACTGTGTTCCAGTGCCACTTCATTGAAGGGTTTTTATATAAATAAAGGCTATTTTCTAATATAATAGTCTTTATTTATTGTAGAATTGTGTGAGATAGACTATACCGAAACTATGTTTTGGAGAATTCTTGGTATTAGTAATACATTGTGCAAAGCTATTCATAATAAATATATTTTAATTCGTTTATTTTTGCCGGTAGATCTTAAGCTGGTCACTCTAAATTATAGGCTTAATTATTTCCTAGTTGCCTGTCACCCGAAAAGTTTGACGACCCTGTTTTACAGGATCGTGACGACAAAAAGTCAAGTGAATTGGCAGTTCAGTTAAACAATGCACTACGTTACTTACGCAAATAACGAAGGGCACAAGAAGTGCAGCCAGCAAACACAAGACGTGGCACATTATTATGTTGTTCTTGCTGTTGGAATCCGAGCTGTTCTGGCACTAACGCTGCTCTAATTTCGAGCTGTTTCGTGTGCACACTATTGTACTTCGTTTCCGTACGTACTGGAGTGTGGTCGATGGTATTCACGAGATTAGGCTATTGTTTATGTCGCGGTACATGTGCGTGAGAGCTGTGCACTCAGATTACTGAATGCAGATACAAAGGAGTCCTTTTTTTTGTGATTGTGGGTCATCTTCCGGTCGACCAGTCATCGAAATGTCTGGCAATTTGCTAGATGGCAGGGATTCGATTCTCAGCTGAGGCGAGAATTTCAAGTTACGCTGGAAAATAATCCTTTTCGAAACTACCAATTGGCTTTTGTCCGTCCGACTGTCCTCAAAGAACATGTCCATAGTGTCTGACCGCTTTGACCAAACCCAAAATAAAATCTAGTTTACATGAGACCATAAATGGACTTTCCTCTCTGTCCCATCAACCGTTTCAACCGTTTTTTTTAATTCTACGAGTATGTAGAACGCTTGCTAAATGTTGTGGGGAAATTCATATTTTTAGCCATATTTTCACGATAAAGTCTGGTTTACGTAAGGCTATAAATAGATCTTGCCAATTACTCATAAAACTGACACAGATTTTGTTGGAATTTAATGTGGCAGACTTCTACAACTTTGTGCTTCATGATTTATATTTTTAAATTGGCTTGATAGACTTAAAGAATGCCGTTGGTAATCTTGTGTAGATACTGCGAGTGCATTATGGAAAATACCTTTTTCAATCTTATTGTCTATTTTGTGCAAAAGCAGAGACCTAGCAACTGTGTACATCTAATATTAAATTGTTTTGCAAACAATAAGCTTAAGTGTTATTCATGTCAGTATTGGTACGACGGTTGGCTCAAGATGCAGTAGATATACAATTGTCACAAATAAATATCGAATAATTACGCAAGTGCTTGAAGGACGCTGTGGGCCCTGAGCAAAATAAAAAATTCATGACTTATTTTTGAAACTTTGAAACACATGCAAGTATGTTATTTTAATAAGAGTTGAATATTTTGCTGTGAACGTGTAGATTTAATTCAACTCGCTCAGGATAAAGTCCAATATCATCTTTCATGATCACGATGCTGAACTTCTGGCTTACACAAAGCAAGGCAGTTCTTGACTAACTGAAAGATGGCCAACTTTTCAAACAAAATCCATCACCGTGGAATTAGACCGATGAGGGATACACGGTCTTAAAAGGTTAACTGGAAACTCTTTATACTCCAGACCGGATTACATCTTTCAAATGTTGAGATCTGCGCTCTTCTGAGATATTACGCGATGTCGTGTGGCAATTGTTTACCGACGTTTCGGGACAACGTATCGGTCCCATCTTCAAAGGTCAGAGTTGTCCCGAAACGTCTGCAAACAATTGCCAAACGACGCCGCGTAATATTCCAGAAGAGCGCAGATCTGATCAACATTGCGGCGGAAGCCTGAAATCGTGCTTTCAAGTGTAGTTGGGCAGAAAGTACACAATAAAACACTCTGCAGATTTGGAACACGTGAAAAGTTTATTTTAAGATTGTCATCTATAATATTACACATGTGTCGTCGTGGAGTTCTCTGCACAGCTTCCAGACCCATATTTAATGGTGAAGTGTCTGTCATGGAAATACGAAGTGCTGGAAATAAAGAAAACGCGTTTAGTTACTTCTGTATTCTTCTTATTTTGTTGAAAATGGGAAGTGAAACCTTGTACGCCGTCCTCAGGGCAGGCAATTTAAGACTTGATACAGGGTTAGGCAAGGCAATCTATCAGTGTGTGCTGAAAACGCATTGCAGAGTTTGAACACTACAGTTGTTTTGTTGAAGTCATTAAAGCAAGAACGAGACGCGAATGGCGCATAGGGGAATAAGAAATGTTTATAAAAATGGTCTGAAAACCTCATAGAATCATGCGTGATTTCAGGCTTCCGCTGCGATGTAGAATAGATCTGCTCTCTTCTAGGATATTACTTAGCGTAGAGTGGTAATTCGGTACAGACGTTTCGGTACAAACTATCGGTCCTATCTTCAGCGGTAAACGAGTCCAAGAAGGCTTCTTGACCTTTGAAGATGGGACTGATAGTTTGTCCTAAAACTTCGGTACGGAATTACCACTCTATGCTGCCTAACATCCCAGAGAGCGCAGATCTCATAGAATCAGGTGGCTTGTGAGACCTATCTGAGGCTAAATTAAACTAGATCATAGAATAGGCTGACACATATGTTACACTTGTTTATCGTCTCATCCTTTGTTTAAACACAACGTTGCGGAAGCTGGCTGTGCTTTCGTCATCAGCTACAAAAAATAAAAACATGACACATACTTTGATGGGTCAATTAGAATGAGCTAATCTGTACCCACTCTATGTTCAGAACGTGCAGTATGTGTGTCAGTCTACTTTTAGAAGCCAAGTGGTAAGTACATATCATCTCCTCTAACATTACGAAATTCTGTCCTTGCCAAAAAATGCATTCTTTTTCCGTAGGTTTTCACAAGAACTGTCGATTACTGTGAGCTACGAAGAGAAGCTTCTCATACAATTAAAAAAACATCAGTCCTCAATCCATCAAAATCAATACCCTTGCTCTACACACCACCAAATCATCTTTTTTAATTTTGCACTTATTTTGAGCTATTATTTCTCATTTTTATAACAACTTTATTTTCATGCTTCTGCGATCAGAAAGACAAGCAGGCTAGGTCTGGGAAACTTTCAGCACACTTTCTACCCCCTTTCCTCAAAATAAATTAGCTCTCATTAATTATTGACACATCTTTCTTACAAAACTTTAGACTTACCAGATCATAGAGAACTACGGACAAATTCCAAATGACCAGTTCGTATCAAGTATAAATCGAACCGTGCACAAAGCCCAAATTGAAATTTTATAAGTTTTAAGATGAAGTTTATCGCGTGACAAGTATTTATGTGCCCTTTTTTTCAGTAAGTTCCTTAACTATTATGTTAATCTTAGTATGTATTTAACAAAATCCAGTAGAAAATGTGTCTGTTTTGCGGTGTAAGCCTGTGTATCCACCAAATAACAATTCGAAATAATTTGCATGTGGTTCTTACATGAAAAGTTGAGGGCCTTGTCTGCTCCTGTGCTGCTAATGAAATCTGGTACTGCATTGTACGTGTAACTGATATGGCGGACCATAACTGTGCCCCTGTACTTACATCTGGTACTGCATTGTACGTGTAACTGATATGGCGGACCATACTGTGCCCCTGTACTTACATCTGGTATTGCATTGTACGTGTAACTGATATGGCGGACCATAACTGTGCCCCTGTACTTACATCTGGTTCTGCATTGTAGGTGTAACTGATATGGCGGACCATAACTGTGCCCCTGTACTTACATCTGGTACTGCATTGTACGTGTAACTGATATGGCGGACCATAACTGTGCCCCTGTACTTACATCTGGTACTGCATTGTACGTGTAACTGATATGGCGGACCATAACTGTGCCCCTGTACTTACATCTGGCATTGCATTGTACGTGTAACTGATATGGCGGACCATAACTGTGCCCCTGTACTTACATCTGGTACTGCATTGTACGTGTAACTGATATGGCGGACCATAACTGTGCCCCTGTACTTACATCTGGTACTGCATTGTACGTGTAACTGATATGGCGGACCATAACTGTGCCCCTGTACTTACATCTGGTACTGCATTGTACGTGTAACTGATATGGCGGACCATACTGTGCCCCTGTACTTACATCTGGTACTGCATTGTACGTGTAACTGATATGGCGGACCATAACTGTGCCCCTGTACTTACATCTGGTACTGCATTGTACGTGTAACTGATATGGCGGACCATAACTGTGCCCCTGTACTTACATCTGGTACTGCATTGTACGTGTAACTGATATGGCGGACCATAACTGTGCCCCTGTACTTACATCTGGTACTGCATTGTACATGCACTTGACGACGGCGTAGGCAGCTTCTCGTCCCGTTTTGCATCCTGCAATTGCAATCGACACAATTCAGTCTTCCCTATGTCTAAGTGTCACGTCATACTGGGTTTGGGGAGGGGGGGATTAAAAGAAGAACGCGTTATTCACCGTAACATTAAATGTACAGTTTTATGCTTCTACTGATTTGTATAGTGTAAAATAGCTTTCAGTGCCCATTGGATAAGAGACAGGATGGGCTGTAAGCTGCCGGACCACAGCGATGCACGTAAAATATCTTAGCATTATTTAATCTAGCCGTGTCCGGCAACATTGCTCAGTTTCGATGGACGAAAGGCGTACAAACTCACACATTACAACACAAAAGTTAAAATATGTGCTAATGTTGAAGGTTCATATCTTCTGGCTGTTTCTCCGTGTCGACTAGTAAACAGCTGCTGTTTACCATTCGACGCTTTATGTAGTGTGCGATACTGACACAAGAATTCTTGCATAAATTAGTGGTCAGTATTTATAAATCGTGCCGATCCCAGTGGCCGCGCAGTCTAAAGCGTGGGTCTGTGGCCGCTCGCTTGCTCGGATTGCGGGTTCGAATCCCGCCGGGAATATGGATGTCTGTCTCTTGTGTTATGTGTTGTCAGGTAGAGGTCTCTGCGTCGGGCTGATCACTCATCCAGAGCAGTCCTACCAAGTGTGGTGTGTGTGAGGGTGATCGTTAAGCCTCGATAATGAGGAGGGCCTTGCCCACTAGGGGCTGTTGCGCCATGGAAAAAAAATTATGAATGGTGTTCTGATAATGGTAAGTATATAAAAGTTGGGCATTATTATGTAAATTTTTAAACACCTGCAGCGCTGGATATTTCAGTGACAGAGTACGTTTAGTACAAGACTGATAACTACGTTTCTCACCCGACCCTTCACTTGCAGCTATCAGCCTTATAGCCTACGTCTCACGTGGTCACAATATTGTTGTTTAACATTGTACTGAAAGTGGTTTTCATTGAATGACTTACGTCTTTATAAAACCTGAAACCACTGCATTAAATAGCCGTAGTGATGATTTCATCTTCTTAAATGTTAATGATTTTCTAAATCGTAACATGGTGAAACAGAACTAGAAATTTTAGTGTGATTGATATTTTGTAATAAATATCATAGATTTTTTCATTTTTTCAAGACAACTGCCAGGTCAGTATTTTCATAGATTGTGATTGCATTTTCCTAATTTTAAAATCTTCATATCGGCAGTCATTAATATCCAGCTTCATATTTAATCCATATAACCTATGGATTTGATAGAGCTTTGTTAAAGAAACGAAAAAACAACACACCACATCAAAGTAAAAAACAAGAAGACATGGCTGCACGTACTGCAACGTTATGGCAATTAATGCAGTGACATAGAATGAATAAATGTAAACAACTTCACCTACTCAACTGCGATATTTAAGTAAATATACAGTACAGACTAAAATAATCAATTTTAACAATCTAATAATTTTATCAATTTTTACAATTTTTGCAGGGTTCTATCTACAGAAATTCATTATATGCAATACAGACATTTGTGCAAAATATGTTTATGATTTGTACCCCATCGGTCAATGTTATTAATTAGTATACTTTTTACTAATATGACAAAATTATGTAAGAGAGAGGCCTCTTTTATCATCATTACTTCCTTCCTTCTGTATATTTGTAATAGCTTCGCCTGTTGATGAACCTACTGGTCGAAACAGGTAGCGAAAATTTGTAGAACCACAATTGCTTTTCTTTTGTGAAATATTTGTGTTTTACTGGACTTTCTGTAATGATTGACTTGCGTCACCACAATGGGGTGTCATCTTAAAAACCAAAATTATATGCCTGCTTAGAAAGGTTGTGTTCCAAAACAGTGAAATATTATTTTCAATGAGAAAACAAAAGAGTAATCTCATCACCTACACGTGGTGTGGAAGGTGATGACGTGTGGAAGTTAGTTCCATGCACACACTGTCCGCCTTCTGGTTTGGTGCCTACATTCAGGGGTAAACTTAAGGAAAGGTGAAGTACAGGTCATGAAAATGCATGGAGAGTGGAGCTACGGCACCATGCAGTATTTACTTCGATTCTAGATGGAGGTTAGCCGTCGGATTCATGCCGTGGCCTCTTAACCTTCGCTTAAGGAACAAGAAAGTATTTAATCTGCCAGAACTCGAACCCCGATTCTACCGCCGTCCGGCTTGTAGCCCAGTTACTGTAATGGCGTAGCTGTTATAAACAAAGAGAGCTGGAAAACAAAGGTTTTATATTCCTTTCTCTTGCTTGCATGAATGGAATCGAATTTAGTACCTTCATCTGCCTTGCGGCACTTGCTGACACCTTCTTTCAAGGGTTCACGCAGGTCCTCGGGCAACTTCTCTAAGTTCTCCAAACCAGCATCCGGATCAAATCTGTCGTTCTTCATCTGCAGTTACATAGAACGTTACTTCTAAAGCAAACTTCAGGAATTTCTGTGAATTTGTGTGTGTTTATGTGTGTTTGGCGTTATGCTCTATTATTATTATTGTTATTGGTTTTATTATTATTACTTTTGTATCATGAAGTGTTCTAATGAATTACTTAAGTATTTTTTCTTTCTTTGTGTTGTTTTCATATGTATCCTGTTTATTGTCCTTTGTTTATATCTGATGTGTTTTTTCTTTTATTGGCCACTTGGCTGTTGAATCAGCACGTTAATAAACAAGAATTATTATTATTATTATTACGTTAATAAATACCCATTGAATTGAATTGAATTATTATTATCATCGTTATTGTCATCTGTGAGACTTAATTATTAGCACTCTTTATTTTCGGCTACTAGAGTGATCGAATCAAGTAGAATGAGACGGATTTAACCTCTTATTACAGAATATAAAAAAGCAAGTAGCTGAGGACCAAACATTACTAACAAGTTTATATGCCAATATTTTGCCGGAAACTTCGGCAAGGATGACGATAACACAAATGTGTAATACTTACAAGTTTTATGAGATCGAGGATGCACCTACAGTATTCCTGAAACATATTAGCGAGAAATCATGGAACAGCAAGTGTTAAATGGTTTATAATCAGAATTTATCTAATTTTCTATAAATTGCAGGTATATACAGTGCCATACAAACAAGACGCATATGGAAATTCATGATCTCTTGATATATTAATTCTGTTTCTTGTAGGAATACAGCATTATATCTATTTAAAATACACATTTAAAACTGCACTGGACCGGAATGACTTTCCCAAAATACCCACAACGGGAAGCCATGACATAAGTATTATTGGCCAGTAGGCAGTTTAGGTGTAATCACAATAACTTTCTTTGCTTTTAACGTAAAGTTGTAAGTAATGCTATCTGTATTATGTCACAATAAGTATCAATTACTCTTTTCTTTTCCCAGCAGAAAGAAGCACGCTGTGTTCTCCGTGAGCTACACGCTGAATATGACTATATGTATATTTGTATATTTATTTTAGTCTTAAAATTGGAATGAGATTAAGATAAATGACTGGAGTCATTTAGAGAAGAAGTTACTGAACTTACCTGAAGGTTTTCATTGTTTGGAGGAAAGTTTCCTTTCATAATTCCGTCGATTTCGGCTGCAATATAAGACAAATCACACTGGATTATCCCATTACTATTCTTTAATGTTAGTTAATACTAACTGCATCATACAGAGCCTTCCTGAAACACCTGATAATTATTCAGGTGTCAAAGAATTTCCCCGAGCTTGATGGAACCCGGAAATTTATCACTGCCTTTACTAATCCTCCATTGAGCCCCATCAAACAAGTTTACATCGTAATACCCTATTTATTTAAGATCATTCTTGACATTAGCTATAATGCTTTCTTAAATGAAGTTAGTTACAATTCCATTTACACGAAGCTCCGTTCTCTTTCCTGCATTTCTACCGACAAATCTTGTATACTTATTGTACTGTAAATTCTTCCCAAGTGTCATTTTCAACTAATAACTATTAAAACTCTTTCTATGCTAATTGTGTCCGCCGAATGCAGTTTTCTACACATGAAGTCTTATTCCAATCGCTGATTTTAATCTTAAGAATTAGTACTTTGTTGCAATGTATGAGGCCTTGGAAGTGGTGTTGCTGAAGATTGTAGTCTTCTGGGACGTCAGGCCGTGTAGAGTGGTAAATACTGTACCTCTTGTTAACCATATTAGTCGACACTGTAACATCCTAAAAGGTGTGAAATAGTTAAACGTTGGTAAATATTTACAAGTCGGCACGACGCAACATTCCAGAATATTGAATTTTCAGAATTTTGTTGTTTTGAAAGACACTTTTTTCATTCTAATGGATGATTATTTGAGATGCAGGGTGCGATATCTCTTAAATTTCAAAATATTTACATGCATATTTACTTATGTTTTAAATCATGTATTTTAATGCGTGATGATTTCCTTAAGGACCGAAACATGTAGCATTTATAACCGCTATTATTAAACGTTTGTTGTGTTTGGAGGTACTATATATGCCCACATTAATATGTCACAGCACAACGGGATGGATTCCATTACAATTAATATATTAGATATGTATCAATACTATTCCCAGTCCAGTATGATATGTTCTTGTTCCCCCGCCAGTAAATTTGGACTTGTATGAGTAACACCGCTGAAAGGAACGACCCAAGTGGTAGTTTCTTACGTGTAGGTTTGCTGTATGGTGAAATGTAGACTGTCGGAATTATTGTGTGACATTCTTAGCATTTCCTTGTATAAAGGGCGACAGAGTTTGAGCTTCATGCTGAGTAAATTGTATTGCTGTTTTATTATGAAGGTAGGACCGATCGTGTGAGAAATGAAGAAGTATTACACAGAGTCAAGGAGGAGAGGAATATCCTACATACAATAAAAAGAAGAAAGGCTAACTGGATTGGTCACATCTTGCGTAGAAACTGCCTTCTGAAACACGTGATTAAAGGAAAGTTAGAAGGAAGGATAGAAATGACGGGACGACGAGGGAGAAGATGTAAGCAGCTACTGGTTGACCTTAAGGAACAGAAAATATACTGGAAATTGAAAGAGGAAGCACTAGATCGCACCCTATGGAGAACTCGCTTTGGAAGAGGCTACAGACCTGTCGTAAGACAGACTACAGAATGAATGGAAACACACACATAATGTAAATTATACTAGTTTTTTATTGTAAACTGTGATTTTCAACCTAGAAGTAATAAGAGTGTAAATTTAACTCCCACCTTTTAACTTCATAATTCTGTTATATATATGTAAGTTGTAGAGAAATATTGGGAATGTCTTAACTTTTTATACCCAATACAAAATTGCTCTCAACTGAAGTAGCATCTACCAGCTATGCAAAACGAATATGCAGGACCTTTACCTGTGGTGGCTCCACATTTCGGCTGACATATGTTTCGCACAATTTTCAGCGCTTGCTTCATTTGGGATTTGCTCGTCCCCTGCAAGGTAGTACAGTTCCTCGTTAATATCTTATGTCTATTCCCTTCGCAAAATTTTGTCGCTCACAAATATTGTTAATTTTGCAATTCACGCCCATGCTACTTCCCCTCCCTTTCAAGGTGTCCGACAATCGGTGCTGTGTATCTGCCACACACAACCACTGATGTGTGCATGTGTTACTAGTTATTTCGAAAGTTCTCATGTGTTGTAAGCTACAGAGTACATGGCCACCTCTCACAGTGTTTCTCGTTCAATTTCTTTCGAAAGAAAGTGTTCAAACTTTACACTTTTACTGCTATTTATGGCACCAAACGTAATGTCCAATTACGCCGTAAGCCCAGCTAATCAGTTGGAGACCAATCTAGTGAGTCTAACAGTACTATTTTTGCTTATCATGTCCTTGTTTTCGTTCTCTGAAATCTGCGTTAACGCGATTTTCGTGTAAGAGCAGCGAACTTTCATTTACAAAATTTTCATTCTCCTTCAAATTCTGTGCCTGAAAATAATGAAAGGCTGTAGCGGGTCACACAGAGCACGTCCCCCCTTTTTTTACACGGATACGAAAAGAAAGCCAGCTTCTCAACCGTTCTACAAATTCCATTTTTTTTTTTCAGAAAATGGACTGCATCCAAAGAAAATTCCCTGTTAATGACAGCAGACTATATCTAGTACAGGCATCCCCAATGGTATGCCCGCGCTCCATGTAGTGCCCTTAGAAACGTGCCGTCAGAGGGGTTTTTGGGTGGATGACAGAATTTTAAATTTCGCCTTTGATTCCCGTGCAGAGATCTGAATGTTAGTTTGTTTTCAGATATCACATTAAGTAAGCAGTTCTGGTGCAAAACAGTGGTGTGATATTTAAAAAAAACGGTTATTGTACGTTAGGGGCAAGAGATTTTTCCCTTCTTCAAAACTTCTAATTCGGTTCTGCGACCCGTCGAGTCCCCCATGGAATGGGGACAGGGGAGTCTTTTTCGGGGTAAAGCGGTTGGGACGTGAAGAAAATTCATGTCCAGCTGGTGTCGAGGTTAAACATGAGTGCAGCTATACCTCTACCTCCTATATGTATGTGTATATATGTATATATATATATATATATATATATACCTTCACGGTGTGGACAGGGAAAACTTAGCTTTGTTACTTTACTTGAACATTACGTCTTATGGTGAGGTAGATTGTGCCAAAGCAATGTGGTGGAAAATGTCTTAATGTGAGAAACACAAGATACGTAGCTGTTCATTATGTGATTATTTCAATTCGCTCTTTTCCTTTTGTCTATTGATTCAAACGATATCAAGCTTTCCCAAACAACATCAAGAGATTTCTGTTGTGGGCCAACGTACGGCAGTACTAGTACTGCAGACGTCGGGAATATTTACAAGTTTGCAATATAAGCGGTGGATCTAACTCACTAATGCGACAGATGTTACTTTAAATTGAGTGTAATAAAATTCAAGAATTCTGCAGCTCTTAAACAGTAATTTAAGTGGTTAGTTGTAACTCACCGCGTAGTTTTCCCGCAGGAAAGTAGCTAGAAGCAGTAGACAGAAGACAGATATCACGCTGCGGTCCATTTTTGTCCAATAATACTGAGTCTCTCAAGAAACACGGGAGCTCCCGTATATACAAAGCTGCAGTGCAAAACGCTTCCGCTTTTGCAGTGTCTTTTATACGAGTAAAAGGGAAATATTAAAAAGTGCTAGTAACTGATGGTTTCAGATTCAATCACCGCCCACCGCCAATCTTTACGTCATAGCCTACAGATATAAAAAATTCTTATTGTGCAAAACACTACCTCCGTTCTGTCTGGGCCTAATGATTATATAATTGTGCTCACTTCGACTTGCATTAGTATTTGAATGTGTTTATAGGCACGTGGTCTAGAAGGTTACATAAATCTACTGAGAACTCCTAATCAAAAGCGGAATGGAAACGCTTTGTAATTTCTGAAAGTGATCAAAACAAGCGGGATTACATGCTGCACACGTTGGATAAACGAGTAGTTATTTGATTTAGCAAATAATATAAACTGAAGAAATAATTTTGGAGACTTGAGAGTAGATGGGAGGATATTGTAATGTGTCTGTAGTAAATATTTTGATAGAATGTGGACTGGATTAAGGTGGCCCGGTATGGGCCAGTGGCGGCCATGACCTTTACCGACTTACATGAGGCCAGGGATTTCCTGACCAGTGGAGCAGTCTTAAAATGAATATGTTCCTTTCACTTAATATTCCCCTCTCATTAAAGTGTCTGAAGTGTGATGCTTCATTTATCTCTACATTTATGACTCATACAGCCCTTTTTATATCAGTATCACAAGACATTTACATATTGATCTAACTTCGAAAAAGCTGCATCTTTGGGCTTCCCTCCTTCGTTACCAGTCGAAGTGGCGTCGTTGAAAGCTTGGCAGATGAAAAGACTTGACAGTTTCAGTGAGATTTCAGACTTTTACCGCGGCGTATTTCAGATCTTAAGCTCTTAAAGTTAAGCTAATAAATTATTTTAGTAATATGGGGAAGATCTAAAGATGGTGCGAAATATTCTGATAGAATGGCCGTTAAGTGGCCTTTTAACTTTTTTGTGTTACATTTGTGTACGAAACCAAATGTTTAATTTTTAAGATTATTGTCAAGACACAAGAACCAATTTTTTATGAACCGCAAACTGCATTTCACGCTTGACACGTACCTTTACAATTCACTTTAAAGCAGATTTGTATGGGTTAAATTATGGTGCAAGGCTCGTGTCCTTCCTCTGCGCTAGCAGTGATGGCATTATTGAGGCCTCAGACACCAAAACTTCCTGTGGGTAAATAAATGTAATATGTGTGCATCGGGCCGGAATATGGGCATGAGGATACTTAAAAACTATTTTCACAAAGAGCCTCATGTTTTGTATATATCAGCTGGTCCGCGTAACCTGATTTAATAGCATTTTAATATCCGTCCGTTGTGGTCCCTGTCGTCCTTGGAAAAACAAAGCGGTATAAATGAGCTTGCCGATCCAGTGGCCGTGCGGTCTAAGGCGTCGGTCTGCGTCCGCCCGCCTGCTGGGGTTGTTGGTTCGAATCCCACCGGGTCATAGATGTCTGTCTCTTGTGAGTGTTGTGTGTTGTCAGGTAGAGGTCTCTGCGACGGGCTGGTCACTCATCCAGAGGAGTCCTACCGAGTGTGGTGTGTTGTCAGGTAGAGGTCTCAGTGACGTGCCGAACCCTCGTCCAGAGAAGTCCTACCGAGTGTTGTGTGTTGTCAAGTAGAGGTCTCAGCGACGGGCCGAACCCTCGTCCAGAGGAGTCCTACCGAGTGTTGTGTGTTGTCAAGTAGAGGTCTCAGCGACGAGCCGAACCCTCGTCCAAAGGAGTCCTACCGAGTGTGGTGTGTTGTCAAGTAGAGGTCTCAGCGACGGGCCGAACCCTCGTCCAAAAGAGTCCTACCGACTGTGTTTGTGTGTGTGTGTGTCATTGAGTGTGATCATGTACAACAATAACCCTCTACACCTACATTGAGTAGGTAGAGAGGTCAGATAAATAATGGAAGAAAGAAAGAAAAAACAAATGAAATTGCTTCCCGTAAAAATAATATTAATCTACACTTGTACCGAATTTTATCTGGTACAGTTAAATTTGCTTCTCCTTTGTGTTTCTTTCTGTGTGAGGGATATTGGTGAGCCATTATATTAGCCTAATATACGGTAGTTAAGTGTGACAATAGGGGCCGATTACATTATGAAAATCCACTACAGTATAAGGCATTTCGGATTTGTTTTTATACCACTTTTTCTGTCTTGGAACCTGAAAATTAATATACAGAGCTATATCAGTATTTGTGGAAAACGCTGTGTGTGTGTATGAATGTATATATGTATGTAATGTATGCATGTATGTATGTACGTACGTACTCGTACGTATGTTAGCCCAGACAGCCCACCTTGTCAAGCGGTAAATATCTCCGCTTTTTCGATACTTGGCTATTGTTTATTGCACCAAGCAATTGCTATGCGGAGCAACGACTATAAGTGGAAAAGAAAATGTGTGATTTTCTGCCTTTCGTTTTCAGGTCCTGAACTTAAGGACAATAATAATAATAATAATAATAATAATTCAGTAGTTGTGTCTGGAAATCCCCAGACTTTCGTCTATCACTTAAGAGGCTTAAGTATAAAGAAATGTAAGAGAACATTGCCGATTCCAGTGGCCGCGCGGTCTGCTGCCGTTCGCTTCCTGGGACTGTGGGTTCGAATCCCGCCGGAGGCATGGATGTCTGTCTCTTGTGAATGTTGTGTGTTGTCAGGTAGAGGTCTCTGCGTCGGGCTGATTACTCGTCGAGAGGAGTCCTACCGAGTGTGACGTGTCTGAGTGTGATCGTGAAGCCTCGATAATGAGGAGTCCCTGGCCCACTAAGAGCTGTTGTGCCATTTAAAAAAAAAGGGAAAATTGACCTGTGCAAACACATATATGTCACTGGGTGTGTTTACCCACGAGACTAAACTTGGGAATGTGTAAGCTTGTGCATGTACTTACTGTGGCCTCAGACTTGCGTTCCTTTGCGTTGGTGTTTTAATGTTGTTGTGTTTATTTTTATGCTTTATTTAACGACACTTGCAGTAGCTCAAATTAGGCTTATAGCGTCAAATATGAGCTGATGATGAATAATGAATTGCAAAGAATGGGTAAGGAAAGTTTAATTGTGGTACTGTATCGGAAGATACACAATAATTAACTTGCACCTTTTGTGCCTATATTAAAGTTGACTACATCTTCGTGGAATTCTGTCGTGCGGTACGTCGTACCACGGCGTCATTCAAGGGAAGAAGAAAACCTGAAATGCATAAAATTGCGAGCCTTTAGCATGTGACGCTTGTTGTAAGTATTTGGAGTTTATAATAATTCTACATTTTAATCTTATCTCATATCTAACAAGAAGCACTCTGGCTGAACAACTTTGCAATGTGCAATAACAGCGTACATTACTGAATATAATAAACCACGGAGTATTTACCTGCTAAGTTATCGGCGTGTTACCTATATTCTTATGAAGTGAATGTTCTGTTAATTGCTTTGAAACTCCTCTTCTAATATCTCATGTAAGTCAGTCATCACAAACACATGTTGACAGTCATAAGAATTTATATTAAAATTTACTATCAATATGTGGAAAAGAAGCTCTACCGTTATGGTGTATGCACTTGTGCAATGGATCCGTTGGAGAAGGGACTGTCTATATTGCATATTTATTCAATTGCTACTTAACACGTTTTGAATACGGATATAATCTGAAGATGACATTTGGTCTAGATACACTGTAATAGATATTATGATATATAATTTTATAGAATTTTTGAAGCAGAGCAGTGATAAAAATAATCAGTGGCATTTGCTGTAAATGTAACTTATTCGTTAAACAAGATAGACAACATACGTACAACGTTAGATTGTGGCGCTTTCGCTTAACCATTGTGGCCATGGAAACGCAACAATATTTCCCTTTATATTGTTTTTGGCATAGAAGTAGCTGTCAACAATACAAAAGTGTTCAGTGTTGCCATGGAACTGCAACGATAGGTTCCCTTTGCACTCTTGTCGAGCTACAAATTATTTCTTACTGCTCTTAATAATCGTAAGTATTAAATATTCTCACTGCGTGTCTGTATTCTTGCCTTCGTTATCCGGCATGCAAATTGCATCTTATCTGCACCGTATTATATTGTCATCTGTGGCCTGTCTGGCTATGCCATATTTTTCCACATTATCTCATAAACGGCATAATTTAAAAAAAAATTATGGAATATGAAATGCGTGTCTTGATTTTGTCTACAACTTTTTACGAAAAAATTCTCATTCTAAGAAGAATTCAGCTATATACTATCATAAATGTGCATACGTCGTCATATAAAGTACCCATTCTTCTTGTCAGATTTCAATCAAACTTGCATTTTCTCGATAGATTCTCGAAAAATCCTCAAATATCAATTTTCATGAAAATCCGTTCAATGGGAGCCGAGTTGTTCCATGCAGACAGACGGACGGACGGACAGACATGACGAATCTGATAGTCGCTTTTCGAAATTTTGCGAACGCGCCTAAAAAGTAAATTTTGTCTTTTAAAATAAGTTTTTTGCTACGTGTATTTCAGTCGATGTTATTGTCAGTCTGATTCCGACATTTGAAATCTTTCTTAAATAAGTCTTTAGAGAAACATTTTGGTCACTGCGCTCCCTTCTTCAATTAATTTTTCCGGAATGTTAAATTTGTTGTTTATTTGTTGTTTTATTAAATTTCTTCTCCAAATTGGCCACTGTTTTGACAACGACTTGCACTATTGTTAACTTTTGAACAATTCAGATCTTCATTCAGTGTTTGTGATCACTTTGTTGTAATATGCGTTCCTTACCTCGGGATCAGCTTCGTATGTGCAGACTGTTACTGCGTAAGAAGCATCACAGGGGTCGTCATATTCTGCAAAATGGAATATCGCTATTAAATACGCTACAGTGCAAAATTTATTATTACTTATACGCTCTAGTTTGCGTGTATATTCATGTGAAACAGTTAGTAATGGAGTGCAGGTGATGGCACCGTAATTAACAAGATATTACGTCTTTGGGCTTCGTACTTATTTATTGCCACTTCAAGTTTATTTGTACTCAGCTGATCGCAGAACAAATACCTGGCTGTATAGAATTTCAAAGTAGTTTTTCTTTTACAAAATCAAGAATTTATTCAATTAAGTGTTATAGATCGTATACCGGTCAGGGAAATGTTTTATATTCTAGTGCATTATTGACAAAATTATACAAAATGTGTTTCGGCTTGATGCACCTGACGTAAAGAGATTCGACTTATATTTTTGTGCAGATTCTCAGTTATTTGCCATCCTAAAGATTACATTTGCTACAGATAGCAAAGAAGAGAAAGGAATTTGGAATCACGAAATTTCGGTTTTTCCTATCGTTGTCTTTAAAATATGAATTATAACAGCGTTCCGGAAAAAAAATCTGTCTCTATCCTCAAGCAGAAAGGAAAGGAAGCACGTACTCATTTGGGCCCGATAGGCAAAATTATTGTAAATTCCTGAGCAACCAACATCACTTCATCAAGCATCACATTCACGCCAAACAGGGGCCAAAATAAGCAGAATATATTAATGTTGTTATAAGAATGTTATATCCTGTTTTTGCACCAGGTATTAAGCGTATGCCGATCCCAGTGGCCGCACGGTCTAAGGCGTGGGTCTGCGGCTACTCGCTTGCTAGGAGTGTGGGTTCGAATTCACCCGTGGGACCTGGATGTCTGTCTCATGTGAGTGCATTGTGTTGTCAGGTGGAGGTCTCTGCGTCGGGCTGATCACTCGTCCAGAGGAGTCCTACCGAGTGTGGTGTGTCCGAGTGTGGTGTGTCCGAGTGTGATCGTGAAGCCTCGATAATGAGGAGGTCCTGGCCCACTAGGGGCTGATGCGCCACAGAAAAAAATTAAGCTCATACCAATGTGTGGTACTTGGCTGAAGCGACGTAGGTTTCTCAGACGTTTGACACAGCTTTTCCTATAGGGCCGAAGTGAGTGTTTCCTGCATGCTTTTGTCTGAGAACGGGTGCCGATCTTATCCAAAAGAAGGTCGTATTTTAACTTTTATTTTAAACACTGCAGGATGGACAAATTCCAAACAAATTCCTTGATATGGAGAGGGAACGCTGATCATTCTACAGCAGTGCTGTGCGTATTGAAGACGCAGTTAAACGTATATATGACTGACTGCTTTGTAGTCTTTTGTTGTTCAAATTGAGAAGTAAATTAACTGTTTTGTTTGTAATTATCTGGAGTGTTAACAACAACTTACTGTCCCGTTCACTAACCATGTACAACTCTATCCACAGTGCTAACATCGAACCAGCACTCCTTTCACAAATCACGTGCAGTTATATCTAAGTGTCGGCTAACTCACTGGCCCATTCATGCCGTTATATCTATAGTGTTAACGTCAACCCAGTGATACATTCACTATCAGGTGCAGTTATATCTAAGTGTCGGCTAACTCACTGGCCCATTCATGCCGTTATATCTATAGTGTTAACGTCAACCCAGTGATACATTCACTATCAGGTGCAGTTATATCTACGTGTTGATATTAAAGTCACTGGCCCTTTCATGCAATTATATCTACAGTGTCCATATCAACCCAACTCTCAATGCACTAATCAGGTGCCGTTACATCCGCAATACTAATATCAACTCACTGGCCCATTCACCGCGGCACTTTTCGATGGCAGCAACCGTTCTATCAGCCACACCTTCCGGCAACATCTTCTTTGCCATTGCAATGGCGGCATCAGCATTGTACTTTCCATTCTTCACCTGTTAAAAACTGTAGGTAGTTAATAGCTAATACAGTATTATATTCAATCGCCAAGACTATTCCAGAGTGTACATTCCAGGCAACCTAAAAGCTGCTGTAATAAACGAAAAAGTACGTTTGATACGAGCCTATAAACTTACACACTTCACAGATCATGATATATTTGAGAAGTTAATATAAGATTAAATATTCAAGAAATTCCAGTATTTGTGACATTCGGAAGATCGTAGCCATGTTTACAAATTCCCGCCACTGGTGTCTCTCCTGAGCACGAATAATCCAGTCCACAGCTTGCTTTAATTTGGGTTTCACTATTACCCCCGCCTGCATCTAGGTCATCAAAACGGCCTCTTTTCTGCCATACTTCCGACTAAAATTTTGTAAGCATTTGTAATCTCATCCATACATTCCACACGCCCTTCTGTCGCAACCTCCTTGATTTTATCATGCTTATAGGCCTATTATTTGCTGCAGAATACAAGTTATGAAACCCATCATTGTGTAGTATTCTACAGCATCCTGTTTCTGACTGCCTCTTTGGTCCAAATATTCTTCTCGGCACATGCTTTTTAAAGTGAACGAATGGGGAAAGGAAATACTGTGTTCTGATGCTTAGCAAATTACTTTTAAACTGGGGAAACATGTATGTACTCGATCATGTTACGTGCGTCCATTATTAGTGGCATGGAGCGTTTTCTGCTTGCGGATGAAGGAGACGGCCTGCAGATGTGGAAGGCAGCTGATAATATGCAAATCAGCTGTCACCGACAGCCCAAATGAGGCCACCACAGCGAGGATTGACCAGGAGGCTGAAAACTCCTTAACATAAAAAAACCTAACGTGTTACGAAATGCTACACAGAGTGCGATACATGGACAAGAACCGCTTTGAAGGCTGGGGCGTGGATAAATATTCTTATTACAGCAAATGTCAGAAAAGTATGTAGAATGGATTTATTTTTATTCAGGATAAATACCAATAGTGGGATGTTGTCAACACGGTAGTGAGCATTCGAGTTGCATCAAGAGCGAGATATTTGTTGGCTAGGTGAGCAACTCTTAGCTTGAGAGGAAAGGATTCGCTCTATGGAGCGTGTATCCTGAGATACATCATTGGATCTCAGCGTCGTCGCGGAGTTCTTGACCAGTGTTTTGCCCTGGAAAGTGCGTGTTAGTGTTACTTAGTGCAGATCTATACCTATGAGAGTGTGAAACTTAGGTTCAACTTACCGACTGCATCATCCCCATGACACATTTCATGTAACACTGTAAACAAAAACATATATAAACATATTGTTTAGTTATACGTTACAAGAACACGAAAATAATTACATACGATAGCTGTTTTTCATTCCGAATAGGTCTGCGCGTTAATATTTTAAATTATAATAATCTAGAAGTTTTGTTTTCAGGTATTTGAATGTGTAATGAAAATATTTTTATTTTGTCTTACAATATGTCGCATTGCATTTGTGTCTGATGTTCTGAACATTACTTGCATATTAAGAGGCAGGCTGTCGAACCCAAGTACTTTGGGATATATTTAAAGAGATGTAAATATTTTTTTATGCTATTCATGGTAGAATCAGCTTCATTGAATATATTTTGAAATACTTGTACGAAATCCAAACACAAATCACATTCTAGGACGAAACTTATATTTTAATGTCGTAACATTTGACCTCATAATTTTAATATCTACGCATACGAGGAGTAAGACAACTTGACGCTTTCACCCTTTGCGAGGTGCTTCTTGTCATTTTGATTAACGTTTGTCAGTCTACGTAGACTATAAGGTGCCATTAAATGAGCAAAAATCCGTCCTCACAAGGAATGATTGTTACAAGTCATGACAGGTAATACCTAACTCTCTGGTGGTAGAACACAAAGGTTCAACGCCGCTAACATTCGCCATTAGATGTTTTGATGAGCTAGTTCAGTAGCAGTGACTCAGCGCTATATGCCTGAATTTTTTAGGACTCACCCAATTTCAGTACCGGCCATAATAATTGGAATTGTGAGTGAAACTGTGACTGCCTTAAAATAGGGGGACAGAACGGATACTCTCAGCAGCTGGGGTAGTTCAGACATGACTTGCAAGTTTTGTATTTTCTTAATTTGAGCAACTGTGGCTACTTAATATCGAATTTTACGTAGTACACGTATGTACATGTGTGTCATTATCGATAACTGTAAAAAAGGATTATATTACGTTTATTTCATTAGACCCTCCTGATCTTTCGACTGAAAAGACGAATTCTGACGCATCAATAATGTTAAGCCGTTCACTATTTTCAGGTTATCACATTTTGTAACATGCGAAGGGAATTCTCATTCTCGATATCAGATTTCCCCAATTACCTTTCCTTCGTATCGAAATTAATTAAAATAAATGCAAGGTTCTATACCTTGTAGGTCGACAGAGATGGATGATTAGCTCGTGAGTCTTGTTTCCTAAAATAGTGGATTTTCGGCTCACCTTAAGATTTCTGTCATCAGCATTAAACTGGCCCTTTGAAGCTGCTTCCGCAATGTCTGAAAATGGGAATAAGTTCTTGTAATACAAATAATTGCCTGGCCAGCACTTCCATATTGAACGCAGCTGTACCGTGAACCGTGTGCAAAGACTTACGTATATAGTTCAGTGGAATATAAATCATAAGAGATTGAAAGACTTCTAATCCCATGCCTAGGCCTATAGTATACTATAGGCCTAGGCATGGGATTATCAGAGAGGCTGATCTTGACAGTGTGGGTTAAGGCATGCGAATGTGAGAGAGACAGATATTGACAGTGTGGGTCTAGGCATATGAATGTGAGAGAGACAGATATTGACAGTGTGGGTCTAGGAATATGAATGTGAGAGAGACAGATATTGACAGTGTGGGTCTAGGCATATGAATGTGAGAGAGGCTGGTTCTCACACCCTGAATGTAGGCATGCAAGTTCTTACGACAGATGCGGAAGAAGCATTAAGAGATATTTCACGGTATACATAAATACACAGGAGGAAAAGTAAAAACCCCCTGAAGACGACTTCGTAATTTCGAAGCATATTAATACTATTATAGTAAAGTATTTGAATTTTTGGTTTTGTTGTTTTTTCCTGTGGGGTATACAGCTTTTACATGCGCAAATATTGAAATACCGGAATGGTGACTAGAGTAAAAGTACATAGGTGTTGACGTTAAGTGGTACATGTTGAGTTGCAGACCGTGTAGACAGACGTAGTTAGAGAGGTTCTACTTCTGAACTTCAAAACGTTTTTCAAATCCCACAAACCTCGCGGTTCAAAGATAAGGCTAACCGAATTACGAGCAGAAGGTACTTTTGTGCAAAATTTCCACGCTTCGTATTGCTGATCTTAGCTCTGCTTTTGTAAAATTCTCTTGTAAACCCAACACCCTAAGATTGTGGGTTCGAATCCCACCGGGGGGCATGGATGTCTGTCTCTTGTGAGTGTTGTGTGTTGTCAGGTAGAGGTCTCTGCGACGAGCTGGTCCCTCGTCCAGAGGAGTCCTACCGAGTGTGGTGTGTCTAAAAGTGTGATCGTGAAGACTCGAAAAATGAGGCGGCCTAGGCCCCCCCCAAGGGGCTGTCGAGCCTTTTGAAAAAAGAAACCCAACACCATAACATTCGGTTCATTAATGCATGCAGTAGTATGCCTACTTACCCGCACTGACCCCTGTTTTCGGCAGGCATGCATTTCTCATCAATTTTCCTGCTTGTCGGATTTGATCCATACTCAGTGCCTGAAAGTGAGGTACATTGTTCATGGTTCGCTATAATCATCATGAAATATAACGCATAAAGCTCTGATACCATAGAAGCAGTATGAAGTGTTCTAATTCCATTTAGGAGAATTTTTTTAGAAACCAAAAGTCACTCAGTTTTCCAAGAAATCTACCGGCTTTATTTAGCTCGAAGTTTCGTTACCGTGTTCAAAATACTCCTTCACTAGTATTTAATCTCAGCCACGTAGATCCAATTTAAATCTCGCACTTTAGTTATTTAAGATTAGCATTGATATTATTTTTTCATGTACATCTATGTTTTCCAAACGATCTCTACTTTTCGGGTTCTCCACTAAAATTTTGCTTTTAGTGTTCATCTCTCACGTACAGGCCACGTGCCGCGCCCATCGTATCCTGCTTTATTTAATCACCATGGTAACATTTAGCGAAGAGTACAGATGGTGATGTTCCTCATTATACAGAGCGTTTCTGAATCAAGCCGCACCACAATGCATACAGAGAACCAAAACTTCTGTGCAAACATACAGGTATGTCCGTGGGCGTCTCGTATCTTTTTATTAAGGCGTATTTTATTATGTAAGCAGGAGCATTTAAAGTAAAGCGTATCGCCATGTGCACGGCCAAACATTAGTATAGCAGCACTGTCACTTCGCATTCGTACTGAGAAGGGAGGGCCTTGTGAAGGGAGCTTTGAAACAGGGGTGTGGCAGCTGAATTTAGTGCATCTCTTTTCAAAAGAACCATAGCTCGGAGGAAAAATTGCTGCGTTTACACATGATCGTTTTGTCGGTACTTTGCATAGAATACGCCGCTCCATTGGCGCCGTATGTTTCGGAAATACTTTTTTATTGTGGTGGAAGGCCCCGCAGCAGATGCTACGGACGCACCGCAGCCTTAAGTCTTATTGTGCAACCTTGTGATGAAGATGAAGAGAAAGGTGATCAGTGGTCTAAGAGAGTGTAAATAACAACGGATGGAAAATATTGCATAACAAGATTTTAATTCATTTTGTTCTCCACCAATGGAGTTGATATTGGCGTGGCATTTAGAACCGACGAGGCGTGGGAGGATAATATTAATATGAATCTTAAAGAAATAGATTTGAGCATGTGGCCTGGATTTATCTGGATCATGATACGGACCAATGGACGGGCGTTGTATAAACAGCACTGAACTTTCTGGATTCCATAAAAGACGGAACATTTCTCTACAAATAAGCGACTATTAGATATTTAAGGTCTTTGCTCCATGGATTTATCCAGCGCAGTCTGATATTTCTATAATTAACATTTTGGCAACGTTGGGTTTTTATTTAAGACAAATTCACTTCATGATCGTTAAAATTTGCAATATGGCAGAGAACACTATTGGATAACGTGTTAATATTGCACTTGTTACAAAGTAATTTAATTTTCCGGGGCGCAATTCCGTGATGGTCATGATAAACCACTATGTCTTACGATCACCTGTTAATTACTTAATTATGTTAATTACTTAATTATGTAATTAGATTGTTAGTTTATAAATATAATTTTTTGTTACTTACATCAGATGTTTCCAACAGTGCGGTGGCCAAAATTGTCATTGCTATATACATGATTGTTGACCCGGCCATGTTTTCTCTGTCTTCATTAACAGCCCACCTAACAGTGCCCTGAATATGAACTAACGATGCATTTATATACTATTAATGACCCCGTGTAGTCATTTTAATATTCAGTAAGAAGAACTAATTTGTACTTGTTTAAGTCGGCAAGGACAGCAAATAATCGTCCTAGGGATTCTCAAATTAAAGGCTTATAAAAAAATGCGAGGTAATAAAAGGTCTTCTTTTCGGAATCCAAGCTAAATACATAGTTGCTTCTTCCAAATCCGCACCTATTCCGTTTCTTCTGAGGAATATCATCACTGAACTGTGAACTTAGAAGCGGGGGGTTATCCGTTGTACCTGCGCATGACTGACTCTGGATTGTTACTGGTATCAATAACACGCATTACACATTGGGCTTTCAGAAGTACCCGACCTATGAGAATTTAGGAACATAAGCAATTAGCAATGTGACGTCACCCTGGCACTCTGCTGCTGATGATGTAATAATAAGGAAGATATATCATATCTGCACTTACTGTTAACCATTATGTCGATAATTGCTCGAAGCATCAATACCTGCAGTTTAATTACAAATCATACCATCATAGTAAAACATTTTTAATATATTTCTATATGACATGTATTAATTCCTACAAGTCTTGAGCCCTTAGACCACGGGTTCTCAGACTTTTTCTGTGGCGTACTACTAAATGAAAGGTAACAATTTCAATGTACCACTAATGTATTTAAATAAAGGAGCTAAATTTTGAAAGACTGAATGACAGCTGGGATAAGTTACGTAATGTTGACAGCAGTGCTGCTTATTAGCAAATATACGTGGGTTATGTTTTATTTCCTTTTTTAAAATTGATATTTTTTATATTACGATTTTTGTTAAGGCTGCTTACCTGTAAACGATGCTTGGCTTTCCAGTACAGATACGTGGACGAGTTTGAGAAACCATGTCTTAGACTATCATCAGTGAAGACACACTGAGTACTGTTCGGAAGTAATGAAGGTTTTTATATTGGCTGAGATACAACATTAATTTAAAATTTGTTTTTATAAAACGTTTTATTGTCGCATAGCCATATTATAAGTATATCCTATATCCTGTTTAGCATTTTTGTATAAGTACAATTGTAATCGTATTGGTGGTTAGGCTATGTGCAAATTATTGTTATATGTAAATCAATGTCAAAACCTTACCTTTTTCCGGTGTTTTACTACAGTATGAGTTCCGTGATGATAGCACAAGGACCGAAACTTACAGGAAGTTAATATGTTATATAGAAGGACAGTTATACCTAGTGCTATGATAGTATGCACTGATTACACTACATATTTAATAAACTGTAAATAATTAACTCATTTAAAATATCGTTCACTTTGTGCGAAGTGTTTTTGAACCGACCGTCAGATGTATCACCATGTCATGAAACTTTGTATGAAAGTCGCATGCATTCGTACCGTCGGTGTTAACAAAGCAATCGTTCAGAATTCTTTGAGTTTGGAGTGGCTGTACTGCCATTTGTATAATGCCATGTAACTGTAGAAAAATGTAAAACACTTCGTAAGATAATTTATGTGTGTAATGTGCGTGAAGAGACGTATAGGGACTTGGCAGGCTGTGGATTTGCGCAGTCGGTTGGTTGCGATACCATTGCAACCGCTATTCTGATATGCAGTTTGCATACTCACAGACGTAGCTGACCAGAGTTTACTGAAAAGGGCAGTTGGTTAATTGCTCGATCAGTCGGTTTTTAACAAATTCCTTATTTACATGCGAATGTCCACTCGTAAATGCCAGGGACTGGTCCCTGTCCATCGCATCACAGTTCCGTGACATGCATCTGAATGCGCCCATCGACGCGTGAGTCTTCGAAATGATTTCACCACACAAGGTTTAAACAACTTCATAGAATCGCGTTCTTCAAGAATGAATAGTTGCTCAAGAACTCAAGAAGTTCCCTGCCTGATGTGGAACCCATAAGTTCATAAAATCCTTCTCCAGTTTCTATCCCTAGCCAGTCAAATTATCCCGTCAGTTTTGCCGACTGATATGTGTATATTTCTTGATTGTACCATGCGTTCTGCATTATAATCCCATTTGATTCTCCTTTATATGATCGCCCTAACAATATTCAGTGAAGACTAAGATAAATCTTACTCCGACAAATGTACACTGTTTATGTTATTCAACAAAATTTTTATAAAAAATGCCCGACAAGTTTCGAACCAATTTACGGTTCATTTTCAGGGGCTCACCTTTCTCAAATTACATCAGCTATACAGCCCCTGAAAATGAACCTTAAATTGGTTCGAAACATGTCGGGCATCTTTTAATAAAAATTGTGTTGAATAACATAAACAGTGTACATTTGTCGGAGTAAGATTTATTTTAATCAAGAAGAATGTACGGAACAAGTAACGTAAAATTCAGTGGAGAGTATGGATTATGAAGCTCCTTCCTCCATTATTTCTGCACCTTAGATCCAAACTTTCTTTTACCTTTGTCTGCTCCGAAAACCTCAGTTTGTGCATTGAATGCGCAACAAACGAGTAGCCATTTTTAAGTAAGGTAGCTATCGCCGTCCTGACTATTAGAAATATTGCTGTTGGAGAGAGCTGATCTTTTGTCACTGCGGATCGCCGAAGTCACCGGCCTTTGGTAGACCAGTCACTGACAGTTTATTGTAAAGCGAGTTACACCGGCCTTTGGTAGACCAGTCACTGACAGTTCATTGTAAAGCGAGTTACACCGGCCTTTGGTAGACCAGTCACTGAGAGTTTATTGTAAAGCGAGTTACACCGGCCTTTGGTAGACCAGTCACTGAGAGTTTATTGTAAAGCGAGTTACACCGGCCTTTGGTAGACCAGTCATTGAGAGTTTATTGTAAAGCGAGTTACACCGGCCTTTGGTAGACCAGTCACTGACAGTTCATTGTAAAGCGAGTTACACCGAGCTTTGGTAGACCAGTCACTGACAGTATATTGTAAAGCGAGTTACACCGGCCTTTGGTAGACCAGTCACTGAGAGTTTATTGTAAAGCGAGTTACACCTGCCTTTGGTAGACCAGTCACTGACAGTTTATTGTAAAGCGAGTTACACCGGCCTTTGGTAGACCAGTCACTGACAGTTGATTGTAAAGCGAGTTACACCGGCCTTTGGTAGACCAGTCACTGACAGTTTATTGTAAAGCGAGTTACACCGGCCTTTGGTAGACCAGTCTCTGACAGTTTATTGTAAAGCGAGTTACACCGGCCTTTGGTAGACCAGTCACAGACAGTTGATTGTAAAGCGAGTTACACCGGCCTTTGGTAGACCAGTCACTGACAGTTTATTGTAAAGCGAGTTACACCGGCCTTTGGTAGACCAGTCACTGAGAGTTTATTGTAAAGCGAGTTAACTCGTCTCTGCCTGACCTTTAAAACGGAAGGAAAAGTATTGGGGTATTGTTTGTACCCCTCCCCACAAATTGATATATAAGCCGGACCAAACCGTACAATCCTCCACCGGGTAAGTAATATTCTACGTATAAGGGGCTCTTTGACCTTCAAAACGTATCTCAAAGGCATTTCGTATGGCTCAGTTCATAGTGCTTTTGTATTTCTTCGGCTGCAAATAGCGAACGGCGTATTAATGTATTACTGAGTAACGCATGGAAGTTATGTTAAAGCGACAAGTTGATATTTTATGTTGCTTTGTTCTATGTAAAAATAGTTTCAATACAATAAGATGGCAAAAGCTGTGATGCCGAGAATATTATTCTGACTGCGATGTAGTCTATGCATGTACCATGGGTGGCATATGGTACGTATCAATCTTCCTTGTAGTCGCTATTGATATTTAAGCATTTTTGCCACTGTGAAACCAAGACTTGTGTCATGGCGCAGAATAAATCTATACCGCACACCGCATATCAACTTACAATTGGACACCTAAAAGTGATCACACTGGTACTAGGAATGCAACTTGGGTGTACAAAGTACTGCTGATTCCCTGGACAGTGGAACAGCAAGGAAAACACGCCAATGTGTTCTTAAGCACTGGTCACTTTGCCAGGCTTGATTTCCTAGCCAAGACAATGTCTATCCTTATCTTCTTGTTGATCCTGCAAAGATACACTTACCGCCTCTTCGTAATGATCTTGGATTCATGAAAGTTGTAAGTGAATATATAAGGATGTTGAAAGAGTAATTTCAACGCATAATTTTAGGAAAAATAAATCTGCGTGTACTTGTTCTCCGTAAAATCAAGGAGGTGGTCTGCTCCTCCTACCAGTCCAAATGGTTTCGAAAGAACAGGGCATGCCTGTAAAGCAATGATGTAAACTTTTTGTGCGCTCATGATTAGCCAGATATTCTGAACTGGTCGATGAGTAGAGAACGTAGGTGTGACATGTGCCTTGAAATAAAATTCTAGCATTCACGCTGAGACTGTTTTCCTCGCAATCATGAGGAGGTGAGAAATAAACGTCAAAGGGCTTCAACAAAGTCTTCTCTACAGCAGAAAAACGGGATTAGGCCAGGCAGAGTCCAAACATACTTGCATATTATTGGTGGATGCGTATCAGGGCTGCCAAAGGAGTCACTTTAACTAAAATACTATTTTAATTTTACAAGAAATATTTCTGTGAAGAAGAGTTTCTGTGTTCTTCTCTATACCAATTAAAAATAAACTTAGAAATTTCTCAGCATAATGGGAGTTGAAGAATTCTACATTAAATCCTTCAAATCAAAATTGTGAAGCTGTTTAATAGACCCAGACATAAGATGCATACTGTTGTTGAGCACCTTTATGTACAGTATTTGTGACGTGTCTGGACCAACATTTTACGAGTCCGTGAAGAATGGGTGTAAAATAATTGTATGTAGGCTGCACATTAAGTAGATTTATTTATTCTAATTCAGGGTGTACATTAGCTCAAGCACTTGTGCGTGTAGTGTGTGGACGGACACATGGGGTTGCTCGTCATTTCGCTCATAGTGAGTGGTACAACTGAAATTAAAGCAAATAGCATTATTAACAGACGTTCTTCAAATACGTAATTAATATCCTACAACAATGCCTTTTGTATGTGTGCTGCATGTTTTTCCCTCCTAATCCTTCTCGCCTTACTCATTCCAAACGTTACACGAAACGTGGCTTACAAAAGCCCAACTGCAAACACCTGTTTGTGCGGTGGCCTCACCCGAGCAGGCTCTAAAACCGCTGTGGCCGTTCTCGGTATTCACGTATTATTACAATTTCATTTTCTGTGTTTCCTTGTGGCGACTTTTCAAATATATTATTATTTAATCTGAAAATAGTAAGAATACAGGGCGTACACAAAAGAATGGGGCGGTTTCAAAAGTGAATAAAGAATTTATGTCTCACATTATACGGGCACAACATACACCATCAGCGGCGGCAACTGTCCAAGTTTCTCATGCGCTACCAGCAGTTCGCTTCTCATGCTTACTGCGTGGCCGCGGGGCCAGTTTCAAAGATGGCGTTGCAGCAAGAGAAGGCTTTCTGTGTGCTCCGTTTTGAGGTGTCCAGAACCTTCTCCCTTGGCCACCCCGTTCGCCAGATCTTACACCGTGCGATTTCTTTCTTTGGGGGTTCGTTAAAGACAGCGTTTATGTACCACCATTGCCCACGTCCATCCATGAAATTCGTGATCGGATAACGCATGCACTGCAGACCATTACAGCGGACATGCTACACCGGGTCTGGGATGAGTTTGATTACCGTGTGGATGTGTGTCGTGTGACCCAGGGTGCACACATTGAAGGATTGTAATTACCAAATGAGAAACTTGGACAGTTGCCACCGCTGACGGTGTATGTTGTGCCCGTGTAAGGTGAGAAATAAAGGTTTTATTCACTTTTGAAACCGCACCATTCTTTTGTGTATGCCCTGTATTATTTATGTAACAAATTAGGAGAGACTGGGCTTGTAACACACATGGGAGGATGATAAACTTATATCACACTTTAGTCGCAAAATCTGAAGGCGAATGTTGAGAATAGGATGATATTAAAATGTTTGTTAAAGGAATAGTTTATGGTATTGTAAACCGAATTTATGGACCTCATGATAAAAGCCATTCGAGGCCTGTTGTGAAAATGATGATGGACTTTGCGTTTCAAGAAAGTCTGAAAATGTATTGACTCCCAGACCGACATTTAGTTCCTGGATAAGGGCTGCTGCATAGAGTTGAGTTTATTAAGAACTTTTAGTGCCGTTCTGTGAAGTCTACAAGGGAATCTCATTAGTACACTTCGTGTGTGTTTGTGGATATACATATACATGTAAATATACGTGTATATACGTACACACATTTTATGGATAGTGTTTTAACTATTGAAGGCTGAGTAAAAGTAGCATTTAACTTTTCTAAGTATATCAGGCGATCTCCTGCATTCTGTCACGCTAACAAAATTTGCTTTCTGGTCGAACGCAAGTCTTATTTGGAATCCCCAGTCACATCAAACGCTCCCTTACCTCGGGATCAGCCGCGTAAGAACATTTCTTGAGAGCGAAGGCCATTTCACACTCGTCAGTAAGACCTGAAAACACACAGCCCTGTTAAAAACATTTGATTTCTATAAGAAAACGTGCAGTTTCTCTTATAATTAAGGATCAAACTGCGAAGTCACAATGGGGATGCGAAGGAACGTCGCAGGCTCTCAAGTGCTCAGCTCCAACTGGATATGATATCTGACATTCTCATAGCACTTCTGCTGAAAATTCATATCACGCCGTGCCGACTGGTAAATACAAATAGTTACAACCTTTCGTAGGATCATACTGCCTCCATCTTCAGGTATAAGGAGTCCAAGAATAGTCGGTACAGTCTTCTCGGACTGCTGGACGCCGAAGATGAAGGCGCTTCCTGTGAAACGTCGGTAATTATTGATCAGTCAACACTGCGTAAACTTTCCTTTCTCTTTCTTTATGTCTTTCCTTCTCTCTTTAGGTAAAACAGTTTGAATCATGGAGGTGAGGGTGTTATAGGAAATTCATATCTTATGGCATGACGCGCATTGCAGTCTCTCACCGTCTGCTGCAGTGCGACACTTCTCTACCACGGCCTTCGCTCTGTCCTTTATGTTGGCAGGCAGTACGTCGTCCGCTAGTCGTATTGCAAGGTCCGCTCGGTATTGCCCGTTCTTCAGCTGAAATATTAGAGTCGGATTATCCTTCACTAACAAGACGTAGATGTGGCTAAATTACGATACAGGAAACATATCGTACCAATTTACGATTTCTGGATTGTTTCAATGCATATATCAGTGTAAAGTGTTTGAAAGTAGACACCAACTGAAACCTAAATGAAAATTACACTAGAAGACTGTTACACGAATGTTACCAGAAAAGCGTATAGTGTAAAAAGATATGGAATATTTTTTTTTGTGTATGGAATTGGAACAGAACATGTATAGTAGGTAAAGAATTCAGATAATTACAAGTTACTAATATCCACATAATACGAGTATCTACTTAATTTACTACTAGGGCTTTATTTGATGATGAGTTTTAATAAAACTGAAGTAGTAATTTTGATAGTGAGACGGAATACTAGACAACATATGCCAATAACGCGTTGATCAGGCTATTGTGTGTTGTTCCTTGACAAGCCTGCTAATTTGAAGCTTTGTGTTTATTTATCCATAGGCGGCATGGTAAACTGTGTTATGAGGCAAGCTGGTACGATCACAAAGACCTTTGTGCGTTGAGGCACGAGTTCCGATCCGGATATTTTTCGTATTTCTTAAGTCGTAAGTTAGTACCTGAATGGACCAACGACTAGTACACATTATCATACTCTTCTTTCATTGGTATGAATATATATTAGAAATTGCAGGATTAAACACGCACATATGTACATACGTGTATAATGATGACATAAACACATATTTCATTATATCTAAGGAAACTTAATTTTAAACTTTATTATTTTTGACTGAGTTTCAGGCAGTTCCATTTACCAGTATGTGTGTTTCTGCAGTATATGAAAGAATTCAGAGTAAAAGTTGTATCTGACATTAAAGATGCGTGTTTCAATAACACACGGAAGAACATGAAAGATAGCCTGGCCTTCTTTACGCACCTTTCCCACATGATAGAATATTGATAAATATGTTCCTGGCATTAATTACGCTTCTTTCACTCATGAATGATCACTAGTGACAGAGATAATCCTGGCCTGTATTGTGTGTATTTCATAAATGAAGGAATTATGTTAGACATACACGTGGTCTTCATTGTGTATCTTTCACATGCTAAAGAACACTAGTGATGAAAGCACGCCTGGTTATTATGCATCTTTGACACGTAAAAGAGTACTAGAGACAAAGGTGTGCCTCGGCTTTAACATGTGTTTGAGTACCAAATAAACAGCCTCTAATAGCAGAGATATTCTTTGACTTCGTGACATACGTCATGGATACGAGTGTTCTCGACCATTCGCAAATTTTCCAAAAGTTTTATCTGAAATTGTCTTCTTCTTGTACTCATGTAAAATACGTTCAGTGCCTTTCTTATGCTTGCGCTGAACTTTTATCAAGCACTAAGTGCCCAATAACTGTCCTTTGAAGAATTTCCGTACTCTTCCTATGCAACTCTTTGACCTTTGTCAAAATCAAGGAATCTGATGCCTATAACATTGGCTGGCATATAAAGGCCCACAGAATAAATGCGAACTTGAAAAAAAAATAGGTATTAAAACCACTTAGAGCTTCGTCAGTCTTAGAAGAAAAGTGAATGAGAGGGGAGGGGGAATTTCAAGAGTAATGACGTAACATAACACTTACTACGTGTGAGAGTCCCATGATGCAGGCCAAGTAGCACTGCGAACAAAGCAGACATGAAATGTTAAACACACAGGAGACAGAAGAAAAACTTTGTGTATAAAATAAGCTTGTGCAGAAAGGAGACAGATTCCTCCTATGTTATTCATTTTGTGCGATGGAGATGGCAAGATAACATGTGAAGAATATAATATGGCTAAGTAACTGTTGTAAATAATGACGCGACATATTTACTGTGAGGTGACGATCTTATTGTCAACAGAGTCTTAATATGAAACTGCATCTTAAAGACATGGATTGTGACGATGTTGACTGTAATCACCGCATAATGGGTAGGGACATTCGTTCGATCTTCTGCACATAAGGTTTACATGAAAGGCGGGAAATTTCTTGACTTCCTAAGTAACTTCAGCTTTTCAAATAATATTGCGTAGCATGGACCTAATTGATTTCTTAGTTAGTCAGTTAGTTAATTACTTATTTAGAGAGCCATATGCGGCGACAGAATTTGACTCACAAATAAATCTTTACTTGAAGTTAATATTGGAATAATTAGATATTTTTGGGCTGGGATAGTGTAGTCGGTATAGCAACTCGCTACGGGCACAACGGTCCGAGTATCGAATCCCCGTGGGGGCGAGATTTTCCGCGCCCGTTCAGACCGGCGCTGGGCCTCGCCCAGCCTCCTGTAAAACGGGTACCGGTTTTCTTTTCCGAGGGTAAAGCGGCCGGGGCGTGGCCTTGACCACCCACCTCCCATCTAGCGCCGAGGTTAAAGAAAGCGTACAGCTATATCTGTACACCTCTTCTTTGACTTCATGGCCTGTTCTAGAATGACCTTTGTCTTTGCTTTTATACAGGGTATACACAAAAGAATGGTGCGGTTTCAATGGTGCATAAAGGTAAACCGCACCATTCTTTTGTGTATACCTTGTATTTATTTACTTTCTTGTCAACATGATGAAAACAGTTGCCGTTAAAACGAAAGAATTCATATACACTGAGTTAAACAGTCGCTTTACCGAGAAGAAAATTGTAATGTCGCTTCCTGCGAACTGCAGTCCGATTTATACCCAGATTTAACCTGTTAAAACATGTTTCTATATACTTCCTCTTTTTTTTTCGTGCATGTTAGCAGTGTGTGTCTGAATTCCCATCAGAAGTTGTTTAATACGGCACACTTAAATAAGTTTATTTAGACGTGTTTATTTTCTTTTTCTGTAAAGCGACCAGTGGCTGATATTTCTGTACACGGTATACCTTTTCGGGTCTTATAGAAGTCGGCGGATTTCTTGATCCCCTAAGTAACTGTTAGCTCATCAACAAGTGCTGTAATCCGTAGAGATCCTTTAGAATTGGGACTGGGTTTTATGAATTATGACACAGTACTCGTATATTACGTAAATCTTGCGTACAGAATAATTTGCAAGTGACAATTGTGCTTGCATTGTAATAGTGGATCATCTCACCTTCAAATTTCTGTCATCAGCAAAAGTTCCTTTCATTGCAGCATCCAAGATATCTGTAACAGTTTAAAATTTATTGTATTCTGCACGTGTAAACCTAAGAAGTAATATTGTACAATTGTTTCTTTACACCCTTTAATTGCTACGGGAAATTATTTAAATAAGTCCAACTAAATGCATTTATGCTCAATACATATCATAGTGTTCCATACTACTTGTATATATTCTCCTACGTGTTTCGGCTCGGCTGAGTCATTATCATGGAGAATCAGGTGCAAGGGAAGAAACGTGCATGAAAACACAAATGTACGTCCTCGTTAAAATGTGTAACTAATGTATAAAGCATGGAGTAAATCTCAATAATTTAATATAAACCGTAGCAATAAATGTTGAGGCATATAATATTGTTTAAAACTAGAAGATTTAAAATATTGAGAAATGTGTCTAACAAGTATCCTTCGTCACATTTAATGTATATAAAGGTGTAGTGTAATATATACATTTATATATTTGAATGAAACGTCTATTTTTGTTGTTCTCAATCCTTGTATGGACCCAATCCCGTGAAATCAAATTGTGCTCTCTACTACATAAGATAACTCACGGCAATCTGGAATAGCGGCCAGCACTGCCCTGCCTGCCTAGGCGGACGTATATACGTTACAATGGTTTCTGTAAGCGTATATTGCGGAAGTCTATTTAGAAGTGAGCACGGTTTGCGAACTCTTATTTTCTTACAGTACAATGTAACTTCATACCTTTCGTCCGTTGTAGCTTATATTAGAATACAGAGGCTGTCGGACGTTCACTCACCATCGCTGACGCCTGTCACGGGCTGACAGTGCTTCCTCAGTATCATGTGTGCTTTATCTATTTCCTCTAGTGTCAATTCCTGCAATATATAAGTACTTACAAGTAAACCTTTGCTGTGTTTGTAACATAATTAGCCCCGTAAAGCAATTTGACGGAGACCTTATGAAGCTGATAGTCGATAAATTCGCCAAGAAATGCGCCAGTTTTTTTAATGAATCCCGAGTTTTTATTGCCTTGTTCATTTCATAATTCATTATGAAGAATTCAAGTTATGAATATCTTTACTGTGCAGTTTTCTCAGCCTTTTCTTACTCCATCCCTCTTCAAGAGGAACAGAAACAAATTGCAGCACAATATTGTAAATTATAAGAGCTTTATTTTCAGTTTTCCAACAATTATACACAAAAGATCTACATTTATTTCAAGCCGTGCCATTTACCAGCTTCTGGAGCCTCTACTTGGGGGGCCGGAGCCTCCCCTGGCATTTAATTTACAATGAACAACTGATAAGTATTAGAGTAGTGAAAATTAACAAAATAGCATAAAAACACTACCTGACATCCATCTCTATTCAGAGAAAGCAGTGTTTAGGTCGTTTATGCTTATATTTTTTATACTGTTTGAGTAAATCACAGAGAGTATAGTGGCCTATAGATCTGACCAGTGGGTTTGAGTGCATGTAACACTTGGAGTAAAAATCGGCAGCTATTCGTTTAATATACGTTTGGAGAGGTGGAATATCTAATGTTGAGAGCAGTGTAGTAAACTGAGTGTAAGCAGGCACTGAATCGTAGGCGAACTGCCGGAAGCCGTCTAGCTTTCTTTATTAGATTCAAAACACTGTACAGAAAACAAACTCTTGAGGTGAGCAGAAGAAAAAAACAGAGAAATTCTTTAGTTTTTGTCAGATAAGTTACGGTGAAAATCCTACAAATAATCTACATCTTTGTGGCCTCGACAGACAGACAGACAGACACATGGTTTGCGTAGGTGTTTTTACTTCGTTTCGGTGTACCTTCATTCTGACAGCCACGTATTCCAGTTCACTGTCCTACACGCGTCTTGCAACCTTGCATGCCTCATTGCCCTTAATAATGCATTTATCAACTGACCCGGAACTGAGACACACATTTTACAGTATATTCTTGTCGGATGCGACTGTTGTAGTTGGTAGAAGTCACTTCCACCGTGAAGCTGGAAGCAGCAGTTTGCCCTGAAATTTTGGTACCCACCTAAGAATATAATACAGGTTCGCAACGCAGAAAAAATGTCACAATTTTCGACGCCATTAAGCCCACCAATCTTATATAAACATTTTTTCTCGTAACTGAGAAACAAAAATATAGCTGCATGGCTTATACTCATAGCATTACATAATACGTTATTGTAGTTATGCTACTTTGGCGGTTCCTTATCAGAGCATAGATAAATATTTAATGCACTTACCCCTGACGTTTGTTTGAACATTACGAACAGCGCGGTCGTGACGACAAAAACAATCGAAGAGCCATTCATTTTGTTTCCCTTTATTAACACAAAACTATACAAATGCAATCGATTAAATACAATTGCCTCAGGTTTTTATACGTTACAACTACGCAAACCTCGCATTAGATTCGACAAGGTCATGAAATTGTATGGGTGGATTTAACATCCGGTCTTCATCCACTAACCATACGAATTATCTTATTCACCCAAACATAGCAAGGCTGTTTTTTATTTGCGAATCTCTATATGAAGCGAATAACTGGATAAGAACTCTTTATTAGCTGCCCTCTCCTGGCTAATCCAGTGCTATAATGTTTACGGCTGCCTCCCAAACCAATGAGTTGCACGACATCTAATTAATAGTACTGATATGTTGGTAAATACCTGTACATATGGCCTACTAAGAGAATCTGAAGACGCTAGAACTTCTGTAACCTTATGTACTTAAAGGAAAAAGCATTGTTCTGCACAACTACTGGCGCATTATATAGACACACGAATCCATAATATTCTTTGTGGATAGCAATATTCGCCTATGACATAATGTTTCAAAAATGCAGGAAGTTGAGCCCACTTCACTGAGGTACTTTCAGTCCAAAGATTAACGTAGCTAGCCCGGAGACTGAGAATAACTCCGTCTTAAGGGCCCCAACTTAGTAGGTGCCTCCCCGTCTCAGCTGGCGGCGGAAGCTGATCCGATTTCCGAAAGGTAGTCATTATTCTTCGTACTGTTGCATTTTTGGATCATCAGAAGGTGGACAAATTCTAAAAGCTAAATAATCCTAAATGCAACGTAGATTGGTCAGAACCTTACAGAATGTAAAAGGTAAAGGAATCCCATTACAGGCCTGGACAGGCCCTTAGGGTTCCAGGAGGTTGAGGCTCCCAGATTTCTAGACAATGGGCACATGAAGGTGGTAAGGTCAGTCCTACACACCGGCTGCCTTTACCCCCCAGGAAATATTCTTGGTACTCATTTCTGTTAGAGGCTGAGTCGACCCCAGGGCCATAGTGCGACCGAAAGGATTATGTCAATGAAAATTTCCAATGACACCGTCGGGAATCGAACCCGAGACCTTCCGGCTTGTAGCGTAGTAATATAATTATAAACTTCACTATATTTTGTGTCTTAACGTTGCCTGACTTTAGAGCTTGACCATGAGCCGGTGTAACTTTTATGGAAGGTACTGGAATGGATGTCCGGTATTCGATTTTCAGGAAAAGCTTTCTTTCACACCTTTAGAATCTAACAGTGTCATAACCGTCTCTGACCCACTGAATCTCCTTTCCTTTAGGCGTCAGTTTTTTTCCCCGGGTAATTTGTTTGAAAAGTTAAGTTAAGCACTTGTCTCCATTTCGTATAGAGATATGAAATGCACGGATCTTTATTTCCGCGCCCCGCATACGCTTTCGCGTAGCGGCTCATAGTCGTAGGCACACTTATTCTGCTTGCTCTGAGACATGAAGGCGAAGTGTGTTGCAAGTAATAGTGTTTCTTCTCTTTATTAATAATCAAATGACTATAGGATAAATTACATAATATTTGAAACAGACACAATTAAAAATATCCAGCAGAGGCCATTGATCAGCTAAAATTTTTCTCCTTTAAAAAAAAACCAAAATACAGACTTCGTAAAATATCGTTTTCCTTGAGACACCAATGGTAACTTGGACCTTTAAGGAACTACCCTCCTTTTATGAAGCCCGGGGTTTCATTACTTTGCCCACAAGTTCCCGCTACTGGATCCTATCCTGAGAGAGATGAAGCCAGTGTCTACCCTTCTACTACATTCTTCTCAGACCCACTTTGGTATTATTCTCTTACCTGTTTCGGCCAAGCTTTTCAACTAAAATTCTTTTTGCTCTTCTTCCTTCCCTCCGCGTGATATATTTTGCACCCTTCTCACACTTTTGATGTTGTCACTCTAGTAATATTTGGTAAAGAATACTTGTACGTAATGAAGCTTCTCTCCTTGTGCCGATTTCTCCATTCTCGTCTTCCTTTCTGTCTCTTAAGTCCAAAAACTTTTTTTTCAGTATCCTAAAATACGTGCGTCCCCTGACATGAGACGTATACCAAAGGTTCAAACCTATCCAAAAGAGTAGTTATAATAATAGCCTTTGTATTTTACCCCACATTTGTAGATAGCAGAAGCGAAGACGAGCTTGCTGAAACGAGTGGTAAAAAGCATTCCCCGAATTGTCCTAATGATTTATTTGTTAACGTAATTTTCACTTATTTTACCTTCCAAAATTGTGAAACTTCCCCCATTTCGAAGGGTTGTTCAGTTATCTTTATACGTTGTAATAATGTCCTCCATTCTAGTGATGAAACATCAACATACACTGCAGTTTATCTGCAGTTCCTTCTAGACCGCACGTACATTAGGTATTTTCCCGATAAGAATACATCGTCTGCATAGACCCGAAGGCGTGTTCCGTACTGTTTTAATCGCTACTAATTTTCCACTGCTCAGCCCGTTTCAAATAAGCTTTCATTTTCCAAGGCTTTGTGTAACATTTCGTATTATTGTAGCTTAAAGACGAAGTGTTGTCTGCACGCCTAGTCGGATGCCCGCTACTGCTTATTTGGCACCTTCCTTATCTCCTCCATCCGCAAGTTGAAGACACGTCATGGCGTGGTGACACGGTTCAGTTAACATGGTGATGAAACAACTGATGTTTCACATTAACATTTTCATCCTGAATTTTACTAAGTAAAACTTTGTCTCTCACTATATTTCAATGGAATAGTGTAATTTATTTTCCTGAACTCCATAATTAATTTTAATAATTTGGTTAGGACAGGAAGAGATTCCTTCATTTTTCTTAACAAGTACAAAAATCTTTGACCAAAATGGCCATTATTTATACGTGAGGTACTTCGTGAAACATTTAAAAGGGACAAACACAAAAAAGGGAATGAAAGCGGGTTGTATATTTCTATAAGAATATCCACAAATGGCATGTTCCTCATTTCAGTATAAAATCATACACTCTTTTATTCAAGATTTGTATAACAATTGACTCAGACACATACAGAAGGCATTACATAATGTATAATTTTTATAATGTACTGAATACTTCGAAATGTTGAGCCATTTTCGCTCAAGCAAGTAGCAACTAGTCTAAGGAGTTTGGAGGAGCGACTTGTAGAACCTTTCTTTAAGAGCCACATAAGATTGAATTTTGGTGGTAAATCAAGATGTCACACATTCACGCAGAAATACTAAGCAAGTTCCTGATGACTGGGAACCGCATCTGGGGCTCAGAATCCTTCATCAAGGTAAGAAGAAAAGCTGAAACGAAATACATATTAATGTAAAAGTGTCGGTTTTCAGAAACACGCGTAGGAAAACACTTTAGAAATATTAAACTTCGTTCTTACCTCAGGGTCGACGTCAAAAGCACATTTTGTAAGCGCCATAGCCATATCACACTGATCATCAAATCCTAAAATTTGAATAGAATATTATTATTTACAACCATAAGTATAATAACATGATTGCTTTTTGAATAGTGAGTTGCATATTTCTGATTAAGAGTATCTAAGCCTACTCTTAAACGCCGCTATGAGCCAGCGCGGCCAAGCCTTAATGGATCATTCCCTGCAGTTCCGTGTAAAGGGTCACTACACATCATACAGGGACAAGATCCAGAAGGGATCGAAGATAAATTAGATGTCTGTAAACAAAGAAAGAACTACAACATAGCAACATACAACTTTTTAACGATACCTAATGAACACGCCCTAATAAATACTTCTGTTTTATTGTTTTAATATATTGTACCTTTAAAAATACTGTTTATATGGCAGTTCATGAAACCTACATCGTCAATATTAGCTATAATAATATTGTAGTATAACATGAATTACTTTTATAATCTACTTTATTTTCATAAGTTTTAAATCTTGGTGTAGAGCTCCCTGAGGATTGCGTAAGTGACGCCAAAACATGTAGGAGCGATATAAGACTGTATTTGTGTATATCAAAGGTGCATTTGTTGGTGTCGTGCACGGAATAAATGTCAAAAAGTGATAATGCATTCCAGTTCTTTGAGTTATGCATTTATATATAATCTTTAAATGCGTTGATTCCGAGCAGCGATAGATATTTTAAATTATTATCGATTGTACAATTGTAGGTTTACTTACAGAAGCATCCGTAAAGACAAAATATGCATTTAGAATGCCGGATTAAATCTTCAGTTCTCACTTACCGTCGCCAGCATTACGACATTTCTGCGCCACGTTCTTGACTTTGCCGCTAATTTCTGCTGGCAGCAAGTCCTCAGCCATTTGGATTGTAAGGTCAGCTTGGTACTTCCCATCTTTCAGCTGCAACACATTCAAATTCTTGTTACGCGCAGAACTGCGGTCCTGCTTAAACCAATCAGACCATTTTGAGTCGGTTGTAGAACCTCCCATTTTTACAAACTATTTCTCCAAGATCCATATTCATGTTTTCTCTCATCTCCAAATCAGTCTTTAGGTGACCACTTTGCAACACGTTTTTCCCATCATTATTCTGTACGACTGCAGGAAATTATCCATACTTTGCGACTGTTTCGGGCATTAATCATATTTGCTTGTGACAGCAGCTATTGGCCTATATTTTGGTCTTGCTTAAAATGCGGTTATTGAAGTTCAGCATTAAGTATAACAACCTTAATTCTAACTTACTTGCTTGCAAATAACGTATATATCTCCTGGTGAACTGTCTGTAAGGCTAATGAAATATCAATTTTCATACTGATATAATAGTAACATTATACAGGGCATACACAAAAGAATGGTGCGGTTTTAATAGTGTTCACTATTAAAACCGCACCATTCTTTTGTGTATGCCCTGTATATCTTTGGACTTAGTAGAATATGCGACGGCTATGAACTGCCAGGTCTTCCGCCGCGCTCGCTGTTACTTGAAGCAGTAGTACTGATCACTTGGCAGTAAAACTCGCAAAGTTGTCAACTGTTTAACAAAGTAATTCTGTTTTCGAGTATAGTAAATATAAACTCAAGTATAAGGAATGGGATTCTGGATTAGGGTGTGTATTAGATTGCACACATGCAAGGTGTTTACAACGGCCCATTTAATTTCTCGGCGTAGCGTATACCAGGAATTAAGTTGCAAGACCTGGTTTCTGCACCATAATAGTGATCCTTCCTACTCAATCTGCTTTGTCTGTGCAGGAATTTATAACCAACAATGACATAACTCTTGTCCTGCACCCTCCGAACTCCCCAGCTCTGAAAACCTGTGACTTTTTTAAAATTCAAACTGAATATGAAGGGAAGCAGATGTAATGACATCAGCACGATTGAAGGAAACCCGCAAGCTACAGTTGCAGGTTTCCATACAGAGGACGTTGACAAATTCTTCAAACAAAGGCGCATTTGTTTGGCTTGTTGTACGTATCAAGCCGCAAGGGGAGTGATCTGAAGGGGACAGCATGGAATAGCAGGTAAACTTCTGATTACACCTCGTATTACCTTCTGAGACGCATAATTATTATAGAGGAATAAATAAGTAGTAATTACCGAATGCGACAATCCCATCATGCAGGCCAGGTAACACTGAAAAAAAGAGAGCAGATGAATTACTAGGTGCATTATCTGAATCTTGGTATGTTAATGCAAGACATATCGTGTCATATCGAAGTTTTAAGTCCACATTATGGAACTAAATCAACAGTGCCGAAACAAGATCTGATGCAAGTTTTAAAAATGCAATCGTTTGTTGGTATAGCAGCTGGTATTACGGAAATGATTTCGTCTTTAGCCGAGTAGCTAACGAGATCCATAAATCAGAGTCCTCTTGAGAAGCTAACAGTCTCTTATCTTGTCAAATATTTCGCTGTTGTTTGGAACTCAAGTCTTTATAACTCTGTTCACAAGGGCCAATCGCTGAATATTGAAGCCTTCTAGTATATGACACCGTGTTAATTGATAGATGGTTATGGGTGGTTCAGAGGAGCTCTCTGCCTCCATCTTCATGGTCTGAGCAGTGCATGTCTTCTTGGAATACGCTGTGGTCGTTTAGATTTGTAAATGCCTGTGTATCGGACGAAATTTATGCCTCAGTACTTAGGGTCTGAGCAGTCCAAGTCAAGGATTGCCTAGACCCTGAAGACTGAAGAAGCAAGCTCCTCGAAACATCGATAGATTTTTACCAATATATACGGCGTCACATGGCAGAAGACTTGAACCTTCGTCCATCAACACAGCTGTGATAAATGGAAGTCTCACATTCCACCACTGATTTTTATAAAGGTCCCAATTGATGCTCTAAATTAATCCTGAACCTCTCTTGTTCTGTTTCTCAAAGTTTTATTTTCACACTGGCTTGTTATTTACAGTATATCTGCATCTCCAAGTGATCTTCACCAAGTGCCCACTCAAGCTTGGTATAAATTGTAAATTTTACTGTGCGTGCTACATGTCACGCTTATCTCACCGTTCTTAATTTGGTCTCCCTAATAGTATTTAATGAAGTGCGAAAGTTATAAATTCTTCGTTCTGCGGTTTTTCCCATCCCTCTGTTTCTCCTCTTTTAATTTGAAACTTGTAGGCAGCAGTCGGTTCTGAAACGCGCTAGAATATTTTCTTCCAGCAGGATGAAAGACAAGATTTACTGCGCATGTAAATGAACCAAGGAACAAGTGTAATCGTTCACAGATTTACAGGGCATACACAAAAGAATGGTGCGGTTTCAAAAGTGAATAAAAAATTTATGTCTCACATTACACGGGCACAACATACACCGTCAGCGGCGGCAACTGTCCAAGTTTCTCATGCGCTACCAGCAGTTCGCTTCTCATGCTTACTGCGTGGCCGCGGGGCCAGTTTCAAAGATGGCGTTGCAGCAGGAGAAGGCTTTCTGTGTGCTCCGTTTTGAGGTGTCCAGATCTGTGATTACAGTGCAGCGTGAGTTTCGTGCACGGTTTAAAAAAGACGCACCACACAAGAATAACATAAGCAGGTGGTACCGACAGTTTGTAGAAACTGGATGCTTGTGTAAAGGCAAGAGTCCTGGTCGCATGCACTGCAGGCCATTACAGCGGACATGCTACACCGGGTCTGGGATGTGTTTGATTACCGTGTGGATGTGTGTCGTGTGACCCAGGGTGCACACATTGAAGGATTGTAATTACCAAATTCCACTTTTGTCCAGTCTGACACTTTTACTTCCAGAATAGTTAAATTTACATTTATAATGTTGTTTCTACTAATTCCTACAGGCACGTTATTAATTTATACAAGAGGGCCACCATGTGGGAGGTGAAAAAATTTCGAACTTCTTATCAAGTTTTGGTCTGATGCATACCGCAGGATGAATGTGACCGGAGCGCGAAACTAGACAACCAATTCTCTCTCTCAACTAGTATTTGTTAATTATTTCTGTCGTTTTTCAAATAACAATTCTGATACAGAAGATCAAACCCCTGAAAGTCAGTCAAGAGAGAAATGTGAACTTTTCAAATTAATGCAATAAATATTTAGCAAAACCGTGTTTTTCAGAATCCCTCTAGGGCTGTAGCATACACAAAGGCATCAACTGAAGAACTGTCTGTGGAAATCGTAGTTAGAGGCGGGAATAATCAAAGTTTCCCTTTGAAATTTCAACGAACTTTATAGGATCAATAATACAGTGATGATACATTATTACCTTCAATGGCCTATCATCACTGAACCGTCCTTCTGACGCTGCTTCAATGGACTCTGAAACAAAGGGGCATGCATTTTATTTGCTTCACCGCAATGCAGCAGTGTCCAGAATTAGCAGCTTGAAATAAGAAGCGACTGGAATGACTCAATGTGAACCTCCAGTACCACGTATTGATATCTATTAGTTTACTTAACAAAGTTTCTTGAACACATTCTGTAATAAAATAATCCATCTCAGCTGAGACTCTGTTTTAGTCTGGTGTGAAATGGATGTGCTTATAGTTGTAAATGGTACAGATAAGAATTTTGTGTTTGTGGCTGTGACTTGTTTTAAGGAAATATTGAAGTTTTCCTTTATGGACGCTAGAGGAAAATCACCAAAAGGATAAAGTCATGATTGAATGTATCCTTTCCAAACGTCTGTTCTGGCGTCACGTACTGATGTATGATTGTGACATAGTACGCAAAGCGACACGAAGCTTGTCAGGTGTACGGCATACACGTGTGTACGTCGCTTTAAGGTAAGTAAAGCGGTCTAAGAGAAACAGGGGGGAAATTTTGTAATGACGGTATTCATAATTTGTGTTTTTGAAATAATATTATTTTGGCCATAAAATTAAATATTATGAGACAGACGAGATATATAGCATTTATTGGAGTTATGATAAGTGCTTGCAAAATTTTGGTCCAAGAATGCGTGGGAGACGGCATTTCGGAGACGTGTTCAAATATTGGAGATGGCATTCCATTTATATTTATGTTTAAGAGACGCGGTGTCAAGTGTCAACTAAAAGTGTTTATCAGGTTTATTTTATTTTATTTTATTTTCTGTTTTTAGAGATTTATACTGCATGCAGATCTGTATGATACCTTACTGGGATTATGCTAGAGTCGCCAACTTAAACAGATATATAAAAATGAAAAGTTTGTGCCCTTAAATTTCGATACATAATCTGTATATATAATATGTTTCGAAATTAAATATATATATAAAATTTCTCTTTAACATGTAGGAAGGCGCAAAATTTGAGGATTTCACCGCGGTGTTGTTGAAGACAGAAGACTTCTGTACATGTGTTTCGTGTCGACAGGTATTTCCCGACGTGTAGAAAGCACTACGATCCCCTGAAATGTCAGCAACTATCCACCTGTCGAAACGGCGTCATATTTTCTTACTGCAAATTTCATAAGTTTATTCCGCGGCACAAAAATCACTTTTCTGCTCCTTCCACCCAGCTATGCCATTTCTGTCCGATGGTTCATCCATCGGCAGTTGGCCATACTGCTCTTTGGAGTGACGCCGACAACTTAACTACCAACAACTTGAACAAGTACACTTTCTGCTACTTGCTGTGTGACAGTGAACAGTGAACTGCGGCTGGGATGGATGCAGATTACAGTATTTTCTTGTCATGGAACAAGACGCAGAGCAAATAGACACAACACCAATTTCCCCCCAAATCCTTTTGTTATACGAACACAGCCCGAAACACCCATCATAACCCGACTAAAGCTGTGACCCTCAAAGCACGTCGCACAAAAATGTGTAGACACTCTTCCATTGGCAGTTATTTTAGGAACTCAGGTTTCTTATATTCCGTAAATGAATCGCTTCGATACACTGGCAGGTATCCTTCTACGCATATATGTGAGCAATTTCGGCCAAGTGTTCGAATAAGCTACTTACCATCTGATGCCCCAACTTGCGGCTGACAGTGGCTTCTTAGAACCTTGCTTGTTGAAATTATTTCTTCCATCGTTAATTCCTGAAATGTTGTAATTAACTACTGTTACCTCCTTATGAAACTGGTGTAAACATGTGGACAGTAATCAAAATATTGTGCACAGTTGGCATCTTCTTGTGTCGCTTTGTAAAATGTTTAATAATTCTGTAAAAATGGCGGTTTCCTTTATGAACAGTGTATCAAGTGCTGTAAAATACAAGTGCCTATATTATAGATTTAATATCACGCATAAAACATGCAATTCCATTAACCATTAGCAAATGCAGAAGAATCTTACGCAGCCAGTATTCAGTGTTAGCATTTGTCTTAAATGTGGCATGATCAATGTTTCAAATTTAAATTGTCACTATATCAAAATCAAACATGTAAATTAAATTTGGATCAAGTTTAATTTACTTAGTTTAGTTATCAAGTTACTTGATATATATAAATAGGCCTTCATATATCCATCAAATTTCATGACTTTTGCTAATCCGCCGAAACATGTGGAGGACAGTGAGTGCCATGAGATTTTTCTATGTTTTTAATACATGAGAGTTGAACTCTGCCTTACACTTTATCCGTAATTTTACGTAAGCTCAATTTAACATATTATAAGATCCACACTATTTGACCTAGTAAATTAATTGCATATGGATTACTTACTGCAGGTACACTCTGCATCACCGTTGAGATAATTGTTACTAATAAGACAATATTTACTAGTTTATTCATGTTGCTTCAGTTTATAACTGCACATAAAGAAACCAGGAGGATAGTAATTGAGATGCTTGTCTTGACTTTTATACAGCTGATTCTACTGCTGTTGATCAGCTCTGCACCAGCAAGGACACTAAATTGCTACTGTGTTGGATTAGATCACAGATGTTAGCATTTCGTAGGAACATTCATTATATATTTGTCGAAGCAGAACTGAGATGACATCAGCTTCACGGTTGTTGATTTTTTTTCCTGTGTTCAAAATGCTTATATGTTATTATTTAATCTTTAAAAAGCAGAAGCTTAACCAATCAAAATGAAGATCGAGTTTCATTTTTGATAAATCACTGCTTGCTGCGTACCCAAATATTTCTATAAGCCTCTAATTTCCGCATAATTTCCCCGTCCTTTGTATTGTAATCTTGAGTTTCAATGTTATTTCCTTACAGAAAGCAATCTATTATACACATTAGACTGCTAGTAAATACAGTAATTAACACTGTGTCCTTTGTATCTATAAAGAAAACAAACCACATCACCAAATCATCTTCATCGCTTCCGTGATTTCATCTTCATAGGATCAAAAGACCTTCTTTAGTCCAGTAATTTGGCAGCAAGCTATTCTGTGTGTTATTGAACGACTATGGACTGAACGTAAACACACAGGTGACGGTACAAATGGGGCATTTTACTGACCACAAGGCCAATCAATTTAATAAAGCGCCTTTCACGTAGAGCCTCCGAATTTTACAGGCCAACAAACAGTAACATATGTTACAAAATCAGTAAAACTTTACCACCCGTTGACGTTATTGTGACATGACAAAAGCTGGTAATTAGTTGTGACAATTGGCGTTCAGAACTTCGAAAATTCATTTCGAACCGTGTACCTCGTGCCACTCCACTTTTCGCATCCACTGCCTCCTGTGTTATATCCACTCCATACACACACTGTGAACGCTATACTCGTATATAGACTATGTTGTGGCGAAGAGAATGGTAAAGAAGGCCCTCACTGACTGCTGAACCCTGATTACCATTGCAAAGCTGTCAGTTACCACGCTACATCTGTCATCAGTCGGTCAACCAACTAGCTCAAGCGGTAGCTCTCTTGATTTGTGTTCTAGAGTTTGAACAGTGGCCACGTGACTCTGTATTCCCATTTGTCCCTAACTGGTTTCTCTGTAGAAATAGGCCACAACTGTTTTTCTCTCTTCTCACAAAGTCCAGACCGACTCTGGTGCCCACTCATTCTCCTATTCAGTGGGTACTCTAGTCGCGTTCTCGCTGAAGGGGGAAGGGGGGGAGTGACGTAAAGCGGCCGTGGCGTGAATCTGACCACTTACCTCCGTCTAGTACTGAGAACAAGAATGAGTGGAGCTATACCTCTATTCCTCGTTATGCCCTCATGACGTCCGCACGGACAATTTTATTGTTAAAGGTAATATAAGTACGTGAATGACAGGTGCGCACCCACAATTTTTCACTGGGGGGGGGGGGGGGGCTGATCCTGAGGCTATATATAATTTATGTTAGATTTTAAAAATTGTGTTATAAAAATTATGCCATAAATATTGGTGAAGCATAACACTGTTTGCAACTGCATTTATATATATACAAATATAACTACATGTTCCATGATTCAATCAAAGTGTTCTAACTTCTTGTTACTTTTTAATTTTATCATTTAATTTTTCGAAAGTCCAATGTACTAGTTATTGCAGTGGCTGATTTCAGCTGAAGGGTAAATGACAAAAATCTTTTGATATCTTATATACAAAATCTCTTTTTTCATTTCGCTTTAGGGTGTTCGGGAGGAGCTTTCGGGCTGCAGCCCCCCCCCCCCCCCCCCCAGGATGCGCCCGTGGTGAATGACATCAGGTTGCATAGAAAACTAACGGAGTTGAAGGAAAAATAGTGCTATGATAATGCCCCGAACATTTGGCTGATATTTGAAAGCAATATACTGTTACTTTCACGTGCCTGTATCTCAGCATACGACGCTGCGCATTACACTAGTTCACTCAATGAATTCCCACCTTCCCGTCATTGGACCGTATCACCTCTGTGTACTCTCAAATGGGCAGTTCATTTTGCACTGCGACATGGTAAATTAAAGAGACTGGTATGTATGCATGACACAAGGTTGGAATATGATAACAGTGATAAAGACGTTTTGTTTGCAGCCTTCGTGTACACAATAGTGCTTACAGTATTTCGTCTCGCCTCCTACATCTCGCATGTCTCTGTGTCACTCTTGGTCTCTTATTGAGGGACATAAATAAGGGGTCTCAAAAAGGTAAAATATTTAAAACTAAGACAGAGGACATGATAGAGAGGGGAAGAAAACTTTATAATGAGAGGATTCGTAATTTTACTCCTCATGAAAATTATTTGGGTTCAAAAATATAGGGCGATTGATTAGGCAGGTAGTACGCATGGAGACGATTGTAAATGCGCAGAGAATTTCAGCTGCAAGCCTTAAAGTAAGAGCTAATTTGGATACCTAGAAGGAACTGGGCTGATTAAAATGGACCTTATATAAATAAGGTGCGAGCTTTTGGATTCATCTGGGAGTGAATAGGGACCAGCGTTGGGCACATTTGATGGCGTAATGGAGCTGTGGGTTTGTAGGAAACGGGAATGTTTTTCAATGCCTGAGTAACTGTTAGCTGCTCATCAATGTAGATAGCTATACAATACTGTCGATGTCTCATTCTGTATATTTTAAACATTTAATTAATGTTTTATGGTATTTATTACTTATTCTGACAACATATAATTACAGCAAGTAAAAAAACATTTTTGTGCGAGCAATTAACTTGGCTGTGCAAAAGCGTTGTTATAAAACACATGTCTTCCAGTGAGGTGTATTTTGCATATGCTTGGCAGGCAACATAGATAGCATAAACTCTACTTGAAGCATTATTGTTTTTCTGGGTACTGCTGTACATTCCAATCCATCGGTTCAGCTGATCAAAATGAAGAGAGGCGAGTTCTAAATCACGGGAACAAGAACGCCTGAAAGAAAATGAAAACCATGTTTCTTAGTAGTTTTGTTTTAAAAAATAGGGTAGTGTTTAGAATAGTTATACGTTATCAATTTTAAAACTATTTATTTAATGTACTAAACTGCAAATGTATTGAGTATGTGGCCTGTTGTAAGCAATTATAAGGGATATCAAGATGTCCACAGCCAGTTATATGGGGGAAATGAAATTGGGAATGGACAGCAGAAGGAGGAAGTTTATGTATCTGACAGCTAGAGCTAATCATTGTCAGCAGATTGTGCATCTGGACAGTAGAAATCCTGTTGGACAGTGGTACGGCTTGAAGAAAGGTAACGTGAAAGTGGAATGTTGGGTAGAAAGGATGATAGAGTAGTTACAGGGTACAAGCTTTGTATATGTTGGACAGAAGGAATGATAGAGGAGTTACAGGGTACAAGCTTTGTATATGTTGGGTAGAAAGGATGATCGAGGAGTTACAGGGTACAAGCTTTGTATATGTTTGGTAGAAAGAATGATCGAGGAGTTACAGGGTACAAGCTTTGTATATGTTTGGTAGAAAGGATGATCGAGGAGTTACAGGGTACAAGCTTTGTATATGTTTGGTAGAAAGGATGATCGAGGAGTTACAGGGTACAAGCTTTGTATATGTTTGGTAGAAAGGATGACAGAGGAGTTACAGGGTACAAGCTTTGTATATGTTGGGTAGAAAGGATGATAGAGGAGTTAACAGGGTACAAGCTTTGTATATTGTTGGTCAGAAGGGATGATAGAGGAGTTAACAGGGTACAAGCTTTGTATATGTTGGGCAGAAGGGATGATAGAGGAGTTACAGGGTACAAGCTTTGTATATGTTGGGTAGAAAGGATGATAGAGGAGTTACAGGGTACAAGCTTTGTATATGTTGGGTAGAAAGGATGATAGAGGAGTTAACAGGGTACAAGCTTTGTATATGTTGGTCAGAAGGGATGATAGAGGAGTTAACAGGGTACAAGCTTTGTATATGTTGGGCAGAAGGGATAATAGAGGAGTTACAGGGTACAAGCTTTGTATGTGTTGGGCAGAATCATCTGGAAAGTAACACCAGCAAAGTAAGAAAAAGGAAAGCTGTAATTATACAGAAACGCAGAATACAATATCGAATACTTCAGAAAATATTTTATTGGTATTTTATGAAGATATGAAGCATAGATGGAGTAAGAAAAACTGTACTGAATGCTGTATTAGAAACGAAGGATAGCTTGATTAGAAGTGTGTGTTTAAAATTAAGAGGAATTAAAAGAGAAATGTATAAAGGAATTTGCCCTCTGTGTTTATACATTGGTGGTGATAAATGTGTATTTTTGGGCTGCCCTGAAACAAAAAAGTCGAAAATTGAATTTTTGGATGAAATGGCTATAGGCCTGTTTGAATAAGCAATTAACATATATAGTCAGAACAAACTGTGCTAATAAAACACACTTAAAAATTTAGGAACATATTTACACCAAGGCATAAGTTGTAACATAAAACAAAGGAATGTAAAAAAATGTGTATGTGCAGAGAACTATGAGAAGATCCACAAACCTTGTAGTAAGAACATAACTCATTAAGTATCGTGTCACATTACACTTACATTATCAGCGTCTTCTGTTAGACTGATTATACATTCGACGTAGTGCGTGTGGGTCAGATGCTGTGAAACTGCCCCAAGATGAATGACGGGATATTTTTATAAAAGTCGCAGTTATGTGTTATTGGAAGCCTGTGGCAAATTCGGAATTGGGGTGGGAAGAATGAATTTAACCCGATACATTTCCTCTCTAGTTAATCTTTGAATGTGCTTTGTTTGTTGTGTTGTCAGTCGCATATATCATTGCAGTTGTGTAAATAGTCTAACCCCGAGGCGTCCAATATGTGACCCGCCTGACCCCTGGGTGTGGTCTGTCTGATATTTTTATGAAAAAATATAGAGGCTAATTCAGTGTTTTGAATGCCAGTGTTGTCACTGATTGGATTAAAATTGATCAGTACCTAGCAGTAGACATTTAACTCTGCGTCCTGGTGTGAATAAAATTGATTAAACTGGTTTTACAAAGGAAGGTTGCGATCAGTGAACACAACGCTATATTAATTAAGAATAAGACTACATATTGCAGCTAAAAATGATGAGCCATCATCAGGCCCAATTACAAGAACACAAAAGGGGATGTACTTTACAACTGTATTTTAAGCTTGAAATCTTATCCTTTACAAGTTAAAATATACATAACTTAATGTAAAAAATATAGAATACCTGAAATGTATAAATTGCAGTTTATGAAACGTTGACAATATTAAATAGAATAATATGACGCAGGTAATTAGTTTTAATATTTTTCGAAGCAACGTGTATATATATCGCAGTGTAGAAAAAGTACGTATAGAGTAGGACTGACTTCAGTTTTTTTAAATCTTGGTTTGCGATGCTTTTTTCTGTTATTTGTTCTGTGATATATAAAAAAACACGTAAGTAGGGTTATATTATCCTTACTGAATATAATGTTGTGTTGACTGATGGCAACATCCATTTATATTTAATAAAGTAAAGGAGATGTGCCACCTTAAAGTAAACTGGTTTTGTAACTGCTTTTGTGTTTCTGGTAAAAGTCCTTCTTTTCCAATACTTAACAGGCTATTACTCTGCATTATTGCCGGTAATATGTTCATGCAGCCCGTTCACACACATACAGATTTATGACCATGTGGCACATAAATGCAGAAACCTTGCGCGCCCGTAGTGTGACAGAAGGGAAGCGATGTCTCTGCAGCAAAGTTTCTTGGTGGTTTGAATGACTTACCTCAGGGTCAGCCTCGTATGTGCACTTCGTTGCTACAAAAGCAATGTCGCAGGCGTCGGTCAGGCCTGCAAACAGAGAAAATTTGTGTGTTGTGGCTGGAAACATCTTAAGTTCGCACTGCGCTGTTCAACATTTTCTTTTGCGGTGAAGCGCCCCGCAGCAGGCGGAAGCACCGCAGCCTTAAGGCTTATTGTGCAACCCTGTGATGAAGATGAAGAGAAAGCTGATCATTTTTTTCCACTTTTCCGAGTAATGGAGCACCGGTGGAATGATATTGATAGGGGAAAACAGACGTACTCGGGGAAAAGCCTGTCCCAGTGCCACTTTGTCCACCACAAATCCCACATGGACTGACCTGGGATCGAACCCGGGCCTCCGCGGTGAGAGGCCGGCGACTAACCTCCTGAGCCATGGCACAGTCTCCGCTTTTCATCATTAATTGCACTTCCGTCTTATGTTCGCTTTCACGTCTGAATAACTTGATGAACCTCCACCGAGTGTTAGGAACTTATGGTCCACAGTGAATTAACGGATACCTTCTGCGAACACCCATGCTAGTGATGATTCCTCATGTCCTGGATAACCTCTGTGTTCGAAACTAAAGGGCCTGATACTTTAACCTCATATCTTTCCTCTTTATATCATACCCGACACTAAACCCCTCTTTTGTAGCCTTTAATTTACTTAAGAAACTGCTAGCAGTGCAACAGATGTGATAAAGATATGGAGCATATGTGAATTGATATTGAGAGGGAAAAACTGGAGTACTCGGAGAAAAAGCCGTCCCAGTATCACTTTGTCCCCCACAAATTCCACATTGACTGGTCTGGGATTAAACTCTGTACTTCGCGGTGAAAGCCCGGCGATTAACCATCTGAATCATGGCACGGCCCTTCAATTTTGTTCCGGTCTGTTTGGATGTGTGATTGTATGCTATCCGAATTCATCAGGAGGGACTGAATAAAACTTTGGACTTCCTCAGCCAGGATAACCAATGACTGGTAGATATTCGGGTCGGGAACCTCTGGAAGAGAAGGTGACAGAAGACTCCGAAATTCGTAGTATGAGAAATTCTCCAAATTCGATCTCCTTTTTAGCTTCTCTGTGAAAATAGCTTCGGTTTGTCACTGCATTTCACAAATATTTTAACGTTGCAAGATTTTCAAATAATTTATTAATTACCTCCCTATTTTGTTAGTATTTTATTAGTATACACTCAGCATTACTTTTGTTTAAAACTAAACGAATTTAATTACTAACGAGTGACCTACTACCGCGCCAGCAATTTACAACTGTGTATGTCGTATTCCATGCATGGGAATCAAAAATAGAGAAAAGTTGTCAACTTATGCTCCCTTATTGCTGATGTACAACTGCGACGTGTTAGCACGGTTCCATCTTGTCTCACTCCCATTAGTAACTTACCTTGTTTGAATTTCAGGACAGGAATGATGTGAATGATCATGAAAGCCATGTAAACATGCGAGTAAGCTGTCATTGTTTTTCCTGAGCCTTTCCAGTCGAGTACTCGGATAGTACCTCTCTCCAGACTGCCTATTTCAGCAGTTATCAGAGGACACTTAACCGAGAAATGACGTTTCCCATTACAGGTGTTAGACCATTTGCTCACCGTCAGCCGCAGTGCGACACTTCTCTATGGCTGCTATCACCCTGTCTCTGATGTCGTTTGGTAGCATTTTCTTAATGTGGGCTATAGCCGCATCAGTTGTAACTTGGCCGTTTTTCATCTGTGAACATAGAAAACCAACATTTATTCACAGTCCATCGAAATGTTTAAGTAAGTTATTTGCATTTCAACGCATTTTTGCTGTAAAAGAAATAAGGTGTTAGTCATTCTTATGTTCGGTTTAAATGAAGAAATTTTGTTCAAAATAAGAATGATCAGTTCAGTCCGTACCGGAGTGCATATGGCTTCCACAGGCCTTGTTCACAGCTTGGTACTCTGAATGCTTCTGACTAGTCCACACACCTTCGGTGAAAACAATGGCGGCATTACAAAAACTTGAATTCATTTCTTATGTAACCACCTTTTAATAATCTTAAGTGCTTTGTTGTCATTAGCACCTAAATATTTAAATACCGTATTTTTTTCGTCATTCTCTTAAGCAATTTTTAAATTATACGCAGGCTGTAAAACATTTAATAACTCTGTAAGTTTAACGACGTCACATAGTCTGTGTGTGTTCTAATTAATCATAAAAACTTGTGCTTGATTATTTGTTAGTGTGGAACCTTTGTTTAGTGTCGTTACCGTATTTACAAATGTTACCATGGTTACCATTGTTACTATTTTTGCCATGATGGGACATTTCAGTATTGGCGCCATTGTCGCTCCAACCGCACAATTAGTGGTTATGCCTGAAGGTTATTGCCGATTACCGAAAGTTAAAACTTACGGATTAAAGATGGCCTCCAATGTCATGCAGTTCATATCAAATTTCGTCAAAAACTGTGTAAAGGCTTTTGACTTGAAACATGCTGACGGACAGACAGACAAATATACATACAGCGTTGGGAAGACACACAAAACACCGATGAAAATTTGAAGTACTGTTGTGAGAATAGGAACTGAGATGGCATTATTTGTATAGTGACTAGGCTATGTACTGGAAAACCGAAGAACCTTGGTTCCATTCCCAGCAGGCATAACAGATGTTTCTCTTCTCCAAAACGTCCAAATCGACTCTGGGATCCAGTGAGCCTTTTTATTCGATGGATGCTGGAGAGTTCTTTTTCTGGGGTAAAGCGACCACGTATTGCAGCTGAACACTCACTCCCATCAACTGCCGAGTACAAGAATGCGTGTAGCTATACTTTCACCTACCTCATATGCCCTCATGGCGTGCACAGGGAAAACTTTGCCTTCTACTTTTCACAAATAACGCTGTTATTTTGCAAATAAGGAAATGTTGTGCTTGTGGTTACGAGTTTATTACGCGTTGTGAGAAAGAGTGGCAACATAGGGACGAAAATTACACACATGAGCTATATTACATTGCAGATGGAAGTGACGGATGGCAGAAGAAAAATTAAGAAAACTGGGGATGTAGTTGATAACACAAAATAAAATCAAATTAATTTGGAAATAACCTATAGACATGATACAGAGATGCATGATTCCTGTTAGGTCCTATAGGTAAATGACCAAAAAACTAATATGCATATTGTTTTAAGTTCTGAATCTACAAACGGGCTTTAAAGTACAAATCTTTATGGACGACTAAGGGCAAGAAAACCAAGCCTAAAAGAAAAATATGAAAGTAATACAACTTACCGCCTGCGTCATGCCCATGACACATTTCATGTAGCACTGAAAACAATAAAATATGCTATTAGCATTCGTGCATGAGACTGTCGACATTTTTGTTAAAAGGTACGTCTTTCTTTACAGTTACTCTTCCTTAGGTGTAACAAACTGCTTAGTTTATGAACCGGCCATACTTTAGTACATTCATTCGATTGTGATGTGAATAAAAAGCTGAAGATTTTTTGGGTAATGCAAGTTACTCTTTTTGAGAAAGGAATATAAATTACAAGTTCGTAAAAGCGAAATGTTTGGGAAAGTATCAGGGTCCAAGAACTGTAAAATACATGGACATGGAGGATAGGTTTATTGCATGAAGTTAGGGTAGTGCAGTGTAAGAGGTGAATAAGCGGATATATACAAGAAGCAAGAAATTTGTTTTCAGAATTTTACTGGGAAGTCCTCTTGGTAAACGACTGTGAAGGAGAAGAAGATGAAGGATGCTATTGAAACTATCTTAGAGAAATAGCTTTTGAGGATGGGAACTAAGTGGAAGTGACTCAGGACCGTGTGGAATGGTATTTCTCATGTCGAATTCCGCTCATATCTGATCGTTCTTCATATGATTGCCCTAGTATTACTTTTTGGATAGTTTAAATGATGGATCCTCTCGACATGCAGTTTTCTCCACCATCCTGTTACTACCTTCCTATTACGTCAAAATACATTTTTGCAAAACTTCCCAATCTGTGGCTTTCTTGTAAGTTAAGGCACCAATGAAAACGGCAAGTAAAATTACAATAAAAAAGAGGCCTAATCTAAAAGTACATTTTTGTACTTAGGTCATCGAAACGATATACACGGCTTTTCCCTAACCTGTCTTCCTAGCAGCTTAAACTCCCACCACTTATATTGATTCTTTGCCTGAGTGGGGATACTGAATTATATATATATATATATATATATATATATATATATATACATATAACACATTCATTTTCATGCCATTTTTACCTTCAAATTTCTGTCTTCCGGAAACTGTCCTTCCTGAATTCCGTTCAGTAATTCTGAAACACGAAAAAAAGATGTCATATCTTTATCAAATTATACTTTGTTAAATAACTTGAAACACGCACAGTGAACACTATGGCTCTTAAAGAAACCGTAGTTTATCTTCAAGTAATTCACATTTATTTAAAGCATTTTTGTAATACTGTGGCCTGTTATGTAAACATTATAATTTGCAACGTGACTGATTTTGGTTCTGAAATGGCACGTCATAGTCTTCTGGTTGTCTGCGTAGACACATATAGTCTAGCACAGATACTTATCGGCGCAAAGCCAGGCTACATTTACACGCATTCAGGCTTTCTGCACCTCACAAATTGGTTCCAAATTCATGCACACTGGCGCTGCCCTCGTTTACGGAAACCTGGTAAAATTATGTTTAAAATTTTGGCGCTTTAAAGTTAACTCTCTGTTGTGTGTATCGATAATGAAGTTTGTTAGAGAGTTACTTATGTTTCAGAGGAACGTTTCGCCACTGTTTCCAGAACAGCACAGACCGCTGATATGTGAGCCGCATCCAAATGTTTCTAGCACTAGATGTCTAAATAGCTTGTGTTCACGTACTTCAGATACCGGCAGGCACAGTGTGGTTAAGATACAAAATATTGGCATTCAACAGTACCAAAAGCTAGATCAATTTTTCGTCTTGAGGCGTTGTCTTTTATAGTGGCGTGAGAATTAGCCGTGATGTCTTTAGCACGAATCAACCACTGAGGCTGACCAAATATTTGGGGGTATTTAGTCGCGAATGTCACTCACAGCCTCTTGTCTTCCGATTGAATGATATTATAGCGAATAATGTTACTCCTTCACCTAAAGATGCCTTTGGTGGCCTAGAATTAGGAAGTTCCCATGGAAATATGCATATTTCGACTTAAAACTGCCGAATGGTTGAAATATTCGCCATTGAAACACATGGTTTAATTACATTTCCCTGCTTTTTTTATATCATACTTTTTATATAGGAGATTTCCTGATGCGGATTTGCAAGCTTCTTTTTATTTTCCCCCCGTACAGTCCTTTTAGTTTTGTCAAAAACCTGACGAATCTTCGACCTCGTAGATGCATTCGCTAAAATGTATATACGATGGAACGGGTTTATATTTACGTAAAAGAAAAGAAAGACTAATTGAAATCAGTGGAGTACAACGTAGTCTAAATGAAGTGCTTTTTTTTTACTTTTTTTTGCGAATCACAATTTTATTAATGTATTTTGGTTATTTTACTGAACCATTACTTCATAGGGGATTTCGTAAATACAGTTCAATAGTGACACTTGCAATAAACAACTTCCTGTATCTTCTGGCGACAAAGTATTACATATCAGTGAATGCTATATAACTAAAATTCGCCAGTAATGAAGATTTCCGCGGATCTTCTGGAGAGTTTCGTGGAGCTTTTGGGCTCCTAGAAGCATAGTTGGGGAAACAATATCCTAAAATATTGTACTTATATTAAGGAGGACGTTTCCATTTTCTGAGATCATTTGATACGTGCACCGTTTTGCGACTTGGTCTTCCTTCTGTCGTCTTTCCTTCAGTCGTCTTTCCTTCAATACACTCGTACTGATATACTTTAAACATTATTTCTTATTGTAAGGTTTGTGACGACGGCTTAAATCGAACAGGGTTCTTCTGGAGGTAGGATTCACGATTCTGCAGTGATGTAAAGTTTTATAAGCTAATACTTATATAAAGTCCCGGGTTCAGTCACTCCTGACGCTAATAATAATTTTGTCTGAAAATAAAATCTTCCAGTATCACGAGCAGCAAGTAACTGCAGATGGAAGCGCCCCTGTGTTTTTGTTACCCATCACGTTGCGTTTTTTAAAACTTGAATAACAACATATTTGTAGATACAATTTTCTTAATTTTTTGCATATCAAGTCTCATACAAGTCAAAGAGTGGGCAGTGTCCGTTCTAATATTAATACGTACTTATGTACACTGTCACTGCAATGAATGTGTACTTGTTTTGTTTCATATACCCTTAGGGTAGGGTGTTTGTTAGCTACATGCTGTGGGCAGTGTCCACTGATATACTACCTGTTGATGCTCCTGATTTTGGCTGACACGAGCTCCTAATCATCTTCATTCCTTGCTTTATCTGTGCCTGTGTCATCGCCTGTAATTTTAAAAGAAAGCTATGTGTTTCTTTTAATGTATCCAAAAGTACTAGTTGCACTAAATTCACAAAGTACATAACGACTGGAATAGCTTCTTTTCATAAGACATGACATCCCATTTGTATTTATTTGCACGTAATTATTCCATATGAAAGTCAATGACAGTGACATTTTATCATCACTGTTTTGGACAGATGAGCTATATTTCAAATACGCATATTTCCAAATTTGTCCACACTCTGGTTTGTATTAAATAAAATGAAAATATTAAATAGAATTGAAGTAAGACCTGTATATAGTTTTTAAGTGCATACTTTGCAATTTTACATACATCATTAGGCGTAATATTCGTCACTTTTGATACAAACTTGTTGTTACTGACTCATAGCTAGTGCACGATTCAGACGATCAAAATCCGTTGAATTACGGCCATCATTGGTGTTGGTGCTCACAGAAATGTACGATTATCCATTTTTGAATGCAGACTTAATTTTTCGTTGCATTCCAAAATACCGCATAGATTTGTATTAATTGTTTGTATAAACCTTTAATTGAAGATAGAAATTAGCTAACTTAAAAAACCGGAGATATTACAAAGGCAATTGCAAAGTATGGGACTAATTTCATATTTTGCATGCATGTCGGTATTTGATTTTGCGAGTTGAATTCACGCTACATTAAAATTCTTTTGAGTTTATTATATTAATATGCAGAAAATACAAAGGTATTTTAGGCCCCAAATATTTCTACAGATCCTTTTCATATTATGTAAATAAATTTTTCTACGATAAGGCATGCGTAAGAAAAATATAAAATTCGATTTACATTTGACACAAAACACTGTTTAAATGTGACCGATAGAACCAAAATTATATTAGTTTGGTTTTTTTTTGCTGCAGACCTCGATACAAAATCTCATCGAAATGTGCGGATTTGTGTCGGATGTGAATGCACACTGTCTCCCTTTAATAACTTTTTTTTGTAAATTTTAACAAAAAAGCAGATAATGTGAATACACAAAAAAAGCTTTCTTTTTTGTGGCTACTGACGGTATCTTATACTTTGTTAGGACTGAGGGTCAAATGCATCTTATTTTATTTCGCGCTACTTGAATAGGTTACGAAATTTAAAGAAAATCATGAAAATAAGAAAGCGTTTGGTTGCCCATCTCTCCAAATCAATTTTTCATCTTTGTAGTTACTGATAGGATTGCCATTCAACCTGGTACTGTTCTAGTGTAAAAGTTACCAAGCCAATTTATTTTCAGTGTGGACCAGTCAAAGAAGAATGCCTACTTTACATAAAGCTCAATTCAAATCTACACATATTTGTCACAGCCCAATGTCTGAATTAAAGGCAATTACGATGTTTTGGAGGGAGATACTTCTGCGTGATTAGCTAAAAGTGAAGGATACTTACGTTTTGTTCCCTAAAAATAAATCTGTTATTGTCGTGTGACCAAGGTGTACTCCCCCTTGATGCATCATCTTACCTTTCCGAAATGCATCGTATTTTGATAGGCGCTCTGTGGTAATGATAGCTTTGATTACGGAATTTGAGGTTTTCCTGCTGGTGACCATGAAGAATACGCTGTCTTGAAATGTGCTGCTGTGCACGTTGGTGAAAAGTTTCAGACGTTTCGGAGTAACTTGCTGCCATCTTCAGAATGTGGAGGTAGCAGGTTCCTCCGAAACTGTGCTAAATTTCTCACAGAATAAATGGACTCACGTCCTATAAGACATAATGCTTTATAGCTTTTATTCTTAAGTGATAGCAGTCTTATCTCTAAACTATGAAAATAGTAAATGGTATATGAATCTCGGTGTCAAATATATGTGTATGTGTGTGTGTGTGTGCGTGCGTGTGTTTATGTGTGTATAGGCCGACACACCGTTTTTTTGCATCGACGTTTCCTTAGACGTTTCACGTGTCTGAGAATCTTGTGCATTTATTAATATCTAATAATTTGATGTGGCTTTGTCCAACTTCCAAGTAATAGAACCAATTATTGTGCGTTTTTTCACAAATGGATTAAGGAAATATCCATTTCAGTATTATTACCCCACTTTCAGTAATGATCTGAAATTTATAAATACACACATGGTTTCCAAACTACGCCATGATTGTGAGATCTCGATGTTTAGAGGTTTTTGCGGTGGTTAGATGTGAATTTTGGCCTTTTAGGTTATGACAATCTATAGCCTCGTATAGAAAACCACAACACAAAATTTAAATCTGAAATATCCTGTTTTTACAGTCTTGCACTTACAGCAGATGTCTCCGTCAAGACGACACCTAGGATGAGAAGACAGGCAGTCAGCATCACAGACAGATGCATCATGGTTTAATAGACGAGATGTCCACCTCCAACTGAATTGATACACAGCAGACGGCTGTTGTTTTATACGTGTTAATCTATTTAAAATTTAATACCTGCATTCGCAGACTTCCGCCACATGACTCACGACACCAATTCATGTCTCCAACGAGGCGTTTCAGGGCCTTATAACTTTCAGCCCGCAGTTTGTCTCAATGACACTGTTCTGTAATTACTGCAGGCCGTACAGTATGTCATTCATCGCGACAGGCACTTTGAGGAAGCTCTACCGGATGCTGCAAGGCAAAATCTAGCTCGGTTGCTTCTTCAATTACTGATCATTCACTTCAAATGCATAAAACTTTCCAAACCATTAAGTAATATTTTGACCCCATCGTTGGTTTCAAAATTTATGTTTTGCAGGTAATGTTGATAGAAATGTCAGTAGTAGTGTTTCGATTTCGGCAGTTAAAAGAGACGTTTACCTTCTCCAAAACGTCCATGTCTATTCTGGGACTCACCTAGCCTCCTATTCGATGGGTACCAGGGATTCTTTCTCGTGGGGTAAAGAGGCCGTGACGTGAAACTCTTTACTACTCTGTATCTAGTGTCGAATTTAAGAACGCGTGGAGTTCTAACCACATTCCCCACATATGACGAGTTTACGGAAGAAAATGCATTGTCGGGTCGCTGTTGACGAAACTGCAACAGGACTGAACGAGATGGCGATCAGAAGAATCTCTTCACCTTCCTGGTCTTATCCTCTAATTTTGTGAAGTTGGTCTAGGTAGACCGAAAATAAATTCGTCTGACAATTTTCAGTGAGGCACAACCAAACTTAAAGAAAGTTCAGCAAGGTGTCTGGTTAATGAGACATGAATGGAAGAGCCGCAATAGCCTCCAATTTGTTTTAACATACGTTAATTCTTTTAGTTTATTTTATTTTATAATTTGCTGGGTTTTATTGGAAACGTGAAATGTCTATTCATGTAGTCATATGTATTACAACTCCAAGAACATGCAATACACTGTTGTATTACTTTATAACACAAAAACAATCACGAAGTGCAAAATTATATTAAAAGGACAAATTTGCAAATTTTCGTGTTTTACTGCAAGAAGTTATTGGCAGGGAAATATATTTGTTGGATGCTCATCGTACGATATGTTTCTCTACAGTCCGTGCTTCGTTTCTCCGCCGTCTTTTAGAATCTTGATTATTCATTCAAGGGAAGAAGAAATTCTGAAAACAGAAAAATTATACCCCTATGAGACGCAATTGGGAGAGGCGTATTTCCTACAGAATATAATCGGACTACTTATTTACCTAAATATGTTACAATTAACGTTACGTTTCTACAACTTAAAATATGATTTACATTATGTAGGCAAATATACATGCTTATGTAAAAGTGTAGAATCTGTTACGATGTAGGCGTATACATATGTGTCTGCTAAAGTATTGGTCTACAGGTAAAAATACTGCAACCATTCGGTAAACCAATGATAGTTAGTAGAGCTAACACACTCAGGTAGCTGAGTAGATAGTTGGTCGGTAGGGCTTCATTTTTTATTGGTTACCGCATTAATTAGGTGATTAAGTGGTTACGTGTATACTTGATCAGGAGGTTAGTTATTCAGTTCTATTGTGTAATAATTTGGGTATGTCTTCACCTTCTTTATTAACTACAAAATTATTTATGAATTGTTTAATTAAGTAAATCTAAATATTTGTGTTTGCAGTAGTAGCCACCTGGCTTACCAGTTAAATCAGTAACAGCCGTCACAAATGACACAAAAGCTACAACTACAGACTGTTTCTTAAGTGCGTGTATGCATACATTCTTCCTGAAATTTTAAGTAATGTCAGTGACTTACATCAGGATCTGCATCGTAGATGCACTTTGTTGTGACGAAGGCCACTTCACAACCCTCTTCTATTCCTGAAAGTAATTTTCACGTGGTAAACATTTTGCATTGGCATTTAAAGATATCATATGTAACACGTAAGTTTCCAGTCCATATTTTACACCGTTTTGCTGCAGGTAAACACGTTGAGTTTTTTTTTAAATATTAATGTGGCATGTAAAATCCCTCATAATTTTAATACGCCCACTTCCATAAGAAAACTATAAGGCATGTTAACAAATCTTATGGCAATGTGTTCTGGATGCATCGAAATTCTTCACATACAGCTCATTTGGAATTTGCTTTGTTTGTGAGAATAAACAGCGACTATACAAAAACTCGCTCTGAAAATGCAAAAATATTATCAACATATCAGTCATTCAGGTTGGGCAACGCTTTGAGATAATTATTATAAAGTTTTTATATTTAATATCCCGTTGTGATATAGAGACAAGGAGAGGAATGAGGACCGACAATCGCAATTATACTTTGCAGTGATTTAACATATATTATGCAACATTTTTTCCGGTTTAACTGAAAGCCATCATCAAATAATTTAATCTTCTTGTATGTAAGCAATCTTTAAATGCCTGATGATGGCTTTTAGTTAAAGCCGAAACATGTTGCATAATACATATTTACGTAAATCACAGAAAAGTACATTTGTCATTCACTTCCCCCCATTCTTCTCTTTGTTATACATTCGAATTTTCAAATGACTGGACTGCCCTGATGTAATTTAAACTTGAAGTCGTGTGTAACTTTATCAGGTTGTCGAATGCAACTGACTTTTCCATCTAGCTGTGTGTCGTTAATGTCCGATTTGCAGAATGGTGTTAATGCACCTCAAAGGGACTTCCTGCTCCTTAAATCTGACGACATTTCTTCCCCTTAGAGGTTATCATATATTAGTGTTTCTCTTCTGTTGATACCGCCGATCTATTCATAACGAATAAGTTAGCTCAGACGGTGACGTTTCTAACGTGTAATCAGGAGGTGTCCATTTTAATCTCAGCCGAGACGCTGAATATTTTGATAGATTTTTTAGGGTTTCCTCAGTTCCTCCGGAAAAGTTCCAGGATAACTTTCAATAGTCTTCACCGCTGGCCTTCATATTTTTTAATGTCCTTTTTATTATCATCTGATCTTTCGACTCTATGTTGTCTGTATTATAGATAACGTCACTAAATAAGCTAAAAAGGGCCACTTTATACTAGAATCTAACGGGCACTTTTTACCCTTTACAATTGCAGTAATATTGTTTCTGTGCAATATTGTTTACAGAGCGGTAGTTACAAAGTACTTTGTTACTAAGTCTGGGAAGAATTTCTTACAGCTTCCTTCATTCGTATAGGTCAGTGTGTGCGGTGACGATAGCATGAATTGTAAATTTATAATTATGCTGAACAGTAATCTACGTTTTTCATCATTCCTATTAATGCTTAGGTAGTTCAGTGATCGTTCAGCGTCATGTCCCTTAATAATTATACAGAGTGTTCCAAAAGTCGCTTTACCGAAAAAAGAATCCTAAGGTGTTGCGTTTCATTTACTTAAGAGTATCGTATTACAACAATTGTTCACAATTCAGGATCACACTGCTTAAATACACGCAAACGAAGAGAAAGCATGTAGAAAGACATTTTAACAGGTTTAAACTGCTTTTAACTCGGATTACCGTTAGAAATGCCATTACAGTTTTATTATAGGTTACGCGAGTTTTGGAACATACTGTACAGCTCATTGCCCCATATTTGCGCATCATTTCCACTCATAGAAATCCCGAATACGTTAAATTGTTCACATGAAACCTCAAGGCTCCATGCTGTCGCTATGTTTGTAAATATTAACAAATGAATAACGTTCCATAAAGCATTCATATCTGTCTAAATAATATATTTATTACATATTACTCTAAATAATTTAATACATAACTCCAGTTTTTTATTATTATGCCATTAAGCTACGTTTTACCCACATGCCATTTGATTTTATGTTCTACAAAGTTATGGAAGGAATTTAAATTAATATATTTTCAGTTACTAGGCAAAATGTCATAATCCTGTATTAAATTGTTCAAAATCAATATAAATCTTTCTTACTTAAATCTGTGTCTAAATACGTACCATCCGCCGCGTTCCGGCACTTCTCCATCGCAGCAATCACCCTGTCTTTGGTCTCACCACTTAACAGCATCTTAGCTTGTTGTATGGCGGCATCCGGCTTATACTTCCCATTCTTCAACTGTAAGTACGAGAAGAGAACATATGTTATGTAGCGTTCGTTCTTCACGTCATTGGACGGATTCACCATATCCGCGAGCTTTGTAACAGTGAATGGGTCGAAAATATTTGACAATGTTGCTGTACGTAGTTACAACCAGAGGTCAAGACAGCCAGAAATGATACTGCAAACAGTTACAGAGAGCATCGCCTGATGTCTAGCCTAAATTCTTCAGATGTTGGGGTGGATTTACCCTGTTCTGCAACTCCATGAGATCTGAGGGAGTAAATACGATCTGGAAGTTATGTTAACATTTACAGAGATCGCTGTTTCCTACTACCCAACTTCTTCGGATCATGGAATGAAATTTGTGTTACAGATTCTCCAAGATATCTGAGTCAAGAAGAATCTGAAGTGATACTATAGACCTCTTCAAAAAAAATATGTACTCATTTTTGCTATTAATTTCCAAAACTACATCTACTGAAGCATTTTTATGAGGTTCCATTCTATCTATTGTTTTGCCATTGTTAGTTTAACACAACCTCTAATTAACACAAGTTCACAGGTAATTTCATCAATTTTTCTCAGAAACTGTTAATTATGGCAATAAATGTTATGCAATGCGAAGTATATACGCTAAATCATTTATGAAACCCTCTTTAGTGACATCAATATTTAAATAAATTTGAGAAAAAATTTGCAGAAACCTGTTTGAGCTGCACGTAAATTGTAGGTGATTTTTAAAAGGAAAATGCCCAAAATGAAATCCGCCTGACAACGTTTAGTGTGAATCACTCGATAACAAATTTGATAAACATTCTTAAGCAATTTTGGAGTGTACACTGAGAAACCCGAGTCTTCCCCTTAGACTGCCTGCTGTGTCATGTACGTTAAATAATTAAAAGACACACTGTACTGTGTTTCATTAAGGAACATCAGTTCTGAACCTTTCTTTTTAAGACTGCCGACTTCTTTTTTTTTTAAGTGAAAACAAACTACGAATAAAAATTATGTTCCACGCCCTCCTGTAACATCTAAAATCATTACTATTTTTTCTTATTGAATAAATGATATATATATATATATATATATAAATTGTGTTTTGGATAGCATTCAGAAAGTCGACGTGAAAACGAGTGTGATATAAAGACCTTAAGCAGGACTTTGAGATCTTAAAGAACTATGTTTATTCATGCTTTTCTCATGCAAATTGTGTCACGTTTTAACTCACCGACTGCATCATTCCCATGACGCACTTCGTGTAGCACTGTAATCAACAACATGGTATTAGTACTTCTGATTTATCACACGCAGTAGAACTGTTATCACTTAAACTATAGTAGCATATTCGGTACAGCATCTCATTTATCAGCTCGTTGGTTACAGACACGGAATTCGTATTAAAAACTATCGCTTTAAGCGTGATATATTTCATTTTAGGAAAAGACGTAATCTTAATTGAAGACCTTTATTGTTTTCGTTATGCATTAAGTACTTAGTGGTGTCCGTTGAAGGAATAACTTTACTGAGACAAAGTCATTGATTTTGTGGAGCCGATTAATAAGATATATCGCTCATGAAACGGCAATTTGTCGTAACCCACACAATTGGTCAAACTGAGTTTCCCACTTTACTAGACAGTTGGGTTACAAACACACATTCTGTCAAAATTTTGTGTCCACAAATATTGCTTCTCCTTGTATTTTCGTAAAAACATAACATGCTTAAACGTTGGTCTATTAAGGATCGGTCAAGTTTTTTCTGTCTCCTGTAAGATTGTGTATAGATGGGTTACGACAAATTGCTGTATCATGAGCAATATAGCAATGCGACTTCCTTTAATTTAGTTGCCATGAAAACTTCTGTATTTAGTGGTTATTTGTAGCTCTTCGGAAGCGAAATTATATATTACTTTTTGTATGTATGCGTGTGTGTGTGTTTGTGTGTATATATAAAGAGAATTTAATTGTGGATATTTTAACAAATTTTCTTACCTGGTATAAAATAAAAATCATAGGCTTACACGTTTACTCCTGTAATATTTTAAGCTTAAAATTAAAGAAAAATAAATAATGACCTTCAAAAGAAAAACTTTACCAACCCCATAGAGCAGAATCTTTCTTGAGAAGATGACAGTCATTCAGCTGGTCAAGAAGTTTTTCTTCTCGTATGAACGCAAAGTTTCGGTAGCATTTTCACAATAATCCGCCACTGAAGCTATCCTGAGCCAGATGAACATAATTTATATCCTCACACACAATTTCTTTACCTTTAACGTTAGCCTTAACGACTGGAACCTACTGTAACGATAAGTATATTTTACGTACAACTTTGAAGCTACTTAAAAAGTTTTATACACTTAATCATACTGGTTTAGGAAATATTCTCCAGTTCTTACATTTGCCTTAACATTAAACTAGCAACAGCGGTAACATGAAACGTGATAGGGATTTCATGCCGCGTAGAACAGATATTCGAATGCAAGTAGAGTTCTGTGCAAATTGCTAGTTAGCATTACCTTGTCGTAAAAAGTATTTAAATCGATCGACAAAGTTTTATAAAATTCTTCAGTGTTAAATGTCACGATAATTTGTTCAACAATCCTTGAATTGTTATGTGCATATGTACATACGTACATACGTACACACATACAAACATACATATATACATACACACATACATAATTGCGTACATACATACATACGTATAGACATACATACACACACACATACATACATACATACATACATACATACATACGTGCGTGCGTGCGTACGTGCGTGCGTACGTACGTACAGCTAGACTGACAGACAGACAGACAGACAGACACACAGATGGGGACCGTCAAAACGATTGTACTTAGCGCTGTGCAGAAATGAGAACTTAATTACAAAGAACCAAATAAGCCCTTATGCGCTTAACCAACCATGTGACCAATGTATCAGTTCTCCTACTTACCTTGAGATTATTATCATCCGGAAATTTTCCTGATTGAACTCCTTCTACCATTTCTGAAATTTCAAGAGAAATTGTGGATTGACCTTCCATCTGTTAGACTTTATAAGCTAGTCTTATATGACGACATCGGGAGAATATAGGCCCAGTCACTAATTCGAACCCCGTAAAATTCCGATGTTAATTAATAAAACACCTTCTCCGTACACTAGAGGACTGCATTAAAATGTCATTTGTTTATGTTGTTATTTGCGACATGTTTCGGCCTGTACTCGCCATCATCAAAGACATCATTCGTATACAACATTGGGAGTTACTGCTGGCTCTACATTTGTATCATGCGTGCTTTAAAAATAGGATAGCCTATAGACACTTATGATTAAGATTTAACAGTTTTTCAGTATATGGAAAGCTTAGTGTTATAAATACGTTTTGGTAAGTTTTGTAATATTTGAAGTGTGTCATTTCAGTAGGTTCTGGGAATGAACTGATTTGTGATATAAACCTCAGTCTGTGTGGTGATTTAAATGGATGTGTCAATTTAACATTTAAAGCATTCTGTTGTCATCGTAGCAATTGTCATGGGAATTACATCTATTATTAGGTTTTTCTTCTAATCTATTAATTTATTCTAATTGAGGGAACTGAATCTTGCAGCATTTGCAAGAACATTCCGATATTTATTATGTTTTATGGTGGGAAAACAGGGAAATTATAATTATGATATGATGACAATAGTGGTAGAATCCTGAATTATACCAAATTGTCGTACAAATATATTACAGGACACAAAGGTACTAACAGTCCTGTCAGCAAGTTGTGTGGTGCCGAAGACCCTGCACGGACCTTGACCTTCCTATCCCTGAAAGACGCCATCTACAGGAACGTCCAATGAGTAACATACCACATCGCAAGTTTCTGTTTGTTCAAATAAATTTGTTAGCAAAATATGTAATTTTCTGGCAAGACCTGCAATTGTAAAGTAGCCAATGTAACTGGCGAGGAAAAACAAATAGCACAGTAAAAATAAATCCCCTGGTAAGGGCTTCAGCTTGGAACTTCTAAAGGCGGCCACTCTCAGAATAGCACATGCTAGTATCTCGAATATACTAAAGTGGTACATAATTTAATTTAAAGTATACTTGCTGTGAATTTACGGCTGCGTTTGCATTCTGTTTCTAGAGGGAGATCTCACGTCTTTTAATAGCGGATACAGCTTCCACATTGAATTCTCAGTTGCACCGTCACTTCAGCCTACAGTTCTGTCTTAGTTTTGCTTGTCACATTATGTCCTTCTCCGTGGAGACGCCAACACGAATTGCCCCTGTCTCACACATTGGCGCAATTAATAGCAAAAGGCTTTTTTGCACATTAACTATTGAAATTTTGTAATGTGGTTCCATTGCCAAGCGCACCTCGTCAAAAAAATCTGCATTCCTGTTTAAGGCGGCTCTCGTTTTACGTGTATAGTTTGCATCTCTGTGTCCGACTCAAAAATCAGTAATGCTATTTATAATATAAATATTTTCGGCGCGCATTATATACACTTCCACAAATCCTGCATCATTTCTACATCTTCACAATAACACTGAGCCAGCATGTTTCCTCCTCTTACTAAAATTATTCTTGTAATATAAAATATATAAGACATGTCTTTTAAACATCTTGTGGCTAATGTGTTAGATTAAACAGTTGACTACTTGTGAGAAGCGAAGGTATATTCAATATGGTGAACGTTTCTACATTTCCGATGTTTTAAATCTTTTTTGAGAAATGGTTCACTCTCTTTGATTTGCCTACGGAGTTTAAGAAAATGTTCTGAGCTGTAAGGGTAGTAAAAATGTCAGGCGTTTGGATTAACACTAGTAAATAATTATTTATGTAGATAGCACAGAATTATAGCACTGTTTTTTTCTCCGTTACCCATAGAGACTCCCGTTTTCGGCTGGCATACACCTCTTAACATCTTCAGTGTCTGCTTCACCTGATCCATCGACATCCCCTGTAATAAGAGCATGTTACGTTATTTATAACATAATTGACACATTCCAATAAATGCTTCGTGTTTCTTGTTAACGATAGTACAGACATTTCGTTATCTTGTTCTTTCTGTTGTTTAGCTTTATGACGAATAAAATGTGTAGCTATATACTATGTAGCTAATGTATTTTCCTTCCAGTTTTCTGTGTCAACAACAGACTCTTATCTCCAGTAGATTAATTTACAGATAAATTAGAGATGCAATAAATGAAAGGGAGCCTTCGGAAGTTCTGTGTGCTGCAAGTTGCATTGTTCATTTAATCCTTTTTTAATTTAAGAGGACGCTCGATGTCAGATATAGTATTATGTCGAGTAACTACCCACTTTGAACAAGTGTTTTTTTTTCGAGTGAATTCTGGCATTTATTCTGGTGAACTTATTTTCTTAATTAAGCAGTTTCATCTGTTTATCAGTGGAATAAGCATGTCGTGCAAATACCGATAACTGCCAATAACGTGTCCTTTTAACTGCAAAATAAATTTCTTAGTAGGTTATTTTGACTAAAGAAAAATGCAAAGACAATTCTTTTATAATTAAGTCACACGAACTGCGTATAACGAACTTATAATGGAAATTTGAGGCCTGTATTTCTAATCTGCGATATTACTTGACAGCTTTTGGTAACGTGGTACATCTGGTCTACGATGCAGGCGATTCCAATCGCTCCAGTATAAAACCCACCTTATATGCATTTCAAATAGGAGTTTGCTAACTTTATGAAAACAGCTTGCCGTACAAGATGTTGATAACAATACTAAACGTAGGCTATTTAAAAATATAATTGCACTTGTTATTCAAAACTTTTCAATAATCAGTGTGGTGAATATTTATCAGAATATAAGGAATATTTTTTTAAACTTACAAACGCTGTTGTAGTATCATTTCCTTTGTAAGAGTACATATTTTGTACTAGCAATAAGTGAACACCAGTGAGGTATGCAGTGCCACATAAAACGAATTGTGTAATGTTTGTAGTATGAAATTGAATTATGATACACAATTTAATGGTATAAGTATAACAAAATAAAGAAAGTTAAATAACTTCTTCTTATACCCCAACAAACTAAGAACTTGCCCTAAAATAGTCTTCGAGTAATATGAGCTTGTGTTCTTGGAACCTCTAGTTCTTTAACATACAAACATGAAATTGGATGTAAAAGTTTTTAATTTGGAAACCTAAAGGTAAGAAACAGATTTGAATGTTTAGGCATGCATGGGAATTTCATATTAAGACGGATATTAAATAAATAAGTTATGAGGATGTGGACTGGATTAATGCGGCTCAGGATAGTGTCAATGGGTGGCTTTTGTAAACTGGGTAATGAAACCTCAGGTCCCATAAAGAGGAGGGTATCTTTGATTTGCTGTGAGCCTGTTAGCTGCACAAGAAGGACATTTGTCTACGGAGATAGGTAGTTGTTTTTAAATCCCCTGAAAGTGTAACTTTTTAAAGAACATAATGAAGTTAATTTTAGAAATTTGTGTTGGAGTAGGGGGTTAACATTTTTATGAATGTATTTGATTTTCACATTAATGAATTGATTACCATTAGTGTTGTGGCTTTCTGTATAATTAATTGCGTAGGGAGAAAGTTTGTTGTAGTGTCGTCTGAGACACTTCAGTGGGACGTCTGATTTCATGCCTTGTCTATAAATACAGCCGTGCGTCAATCTAATGATCACAGATGAAAGCCACAGTCGTGTGATGCATTACAGTAACTGATTATTTGTCTTTATATCAATGAAGAACTGTGTCGTGTTTAATTAGAAGGAATCTGCTGCTTCATTAATGTGACTAATACAGCGTCCCAGTTTAATTCCTAAAATTACAAATACTTACATAATAGGGGATGAAATACAAAAAGTGACGATATGCATGCTAGAATTTAAGCTACTGATATACCAAAATTATTTATTTGCTATTTTTCCTAACCTGTAAAGCTCAACGAGTTATTCCTTTTTCGCACACATTAGCCCATTGCTGTAATGTTGCTCTCCGTACTAACTACTAAAATATTTTCTTTATATTCTTTAGATAAGCCCATACACCAAATGGGAAAATATTTTACGTGTATGTTGTAGATTTTAATAATACTGTAATTCATGGCGTATGTCACGTTCTATTCAGTAAGTCGTGTTGTTCAGTAATAAAACGTGAATTTAATTCTGTCTATAACAGACAGGCTTTAAGTTAAACACCTCAGCTATTAAAATTTTCGCCCGCAAATTTATGGTACAGATCCCAATTTTCGGATTCTATATAAATAAATGAAGTACTTTCGCAGATAAATTATTTGGACACACACGTCCTTCCCATCGCTTGTTCTTTTTGCACATATTGCATAATTAGCGCATAGAATATATCCTTATAAATGATAATGAACAGAAAATGCACCTACAAATATCAGTCTGTTAATTATGATTTGGCAAAGCATAATAGACGTTTATTCTGAGGACCAAACGGAAATCATAAATCCTTTCTGTGAGCCTAACACCGAGTTAAAGCTAGCTGTGTATATATTTACCACACTGTTTTAAAATATTTAGAGGTCGTCAAGTGTCACAGCTGGACAGACCGTCATTACAGTTGGTGTGGTGTACTTACAGCAGACGTCTGTTTGAGAGTGGCCGCGAGGACCACCACGCACACCGAAGCGAACACTAGTCGGTTCATTTTGTGTCGAATTGCGTGTGCGTCTACTTTCTGTGACTTATATATACACAGCGGCACGGTTTGCTCATTGGTTCCGATTAAGCAAGGTCGCGTCATTCAAAAATTAATCCTTAGTGCCCGGACTTCCTCTCTTCTTTATCTTGTACATACAAATTTTCTTCTTCAGCCAGGCATTTCTTCGTAGCTGCCTTCATAGTCCTCCTGTGTATCGTGCTGTTCCAACTTCAGAATCATATACAATTAAGTGTCTCTTTTTCTTAACAGATTACATTACAAATGAAACTCCCCTTCTCACGCGGTAAAAGATGAAGCTTTCCCGAAACAAGTCATGGAGATTCAGAGTGTGGATGAAGTTTTGGGCTGCCATTCTGACTTTGACATTCGGCAAAACTAGGGCGGCAGAGTTGTCAGCTCTACGCGCCGGCCGCACTTTACTCCCAAGGAAATACCTTGGTACTCCTTTCTACTAGAGGCTGAGCGGCGGGAGGTTTAGGTCACTTGGAAATTTCCTAGGACCCCACCGGAAATCGACCCCGGAAACTCCCGTCTTGTGGCGCAGTGCCTCAACCAACTGCGCCATCTTTTCACACGGTGTCACACTAAAATATTTACACATCTCCAATATATATGGACATAAAAATAAATCGCCTTCCTCTGTACGTTTTCTTTTAATTACAATGACCGCAACATGCAAGAGAGTTTAAACGTCATTCATTCATTCATTCATTCATTCATTCATTCATTCATTCATTCATTCATTCATTCATTCATTCATTCATGTTTTTAACGCAATTGCTTCCTAGTTACTGTTAATGCCTGGATACTAAACATCGTTTAGATCTTATACAGTCTGTATTGTGTGTAGTCTATGTGCTGGAAAACCGAGGAGTCTTAGTTCGGTTCCCAGCACGGCGATAGTTTTCTCTATTCTCCTAAGCCTCCAGACCGACCTTAGGGCCAACCCATACTCCTATTCAATAGGTAGCAGGGCTTTTCCTTCGGTGGTAAAGCGACGGCCGCGAAGCCGAGCTTTAGCCTTCACCTAGTGTCAAGGTTAAGAATGAGTGGCGCTACATCTCAACTTCCCAGACGCCTTCATGTTGCGCATAATTACTTTTAAATATTACAGAATGAAGGAGGCTATCTTTAGACAAAATCAGTATTTCTCTTAATTTAAATAAACGTAGCCTTGTGTAGGTTTTCACGAAGGGGATTGTTCATATTGTAGTCTTCTGGGTTTTGACATCATATTGTCTTTTAGGTAGAAACGGACGTTTCGGAAGAACATGTTACCTCCACCTGCAGTTTGAAGTATTAGATCCAAGTGTGACATTAGTGTCAATACTCCTTTAAAGCTGATAATGGAGGCACCGTGGTCCTCCGACATGTCTACAAGCAAGACAGAACACTACAATCTTAACTAACACTAATACAGGATTTGTAATGTTGTATTTAACTTGTTGGCTTTATTGTTATGCGTAATCTTTATTCTGTTTTTCCATTATATTAACTTTTTCATTTTTCTGGATTACGTAATGGTTTTACTGAAAATAATAATTTGCATATAATTATCGTGTTTTGTTGTGCAGGATGCTTGGCAGGGAAAACTGTGTGCTTGTGTGCTCTTCTGTGTTTCGGTTACACAGTCCTAGACGTCACCAGATAACAATCCTCTACCGACCGACTTTTAGCTTCCAATGATCCATTCACGGGAACAGCAAAATCTGAAAATAAAGGCACCCCATAGGTTACTATATTATTTCATACAACGTGTCAGTATAATCACATAAATATTTATGCATGTACATAGACACATTCATAAATGTACGATATGGACGAATAGGTAAATGTTTTTCTGCCACACTCTATCATAAGCAATTATAAGATATCACATTATACATTTTATGCAACAGCGCTGTGTGCGTGACGAATACCTCAAACTTACGAGTACTGATATCCTCTTTTCGTAACCTTTCGGTCTCCTGTGAAATAAATAATTAGTGAAAGAGACGATGTGAAACCTGCTGTCCGAATATGTGTGTAGATTAAGTAGAACTGTTAGTCACATGTAACTGGTCACTCTCTGCAAAGCAGCGGTAAGGTAAAGTGTGCTTTGTTACTGTGTTGCTTCCCAACCAAGTCAACGTATAAAGGACCATAACTTTTGCTTTCTCTTGAAATCAAGTGAAGACTTTTATACAGGGAGTCGCAAAAGTCACCCGACGCTCGATATGTAACAACATAAAGGCCGTACACACGATAATAGGCAGCTCTGCAAGACAGTATTTGCAAGCGTTCCGTAAAGATTTAGACAGTGTGTCAGTATAGTAGGAAGACACTTTGAAAGTTTCAAATAATAAATTGTCTAAGTATTTTGTCAGTAAATTTCAATTAACATATACAAGTTTATTTGTTACCAACTACTGCACAATAGTTATATACGCTCCTACATGTTTCGGCTGAACTACTTAGGGAATCATCCCCTATAGACATAAGCAGCGTGCAACGTGTCAGAGAATGGTAAAATATACAAATATTACTGTCGTAATGACTGATTTTTTATAGTTTACATATGATAAAATCAGTAAGGTGATAAATAAGATTCTATTAAGTATAAAATATATAAAATCTAAAATATGTAGATGTTTACAAACATCTGTTTCCTGATCATTTCCAATGTGTGGGGTAGAATCCCCTGGCTGTGGTCCCCGGTGTTTATTCTTTACGTGATATCTCTGTACTGTACGTAAGTAATAAATACCGGGGACCACAGCCAGGGGATTTCTATTTACGGATCAACGTGCTGATTTTATCGTATGTAAACTATAAAAAAATCAGTGATTACGACTGTAATATATGTATATTTTACCATTCTATGACATGCTGCAAGCTGTTTATGTCTATAGACGATGACACCCTGATGATGGCTGATTAGTTCAGCCGAAACATGTAAGAGCATATATAAATATTGTGCAGTAGTTGATAACAAAAGAACTTGTATATACAAAACAACTGCACGGAAAATGTATAATATTCAATTAACATGTTGCCTGTAGTGTCAAGCGACCTCTGCGCCACTATGTATGTTCGCAAAAGGACCACCAAACAGTCCCTGAACATTTAAGCTGTAACATCATACTTCAATCAAATAAAGCGAACTTTCGCCGCGAGAGCGTCAAATGATACGGAAACATTCTAGAAATTTCGTAACGGGTTAGAGGCACGAAAACAACTGAATCTGTATCTGAAGATTCTGTGTTTGGGTTTATACAAGTCACTGCAGCGTGAGGAATGTTTGTTATTCCGATTCGTGCTGCACATCTTGTCGGAAGTTGTGTAGTTGGACGTCACATAATTTGTTTAGTGTTGTATAGTTTGTCTAACAAGTCTTATATACTCGCTTGTCTTGCTATGCAATTTGTTTGGTATACTTATCACATGGTTTGCTTTTTGCTATATTTTGTTTTGTAAGTCTGTTATATAGGTTATATGCTGCTGTATAGTTTGCATGGTATTATATAATTTCTTTGGTAGGTCAATTTTACCTGTGGTTTGTTAGTCGCTCTGTGGTTGATTAGTGTTTTGTAGTTGGTGTGGCTACTCTGTAGTTTGTTGCTATATAGGTTTGTATTAGCCGATCCCAGTGGCCGCGCGGTCTAAGGCGTGGGCCTGCGGCCGCTCGCTTACTGGATTGTCAGTTCGAATCCCACTGGGGACATGGATGTCTGTCTCTTGTGAGTGTTGTGTATGTTGTCAGGTAGAGGTCTCTGCGACGGGCTGGTCCCTCGTCCAGAGGAGTCCTACCGAGTGTGGTGTGTCTAATGTGTGTGATCGCGAAGCCTCGAAAACTGAGGCGGCCTTGGGGGGCTGTCGAGCCATTGAAAAAAAATATATGTATAGGTTTGTATTGCGGAATTTGTTCAGTGTTGTGTAACTTGGAGCTGTCTAGATTGCTTTGTTTTGTAAGCTACATGGAACAAAAGCAAGTTGTGACTGTGTTCTTGCGACTCCCAAATGTAGTACTTCTAGATGTTCTTTTTCTTCAAGATTCCACTCTACATACCTCGGAGTCAGCATCGTGTATACACTTCGTTGCCGCGAAAGCAATGTCACAGGGATCTGTTAAACCTGGAATGAAATAAGCCATTTCTTAGTACCAAAAAGTAATCACTGAATACTGAAGGGCAAAGCGGCCCGGGACGTGAATCTCACCACTCAGTCCAACTAGCGCCGCTATTAAAAATGAGTGGAGCTACATTTCTACTCCCCTATACACCTTCGTGGCGTGCTTGGGGACAAGTTTACTTTTCCTGTTACTTAATAATCAGTAACAAATGCAATTATGTTGATGTTTAATCATGTTCATGTTATACACAACGTATCTCGCTAAGAAGCACTGACCCTTCTGATCTGGTTTTCTTTGGTCTTTGAGAAAGCTACTGTAACTAACGTGGCCTCCTGTTGTCCAACAATCAAAACTGGCTGTTTTATGCTTTATAGCCACTGAAACTAACCGAACAAATCTAATTCTTGAAAAAGGTGACAATTAAAACTTAGTAACAGTGGGTTTTGTTCAATAAAACCCACAGTGACGAAGGATAAGGAAAGTAATAAATCCGCCTCCAAGGAATTATTTCAGTTCAATTATAGAACATCTTATGTTTCAAGTATTTGTAATTTCATGCATCTTACAGAGCTATGATGCAAAATATTTCAGTTTGAAGAGATGTGTATGATAGAGAGGATATCGTAACAATTAAGGAAATACGTTAGACTGACTTCTTTTATAACAATACCCCTTTTTAATGCTGTTATGATAAATTAAAACTTAGGGTAAGAAGAATAAATAACCCTATGGTAGTAAAATTTGCCGATCCCAGTGGCCGCGCGGTCTAAGGCGTGGGTCTGCGGCCGCTCGCTTGCTGGGATTGAGGGTTCGAATCCCACATTGGGCATGGATGTCTGTGGTGAGTGTTGTGTGTTGTCAGGTAGAGGTCTCTGCGTCGGCCTGATCACTCGTCCAGGGGAGTCTTACCGAGCATGGTGTGTCTGAGTGTGATTGTGAAGCCTCGATAATGAGGAGGTCCTGGCCCACTAGGAGTTTTCGTGGCATGGATAGTGGCAACGATAGTAAATGTAAGCATCGGAATAAGATTTGTAAGAATTTCCATGTGCGGTTGACCTGTTAAAAGTAGAGTGGTAGAGCAGAGAAAATTAAAACGAGTGACACAAATAAGTGTAGAAATAAAGGACCAGACAAAACAAATGTTAACCATTTTAAGAGAATGGGCAGTAGCAGGTTCTAAAACTAAAAGGATACAGATGAAAATTCAACGCTTCTGGTATATGACGACGTGTCGGGTGGTAAACAGTAAAGAGATGTAGGCACAAGGAGTCCTTTAGTTAAAACATGGCTACGAATTTGGAAGAGTCCCAATATAATCTCTGAAGGACAGGAGACGTTCTATCGCATCACAAGGATATAGTATATAGCATCTAGTATATGGCGTATGTCCTTCTGTTACCTTAGTAGGGGCGGTGTCGAAATATTTTCGTGTGAGGTTACTGTCTTGGAACAAGGAAGTAGTGCCTTGCAGATAACCGGATATTGCTGGAGTTATGAGTCCAAATGCTTGAGACGTGCGGGACGTAAAAATGAAAAATGGGTACAAAGGATTGATTGGGGAAAGTGTAGGAAACATATCCCTCAGAAGATTTGGTTGTGGATTGGAAGGTAATATATAAATTGCACTTTAGAGTGAGAAGCTTAAAGGAGCTTTTTAAAAGTGTCTCAGAATAGGCTCCATTGTCCGACTTTTTTGAATATACTAAATCACAGCAGGAATTTTTTGATCAGCAGAACATCTACAAACTGTTCAAAGAAGCGCATGCGCCTTGATCTTAGTTTATTGCTCAGTTTAAAATGCGGAGTTTATTAGGTATACAATAAGCCATATTCCGGCAACTTCTGTGCCTTCCGACCGTGAAACTGACAGGCAATTGCTGACCATTGTAGAGTACGCACCCGCATCTGCGTTGCTGCACTTCTGTATCGCAGCTATGACCCTGTCCTTTGTTCCTTGAGCAAGTTTCTCTGCCACTGACAGTGCGACATCTGTCCTTAGCTTCCCGTCCCGCATCTGTAAAGTACAGCACACAGTATGAAGGGCTGTTGCTGGTGGTGTTGGGAATCGTGGGGGAGGCTTCCTTGTCATTACACTGAATATGTGTATGTGACGTTCTAGTATGTTACGCCTCATATACTGGTAAATTGTTACCGAATGTCGGAGGACAGTAGTTCCTCCAATTTTATGCTGATTCTAAAGATGAAGGCCGCAGAAGACTTAATCATACATCAACACTGACGTGAGAACAATAAATCCGACTTTGTATATTTGTGCATCCTTATGCATGTGTGTGCGTGCGTGTGTACATGTGTGCGTGCGTGCGCGCGTGTGTATGTGTGTGTAAAACTACGTCCATGAGTATGAGAATCTGATAATCGCTTAGCCATTCAAATTGTCCACCTTTTGTGTGATCCGAAATTTCACTGACGTGTTCACAAAATCCGACATTGGCCCCTGTGCTATCTAGACGCACATACACAGTCTCTTTCTTTGACATCCATCCCAATGCCGTCCTCCCATCTCTGCCTGTATCTCCAAGCCCTGTCACGCTAAAAATATTCCGTGAAGTGTAGACGCTTTTTGTTCTTAACCATCCAGCCTCTTAGTTCAAGTTCAATACATATGTTTTGCTCAGCACTCTATTTTCAAGCACCCACATTTTACGTTGTTAGGTTGGAGACGAAGTTTCAAACTCGTATAAAACGACAGCTAGAATTGCACACACGCACACACACATGCACACACAGAGGCACGTGTTAATCTAGGAGCACATGTGATTTGCGCCTATGTATATGTTCACGTAAACCATAACGGTAGCTCAGTCACTTTAGTGCCTGACTGTGGGCTGAACGACAGGGATTAACTGACCATACACAAAGGGGTTTCCTTCCTTGCCAGCACATGCAGACCGGCTCTGTGTCCCGACCGTCCTACTCTTGTTCTTTGCATACAAGGACTCCTTCTCGGAGTAAAATTGCCGAAGTGTGAATTTGATCGTTAACCCTCATCTATCACCGAGGTGTGTAATGTACGAATATTTGCTTTATGACTTTTGCTTAAGTACCGCGACAACTCTGCCTTTTTAAGTGTGTGTGTTGTCTTTGTTTAGAATAAGGCGTACGTTTGTCTGTTTTGTGCCTGGAATAAGAAAATTCTGCTATGAATGTTGTTATTACATACCATTATCTAATCTAGTGGTTCCCACAATTTTCAGTCCACCGCCCCTTTGGCTCCATATACACACCCACAGCGCCCCCCTACCTTTTTTAAAAACCATAAATGCGCTTTTATCTCCACTTTTATTTATATTTAAAAAATCGTTTAAATAAAATTATAAGAGTTAAATTTAATGTTTTGTGTGTTAATTAATAAATTAAAATTTATTATATTTTTTATGATTAACAATAATTCAACTAACAATAGTTTATTAAAACAATAATATGTGCTTGAATAAGATTTATAAATTAAAATACTAAGAAATTTAGTTCATTTTTTATTTTTAACACAAAAATTACTTTATTTGAATTTGATTATAAAAATAAATGCACTACTTGTCTACTAGCGCCCCCCTGTGATAATAACAGCGCTCCCTTCCACCTCTCGTACCTATTAGCGCCCACCTCGGTAATCCCACCGCCTCCCAGGGGGCGGTACCGCCCACTTTGGGAACCACTGCTCTAATCGGTCTTCATTTTTCATGTTAGAAGAGTCACACCACTTAACTGTCAGGAAGCTTGTTGCTGTTCGTTACTGAGTATTGTCTTACAAAACCTATTTGTCTCAGAGTTCAATAACAGTGTGTTAAAGAAATACTCCTTACAAAAATTTAAAGAGTTTACAGAACATGTAACGACAAGGAAGTCGTACGTATAATGGGTGTCCTAGGATAGTATCAGTGTACGTAACAAGTAATTCTGTAGTGATCATAACTCACCGTTAGTGACATAATCATTGCGCATTTCATGTAACACTGAAAACAAGAAACGATATTGAAATTAGCTCTTCTGTTTCAGAATTGGTCACAGTAATTATTTACGAAGTACAGTGAAAATGTGTATATAGAGGGATACGTTAAATGCAAAACTTTACTTTTCTCACCTTGAGGTTTCTGTCGTCTGGAAATTTTCCTTCAAGAACTCCTTCGATAGCCTCTGAAACGCAAGCATTACACGTTACTTGAAGGCAGTCTGCACTGTGCTATAGCATACAAAACCAGCCTCCTTTAGTGCGGTGCACCAAGTCGTTTTATGAGGAGCATACATTACATTTCAGGAACTTACTTTATTACCTGTTTTTTAAAGGTTAACTTTATACATGACTGTAAGGATTTAGTAAATCCGTGTAGGAATTCTGTGCAGGAAGTTTCAGCTGTACTGCTATATCTGTTTATCTTGTTCAAACATCAGACATCCCACTGACTGCTTCCGCAGCTCAAGGAGATGAAACTAAGTCTGGATGTTAAAAAGCATTCTTAACCACACTAATTGTTAGAGAACTGGGTCTTGATACGACGGCTGTCCGCAACAGTGCCATCAATGCAATGAAAACCGTTTGCGGTTTTATCAAGGATGGACTTAGCCCGCATCACAAATACCACGTAACTTTTTTTCCAGAAACCCTTTGAATAAACTGAGATTAAGATGGTGTACAAACGCTGTGGGCTTTATGCAGTGAACGTGCTATTGTGACTTAAGAATAATACGCAAATTTTCATCTAAGCTAGGATAATATGAAATAAGGGTCTTTTCAGAGCAGCACTATAACTGTGAATGTTACCTGTGGAGGCACCGGTCTCTGGCTGACATTTGCTCCTTATCAGTTTCGCTGTCATCTCCTGCTGTGCCATTATTATGAACTGCAAACAAAAAGAGATCTGTAACTCTTAACGTTAAATTTTCTTTTATTTGTGTGAAGCTTTATCTGTGCCCCTGCAGGAACAAATTGAGTCAGGGTGCTCGAGAACTAAGTATTGAGTACCATATATTTGGACCTAAGGAGTAGGAAGAAACAGGAGAATGATGAAAATTGCACAATTAATTTCTTACTTTGTCGCCTACACTGAGTACAGTTGGGTGATTAAATCAAGGAGGATAAAATGGGCGGAATATGTAGCATGCACTGGAGAGGTGAGAAATGCATACATTTTAGTCGCAAAATGTGACAGAAAGAAGTCAAATTACAGGTCTTAGACATAGATTTAAGGATAATATTAAAATTGATCTTTATAAAAATAGCGTGAGAGATTATAAACTGGATGTATCTGGCTTTGGCAGGTTTCAGTGGCAAGGTTTTATAACACGTTACTGAGCTGTTTGTTACAGTTAAAAATCGGAATTTCTTGACTACTCTAGCGACTGTCAGCTTCTGAATAACTGTAACAGGGTTCTACTTACACCACATGTCTCCCGCAGCGCGGCTGCAAGGATCACTACCATCAAAACTGTATTCATTGCTGCTCCGTTGCACGCTGAAATCCCTATTGCCCCTTTCGCAAGCCTTCCCGTCTTTATACAGAAATGTGCGATGTCTGTTGGTTCCGAGACGGTAAAGTCCCATAATTGTCGCCGTTTAGCCTACACGAATAAAGTGCTGCTTCTGTGTGCTTCTGTAATGAGAGAGTATGTGAGCCTCTCAATCTTCTCAATTATCGACTTCCGATTGTCCACATTACACGGCAAAATTGGAGAAGTTTCCTTGAGAAAAGTATAAAAACAGTTCTGGAAGCTCTTATTTTGGTAAAGGAAGGAAACTCGAAATTTTCAAAACAATGACGATAAATTCTATTGTTAAGTCTAGAAACATTCAATTATGGTAATTAAACGCATGTAACTACTAGTAGAGTTTTTCTTTTATTTTTGGAGGCGGTTTCCTAACTTGTCCTTATGCACTCATGAGATTCAAAAACTTGGCGTGTGAATGTAACCATTCCCATTTAAATCAAAATAAGTATCCCAACATCCCATAACATCCCATAACATACGAAATTATTTTCAATGTTTTCGTCCCTCTGAAAGGGATAGACGGCTTGGAATACATCGGCAAATTCAGGTGCATAGTACAGAAATGTAATATAAAGAAGTATGGTATAAGATGTGGGCTGGATCCGCCTGCCTCAGGATAGTGACCATTGGTGTTATGCTGTGAAGCTTTAGTGGAACTCTGACCTCTATAAACTGCGGGTAACTTCTTGGCCATCTGAATATCCACTAGCTTCTCCAGAATGGCTGTGTTCCGTTCTCGGCTACCCACATAGTAACATTCCATGACACGTTTCTCTCATTATTACGCATTAATTCCGTCTTTCCCTCAAGCTAGCAGACCCACGCATTTAAATTTATCTCCCGAACGTTTGTAAGTGATATGATAAAACTGTTAAGCTCTTCCTTACAGAGTTTTCTCAATTAACTTCGTAAAGTCCTCTTTCTGAGGGTAATATATTCTCATCAGCACGCCCATTCCAAGTTCCCGTAGTATTAATTTCACTCGCCTAAAGAGCTAGGGCCGATTCCAGTGGCCGCGCGTTTAAGGTGTGGGTCTACGGCATCTCGCTTGCTGGGATTGTGGGTTCGAATTCCGCCGGGGGCATGGATGTCTGTCTCTTGTGAGTGTTGTGTGTTGTCAGGTAGAGGTCTCTGCGACGAGCTGGTCCCTCGTCCAGAGGAGTCCTACCGAGTGTGGTGTGTCTAAAGTGTGTCATCGCGAATCCTCGAACAATGAGGAGGCCTAGGCGCCCTAGGTGCTGTCGAGCCATAGGATAAAAAAAAAAGAGCTAGGTTTTGGCCCATTTAACTTCGCGTTTACACTTTTTTCAGAACAGGTCATTTCTGTCAACAGCACAGTTGCAAGAACATGCTGTCCTATTTCTCCAGCATTAATGATTTGTATTTAACTACAGTTTTTAAGCGTTGCTTTCTGTAGCGTTTTCCACCTATGTTACTCAATTGTAGGTACACTGTTCGTAAAGTGAGTGTGCATGATGGTGCAGTTTTATTGTGACCAAGAGAGTTAATGCAAATGAGAGTGACAAATCCACAATTAAAGGGACGGGCCTTTCTAAGGGCGCGTAGGAACTCCGTGGATCACTTCCTCACTATCAGTCGACAAAAATCTAATACTTTCTGTTGCAGGTCACACTTTAATTTGAAATGGTATATCAGTTAACGTTAACAGCCAGTAAGGCAATATCATACACTCGACCATTTATTAGTCTACAGAGAGGGATATAAAACGTAAAGGAAGGAGACCACTTGGAAGATCTAGGCTTAGATGATACGCTATTATTAAAATGGATCTTAAAAATATGGGATGGGATGTCGTGGCTTTGACTTTTTTCTCACTCAGAATTGGATCAAGTGGCAGGCTCTTGTGAACACGGTAATAAATCTTTAGATTCTTTTTAAGCTCCCCAAATGCTATGTTTTTTCCTATGGCTCGACAGCCCTTAGGGGCCTAGGCCTCGTCATTTTACGACGCTTCACGATCACACTGATATACACACCACACTCGTTAGGACTCCTCTGGACGAGTGACCAGCCCCTCGCAGAGACCTCTACCTGACAACACACAACACTCACAAGAGACAGACATGCATGACTCCGGTGGGATTCGAACCCACAATCGTAGTAAGCGAGCGGCAGTAGACCCACGCCTTAGACCGCACGGCCACTGGGATCGGCCCAAATGCTATTAGCTTACAAAATTTTCAGACTTATAATTTAAATCTACGTTAATCTCCTTCCGTCTAAGTGACATATTTGTTATCACTAAACCGGTAATCGATATGGCCGCCAGGTTACTTTGTCTTTTCCAATAAAAGTTCAAGTAACAAGTACATATTTCCATACTAAGGAGCTGCAGTAAGCCAGTAGGATCCAGCTCGTGTAATAAAAGCAGAGTGCATTTATAAAAGACCATTGCTTCTTGACTACATCAAACGGAATTACCTTCCTAGAGTAATGAAAGTAGTTCATTGGACTGTCTTTGATGTGTACTTGATTTTATGACTTTATAGAACTGGTTTTACATATTATGCCACCCTACGGCCTGGGTTATAATTTGTTATCGTTTAAATGTTTATGATTATACACGTATATAAAAAGTGCCTCCTCTCACCGCGGGTATTGGGATTCTTTTCCAGGCCAATCCATGTGGGCTTTGTGTTAGATAAAGTGGTACTGGAACAGGGTTTTCTTCGAGCACTTCAGTTTTTCCGTGAGTTTCAATCGACCAAGTCTTTAAATAGTAAACTTATTATTATTATTTGTAATTACCTTTATGCAGGGTATTTAGAATTATATACCGGAAACAATGTTTCTAGAGTATACAATATTGCAGCTATTCTGTGGTTACAATTGATGGCATACGTAACGCTATTTCCCATGATAAACTGTTTGTAGTTTTATATTAGTACTTTCCGAAGTATTATGAAGTGCCCTATGGCTGTTTTCTGGATTTCCTTGATGTGCTTTTCAGGTATGTTGCTTAGATATTTTCTGAATGAGTTGGAAATGGTTTCAGTTGCCCCTGTTGCTACTCGTATCATTTTTGTTTTTATATTCAACGTGCGTTGTGTTTGTACTGTAAGGTTATAGTATTATTATTATTATTATTATTATTAAATGCCTTTTTGCTCGCTCTCGTCATGAAATAACTCCAATCTGCCACGCTCAACGTTAAAGTTTTGAATGGCAGGAAAATTGGCCTCTGGTATTACTGTACAGGAAGTCCATTTTATCATGTCCCCGAGCACGACAGCTGTCACAGGAGCTTTATCGCATAGAAAACCTGCGTCCACCGGGAATTTAGTGTCCCTTCTTCCCCTACAGTTTAACGTACCTTACTTCATAGAACAGTCTTAAAGTAGGCCTGCTCCATATTCCTGGCGGATGCCGGCTTCCGAATTTATATATATATATATATTTAGATACATTGTATACCGTCTCATAAACGGAAAATGGATTCATTTCGGAGCTAACTCTGACAACAGAATTCTCCTTGAGAACCTGATAGTTGTTCAGCTAATCAAGAAATTCGTAGGTTCGTTCCACGTTCTTGAGAGCTCACCTTTAGTCCCTGTTTAGAAACTACATGCAAACACGCAGTAAGAAGCCGTCTACAGGACCTAATTCCCATCCAATTTCGCCACGTGTGTCTATGAAAATCTTTTGAAAGAACTTTTAACTCACAAGCCAGAATGGTCAGATGTAAATATGCTACAATTTTAGATGTATTTAAGTAATGTCTCTGTAACTGTAAAAAAGGCCAAAAGCGTGAGACAAATATTCTTGTAAATAAGGTTGCTGTGCGTGTACTACAGTGCACATTCTGCTAGGGCAGATCAAACGGAACAGTCGGACGCTCCTCCCGTTCATTCGGGCCAACCCATAAAGCGTACTTTCCATTTGTAACTGTGCTATTTATGTCAGTATTATTAACAATTTTGGGTTGCGAGAGGTTCTTGAGTCGTTCGCTGCTGCCGTTATTTCTGCTTTTCAACTGTTTCCTCTCCTTGAAATTCTCCGGGCTTTTCACAGCATGTTTTGTCTTCTTGGAGTCCTCCGAGTTTTCCACCATGGAGAAGGTCGCTATAGCTTTTCAAGCCGACGGCCTGAGTACTATTACAGGGTAATTTCCATAACGCTGTATGTCGGCAGTGCAATTGCCCACCTCCGACTTCAGTCCGCATGCCTCTGCGTGTAGCGACTGGCCGTCCTCTTTGGGAATCGGAGACCCATGCGCCATCAGTTCTGCTTGTATGAAATTGGATTTTCAAGTTTGACACTTTTCAAAACGAAGGAGAAGAGCACACATAGCGGTGCACCCGATATGCAAGTAGCTATCTCAACGCGTATTGCAGAATGAGCAGTAGCACACGTCCTATTAGAAAATGATTAAACTTGAATTCTACTTCTAGGATTCTTCCTGTTGTCATATAACGTAAACATACTTTTCTTCAAAAATAAAAGTGTAACTGCAGATGCGTTGCGTATATCATACATTCTGTCCTACTGAATAATAACAACATTCTTCTTCGGCTTATTATTATTATTATTATTGCCATTTATATTCACAAAGTATAGCAGGGTTGAATTGTAGATTTTATAGCAAAATGGGTTCTAACTTATAAATATAACTATTCCTTCTTCTCATGTTTTTAGAAAAGCTGGAATTATATATTATTTCTTTGGGACCGGTCGAAAATTTTTCATTATTCTGAGTCGCGAGAAGAAAAAAAATCCAAAAACGCTGGTCTAAATAACTCATTGCACATAAACCTACAGGTTAGTGCCGTGCCATGCTTTTGACGGTTACACACTGTCTTCTCAACTCGAGGAGCCATTTTCAGCCCTACGTCTGAAATCTATGATAGATTAAGTGACATTTATTCCGGCTTTTCCTGGGTACTTTATTTTTTCTTGCTATTAAACATTCTCACCCTCCTCTGCTAGGGAGTTATTCCTAGGAGGCTGATAACATACTTAGGCTTTATAATTCACTGTAAATTAAATGTGGTTTCACTTATATCTATTTCTTCAGCTCTGCATTGACAACTGCACTCTTGTGTGTTACATCTTTGTAGTCTTAAGACTGATTTTCGAAAGCAATAAGTCAGCAAATACGGACTGTGTTTTAAGGTGCAAGGTGTGTGGCAGGGCAATAGAAACTTCATGACGAATAATTTCAAAACAATTTATTTCCGTCAAATCGCTGAACCGCAAACTCGCTTCACCGAAGAACTTGCATTTTCTGTTTATGGGAAAAGGAAAATCTGAAACAGAAAACACCACGTCTGGTAGATGATTGTCGAACATGTGATCACGATTGGACCACATAATACACTTGTCACTTGTGAGCAAGGTTTTAAATGGCAACTTCAGGCAGGAGATTCGTAAAACCTAAAAGTAACGAAATAACTTTTATCTACATTACCACAGTATTGCCTCCAGTACACAGACATTTGGTGAAAACATTGAGCCTGAAAAATATCTGATGTAAACTTGAAGCTTTATGCTGTCACTACAGTTACAGCTTTCGGCACAGAATGCTGAAAATCATATTTCTTTAATCTATCGTCTTACAGCGTATGCCTAACTACGGTCTGTTTCTGTGAAAGTTGTCGAAGGGAAAAGTAAATATCACAAACTCATATTCTTTTTCCTATGGCTCGACAGCCCCTAGGGGCCCTAGGCCTCCTCATTTTTTCGAAGTTTCACGATCACACAATTTAGACACATCACAGTCGGTAGGACTCTTCTGGACGAAGGACCAGCCCGTCGCAGAGACCTCTACCTGACAACACACAACACTCACAAGAGACAGACATCCATGCCTCCGGCGGGATTCGAACCCACAATCCCAGCAGGTGAGCGGCCGTAGACCCACGCCTTAGACCGCGCGGCCACTGGGATCGGCTACAAACTCATATACTTTAGAAAATAAAGGAAGGAACAAAAGACAAGCAACCAAATGAATAAACAAACATACGAACGAAACACCAATTATTTTGATATACACGCCAGAGTTGTCCACTGTAACGCGTGGTTTGCCTGCATGTTTTGTTTCTCGCATAGTTGATATCCGAAACTATTCTGCGGGCTTCGAACAAGTTTTGTTTTAAATGTCTTAGCATATTATCATGACCATTTTGATTCGTGTCAGTAAAATATGTAGACACTCTGCTGTGTGTGGCGCTAAATGTGCGAGTAACTTCACGGAATTGTTGAGAAGGTATCCCTGTACATTAAATTTATGTGGTGTCAACTGCGATTAGTAATTTTTATGTGAAATATTTCAACGTGGCGTATTTTAAATAAGTAAATGGAAAAACAAATTCTCAATAAGGAGATGTGAATATGGTTTCAGCAAAATAATTTTTACGTATCACCTAAAGGAATAAATTGTCGGCGTTCCTTTGTGTATTTGTGATTTATAAAATAATTAGTTACAATTTGGAAGCAATATTGTAAGTACAACTTGAAAAGTGCGCTACAAGTATATTAATAAAACTATAAAACTTGATGTTACTTGTATCAGGGAGGAGTTCTATTGAAAAGGCAACTAAAATTACTGATATTATGCACTTATACAATATTCGTTTAATAATTCAATATTATGTCTTACGAGTGATATTAGAATATACGATTAAACAACGAAACGCAAATAAAGAATTGAGACAGGACGTTCTCACAAGATGACTGTGGACATAACTGTCTTCTGGAATATGATACCGTGAAATCTGGTACTTATGCGTGATAAATATGTACGTATATGTACATCTAGGCCTGTGTTATCTTACGTACTTCTTTGTCAGCCTCGTACACACATTTGGTGGCAATGAATGCCAGTTCACAGCCCTCTGCACCATCGTTTTCTGTAAGTGGAAGGAATTGTAGAGAATTATACAAACAGTGCTTAGTTGCATGGACACAGATGTCTGTAAATAACTTATGAAGGAAGCAGTTGGAAACCTAAAGAAGCCTAATATGATATGCGCAGCTTCAGTTCGACTGCTTCGTAAACAATTACAACAGTAAAACAGGGTTTGGTTCATTAAAGTAAAACAACTTTGCAAACTGATTCAGGTATTCTGGTTTGAAATGTGAACTAAACAATCGTGTCTGGTGGTACAGTTTCCACAGAAATGTAGTGATTATTGTTGAGCCAGAAAGGCTTTCATTTTCATCTTCGCATTTTTCTTTAGCTTTCTTATACATAATTTTTAAGCTTAATGTGATAATATTGTGTATCTGTTGAATGAAAGTTTGTTATCGGTTTCAGATTGCTGCTACACAGAAGCAGTGAAGAGTGAGAGATAAGCATGCAGTTTAAATCACATTACTTGCAGGAGTATTTTGTACGTGAAACCGCAGTTGGTGTCAGTGAACAGAATTTGGTTGTCAACAGCGAGTTCATGAGTCACAAGTCACTTTTAAGCAATTACTTTTCTTCTCTCATACTCTGCAGTCAAAGAAACACATTTCATTCATAAAAGTGTCGGACAGAATGTGCTGAAAAGGGAAACACGTCCTGTTCGTACGTTCGTACGCAGTCGTATCTGCCAAAAGTCTTTTATAGACTGCTATTAAATGTGACATGGAAGTATGAAACTACGGTTTGGCAGCCTTCTGCAGTTTGGACCATATCTTTTGTCCATAACCATTTATATGAATGACAAGTCGAATTTTGTGAGGTTTCTATAAAAGACAGCAAACTGTGCAGTAAAATATTTATGTATCTATAAGATACGCACATAACTTTGATTTGAAACTGTTTTTATAAAGAACAATATTTCAGTTCAGTGAAATACCGATACTTTTGGATATTAATAGATTAGTAATACAAAATAAAACTTTTCGATTCCGAAATATATTGAGTGAAAATTACTAAATAAATTATGTATTTGAGGGAATTCGTAGTGTTGTATATAAATCATTAATACAACATAGACTGATATTAATAATATATAATCTGTTTTGTTTCCTTTTAACAAAAAAGGAGAAGCATATCTAAAATGAATGGGCATGAAGAATAATAAGAGACACAAAATCAGAAATCGAGCATTTGTTTGTAATCGAGGCTGCAGTACTTCATACCTTTTTCCACAGAGCGACACTTTTCCATCGCTGCGATTGCCCTGTCTCTGATCTCGACAGGCAAAAGTTTCTTGGCTTGTGCTATGGCAGCTTCTGGCTGCAGTTTTCCATTAGGAGACATCTGCAAAGAACAGAATTAAAGTGGCCTATGCACCATCCATGGAGGAAGGTCCTCCTTCAGACACTGCTGTTCGCTTAACTAGTCGAACAATGTCCCGCCTTTTATGCAGCCTTAAGTCTCAGCTTACATGCTTCTTATGAGCAACGTCTTGAATTTAGCCAGTGCACTGTGCGAGAGTGGAAAGTCACATAAATGTGATTCACTTATTATTTTTTACCCTGTCTTCGGACTGTCTCTGATAAACATTTGTACTGGCACATGCGTATACAAATTGAAAAATGTCACATGTTGATATTCAATCCAGGAACGTTTCGAATACGATCCACACGCTATACTAGGTATGTAGTGTTATATACACTACACGGCGCATAATAAACTAAGAAATACCACAAAATCATACAGCTTAATAACAAATTTCACCTGCTCTATGCTGAGCATTTATTCCCCGGTTACAAATATGAAGGCGTACAGCTATAAAGTAACGTAATTAAAGGTAAAGCTGTCGCTGTGTGTAAGCGCCACATCATGGGACAATGAGGCCACACATACGTATCGCGGATCTAAGTAGTCACGAGGGACCCAGCTACACACTCCCAGCTTTTATTCGAAGGAAGGTAGCCCCGGTGACATTCACTTATCTACTTGGCTAGTTAATTTTAAGAAAACTTACAGCTTGCACCATTCCCATTGCGCATTTCATGTAGCACTGAAAATAATAAACACGTTTTAAACAAAAACATTTATACTACGAAGAAACATTTTATCAAAGAAATAACTCAGTTTTATATTTTAACAAGATTCTGTAGTTTATTACTTCTGTTAACATTGAAGAAAAAAATGCTTATAAATACGTAAAATGAAAAGTCGATTTGTCCGTCAACAGTACAGAAAAATAGTGGTTTATTGTTATGTAAAAATGAGTATGTTTGTCAACAGTTGTGGAATTTATTTGTGCTGAAATAACGTGCACTTTCTTTATTCTGTCAAGAATCAGTTATATATTTGTGCACTGTAATGTCTCTACTGCTGTTGGGACTTCTAAAAGTAAAGTAAAGTTCACCCTAGAACAGACAATGAAGGCCCAGAGATGGAATAGAGGTACAGCTCTACTCTTTCTTTAACCCTGGCACTAGGTGTGGGTGGGTGGTCAACTTCACGCCCCAGCCGCTTTACCCCGGGCAAGATACCCGGTACTCATTTTATAGGAGGCTGGGTGGGCCCCAGGGCCGGTCTGGACGGCTGCGGAAAATCTCGCCCCCATCGGGCTTGGGTCCCCGAACCGTCCAGCCCGTAGCGTAGTCGCTATACTGACTACGCTATACCGGCCAACGATGGGAGCTTCTAACCAAGCAAATTAACAATTCCGCAATCCATTACTCCTTTTGATGATTCTTTCAATAAGGTTTATTTATTGTCAATATTTGATATACTGACCGATGGAGGATGCAAAATCTACAAGAATTGTCTCCGAAATTCACTATGTTAAAAAGTATAAAACATTTCCCCTCTCTCTTACGGCCAGGTCCAGTTAATTTTAGGTCAAATATCTTGAGAAATTATGAACGTAGTTACCTGCCTTGATGTCTCTCACCTTTAATTTTCTGTCATCTGTGAATATTCCCTCGTTAAGGGCTTCTATAAGCTCTGTAAATCAAAACAATAATCAGTAGCTATCAGCATCACTTGTCACTCTGAAACTTGGTCTTTCACCTTAAGAGAAAACTGGTCTGTAGATTGATAGTGTTTCAGAACAAGGAGAAAGGAAATGACAGAAAAAACTGCATGCTGTGGACCGTCGTAACGATGATTTCAATTGCTAAGTCTATATAGAGCCTGATGAAAAAATGTAATGCATGTAGCATGGAATAGTAAAGGCATAGCTTTATTGTGTTCTGTCGACACTTCTCTGTAGGAACCAAGGATATCTAGTTGAATCCTCGGGCAGGATAGAAGGACTCTTGACCAAAATTTGAAACAGGGGGTTTTGTTTCACTTAATTGAGTTGGGCGGAACATGTAACATGTATAGGAAGATGAGCAATGCATACAAGACGTTGTCGGAGAAGCTAAAGGAAAGATACCACTTGGGAGACAGACGTAGATGGGATTTTAATTTAAAATATGTGTTAAACAAATAAGATTTAATGAAGTGGGGGGGGGGGGGATTTTTAAGGTTCAGAATGGGGTCCAGTTGCGGGTTGTTTCGAGCACGGTAATGAGTATTTGAGTTACATGAAAAGGCATATTTTTTTACCCACTCAGTGAATATCAGCGTTTCAAAAAAGGACTCGGCTTACTCAGCTGTCTAGCCACTTACCTAGCTAGCTGATCATGTATTATTCTGGTTATTTTGTAGTGTACAGTTATTTTGTCGTGTAAATTTGTATTCTCTTGTTAGTCGCACGTGCCGTTACTACAGTTCAACAAGTTAAGAAATGTCCGCAGAGCATAAAACTTCTGGTGCCTTCATTCTTTTGCTCTTTCTAAATTTTAAATTCGTGAATATTTTCAAGAAAAACACGGGTAATGTATTTTAAACCTACATTTCCACGTTTTACACAACTCATACTCAGCGTCCAGATTTCTTAAACGGGGTGATTTACAATTGATCATATTCGATTTTTAGGTTTCTGTGGTCAGCTGTTTCTGAGGTTTCGGCTCCTACAGCACAGAAAAGGTATTCCGTTTCAATTATGGAACTAGGTAGTTATAAATTTACGTAGGATTTCATCTAGGTGTCTGTTATTTTTGTCTGATTTTAACCAATATTGAAATGTGTACGAATTTTCGTAAATATCCCGAATACAAAATTTCATGAAAATCCGTCCAGTGAGAGTGGATGTTTTTCTTGCGGACGGATGGACATGACATGCCTAATAATCGCTATTTGCTTCGCGACGCTCCTAAAAATAGAATATCCTTAGTGTTGTTCTCTACAGATAATATTGTAAGCGTTGTTGTATTGAAAAGAATGGGCAGAACATGTAACACAGATTCGGTTAACAAGTAATACGTACATTTTGGATGGATAACTTTGCAATAAGAGAGTACTTGGGTTAAGTGTATGTAACTGGAGGGTAATGATGGAAGAATGGAATGTCTCGTGTCCTAAGAACACTATGATTGTCATACAATAGAATAAAACAAGGCTGTCAATATTTGCTATCCCGTTCTGTTTTAACAATTTTAATATCGTTAGAATGGAAAGTATAGGAATTATATTTGGATGATTCAGAATAGACTCAATGACCTAGCCCATGAATGCGGTTGTGGTGGTGGTGGTTGTGGTTATAATGTCCACCATGTCTATTTATATTTTTTCCAATTCACAATCATAAACACGAAAGTTTTTTTACCAGTAGCCACTCCTGCTTTCGGCTGACAAACTTTCCTTATCATTACAGCAGCTTGTTTTATCTGGGCCATGGTCATTGCCTGGAATTAAAACACATTAATGTAACAGTGTTCAAAATTTAGCATACGTTTTACAGTTTATAATAATATGCTAATGGTGCAGGTTTAAACAGCACCACAGATTTAAACAATAGTCATATTTTATATATATACAATATACTTGGGACAGATTTGGGATCGATAAAGTCACTGATACCATATTTCTTTCTCTAAATTATCGTATAATAACGAGCGTTGCCGTTGAAGGTTGGCACCGCTGGTGAAAATTAGCATTATTTTTTCATCTCCTTCCAACATAATCGCTTTGTTTGTAGGACACTCCGACAAACCATTTCGACCAGGGTCGTCCTTCGGTTCTTGCAGCTATGGCATTTCGATTCTTCCAGGTGTTATATCCATATAGTCTAGTTTAACGGGTTAAAACCCATTCCATACCTTTATAAAGTAAATTATATTCCATAACAAATAACAACTCCATTTCTTATCTACAGATTTTCAGGTAAAATAAAACATGTACGAAAAGAAATTACTGTTCGACCATTGCTATCTCACTGTATACATTGACCATTAACGTACAAATGTTAACATCATTCGTACCGAAATACTATAAACATTCAGAAGAAATAAGAATACCTAAGAATAATGCACTAAATTTTCCTTTTCTTAAACAGATTTTTCTAAACATAATTTTAAATGCAGCTGGATATGCGGACGATGAATGACTTGTACGAGTATATATGTCGAAGGAGGGGAAAGGACTAGTTAGGGAGAAACTGCGTGGAATGTAAATTTCTGTTTGGAGCTTTGAGTATTTTGATTTTTCAAGGAAGGAGTTTCTGGAGTCGTGAAACGTCGGTATCACAAGTCTGACCTAATGTTGTTATATCTAAGTCTTTAAAGGTGTGTATCAGTCGGGAGGTCATATATCTCCGTTTGATATACGTTAATCTCACAACTGTAACGCACGAGAAGTATACTTAGCCGTGAAGAGACATCTGACTGTCTGATCCTGCCTGATATTATATCTGTAATAGATGGAAATGTAAGTCCAGTCTGAAGGTCGTGCTTGTCTCTCCGTTCTATTGCTTAATCTCCGAAACTACAACAGATTTCGGTAAAAATTTGTTGTAGATGGGCGTGCACTGCATGTTGTCTGGTTAACTCAGTTTTATTCAGTGTTAGTCCGTCATAGCTTCTAACTTACATAAAGCTACATTTGTATTTAATTATATCTTATGAAAAACAGTTCTTGATAACTGACGTAAAATGTAGGTCTTATTAGGGCCTCTAACTTTTATGTGAAGTATTGTATTATAAAGTGTATGAACTGCTTCATACACTGCAGCTGAAGTGCAAAAAGCTGCTGTTTATGAAGCAGAAAGTTGCACAAAGACGTATGTCGACAGAGGAAAAGACATAGAGACCAACGCCCGTGAAGATGGAACAAGTCTGGGTGTCTTTTGCCCTGTTGCTGATCACATTGATCATCATCATGATCATTTTTACCCAAAATTTTATGATCTTTGCAACTGTAGATTTGTATTTACAGTAAATTAATATCAAGAAATCGATCTCTGCAAAAGTCAAAGAACCCACTGGAAGGCACGTGTAAGTAGGGCACGCCTATTATAAATTCAAATACAACTTTCCTTTTCTTTTATCTTGCACCTATATATGACAAGCCACATAATTACTTATATTGAGGTCTTCAGCAACATTTGCTTACTGAAGTATGACTCCTTTCTAGTAGGGCCCCACAGATCTATCGACCCTTAAGGTCTAAAACTGTGTTCTATATACACGTTCTCTTTACTTACACCAGATGTCTCTTGCGTAGCTACCGCAAGAACTGTCACATAGACGAGTAGGATGGCAGATCTGTTCATCTTACTTCCAACAACTGTGACTGATCCAACAATTAGACATATATTTATACCCAATGTTCAGCGGTTCCAATTAAGCAAACTATAGCTATTTTACCACATTCCCGTGTTTGTTACGCCGTCTTTTCAAACATCCGGTAAGAATCTTCTTATTCATTGAGGCGCTTCGAGCATTTCGATAATTACAATCCTCCACAACTCCAAATCGGTGAGTTCCGATGGGGACTATATTTCACCTTGAGAATTGTTAAACGTTCCTTTTACTGTCTACTGCAGTAACAATAACAAGTCGAGAGTGAAAATCTGTATTGCTTTCTTGAGAATACAATTTGTATACCACACTGACACGGACAGCCTTTTATTGCAGATACTTACACATAGCCAATGACAAAAACCTGTAAAGGTCAAGCAATCCCTTTACAGGCTGGACAAGCCCTTAGGGTTCCAGTGGGTTGAAGCTCCCAGAATTTCTAGACAGTCGGCACATGAAGGTGGCAAGGTTGTCAGCCCTAAGCACCGCCCGCCTTTAGCCCCAGGAGACATGCATTCTACTCGTTTCTGTTAGAGGCAAAGTCGACCCCAGGGTCATAGTGCGGCCGGAAGAGAAAAACTCGTAACACTGTATAATTACAAAACTATATTCCCTGCTATTTCGTTGAAGAATCATCTCGCGAAGAAAGTCCTGAATAAACATGTTACAAGTTGATGTATTTTACTTTATAACTTTTGGGGTGTTAAGCTAGTAAATATTTTTGGGTAACTAGTTGTTTCTGAAAAGAGTTATTGTTGCATATGAACGTTACATAAAGACATGTTACATGGGATCTGTATAGAGATTTATTACACGGCAAGTATTTTTATTTAAATTTACATAAATTTGGCGTTATACTGAGCCGATATAGACCCAATTCAATTAAATGGACAGTGATTGGTATGGACACTTAATGCAGAATCTTGTCTAATTAACCTGAGTATTGTCTCAGGTTAAAGATGCGGCCGGACATACAGAAATACCGACAAATCTAAATCGAAAGGACGTGTAGCCTATTTCAACGAATGTATTACTCACAAATAAATAAGTACTAACTTTGTTTATGTAGTAGGGGGGTTACGCGGTGACGCAGTTGGTTGAGGCACTGCACTACAAGCCGGAAGGACACGGGTTCGATTCCCGATAGGGTCGACTTTTTGTTTAACAGAAATGAGTACCAGGGATGTTTCTTGGGGACAAATGCGGCTGGTGCGTAGGGCTAACAACCTTGCTATATTTATGTGCCGATTGTCTAGAAGTTCTGGGAGCCTCAACCCCCTGGGGCCCTCAGGGCCTGTCCAGGCGTGTATAGGGATAGCTTTACCTAGCATAGATATAGTAACAGTAATGCTCAATATACGTGGTGAATAATGGATATCAGACTTAGGTGGAAACATTTGTAGGCCTAGTGAGATCGAGCAGCATAGTGAGGCATTACCTTGGTACTCTTTATTCAGTTTTAAATAATACATAGCCGTGCATTTTACAGCAGGCCTAAGACATGGTAACTAAAACCGACAAATTTACACAAGTTGATGAAAATGTATTACAAACGTAGGGATACCTCATACATACAAGAATTAAACGTTTATCTGTATTTTAAACCTTGTAATTTTAATATTTAATATTTTACATGTGCATTGGTTCATATAAATTTGTAACATCTCAATGTATTTATTCTTCGTAACGCACCTCCCTGAGGATGGCCACATTAGTGGCCGAAATATGTAGGAGGTGTTGCTAGGTTTATAATATATTTTCATAAACTTGTGTGCATTTGTGGTTTTAGTTACCATATCTTGATAGGCTTTATGTTTCTCTCCATACTGAGTTTTAATCAAGGACAATTGTTATCTTGGCATTTCCATGCGAATCGGAGATACATATGATTTTGTATATACGTGAGGATAGCCTCCTTCCAAATCCTTACCTTCTAATCATATATATTTATCTACCTATTTCATTTGTCGCTATATAAACTTTCGTACATGATATATAGTTTTTAAATAACCGAAGAACAAACTGGGACTAGACGAGCTGTTGCGGAGTTCTCTCCTTCACGCCACAGTGTGAAATGCATTCACGAATGTAGCCTAGCAGCAAAATATCAACATTCTCCTGCAGTTAGAGTAGTTGCTAGCATGATACGACTTCAGGCGCTACTTGCTTAAATTTATCTGATTTTCCACTCCAACTAGTCCCTACCGCTTGTTCTTACGTGAAAGCTAATGGGGTGTGACAAGGAGTTCAGGCAGCTCTATTATCCTTCACGTATCCAACTGTTAACATTCACATCATTCAAGGCAGGGATGTCCATTACTGTCACTCATTCCGTCGTACATAAGAGTACATTGTATTAAATTAGTCGGAACTCCATGATGCACTGTAGGCTCTTAACCCCAAACCTTTCAGTCCACTCAACATATCGTGCTCCGAATAACTTATATTTTATTTTTCAATTTTTCTAATAAAATTACAGAACGAATTTTGTTACTCTCAAATGCGGCATGTATTTCCTACTTCTGTGACATTAAATTTTTCAAGTTTGTAGGGACCAAGCCAGTCTAAACCGTTGAACAGCCGGTCCCAGTGGCCGCGCGGTCTAGGGCGTGGGTCTACGGCCGCCCGCTTACTGGGATTGTGGGTTCGAATCCCACCGGGGGCATGGATGTTTGTGTTGTGTTATACGGTAGTATGGAACATAAGTGACATGAAGGACGAAAGGATTTAATACAGTACAAAAATGGATCAAAGAGGAAAAACCCCGGACAGACAAAAAAAAATCACACCGGGGGCATGGACGTCTGTCTCTTGTGCGTGTGGTACTGCGACAGGCCGATCACTCGTCCAGAGGAATCCTTCCGAGTGTGTGTGTCATTGAGTGTGATGAGTTAACAGTATCCCCCAGCACCTAATATGAGCAGGTAGAAGAGGTCAGACTAAAACAACGCTTGAACAGATTGTCTTAAGTCTGATAAGAAAGACTTTTACTCAAAGTTTTGGGAAATTCCATTTTTTAGTCACGTTGATCTAGAATGAGGTCTGTTATACTGAATATAAGCAGTGGGCAGGTAAAGTTAATTAACAGCAACGGACACCATAGGGAAGACAGTGTACTAAATTATGATTACATCAATTTTAATCTTGTTCTGAATGATGAATTACAACTCAGGAGAGATGGGAAGTAATTCTTCGTGGCTTATTTTATAATATTTTCTACGTAATTGCCTGTAGACATAGACAAACCACTTTGATCTAATCCAGGTTACTTTCCCGATTGTCACACACGTTACCATCGAGCGAAGCCGCCCGGTCGGTTGCACAGATCTACTCCTACGTATCAAGCATGTAGTGTGTGTTTATCATGCCAGGAACATCAACACTTTAGGGCCCAGTTCTGAGTTCAGTGTCAGGCGGACCGTGGACGATCTGTGGTGAGCAGTGTGGCACGGGGTTCGGCTTCCTCTTCAAGAACTGCAAGATGTCCTTCAAGTCACAACTCCACCAACATTCCGTACTCATGTCTCGTCTCCTCTTCGCTGGCTGTGCGATAGGCCCGGCCAGCCAGCACATCACAACTTTGGTCCTCATTTGCAGTTTCTCTTTTGACCCGGCACGTGGCTGCACTCAGAGTAAAAAAAGTGAACTCCCTTAATTAACTGTGAGTGGGGTCACATGTGGCCTTCTAAGTGTGTACTTTCCACACCAATATTTAGTTCCGTTGAAGGGAGGGAACAAGGCGATGCTGCAACTCTAAGTGGTGGAACAGCTGGGCGCTAATGCAAGAACAATGTTCTGGCCCCATGAACAAGTATCGGACTTCTGTTTTTCCTGCAGTTAGAAGTCTCAGCTGCTCCGATACTTGTCTCTTTGTAACGCATCTCGTTTGTGTTCTGCATCCCCTCTTTGAACCCTGGTGAATGCACTGACTCTCCTAACAAGGTGTTTTTCGTGGTATTGCTGCGCAAGCTTTTGTCCCCCCCCCCCCCCCCCCGTCTTACTTTTATTCGAAAGATTCACAGATCAACTTCACAAACACCTCTATTGCAACAAAAAATAACGCTATAATGTCGCCATACCTGTATTTAATTAAGTACCACACCGCCAGGAAGACGTATGAGGGAGGGGAGGTACACTGCTACACATTCTTAACCTAGGTACTAGGTGAAACTGAGTGGTCATTTTAACACTCCTGTCGTTTTACAACGAGGAAAGAGCTGCTATTTCTACTCGTCTTGAAGAATGAGTGGACTCAAGAGGCGGTCTGGAGGCTTTGGAGAAGAAAAAGGTTTGCCTGTGTTTTGAGGGGGGGGGGGGGGGGGGAGGGGTGACGCTGCTGAGAAACCTCAGTGTATTAGGGTACAGCCGGTCACTACATCTCGCGAAAAGTATCGGCACGTGGATTTTTTGATTTATAGAAATAAATTTCTTCTAACATTCTTGAAAACATGAAGTATCAAGAAATAGATAGGCAATAAATTGCTCATTGCCACCAAGATAAAGTGCCATTATCTCAAAAGCCATGGCTTGCTGCAAGTAGTATTCAGGTCTCAGACCTTACCGAAAGAACGATGTTAAGCAATCTAAGATCCTTTGTCCTTTTAACCTTAAAGGCACGGTAGTTGTGATGTAACAAGAAGAATATCTTCATTTTGCCTGCAGGATGTAAACGTATGTTTTATACGATTCTAAGGCAGAGCAACGTGTAATCAGTTTGTCTCTGTGTTGAAGATTCTGTGTCTTTTGTATGTGTTTCTTGTTTATATTTAATTTATGAAGTAATAGGCTGGGAGAACGTGCAGTTGATTATTCTGGCCCAAGTAAGGGACAAGTGTTTGGCTCTTATAAATATGGCAATAAAATTTCCGGTTCCATAAAATTCAGGAAATTTTTAGACTATCTGAGGAACTATTAGCTCTGTAAAAGGACATTGCTTCGTGGAGTTATTCATTATGAACTCACGTATGGACATGATAAGAGGATAAGTTTTTGAACGGCCTGTACCCGAGGCCTTGAGTGATTTCTTGGAAACTTTACAAAGTCTGCAGTAAAGTGGATTTCTGCTCCAAGCGGATGTAATATCAGTAAATATATGTGTTTGTGTTCTCAGTGTGCAGATGGCGTCGGTTATTACTGTTGTCAAAACCAGCAATTTTTATTTCCTTCCTCATGATCTTACCTGAACACTGCTGGAACTTTCAGATGCTAATTGCAAATGTTAATTGAATGCAGGGACAGCTGTGGTTTAGATTTCCTGCATTTACTGCTGGGATACATTAAAACTGGCCACGACCGCTTCCTTGCACGCTCTTCCTAATTAAATATTCAACACTAATATTGTAGTCATCTGGTCTGTGAAATCGTGTAGTCTTCCTCGTTTTTACCAAGAAGGAATCAGAAACCAGAAGACCACAATGTAAATTATCACAAACTTGAAACCTCAGATCTTTACAAGAATCACAGTAGGTTCAGTCGAACACAACCATTCATTTATTCAGTATCAACTCAATAACATGTTTCGGTCCAGCGGGCCATCATCAGGTTTGCAAGAATGGAAGATTAAATACACAGTTTAGAATGGAAACTGAGATCTCAGTTTCTTACATTTATATGAGGGGCGCCAAGAAAGTAAGGCGACACTTTTTTTTCTTATTGCTTTTATTAAAACTTCAAATATGTCACATCATTACATGAGTCTTTGGCTACCTAAACCTGTTTTTCAACATAGTCTTCTTCTAAATCTTTGGCCTTACGCCACCGAGATGCGAGAGCCTGTGTGCCTTCGCGGTACCACTCTGCAAGTCTCTGTCGCAACCACCTCTTTACTTCGGCAATGACTTCCTCGTCGTCCTCAAACCTCTTTCCGCGGATTGCATCTTTCAAATGGGCGAAAAATTGTAGTCAGAAGGAGCCAGACTTGTGTGTGGCCTCGCATTGCTGTGGTGAAGAAGCACTTTTGTCACATCTTTATGGGAACGAACCCTCCGGAAACGCTTCTTCAGCTTCTTCCGAGTTTCCCTTGAAAGATGCAATCCGCGGAAAGAGGTTTGAGGACGACGAGGTCATTACCGAAGTAAAGAGGTGGTTGCGACAGAGACCTGCAGAGTGGTACCGCGAAGGCACACAGGCTCTCCCATCTCGGTGGCGTAAGGGCAAAGATTTAGAAGGAGACTATGTTGAAAAATAGATTTAGGTAGCCAAAGATTCATGTAATGATGTGACATATTTGAAGTTTTAATAGAATCAAATGTGAATGAGAAACAAATGTGTTGCATTACTTTCTGGGCGCTGTAATATTATATACAACGCAGTAGAGTTGAGTAATTATGTTTTACAGTGTTTAGAGCTAAGTTTGGAAAAGTCGATAAAAATGTGGTCAGACAGACAGACAGACAGACATTAAATATCTTGCCTCTAAGAGGTCTTTAAATACGTGTTGTGGGAATGAACCGTCCTAAATCTGATAAGTGTTGATGAATGTTATTATGACAGAATAATTAAACATTGATTGATTGATTGATTGATTGATACATTTATCATTCATTCATTCATTCATTCAGTCGGTTAGTCAGTCAGTCAGTCATTCTAACCTCAATATACAAAACGTCATTATGTAAACAAGTCACATACTAGTGCTTTTTTCAGAAATCCGCCTAATAGTGTGACGGACACGAGGCGTAGCGAAGCGTGTTGCTGGCCAGTGTAATCACCTATCTTACTGTGCGTATTGCAGGTCCGACCTTGCGAACTGCACAACTGGCACTAGAACACGGCTCCTAGGACACGTCCTGCCGCAGTGGGCCCAGTTTTCATGCTCAGTTTGAAAGAAATAGGGCCTACACAAAACAGCGTGTCCAGTTTAGAGAACAGGCCTACTGCCTCTTTAGACAATGAACGCTTCATGCACAAAGCGAGTTATTCATATGCAATTAACCACCTTTGTACGTTTTAAACATGCAGTTGATAATTCCTTTCAATTCTGCATTCTGACTTGCCAATTACATAGAAGGTAAGTTTGTTGCACACATATTGCCTTTCCACCCGAGGGCAAATATTAAAATACAATGTTTTATGTTATATGTTGAAAAGGTGTTTAAATACAAACATGTTTGTACATTTATATTACTAACAAAACATATTTAATACCGAAATTTTCAGATGAATATCAACGTATTCTGTAAAGCCCCCTTTTCTCCGCGTACCCCTTGTATTCCATATCTGTGAATTTAGGGATAATTTCGCTTTTACGAGGGCCTTATTTGGCATGCTGTATCACTCGCCCGGTGGGGGCGAGATTTTCCGCACCCGTCCAGACCGGCCCTGGGGCCCAACTAGCCTCCTATACAATGACTACCGGGTCTCTTTCCCGGGAGTAAAGCGGCCGGGGCGTGGCGTTGACCACCCATCCTCATCTAGTGCCAGGGTTAAAGAAACAGTAGAGCTATACCTCTACTCCCCCTCTGGGCCTTCATGGCCCGATCTAGGGAGAAATTTACCTTTACCTTTACATGTATCATGTGCGTTCTCTTTCAGAAACTCGGACCCCCCTTGAAGTCACTTGAAAAGACTTGACTCTACGCCAGAAGACGTGACAGATCTACGAGTAAAACTTTGAGCAAAATGTATTACATGGGAAGACGGAAATACTTTACGAGATGAACCACGTTCTGAGCAAACACCTGAACATTGAAAGAAAAAAAATTGCTAAATCGTCTGCACATTTCAGCACTGGCACAGTAGGCCTGCACTTGCAATTGAAGTCACCAACATGCCGCAAACACTGTGTTATCCCTAAGTGCGTGTGTGTAGATTGTACTGCACTGTTCCCAACACCGGATCCCCTCCTAATAAAAACATTTTCTTCCAACGCCTGTTATTGTCTGCATATAATTTTACTCTTTAAGGATGGGGTGCGGAGAGATAACGTGGTTTCGTCAAACAAGGCAGGGTGAAAGAAATGATGGGTAGTTCTAGTCGCAGTATTCAGTCTCTTGGGGATATCACAGGTGGCCATTAGAAGTTCGCCATTAGGAAATGACGCCTATTACTTCTAAATCGCTTGGAGTGATTGCGGGATTATGGAGGGAAATTACTTACACTACTCTTCTAGTTCTTATATCTGTCAACAGGTGGTAGCGCGTACATACTCGTTGCGTTCGTAGTTCTCACCGATGTCGTAAGAGTGTGCTAGACATCACGAAACTTGTCACTCAACGGCGCGGATGTTGGTGTGGCGTATTAATCATGCGTTGTCAGTGTCCTCTCGGCAATTGTGTATTAAGACGAAAACGCGCACTTGACGTGACATGCGTTTCGATTGCTCATGATACTGTCTGCTGCCAAGGCAGGCCTGTATGTTGTTCGTTTGGCAGAGCGGACTCAACTACAGAGCTGGGCAACAGCAGCAGGTTAGTCAACGCTTTCGATGACCACTCTTACGCTACGGCATGAACAACAGAGAAACCGTAGGTTGATTCCCAGCAGAGGCAAGAGAATTATCCCTGCTCCAAAACTTCCATACCGGCTCTCGGGCCCACCCAGCCTGCTATTCCAAGGGTACTGATGGTAAAGTTGCTGGAGAGTGAAGCTGGTCACTCACCTCCGCCTAGACCCCGAGGCTGAGAACTGAATGGAGCTATACCTCCACGCCCTCTTAAGTGTTTGTGTTAAGCACAAGGACAATTCTACCTTTACTTTTACGATGACTATGAATTGCTGTTATATTAATGCATTGGTAACAACAGCAAACAGCGAGTTTCATTAAAGTCAGAAAACACAGCAAAGAGACGTTTGGTGTTTAGCCGTGGCACGTAACGTGCGACCCGTTACTTATCACACTGTCAACGTATTCTGCGGAGTCAATTCAACGACGCTTGTTCAATTGCGTCAGTTATATCGCGTTGAATGTAGAGCTGATTTTTAATTCGTAAGGATGCTTATTTCTAAGGATCTGTTACAGCATTTGCCTGGAGACATTGAGGGCATCGTTGACTGAAGACAGGAAAACCTTCTTGCAAGCGGAGCTTCGAATGCAGGACCTACTGATTACGTCTAATCAATACTAACCATTCAGCGTACATATTTATTATTGGAAAATTCAATTTTATGTTTGTAGGAGATATATAAAGATGCAATGGATAAAAGTCTAATAAGGCAGAGGCCGAAATGTTCATGAATTTGCGAACCCTTGATAATAACTGCATTTCTGCTTTGGTTTGGACCCATTTTGCTACGTTCTGAACAAATTAATTTAATTTTTCTTCAAAGCCTCATATCCTCTTTCCTTCTCCAAGGGATGAAAGTTGTTAATTGGAACAGGACGTCAAGCGCCAGACTTCTCGACGTCTCTGGCGTCAGTTCCATAAAAAAAATCCATATCTTTCAGGTACAGGATTCAACAAACACTTTTTGTGAAGGGAAGAGTTTTGTGAAGTGTTTCAGTGAAGCACTAAAAGGAACGTTTAACTAGAGACGCGTACTGCTTTATAGCTTGCTTAACGACGTTTCCACTAACTCAGACTGCTTAGAGTGACGTATTGTTTAGTGTCTTAACATCAGAAGTTTTTCTCTGAAGTCATTCCTAGTCAAAAATGAACGATTATCAAGAGTTAAGGATTTTTCATTATTTGAATATTATCGAAGTGATAATAACCGACGCGTACTCACTAAACATTTGTATTATTTATATTATTGAATTTACAGTAAATGCTCAAAACAAGAACCATCGGCTTCAGTACACGTTTTGGCACGACGGTCAATTGAACGTGCAGTCGTATCAGTTCGTTATGATTGTTCTCTATTCGGTTTGCAGCATAATAGTGCTACATACCAGAGCCTTATGATTTTCCAAAATTTGCTGGAACAAAAGCAATGGTGTGTGGACCAACAGCCCGATTCTTCGGCTAGAGAAGCAGACGTGCCAGTTTGTGTAGTGAGTCTGAGGGCTGTCGTTTTGAACAAGTACTGTACGCCAGAAATTTGGCACATGAAATTTCTCCCGTGCTTTTATTTTCTTAACATTAAGGTAATCATAGATCCGTAACCCTTGAGAATCGTACGTATGTTTATATGATATTTCTAACTGAAAATGTCCTCAGGAATAAGGATCCTACGGGCACATTTACTCCATAGAGTGTAGTCCCTAAGAAGCTAATAGTCGCTACACTGGCTAAGAAATTCATTATCTTTCCTTGAAGCAGAATATTAGTTACCTTATTAATAGGAAATTACCTCTGTTTCCTATACTGAGTAAAATAAATCCAGTCCATAGCGTCTTACCCTCTTTCTGAAAGATGTATTTTAGTATTATAATTTGATGTACGCCCAGGTCTTCCATGTGGCTTTTATGTTCCAACACCTTCACTCTATTCTCTTCCTTTTTCAGAGCCCAATTGTTACAACAGCGCAAAGCAACATATAACATTTTAGGTTTTTACGTTTTAGTCCTTACTTTTGTACTGGTATGGTGATATATCATAATCACGCACACGGATTTTGTGCGAAGCATCTTTCTATGTTGAAGATTACAAATATGGCAGAGTTGCGAATATCTTAAAATTATGCGTTACAAGTTTCATATAGCTTACATATGTATAGAGACCTAGTTGAAATTTGTATTTGTGGAAATTTTGTTCTAATATGTAGTCCCTGTGCGTGAAGCTTATGATTAAATTTGTAATGCTTGCTAAACTCTCTATTTAAAGGGAAGCAGTCCTCTGAATATTCTGTACTTCTATTTACTTGCAGTAAGCAGGCGCCATACTTTCTTTCCGGACCTCCTTGTTATGTATTACTCTCAAACCCAAACATTCTTAACCATTTATTTATTAGGACGATATGGTCCGTAACAGATGTACAGTAAAGATAAATTTTAACCTGTGCATAATTTAGCACAGCACCATGAAACCTTATGGCGGTGGGAGGAGGGGGCTTCCAGTTATAGCTCCACTGATTCTTAATCTCAGTACTTTGTAGAGGTGAGTGTAGCTTCACGCTCCGCCCACGTTACAGCCGGTACTCAGTGAATAGGAAGTTGGGTTGTGCCCAGCGCCGGTCTCGGAACTAGAAAGAAGAGAAAAATTTCTTGTCTCTGCTACATACATACATACATACATACATACATACATACATACATACATATATATATATATACATATATACATTCCATGGATCCATAATTTTATCATAAGACAAGAGGATGTGGAATAAGTCATAACATACAAAATCATATAAAAATGTACATTGCAAAATGCTTTAAACATTCTATGTGCAGTCTTAGACGTCAGTATTATAGGTTAACAGTACTCATAAGAAATTCATCTACAGAGTAAACGGAGTGTGCATTTAAGTATCTTCTTAGTGCTGCTTTAAATTGTGCCTTATCATTCTTAAGATTTTTGATATTACATGGTAAGCTATTGAAGATCCTGATACTAGAATATAATGCACTTTTCTGAAAGCATGATAGGTTGGCAATTGGTCTATGAAGCTGATGCTTATTCCTGGATATCGAACCCCAGTTTTTCGGTCTTGCATAGAGATGTCTTTACCTGAAAGAGATATACTGAGGAAGTGAAGCGTCTACAGTAAGAGAAATACCGGCAGCAGGTTCAACGTGTGTGCACATTCCGCAAACCGAAGTGATGTAATGACTGTTTTAATTAACTCGACACTAAGCCCCAGGTATGCCGGAATCTAGACCCCGCGGTTTCCTCTCTTAACTCATGCGAGGGCGGATCTAGTTCCTGAGAGTGGTCTATTAACCAAGGAGCCATTTAGCAATAAGAGGCGGGAAGACAAGGGTGGCATTAATTGTAAGACTAGTCAGCAGGCGGCCCCTTTCCTATTTCCTGTGTCTTCATTATATTATTTCATTAACTTCTCCAAAACAGATTTATTTTTCAGGTTAAGACGTGACCTACATATCACGCCCTATTCTGTGTTTGCCTCCCTAAAAACTTTTGAGTTAGTGTAAGTAATTTTATAAAATTATGAATGAGAATTATGTCAGTAAATATTAACTCTCACATCAAATTTAATCTAAGTTACTTTAAAAGAGTTTAATCAAATATCACTGAAGCAACTATGTTACATTTGGGGCACGAGGTGGCGCAGTTGGTTGAGGCACTGCGTTAAAAGCCGGAAGGTCGCGGGTTCGATTCCCCATTGAGTTATTGGAATTATTCATTGACTTAATCTTTCCGGCCCTGGGATCGACTGAGCCCCTAATAGAAATGAGTAACAGGAATGTTTCCTGCGAGGTAAAGGCGCCACCTTCATATGCCGACTGTCTGGCAATCTGGGAGTCTCAACCTTCTGGAACCCTCAGGGTTTGTATGGGATAGCTTTACCTTTATGGGCGTCATTTATCAGACAAAGAGAATATTGCTTCATCTTTTCACGCAAACCTAAGGAACTGGTTTTAAATTAAAAATAATACGTTGAACATTAACCATTTTCTAGGGGCTATTTGACATACACAATGTTTCGGGAGTTAGCTGTATTCATGTTTTCATTCTCAGAAATTTGTAAAGGTAAAGGCTGTCCCGTAACTTGCCAAGTAGGCATTGATGGGAAGTAGAAGTATAGCTCTACCCAAACTCAACCTGGACACTAATTGGGAGGTGGTAAACGCCACGCCCCGGCCACATTACTCCCGGGAATGAGACCCGGTACCCTGTGTATAGGAAGCTGAGTGGCCCTGGATGGAGTTCGATCTCGTATCACCCAGCCCGTAGTGAATCGCTATACCGACCATTCAGAAATGTGTACTGGTTAATAATAGGTGAAAAGGGGATAAACCTGGCTCGCGAGCGGTAGTGCGTATCAGATATATCGCTGTCAACGTATAATTTTCAACATAATTTATTGTAATGGATCATCTATTGTCACAAACCTTTATAGAATGATCTGTGTTTATGTTCGTAAAATACTTTAAAGCTCAATATAATGAAACTAAATGTGCAGTAATTCTGAAAATAGTCGTGAGGCTTTGTAGCGATATGTGGTGTATAAATACGCCTGTAACACGCTCTTGTGCCCCCCCCCCCCCCCCAACGTACGTACGCATTGTTTGTCACAAACGGACACGATTAATTCTGAGCTTCACAATTCACAGGACTCATCAGAATTCCTGCGGTTGTTTTCTGTAGCAACAGGAATGCAAAATGGAGCACACATGTTCGCCATTATGGGACTTTTTGTCACAACGCAATTTGGCAGTAGGCCTACTCTGCTTACAAAACATTTGTTCTAGTTGACATTCTACTTCCACTGCCATTATACCACGGAACGCGCGAAGTGAGATACGTTATAGGTTGCTGGATTTCTTTCTTTCCTACTCGGACTTTTGACCCGTGAAGTTGGGACAGATACGTTTCCCCGAAACGTCGGTAAACAATTACCACACGACGCAGCGTAATATCCCAGAAGAGCGCAGATTTCATCAAAATCGCGACAGAAGCCTGAAATCAAGATCTGGATACTAATAATAACAGTTTTTTTCAATGGCTCGACAGCCCTATATGGGCCTGGGCCTCGTCGTTTCGTCGAGGTTTCACGATCACACACATTAGACACACCACAGTCGGTAGGACTACTCTGGACGAGGGACCAGCTCGTCGCAGAGACCTCTACCTGACAACACACAACACTCACAAGAGACATACATCCATGCCCCCGGTGGGATTCAAACCCACGATCCTAGTAAGCGAGCGGCCGAAGACCCACGCCTTAGACCACGCGGCCACTGGGATCGGCTTAATAATAACAATAATACTGTAATATCATTATTATTAATTTTTTTATTGTTAATGTGCTGACACAAGAGCCGTAAGGTCAGTTACAGACAGCACAGGAACACAAGAGCCGTAAGGTCAGTTACAGACAGCACAGGAACACAAGAGCCGTAAGGTCAGTTACAGACAGCACAGGAACATAAGAGCCGTAAGGTCAGTTACAGACCACACAGGAACATAAGAGCAAGTACATCCAATAACAAACCACAAACGAAAAAACACATAGAAAGAGATAACAAGAACGTATTACATCAGGTATAATTGTTGAAGAAAAATGCTTAAGAGGGGTAATTATTTTCTGAATGTGTTAATAGTACAATACATTTCGTTTCAGTTTATTGACATACAGACTTAACAGCGCTGGGCCAGTTACTAAGCAATGCACGAACACGCGAATACACAAATACAGATAAAGAACAATTACGCGATAAACAAAAATAAAACAAACCAGACGAGGAAAACTTGAGTGCTTAATAATAATAATAATAATAATAATAATAATAAATACTTTGTTCCCCTATCGTGTGGCGATAAACACTAACTAGGTAACTAACTATATGGCGTCAGTCGATCTTGAGCATCTCACAGTGGCGTAGACAGTCAATAAATCTCGTGCCTTTCTTAAATGGAACCCTGAAGTTCTTTTACTGTGTTCACAAAAGCCCACTGGTGTTTTTGATACTGAACCACATGAATGTAATCCACGTTTCAAACTCTATTTGTTTGATCCATTGTACCATTATAATCCCTTCTAACTCGGGGTCTCCCAAGTGCTTTCTATCAGATTTTCTGAGTTTTCATACATATCTTATGTCTCCATTGTCCCAAGCTTCATAAATCTTATCATTCGTGAGCCAATTATACTAATACCAGTTGACGAGGGATTCTGATTGCGAAGTTCTCATTACGGAATTTTCTCTTGCTTCCTGTTTTTTCTTCATCATGGATTTTATACATTCTCCTCGTCTCTCTCCTCTCAAGGTACCTCGATCAATGTTCTCCTTCAGAGTGAGAGATCGTGTTTCAGGAACACAAAAGTCAACGTGCAAAATTATATTTTTGTAGGCCTGAATGTTAATCCTTACGTATGAGTAGAGTAGAGGGGAAGACAAAAGATTCTGCTTTGGAAGTTGCTAAATTAGAACAGACATAAAGGTAAGGTATTCAAACACTTGCGAGTTGCGAAGTGTGACCACAAATACTTGTATGCGTGTGTATAGTCTAAGGGAGCTCTCACACTGGAGACTACTTACGACACGATGGAGATACACTTTCGATATGATAAGCTTACCATACGACTCTAACCGTGATTTCGAATGGGATCTCGCACACTGAAGACAGAACGATAAAGATATATGCAGAACGGATCGATACGATGTGACGACGACTCGGCATGCTGTGTCGTCTGTCGCTCAATTGTAAACACATCGCCACAGATGTATGATCTGTGTCGCAGAAGGCGGAAATATGACGGATAGTGCTGTGTTTGGGATGCATGGGTGAGGAAGCAAGTGTTAAACTTGTGCGGCTTCTTGGGGAACACCGCATTTTGTATGACTGTAAATATCCTGGTCATACGAGAAAGGACAGAAGTCGTCTAGTGTGCCAGAACATCGGGAAAGAACTGAATTAATCAGGTTGGATAATTTATTCCTGAATGTACTGTAACTGAATTAAAATATGCTGTAGGTTTACTGTCGTGGGTACTCAAATACTGTTTCTGTTACAATTTATGACATGTTCGTACTGGAGCAGTGCGTATCGTCTGAGTGGATCGCCTCCAGTGTGCGAGGCCCGCGATCTTGTCATATGTATCGTATCGCCATCTCGTTACAATCGTAACGCAAGTAACATATTTGTGAGAGCGGCCCAAAGTTTTATTTGTCGTAGACATTTAATTACACATTTCAACGCCAGTAACAATAGAGCGACGCATAGGAAGATGAAAGTTAATGATTAAATGGGAAGAAAGTGGGGTTACCAATGTGTCTTCTTCTCGATACTTCATAAACGAAATTCCTTCATGTATTAAACGTGTGCATGTAAACACAGTTATTAATTACATGGTACAGTATTTACAATTCAAATAGAGTGGGTCTCACTGCTATGCACTTAATTCAGTTCAAGTTCGATTTGCCAGTATTATCTCTTTACCAACATTAACACGACGAGCCGGATAACGTATTTGGTATAGCGACTAGGCTACGGGCTGGATCACAGAGGGATCTGAGTTCGATTTCCAACAGAGCAAACAACTGTTTCTGCTCCAGACTAAACAAACCCTCTGTTCCCTATTGACTGCATACTGGAGGAGGGTGGGGTTCCCTCTGCGGAGGATAAGCGGCCAATGTGAGAGTCTAAGAACTCACCTCTGTTTAGTCCCGAGGTTAAGAATGAGAGGAGCTATACTTCTGCTGCCCACTGATATCTTCATAGAGTGAAGAGGGACACTTTTACCCTCCGACTGTACACCATCAACACGCAGTGCTAATATTCCAGACTAGACCAGCGATACGTATGATAAAAGTCATGAAGCCATCTTGGTTTTGAACACTCACTGTTGAGGAGTGTTTCAGAGCTGTAACAATTGCTTGACGAAGCGTGAAAATTAGTTAATGTTCTGTTGCGTTCCTTGCTGTGCCTGGGGTCGCGTTGTCTAATTAAGAGCGCCTGACACCGAAACATGGCGGTTGCATTGTGTGGTGACTCCGTCTGCCGTTGGAAATGCGAGATAAGGAAAGGCAAGGGAACGCCTTTTTTTAAGTACTAGGAAAGGAGATTATAGGGAGACACGTGAGACTTTTCAATTCGAAATGTGGGTGAACACAGTGCCCACCTGCATAATTAGTCTTGGATATTTCTGTCCTACAAGGATAACAACAGATTTCTCCTTTTCACATTTTTAATTCAGTTTGTACTCTCTGTTCACATGAAAAAACACAACGCTAGACAAAGTTACACAATGGTAAGTTTCATAATTTGGACTCTTCACCAACTACTATTAGGGATATGAAATCGAGATATATGAATTGAGCGGACCAAGAAATAGCATGTATACTGACAAGAAATATTCACAAAATATATTTTTTTCATGGTTCGAGAGCTCTAATGGGCCTTGGCCTCCTTATTGTTGAGGTTTCGAGATCACGCTCAGATACATCACACTCGGTAGGACTCCTCTGGACGAGTGATTGACCCGTCGCAGAGACCTCTACCTGACAACACACAACAAACACAAGAGACAGACATCCATATCCCCGGCGGGATTCGAAGCCGCAATGCCAGCAAGCGAGCGGCCAAAAACCCACGCCTTAGACCACGCGGCCACCGGGATTGTCTCACAAAATATTAGTCGGAAAAAATGGAGCGAATATACAATTGAAAGAATTTGGCGTTAATGGAAAGAGTAATGTTTATATACGAGCAGCCGTTAAGGAAATATGGGGTGGGGAAGTGGACCGGATTTATCTGGGTTAGGTTAGGGAATGTTGGCGAGTTCTTGTGAAGACGGTAATGACCTCTTGGGTTTCGTAAAGTGTGGGGAATTTCCTGAATAGTTACCGAATATTGACCTTGCAGAAACAGCTCTGATCCGTGGTTTGAGTCACTTGCTGAATGAGCTGGGTACTTACTTATTGCTTGCTTACTTACTGGATTGCTGCTTTGTGTGCTCTTCGCTGGGCGTGACAGCTGCATGCCCATAACGGAGAAAACACGTTATGGCTAGATCTCATTTTAATACAATGGTAAGTTTCAGAGTCAACAGCAGCGACACTATTTTCATGTACCTGCTTGATTACGTTCGTTCAATTCAGAAGGACGTAATGTTTTCCCTGTGCACGCCATGAAGACATAGGGGGTAGATGTATAGCTCCACTTATTCTTAACCTCGGCTCTAGATGGAAGTGAGTGGTCAGCTTCACGTTCCGGCCACTTTACTCCCGGGGAAAGAACCCCGGTACCCACTGAATAGGAAGCTGGATGGGCCTCATAGCCAGTCTGGACATCTTGGAGAAAATAAAAATTTCTTGCCTCTACCAGGATTTGAACTCCGGACCGTCTAGCCGTTCACGTTATACATATAACATGGGGCTGGATTTATTTCGTTACAGGCTCTTGTGAACAAGTAATGGACTTTCAGTTTCCGTAAAGAATGTGGAAAATTCCAGTCCTTTACACCTGAATATGGTGCAATAACAAACACAAACATACTGTAATAGAAATTTCCTCAGTCTTCGTATGAGAATATATGAACAGTTGGCCTACTCTTCCTTTATTTGAATCAGCGTTGTTTAAACTTCTAAGTCACCACGCCCCTCGCGTAATGCACACTTCAAAAAACTTTTGCCAGTCCCTGAATGTGACACGAGTGGCGCTGAGCTGCCCTACGGATTCTTGTTTCCGTTTTAATTTAGTCTTTTATTCAGGGATTTCATTTCATCCCACTTTATTGTTTGTTGGAATCTCCACTGTTCCATAATTACATGGCTCTATCCTTGGGGCCCTACATTAACATAGCGAATTCCTATAAATAAAATTCTCTTTCTCTTGACTCTAGTCTCTTGAAACACAAGAGTCCCGAATTACTGCACTTTTAGGCAGCCTGTTTTAAACTGTAATTTGCTAGTTTTATCTATTTAATTGCATTAATTGTTACAAACTGTTATGTCCTAATGCCCTGCCATGTAGAATGGTTATAAAACCAGCAGGAAGTAATAGTATTATATCGGTTGGTAGAGTCCCCAATGCATTTGCGTAATCTCATTAAAATTTGTAAGCTTCACTAATTCTTGAACATGACTTGCAACATTAAAAAGCTTTCCTGTATTTTTCTTTGTTTTAAAAAACAGCAGTGCGTTACGAGCGTATAAAAATGTCATTGCCTTAGAAGTCTGTGCATGTCACATAACAGCTTGATATTTTAAGAGACGTGTATCCCTAATGTAAACAAGGTAGACAATATAGGTATAATGTAACATCGTGACGCGTTCGCGTAACCATTTCGGCAGTGAAAAAGTAACAGTAAGTTCTTTGTCTATTGTTGAGCTACATGTCACTCTCAGCAATATAAAAATACTGAGTGTTGCACAACAGTGTTTTTATGGAGAATTTATGTCGCCGGCAACTTTAAAACGTACTTATGTCTTCATGTAAAGTGCCAGATAGTTTTGTACGATTTTAACCAGATCTGGATTTTCTCGACTGATTTTCAGAAAAGCCCCAGGCATAAACGTTCATGGAAATCCATCCAGTGGAAGCGGCGCTGGTACATGAAGACAGACGGACGGACATAACAAAACTAATAGGCCCTTTTCGCGAATATGCGGACGCGCCTAATAATGACTGCGTCACGATAGTCTTGAGTTGTGTTAAAAACTACTTTGGTGTTTCCAATTGTTCGATGTTTTGTTTTGTTCGGCGTTTGAACCCGTGTTTTGTTTGGTAAATGATAGCAATTCGATCCAAGTGGCCGCGCGGTCTAAGGCATGGGTCTGCGACCGCTCGCTTGCTGGGATTGTGGGTTCGAATTGCCGATCCCAGTGGCCGCGCGGTCTAGGGCCTGGGTCTACGACCGCTCGCTTGCTGGGATTGTGGGTTCGAATCCCACCGGGGGCATGGATGTTTGTGTTGTGTTTGTTGTAAGGACGGTAGCATGGTACGTAAAGTGACGTGAAGGACGAAAGGATTTAAACAGTACAAAAATGGATCAAAGGGGAAAAACCCCGGACAGGCAACAAAAAAAAAAATCCCACCGGGGGCATGGATGTCTGTCTCTTGTGAGTGTTGTGTGTTTTGTAAGGTAGAGGTCTCTGCGACGGGTCGATCACTCGTCCAGAGGAGTCCTACTGATTGTGGTGTCTGAGTGTGATCGTGAAGCCTCGATAATGAGGAGGCCTGGCCCACTAGGAACTATTGCGCCAGTGGAAAAAAAAGTGCTTGCAATTAGTCACTGTTTCTTCGGACTGGGAGGTCTGACCTGTTCGGTGTTTTCCTTTGTTCGGCCAGTCTCTGGTTTATTCTCAGTTAGAAGAATGTGTTAGCCGTCCTAATACCATATAGTATGCAAGTAATTTTTACGTGAATATATTCTTCAAGCAATGCCATTTAATTGTTTCGTTGTTGTAACATTACTGCTAAGAATGAGGTGGTTTTATCCTTTGTTAGTATAGGTGATCAGTGACTTTTGGCTCACCCTGTACCATGGAGTATGCAAGTATTTTTTACGTGAATATATGTATATATATATATATATATATATATATATATATATATATATTCTGCAAAACTCGGACTTGAGAGTGTAAAAGGTTTATGGAAAATTTCACAATGCAAGAGTAATTCCAGTAATGCCTGTTTGCTGAAGCGCATTTCATAAGCGTTGTACTGAAATGGTATGTGTGAATTAGAGTTGTTGTCTGGACTCACATAAAGTACTAGGAACGAAATGTGGACATTTAATTACATGGTCCACAGCCCCATATACGGAACAAATTTATTTTTTCCACTCTAAAATAACCGTCATTTTTAACGCACTGGTGAGTTAGGCCTCAACTTTGAAAAGGTACACTTTAATCAAAGTCACCAGTTGTGACGTAATTGTACAGAGTATTTATGTCACCACAGTAAAAAACTCACAAAATTTCGTATCGTGTCCAACCTCTTGTCTCTTCCGATATTTCGGTGTTACGGACGACTAGAAAAATAACTAGTCTCGAAACTTTTGCGAAAATAGTTAATCTCTGGGGCCCACCCAGCAGCCTGTTCAATGGGTACCGGCAGCGCATTCTCCGGGGCTAAAGCGGACCGGGCGTGAAGCTGGCAAATAGCCTTCACATAGTGCCAAGATGGAAACAATACCCTCATGCCCGTGTATGCTGTCATGGCCTGGTGCTGTATTAAACTCAGAGGCAACTTTACTCCATCCTGCTACGTCTGTCTTATATCTACGTGTGCTCCTTGCACTCTTCCTTTCTGTTGAAAGTGAACGGAGATGACGCGTACTAATATTTTGTACTTTGTTTAACGACACTGTCAGTAACACAGAGATGTATCTTTTATTGCAACACACAAGGACGGAAAACAATGCTTTGTTGTACCTACACAGTGAGGAGAAAATAGGAAACAGGAAGCGGAAAGAAAAGTGGCCGACCTCGTTACTGCGGACGGCATCGTTTGCAGAGAGAATTAAGCTCATTAGGTGTTTGACGTATCTTAGAACATTAGATATGATCAGGCCGCAGGTGGAGGAGTATGTGGAAGTGGTGGTGTGGTGTGTGGTGCAGCAGCCCAGTATCGGGCCTTGGGCTCCTGTTCTTTAGGTTTTGAGACATGTCGTGCTTTACGGCATTGCTTCCCAAACTTTTTCCTTCATTACCCAAAACCGCTTATCAGAAAGTCCTTTTTACCCAATGTAGGTAAAACACTAACTGCACAGAAAACATATTTGACAAGTGAAGAGAGATCGGTAAAAAAATAGGAAGCAAACAATATGTTTGATGAAATGTCTTTATTTTAAACATCTCTAAACATTTTAGCAGCCACAAAAAAAATGGTAATTATTCACCATGAATATTTCATCACGCAGGCCCCAGCTAATGAGTATAATGCCACTGCCCCATCTTATTTACTAGTTCCCGAAAATTAATAACGAGTACTTGGCTTATTTGCCGATCCCAGTGGCCGTGCGGTCTAAGGCGAGGGTCTTCGGCCGCTCGCATACTAGGATCGTGGGTTCGAATCCCACCGGGGGCATGGATGTTTGTGTTGTAAAAAAAAGGCGGTTGTAGACCGTAAGTGACATGAAAGGACGAAAAAGGACTAATACAGAACAAAAATGGATCAAAGGGGAAAACCCAGGAATTAGTAAAAAAAAAAAAAATCCCACCGGGGGCATGGATGTCTGTCTCTTGTGAGTGTTGTGTGTTGTCAGGTAGAGGTCTCTGCGACGAGCTGGTCCCTCGTCCAGAGGAGTCCTACCGACTGTGGTGTGTCTCAAAATGTGTGTGACCATGAAACCTCGACGAATCGAGGAGGCCCAGGCCCATATAGGGCTGTCGAGCCATTAAAAAAAATATATATGGCTTATTTATTAAATAGCAAATAAATACTTGTTAGACTGTTTTAGAGTATCGGTGCACACTGACTGATCGCTTTCTTCAGAGTACTTCTTCTTCTACACTTTTACGGTAAATTTTAATGTGTATTCCGAGGTGTGTCTTTACCCAAAGAAAAACTACTTTTACCCAATTTTGGGTAATTTACCCAGGTTTGGGAAGCGCTGCTTTACGGGGAAAGGTTGTCAGCCTCTCGTCCGAACTTCAACCTGGAGGACTAGGTCTCGGTATTTATAACTCCGGAGACAGGGTGTCCCAATTACATTCCTAGGCACTGGGTAGCTCGGGAGCGCCATTTCCCATGCTCACAATAATTGTGAGCCCCTGAGGGAATATGGAAGGTAGCTGCGAATATTAATGAATAGTCCGTGACAGGCGATAAGGGGTAATTCACCTTAAAAAGGCTAGCAAAATTATTACGAAATGTCAAGTAGAGCCTCGAATTGGCGACCAGGCACTTACAAGCTCCGGAACCGGTCCGACTGAAGTCACAGTCTATAATTTCGTTTCCATATAATGTCCGTTTTCCACACCTTGCCCAGGTTTTGCAGACTTTCCTGTCTGACTTGTTCTGATTCAGACTGATTGCTCTACTCCGTTATTTAACAATGATCTTTCGGTGGGATGGCTTATTTAGCGCCAAATAAGTTAGGGCAGTACAATGTAATACCTGGGGAGTGGATATGAAGGAAACATGTCAGTTTTATTCTGGAGTCCACGAAAAAACTCCGTCAAGATAAGTGACAGCTAGCTGACATACCAAAGGCGACCTCCCAAGCATCACCGCTAATCCAGCCTTTTGGAAATTAATGTTAAAACACTGCGTCTTTTAAACGTTTTTTTATTCTGTTGGTCTATCAAATTGCGTACACAGTAGACACGTATGATAATATACATAGAGAAATACAGTGTGCGGTATTTCAACTTGCGATCCAGTGTTCGATTTGCCCAAGGCTGTCCCTTCCCAAAACTGTCCATTTTATAAGGTGTATTTAAAAGTTCAGTATTACGAGCGAGTAACTGACACAGATAACCTTGCAGTCTCTGTGGAACATGTCTGGTGTTCGATAATATCGATTAAGATAAAATTTCTTGCCTTATCAGGACACTTAAACTCTTTGTGGGATTCAGTTTTATCAACAAGTTAAGGAGAAAATGTGTTTATATCACTCCACTCATGTATAAACAGTAGTTGTATGCGTTATACATACAAGAATTATATATAATACATATGTAAATGCATGTATGTGTATATAATTACTACAGACTCTATATGTAGGCCTATGTATGTGTATTCTTTGCGTACGTATGCATGTGCAAATAATACCTAATGTGTTATATATGTGTGTATATATGAGAGTAGAGCCATTTTCTAAAACATGACGTAATATCGTCTCACAGGTCTCACGCGATTAACATGTCAAGAACATCTTTAAACCATCCACAGCGAACATACATAATTTTAAGCATAAAAAGGCACTACAACATCGCAGATATAGCGAAAACGTAATCAGTATTTTGTAATGTATTAAACACGTAGTTATGTAAAGATATGGTAGTACAAAATATGGGACCATGTATAATTCAAGCTATACGACATGATAATCGCATTTAATAACTGTTGAAGTTGTTAATGTATTTTAACGATATATTCTAACCGAAAAACCTTGTTTTAACCTTAGGCTGTGCTCTTTTAACACGATATGCATTTGAGATTGCACAAAAATTTTAGACCTGCAATACGTAGTCAGTCCAAGAAGAAACCGAACTTTATAGATAGTTATGAAAGTAAAACCAAGACAGTATACTTATGTCAAATAAATATTATTTTAGAATGTTTAATATGTTTAACATAGAACATAAATTAATAGCTTTTATTTTTATTTTAAATTAATGTTTACTAAATCGTTGTAATCTTTATCAGCTTCACTAAAATTTGTATAATTGTGATCCCTGATTATGGCACAAAGGGGCCGAAACATGTCAGAATACTGACAAACAACGTGCCATTTATGCTTTGATGACCTTTTTTATGTTAAGCGTCCCGTTAGGCTCTCTGTATTAACAAATGAGACTAGCACACTGTCAAACACAACTCTTTATTTGTAAGTAAATCTTACATTTTTTTTCCAGCTGGAGATAATGTAAGATTTACTTACAAATAAAGAGTTGTGTTTGACAGTGTGATAGTACCATTCGATGATTTGGATTTCAGTATTGTTATTTAGGCACACAGAACCTGAATCTATTTAATATTATACTTATACGTTCGTATATTTTAATGTTCTGATTTATGTTTCGAGTTAGGAATAACTAATTAAATAGCTAACGAAGTGACTTCATGGACAGGAGTTCTTATTCATAGCTAATAGTTGCTCAGCTAGTGAAGAAACTGTCCAACTTTTATAGCACCTGAAATTTCATGGCCGCGTTTAAAAGAGACCAGTACTGGACCCAGTCGTGTGCCAGATAAATCCATTCCACACCCTCCCAACCTATTTATATTAGATGTCTTATAGGTATTGTCCTCCTATCAACGTCTACTTGTTTTACGAGGTCTCCTCCCTTTACGTTTTATGGCAAAAATTTTGTATCAATTTTTGTTTTATTCCATGCGTTCTGTATGGCCTACCCATGCCATTTTCCTTGATTTGATCAGAATATTAATGTTTGGCGAGGAATCTGTATTATGAAGCTCCTGATATGCAATTTTCTCCATCCTACTGCCATTTCCTTTTACTTAGGTCAAAATATTCTAACCATCTCTCTGTATCAAATATTTCGTAGCGGGAGAGACCAAATTCCACACCCAGAACGAAGCTGCAGTTAGCACACAGGAAGCATCATTACCACTGTAGTTTAAATACATAAATACTATGTACGGAACGCGCGTGCAGTGTAATTCGGTCGGCCTGCCAACTATACCGGCCTTAGAATGAAATTCCCGGTGTTTTGAACTATACTTAAGGCTTGTTTTTCTATACCTTTTACAGCATTCATAGTCTTAATAAGAGTGTATTTGTCCGTCCATTGGATCTCGTAGTCACGTGGTCATCACCCCTCCCCCTCCAGCGAGGTCGGTTGCAGCTGAAAGGCAGCAAGGAAACGTAGAGCTAGGATGGACGTGGCTGTTCTGTTATGTAGTTAATGGATGTTTCTTTTCTTGTGGTGCGACGTATTAGAATGTAAGTCGTAAATATTACACGTCTGAACCAAATAATACTTGGTGATTGTGTGTGTGTGTGTAGTGAGTGGTGTTACAGATCAACAGCTTTATGTTTAGTGTGGTGTTTTCTCTTACGTGTTCTCCGCTAGGTGAAGTGCTATGTGGATTTTCGCTGTAGCAGCGTTGATGTTTCCAGTTTGAGTAATGTTGACCTTGGGTAAGTAAACGTTTGTTTTCTAATTTTTGGGGGGGGCTCTTCTCTTTGGTATAGTAGAGAATATTTCGCGAGCGTGCGCAGAGGGCGACAACCTCCAGGTGCCTGCGGCATTTGACCACTAACACAAGCCCTATGACACTCAAATTGCGTTTATTTGGCTACTGAGGTATTTATTGAATCTGGTATGGGGAAAGTTGGGGGAGAGTATTGTTTGTCCATCAGAGTGTGAATAAAATGGCGCTAATGAATCTCCATTACTTAGTGCAATATTGTAAATGTTAAAACGTGAGGTAATGTAACTTCTTCCTTAAGCACAAATGTTATTCAGTATAAAATCCACGCATTTTTAACTACATGGGAGTGACTCACGAAAGAACCACTGAGGGATGCAAATTGTGGAGGATACCTTTCGCGTGGAAGTGGCCTATGTATGGAGAATTGAGCATTCGGTGACCCTGACATGTAAACAGAGTGTTAACTGTGTCTGTGTAAAATGCCGAGCATACATAGGTTCAGCAACACGAACGTGGTAGTCACGATCGACAAGGTACAAACATTCCGCGAGTTACCTAGTTAATTCTTTGGCTGTATGTTATTTAACGACGCTATTTCACTGCAGACAAGACGTAGTGTAAAATCAAACGGATAAAGATGATGAAATTTGGAAGGAAAGAGTCATGACCAGTTTCAAGTCACAGCACTCAAGTGGAGAGACTCGAGTAAACCCACTACAACCTGAGTAGGGACATGTGCGATGAGGTTCCGACAGCAGTTGCTGTATAGATTGCTGTCTGGGATGTGACGCCGTGTAGTCGGGTAGATGTGTACCGACGTTCAGAGGAACCTGCTGCCCTCAGCACCAGGCCTTGACTATAGTAATCTTGCTCAGGTCCGGATTTGAACCGAGTACCTCCCGAATACAAGTCTCAGAGGGGTACTGTGCCATCAGCCTGATAGACACATCTACAGCAGTCGTACTGCTACTGTAGTTTTTTTTCCAATGGCTCGACGGCCCCTTGGGGGCCTAGGTCGCCTTATTTTCCGAGGCATCACGATCACACACTTTAGACACACCACACTCGGTAGGACTTCTCTGGACGAGGGACCAGTCCATCGCAGAGACCTCTACCTTACAACACACAACACTCACAAGAGACAGACATCCATGCCCCCGGCGGGATTCGAACCAACAATCCCAGGAAGCGAGCGGCAGTAGACCCACGCCTTAGACCGCGCGGCCACTGGGATCGGCACTGTAGTACTACTGTTAGTAATATTCTGCAACCGATTCTTGATTTTCACATTATATTCACCGTTGTTGGTGTGAGTTAATCGATTCTTGATTATTTAACGACCCTTTTTTATAATAGGTCACATTGTATAGCGTCGATTAGTGAAAAATGAATTCGAAAGGATTTAGAAGTGGTCTGTGTTAGTTTGATATATTATATGAGCATTTGCCGAATGAGTCTGAGTAAAACCACGAAAACCCAATCATAACCAGTATCTGAGCTAAGAAATGAATTGGGGTCCTCCCCAATATGACGTACAAATGGTAACCTCTCGACAGTCCTTTCGGTATCCTACTACTACTACTACTACTACTACTACTACTACTACTACTACTACTACTACTACTACCATCACCATCACCACCACCACCACTACTGCTTTCACAGACTAGGCGTTGTGCGCTCTTGATCCTACAGTAAATCAGTTCAACACGCGGAAGTACTCTCTGGTGGGGGACGGCTCCTTGCGAGGCTTCTGCTTTCACAGTACGGCACAAAGATATCCATGCCGATGCTCCAGTGAAAAGGCCGCCTAACCTTGTGGCATTCACAAATGTAGCTGCGTGATTATGCAGCGTACTGGACCAGAGATCGTGTGACAGAAGTGTTAGGGGTGGTGATTCAGTAGCATACAGGACAGGATTGTTAGTTTTCAGGTATTTGCGCCAGAGAACTGCTAAACCACAAGAATGCTGATTCAGGGAGGAATGTAGACCGGGACTGAACAAAGCATGTCATCTGTGGACTCTTACGTCGAAACTTCCCTTGGAAAATTCGAGCTTTCATGTGTCATTTACAGGAATATAATAGCTTCAGTATTAGTCGACCAAGAGAGTCATATCAATAGGATCTTTTTGGAAGCGTTAAATTATTTTAAATTCTAAATAGTATAGATAATATACTCGCAATAGTAGACGAGTTTTGGCTGAAGTATGTACAACACAGTGATGCATACAAGAAATACAAAATAGTATAGACATACTTTAGATAAGTTGACAACATTCTCATCATACATAAGGATGATTTTACAAACGGTGACCTTATAATAAAAGATTTTTTTAAAAAACTGCCCATAATAAACCCTGTAACGACAGATGGAAAAACAAATAATGGAATACATTTTAGAAACAATTACAAATACATCAATAGGTGGTATCCGGTTTGCCTCGCTTTGTTATGACGTTATATTTAAAGGAATATCACTTTAACCTCGCAAATGACAACCATTTCCACATGACCTTTGTACATTCCATCTTGGCTCATGATTTCCGTATAGTCTCCCGATGTTGCAGTCACGTATCCACACAATTTATTCCAACTATTGTACACAGGCTGAACACTTTTTTTTTTTGTGCCGGTGCAGCATGCCGACTTTCATTACTTTCCAGCGGTTTTGCCCGACTCCGGAATAGACGGTTGGAACCCCTTTAAATGACACTTGTTCTGTTTTGACCAATTCCTACCTACTAATGTGAGCCGTCTTTAAAAATATCACATACACGTAAATGTAAAATAATATGGCATTCTCTGTCAGAATAAACATCGTGACAGACTGTGACCTGTGTCATATTATTTTTAGTTGTGTGAGTGGGGTCAGATGAGCCTGTCAGTGCTGCGCCCACAAATGGCTTTGTGCCAGCTCCTGAAGTTAGACAAGTGTGAGGCATGGCTGGAATAATAATTTGCAAGGAAAACAAAAGCATTAGGAGAGAACTTGCCCCAGTAGCACCGCGCACCTCAAATTCTACATAGGAGAGATCGAAGTTGGGCCTCCGCATGGGAAGACGATGAATAACAGTCTGAACTATGCCACGGCCATCGCTGAGAACGCTCTTTGTAAGTGCCACTCAAAATTTGCATTACAGAATGACAGCAATCAGCTGTGTCAGTGTCAAGTACCAGACACTGATAGTACTGTGTGATTTGCTGACGCAGACAAGAAACATCGCGAAAATTACACATTTCTATTACACTGTTTCTATGCATCAGAAACCTGGAAGCTGGCGTCGTGGTTTCTTGTAGACTAACACTCCAGCTTGATTTCAGGCTTCCGCCGCGATGTTGATGAGATCTGCGCTCTTCTGGGGTATTACGCGGCGTCGTGTGGTAATTATTTACCGACGTTTCGGGACAAAGTATCGGTCCCATCTTCAGGGGTCAAGAGTCGTGAAGATGGACCGATACGTTGTCCCAAAACGTCGGTAAACAATTACCACACGACGCCGCGTAATATCCCAGAACAGCTCAGATCTTATCACTCCAGCTGATGCTACTTTACTGATGACATTCTGAGTATTATTTAGGGAGTGAGAGGGGGGGGGGGAACGAATCCTGATAATTTTTTCTGAATTTATTTGGCACAGTGTTGTAGTATAACCTCATCCCATGCCCAACACACAGGAAGTCCCGCGGAAGATGTTACAACGGTTTCACAGAAGTATATTTGTGCGCAGGTAACAGACCCGTTATCTGGCAGTTTATGAAAGTGGTAATTTTCGTTTATTTCACGTTGGCGACCTACATCCCGATCTGACATTTTCTTCAGACTAGGACTGCGTTTAACCCTTTAAAGCATATTAGTACCTATATGCACCATCAGGTTTAATACCAAAAACTCTGCGTCTCGTGCAGGCGATGTGTGTTCAGTAGGATTCTTACAGTGAACTTACATTGTTTCCCTACGTAGCATTCACCGACTTGTCTAATGTTTCCAGACTGTTTACTGCGCTGTACGTACTGATCCTTTATCTATAACGTAGATTCGTCTTCAAAGTAGCTCGGGCGGTTAGTCCCCGGCCTCTCGCTGCGGAGGCCTGGCTTCGATCCCAGGTTAGTCCATGTGAGATTTGCGGTGGCTAAAGTGACACTGTTACAGGTTTTTCTCCGGGTTCTTCTGTCTTTCCCTGTCAGTATCATGCCACCAGTACTCCATACTCATCTTCGTCTACGGCGAAGACTGGGAACTTTCGGAAATTGGGGAGCATTGAATAGAAAAGTACTTTCACTTTTTTTCGTCTCCTAAGGGTTAGTGGACAATGAAACACACAGTGCGGTAGATAAGGCTCCGGTGACCCCGCTGCTCGGGGAGGTGGGGTCTGGGTCAGGGGGTCCACAAACGTACAGAATGCTAAGATTTTTTTTTGGGGGGGGGGGGTTTCGGGTTGATCACTTTCTTCTGACAGAAGGCAGTATTCTGACATAGACCATTCTGAATAAGTTTCCGACAAAAAAATTTGGCATGTGATATTTGCAGACATTGTTCAAATAAGCCAGTATTTTTCGTGTAAGGGTGTATTATGGAAATAACTCTTTAGACCTGATTATATGTTGGCTGCTTCGTGATGAAATTCATATTGGATGCCTGTTACGTGATGTTGGAGTAACTTCGCTAATAATCCAAAGTTATGAGGTCCCGTGGGGGCCTCCGACTGGTTACCTGTGCCACTGGGAACAAAAAACAGAAAGCCCACATATAAACATAACGTTCTGCTCCATAATGATCTCAGGTTCACCTGAAGTGCGAGGAGGATAATGGATCCTGTGCTGTATGCAGATGAAATTAATTACGAGAGACGTGTTGACCAGTTGGCCAGTAGACATCACTGTGCCGTATTGCTGCAGTCGCACTGTGTCGCAGCTGACAGTAGGACAGGCAATAACGGACACATTCAGTGCGCATAGCGGAAAGTCATTACCACTGTTGCCAGTGTGTAATGTACACGTTATGTAGACTTACACTTTGTTAAAGTTTAGTAAAAGAAATCTGAAAATTTGCCGAGGAAGAATATTAGGGCCTTCAAATGTGCCGGGATCACTGCTTTTTAATTTCACGTTAATAGCCCGACCTTAGTAACCTTCGCAGTTGATAAGGCGTAGATAAACGGCACGCAGAATTCTTTCTGGAACTTCCTTTAAGCGCGGTTCCTAAAATCCCTTCGCTGATAGCAGTGGTTTTCTCTTACTGGTGGAAATCACCCTTGCCTCAACCGTAGATTTCATCAGCGGAAACAAACCCAATTTACGCATCGGGCTTTTCAGATCCGCTCTGAAGTGTGGCGAATGCTGGTTTTATGGACCATTGGTGGGTCCTTTTGAACTCTGTAATGAACATTCGGGTTTTGTAAAAGGCGAGCAATTTTATTACACGCTGAGCAACTGTTGGCTTTTCAAGCAGGACTGTTCTCCATGGAGTTGAGTAGCCGTTGTCAGCTGATCTTAATCGAAGCTAATTTGTTGAATCCTGATTTTTATTATAAGGTACCAGCTAGCAAACGAATGTAATTTATTCAAAGTGCAGAGTTGCTGATGGGACAAATGATGGCACCCCACAATTGATCGTTATTTTCTTATGTGCATGGGCGGATGTACGCCCGTCCCTTCCACATGAGCTCTAATTCTAATGTAGCTGACTGTAATAAAATGGATTTCAGGGAAGCTGAAAGTGAAACTATGGACTTGGATAAAGGGGCTCAGGATAGAGACAGTGGAAGACTGTTGTGAAGGTGTGTGCCATAGGAGATGGTGATTTCTTCACCGTTGTAGAACAATAAGTTACTTAAGATGACCCTATTCTGCATTATCTGTTAGCTGTCTTCAGTTATTCAGCTGAGAATTAATCGGAAGTGTTCACTAACGGTGTTACACTTTTCAGGGCATATTTATAATTCCAGACAATTCGTAAAATTAATCGCTTTCGAAAACATGAATGCTGAAAATTTACCAAATAAGTGATCTAATCAGAATCGGTTCATGGAACACCACTGTGCAGTTACTGGCTCTTTTTTATATTAGAGCGGCCCTTAGTTGGAGCTTCGTTCTAGATACTGGATTTCACGGCTTTCCTCATTTTCTCAAAGCATTTGCCGGTATAGAGCCTTACAATTGGCCATGACCACTTCCATCCACCTGCTTTCCGCATGGCTTCATCTCTTATTTAGCCCACTTGAGAGTCTGCGTCATTAGTTTCATTGAGATAAAACGGCCAGAGTGGGAAGCTTAACTTTCGTCTCGAATGCGTGCAGTTTTACTTCCAGTAACCTATGGCTGCCTGGCGTATTGTTTGAACGTCTTACACCGTGCAACTAAGCCTACTGTCCAGTGCACCGTTACGAAGCCGTGGAAGACCACATGCTTGTAGGAACTAGCGCAGATTTGGTTCGAATTCCGGCCAAGGCCTCTTGGCTGAATTGAGAGGGGCCGAGGGCGGGGATGAGACAAGTTTTTATTTAACGACGCCTTGAGTGTTGTATGAATGTGCAATATGGTAAACAGAATTGACAGGTTTCGGCTACGTCGCTGTCACCATTATTTGGGCTGTATATACATTTCTGTAATAATTACTCAAATTTGTATCACTGCGCTGATTTTATCTTCTCTGAAGGTCCTAGGGCCCAGCTAGCCTCTTGTTAAATTGGTATGTGGGACTTTTCTCGGGCGTCGAGCGGCTGGAGCATGAAGCTGAGTGCTCATTTGCTTCTGGTGCCGAGGTTAAGAATGCACGCGCCGCCGCAATACGCCATCAATGCGTGCGCAGGAAAAACTTTGCGTTTTTATTAAAGCACGGGAACGGAGCAGGAAGTTACGTAAAGTTGTATTGGGTGAAGACAGCCGAAAATATGGAGCCGGGGTAGCGTAGTCGGTATAGGGACTATGCTACGGGCTGGACGGTCCGGGGTTCCTATCCTGGTAGGGGCAAGAGATTTTTCTCTTCTCCAAAACGTCCAGACTGGCTGTGGGGCCCACGGGGTTCTTTCCCGGGGGCGTGAAGTGAACCACTCATCTCCATCTAGTTCCGACGTTAAGAATGAGTGGAGCTATACCTGTACTCCCCCTATATGCCTTCATGGCGTGGACAGGGAAAAACTTTACCTTTACCAGCTAGCCGAAGATAGCATAAAATTACCAAACGGGTTAACGATTAAAGAGATGAAAAGTTATCATTAAATCGATTTAATGATATTTTTTCATCTTATATGTGTAAATTTTTATTTTGGAATAAGATTAATGTATTATGTGAATCTAGTAAAACCAACAATCCTACAGGAAACGCGGGAGAGGCCTGATCCGTGAAGATTAGATGATGGTAACCTGAAAGTTTAAATGTCAGATGGCCGCCCGGCATTTCCGCCGGAGCGGTTTTTTCCTGCCATGTGATGACGCTCGAGTCATGCGACTACAGTTTATTCACCCGGCAGTCGCGTGCGGGCACCAAAGTAGCAGTGTCAGCATATACAACGGTCAGCGATTCAACGAAGATCAGCTGATTACCTGCTGAACAGCCCTTTCGTGTATGCAGGCGCTGAGAGTGCAGCAATAACACACGTTGAGTGCTAGAAACGTGACAATGCAGTTCACTCCTTATCATCTGCTTTGCGTTGCGTGGTGACAACGACAGTGCTGCCAATCTCAGAAGTCTTGGCCGGCATAGATTCAGAAAAACATTCTGCTGTTTGCCAGAGATGTCTGGGAAACTCCGCACATCAGCTTCAATGTGTCTTAATGAACGGATAAATAATATTATTTCGTTGGAGATTTTGGGTTTGTGGAATTTAATTTAATCTACCCGAATAATACAAGGCGAGCAGGATTTGTAAACAGTACATAAAGAGGTTCAACATTTTTCTTATAAAGTGATTCGTTGACCTCGACTTATGCATATGGCTGGCTATAAGTCTTGTATTTATGTGTGTGTGTACATGTAAAAGGTAGAAGGTAAAGTTCACCCTAGAACAGACCATGAAGGCCCATAGGGGGAGTAGAGGTAAAGCTCTACTCTTTCTTTAACCTCGGCGCTAGGTGGGGGGGGGGGGGTGAGTGGTCAACGCCACGCCCCGGCCGCTTTACCCCTGGGAAACAGACCCGGTACCCATTGTACAGGAGGCTGGGTAGGCGCCAGGGCCGGTCTGGACGGGTGCGGAAAATTTCGCCCCCACCGGAATTCGATCTCCTGACCGTCTACCCCATAGCGAGTAGCTCTACTGACTGCGCTGTGAAAGTCCACGAATGTATATGTGGTTCCCCACTTTTATTTTCAGTCTCCTTATTCTAGAAGTTGCGAAGTATGACGAAACGATTGTATAGACTGCACTAACAGTGAAAGTATCAAGGTATTTAAAACTTTGGTGTTACTTTTGGGCACTCAATATATACTGCCTTGATGCAGGCTTGTATGTTTGTTTTTTTGTTTATCTGTTGCGATATTGAACACCTTATCAACAGCAGCGATGACCTACATTCCAACAGACTTCTGTTTATGTCTGTTTTCTTTGCTTGTAATTTTTCTGCTTATGTTACTTTTTAATTATAACGTTCCTTCAGCATTTTTCCACGACTGGTGTACTTGACAAACATTTGTTACTTGTGGATACTTTCCACGTTGTGGGAACAGCGCACTTGTATGAATATTGACCACTTGTCCGCATTCCACCGACTGTCGGGAATTTTGACACAAGTCAGAGGAATTGCCGATGTTTGTTTAGGCCTACTTGTAAAGTCGAGTCTTGTTGTTGCGTTCCCACAACTCGTTTATACTTGACAAGCATACGAGCGACTTTTGCGTGTGTGAATAATATCATTCGAGACATCGGTTGGCCAAGTACACGAGTCACGGGAGCGCAAACACAGTAACCAGGCAGACATCTGACCAGTGTACCCGAGTACGAATGATTGACAAATAAACCACTCGCATAAACAGTATGGCAATTTATTTGCTTGGCTCCTTGTGCGGTGGACAGTTATTGGTACATTGATCAAGTGCACAAGTGGTGGGAACGCTACTTTAAGACCGTGCGGAAATTTTGTTTTTATGTTATATCTAATTGGAAATCCAGGTTAATCCTGCAAATTTGTACCCAGTTGTCCTTACTGTCGCCTTATATTTCACTCCAGAGTTGGGGCAGCTTTTCTTCAGACATGTAATTGTAGTGGTGAATCATTTGGCAGGTGTACGGTAGAGGACTAGATACTTATTGGCTGTGTTGGGATTACATTGCTCATAGCAGGTGCAAGATTCTTAGGCTACAAAATTGCGACACTGAGCGTACACTTCCATAGTCCAATGTTTTCGAATCTGACGCTTTTTTCATGTTTTCACAGTAGGTCCCAGGGTAAAGCGGGTCGTATCAATGGTATAATCTGTAGGAGATCAGGGCTCATGAGAGTTTTACATGATATTTAAGTAGAGGGAAACCATCCTACGATATGAGAGTTGTCAAGATATGGCCTGGAAGGTTGAGTTACAACCCGGCTGTCGGCACAGTGCTGACCGTGTAGCCAGTATAGGAATGTCGCCAAGCGAGTTGGCCAAAGCGGTAATAACTCTGATTTGTGTTGTAGAGGTACTTGGTTCGAATCTCGGCTGATATACCGACTGTTCTGAATGAGGGGTTTGTTTTGGTTATTTTCTGTCCATCCAGACATAATCCTGCACACTCACTCAAATTAGGCCACCAACGGTTCCTTCCACATCCCTTCCTATTCAGTGTTCATTAATCCTCTAAACATTGAATCCTGTATAGTCTGAGGTACTTACAGCGTCGTTAAACAAACAAAACATTAAATAGGTACATAAACAACTTGAATATCGGAGACGAACGACTTCCCATAAGATTTTATGAAGGTTAGCTATGTTAAGAAGTGACTTATTCATTACTCAAATTTGGTATCAGGTTACTCCATGTTATATACAAATAATTGTAAACAGCAGGATTAATAAGCCTGTGTGACAGAACAACCTGGTTGACTCCTAACACGTATTGTGGTGGTAGCTGGTTCACGTCTCGATTGCTAACAGATTATCCCGAATGAGGTGTTTGGTGATTTTCCATGCTCTCCTAGGTACAGAATTTGTATCCTAAAGTGGGCCACGACCAATATCCCGCCACGTCGGCGCTCTTCATTATTAACTATGTACCTGTCATCTGATATTAAATAATCTAAGCAGTTAATACATTGTTATAGAGTATTTGAATAGTCAATATGCTAAAGAGAACCATATGCAAATTTTTAATCGCCTTGTTGAAGGACATAACCTGAAAAGCAGAATAAAATAGCAGAGAGTTGGAATTCAAATGACTGAGTGTAAGTTCCAGTGATGGGGTGTCGTGATCATGGTAATGAACCATCTGGTCTTACAAAATTGAGGGAAATTCTTGATTAAATGAACGACTAGCAGCTTATCATGAAAGACGGCTCCACGTACTTGCTTGGTCAGCAGCCGAGTGTTGCCAGACGTCACAAGCAGTTAAGTTACAGCATTCAACTCAACACAACGCAGAACGCACCTGTACGCTTTCGGAATCGCAAGTGATTCTTGAGGCAGATTTCACCTGTTATTCTCACAGCGTTCCGTGACCGAGAGTGTCTGCGCAGTTGTCAGATTCCGTGTTAGTGTACTTGTAACATAACCATAATTACGTAATAGCCACGAGCCTGCAAAGTGTCGTTTGAGTTAGAAGCAGTCATTAGTGGGTAAACGTAGAGAGCAGAGTGAAAATTATGATTTTTTTGTGGAATTCATACCGTTGTGGTGTATCATATCAAACATTGACATACGTACTGCTGTGAACCGTAACAAAGTTTTATTAGTTTCGTCAGTATATGTTACATGTTTCGGTCGGGCAGACTATATTTAGGCATTTAAATTACATGACTTTAAAACCCAAAAATGAAATGCATATATATATATACATATTTTTTTTTATGTGTGAGATCTCACAAATTGTACAGGTCATTATAATTTTTATGTAGCACTAGAATATAAACATTTTATATATTTTTCGTTTGTGGTTCTTTGTTGTTTGTCCTCCTGTTGTATCTAAAAGTTGTTAAAATTCCTATTTTAGGTCGAGTACTTTGTTGCCTGTTGTACTTGTGGGCAGTTGTAAGTTCTCTTAAAATCGGTGGTTGATTATTACACCTGTATTAAATGTTTCGTATTAATATTTAGAAAAGTTATGTGCATTATTTATATACACATTTTGTTTTAGAATTACTTACGTTCTTTTTTATTGGTTTCGGTGTCTGAGTTTACGTCTGTGGGCGAAGTTTTTTCCGCGTTATTAATATTACATTTTCATAATTTCTTTTAGAAAATGTTCTGTAATTAAAAATTGACGCGAGTGTGGTTTGTCAATAATGTGAATTTTCAGGCTTCGGTCGCGGCGTAGGTTGGCATTTGGTAACCGGCTTTTCGGGACAGCCTATCGGTCCCGTATTGACACTCAAGATGGGACCGATAGGTTGTCCTGAAACTTCGGTTACCAGCTACCAACCTACGCCATGTAACATCTCAAAACAGCGAAGGCCTCGTTTAATAACGACTGCTTATTTTAGGTGGAGTTGGGTGTTGTCTCACTGCTTTAAAGAGCGCCATGTCTTACAGTTTTGCACGGGAAGCTGTTCCAGGAGCTATATCTTTCCATTCCGGCTAACATATATGTTTCCCCTGTCCCTAGGGACAGCATTGTCTTATCCAGGCCGGCTACGATTGCATCCGTATACTGTACAGTACCTACTATAGAAGTTACTGTCGGAGAACAGGGAACGTGTTAGTAGGAGGAAATAGGAGCCGGAAAAGGGGAAACTAACTAACTCCATGGAGCAGAGTCCTTCTTGAGAAGCTAACAGGTCGTCAGCTAGTCAAGAAATTCCCCGCGTTTTATGGAACCTGAAGGTTCATTACCGCACTCGCAAGAGCCCGCCACCTGTCCCTATCCTGAGCTTAAGTCGTACCAAAGAATCAGTCCAGGTCCGAGGCTCTGTATAGTGTTTCGTAGCATGGTAATTTTTTTACGGTGAGGAGTTGTTAGCACCTCGCCCAACCCCCAAGCTGGAGGACCACCCCTTGTCGGCTGTCCGCGACTGCATATTCGCAGCTACCCTCCATTTTCGGAGGCCGTTCCTCCATCCGCAACCCGAGGACGCGCCATGCCGTGGTGAAAGGGGCACACTTATCATGGGGAAAAGGGGAAATAAAGAATGAAAAGATGTACCCCACTTTAGAGTTGTTCTTTACGTTATTGCATGTGTAATTGGCCTTGATATTAATTTATTGCACATATAAGTCTATTCTGTCAAAGGTTTCATAGTTCAGAATTACGAAATCAGCACTGTTCAAAGCTACAGTGTTGTTACAAAGTATAGAAACAAACAACATAACTACTTCGCAGTATTGTACACAATTATAACGTCTTAAAAGTCCGCATGGTATTTTTATTTTCGGATGCAAAATGGAGTTAACAGCATGGAAACAAATTTAAGGTGACGCAATTCAGATATTAATAAAGGCAATTGTACAACTGTATATATATATATATATATATATATATATTATATATATATAATGGTTATACCACTTAGACTCGTGGGCCAGGATAGCGTAGTCGGTATGTCGACTTGCTACGGCCTGGGCGGTCCGGGGATCGACTCCCGGTGAGGGCGAGATTTTTCACACCCATCCAGACCCGGCGCTGAGGCCCACTCAGCCTCCTCTACAATGGATACTGGGTCTCTTTTCCGAGGATAAAGCGGCTGGGGCCGAGATTAAGAAAGAGTAGAGCTATGACTCTACTTCCTCTCTGGGCCTTCGTGGCCTTTTCTAGGGTGAACTTTTACTTTACTTTTACCGCTAAGACTCAGCATCTAGGCTCTCGTTTATTGAAAAGCAATGTGCCACGGAAATGTGAAGCTGACATTAAGGTAGGAGAGCTTTCATATTGCCACCCCACCGTTTATAACTACAGGGCACATGGGGAAGGAAACCATTGATTTTAAAGGAGAAGTCTTTTACACTGTGTGTGAAGTATTTCTATGTCCTGCGCAAAGTTACACAGGGTCGCTCCGTAAAGGTGCCTTACTAGTCCAGACGGCCCAAGGTTAATAGTCTACTGCATTTCAGGAGGTAGGAATGCTTGTTTTTGTTAGAATTCTGAAAATTAGTGCCTTGAGACGAACAGAAGCTTGGACGTGAATGTATGGCGGAGAAGCACGCAGATTTCAGAGTATTATCATAAAAAATGTATCAGGAACATGTTTACGTATGCAGGCAGAGTAGCCAAACTTCTGGCTGCATAAATAATGAGAGCTTTACTACGTATTTACCAACTAAGCCACTCTTTGCTACTCAGAAAAGAACGTTGCTCTATTGCTAAGTATACCTGATGCGTATTCATTTCAGACAAAATCTGTTATTGCTCACAACTAAAAACGTATTACCGGAAAGATAGCCACATTAAGTAGAGGCAGAAATGACTGTCAGTGAATAATCTTTCGATGTACGTCACATAAGTTGAAATTGCATGTATATGTCTTAAATTACCTGAGGTTTCATGCTTGAGTTAGTCCCTGCAAACTGTTGCTGGGATGCGAACTGCACTCTTCTGGGATATTACGCGGCGTCGTGTGGTAATTGTTTACTGACGTTTCGGGACAACGTATCGGTCCCATCTTCAAGAGTCAAGAGTCCGAGAAGACTTGACTCTTGAAGATGGGACCGATACGTTGTCCCGAAACGTCGGTAGACAATTACCACACGACGCCGCGTAAATATCCCAGAAGAGTGCAGTTCTCATCAACATCGCGGCGGAAGCCTGAAATTGAAATCAGTGTTGCTGGGATACTACAAAATATGCCACGACCGATTCATTTTATGTTCTTGTTATCTAATCAGTCCTTTATTTGACGCCCTAGCTGTTTAGAAGGGGTCGTTAAATGAAGTCAATAGGCAATAATAATAAGCAGTGTTAGTTTCGTCTTGCCCACCCTTCTGCAAGAAACTTCAGCCAAACCAAAACAAATGTGACCGTACTCTGGAAGCCCTCAGCTGTTTCTAATACCAAATCCGTTTCCAGAGACAAAAGCTCCAATCGTCGTAACTGATTAACCAATAAAATCAGCTGATATTTTCGTTCTGTCTGTGAGCTTGGTTATTCCTTTTTCTGACGTCGGAGCTCACTGCTTTCTGGGAGCGATGGTAGACATCTTATTTATTTCCTGCCTCGTCTCATTCTCTACTGTCTTTTCTACTCATCTTGGTTTCATGTCTAAGCACTAATAATTTATAAGGGATGCGCGAACGCCGCTGAATTTCATATCATGGCGTAGTTTGGGGGCTGCCTGTTCTAAATATTTCCATCTTGAATGGAAGTGAAAAGTTTGTGAAAAATTCATAGTAAAGAGGTAAAGGGGTTGTTCGCAAATAACACAGCGAAGTTCTCTTGTTGTAATATTGTAACACGCTTGTACTGACATAATGTGGCTGGCAAACCGAACTGCTATGCCTCTAACTCACAAATAATAATGAACGGTCTAAAGTCCAATGTTAATTATATGTACGAGCTGCTGTAACGTAAAGAAACTCTGCATTTCGCCACCCAGTATATACCTGTTTGATATGACTGTCACTATAAGTACTGATTATTTTCCTGAACAGCGTTAAGTGGCTCGTCTTTATAATGGCAACGGACTGTGTTTTCTGTGAGGCAGGGACTGAATTTTTTATATACTTCAGATGACAGTCTTTAAAGGGTTAATGTATTTACGATTACCAATGAACGTACCACGCAACCAGCTGTACAGTACCAATCGCGTGGCTAATTGACTAAGAACATACCGGAGTAAGAACGCAACCAATAAATTGATGTAATTACATAATTAATCGGGGCGCGCGGTGGCGCAGTTGGTTGAGGCACTACGCTACAAACCGGAACGTCGCGGGTTCGATTCCCGATGGTGTCATTAGAATTTTTCCTTGACATAATCGTTTCGGTCGCACTATGGCCCTGGGGTCGACTCAGCCTCTAACAGAAATGAGTACCAGGAATATTTCCTGGGGGGTAAAGGCGGCCGGTGCGTAGGGCTGACAACCTTACCACCTTCATGTGCCGATTGTCTAGATATCTGGGAGCCTCAACCTCCTGGAACCCTAATGGTCTGTCCAGGCCTGTAATGGGATTGCTTTACCTTGCTTTTACCTAAGTAATTAGTTAACTTGCCAGTTAAATAACAAAATAACTAATCTACTTAACAGTTAACGTACGGACTAACTAGTGAGCCCACAAACTATCCTACTGTGCATCATACTGAATAACTGCCCAGTCAATTACCCAAGAATCTAAGTAACCCACCAAGGCAGTAAATAACCCAGGAACTAACGAAATATCTAACCTGTTTTCTAAGTAATAAACTGTTTTCATGATACAGTGTGTCTTTTCTGCAACTAATAAAAAAAATTTGTATTGCTATAGAACCCACAATTTTACACAGTCACTACAGTAACTGGAGGCAGCTTCTCTTTATTTACAGCGCGATCCTCTAAGATTCATTCTTTTCCCAAATTCACCTGTATCTCCCAGTTTAATGGGTTTTCCCTTCTGGTTTTTCAATAAAAGTTTTGTGTTCAGTTCGTTTTTACCTACTTCTTGCTGTGTGCAACAGATGGCATTCGCGCTAGTGGTGTTATTTTCTGGTGTCCTTTGTGGTGTCTCTTCTTAGAGGAAACCAGAGACTGTCCAGTGAATGAGACAAATTGGCTAGGAAGTGGAGAATTACGCAGTGTGAAACGTTATACCCTTTCTTGATTAAAGCATGGTGAATAAGATAGGCGTGTGATGGGTTAGAGAAAAGAGTACGGTATTGATGGACCAGTGTTGTAATAAGAGCCAAATGGAAAGTATAGTGTTATATCTGGTGATGGAAAGACTTTATTAACCTGGATTGAGCTGGGTCTGGATTGTATTCAACCATGCGTTTTTCTGGAAGTGGGGGTGAACACTCTGGTCTATAAGAAGATAATTATTTAACTGTAGGTAGAGACTGAAAAATCCTTGTGAACGGGGAGTAAACGTGTCCTTGCGGGTGCTGTTTGTGTCCACCGGCACTTGCGCCATTTGCAGTAGGGAGCACGTAAGGGCAGCTGTGTGTACAGTACGGCAAAGATTATCAGCCTATACCACCTGTCAACAAATTAAATATCCGTGCATGCGCCACTTGCATTCATTCGTTCTTCAGAAGAGCAAAAAGAAAAAAAAACGAGAAGATTAAACTTCCAACCCACTCCCACCGAAGCCCGTCATAAGAAACACTCGTATTTTGCAGCAGCTTCTACATTCAGGCCACAGAAAGAAGCTCCATAGGTGGCTGTACAACTGGTGGAAATATGTGGGAGTACGCGGGAGTGGTAAGCGTAAGAACCTGGGGAAGAGGTCCATCGATGGCACGTCTTTCCGTGGCCTCAGAGTAAGCTGAGAAACAGTTTCATTATCGACAATTCAAGCTTCTTTCTTTCTTTGAAGCCCTCGCTTTATGTTCTGTTTTGTTCATAAACTCTTTAACTTGGTCTCTTCATCTTCTGATATATCCGACCGTTATGTAGGCTCCGTTCGCTAATGAATCTTCGTGATACGTAAACTTCGAAGATTTATAATATAAAATAGCAAGTGGCTGATAAAATCCCTATCTTTGAGGAAATTTAATGACCTTACTAACTTCAGATTGTCTATAAAGTAGAAACAGGGAACTAGTAGCTATCGCTATGTGTTTTAGTCTACCAGCGTCCTGTTTTCTGCAGTCTTTCCATCATTGTGTATTTTTGCGCGGGCACATAATGCTGCCCAATACTGCAATAGCATCTCACTTACGCAACTGCTCGTTTTCAGCTTTAATTTACTGGCCAATTGAAACAGATGTCAGAAGAACTTGAAGTCTATTCGAAAATTAAACTTGTAAGGAAGACATTTCTTACAGCACGACCACTTGAGCGGAATTGATTTTGAACACCTCTGTGCTCTGTGCTTATGACAGCCCCATTTTGAGTATCATTTGTATGTCGATCAGGCTTGAGCTTTGCATCGATTGAAGTTTTTCTTCGGCAGTGGTTTGTGGCATGTACATTTTTGTTACCTGTTATGCTGCATGTTACCTAAATGTAATATTAACAATGCAAGACTTCTAGAATTGGTTGTCCGTAGTGAAGTAGACTTTTCAAATTTTCTACGCGGAGTTCATTGTTAATTAACGCAATTACTACAACAGAATCTCTAACTCAGCTTTCGATTGTCCAGCTATGAATGTCCTTGGTCACGGATAAAATAAGTCTTGTGGAGCCTGTCCGCATTTTCTGTACTGTAGTTCCAGAGATTAAATACTGCATGCTAACGAACTGACACGCTTTTGTTTTGCCCATTTTGTGCAATAATGAATAAAATCGCAAGACGTGCTAACATTACGTGTTCGTTGACTGTGGTAGTTTCTGTACACTACATGTAGTAGTTGTACCGGTATTACCCTGTTTCTTTGAAATCTAGTAATGGTAGTTTATATTCATCAGGTCTTAATTCGTTGCCATGATTTGGTTTCCAAAGCCCCTTTGGCGATAACGGCGCGTGAAATCTGACGGTGTTGTCATTACATTAGGAGCTACTTTATGTTGGATTTCGCACCCTTTGAGGCCGGCAGCCAAATGAAAGATTATTTTCTTCTTCTTGCATAATTGTGAACTCAAACAATGGCTCGGCTAAATAACCAACCAGCCAATTCAATGGAGGAAAGTCCTTTGAAAAGTGATAGTCGTTGAGATAGTTAATTCAAGGCATTTTATGGAACCCGAAGGTTAACTGCTGCTTTCGTAAGAGCTCGCCGCTGTTTATATCCTGAGGCAAACTAATTCAGTCCTCACCCACAATATTAGTTATTTAAAAATCCACTTTAATACTACCGTTCCGTTTACACATAGTTATTTCAAAGTTGCCCCATCCCTTCAGGTTTCTAATCATATCGTTTCTTTGACTCTGTGCGCAGTTAAGGTAGGGAAAGCACGAGAAGTCCTTGATTGCATCTCGTTGTACGTGTGCCACTGTGTGAGTACTGATATCGCTTGTCGTAAATAAAGAACTTTCTTTCAGCGCTCCTCTATGACATGTCTCGGGGAAAGACTGTGCTTGGGGAATTTCCTTACAATGTTTGAATTTCCTGGCCCAGACTTGAGACCTGATTTGAAGTTGCTTAAGTCAACAAGATTTCATTCATCCCTTGTGTGTCTTCAGACAAATTTCCTCCACCCCAACCTACCTCATCACGTGAACCGCACAATCTGACTCTGCATATAGACAGTCTGTGTAGAAATGAGTGTTCTAATTGAATCTCTACACTGTTACGCTGAAGAAGGATCTGTTGACTTCAGATTCATCGCGTCATCAGCTGTGCAGGTTTAGGCTGTATTACCTCCTCTAAATCCAAGTGCAGTTGTTCTGTTTATGTCCCCTTCAGGAATTCTGGATCTCTTCATGAAGTATCTCATTAGACATTTCAAGGGCATTCAATTTCTCCACGTCGTAGCTCGTGCGGCATACTCCTCGTCAAGTACATCCTGATTTACAACAACAATACATATCTTATGCCACACGAAGCCGAATGTTAGGGTGCGGAGAATAAAGAAGGTATTGTATTTGGTAAACAGATTGTCTTTATAATAGTCTGGTCTGATGGTCAGCTTGTCTTCGTTTTGTATATCTTTCACAGTGAGTTACTTGGTAGTTCTTGCTGGTACTGAAAATGTCTTTTTCGATAATTTATACTTTTAGTGCTCCAAATAAGTCCTACAGATCTTCTAAATTTTTTTTTCTTGAAATGAAGCGTTACAAGGTGATCCTAAGATATTTGCTCCAGAAGTGAATTTGTCGACAGGTAGCGGCGCCTTCTGACTCAATGTCAGTCTTTCTTCAACCACCTAACCTAACCACAGAGTACGCTTCACTTACGTCAGTCGTAACTGTCGCCGAATGTATTCAAACTGGAATCAACAATGGAGAACAAAAATGCAAACATGTTGGCCGGAACACGACAGGGAAAGGCCCGACTTGGCGACCTACACATACACAGTAGAAAGGTGTTAAAATGTATCGTAGATGAACAAGTTGTGAAGAAATTGACTGGAATGGACTGTAGTCAGTAATATATCTTTCGATGCCGTAAAAGCGAGCAAGTTCATGACCTGCTTAGGAACTTTGTTTGTCAAGGACCTTGCTTCTTGACGTTAACCTATATATTTGCCGAAATGCAAGGGGCAATGTCTGAATTCAGCGTATTTTTTTTACTGTTTATTAATTTCCTTGAACGACAGGTTTGTGTCTGTGGAATAATGCAAGACTGAGAGCATTTTGAGGCTGTGTATGAATCTGATGCCGCAGTTACACAGGACGATGCGGGCCGTGACATCGCGTTCAGCAAAGTAGTTTTTTGCTTCTGTTGGCTGTCTGGTTCATATTAAAGTAGGAAGAACCGGAAACACTCTTTCCTCTTTCGTGGCATGCATTTCTGATAAATAATGAGGATGGCGAAACGTTCGCTTTCCTCGTAATGCCAGAGGTCATGATTGTAGAACTAGGACGCACCTACACAGCTATTCTCTTATGTTATCTTCGCTGTTCTGGGATGTTACGCGGCGTTTATTGGTAGTTAGTTACCGACGTTTCGGGACAACCCATTGGTAGCATATTTAGTGGTAAAGCAATGTTTTAATTGTGCCGAAACGTCGGCAATTAACTACCAATCAACGCTGTGTAGCATTCCAGAAGAGCGAAGGTCTCATTCACACCGCGGCGCAAGCGGTCTATGCTCCTTGCCGTGCGCTCCCTGCGGCCTACATTTGTTTTTCCCGTTGTAGCTCCTGCCACATTCACAAGGGATCGGCGTAACGGCAGGGCTGTATGCTTCTATTCGGGAAATGCCAGGTTCGAATCTCAGCAGGCTGAACGCTTACATTGACCGAGATGTCTCGTGGTTTTCCTTAGTCCCAGTTAAATGCTGAGATAGTACTTGACTGCACTACCTCCGTTTCCTACAAAATCGTCTAAAATACATTGTATTATTATTATTATTATTATTATTATTATTATTGTTACTTAATCCTACAGTATTGTCTAAAACCGAAATATTAAGATACAAAAAACATAAATTTTATGTTTGGTATTTCAGGGATGCAAAACTTGATCTATCCTAGGAGAAGTGCATACGTATATTGAAAGTGTTTGGAAACAAAATGCTGACAAGGAAGGAAATTACTCTACGTGATGAGGAGCTGCATAAGTTGCACTCTTCACAGAATATAATTACGGCGTTGAAGCCAAGAGGATTGAAACAGTTAGGGCGTGTAGTAGCGGCTTCGTCTTCAGGGTCAAGGGACCCAAGAAGGACTTCTTGAACCTGAAGATAAAGACACTGCATCCTTCGAAACGCTGGGAAGTACTCTTCCAATGACGTAGCGTCCTACTTCATAAGCCTGGTGTTGTTAGCAACACCGCTGCGAGAAACTCAGATCTTTCACGTAACAATTTTTCTGCATTACGTTCTAAATAGAGATTCCCTGTGAGAGAGACGGTTATTATATGCGAGATAGGTGTCGTATTCACCTGACTAGCATCAGCGTTTTCTTATCGTCATGAGGCCTGGCATTTTTCCCCCTCTTGACACGACCAGAGTTATCTTCTGGTGAGCGTCTAATTAAGCTCTGAGTGCTTCCTATTACCGGCCCCCGCGCCACCCTTCACAAGGGCGATCATTTTGATGCGTGCTTCTACTTTGTCTGTTCCCCCTCGTAGTATAACATATTTTGCTTCATTATAATTTTCGTCCCTGTCGTATTGGACGAAATTATTATTATTGCTTTACTTTACTTTAAATGTAATTTTATTGAGAGGCGTATCCATTTACTTAGGGTAGGCTCATCATTTTAGCGCGGAGTGAAAGAAACTCGCCGAAGTGCATGAATGGTCTATTTCACTGGCGTTTCGCATGTACCTACATATTTGATCAATCGAAGTAAACCTGAAGCACATCTGAGGTATTAAAGCCAGCGGCAGATGTCTATGGCAGCAGAACTTGAATATTTGATGTAATCCTAAATCAATTTCAGCTGCCTTTTTTAGTCACAGCCTACCCAAAGAACAATGTTCACCTGCATTTTCTTTTGTGTCTTCCCAGTGGCAGTGTTCCTAGCTCTTTTCTTACCAAATTCTTGCGTATCTCGTGTCTCAAAAATCTGAGCTACATACATGTCCAGGCCAACTCAGCTTTCTTATTTTCACTAACGGTTAGTGCGTAAACTTCCACTTTTAGTCGGCCATTTTGGCGTAAACACATCTTTCGGTGGTGTCTTTATGACAGCAGCACTGCACACTGCTTTAGTCTGATGGTCTTGTACTATACCGATATGTTATAGTAAAAAGCATTTCTGACTAGTTCATAACCGAAAACTCTAATCACAGTAGACAAAAATATTTCTTACTAAGAATTTTAAATTACTGCAGCTGTTTTTGAAAACACGAATCAGATCTGAAAGACACGATGTTTGCTGCACGTTTCTTCAGTAAATCTGTTGGAAGATCTTGTGGCAAGACTGCAGGCAGTTGTGACAGCTGTCGGTGCCAAAGTATTAAGGCGTGTTTGACGGGTTGTCGTCAGCCTTGAAATGGACAGAGAGGGCCTCATACATTTTTTGTTAACTACTGGCGTCCATGGGTTGATCATTTGATGCCTTGCACCTTTCGGCGGTGACGTGTGTCTTGAGAACTAATTGCCTCAGGACGTATGTTGTGGAACATTTTTAACTTATGTTTTAAGAAGGATTCACACTGTGGAGAGTTTCTGCGCTAATTGCGTTTCACATTGTGTATGGAAGTGTACAAGTATTTAGAGAAAATAGGCCTAGGTCCATTTTCTTTTCTAGACCTTGTCTGATAAGATTACAATCAAACTACCTGTACATTTAGAGTCTTACTGCAACCGACAATTCCTAGTGTATATTCTAAGTAAGAAAAACTGCATTAAATTTTTCGAGTTACTTCGCGGAGAACAGATGAGAGATAATTCCCTCATCACGCTTTCATTTCATGCTCTTTTAGTACACAAAACGTGGCTGCAGTACAGTGTTCAGGCACTAAGGGCTGTCCCACCACATCATTATCTCTCTGCAGCACAACCATGTATTTCCATTTCCTGTAGCCAGCCACCGGAGTTTATATTTGTAACTAGACAAAACGCATCGAGGCGTATAGATAGGACCCAGCTGTTTGGGGCTCCGACACCCTACGTGTGGGACCCTAGCAACACGTCATTCGTGAGCAGTGGAACAGATGTTAACTTCCGTCTGATTTGCAACGAGAGAGAAAGTGTATTTGTTATGGAGAGCTAGTCATATTTTCTGAATAATTCAGCGATCCACTGTATTGTGTTTATTTATGTCATAACTGTACATAACGCGTCGCAGTCGATTTCAGTGTTTTAATGAAATAAAATAAAAATAAACTCTTTGGAGCAGACAAGTTAATGGTTGCTCAGATTGTAAAGAAATTCCGTCTGTCTTATGGAACAGGAAAATTCCGTACCATATTCACAAAAGCCAGTCATTGTTTTGTATCCTGGGCCAGAGTAATCCAGTCCACACGTTCACACCTTGTTTCTTCAGGAGGAATTTTAACATGGTATGTCTGTCGCTATTTACGACAAAATCTCTTCCTTTACGACATTTCTACTGTAGTTGTGTACGCTTTCTTGTTTCTTCCCTGTATCAAACATGTTACCGTGTCTGATCACAGTAACAATGGCCTCTGTACATTACAATTATGGAACTCCTCACTCTGTGTACTTTTTGCCGTAATAGTTTTTAAAAGTCACTTAGTTTAAATGCATAGGATTTATAGTTGGCGTGGATGGTTATGAATAGTGACAGACGGTGGTGGGTAGAACTCTCTTCCGCTCGTTACGTTATCAAAACACCTGCTTTACGTTTCTGCTTATGAAACGGGTAGTCACGGTTTATTTAACAGTGAATTTGGTATCTCAGATTAGGCCTTCATTACGGAATTATGCCACGATGAGCGAGTTATGAATTGAAAGAGATGTGGGAGGAAGCACAATGGCCTAATTTGAGATACTCTCTCAGCATTTGTCTGGAGAAGCTGAGGAAAACTGCAAACATTCTCAGTTAAGGTAGCTATTTCCGGGTCGGGATTTGAAGCCGGCACCCTCCGAATGAAGTATGTTTGAATCAACTCAGCTGTGGCGTTTGATTCTTTCATGTTGATAATTTAGACTACGTAGGTGAAAGAGCGTGGGCCGGGATAGCGTAGACGGTATAGCGACTCGCTACGGGCTGGATGGTCCGGGGATCGAATCCCGGTGGGGGCGAGATTTTTCGCAGCCGTCCAGACCAGCCCTGGGGCCCACCCAGCCTCCTATACAATGGGTACCGAGCCTGTTTCGCGGGGGTAAAGCGGCCGGGGCGTGGAGTTGACCACCCACCCCCTTCTAGTGCCGAGGTTAAAGAAAGAGTAGAGCTATACCTCTACCCCCCTCTGGGCCTACATGGCCTGTTCTAGGGAGAACTAAAAGGTGCAAGAGCGTACATCATTACTGCAGACGGGTTTCCTGCTGACAGCTAACGACATTGGTATAGTGCCATCTGGGTTATTCACCACAGTAAGGCAAGCGGGCCCACAGACAATCCTGTGGTAGGACTAGTAGAATGGGTGTCCCTGAGGAGGGGTGGGGAATCTACTTAGAAAGCATTACTTCTTTTTTTGGAACTGCATTAATCATTAATTAAAAAACACTCTTTCTCTATGTTGTGAGCATGACAAACCCATTTATTTTCGACTGTAAAATATTTGGCTCCCGAAGTCTGGGTTAATTTAGTGGGTGTTGATATCAGAGTTTACAGATGTAAAAGCAAGAAATAAAATGCTTTCGCTCGTTACCCTGGCTGAAACTGCCACGGTGCTCCTCCAGGTGGCGGCTTTCAGATTGCTCCTGTATTGCATATTACCTCGTTCATTTATTTATCGCTGAGTGCTTTACACATCTTCCTGTTTATTTCCATTATCTCCTCTGTTGGTCTTGCTTGTTTCAACTGAATCCTTTATCCGTATCAGTGTAATGGCTGTACTTGTTTGAAATGTTTACAGGCATTACATAAACATTGTTACCGCCTGTGACTGCCCCCTGTTCCAAATCCTTCCAGCTTATCAGTGGCAGGTGTTATGCTTGTAACTGTTATCCTTTGCAACAATAACGTTTTTTGATCGTGTATTTGTTCTTATTTTCTTTACGAGTTTGTGAAAATTAGATTGTTGTTGGGCGGGGAGACGTACCATTCTGCACTCATCTGGCATTCCCACTGTGAAATTCAAAAAGTCGTAGTGTCTTACCTCACAGACTGTAGTCTTACAGACATTGGGTTGTCAATGTCACATTACATAATGTAAATTTATAATGTAATAAAATCCTCTAGCTTATGGGTTAGACGTAGTAGGCCTACTCGTGCGCATATGGTCGATTATTGCCTGCAGATTCAAACTTGTGAAAATAATATTAGTAATTATTATTACTATTTATTATTATTATTACTATTATTACTGTTAGTAGTAGTAGTAGTAGTATGGGAGGAGGAGGGGAATTAGGTGTATTTTATTTTGGGAAAGCATACCCAGTTTACCTAAGTCTGATTTTATGTAAGTTAAATTTGTCGGACATTTCCTCAACAATTGACTCCGTTGTTGTGACATAAAACACTAAAGCTATTTCAGGCACAATTTGTAGAAATGTTGACAATCCAGGTGCATACAAACTGACTGGGTTTGACGGCAGCGGAAGACAAGTTCGTCAAATTTGATGATACTTTGAACTGCTGCCTTTGAGACTTTTCTCAATTCTGTGCTCCTCAGAGGCAGATACAAATCTTTCGCTGATACACGTCATAAACAGTAAAGATAATACAGGCCACGCGTGATCGATTTAACTTCTGTTGATAGAGTAAACAGTACTATAAATGAAGACTGAATTTTTCTCTGACGTAACGCCATATATATTGGTATATACGTATGCAAATATGTTGGTCCTTATGTACTAGTCTGCGTTCTTCTGGGATATTACGCAAGAAGTCGAAGAAGTCTCGGACTTCTTGATGCTTTAAGATGGGACCGATAGGTTGTCCCGAAACGTCGGTACAGAACTACCATTCATCGCTGCGTAATATCCCAGAAGAGCGCAGATCTCAGTGATTTTACTTTTGCGATGAACAGAATCAATATAGAATAAAACACCGACGTTTCGGAGATTATACCTGCTACCATCTTCAAGAACAATTATGGAGTGAACGTATTGATGAGATTTCTGATAATGGAGGCAGGATTTTCCTCTGAAGTGTTGGTAGCCACGTGCACAACTGAACGGTGTCGTTCTTGTATTATACGTCCCATATACCAAATTTTGTTGACAAATTTCTAGTGAATTAGCAGGCGAAACATGTGAACGAAACGGCAGGCGAACATGAGTATGCCTTGCGCACAGAAGCCACAGAAAACTTGCAGGAAAGGGTTTTCTGTGCACGCTTTAAGACGGACCAACCATTAGTTACATGCGGTCGGGTCCTGCTGCTTATTTGCTTAGTTAACCTAGTTTAACTTGGAGCCCTCCTCTGTCTGGTCATCTTGCAATGAAGATGCATTATGCTAACGTTTCCTAAATTGGATCCAATTGGATAACGACCGTCGGCTGGATGCTCGTATCTGCCCTGGTAGGTTGTAGCCGGTCCGTTAGACGTGTAATTGATCGGTTTGTTTCAGCTCAGCTGTTGATACGTGCTGCTTGTCTCTGCCTGAAGCATCGTGGAAGGTACCTCATCATGAGATACTCGTAGTGACGCAGATCGTTACGTCATTATCTTAAATTCACTATAGCGTATATTAAGATTTGAAGACTTTATATGTATTTTGAATAGCTGTGTTACATGGTTTATCATTATTTTGTAGTAGAGTTACTTCCTACATTTGTATGCTGGGGAAATTCAACACATTTCTCACCAGATGGCAGAAAGGATGCTGTAATGATGATGTAAAAGGATTTATTATTTGTCACTGAAACTCTGAATATAAATACACATTAAATATTATTGATATATTACTTGTATTACGCATTACATTATTATTCTGATTTAAAAGTAACACTTTTACAATAAGCTGAACGACAATCTGCTGTGTTAATATTGCAGTATGTGGGAAGCATGCCATTATGAAATGAAACCAGATGTTTGATCACACTACCATTCCTTAAATTTTGCTTATTTATTTTGGTTTCAGATGTACCGTTTTAGGTTAAATTCAATACCTGGGCGGTGTTTAACAAAGAACACGGCAGCATTTTTTGTCTCTTGGTTCTCTTGCTTGCACAAATGTAGTCTGGCAACAGTACTGAAATGGAAGTCGTGAACCAGAATTTAAAATACGCTTGTTTTTCAGCTTATAAAATTATAATTATTATTACCGTAATTATTGTTTATTTGTTTATATTCGACCGTTTTACAATCTTCGTTTCGTGTATTCGGTACCTGCTCCTATTGTGAAGCTCTGTGCTGCACGGGGACTTATTTGAGTACCCGTGGATTTTAATATTTTTGTTCATGATATTCGTGGTTATTTTTTTAACCACTTACCTCCATCTAACCCTGAGGTTAGGAATGCGTTGAGCTATACCTCTACTCCCCTATTTGCCTTCATGGCCTGGTCAGGAACAAATTTACATTCTTTATTTATAATTCGATTTATCTCTTCCGTTGCATTTTTGCTGTGGTTGATATTGTATCAGTGGTGGGCCTTATTTCTGTCCTGTTCCTTGACTTTGATGGACTCGATAACAGTCCACATTTAGTCTGCACGACATAACTACCTTCTGTCCGCTTTTGATGTCATAATGATGTGTGTTTTGTTCTGTAAAACTTATAAGAGTGCTATACGCCGCCAAAGAGAGGCACTGTGTACCAGAAAGGCGCACAGCAATACGTACATAACACCAGATGAGTGACCTGGAGTCTTACACACACGATGAGTTAAGCGTAACAGAAACGTGAATGAACTGAGAGCAAGATTCGCACCGTGGGCATGACGTGACGTGGAACGTACACGTCAAACGAAATGGTTACAAGTCATAGTGAAACTTCGTCAGTAGAGTTGTTATCGAAACAGTTATCAGAGCAGAGCAGTGGTTTCCAGCTTTTTTAGTATTTTAACGTTGCAAGAGTGCAGATATTCCTCCAACCTTCGAACATCTATTAAATGTGTCATTGCTGTTAATCTATTTCGCTAAAATATAGCTCGTACCGTGAAGAAGTCCGTGACATCAGAACTGATATTCACGTTTCTATCACGAGATGTAATTTTCTGTGCAGGTGGCCCGACTCTGGGCTAATTTCCTATATAAACAGGAAAAAATTAGTCTTAATATTTGACATCCCCGTTGGTATGTACATGAACAGTACATTTCACTCTTGTTCAGTAATTACAGTCACAACCAACATATATATTTTCGACAAATTAGGCTACCGGTTTCAGAGCCATCATCAGGCCTATACAACAACTATGAAAATCAAGCTTTATACATTTTGTCGAAATGTATAGTTTGATTTTCATAGTTATTGTATAGGCTTGATGATGGCTCTACAGAGCTGAAACCGGTAGCCTAATTTGTCGAAAACATATATGTTGGTAAAGGTAAAGGTAAAGGTAAAGTTTTTCCTAGAACAGGCCATGAAGCCCCAGAGGGGGAGTAGAAGTATAGCTGTACTCTTTCCTTAACTTCGGCACTAGATGGGGGTGGTTGGTCAACGCCACGCCCCGGCCGCTTTACCCCCGGCAATGACCCGGTACCCATTGTGCAGGAGGCTGGGTAGGCCCCAGAGCCGGTCTGGACGGGTGCTGAAAATCTCGCCCCCACCGGGATTCGATCCCCAGACCGTCCAGCTCGTAGCGAGTCGCTATACCGACTGCGCTATCCCGGCCCGCATATATACGTTGGTTGTGACTGTAATTACTGAATAAGAGTGAAATATACTGGAAACAATTAGGGTCTTGAGATCGCTAGGGTATATCTCTGTGTGTTTGTAGTTTGTGCCATTCCTCCCGCCATTTCATTTTTCGAAGCCAAGTTCACGAATGTTGCTATCAAAATCATGGCACTGAAGGACAGCCAACTCCGATTTGTAGAAGGGACAAAACATAGTCTCATGGAGCTGATTTCCTTTTGAAGTTTCCAGTTCTTCATTATGACGATTGTTTGCATGCTTCTCCCGTCCTTAGAACGATGAGCATTTTCCTTGTTCTTAAATGAAATTGGCAACAGTTCATGAATGTTGACTGACGCCTAGCGGACGTGTAACAGACCTAACTGTTACGCAGCATAGGTTGTCTGTCTATCACGCAGACCGGTCGGGGGATGTACCCTTCTCTTGTACGTCCAAGCTTGGTAATTGAATACAACGCGAGTAGCCAATTAAACGTGGGGGGGGGGGGGGGGGGTAGAAGCGAAAATGAGGGGAAAGGTACTCAAGAGGGGTGTTTTATTTAAATTCACAAGGTATAGTCTTATGACACGCCCAGGGGACACATGGCAGTTTATTTGCGGCGTTCTAGGTTATGACACCGCGTATATTCTTCAGATATTAGCATTTCGGAGGAACCTGAAGACGGAGGGAGAGGCAGCAGGTTTCTCCGAAACGTTTGTGTCTAATTACAACACTGCACGTTGTCGTAACCCTAAAAGTCGCAACGTTAAATCTCACGAGTTCCCTGTCCTGTCGTTGCGACACAATTCTCTCGGGGCCCCACTTTTCTAACTGCCTCAACATTGTTCAGTGTACAAATATATGTGCTCTGTTGTAACGTGTTATAAATATATGCATGAATATGTGCCGGCTTAGTGTAGTCGGTATAACGACTAGGCTACGGGATGGATGGTCCGGAATTCGAATTCTGGTAGGGGCAAGAGATTTTTCTCTTTTGCAAAACGTCCAGTCCGGCTCTGTGACCCGCCCAGCCTCCTGCTCAATGGGTATCGGGGTTATTTCCCGGCAGTAAAGCGACCGGAGCGTGAAGTTAACCACTCATCTACATCTAGTACCGAGGTTAAGAATGAGTGGAGCTATGCCTTTACTCCCCCTATATGCCTTCATGGCGTGGATAGGGATAACTTTACCTTTACTTTTATGACAACCAAATGAGACAGGAGCCTTTAAGACCCAGGTGTATATGAGAAAAATACTAAAGTTTATTTAAAGAAATAGGTTGTGATTGTGGACTGCGTTAAACTGCCCCATAACTGGGACTAGTGGCAGCCTTCTGTGAACAAAAGATTCAACTTTCGGATCCTACGAAATGCGGGAAGTTTATTTACCAGCTGTTTAAAAAAGGGCTCTGCCCTGTGGAATTAGTTACGAGTCCTACTGTGGCATAAATATGAGAGCATTATAATTGTTTTGCAATAAGTGTACATCAATACACTGTACAGATTTCTCTTCTGTTTCGGTCCAGTCCTGTACTTGACCAAATGAATATGCATGACACAAATGTTTCAAAGCTGGCACCGCTGATGTTTTTATACCTAGCAGAAGAGTACCAGATCGTGGCTGTGCTTGCTGCGCCACTGATATTTCATACCTTTCGGTTCGCGGAGACATTTCGAGAACCACTTATGTTTTATACCTTTAGGATCGTGGTGACGCCGATTCCAGTGGCCGCGCGGTCTAAGGCTTGGGTCTGCGGCCGTTCACTTGCTGGGGTTGTGGGTTCCAATCCCGCCGGGGGCATGGATGTCTGTCTCTTGTAAGTGTTGTCATTGCGTCGGGCTGATCATTCGTCCAGAGGAGTCCTACCGAGTGTGGTGTGTCTGAGTGTGATCTCAAAACCTCAACAATGAGGAGGCCTAGGCACATTAGGGCTGTCGAGCCGTGGGAGAAAGAGAAGGATAGTGGTGACATCTGTAGTGCCACTGATGGTTTTATACCTTTCGGATCGCTGTGACATTTGTAGCGCCACTGATGGTTTAAATCTGCCGGAAGAAGAACGAAGGATCGCGGCGACTGTTGTAGCGCCATTCATTTCAGCGGTGTCGCTACAGACTCTTGAGTTTTTGAGCCACCAATTTCACGAAATAAAGTGAAATATTTCGCCCTTTTCATGTCGTACTTCAGCAATACGTAATAAAAATTGATAGGTGAGGGAGAAATTTACGATCACCTTCCTAAATCCACTAGTCATTATACAGTTAGTGGCGAAGCGAGGGTAGAATGGGTTTTCTTAGTATTTGTGGAATTTATTTATGAAGAAGTGTTTTCTTTGACGCTTTTTCGTGTTATAATGTTTGTGTTGCATGTCCCTTGTATTTATGTCTGCTTCTCCGAACTGGAATAGATCGCGCATGTTTGATGTCTCTTGGGTTTTAACGTCCCCACAGGCTTATTGTTGGTCTCTCTAACCGCTAGTATTTTGTAAAAGCTCATATTTATCACCTTTATGCATTATTAATCTTTCCCTGAATTACGATCCAAGTATTGATGTGGGCGTGTTCGTACTCTGAACAGATGCCTAGACAGTGACTATTTGGGCTTGCGGAAGGATTATGGAATGAGAGGCGAGACCTGTGCATATGCAATGCGGGACAGCACATAGTACGCCTAAATGCGGACATGTATGAAGCAGAACTGAAGCTGTGTATGTTATGTTGCTTACAATTGCACTGTAACACGCTCAACTTTACGTTTATGTAATCGGATTGGCCTTGAGTCGCAGTATGTTCTGTACATCTTCTTCGTCTTTTCCACTTTTACATTCTGCCGATTCTCATATTCTGTGACTGTCCACCACTGTAGTCCTGTGCTTGAAATTCCTTCCTTTAATCGCTTTATTAATTCCCTGTAACTATTTTATTATTAATTTCCTATTCCATTTAGCCTAATTGTTGTGTAGCGTATTTGTTGATTTGTCCGTTTTCTTCCATTCTTTGTACACAACAGCAAAGTAACATTTTGTAGCCTGTAATACAATGCCTGTTTAACGTTCGTTCTTTTTTTTTTTAGTTCGTTGTGACTCGATTTCATTTAGTGCTCCGTGAATTTCTACCCCATAAACCTGTAACACATATCGCAGTTGCTAAAGCTGTGTAGTAACACTAGCTGCGTATCTGCGGTGTTTTACGAGCTGGTATTCATTCCCATTCCAAACCATTTCTCTCATGTCTTCACTTATAACTAATACAGATGCGTGGTTTCTCCACTTCCCGTCCCTTAGTCATGATTGCTGGTAGCTTCCCCTAGCTGGCAAGCTCGAACTTAAAACTTCCAACCCCACGGGCATCACAGCCTCCCCTTCCTCCAACGAACTATATCTCGTAGTCACTCTCTGAGTGAGCTTCTTTGTACTCACTGATAAGAGTGTAATAAGTACAGTTTCTGACTCTGGCCTTTATCTCCGTCGGTACGTTATTTACGTGTATTTACTTAAGCCTTCTAATGTGATGCATGTAACTTGGTCTGTGTGAAGGTGTCAAAAATGCTGAGGAAGCCAAGACACAAGAGGCGAAATACTGAAAGGTTGAAGGGAAATAAGAGATAGAATGTAGCGCTCCATGATTTTTAATTTTGCCTAATATTATATGTTTGTGGTATCAGTCATGGGGGACTTGGTGCGTGGAATGTGACGAAAATAAAAAAACTAATAGAAAAGTTTAGTCATAAAACATTAAGAGGAATGAAAACTAGGGAGTCCCAGGCGTGTATAATATTGCACTGATATTATAAAAATAGGATGTTGAGGGGTGACATGAATAAGTAATCCTGTAAGGTCTTACCGCCCATGGGAGGTTTCAAGAAAACCCCGGCGATCGTGGAGAGTTTGGTATAATTTTCTTTATATAAATAGGCAAATAAATTATAGTTATACTGGTGTAAAATAATACTTTACCATTTCCTGCCTAAGGGATGCCAAATGTAATGTCACTGACATTCCCACAACCTCGTGCACTGTATGCATGCCCTTACATTACACTACCAGAGTGGCTCCAAATATTAGACCCGTGTTGTCATTTCTTTGTTAAACTGCATGGAGGTAATTCTGCCTCGACATTGTGTTGGCCGATGTGTGGAGCATAAGTGACAATGCTTGTTGCGTTTTGGATTGTAGAGGTTTACTGTGTAGTCGAGGCGTATTGAATTTATAGTTTCTGATATACATTTGTTGGGCCTCCTCTAAAGTTAATCAACAGGTGACACACTGAATGATGGCATGATTCTGCTCTTTACAAATAGGATGAAAAATTGTCAATATGATGGTAATAATATAATCCTATCTATCTGGCTGACAGTCACAGAAGAAGAGAGAAGGCAATGGAAGAAGGGGGCAATAAACATAATCAGAGTTTAAGCATTATTTGGATTGTATTTAAAGTGAAACAATTTTAATAAATCAATTTTTAGGCGCTTTCGCGAAATTGCGAAAAGCGACTAAGCTTCGTCATGTCTGTGTGTCTGTCCGTCCGAATGGAACATCACGGTTCTCACTGGAAGGATTTTCACGTAATTTGATATTTGAGTATTTTTCGAACATCTGTCGAGAAAATTCAAGTTTCTTTGAAATCTAAGAAGAATAATGTGAAAAAATATGGTATAGCCAGACAGGCTACAAATGACAATATAATAAGGCGCAAGCACTTTGCATGTTCGATGACTAAGGCTACAGACACACAAAATATGCAACACTTATGGCTGTTCCGCGGCAACAATGGTTACGCGAACGCAACTCAATGTTTACGTTATATGTACATTGCCTTTCTTGTTAGTTTTGAACTGTACCAGCTGAAAAGTTGATAACAAGTAGTATTACCACATAGGTGATTTAATGTCAGATACACGTATGTTATAAAACGTATGTACAGTAACAGAACCGGCTTGTTTTAGACCTGTCGCTACAACACACTGAACTAACATGCGACATGCAGACTGATGTAAAACGTATTGCAATTTGCACTGTAATTCTGATGATGGTCAAATACGACCGAAACATTTAGGAGTGTTAATAAATCAGCTGACACACATTAACACTTGTGTACGAAGATTGATTCGAATGCAAAATTGCTTAGTTTTCTTGCAATTTAATTAAATAGGTACTGTGGTTTATTTTCATACATTTTCTATATGCACTCTACAAAAGTTTCCTTTCAGAGATTTTCATATTTTAAGGTTAAGCGTTTTCGTGGTCAGCTCAGATTCTTGGAAACGTTGGTGTAGATTTTTCTTACCAAATTTAATCTGAAAATCGCCAGAGGTTTTTTGAGGTGCTACAACGGAGTGGCAAATACACGCTGTTGGCCTTTCCTGTGCTTGGTCACTTGATGCACCGCACCCTTATGTCACTTCCTGGAACGGAGCCATTGATTAGCTGAGCTAACCAGTAAATGGAACGCAAAGTTTCGTTACCGTGTTTGTAAGAATTCATCACTGAGCCCTATCCTGAGCCAGCTGAACCTAGTTCACTGCATCTCGCTCTATTTAAGATCATTTTTAATATTATCCTCCCCTATACGCGTGAGTCTTTCAAATAGTCTGTGCCCATAAAATTTCATTTCTCATCTCTTGCATACGTATTATGTGTACCGTCAATATCATCCTCCTCCAGGTAGTCATTCTAATATTAAAAAGGTAAAGCTATCCCATTACAGGCCTGGACAGGCCCTTAGGTTCCCAGGAGGTTGAGGCTCCCAGATTTTTAGACAATCGGCACATGAAGGTGGCAAGGTTGTCAGCCTTACGCACCGGCCGCCTTTACCCCCCAGGAAAGATTCCTGGTACTCATTTCTGTTAGACGCTGAGTCGACCCCAGGGCCACAGTGCGACCGAAACGATTATGTCACTGAAAAATTCCAGTGACACCATCGGGAATCGCACCCGCGACGTTCCGGTTTGTAGCGCAGTGCCTCAACCAACTGCGCCACCGCGTGCCCGGGCATTCTAATATTAGGCCTCTAAATTCTGAAGCTGCTCAAATGTATTTCTTTTTCTAACTTTTTGGTATTTGCCCTTTCTTATGTTAAAGTATTTTCCTCAACACTCTGAACTCAAACACCGTCAAACTTTATTTAAGCCTTAGGCCGAGAAATGAAGTTCTGACGTATAAAAACGTTAAGTAAATTTATAGCTAGTTTGTTTAAACCTGTAGTTTTTAAGATCGTAGGTCTAGTTGCTACAGATTTAACCCTGCAGCAGCCTCCTATGCAATGAGCAGCGGGGACTCTTTTCGCGGAGACAAAACGACCGGAGCATGAAGCTGACCACTGTCCTCCCTCCAATGCCGGGGTGAAGAATGAGTAGAGTTATATGAATGAGTGAAGCTGTATATCCACTCCTCAATATGCCTTCATGTCTTGCACAGCGACCGCTTTACCTTTACCCTTATTTCTACCCTTGTGAGACTTGATCACAAACTGGAGCTGAGACCGTAACATTCCTACTTTGTAATTACCCTTCGGAATAATGCAAAGCGCTGTATTTGCGTGTTCCGCAGGAGAGCTGCACGCAACCGTTAATAAGCGTCTCCTTCGGAATTCGCAAACTTCCTGAAAACTCGCCGTCACCTGAGTGGGTTTCCCTGCTGGAGTTGGGAACCGTTTTAGACGACGGAAGCAGCAAGCAAGTTCGTCAAGTTTAACGTTATCTTCAGACTTCATCAACTAAATCCCTTATTTCACTCATAATTTCTCGTTTGCTTCAGAGTTTCTTATACTTATAGAAACTTAAAGTTTTAGAATGCGTCCGGTTACGGAGCATTATACAGCCCTAATACAGTGTATCTCCTAGCCAGTTACGTGTTTTGAAGAAATTTTTGTTAACGGCCCCGCAGCATATGCTACGGACGCACCGCAGCCTTGAGGCTTATTGTGCAACCCTGTGATGAAGATAATTAGTTTTTTCGTTTTTCCAAGTAATGGAGCACCGATGGAATGAAATTGACAGGCGAAAACCGAAGTACTCGGGGAAAAATTTGTCCCATTGCCACTTTGTCCACTACAAATCCCACATGGACTGACCCGGGCCTCCGCGTTGAGAGACCGACGACTAACCGCCTGAACCATGGCACGGCGTTTGAGGACTTACTTGCGTAGAAATGTTTATGGGAAGGTTGACGTTCCGTGTTTTGTTGCCGTTTCCGCTTCTGGGGAGCGGAGTGTGATCAGCTTTCCTGTCGATCAGACACTCACTAGTAGCACGTATACATTTATGTAGCAGGATATGACAGGTTTGATCATACGTGTATTTTATGACAGTGTACGCACTGAATAGTTAATTTTACGGTGACTTATATGAGCGGAAGGCTGCACCGTGAACTGAATGAAGAGCAGACGATATGATCGTGGCCTGTTTTAAGGCATTGTGTTTTCGCGTGGAATGAGTTTGTACAGATGTATTCATTTACGATATACACGATTATAGCTGGGAGGAACTGATTGCACTTCTCGAATACAAGTCACTGTTGTGAGCGCTTGCTATAAGAATCCTGCGACGTTGGTTAAAGGGATTTTTAACGGGTAGACATTTTTGTAACAAAGAACAAACATCTGTATCTGATAGTAGGACAGACAGTGGTGGCAAATTCTCCATCTTCTACCCTACAGACAGAAGTGGCAATTTCTCAGCCTTCTACCCTACAGATAGAGATGACAGTTTCTCGGGAACATATGTAGCCGCCTGCATGAGTACACGGTATAGCAACAGAAAGATTGCAGTCTGCTAGATGACATTTCATCGTCATGAGACTTAATCTCCTGTGCTGATTGTGTGAATAAATTAAAATATGGAAATTGTCACTACTAAAATTGAATATCAGTATTCTCATTTAACAGTAATAATAATAATAATAATAATAATAATAATAATAATAATAGTAAAAGTAATAATAGCTGTTTTAGCCATGTAGGAACCCTATACATCTCGTACTGACTGTGTTAAAAACCTTGTTGCGTTTACGAATTCATAGTTTCGATGTAATCATTATGTTGTCCAGTCTGTATTTTTTCAAGCCATCAGGTTTCTGGAGCTGGTACGCACAGGAGATATTGTTTTTCTTTCCTTTAACTCTGTATTCCAACAAGTTAGCGTACATCCACATTGTCTGGAAATGTATCAATTGATGCCAACAAGCTGGAATGCACCCAGCGGAAGTTTACAGCCCTTTGTTATAATTAATGATTGTCTTAGGTTATCGTGTCTCAAATTATTGACTCTAATTTAATGGGAAATATGAATACAATTTCGTTTAGCGAGTTCTTGCTTTCGAAGAACATATTCGCTGGAGTCTTTTTTGTAGTGAGTCTCTGTGGTTGAGTTTCTGTCAGCGGAGGGCAAGCTTATAGCACGTTATGAAGGTTCGAAATCAGGTCCCCATGTGGTAGAAAAATCCTACCCCTTCTCCTAAAATTGACAACCCCTCATATCCACGACTAAACCCTACAGATTGTTTCATCATTTCATTGTTTTAGACGTGACAGTAGCGCTCAACTGTTTCTGTGGCACTTTTGCCTCTTTTGCCCCCTTTACCGGGCAAATAGAACCAAGAGAACCTGCGACTTCCAAAGAAAGAGCATTTACAGCTTGTAGACTGTTGCAATTACGTAAAAGTAGCTCTGATCTTGAACCGAATTCAGACTGTCGATTGGTTTCCATTGAAACGGAAAACGATGTAAAGAGGAATGTAGGTCTATGGAAGGGAAATGCGGGCTGCTGTTTGAACATTTTAAATGTAGGGTACCCGCATGAATCAAAATATTCAGTTTCATTTAAATCTTTCCGTGAAGGATAAATTCGGAAGGGACAAAAGCTGCAGAGGTCGAGCATATGTGAGCTGTCCTTCTGTATAAAGTGGTGTTTAGATGAAGATAGACAACTGTTTGCGTAAACATTAACACCTGCAGGACTTCAAGGCTAGCACACAATCGCTGATGAAACATTTTGTAACAGTATGCCTACTCCCACAGATAGAGCTAATAATAGACAGGCCTTAGGTTTACCTTCTGATTTTATATATATATATATATTCATTTATATATATATATATATGAATTTATTAAAATGGGACACGCATAGTAAGTAGCTTCATCGCCTGTTATTTTCGCTAAATATTATTAGGTTGATGAAATCGGGGAGAATAGGGTTGGCGGGCATGTAGTACGCATGGAGGAAATGAAGGATGAATAAGGTAAAAGGTAAAGTTCTCCCTAGAACAGGCCACGAAGGCCCAGAGGGGGAGTAGAGGTATAGCTCTACTCTTTCTTTAACCTCGGCGCTAGATGGGGTGGGTGGCTTTACCCCCGGGAAAGAGACCCGGTACCCATTGTAAATGAATGATGAATAGAGAGTTTTACTCGGAAACCATGGAGAAAACATATCTTTTCAGGGACGCATGCATAGACGAGAGGGTAATATTAAAATGGATGGTAAAGGAATAGCGAATTTGGTAATAGAGTGGATTAGTCTGTCTCAAGATAAGGCCAGTTACGAAAGCTTATGAAAACGGCAGTGAACCTTCGAGTTCCATAAAGACCGTAGAATTTGTTGACTAACTGAGAAATATTAGCTTGTCGAAAATGGTACTGCTTCATGGAATTGTTTACAAATTGATAAATTTTCTGTGCCAAATATCCAGTCACTTATTTTCATACTAACAGGCTAGTGTCTATGCGGTAGGACGTCTGTTGTGCTAAATGTTAAATGGGCTGTGAAGACGGATTGCATTGTCTGAAGACGGAGTTGTGTCTTTTGTGCTGACATGTCGGCGATGATCCTTTGGGTTATATCAGGTCCAGAATCATGAAATTAATTGCTTCTGTATATGTTACTCTCGATGATGGTGGTGATAATGTAATAATAATAATAATAATAATAATAAATATAATTTTAAAAGTAATTCAAAGTTGCCATTTCTAAATCACCGGGAATTATAAACCACATCTTCAAACCGTCATTATTGCTATGTACAAAGTATACGAATGTATAAGACATTTGTTAGACCAGGTTCACCTTAGGGTATTGGATCCTGGACGGACAATGACAAGAACTGGTGGGAAAATACTGACATCAATAGAAATGCGATGCATTAGGACTGCAGGATTCGTCCCTTCAAATCATAGGAGGAATTAATAAATGATAAAGATAAATTTCACAAGCAACAGTTTGTAGAATAATGCAGAGCACACTGGAAAGAACATGTTGACAGAATGAGGTCTGATAGAATATGAAAAGATGTTCTAAAACTGTGGAAAGGTTTTGTTTTTCAATATCCATAGCAGGTCTCAATAGACCTAATACTGGGTATTTATTTTCTGTAACCGCAGAATAAAGAGTCCTAAAAGAAACAAACAGCCGAAGATATCAGCAATAATGTTATTTTTAACATTGTTGGTAATTTTGAGTTTTCCAAACACGCGATTTTGGAAAATATATCTGAAATTAACGTCTGTCAGTGCGATTAAGACTAGCTGTTTCTAACTGATCAGTCTGAGTAGGAATCTCTATGGCTGCTGTCGGAGACAAATCTGTTTTCGGGGAAATTTGTGTTTGCAGAAACGCTAAGACAATGAACAATGTCCGAAATAATGCTGTTTTTTTATAATACACTGTCATCTGAAACATTTAGTCTTAGTCGATGTGTGACGTGTGACATAATTTTATGACAAATTTTCTGTTCGAGTCCAGTTTATACTTGCATATTTAATGGGTTTTGTGATAGGACGTTGAAAGTGTAGAAGACCAAAAACATTTTCTGACATTTCGCAGACATATTTCGCCAATTCATTGCCACAGCAGTTATTAGCTTCCAAACAAATGCGTAACATTAGAAAATAATCGTACTGGAGCTTTATCTGTCGTCTTCAACCCCTGTTCGTGTATCTGTAGTAACAGCAAGCTACCAGAGTTAGAAGCCGGCTATATATACACCCTTAAATGTTGACAGCAAATGGATACAAGGAAACATTCCGTGTATTAATCCAAAGAGGGGTGATGCCTCGCTCTCATCACCCTGATACTCATGCCCTCTTAGCTAAATCTAGACGCTAGAAATTGATGGCGGGGGAGTAAAAGTAATCGTTGCTGTATTGTATGGAGAAATTCCTCACTGTATCCTCTGTTCCTTCCCTTTCTTTTTCTGTCTGATCTCTGATGTTTATTATTGTGGGGGAAGTTTAACTTACTAAATCGGAGCTTTCTGACTTGTAAAGATGTATTAATACTCCATTTGGCTGTCATTTTTATTTTATGTTTTTGAGGTTTGCATCAGTTATTGTTTTACGACGCTGCAGTAACTACCGACCTTCATTATTTCGGATATACAGTACTCGCGGATGTACCAGATGCCGTTAATATGGGATGCAACGTCAGACTGTGACGTTAATATGCGATGCAACTCTAAGCCGTGCCGTTAATATGGGATGCAACGTCAGACTGTGACGTTAATATGCGATGCAACTCTAAGCCGTGCCGTTAATATGGGATGCAACGTCAGACTGTGACGTTAATATGCGATGCAACTCTAAGCCGTGCCGTTAATATGGGATGCAACTTCAGGCTGTGGCATTAATATGGGACGAAACTCTAAGCCGTGCCGTTAATATGGGATGCAACTTCAGGCTGTGGCGTTAATATGGGACGAAACTCTAAGCCGTGCAATTAATATGGGATGCAACTTCAGGCTGTGGCATTAATATGGGACGAAACTCTAAGCCGTGCCGTTAATATGGGATGCAACTTCAGGCTGTGGCGTTAATATGGGACGAAACTCTAAGCCGTGCCGTTAATATGAGATGTAACTTCAGGCTGTGGCGTTAATATGGGACGAAACTCTAAGCCGTGCCGTTAATATGAGATGTAACTTCAGGCTGTGGCGTTAATATGGGACGAAACTCTAAGCCGTGCCGTTAATATGAGATGTAACTTCAGGCTGTGGCATTAATATGGGACGAAACTCTAAGCCGTGCCGTTAATATGGGATGCAACTTCAGGCTGTGGCGTTAATATGGGACGAAACTCTAAGCCGTGCCGTTAATATGAGATGTAACTTCAGGCTGTGGCGTTAATATAGGATGCAGCTGTAGGCGGCGCCGTTGGATGGGATGTAACACTAGTTTGTGTCGTTAATAAGGCATTTACCTGTAGGTCGTGCGGTTAATGAGGGATGAAGTTGTGGACGGTGAAGTTTATATTGAATACAGCTGTATGCCCTGCCGTTAGTTTGGTATGAATGAACAAGGAATCGATGTGCCTGCAAGAACATGTTACAGCACTTTTAGTGTGTCCACTGGTGTACCAAGTTAAAGATAAAATGTCTCACTGTTCAAGAGTAGTGCGACATTACAGTATACAGGAATGGCCAAGGTAAAACATCACACATTATTAACTTAGGTGCTAGGCTGATAGTATATCGAGACAGTGTAGTCAGTCGGTATAGCGTCTATGTTACAGGCTCGGAAGCCCTCTCGGCCTTATGTTAAATAGGTAACGGTAAAATGACAGGATCGTTCATCTAGTGCTGCGATTAAGAATGAGTGGCGCTATACTTCTGCTGCCTCTGTGTCTTCATGGTGTGGAGCGGGACAGCTTTACCTGTTTCTGGTGAATGGACAGCTTCACTCTCCGTTTGAATCATCCCCTGTAAATATGTCCCTTTATCTGTTGGAGAGGAGGAAGAGTGCACCCCTGGACCGGTCTGTGTGTAACAGCGAAGAGAATCAGTCCACAGTTTTCCATTCCGTAGCTAGTTACTTCACTGGCTGAAGACCACTCTGTCAATAATAAGGCACTATTTATAAATATTTACTTATTTAAGGATGCTGTCAGTATCTCAGATCATATAGCTTCGAATGTTTGCGGAGTACTGGATAGTGAATTGGAAAGAATGGGGAAGGAAGCGAGTGTAACTTAGGTAGCGTACTGTCTTGTCATTTGCCTGGAAGAATGGAGAAAAACCACGAAAACCTCAGGTTAGTTGGTGTCCAGGCCGAGGTCCAAACCAGGCACCCCCCCCCTCCCCAATATACGCCATCAACCAAGTGGCCCCATGTCGAGGTTACACAAAGCTGTAAATATACAAGTTAGTTCAATCGGATATCTTTATTTCATAGACTGATTATGTCATCTTGTGTGTGTGTATGTCGGAAGTTTCGGCAGTACTTTATTAACAGACTTTCATGAAAATCGTGACCCTGGTGATATTCGAGTTCAGCTTCATGTAAAGTCGATACTATATAAGACACGTCAATGAAGAAATTTGACCGACTATTTCTAGATTATGCACACCGCATGCTGTCTTATTGAAGTCACTTATATTTGTTTTGTTTTAAGTTGCAAATGGGCAAACGATCAGAGGAACATACCAAGAATAGTTCTACGCGCTCAGAGCCGTTTTATTCTCACAAGAACGGAGTAGGCCTACTTTGAATTAAATTTCAGACTGAATTTTCTTCTTTTATCGCCAAAGTTGGAGTTATCGAACCACGTTTCCATGTTATACAAAACACAATGTTATATTCGATAGAACAAATTTTCCTGCCTATAAAACTGCGCTGGAAGACCCCAGTATTTTACAGCACCACTTATATAGACCCTTTTATTTTGAAGCATCATAGCCTGAGTACGAAATTCGCATTATTATTCTCATAAAAGATATTGCCCTCAATAAAGATAGAGTGGTGTGTCATGGCGCTTGCTGGTCCCTCGCCATGTTTCTGTTAAGTACTACTGTTTATCTTACACATACATCAATAAAATAACTCTTAGGCGTCTGTATGTTTCTCACAGGAACAGGTAAAGCGAACGTGAAATTAAAAGATCATGTCTATTACCTTCAATACTCGTGCACCTTTCTGTCTCCGTGCTTCATCTTCCAAATCACTTAATTTCCATTAAATGTCTCATGAAAGAGCCGGGGAATATTTTATTTTGGTCGTATCGGTCCACTGAACCCCGCAAAAGTGCTGTTTTGCCAGTTATTATGTGGGTGAAACTTGGTCTGTTATACTAAATGAATATAATTTGAGCGTGACAGAGAAGAGGAGCTTAGGAGAGTATTTGTATCTAGGAGGAAAGAAGTAATAGGAAGAGGGACAAAACCGCATGGTGAATAGATTCATAATTTGTACGTTCACCTTGTATTGTGACACTCAAAACTAGGAGGATTACACATATGGGACACGTATCATGCATTGGAGAGTTGAGAAATTGATGTAACAGTAAGGAAAATTTGGCTTATACGTGAGAATGATACTAAAATGCATATTGAGAAGAAACAGGATATGAAGCAGTGGACTGGATTCACCTAGCTCAAGGTAGAATTCTGGTGAGCTGTTTTGAAGACAGTAATGAAACTTCATTATCATCATCATTATCATCATCATCAGTAATGCTATAGCCCAATAAAGGGTATTTGCTGGCTATCTGAATATTAGCTTCTCAAGAAAGACTCTATTCCGTGGAGATAGTTTAATACTTCCTTTAGGCAAAGCTGATATCAAAATTTATGAAGTTCCTAAAAATACTTGATTCATAATCGTAGCATAAAATATTTAGGTCTCAGATATGAATAATTAAAATTTGCAACAAGAGCAATAAAATGCCGCCAACACAACTAGTTGTGTTGGCGGCATTTTATTTCCCTTATTCCAAATCTAACACGACGGAATGGCAAACGTAACAAAATTACAATCTTTATTTGAAACAACTTTCATTAGGGCCTTTTTTTTCTCCAATGGCTCGACAGCCACTTGAGGGCCTAGGCCGCCTCATTTTTCGAGGCTTCACGATCACACACTTTTTAGACACACCACAGTCGGTAGGACTCCTCTGGACGAGTGACCAGCTCGTCACAGAGACCTCTACCTGACAACACACAACACTCACAAGAGACAGACATCCATGCCCTATGCGGGATTCGAACCTACAATCCCAGTAAGCGAGCGGCCGTAGACCCACGCCTTAGACCGCACGGCCACTCATTAGGGCCTTTTAGTAAGTGAAATTAAAAAACGGAATGTTTTTGCCTTCACGCAGAATAATACCGTTACTAGTGACCTGTCGTGTAAGCGATACATTTACTACTGTGTGCAGTGTAATATACACTTGTACTCCACCGATTAGGTCTGTAAATACTGTATTATATATATATATATATATATATATTCTGTGGCGCAACAGTCCAACTCGGGCCTAGGCCGCCTCGTTTTTGAGGTTTCTAGATCACACACAGACACATACACACACCCACACACACAATTAGACACACACACCCAGTAGGACTCCTCTGAACGAGCGATCAGCCCGTCACAGAGGCCGCTACCTACAGAAGACACAACAAAGACGAACATCCATGTCCTCAGCAGGATTCGAACCCTCGATCCCAGCTATCAAGCGACCACAGACCTAGACCGCACGGCCACCGGACTAGGCTTATATATATATATATATATATATATATATATATTCTACTATTATTTGAATGATGGCATATGGTACCCACTTGGCAGCAATCGTGCGCATTTCTAACTTACATAGTAAATCAGAGTGCTATAGCCGCAGCAGTCCCTGTACTCTCGGCTAGTTCCTTCACAGTCCAGCGCCTGTCTTCACCATGCACTGTTTAATTGTGGTCACTGACGTCTGTGTGAAGGGACAAGGAACGTCCACTGCGAAGCGTGTCGGTGGTTGACACTCTTACACTTTTGACTGCCTGTACCTTCCATGGAAATGTTCGATACGGTAGGGCACGATCACCCAGTGCTTCATGTAGCTCTTTATGGTACTGCCGCGCATTTCTGCCACGGAGAAGTATTTTGACGTAGGAACGCTCTTTCACTTGACGTACTTCCCAATTGCGAACGAGGTGGCCTAGACAATCATGCCTGCTCGCCAAATGCGGGTGCACTCCTGTACATATTCCCCAATCTGGTGGTAACTTTTGCAAGTACTTGTCACACGCTTCCACACGTGTGTACTCAGTGTCCCGCGTTCCCGCATTATGGACAAAAATTAGTTGCCACAACTTATGGAGTGATCCATGCACGCTCTCCACAGGCTCTGTCAATAAAATAAGTTGCCGTCGTCCGATGTAATTCTTACAGGAATAAAGTCATAGTGTAATCGATAGGTCATGTCCGTTTGTCTCAGTCCGTCCTTCTGACTCCATGTTTAATCTTGAAAATCACGTACTGCATTTCGATGAAATGTCACATGGAAGGATATAGAGATATTTCATTTTGACCGCGTTAGTCTGCTAAACACCACAAAATTTTGATTATACAGTGTGTATGTGTATCTGTGTAGGTATGCAACAATATACTGTTAAGAAAGTGATAAATACGAAGCCACAAGGAAAGTAAGTCTCATAGCAAAATCTGTGTGCTGTATCTAACCTTGAATGCACCATCTCACCCCTACTAACAGTCCGGGCTGCTGCCAAATATCCACAGCGAATCAATGATTTTGTCTTGTCGGTTTCATCTGTCGGATCTTGAAGTCAGTTCCGTCATTCAGGCAGAATCTCCTTGTAAGCCAACTTCCTGTAGATTTCACTGGCTGGACCTGTAAGCATTATGACTGACGACAGCAAACTTTTCTTTTACCTGTGCAATCATCTCGTAGTCTTCCAAAACTTTGTCTTTTCTTATAAATCTTTACAGAACATTCTTTTGGGGTTTTGTTATGTCTCTGCTTAGTTTTATTGTTTAAATATTGTGCATCTTCCCTTTACTCCATGCATGGCAAAGTCCCTTCCCCTCCGTAAATGTGTCTTTGTACCGTCTTTGTGTTTGTTTTATCATTTATAAACCTGTACAAGAACTTCTGTAGCTTCCCATTTTAATAAGTCGGTTTGTTTCCTCACGATGTCCTGAGTTTTATCTCTGTGGCTTATGTTCCTCAGCTCCGAAGTAAGTTACAATTGTTCTACTTTGTGTTCGTTTTCCTGCTTGAAATTGCGTCGTGCTGTTAAAGGCACATGACAATGACGGTAGATGACATCGCAATTCTATTTTTTTTTTTGATAATTTTTAGTGTATTTGCGAGATTTGAAGTTCTCACAGCGGTGTTGCTGAAGATTCAACTCTTCTGGAGCGTTACGCCATGTCGACTGGAGAATATTTTCAGACGTTTCGGAGTCATATTTCATTTATTTTATGGAACAACCTTTAACCTGAAGCTGGACACACTACGATCCTTCGAAACGTCGGTAACTGTCAGTCGAAACGGCGTAACGTCTCGGAAGACTTGATTCTTGTAATGTACTCGCGATATGTTATAAGACTGCTAATTGCAATATGTACCGTTACTCGTACTACTGCAACCGCGTCCTGTGTCTCACTTATTAACTCTTATTGAACTCAATATGACGGTAATGCCGTTTCATGTTTTTCCGATTTTTTATTTTTTTCCCACCATCAGTATCAACAGTATGACTGGCTGTACGAACTTCTGTGATGGAAGGCTTCTGTGGGGGCGGTACCTAGTACATTCGTAGTTCTTAATCCCTGCCATCGGTAATACCAACATGCAAATTTAGTAAGCGTGTGTCATTAGAGAAACACATATATTATTTAAGGTAGGATTTAGACAAGTTTCGGTGTGATGTACCTGCGAAAGACACATTTTGTTTAGAGGATTTCTGTGTACACAAAGTTACCATGTTTCAGTCTTCAGAGACGTCACGAGCAACTCTCTCTGCTCTGATGTATGGCCTGGTCCTGAACCAATAATCCATACCTAACAGCTGTGCTCTCCTTTATGCTTCTGGGACAATTTCGTAGTTTTACCTGTTGCCCAGTCTGTGTAAGGAGAATATTGGACAATGGATTATCTCGATGTAATTAATTGTAGCTACTATAGTTAGTGTATGTTAAATAAATTGCTCATATAGTTTAATTTTTAAGCAAATACTAACGCGTTTTTTTGTTTGTATTGAAATTACATTCACGAAAATTATATGAAAGGGGCAAGCATGTCCTAAAATCTTTGTATGTCTGTTAATTCCATCTGTATGGTTCGACGTGAAAGTCGAAGTACGTAATAAGTTTCCATGGCTCAGGCGGTTAGTTGCCGGCCTCCCACCGCAGAGGCCCGGGTTCGATTTCGGGTAAGTCCATGTGGGATTTGTGGTGGACAAAGTGGCACTGGGACAAGTTTTTCCCCAAGTACTTCGGTTTTTCTCTGTCAATTCCATTCCACCGGTGCTTCATTACTTGGAAAAATGAAAAAAACTAATCATCTTTCTCTTCGTCTTCACCACAAGGGTTGCAAAATAAGCCGCAAGGCTGCGGTGCGTCCGTAGTTTCTGCTGCGGGGCTCTTCACCACACACACACACAAAATTAGTAAGTTTCAGTACATGGGGAGGCTACTTGAGACCCAGAGGCTGTGTGTTTGACGGGCGTGTCATAGGAAATGAAAATTTCGCCGACTGAATCATGGTTGGATATCAGGCACTCTCGAAGGACGCGGATTGTAGTACAGTGGATGCGGGGTCGTCGTTTAATAAAGAGAGATGCGCATATCAATCTGAAACACGAAAATAAGTGAATATTGAAAGATGAGATGAGAGAGTACATAAAATATAAAGTCAGTGAAAAGGAAACAAAGACCAGTAAAGTGAATGTTAGGCATTCATATAAAAGCATAAGTGAATGTAAAAGGGGAAGCCAACTTAGGTCCATTTGATAAAAGCCGAGAATAGATACTTGCCTGCCTTTTGCCGTAAAAATTGCTGTAATAATATTCCGGAGAATCGTAAGTCGGTTGACTGTACACAAACTTAAATGTGTGTTGCCTAAGTGTTAATCCAACCAAACTGTAGTTCAGTTGCCACTGAGAAATTGAACGTTGTCACCAGCGTTGAGTTTAACTGCAGCGCAGCTACATCAAACAGGTGGCAGGTGACGTCATTCAGAGGTACGTAAACTTACGGCGTTTGTTTAGAACAAGGTAGATTTACCATTTCAGCGGAAGTACTGTGTCTATTTGAAACTGGGACAAAAAACTCATTATCGAAATTTGTAAGTTTCAATAAGCTCATATTATCGGTACCTATATAAGTTCACACCGTAATAACTTTCCATTTGGGAGCATAGAATGCTGTAAACCTGCACATTTTGACGTCCTTCGGTATTAACTTTTTGAAGAATCACGTTTTATTTATGCATGTATCGTACATAAAATTATATTTAATGCTGTTTTAATAGCCACATTATTTAAAGTGGTGATTGGTATAGCTGTTTAATAAATTGGAATTTATAAAATACAGTGGACTGAAGATCCTAAATTGCAAATGTAATAATTGACACTATATGTTAAATGCAAGTGTTTCGTATTTGCAAGTGTGCCTCATTAGGATGACCGATTATGGTCGAAACATCTTGAAGTTGCTTTAAACTTAGTATTTTATTTGATTTTCTGTACTATAGTCACAAAATATTAGTCGTTATTTACAGCTCAACGGTACGGAGTACAATATGAAAGTAGGCTTATACATACAGAATTTTGATTGAGAAATCTTTAAGGAAGTGACCATTTGAAAGACCAAGGAGATAGAAGGATAATATAAAAATCCATCGCAAGAAAATGCATTGTGGGGTTGTCAAATGGATTGAAATATCACAGACTCTCATGTTTTCATATTAGCTGTGTTGAATATTAGGGTTGTCTTTTTTAGACTATTTCATTAGTTTCTGTGTTTTTTCTTACATTTATATTGAGGCACGTTGACTTGTTACAGTTGCTTCCAGTGGCCCTGATGCTTATTAGAACATACATTCAAACCTTCAAAACAGTACGTAACCTACTGTTGTATGTCACTAACTTTCCCCGAGTTTCATAACCAAAAGATACGAAGGGATTAGCTAGTCTGTAACCTTGCACATTCCGCGTGATCCAAGTCACTGTGCTATTTCGAATGCATTGGAGAGTGCGTTTCCATTACCCTTTCATTAAGTCTGACAGGTGTCTGAGAGGAAATTTGAAATACCAACCAAGAATTCTGCTATGGAGTAAGGTTTCTGATGTCAAAACAGACTTCACTTTCTTCAAATTTTCATGCCATAGAAGCATCAAATTACTGTCTGCCTGTGACGTGTGTCAAACGTGAGAACCTTCTTGAGTCTCGCGGCTCTGCTGATGGAATACGCTGTGCTGTGGATTTCGGAGTGTTGTTTCAATCAGTGGATGGAAACTGGATACTAATATCAGAAGTTTATAATAAGAATGAAACTCTCTGGCACTGTTAATGTATCTCACTTTTGTGCTGCGGAAAAAATAACAAGACGTTATTAGTTTGCGAAAGTTTCAGAAAATGAAACTGTTACAAGAAGTAATTGAGTGAGCTTCCACCAGGGATAGTCTTAATTGAGCGAAAGGGCCCTCAAGGCATGAGTGAGATTGAGCGAGTACGTCTTTGTTCAGAAGGTTGATAGACCGATATGGAGTCGAGATAATGCCCGATAGAACGATGAGAAAGACACTGAATTCAGAAATATGTTATGGAAAACTTTCCTTCAGTTGTTTACGTCGGGACGTAAATGAAAGTCATTTACGGACAGTAATTGACCTAACCTGCAATTAAGCGCTATAATTAATTTCATGATTTTTACTTGAAAATATATCCTTTTATTATCAGACACATAATGATAATTGATGTCACGGCATTATAACTTTTGACTTCCAAAAAAGAAGCTACTTAGAACGCTGTCATGAAAGTCGTAGGCTAAACTTGGCTAGTAATATTGGGGGGGGGGGCAAAGTCGACCATGGGTATTAGGAACTTTAATTTACGAAGGAGTCGAGTTGGAAAGATTCGCTTGAACCAGTCCTTAATATACTCGTACAATGACCTTAGCCAAAGAGCATAGAAAATTTACATTGGCGCTCTTCGTTTCTAAACGGGTGACTCAGATACCCCTATTTTGCGTCCCTTAAAACGCAGGTTTTTCTGTTTTGTTCTGTCTTTACACCATCCAAATAATCTTTTAGAAAATATTTCTATTTTTATTTGCCCCTCTTCAAGTCAGTAGCCAAAAAAACTATTCTTAATTAGTAAAAATATTGGAGGGGCATTTGCCCCCCCCCTGCCCCCTTTGCACCCCCCAAGTTAAGCCTATGATGAAAGTGAAAATGTAAAGTTTCCTTGTGCACGCCATAACGGCATATGGAAGAGTTGCACTATATCTCCACTCATTACACCTCGGTAATTGATGGTGGTGAGTGGTCAGCATCACGTCCCGGTCGCTTTACCCGAGACAGTGTTCCATTGCCTATTGCTGGGTCGGCCCCAGAGCCTGTCTGGACACTATGAAGACAAAATAAATCTCTTGCCCCTTGCGGGAATCGAACCACGATTCCTCGGACGTCCAGCCCATATCGTATTCACTATACCGATGATACTTAAAGTTAATAGGGCGAATATGGGGCCGCCATATTGTTATGTAACAAGGTACATAAGTATGGCCATAGTAAATGTACCTTTTTCTAAAGCATACGTTATTAGAACCCAAGATTAAGTGGTTGTACTTCCGATCCAGTGATAAGCACCGCTGCTACGTATCGTTAGGTCGGTGTTAAAATATCGACTCTAGCTCTCTTCTTCAGTCCTACGAGATAAATATTCGTATCTTAAAAGGATACTACGTTCAGTAGTACATTCTTTGCAACTTATTATTCACAGTAGTCGTACCATTTAACGTTGCGTAATCTGTGTAACTGAAAGAGCGTTGTTGAGTGACCGATGAACCGATGAGTTACGCGGTTTCAGCTTCGAGGACTCTCCCAGTATGGAACCTTGACCTGTCTGTTCACGAGGCATATACGTTTATACAAGCTGGAGAGAAGCCCCGTGCAATCTAGGAAATAAAGCGACGTTCTGGCCCTTATACAGTATAAGGATATTTCTAGAGACTCCCAGATATAAATGTTGATGGTGCGAGATGGTATTGTCATCCCCCCCGAAGCATACACGCTCCGCCAGCCACTGCATACACTGTAATTTAACAGAGTGTTTTTGGAGATGTGAGAAGTTTTGCATTCAGTGTATTCCAGTAGGGATGTTTGTGCAACAAATGTTTCCGTTTTGACACATATTGATTGGACCCAGAACGAGAAGGCTTGAATTATATTTTTTTATCGTACGACTTTGTATCCGGGCGATCGTGTTTGGTTTCCAAAACCAATTGATGAATTTCTACAGTCACAAGTGTAAGAACTAAACGAGACTTGGTATCGATAGTCCCAATGCTAATCAGTAACAACACTTATTTAACTAAGAGGTCATTATTCTTTTTTATGGGACGGG